>OX438671.1:14892964-17336767 GCA_949316385.1 Globia sparganii
TTTGCATTAATTTGGAATACAGTAATTATAAATATGTATTAATAAATTAAAAATGTCAATAAGTCGAATATGATCACAATTTTTATAGTGTAAGTACCAATTTTTATATGGATCTTGAAACTAAATCCATGATGCATTATATTTTAAGATTTTTAAGTCTGTTTTAAATTTTTTACCACATACAATATTTTTTCAATTCAGAGAAAATAAATTATACTTAGTATTTTTTCATTACACCATATTATCATTATTTTAAATAGCTTAAATAATGTATTAAAATGTAACTTCATAGCCAGTATGGATGAAGTGACATTTCGATACTCTTCGATTTTACTACTGGACTCCTTATTCCACTGTTGATAAGACCCTAGAATCCAGATACCCTTGCGGCCTGCTTCACCTAACCAAGTTGCAGATAATAGGAGAAAACAAATGAGTTTTCTTCGCATTTTCGGACGACTTATCTAAGACACTTTTGTTTTGACGTCACGCAAAATCCTGCATCTCGCAAGCAGAGTTTACCGCGCAACTAGCATATACAAAACGGCCCGACATGAATTATCAGGCATTTACTAGCCAGACACGACACCAGTCTGGTCGGAGGATCCTACCTTTTCAATGGAGGATGAGTGAACTTTTTACCCTGTCCCTCATACCACTATGTCCCTGCGCTCGCTATTTACATCTCTCCATACCCGGAGCTTCGCCATCTTACATTCCCCTTTTCGTACAGCCAATCGCACATGCTAACAATTTGACTGTGACAGCACCTTTATTTCGTAGCACTAAGGGCGGTTTTCGCAGCTTCATATTAGTTCTGTTGGTCTATTGTGCAAAAAGATTTTTGCACACTGAGTTATCATTTCTACCTATTGCCTAGGGCTTGACTGCTCACGTCAAGCTCACTCCACCTATGTTTTCACGGTGAGATTAACCCAAATTAGTTTAGGTTCAGGTTATAGTGAAGCAGGCCTCTTTAAACGTAATAATGATGTGTAGGATAAGGCAGTACTCATAGCTTGGGGTCCGCGGGCGAGGCCGGCGGGGCCGGTGGGGCCGGCGGCGCGAGCTGCAGGCGTGCGTGCTCGCTCGCTAGCAGCGCGCGGAGCTCGTCCTAGAAAAAAGAAATTCAGTTTTAATATAGTCCTAATCTGCAGTGCTATTCTGAAAATCTCACCGTGAAAACTAAGATGAAGTAAGCTGTCATTCCACCTGTAGGCCAATTCTGCTAATTTAAAACGTTCAAAATCTAGTCGCAGTCTCATCTCGGCGACGTACAAATGTCAAAAACTTGTCAAAATGTCAGGGAAATTTGAAATATTTTTGACAGATTGAGACAGATCAGATGTGAACGTTCTTAAAAATTACGAGATTTACCCTTCTGTATGTTAGGGATTGCCTCCATTGTTAGTTCACTTCACGCTCATTTCACCTATGCTATCACGGTGAGATTTTAACAGAATCGATAGGCAGTATCGGCTTCTATGAGATGACGTTTCAAAAGGCAACCTTATACTGTGTAAGTTTTACGGAGGGGGTTAACTTAAAAAGAATCCATGGTAACAAGTTGTGCGCCGATGTCCTCGTCATCCTGTAAAAATACATTACTAGTCTAATCATACTTAGTTTAAAATTAATATTATTTCAAGTTAACCAAATATCAGCTTTATTTTAATGGTTATTAAGTTGATTTCAAAGTGACTACCACTATTGAAAAAGTTATAAAAATGTTTGAAGTTGTAACTTTATGTTGTAGGATTTAAAGTTATTTTTCCATAAACTCATATTTGTTTACACTTTTGGCAAATAAATAGCGAATGCAGATTACCTACATTCGTTCCAAATAGTGACGTCAATAAAAAAATATATATTCCTCGTACCTAGGGGTATCCGAAAATAGCCTACGTATGTTCCGCGATTTTTGATAGTTCAGGGGATATGAATGGGAACCAATCATGAAATACCCTTTCATGTACTTATAAAAAAAATATCTTCCTAACATTAGTGCAAGATACGATTTTTTTTTATCTAAAGTGAGAAATTCACATTCTTAGGTACAATCAAAAATTTATTTTAATTGTATAAATATAGATTAAAAGTTTGAGTTGACTAGTAGAACCTGAAATATTTGTTAACATTTTTAAAATTGAAAAAGAAAATCAACTTTTACTCGTAAGAATGTAAATATCTCAATTTCGATAAAAAAAAAAAAAATTAATTTGAATCATGATCTTAATTTTGTGAAAATCAAAGCAAGACGGACACGTGGAACATTCTCTCTAAAAACTCGCCTCTAATAAAAAAACCTACTCACCGCTCAACCAGCCCTATCAGCGAGACCCTGGCAGCCATCATCAATCTCCGAGATGTGCTACATCCCTAACGGCTTCGTCGTCCACTGTAGGCCAGACAACTACGGACATAACGCTTCACAGGCGTAGCAGCTGTGACCGCATGTTTAAACTACATTTACTTTTTACAAATAGCTACTTACCCCCCAACCAAGTCTATCAGCGAGATCCTGGCATCCATCATCACAGTCACCAAGGCGTGCTACATCCCTGACGGCAGCCTCATCCAACTGTAGGCCTCTGTTCATGATGCCCCATACACTTAACAGCGGTGACCGCATGCCTGCCTTCTCGCGGTTTATTAGGAGACGGGGACACCAGTCGGGAACCCTACGAAGAGAATAAAATAAAAAATAATACCAGCCTATTATTGTCCCACTGCAGATCAAAGGCCTCTTTTCATACGGAGACGAGCAATGATCACCACGCTTACCCAAGATGGGTTGGCGATTTCAGACTTTTGCAAAAGAGAGCTGTCATGCCATTTATAACACAAGGGAACAGCATATTTGTTGCATGAAATATTATGACTAATATTATACTTTTGCGGGGTGCTGATTTTAGATCTGAAGTCAGATTTTTTGTAACAGCTTTGGTTTTTGAGATATAATGAAAACACAATTTTTAATAAAAAATCAACATTGTTCACCAAGGGAGCAAAGTAGTATATTTTTACAGGATGTAAAATTGACCTCCGAGCCGTAGGCGAGTATGGCAAACACCCAGGTAAAGATGTTCTACTTTGTTCCCTGGTAAACAAGCTATTTTCTGTCATACCATCGCTGAAAATTAAAGTTTAAACATTTCAGGTTATCTTTGGACGAATCAATAAATAAACGCCATTCATTTGGATCATATTTTTGTACTACCATTGCTTTCAATAAACCAGGGGCCCAAGTCTGCTATTTTTATAAATTCGTCATTCCAACACGATCCCATTGTCATTTTGCTAAAAGTTCGTAATCTGCTAAATTCATAATGGACGATCATTGGTTGGTCAATGGTCTGAGAAAAACCACTAAATTTCATGCTAGATTTCATTTAATATATATTTTTAGATATTATGTATTAGTTTTTGCAATCTGAAGTAGTAAGAAATTCGTAAATAGCAATAAACATTACATTTATTCATTTGTCATTATGTACGAGATTACCATTTTATGCCATTTCTTTCAATGGAGTGTCATTGGTTGACCATCGGAAAGTCATAATGACGCTATTATATTAGTAGATTATCAAACTTGTCAAAATCGACAATTATGAAATCAATTATAGACCATTCTGACACTATTGTAATAGCAGACTTGGGGCCCAGGAATATCTGAACAATAAACACAACATCTTCAGAAAAGAATGAAAGCAATTCTGTCTCTCTGTTATGATAGTACAATATTCATAGTTCTTGGATTAAAAGATTTATTTGCTTAAATCGAGAAGCTAGAATTCCCAATCCTTTTTTTAGAAAGGCCAAAGTCTCTGACTAATTCGCTGAGCTCTTCCTGATTAAAGGGGCGGGGCTCAGAAAAAATATTCGAATTAAAATCAGTTGTCCCACTTTCATCACTTGATAGTTTTTTTCTTCTAAATCGTGATCATTTTGTGTAGATGAAGATAATAGATTATAACATATTATTTTTAAAATATGTTCATAGGACTTACATATCAATAAGCGACGCGAAAGGCTGTACTTCCAGTGAGGATCCCATAATGATGAGCAAGTCACACCGCTGGAAGTCCTCCTGAAGGCACTGTTGGAAGCGGTCGGGCAGGCTTTCGCCGAAGAACACGATGTCGGGCTTCACCACGCCCGGGCAGTCTGTGCAGATTGGGATCTGATCCGCGAATATGCGCTCTGGAATTAAATGATAGTTTATGTTATACAAACTATAAATATTTATAACGGACTGCATATTTTAATTTTTTATATTTGCAAGAAAGAAAGAAAAATTATTTTATTTGGGACATACACATTGATTTGTTATAGGGTCGAAGCATGATGATAGCAGAGATATTCATCGTTTTTAAGAACGAATATGAATTTACCGTATCACATACAGAGCCTAACTGTGATTTGACTTATTTAAGAAATATTTCGCAGCGCACAGCGCAGCAACACAACAACAAAAACTTGCACAGTTTTTGTTGTTGTGTTGCTGCGCTTTATTTTACAGGTTATTATACAGGGTTATTTGAAAAACACCAGCAACCTCTTAAGAGGTCATTGTACTCATCATTATGAACAACTTTTACCATGGGACCAACCTGAAATCGCGAAATAAAAATCAGCTGTTCCCTACATTTATCTTCGTCTATCTCGTCAAAATGTAGGGAACAGTTGATTTTTTTTTCGCGATTTCAGGTTTGGTCCCATAGTAAAAGTTGTTCATAATGATGAGTACAATGACCTCTTAAGAGGTCGCTGGTGTTTTTCAAATAACCCTATATATTGCATCAAAGAATATTCAACAAAATCTCTTTAGCACTGAAAAGCTGATAAGTGAAACCTTGAACCATTGGTAGCAAAACATGGCATAAACCATGTGAAAATACAAAAAAAAAAAAGAAAAAGAATATTTAAAATATTTGGACCTAAATTTCGAAATTTGCAAGATGATTCCGTCATAACCTACGGTGCTCAGACCTGAAGGGCAATTCTCGTAATTTTAAGACCGTTCAGTCTGATTACATTCTCAATTTGTCAAAAATAAAATCTAATTTCCCTACATTTTTGTCAAAATTTTTACTTGTTTGTCGCAGAGATGAAACTGCGACTAGATTTTGAACATTTTAAATTACGAGAATTGGCCTTCTGGTGCATGGTCCATGCACGATGACTGCCGGACAAAAGTCTCCACACAATGAGTGCCTGAAGACAGACGGCGTCGTCGAGGCCGGCCCAGAAAGAGATGGCGAGATGACGTAGATGACCTAGATGACCTAGACGCGTACCGCGAGGGCTGGTTCGAGGTGGCCCGGGAAAAAAGTTCCTGGAAGGATTTGGCCCATGCCCAATAGTGGGACAGTATAGGTCAACAAAAAAATAGAATAATAAAAGATAATTCCGACGACCCAACAGCGACTCTGTATTTAAATCATTTTGATTTTTATTGCCTTACTTTCATATTTTACTCTTTGTAATATATTTTAAACAATTATTTTCGTTCTTCAAATAAAAAAAATAAAAAAAATCCACGTTAGGTTTTTATTGCTACCGCTGCCTAGGTTCACGCAAAAAAATACGCATATCGGGACACGTTACTACTACAACCGAGGCTGTGCGGACTTCGTGAGATAGATCTGTACCCACATGTGGAAATAGAACTGAGAGCTGAGTTCCATTATTCCATTACTTAGTAATTGTAAGTAATTAATTACTTAGTAAACCTACACACTGACAGTAAGCTTTCATTTTGACAGTTCAACAAGATTCATTGCGTTATTTACGTTATTGAGAAGACAAATTTTTCGAACATATGAAGCAATGGATTAGCAATATCCTTAAAAATTGTTCAGATTTGATAGTGTGTTACGCAATTTGAGTGCAGGTGTTGGTATGATGTCAGCTATCGATTTATATAGGTGTGATGCGTGGGCGCCGTTTTGAAAAAAGAAAACAAAATGGCGCGACAGAAGGTACACCAGGCTTCATATAAAAATCCTCAATCCCCTTTAGAACAAATAATAATAACTTTGAAAGCTAAATAAAACATCTACTTACTTTTAACATAATCAAGATCGTATTCCTTCCGGCAGTCCAGACAGTGTGACGTGTGGAAGGTGCCGTGGGCCTCAACTAGTTTCTCCTCAGGAATTCCGGCGCCTCGCTCCAGGGTGTCAATGTTCTGGGTGTAGTGGCGAAGTAGAAGACCTAAGTGATAATAATTATGTGATACAAAGAGATGAACATTAACAATTTAGACATTTAATTTAGCTAAAAAAAAAAACTCGTTAGTAGTTATAGGTAGCTTCTAGTTATAATTATAACAACCAAAATAAAATACAGGGTCAAATTAAATTAGCTAGCGAAACTTCGCAAGCGTGATGGGTTTTGATATCTTAACATAATAAAACAAAAAAGAAATGAATTTGACGATTTTTTTGTGGGGGTCATCGACCGCAGTTAGTGTATTCACTTGAAATATCAGTTTGTTTTTTGTATAAACTTTACAGAAGTGATTAGTATCGATATAAACTCGATAACACATATTTTCTAATTCATGCTTCAATTAATAACACTAGCAGCGGTCTATGCCCCCGAAAAAAACCTCAATTCTTTTTAATTTTATCGTGTTTAGATGTCGACGATACTGATCACGTCTGTAGAGTTTCGCTAGCTAATTTAATTTAACCCTGTATAGGATTGTGTGTGTTAATCTAGTAGAAATAACTTTTATTTGATAACTGAACTTTACAAAAATATAATGTTTAACGAAATTAATGTTAAAACTATAATAATAATGTATATAATAATGTATCATTTATTTTCTCTTCACAATAAGTGGTCTTAAAAATAGTGCAAACTTAGAACTGTAAAACTTTTCCCACCTTTGTGAGAGACTGGTGCCTGAAGTAGGTTTTACGAATAAAACCTGTGTTACAAGTCACCAGGACCCTCATCTCGGTAAGAATTTTGTAGAAATGACCAGGAGATAACAATAACAAAGAAAAGAATCGAAAAGTTCAAAGAAAAAAAAAAAAAAAAAAACATCTACTAAATTAAAAATAAGTAGTACAAATAAAGAAATAAGCAGTAACATCCAAGTGTATTGATTAAAATGATATGTGTGTGGGCGTATGAGGTGTATGCATGACTGCGAATTGTGAATGATTGTAAGTGAGAGTGTAGAAGTGATTGGCGAGTCGTTCTGTTTTGTGTGACTGTGTTGCGAGATATGGGTGGGTAACAGCTATGAAGGGTAATTAGGGCTTTGAACCTATTTGGGTACTTTCAATAAGTCCTCGGTTTTTTGGTAATCAAGCGATTTAAGATATTTTTTTAAGGCTTTATTGCAACTAGATTTTGTTTCAGGATAGATATTTAGTAATTTATTTATTTTGTTGTATAGGTGTTGTCCGAGAAAGCAGAAGAATTTGTGGGAAAGGGATGAATGCAATCGATAGGTAGGACATATTCTATCTCTGCGGCGACTACCAACGGGTAGGTTTGGGTCATAAGGTAGCTGGGAGTGTTTTTTAAGAACCGTGCGCAATATGAAAGTTTGTCTGACCGTCAGGACATCCCACTTTTTATAAAGCTCTACTGTTGGGAAATCGTACGGTAGGCCGGCACTAACCTTAAGAATAGCACGCTGTGCTCGTTCTAGTACCAATAGGTGGGTTTTTGCTGCACCACCCCAAGATGTGATGCAGTATTCAATTTGCGAGTGGCATAAAGCATAGTAAACCATATTGATAGTCCTACGGTCAGCCACATGCTTGAGATTGTTAAATATGTATATTAATTTTCTAAGTCTGGTCACTAGGAGATCTATATGTATTTTAAATGTCAAATGTTGATCAATGTTTACACCAAGATATTTTATACTGTCAGCTCTTTCGAGGGAAGGGCATTGACAATCTGAGGCTGAATTGGCAGAACCACATGTGTGAGCTGTAATGGTGAAAGAGGGCGGTGGCAAGAGATTACTTCTGTGTGCGAATGTTATATATTTAGTTTTAGAAACATTAAGCGTCAAAACGTTATTCTGGAGCCAATTACAAACAGTGTTTAAACCCGACTGTGCAGCGTCAAAGGCCTCATCCCAACTATCACCAGTGAAAAATAATGCGGTGTCATCAGCAAAAGAAATAATTTTACCGTTATGGAGAGAGAGTTGGCAGAGGTCATTGATGTACACAAGAAAGATAGTGGGGCCTACTATGCTTCCCTGAGGAACCCCATAATTAATAGGTAACGTGTCACTCAGACTATTATTTACTTTAACCCGTTGCATTCTGCCAGTAAGGTAGTCCTCCAACAATTTATACGGAATTCCCCTTATGCCGAGACGATTTAGTTTGTTTAAAAGGTGCGGAACAGACACTGTATCAAATGCCTTCGCAAGGTCAAGGAACACTGTTATGCACTTTCTACCTTCATCCAGATTGGTAACAGTAGAGTGTAGCAGTTCGTGGACTGCATCATCAGTACTTCTACCGGCTCGAAAGCCAAATTGTGCGGGAGATAGCAGATGGTTAGTCTCGAGAAAGTTTGTGAGACGCCGAGTTAACAAGCGTTCCAAGACCTTGGAAAGCGCTGGAAGAATGGAAATGGGGCGGTAATTATTTACACAGTCTTTTTTCCCGGCTTTATGTATTGGTTTGATGAGTGCTGTTTTAAATGACTTAGGAAAGATCCCCGATGAGATAGCTAGGTTACATATATGTGTAACAGGAGGCGTGAGGAGATTTGCATATCTTTTAATTATTTTACTGCTTATCAGATCAACTCCTACCGCACAATTTTCTTTTAAATTATTAATTAGAAGGTGAATCTCGTCCTCGTCGGTTGGCAGAAATACTAGCGAATTTGAAGGGTTGAATGCGGCACAGTCGTGATCTCGATCAGAAACATTTGTATTTCGGGAAATCTTTTCAGCAAGATTAGCACCGATATTCACAAAGAAGCTATTAATGCGATTAATGTCCCCATTAGGATCGGCAGAAGACAGAAGAGATGATGAGTAGTCTGGTCTTCTGTTCGAGCCACTAATACTCTTAATAACATTCCATAGCTGTTTTTTATTGCCCTTGGCATTTTCGATCTCCTGTTTTTCGTACGTTCGTTTTGCTTTTTTCAATATACTGTTGCAGAAGTTTCTGTAGCGTCTATAAATAGTTTTAATATTATCATTCTCAGGGTTACGCTTAGACTTTTTATAAAGATCATCCCGATTTCTAATACAACGAATTAAACCTTTAGTAATCCAAGGTTTAGAAATCAACTGCCTTTTGCTTGTTTTAATTGTAGAAGTGTTGTGTTTAATGGCTGTTGATAACTGCGATACTAATAGGTCGGTAGCTACATTTACATCCTGACATTCTATAACAGGTTGGAAGTTAGTGTTTTGCATCATGGTATCAAGTTGAACAAAATCTACGGAACCCGAAATTTTATTCAAATAGTTTAAGCGCGATTTTGGTTTACAACTAACAGCAACACTCTCGTGGTCAGTGATAGACGTTTCAAAGACGAAACATGTTACGTCCATTTTATTAGATTTTAGGATCATATGGTCAAGCGATGTACGTCCATGAGTAGGCAACGTGTGACCCGGTAGCATACCATGGCTGGCTAACATGTTAAGATAGTCAAAAGCCCGTTTATCAGGACTGTTCGGAACAATATTAATATTGATATCACCACAGAAGATAATGTTTTTAAACGATTGGAGTTTAGTAAGAAGTGCATCGATTGATTCAATAAATGCTGTAGTATTCGTTTGACTGGGTGGGCGATATATTCCTATAATGCAGGTTTCTAGACCTAGTTTTAATAAAAGACAATTGGCGTCAACAATATTAGGTTCTTCACAAGTTACATGAAGGTTTTTATTATAATATATAACGACTCCTTCATTATGGGTATTGTGCGTGGAGGTCGAAGAGTAGTTATAGTTGTCGAGAGCGGGGATAAATTTTGCAGAAGAAAGCCAGCATTCAGATAACACCAGAATGTCCCAGGGTATCTTAGAACGTTGCAGAAGGGTGGCGAAGTTTGACATGTTACAGGTTATGCTACGAATGTTCTGAGACAGTATATTAATAGTCCGATTGGTGATACGAATATGATTTATTGCGTTGTCTATGTCACAGGCGACAGTTTTAGCTACTTTTATGGAATCCAGATCCAGGCTTATGGTTTCAAAATCTTGCATTAGGCGTCGATAGTTTGTATAGTGCTAACGCAGCCACGTTTAGAACGTGGCCTATGGAACTGAAATTTAAGTGAGAAAAAACCTAAATCTGGAGGGAGTGTAGCCAACATTCCTGATGTTTGACATACCGCTAGGAACAGACAACGCAATTGAGAACTCATTTCAAGGGATATTTCTCGCATAAGAAACGAACAAAGTGGTTTTGTGTAATGAATGTTGTGTATTATAGGTGTTACTTGGGTTACTCTGCACGTTGAACAAACTTTCCTAAAATAATATAAAATATAAAACAAAAATAGGTAAAAACTAGTAAAAAAATATTGTAAACAAATGCATGCTAAGAAAATGTAAACATAAAAACAACAAAGTGTAAATGAATGTAGTCACATCGTAAACTTAATTAGTTCAGATTCTTCTTCAATACGAGTTGGGGTCGATCCTTCTTCTTTTTTAATATAGATCTTTCCATATGATATCCAAGCCGCTACCAGCTTTTTAGCTTATAACAATATTATAATTATGTATTATCATTATATTTTTTATAAAAGTTAAACAGTTGACAAATTTTCGAAAGAGATGAAACTCGGTGTGTCGTCATAACGGCGAAATACTGAACATAAATGGATTTTTTTTTTATTTATTCTATAACCTACCTAGCCGGGAGAACAGCCTCCCAGGTCATTGGAAATACCTATTGTAAATATGTAACTTTATTTGTATATAAAAAAAATATTATTCATCATCATCTGGCTAGAAAAAAAACACTTTTCACGAGTTGATTCCCGTCCCCAGGATTTTTTTCGCACAGTCTAGGCACCAATGCACTTCCATTAAAATAGCAAAGATGCATTTCTTAAAAAAATTAAGGTATTCCGTATATTTTGTTTCTCTATTTACCAATTTATATTGGCCGGGGTTCACATTTGGTTCGGACAGCTCTGCTCTAGACAATGCACAGCCTAAACCGCTGGGTCTAGTAGCACAAAATTCTGCACAAGAATTATTTTTGAAACAATGGTGAAAACTAAGCAAGGATTTTTGAAAATTCATCACCTATAAAGTTTAAATAGGAGATGATATTTTGTATGGAAGTTCGACATTTCGCCGATTGGGAATCCCATCGGGCGCACAGCTTGTATTATAATAAAATAATATACCTTTCTCATGTAAAATCCTGATAAAGTAATGTGAAAGTGTTGGTTTGAATCTTCCAGGGTACAGTTCCTTTGCTAGCATAAAAAATGGCTTTGGATTCTGTCTGAAGAAGTTGATATCGAATATTGCTTGTGGTTCCGGAAGGTCATATTTCTGCAGGTTGTGGTACAGACCAGTTTCAGGACTACGGAAATCAGGGATACCAGCGGCTGGAAGGAAAATATACAATTATTTTTAACTTACTGTGAAGAATTTCAAAAAATCTCTGACTTATGAAAGCACTGATGAAACACAGATGAGGAAGGTTGAGAACCTTTTTTGGCAACCATTTGGCCAATTCATACTAACAATGACTCCTTAACAAGATTCATAAGATACATTTTAGTTTACATTACCAAATAATCCAGAATTTCTAACTTAATTTAATTAATTAAAAAACAGGTACAGAGATGTACACACGGCTACACATCAAGCTATACAAAACTAGTTTACGCTGGTCTCGCATCGTACGGAAATCCTATACAATGTGAGATCAGCTTATACTGGAAATGTATAGCTTGATGTGTAGCCGTGTGTACTAAATTTATCTACTAGTATTAAGCTAATGACTAAACTAAAGTTTCCATCAAAACACTAGACTTGTCTGACCTTGATTGGGTAAACAATGACATATTAATTTTCCACTGCCCATTTTTATTGATAAATATTCCATAGTTGAAGTTTTTTACAACTAATATACCGCATACATAGATTTGATATTGAACTATTGAAGTTTTTTTTTATCTTCATGCTATATACATTTCTTTACTGAAAACGTTGTGTAAACTCATGCTAAAAGACAATAATAATTTCATTATTAAATTGAAAAACTTTCCGACAGATCCACATAAGTAATACGGGCTGGTATCCGCAACTCCACGTCAATGAGCGTATTTTGCATACGACAGATCCACATATGTATGGGTTTATTTATAAACAATGATTAAAACTAGGTGATCTTCAAATGTAAAAATGTATGGTTAAAAGTTGCTAATAATTTACTTAACTTTAACTTTTTAACCGCTTACATCGGATTAATCTGACAAATATTTTCGTGTCCACTTCGCCAAGATCGTATATTGACAACCAAATGCCACCAGCTTGTTTACTCTGCTTTTTTATTAATTATGCTGTATTCTATCAGGTAATTCGAAAAACATATATTTTTCAAATCACTGTGCCGGTTGCTGGAGGCACGACAACTGATATGAATTCGGGCAGTTAAAAGGTTAAGTGTTTATGAATAAAGAGGTTAATGTTTAACAGTTTATGAAGTAATAAAATAAATACCCCTATGGAATTACAATTCAACAAGAAATTAATTTATTGCAAAATCTAAATTATGATTAATGTTTAGCAACAAACCAGCATAATCAGAAATTAAGTCATACAAAAATCTATGTAACAAAAATGTAAGCAATAAAGCTAAAATAGCAGTAAGTGCTGTAGTAGCAGTAGTAATATGTGCTAAGACTTGAAGCTTCTGGATCATTCAAGCTAGACTAATAAATAAACAATAACAAATCAGTGACCAACCTGTTGTAAATAAATGAATAATGCTTAGATATTGAATCATAAGTGTTCAGCAGAGAAAATGTTCCATAATTAATTCTACTATAATAAAAATAACCATCGTGTTTTGATGTTGCTACTATTTACAATGTGATGATGAGTAATAAACAATAATATTGTTCAATTGTTGTTGTTGTTGTGACATTCATGAATTGAATTTTGTTCTAATTTGTACTTACATGTCGAAATACCAGCCCCGGCAAGAGTGATAATGTTTTTACACCGTTCGCTGTTTATCCACTTCACAACGCCGTCCAAGTCAACTGTCTCAAGGACTCTGGTGGCAGCCGCTGCCGCTGTTGTCTCGGGCGGATCGTATAATCCCAGACTCTGAGCCAAATACCGACGAATTGAATCCACATCAAAGTCCCTTAGACTATTTCTTATGCTCTCCATAGGATTTGGCGGGAGGGGTGGGACGCTCGGCACAGTCCTATCTACAGGGTCATCACCTACAATCATAGCAACATATTCTATTAATAACACGATATATTTATCCCACAACGTTCCACATGCAACAATAGCTCACCATCACTCTTTCCCGGCGGCGAATTTGCAGACATTTTGCGTAAATAAATGTAATTGCGACTCGAAACCTTTGTCCACTTTTGCCACGGTTTATTTGACAGATAGTGAACGCGCATTCTCGAATACAGCTAGTGTTCGAATGATAATAATAATGACGAAATGTTATTGGTTATCTAAAATAGCATAGTTATTTTTATCGTGTACTTTGTTCGATGTGCATTTTTAATCACGTGCCTTTGTATAAATTAAATGATATTTAAATTTTTATATCACTAAGGGCTGATTTTTCAATAGTCAGATTTTTCAATAATCAGAAGTTTTTGACAGTTTGACAATTTTCTAAACAAAAGGTGTCAAACTGCAATATTTATTCTTCAAATAAAAATTATCACATTAATGAAAAATCAGGCCTTAGTTAAATTAACATCGAAATATGTGGGTTAACCATTCATTCTAGGATTGAGCACAATATTCAGTTTCAGTTGCCCTCTTTTACTAACTTCGTAAACGTTACAGAAATACTAGTGATGTGAAGTCTTCATTTTATTAAATATCGTAAAATTATGTCTAATATTTAATTGCGGAGGAGCTGCAAGTAAAGCGAGACCTTATGTCAAAATTTGTTATGAAGGATCTCGGGAATGCAGAGTATTTTTTGGGAATGCACATAACGCAGAATGATACTGAAATCAAAATTGACCAAGAGAAGTATGTCGATAAAGTTTTGAAGGTTTTTGGTACCTATAGCTGATTGCAAAGTTGCTTCAACCGTTCAACGCCATCAGTTCCTGGGCAAAAACTTGTGAAACCTGGACTAGAACATAAATCTGATCCAAGGATTCCATATCAAAATCTAATTGGTTCGCTGATGTACATATATCTGTTTGCACGAGACCGGATATTGCACATGCAGTTAATCATCTGAGTCAGTTCAACACTTGTTTTGCTGAAGAGCATTGGATAGCCGCGAAAAGAGTGCTCAGATATTTAAAGGGTACTAAATGCCTCGGGATACAGTATAAGAAAACAGGAATGCATAAAGTACAGGGCTATGCAGATGCTAGTCATGCCACTTGTCATGATAGGAGATCATACTCGGGTATCGGGTATCGGGTGTCTGCATATGGGAGCTGCAATATGTTGGGAAAGCAAAAAACAGAGGACGATTGCTCTATCCACAGCAGAGGCTAAGTATGTAGCTATGTTAGAAGCCGCTAGAGAGACAATTTTCTTAAAGAGATTGATTTCGGAGGTCTCTGGTCAAGTTGAGCTGCCAATGAAGATTTTCAGTGACAACCAATCTGCTATTGCTATTGCGCAGAACCCTGTACATCATCAACGCACAAAGCACATAGACTTGCGACACCACTTTGTGAGAGAAGCAGTTGAGCATGGCCATATTGAATTAGAGTATATAGAGACAAGTCGTATGGTTGCGGATGTTTTAACGAAACCTCTGTTGAAAGGGAAGTTCAACTGGTGCTGGTGTACGCTGGGTATGGGTGTTGTGTGATTGTGTGATGGGTGAAAGTAGAGATATGAATTTAGGAGTGTTAGAATAAAGAGTGTGTTTGGTTTTCACATCAATCCTTTTTGTTCTATATAAATTTAATTTTCTACCTTTTGCTTAGACTTTGTCATTCGAGTTGTCAACGAGAATTAAAACAAATAATATCTATTAGTTTTATCTTATCTTATATTTTTCTACCGTTTTTTTTTTCATCATCTCCTGCATTGCGCATTATATAAGCACTCTGTACACAAGCGGGACTTGTGTAGAACTACTAACACCATATATCTTGAAATATATTTTAGCCATATTTTGAGTAATTAGAATAAATTATTTGCACAAATCTTATAAAAAGAAAATAAATAACTTCAACGGCGGTGTAGATGCCAATTCCCATCAACATGCCTGAGAATCCACCAATATTACCTGAAACAAACGTAATATTGAAAATCTTCTTTTTAATTTGTCATCTCTTAATAATCCATTTAACATCTGCACAGCTATTCACAACCACTCGATACGCTTCCGTACCGTATCGAACATCAATTAATATTATCGTAGGAGTCCTCTAAGCGCTGTTCACGAGTCCAAAACTCGAAAATGTAGTCAGTTTAAATCAAATAGGAGACCACTATTCTTTCGTCAGTTGTTTGCTGTCGGGGGCAAGGCAAATCAGGTTATTGAAATGTGTCATTTTCGATACGATAGCTTGTCGTATGGTTGTGAATTAGGGTGCTGATTCCTCACTTAATATCTCGAACCAGTAAGAAATAACATCAAGACGGTGCAAAATTCCTTCGCCTGTGGGCTGGTAAATGCTAATAACGCATTTCTCGGAGAGATTCACTCCTTCACTGCCAAAAAAAATAATTCATCATTAAAGTGGTATTACCTCATGCAATAAACTAAAAAGTATTTTTATCTCTCGTCATTCGTATTGCAATTCATTATCGGAATAAATAATTAAGTATGATATATCCATGTTCCTACGAATCAATAATTACATTGATTGGATTTTTTTTTTATTTGATAGATCATTTAATATTTTTTTTAATTTGTTGGGATACATGAAGAAGCCTCATTGTGAAGTGCAGTTTGTTCCGCCAGTTACTCAACTGAACCGAGCGATCAGCGCGCCCTGGACAGTCACACCCAACACCTTATTTGGCTGGCCAATTCTTTCCTTGCGGTGGTAGGGCTATCGCCTATCTGGTTTGCGACCACCCTCCCACCGGAGTCCAGTGTCAAGCGGCCAGCTGTGTTTCGTCGATACGTGGGAGTTCCAGTGCCTTAGGCATCTTCTGGGCACACTCGTTCCATCATAGACCACATCCATCGCTTTCCACCAGGCGTGATTAAGGTTAAGAGCGGGCCCATGCAGCAAAAAAAAAAAATATATAATAAAATTACCAACATGAAACCGTTTCTAAATCCTCTTTTTTTCTTTGATCTATGAACAATCGGTATTTTGAAAGATTTAGTAAAGTGCTGTGTTAGCTCACAGTCTGGCATACATAAAGGGCAAAACAATGAGTCAGCAAGCTCTTGTTCCAATCCCTCTGTATCTTCAGTATCGATAGGGTATAAATATTGCAGTTTTTCTATAAAACACAATGATATATCTGTTAGTATAAGGAACTGTTGTTAAATAAATAGGTATTACAATTGAGTTGCAGTTTTCAGTTTCAGTACGAACCTTTGTATTTATTGAGACATTTTAAATTCTTTAAAGTGCAGATACTAGCATGTGTAGAGATTCCAGTGGGCAAAAAATACGGGGTACATTTACATAAGGACTGTACGGATTCGATCCGACACTTGACAATGCAAGCGCTGTAAGAATACATGTTCTTAGACTCCTTGGCATATTCGTCGTGGAAGAGGCATTGTCTCTGTAAAACATGATTATTTCAGTAAGAAAATAAATGATATCTAATAAGCTTATTAAAATTTAATCCACCAATTTTAAATGTATAATTTGACATTATGTTAAGTGTCAAACTCGCGTCCTCTGTGCTCGATGTTTGTTGGTAGTTCATAGCAGAGCTCATCTCAGAGCAGCTAGCAAGGGCAGTATTTGCCAGTAACGAAAATCCTGCTGTTTCATCGTTCGTTATATTCTAGGCCCAATCATAGCGTGTATACATTCATTTCTAATCTAGAGACTACCGTTTTTATCGGATATTTGCGGACTTCAGCTGAAGCAACTTGTTTAATGGACGCTAGTTGAAAGGATTCCGCTTGGTGTGGTTGAACTATGCGCTGCAACACTCTCCCGCCAGTCATGTCAGCAAAATGGATCGGATCGAATATAAGAAGCTGAAAAAGATTCAGGTCAGGTATGAGTAACAGGTTCATATTATTGGAAAAAAAAAAACTTTAAAAAACCTGTTATCTAATGCAAAGTTTAAATGTGAGCCTACACTATTTCAAGATGGATTCTGTACTTTTTGACAAGTTAGTGGCACGCAAGCGCGCAAGGATACAAATTGAAAATTAAGATGAAATGGAAAAAAGTTAATAATTAAGCTGGAATTTATAAGTTAATCTAAATATTTATTACTAAACTTACTTCAAATCCGTTCCTGAAACCTAATGGGTACGCATAATCGTCCAGCATAGAGTCGATAATCACATTTAAACCGTTGTTTATACCGGGCACTATTTGTCTCCTCACTTCCTCTATGGTTCCATGAGACCTGAAGAACAAAAAAAAAAATAAACATTCGAATTGAACCTCCTCCTCAAAGAGAATGTAAACACTAGCGTTATACTCCTACTTTCCAAGTTTCCAACATTGTTGCTGGCTTGTTCCAGCAATTAGACTATCAATATAATACGAAGACTTATGTACTTCACACAACGCTCGATCACACACTTTTACTGACACCACATCTCACCACACCACCCACACACACACAATTACGTAAATGTACATCCACGTTAACAGTAACACGACCCCTCTAAGCCCTGGCTTAGTTTGAGTACCTTTCAGTTTCTGTACCTAACACAAAAATTTTAAAAAATACTGTATCCACTACCAAATTCTTGTGAATGCTCTCATTTGTTACAATAAAATTTTTACTTTTACTTTAGTTTTTACATTTCGTCTCTGTCATTTTCAAACTATTGTGGGACACGAGCATATATGAATTCGACATCTTCAACTTTGTGACTAGCTGACCGGCTGGCTTCAAAAGTGACTGTAAACGGCTTAAATGTCTGCGAAGACTCATTACCATACCTGTCTGCCGAATCGTAATCCAGCACGTAGTTGAAAGCACAGCAGTGTCCGAGGATAGTCCTTCGTACGCGGAAGATTTTGGTACAATTCACGTCTTTGCCCGCCCACATACATTTGACAAGCATCTCTTCGCAGCTTGGTGCTAACTGTTACAAATACCATGGAAGTAGTAAGCACACTTATCATAATTAAGGTGATAAATTGTGCAAATAAATAAATAAAATAAAATAAAATTACTTTATGGCAGTAGGTACTGCTGCATTCGGAATAGAACCGGAGTTACTAGTGGTAGATGGCCGGTGGAGCAGATGAGTGCTGGAATGGAGACCGCGTATCGGCAAGCGTAGTGTGGGACACCCCCCAGCTAGATGAACCGACGACCTTAACAAAATGGTTGGGAAAGACTGGATGCGGAAGGCGTGGGACTGGGTGTTGTGGCGCAGCCTGTGAGACGCCTATGTCCAGCAGTGGACTGCGATAGGCTGAATTAACTGAGACTAACTGCTGCGTTTGAGTCTCTAAGCCATGGGCAGTGACCCAAGGGCGCGGTGGCTCAAAAATAAACTGTATACCTAGTGGTAGACCTACCAAGAAAAATCTTATAACCTTTCAAATATTTATGCAAAATACCTGCATTGACGTGGAGTTGCATTACCTTATGTGTAAGTAAGAAGGATGATCACGCCTAAAGCTTTTAAGAAAATTTCCGTAAAAAAGTTCTGCCGATTGATTCTGTAAAAATCTCACCGCGAAAAGCTAGGTGAAGTGAGCTTAGAGTGAGCTGTCAAAAGTATCAATCCCTAGCATCAGGATAACACTGACAGCTCACTCCACGCTCACTTCACCTAAGTTTTCACGGTGAGATGGTTACAGAATCGCACTGCTGTTCTGTCGTAAGTTTTATTTAGTACGTACCTAAAGTATTTTCTTTCTTTTCTTTTTTCTTTCTTTCAGTTAATTAAAAACTTGATCAATTAAAAAGATTTTTACTTACTTATATTTTATTTATGTACTTTTTATTTATGAATATTAAAATACTTGTGTGTCACAATATCAGCGGGGTAGAATTTTGCATAACACACTAAGTAGGAATTGCTTTCATTTTGACAGTTCAACAACATTCATTGAGTTATTTACGTTGTTGAGAAGACTCATTTTTTGAACATATGAAGCAATGGATTAGCAATATCCTTCAGAATGATTCAGATTGTGATTGAAAGTGTGTGTTCAGATATGGTGCTGACATTTTATCGATTTATGTGAACTCTTTGTACGCGAAGTGTGTTAAATGAGGGTGCTGCCCTCTCTCATAGCTTTGGGCAACAGCCATTTGAGGAGGCGCTTTCCATAGATGTGCAACTGATTTAAAAAAAAAAACCATCTACCGCTTTCATAAGTTCCACTGTTTCATCACTGTACGGCCTCAAAGAGAATAATTCCGCCAACTTGACATGCGCCCAAGACTGGTCGTAATTGAAATTAATCAATCTACCCATGTCCTGGAGGAACAACTCCAGATTTGTGAGGCTCGTGTTCAATTTTGCCAGTTTGGGATACCTGAAAGTTTAATTACATTTCAGATTAAACGTGGTTTAACGTTTGTTGCGTTTTCGGCATCGGACCGAAAAAGGTGACCTATAGTCTGTTTCAAAAATATCTGACGAAATTGTAAACAAATGGATCAGAAAACGTAAGTAGGTTTTCTGATCCCTCAATCCCACCCGTTGATGCCAGTTTCTAGAGTCGCTCACGTTAATTACTAAGTTGGAAACTAATTATTGAAAAATATGTACGACGATGGGGCTACTAGCAAACTCGAGGGGTTTACTAGTAGCCACAGAAGAGTTCCACTATCCACCTCGTTTGCAGACCATACCCATTCAAACTTTTCGCAATGCCCATCATTGCTCTTTCTCATAATTCAAACACATAGATAGGAATTTAATTTATGGTTTTATTTTACTTACATTTCTACAGTCATTTTCTTCAGAGCTTTTTTGCTAATCCTGTTAATGTTACACAAGGCTACTGCTGGGAAGTCAATGTCCTTGATAGGGAATGTAAAAGACTCGCCCGTGACCACTAACGGCTTCGCCAGCGTCGCCAACCAGGTGTACTGCAGAAAGAAGAACACGACGACGAGGAAGACAAGTAGTAATCCTAACCAAAACAATCTGGAACAACGAGACTTAGGACCGATGTAGACCTGGCGAAGCGCAGCGCAGCGCGGTTTTCACTGGCACACGAATATCAACCTTATATCTCTCAAAATAAAGTCGAAACAAATAAAGCTATTTTATCTGTCCGCTTCATGCTATCGCGGGCTTTAGGAAGATTATTTAATTTCAACTTTATTATACTTAATAATTGCAATGTTCATATTTGTTGTATGTGTTTGTTCGGAAGTGAAAACCGCGCTGCGCTGCGTTTCGTAAGATCTGCTCCGATCCCTAAGGTATTTCACCCTTTTTTTTTAGGAAAAGTAAGTTAGTCTTATTCAATTCCTAGACACTGCAAGTCCCGATAACCAAAGTTTCTCCCTAACCAGAAAATCGATGGGACAATGAAGCTAAAATTGTTGAAAGTCAATCTGTTAGAATCAAAGTTTCTTTTGATACATTGTTAGCAGTTACAGAACAGCTAACGGCTAAAAAATATGAGCCTTGTGACATGCCTTGAACCTATAGCCGTCCACAGTAGAAAGTACACCTCTCCAATCATTCACGACTTCCACGCCGCCATTCTGTGAAGACTGATTCCCACCCTGGTATCACCTACCCTGAATGCACTCTACCACTCCTACCGAAGATTTGTAATATTCACTCAAGAAAATGTTATCTCAACGGTTAATCGGTTATTTGTTCGCTAACCTTCAGCTTGCTTATTTTGTATGCAGACCATGCAGTCCATTTATGAGTAAAAGCTCAATTATTTCAAGGTAGGTACTTACCGCTGTAATACAGATTGATTCGGAGCAGTAACATGCCTCATTCCAGCTATCGAAGAGGCTGCAATGTATTCTTTAACAGTCTCCACAAAACTCTTCCTTATAATCATTTCCAAGGTAAGGCGACTTCGTGGTTTGTACTTCCTTTTTCTGTATCTGTCCCACCATGGTTTTGAGTGCATGGTAACAACTACTTCAGGTAGGTTGATGCAGTCCGTTCAAAGATCTGCCTCTGATTTTGCATGCATCACAGTAAAAAATCACAGTGATTTTTATTTGTTATTGTATGGTTGCTGATAGTTGCTGTTTGGTTTGCTCTCAAAAGTAAAATAACCATGAAAATAACTATGAAAGGACTGTTGTGTGTCAGCCATATTCGTGTTAACTACGAATGTGAATAATTTATAAGTAATAAGTCAATGTCAACAGTAGCGTGAGGTTAGTTAAAATTAATTTAAGTTAATTGCAGAGTCGACGTTTGAGTTTTTTAAAATTTATTTATTATTAAAATATATAAGTTCGGCGCTATAATCTCTATTTTATAGTTTCGTGACTTCTGGAGGTCTATGAATGAATGAATTGCACCGATCCCAGCGTGGTTAAACCAGACTCGATTAATCGAATGAACCCCAAGACTCGCACTAGCTCCATGGTGCTTCATGGTGCTACAGCGACCATTGCATATCAAGGAATAGACCGCGGCGGGCGCGGTAATTGGTAGGGAGGACGTGACCGTAGGATACGGAAGGATTTAAGCACAGAACAGTTAACCTCTTTTATCTGTTCTGTGGATTTAAGAGCCTACCGGATATGCATCCTAGAGTACCTAAGCATTGGACTAGTGGAGAGATGGGTAATTATTATCTATGGATGGGCATCTTTTAACGACCTTGCCTCCAGGTTTTCGTGACTTCTGGAGGTCTACTCTCTAAATCCGTCAAAGAAGATACGGGCGCGTCAAAATAACTGTCAAATTCAATTTTTCGAACGGGCAAATGGTCATTCATTCTTAGTTCAGGCCCCAAAGTTGTGGCGGCATCTACATCGCCACATGCGAACTACGCATCACTCTGACGTCACGCAAAATCCTGCATCGCGCAAGCAGAGTTTACCGCGGGACTAGTATATTATATTATAACGTCCCGACATCAGTAGTCTGGAATTCAGAATATAATCCGATCCAGCCTGACTCTTCCCGCCCTATCACAGCGACGCCCTAAGCCGAGGTCGATACCCCACAGGCCTAATTTAGTCAGGCTTAGTTTTTAAGTTTTTTAAGCCCTGGCTAGAGGCCTTAATTTATTGAGGCATCCATAAATAAGTCCGGTTAAGCAGACGACAACCTCGTGAACTGCGAGATGCCATTCCCAAAAAAAACAATAGTCTGACAGTTGCCCACCCAATCAACACCCGTCTGGTCAGAGAATCCTCCGAATATGGAGGATGAGTGAATATTACACACTCCATTCCCAGGGACAATGCTGATGCATAGAGACATCACTATTCATATTGCATGTCAGAGAGCAATTAGTGTCTTTAGTGTTTTAAATTTTAATTTTAATAAGTAGGTACAGCGCCAATATCAGCAGCACAATTTGTGATTTTGATATCGATACTCGTTAATTAAAGAGTTAATTTATCGATTAATTATAATAATATAACTACGCTTTACTTACACTTAGATTAGTAGGTAACTTTGTTTTTTTTTTGGGACGAAATTCTTTAACGCGGCTTGCGATAATATTAAACTGGTAGAAGAAGAGTTAGGACAACTATACCATCCTTTTTTATCCCGGTTTTACGTTCCCTTGGGATATTTTCCACAACCACGCGGGCGAAGTGAGTTTTTATAAAATAAGTGACAGACGTAATTTTAATCAACCTTTCAACCTTTTTCAGATTATCTAAAGTAACTACAAACATCTTTTATGGGGTTACTGTGTTAAATGCTACAACAAAATACCTTGTGATATATTACAATTAAATGAAAGAAAATTTAAAACTCATATTAAAAGTACACTTTGTAAACAAGGGTATTATAAATTAGAGGATTATATCCAAGATAACAATGCTTGGAAATATGCTGGTCCGTCTCCATAGAACAATCTAGCTAGAGTCTAGACAAAATCATACTAGTTGCTAATTTAATTTGTACATACTTACACATTTTTATTTTAATACATTGCTTTTTGCATTCTGTGACAAAAGTAACTCACACACTTTTTAAAATACTAGAAAAAAATTACAATCTTTGTAAATATGTGAGCACCATGTATCTATCACATAATTGATTTACCAGTCTGTTATATTTTTAATTCTTTTTACCATTTGTGGTAGACTAAATTTTATTTTAGGTGCATCGTTTTCACATATAATAATTATATAGTGAATGTATACAAAAACTTGTAAAACATTTTAAAAGAGTAACGGTGGAGTTTCTTGCCCATTCTTCTCCACACGAAAACTACGTTTTGGAAGGGGCGACTAGAATCAATTCAATTTTTAATTTTAATTTTTGACGTTCAAAAGTGCCTTTTAAGTGCCGATTTGAAATAAATGATTTGACTTTGACTTTGAAGCCGCGGACAAAAGCTCGTTCTTTCAATAAGAACACAAGTTCAGAATATTTATAAAGGTCAACCACATAATATGTACTTATATCTCTCCGAATAAAAACAGGAGTTAAATCAAAATTCAGACTCGTCAAAAAACTTTGTTGATTTTTATTCGTATTTCACCAGTTAATTTGTCAACATGAGAATTGTTGTTTTTGTACACAAACATACCTACCATTTTTCGTTTTGAAGGAATAAAATAATACACGTTGGGGTAGCCAACATTTTATAATGCACCTTATTGTTTTCATCTAGAGGAAACCGACATGTCCTAGAACCAAAAATTCGAAGACATTGGCGCGATTCTGTTGTTCACAAACTAAACTAAATTTAAGTTCAGTGCATCTTTTATTTCTATTTCACTAATAAAAGGACAGAAGATAAATATTAGTTTAGTCCTGCCTATCGATTCTGTAAAAATCTCACCGTGATAACTTATGTGAAGTGAGCGTGAAGTAAACTATCAATGGAGGCAATCCCTAATATCAGAGGGGCAATTCTCGTAATTTTTAAGAACGTTCACAGTCTGATCTCAGTCTCAATCTGTCAAAAATATTCCAAATTTCCCTACATTTTGACAAGTTTTTGACATTTGTTTGTCGCCGAGATGAGACTGCGACTAGATTTTGAACGTTTTAAATTAGCAGAATTGGCCTAGGTGGAATGAAAGCTCACTTCACCTTAGTTTTCTCTTCACGGTGAGATTTTTACAGAATAGCACTGCTGTCCTGTGTAAATTAGTCAGCGCCTGATGTAAATTGACGTATTCTTAGTAGCCAATTTTTTAATCACGTCTAAACTTGTTTAACACGTTCAAACAACGTCGTGAAACGTTTGTCATTTAGTATGGAATATTCTACTGCCGTAATATGGTGTCAGGGTAAGTGCTCACTGTCAGCGAACGTGTTAAGGATTATCTAATTTGACAGAAAGAAAAAGATGAACTGAACATAAATTTAATTTAGTTTGTGAACAACAGAATCGGGGCCATTGTGACATCTAACAACCCGCACTGGGCTGGGCCCGCGTGGTCGATTACCGCCCACTCCCTCTCACAGTGAGCTCTGCTGTGTCCCAGCAGTGGGACCGAACATTATAGGCTGAGATTAGTACCTATGTTATTGTTTTCGGGAAAACTTCAAACGCAGCCGGACTTCGGGGATAAGACCGAGTTGTCTGGGATTCTTAACACACTATAACCATACTAGCGGTCACTGACATAGAGGAGAGATCCAGCGGATCTACTCTGAGAACCTCTCACCGTGAAAACTTAACCAAAGCGAGCTTGATGTGAGCTGTCAATAGTGTCAATCCCCTAGCATCAGGTGGAATGACAGCTCACTTCATACTCACTTCACCTAAGTTTTCAGGGTAAGATTTTTACAGAACAAGAACCTCTTTTATGGAATGCATGTGGAGAATGTAGAGTCCAATAGAGATGAGCCTCTTCCGCCATCTTTGTCCGTCTTATAAAATAAACACAGTCATCCTACGAATTGAATAACGCTTACAACATTTTTTGTGACAAGAGGATCTCTCTTGCCGCCATTTTCGTATTAACAGAAATTGTTTTATAAACGGTACAGCATAAGAAATATCGGCAGTCTTTGACGGGAACTTGCTCGGTGCAAAATTGTCGGTCACTTTTTATCGATACCTACATCGATTGTTTCCGATGTTAATCGAATACCGATTGCGGTTTACACGATTTATCGATCGAAGATTCGCATAAAAAATATGTCGGATGATGTTATGTTGCAAAGGTATTGTTAGTATCTTTTCGATGGTTTAATAAATAGATATGAATATGCAGAAGTATTCAAATTGATTATAGTAGTCTATGTTACCGAATGTCAGCCTCTGCAACTAGTATAGTCAGCAACAAAAGTCTATTAACACTTCAGCCGATCGATTCTGTAAAAATCTCACCGTGAAAAGTTAGGCGAAGTGAGCTTAGAGTGAGCTGTCAAGAATACCAATCCTTAGAGTCAGGATGACACTGACAGCTCACTCCACGCTCACTTCACCTAAATTTTCACGGTGAGATAGTTACAGAATCGCACTGCATACCTTTAATATACTGAGTGTATAAAAACTGATGTGTTAATATTTTGCTCAATAACTGAGATTAAAAAAACTGGTGTTAATCGACTTCTGTTGCTGACTGTACAGACGCCAACACGTCAAGCTACCCGAAACTGTCAAATTTTCCCAATCAACCTTGAACCTTATGCTACTGTATTTATATTATCTACTAGCGACCCGCCCCGGCTTCGCACGGGTGCAATACTGATACTAAGTACAGGTATTTCAAGAATGCCAGCACGCGCCGCCGCGGCCGGTACCGCAGCAACCGCTATGTCCCTGCATTTTAAATCCTATCCTACTAATCCTACTAATATCCTACTAATATTATCCTACTAATATTATAAATGCGAAAGTTTGTGAGGATGGATGTTTGTTACTCTTTCACGCAAAAACTACTGAACGGATTTTGATGAAACTTTACAGTAATATAGTTTATACATCAGAATAACACATAGGTTACTTTTTATCCCGATATTCCCACGGGATCAAAACTTACGCGGGTGAAACCGCGGGGCGCAGCTAGTCTGTAATATCTTCGAAAATATTCATTTAAATTACATGCTGTAAAGGGCTACATTTATCTATATTAAATGCACAATGTATTTAAGGTACTTAATTGGATAAGGATTTATGCTGTATTGCTTAAAATCGCTTCGTAAATAAGCCATTATTTCTCGTAAAAAGTAAAGGATAAAAAATGATTATTGTGGGTTATCCCTAAGAGATAGACATATACCATCGCGGACTTTTTTGTAGACCTCTTTAAGGTGTATGTACAATACTGTAGTACATTATTTTGACCTATCTCGCAGGGTTCAGCCAGCGTTTGAAAAGTAAGCGCAAAAAAATGTGTTTATTTACGACATCACATGCATGCATGTATTATATATATAAACCTTCCTCTTGAATCACTCTATCTATTAAGTATAAAAAACCGCATCGAAATCCGTTGCGTAGTTTTAAAGATCTAAGCGTTCAAAGGGACAGAGAAAGCGACTTTGTTTTATACTATGTAGTGATTATATAAAATTCTCGTGTCACAGTGTTAGTTACCATACTCCTCCGAAACGGCTGGACCGATTTGTATGAAATTTTGTATGCATATCGGGTAGGTCTGAGAATCGGCTACTATCTATTTTTTTTTTGAAAAACAACGTTTGCGGGGTCAGCTAGTAATAGGGTAATTCTACGATAAGAGGTAACTTGTGCGGCAATCAGTTTAAAATATAAATTTTATTCTATAAGTTGTTATTTTTTGCAATGAAACACATCATCTAAATGCACTTTATTTAATAACGTCACGATTAAATGCCTAATTAAAGTATATTTTTCTGAAATTCCTTGTAAAGTCTAAAAAAGTCTCTACCCTGGCCTGTCCCCCGGTCGGTTTCAGTTTAATTTGCAAACGATACGTACCTTCTTTGTATCAGTTATTAAAGTAAAGTAAGTTAAACACAAATTTCAATAAATATATTTAAGTATTGTTAAGGAAAAATAGAACAAAATTTATTTATTTACAATATTTTTTAAACTTAACTTTTGTCCCAATGTTTTTGGGTATCTACCCTGGCAAATTTAATTCCGCTACTACAAACACAAATTTTAAAACGGCCATATTCCAAATAGCACTCCAGGTCATCTATCAACGTGAAGTTAGCAATGCAAACACGTGAGCCCTTAAGAGTGCCGACATTTGTTAGTTTTTGCGACGCGTTGGTTCAAAGTGTTGGTTTCGCGAGGTCATTGTGTCTCTTCACTGGTAAGTCATAAAAGTTATATTATTCATTTAATTTATTTGCATTTACTGGTCTAATTTAATAATAATGCAATAGTTTAAGTGTGATACATAATGTACAGAAACTTTTCTTATGTCAATTAAAACAATATAATTTATCATGAAAACGTCTCTTCCCTGCCATATTTCCCCTGGCAAGATAACTGTCAGGGGAGAGACTTGTTGACCAGGGGAAATAATGTTAGTGCAAACAAACTTAGATATAGCATATTTTTATCAACAAACAGATTTAAATAATTTTGGTAAATTCTTAAAACTGAAAAATAAAGGAGGTTCTCAGTTCATATTGTTATTATATTATTGTCTAATATTGTTACAGATCATGGAACCGCGGAAAAAGTTAACACGTGAAGAAAAATTACAGAAGAAACGTGAAGCGAGACTACGATATGAAAAGATTAAAAATGATCCCGAAAAATATGAATCGCTAAAGCAAAAAGAAAAGGCAAAATATTTAAAAAAGAGAAAGGAATTATAAAAACTGTCGATCAAATGACTCCTAGAGAGCAATATAGGCAAGAGAGTGGCTTTAATTTATATTTTTAATTTTATTTTATGATTAAAACATGTTCATTTAGTGAAATGTAGCATAGATACAGGTAATATGAAAATTATCCTGATTATCGCAAGTCTGATTATTTGTATTACTTATATGCGCAAAAACTGAAAATAGTTTGTTTAAATGGACTACTGAATCGATTTCAGTCATTTTTAATATATATTTTTTTTTTCAAAAATTAGGTATGTATTTTGCCATGTCGTTTGAGCCAAAGAAAATTAAGTCTTATTTTATGCCAATAAGACTCAATTTTGAATGCATAAAATAATGCTACGATCAACACGACTTTCTTAATAAAAATAGCTTTAAAAAAATAGTTTTGGTCATTGTATTATGCTTTTAACTGAATGCTCTAATTGGGGTGTATGAGGTTTTGCGCATTTAACCTTACACATTGTATAATTAGTATTAATAAAATAATATTTTATTATTTGCTGTATTGTAATGACACTAAAGACATTTTTGTTTTAAATTTCAGAGCAGGCTGAAATAATATAGTCTGTTGATGTTTAATATGATTGGTAAAAATGATAGTCTGATTCTATGTTAAGTACAATGTTTAATTAAAGTTGATTTTACTAATTTTGTTACTTTTACTGTCACAAATTCTCTCCCCTGGCTAAATAAGTATCTACCCTGATCTTATTGTCTCTACCCTGCCCAATGTATTTACCCTGGCCTTGTAAAAAGTAATAAAATATGCATAAAGTGACCTGCCCTTACGTGAAAAGATACATAAATAGGACAAAAATCGTAATATAAGTGTTGAATGAAAAAACAGCAACTTTTCTCCGCGGCCGTATTCTCTAAGAACTTAAAACCTCTTATCGTAGAACTACCCAATATTATATAAATGCGACAGTATGTCTCTCTGTCTGTCTGTATGTTACCTCTTCACGCTGCAACCCGCATGAAAAACTACATCAGCTATGCGAGCTAAGCTAAGCTAGTCTAACTTAGCTTAGCTCTTGGTCTGCAACCCGCATCATGATTGGCAGCCTTGTTCGACTCACTGCTAAGAACAGGCCTCCTCCCTTTTGTGCTAAGCCCTGGTTTATGCGAGTCTCAACCAACACCCGAATTGGGTAACACACTCATCATCTGCCTAGCCTTTTCCCAACTATGTTGGGGTTGGCTTCCAGTCTAACCAGATGCAGCTGAATACAAGTATTTTACATGGAGCGACTGCCTATCAGACCTCCACAACCCAGTTACTGGGTAATACGATACTCCTTGGTAAGACTGGTTGTCAGACTTTCGGGCTTCGGACTACCCGTAACGACTCAAAGATCCACGAATGACAACCGTGACCAACGACTTAACGTGCTTTCCGAGGCACGGGGGGATCACGGAATTTAAAGATGGTCACCCATCCACAGACCAACCGTTGCAAGCGTAGCTTAACCTGATCGATCGACCTGTGCGGCTGTTATTATTTAGCCACGGGCCCCTCTAATTGGGTAACACACTATTAATCTCAATCTGAATCATTTTGTAGGATATTGCTAAACTATTGCGTCGCTTCGAAAAATGTGTCTGCTCAAGAACGTAGATAACGCAATGAATGTTGTTGAACTGTCAAAATGAAAGCCGTGTGTTACGCAACTACCCCGCGATGTTCTGAATGTCGTCCACCCATCTGGTTGTTGGTCTGCGAACACTCCTACCGTCTCTCGGCAACCATTCATGAGGAGGAGAGGAGACGAGAGGAGATGTGCTGCGAAACTGGCAGATTATTTCCACCAAAGTGGATGGAAAAAGGAGATGTGAGCTGTGCGTAGCGGAGATGTGAGCTGTGCGTAGCGGAGATGTGTGATGGGAATAACTCTTTCAGGCGCGAGAGGAGTGCCTCCGGCCGTCCGTACGCCCGACTACACACATCTCCGCTCTGCCGCTCCGCTTGCTCGCTGGCGGCACAAAATTCTATAGAAAAATGTGACATCTCCTCTCCTGTCCGCTTGATCAATTTCCACCGAAGCTACGCGGAGAGATGTGGAATTAACGAAATCTGATTGGTTATTAAAAACACATCTCCTTTCGTCTCCTCTCCTCTCCGCTTTGGTGGATACCGGGCCTTAAGGGCAAAGAGGCATAATTAAGTTTTTCTTTATAAAAGGCCAAATTAATAGGTAAATGAAATAACGGCTAGAAATTGGGTGCTTTGCCGATCGATGGCACGTTAAAGCGGACATGTGATGCGCATGCACTGACAGTATTAAATTCAACATGGCCGGTCGTAAAATTTGAATAGCCTCCCTTTGCATTGTACGAAACACAGTTTTTAACTATTAAAATTTTAATATATGAAGGTGTCATCACGTTCTCTATGGAAATTCCAGTGGATACTTACTTACTTTTTTTTTGCATGTCTGTCGTCGGCTGCGGTAGGCAAGGTTTGTTGTAAAATCGATTTACTTACTGATAATCCCAAGAAGATAAAAACTTTCACTTTTAAAATGCGTAATTTTTCCCATTTTCACAGAAAGAGCACGCATAAGAAATAAAGTTTTTTTATAAGTAGTCAAGTTAGAAAAAAAAAACACCCAATTGAGTACATTTTGAAGGATATTGGTTATCCTTTGCTTCATTTAAAGAAAAGAAACTAAGAAAATAAGTTTATTTGACCCAGGCTTTGTAAGGGACACAATACTCACACAAAAAAAAAAAAAAAACTTAAAAAAGTATCGTGTGCAGCCTTACGACTGCGCCAAATAGGTCCAGTTCAGCATAAAGGTCAGACAACTAATGCCTGACTATCTCGAAAAAAATGTCTGTTCAACAACGCAAGCAACGCAATGAATGTTGTTGAACTGTCAAAATGTCTGTTCAACAACGCAAATAACGCAATGAATGTTGTTGAACTGTCAAAATGAAACTAATATTGCTACTGATAATGTGTTACGTATTTACCTCCTTTTAATACTTATATCAATGTTGAATACTTACTGATTTTTCCACCGACAGATATTGGCCCCGATTCTGTTGTTCACAAACTAAACTAAATTTAAGTTCAGTGCATCTTTTTCTTTCTATTTCATCACGAAAAGGACAGAAGATAAATTATTAGTTTAGTCCTGTCAAATTAGTCAGCGCCTGACGTAAATTGACGTATTTTTAAAAGCCAATTTTTTTATCTCGTCTAACTTGTCTATGGATTATATAATTTGACATGACTAAACTAATAATTAATCTTCTGTCATTTTCCTAATGAAACAGAAAGAAAAAGATGCACTGAACTTAAATTTAGTTTAGTTTGTGAACAACAGAATCGGGGCCATTATAACCCAAGGAATAAAATTGACGTTTGACCAATGTTATGTAAAAAGAGGTAGAAAAGATATACGCACTCCGCAAGTGAGACGTCTAAACTTAGCTAATTAGCCAAGGTGTCTTCGTCTTGTCTCTTTTTCGCTTCCGATAATTACGACACGCCGCGCCGTCCTACATTCACGTGTCTTGTTATAAGGTCACCATCTGCCTATTCTGCCTAGCTTTTTGTCAACAATGTTGGGGTCGGTGTCCAATCTTACGGGATGCAGCTGGATTACCAGTATATTACATGCCTATCTGACCTCCACAACCCAGTTACTGGGGCCCAAGTCTGCTATTTTTATAAATTCGTCATTTCAATACGATCCCATTGTCATTTTGCTAAAAGTTTATAATCTGCTAAATTCATAATGATCGATCATTGGTCTGAGAAACCTGCTATTAAATTTCATGCTAGATTTCATTTAATATATATTTTTACATATTATGTATTAGTGTTTGCAATCTGAAGTAGTAAGAAGTTGGGCGCGTTCACTGCGGCGGCGAGCCGCCCACTATTTGAACGCGCCCCAGAAGGTGGCAGCCGTAAGGCTGATCCGGGGGTACCGCACGATCTCGGGCGAGGCGGCAAGCCTCCTTGCCGGACTGCCGCCATGGGATCTGGAGGCGATAGTCGTCGCGCGCCTGTACGAGTGGCGCGCGGAGGCACTACGCCGGGGGGAAACTCCGCTTCCGCGGGAAATTGCGGCGGTGCGGACCGACCTCCGGCGCGATCTCATGGCAGCATGGAAAGAGCGACTGTCGCAACCCAGCGCAGGGCACGCCACGATAGTGGCGATAAGACCCCTCTTTGAGGAGTGGCTAGAGAGGCGCCACGGCGCCCTCACCTACCGCCTGACGCAGGTCCTCACCGGACACGGGTGTTTCGGGAGGTTCCTGCACACCATCGGGCGAGAGGAAACGCCCGGGTGTCACCACTGCGAGGATCGCCCAGAGGACACGGTGGAGGTCTGCCCCACTTGGGCGGAGCACCGCCGTGTTCTCGCAGAGGCTATCGGCAGCGGCGGCGACCTCTCGCGCCCGGCCCTGGTTCAAGCCATGGTCCGGGGCGAGAGGGAGTGGGAGGCAGTCACCTCCTTCTGCGAAGCAGTCATGCTAGCGAAGGAGGTGGCGGGACGGCTGAGGGGGAGAGCCTCACGTCCCAGCCGCCGCGGGAGACGCTCCGGGCGTCGGGAGCCGCGTGACGAATCCCGGCCACCGTAGGCGCGGGCCTGCGGGCGGAGAGTAATGGGTAACCCTCCGTCCGATCAAGACCAGGCCCGTGCCGGACGGCGCGTACGTGTTCCACGCGCGCCTCAAAGAGATGTCAGCACAAAGGAAGGGGCCCGAAAGGGCCGAAGCCTGCCGGGGCAGCGGGATTGTCCGAAAGGGTTACCGCTACCCCGGAACACAAAGGGCTAAGGAGGAATACGGGTGGGTTTTAGTCAGTAAGAGTCTGACACTCCCTTCTGCTCCACCCAGAGCGGGAGGGGTCATTTGATGATTTCCCATCATAGCTTAACCCGATTGATCGACCCGTGAGGCTGTTATGTAATTACTAACCCACAAGTCTTCCTTTAGTGTGAAAACTATAGATACAATTCAAAATTATTCTTCGGTTTCAAAATCAGCCCTAAATGCCATAAAAGTACATTCAGCTACAAAGGTAAGAACGTTTATAACACATTCGCTCGTAAAAGGGTCTCACCAGTTTTAATATCGTAATGTATGTCATTACGAACTTGTGCGTTATTGTAATGTAAAACGCACGACTTTCTTTTTAATAAGGTAAAACGTACGGTTTATCAAGATGCTCCGTCTAAAACGAACGATACTTTTTCAAATCTTAGCAAAGAGTTTTTATGTCAGAAAAGTGGTTAACATTTTATGAATAAAATTAGCTTTAGGAGATAAAATATAAAAAATAAACATTTTATTCTTTTATTTAATTAATTTTGACAATAAATTACAACCATTTATGTGTAACAAAAACAAAAAATATTAATTTATTAGTAATACTGGCTGTTTTGTGCCTTTGCCTTAAAAAAAAGAGCTGATGCGCGCGCATCGCTAATGTGAACAAGTAAAAATTATTCCGCGCGCTTTTTCTTTTCGCTGTATTGTTTTATTTGAAAATGTCGTCAAGTAATGATGAGTTTATTAATTCGACAACGCCAGAAGTCTCAGAGGTAGCTAAAAAGGCTAGATACTATAAGCCTTTTGCTCGAAAAATCGACCGTTAGATACAAGCGTATCAAAATTTCATCTTATGGAAAACAAGCAAAGATTCAGTCCGAGTTTTATTTATTTCCTCGCAAATATGTTATAAAACGTCGTATGACATACGTGCGCTTTGATAATTACAGCCTCTGCTTTCTTGTAGCCCTCGCCTACGGCTCGGGCTAGCAATATCGCCTCGGCTGTAATTTTCAACTTACCACACTTATATCATAATGTACTATTAATGTCGGTATTCGGTAGTCATAAATCACCCTTGTGAAAAAGATGAGTGAAGTATTCATCATAATATTCAATATCACTCATTGACCGTTACCTGAAATTATGCAAAATCTACTGTTATTCGCAAATAAAAAATGTTAAATTGTTTATTTGTGAATGAAATGCATATTTCCAAAACTTCAGTGACGTAATGACGCGTTACGCACACTCTTAAAAAATTTCACGTGTAAAAGTCGTGCGACGTGCACACAATCGTAACTTTTAACTCACATACGCAAAGATTTCGCCGTATACATACTAAACTGTGTATGTGTGCGCGGACGTAGTTGCACGCGATCGTGGAAGTGCAGCCACACGCAGTTCGGGCCATTTATTCGTGTGCACTTTCGCATAATAAAAACTGCTATAAATTAGTCGTTGGTATTTTTTTCTATATTTCACTCTGTTTAATTTATTCAGCTATTCTGTACATGAGTTTTTGTTTGTTGGATCATTAATGTTATTTCTTATGTAATTTTAATTTATTTTGCTTGAAAAAGTGTGTCACTCGTGTCGCTGTTATCAGTTCCTAAGCAAAATTATTTTCAAAAACGTTCAATATACTGTATAGTCTACCAGTATAAATGTAAGGTACCTGCAGTAAATAAGGGCCAGCGGCTATTAAGGACCATCAGAGAAATAACACACATTCAATAGTTTTATAGGTTGGATCTCTCGCATATATAAAAAGGACCAATAGTATTGCAATCTAACACACGCGCGTTGCCCTGCGCGCAGCCGTTTTGTTAATAGCCCCGAGTAACTCACCGGAGACGGCCGACGTCACAGTTTTTTTAAAAATGCAGATGCAAGAACATTCATTAGAAAGAGAATAGTGTATTTTACAATAAGTGAACACCTAATTACTGTAACGTGGACATTGGAGCTGTCGAATCAAGGTAAGTTCTTTTATTTTGTTGATTTTTGCTAATTTTAAAATCAAGTTTTATAAAAAGTGACGCCATTGCTAATAAGGGCCACCTGAAAGGAAGTAAATAAGGGCTGGCCCTTATTGTCTTGTCTAAATATTTTTTTTTTTTGTTTGGTTTTCTTTTCATGTAGAATGATAGCTATAGCTTAGAATAAAGTTGATGTTATTGTGAGTTATATCTATTTGAAACACTTTTACAAGCTTTTTAATTTACTATGTGTGTGGGTTTGAATGTGTTCCCGATTTAAAACTTTGCATGTTTTCAACGAAAATAAAATATTATAGTAACAACGAGCTGATCTCTGATAATGGATACAGAAGTTAGACATCGGAATTCCACCATCTCATCACTCCATCAGAAGACCAAAATGCAGTTACTTCAGTGATGCAAGAACATACGCCAGAAAAAGGAATCAGCCACGATAGTTACATACATAATGTGGCAAGGCAACGATCTGATAGTTCGACATCAAAAGACTCAGAAGATAATATACCATTACTGAATCTTAAGCAGAATAAAAATTTGAAATCTTCTTTCCAACAGCTAATACCAACTCCAAATTATGTATGCGGTGGTGAAGCAAAATAAACCAAGACGGAAAGATAAAAAGAAAAAAAAACTAAAAAGAAACTACAAAGGCCAGCGGGTTACTAGAGGCTTATTTATGGAAAGAGAGGACAAAAAGAAAAGACAAAAGAGACGGCAAACTCCTAAAGGGGCCAAAAATAACAAAGAAAATAATAAAAACAAGGGGAACCCTGATGAACGTGGTACTGCTACGCATGTCATACGGAATGGATCCAAGATATGCGACAGTGTCAAATGTGTCAGAAATGGTAGGTACCACAAACAATGTGTTGGCCAAACGAAAGACGATATCAATTTTGTTTGTCCCGGTGCAATTATATGATAGCTTTTTTGCTGGCCAAAACCAAGGTTAAAATTAAAGATCTCTTTTAATTATAGTTTATATTATAGGTAATCACCTATAATAATGAATAATGATAATACTGCTGTCTACGACACATTCGCTAAATAGTCTTCATTCAATTTCGCGAGATGCAGAGTCAATAATAGAGTCGCTATTGGACTTAAGAAACGAATTTATTTCTTTGGCTGCTGCAACAAAATTTCTACCATTGTCGCAATAGATGACCTTTGGCTTACCCCTGCGGGCTATAAATCTTTTTAGTGTCAGTACAAATGCATCCATTGTCAAGTCACTGACTAACTCTAAATGAACGCATTTGTACCGAAAGCAAATAAAAATACACAGGTAGCTTTTAGTTATTTTACAGCCTCGTCCCTTGCGGTCTGTAATAAGAAATGGACCAGCAAAGTCGGTACCTATCGTGGAGAAAGGAAAGTCAGCTTCAACGCGATCTGCAGGTAAGTTCCCCATAATATTATCCATAGTACGAGCATTGAAACGACGACAGGTGACACATTCGCGCGCTGCACGTCTAGCTAGAGCCCTGCCTCCTACAGGCCAATAGCGTTCCCTTATAGATGCTAGGAGATGCTGAGGACCGGCGTGCAACAAGCGTAGATGCTCCTGTTTGAATATTAACTTTGTTAAATAATGACTGGAATGCAGCAAGATAGGATGACGTTTGTCATACTGGTAAGTAGATGAATCGATGCGCCCTCCGACCCTAAGAATCCCGTTTTCATCTAAAAATGGATTAAGAGACGAGAGAGCGGCTTTAGAATTTAAAGATTTACCCTTTTGTAGTAGTCCTAATTCTATAGGAAAGGAATCTTTCTGAGCTAACTTTATAGAAACGGTTTGAGCGTTTTCTAACTCGGAAACTTGAAGTGGACCTCGTGATCTGTCAGACCTTTTTTGGGGCCTACAGTTGTTGGTGAACCTTAAAACTCTAGCTAGAACCCGAATAAGAGTAGTTAATTTAGAATATTTTGCTAAATCCATAGACAAATCTGGCATGGAAGTTGCCTCCTCCCCCCCTAAAGTATGGTGAGTCTTAAGCTCTGGCAATTCTATAGAGTCCGCAATATAGGCGGGCCAGGAATCCTCGGATTCTAAAAGAAACGATGGACCATTCCACCATATAGAGAGATCTACCTGGTCTGGATCGATACCACGCGAGACTAAATCAGCCGGGTTGATAGAAGTGGGCACATAACGCCAGTCTGCGGGATTTGTCAGCTCATTTATAGCAGCTACTCTGTGGGCAACAAACGTTTTAGTTTTATTAGAGTTGAGCCAACCTAATACTACTTTAGAGTCTGTCCAATACACCTGACGTTCAATAGGGCAACGTAATGCGGCTAAAACTGTAGCAGTTAGTTGAGCTCCTAATAGGGCAGCGCAGAGTTCGAGCCGTGGTATTGTCGTGGGTTTAATAGGTGCAACCCGTGATTTTGCACATACCAAGCTAACTTGTATAGCGCCGCTAGTAGAAACAGACCGTAAATATATACAGCTGCCGTAGGCACGCTGCGAAGCGTCACAAAAACAATGTATTTGTACAGTGGAATTATCGTCAATTAAAATGTATCTAGGAATCCTTAAAGAAGACAAACATGAAGATTTACTAGAAAAATTTAACCAGGAAGACCTTATTTCTGGAGGAACACGTTCATCCCAATCAATTTTGTGACTCCATAGCTCTTGTAGTATAATTTTAGGTTTAATTGTGAAGATAGACAGGAGACCAAGAGGATCAAATATTTTAAATGTTGAGGAAAGTATAGTTCTCTTCGTGACATTTTCAGAAGCCGAAACATCATGCTGAAAGTGAAGTTCATCCGAAGACGGCGTCCAACCTATACCTAGAGTACTAGTCGCATTACTAATCATGAGATTACCACTTTCCAGGTTAATGGAGTCTGCAAGTAACTCAGGTAAGTTTGAACGATATTTACGCAGATGAAAACTTCCCTTTGCTAACTCAGAAGAGACTGAAAGACGGATGTGACGTAACTCCTCATCACTGCTTGCACCGGTAAGTAGATCATCACAATATAGATCATTTTGTATTATAGTTTTGATCTTCTGATCTGAACACTCTTCACCTATCTGCCAAAGAGAACGAGTAGTGAGAAAAGAGGCACTAGCGAAACCGTAAGTAACCGTATTTAAACGAAGCGTCCTTAAAGGCTTATCTTCACTATCACGCCACAGTATAAGTTGAAGATTGCGATCAGATTCTTTGAGAAGCACTGAGCGAAACATTTTCTCTATGTCTCCTGTTAAAACATACTTATGTTGTCTAAAACGAACTAATATATTAAACAATGGTTCTTGCACTACTGGTCCCACCATTTGTAGGTCGTTAACAGAAACACCAGACGAAGTACGAGCCGACGCGTCAAACACAACGCGTAACTTAGTCGACTCGCTTTGTTCCCGTATCACTGGGTGGTGGGGCAAGAAGTAGGCATTTAACAGCCTAGGCTCTGGAGATTCAGATAGGTGACCTAATGCTTCGTATTCCTTTATGAATTGACAGTATTGTTGTTTTAATGCTGGTGGTTTTCGGAAACGAGCCTCTAAATAAAAAAAAACTCTTTTTGGCTAGGTTATAGGAATTGCCTAAACAATCTATGCTATCACGAAGTGGCAACCCTACACAAAATTTACCATTACTAGTGCGAGTAGTGTTGGCGAGGTAATGTTGCTCACACAATTTTTCTTCGCTACTCAGGGGCTTTTTATGAGGAAAATTTTCAAGTTCCCAAAATCTAGTCAACTCGTCATGCATGTTACTTGAAGTGTCATCATTTGAGACAAAATTGCACATGACTGAGTTAACTTTATTTTTATTAAAACAAGGTAATGATCCCGTAACGAGCCATCCTAACTTTGATGCCTGAAGCTTAGGATAACCATGTCCTAACGAATGCTGCTGGGCGCTTATGATGTCCCAGAATAAGTCAGCACCAATCAAAATATTTACTGGGGATGGTTCATTTAAAGTGGGATCTGCTAATTGAAATCCATGAATATTTAAATTTTTTAAATCAAAATATGATTTAGGTAAGTTGCCGGTAATTTGAGGCAAGACTAAACATGAAATTGTCACATTAAAAGAACTTGTTTCAGAATGAATGCGTAGAATACAGCGTTCTGTGTTAATATTTAACTTAGTGTTACCAATGCCTACTATGGTAGTGTCTGATGGCTGAGGAATCAGGTTTAGATGGCACTTTACGGCCTGTGTGATAATAGTCGACTGACTCCCGCTGTCGAGCAAAGCTCGCACTATCATAGTCTCGTTGGTGGCTGGGTTGGTAACCTTTACTCGAGCCGTACACAAAAGTACTTCAGAGGAGCACGTTGAGGACATAGTGACGGAATTGACTGAATTGGAATTTTCAGTTTCTTCTGATTTATGAAGAAGAGAATTATGTCGTAATTTGCAATGACGACATGTAGCTGAAAGACGACAACGTTTAGTTACATGACCAGATCTCAAACAATTCTCACATAATTTGTTAGAAGCAACAAAGGCTAACCTATCCTCTATTGAGCTCGATTTAAAAGACGGACACTCATACATGCGATGACTATTCTTACAGAACAAACATTCCGGTGTTTTAGAAGTAGAAGTGTTGCCTTCGTTTGGTACAGCAACTAACGACTTGGAACTATTATGTTTGTTTTGATTACTAGAGAACTGTTTTTGTTTATTGTCTTGATTATCATGTTTATGGCGATAAACGGTCTCCAATACATCAGCGCGACATTTAAGAAAACTGAAGAAATCATTAAGCGAAGGTATGTCACTCAAACTATTTCTGTGTTCTTCCCACTTGAAATATGTACTATTATTTAATTTACCATTAATTTATTCATGGATTTCAATTAGCAGATCCCACTTTAAATGAACCATCCCCAGTAAATATTTTGATTGGTGCTGACTTATTCTGGGACATCATAAGCGCCCAGCAGCATTCGTTAGGACATGGTTATCCTAAGCTTCAGGCATCAAAGTTAGGATGGCTCGTTACGGGATTACCTTGTTTTAATAAAAATAAAGTTAACTCAGTCATGTGCAATTTTTTCTCAAATGATGACACTTCAAGTAACATGCATGACGAGTTGACTAGATTTTGGGAACTTGAAAATTTTCCTCATAAAAAGCCCCTGAGTAGCGAAGAAAAATTGTGTGAGCAACATTACCTCGCCAACACTACTCGCACTAGTAATGGTCAATTTTGTGTAGGGTTGCCACTTCGTGATAGCATAGATTGTTTAGGCAATTCCTATAACCTAGCCAAAAAGAGGTTTTTTAATTTAGAGGCTCGTTTCCGAAAACAACCAGCATTAAAACAACAATACTGTCAATTCATAAAGGAATACGAAGCATTAGGTCACCTATCTGAATCTCCAGAGCCTAGGCCGTTAAATGCCTACTTCTTGCCCCACCACCCAGTGATACGGGAACAAAGCGAGTCGACTAAGTTACGCGTTGTGTTTGACGCGTCGGCTCGTACTTCGTCTGGTGTTTCTGTTAACGACCTACAAATGGTGGGACCAGTAGTGCAAGAACCATTGTTTAATATATTAGTTCGTTTTAGACAACATAAGTATGTTTTAACAGGAGACATAGAGAAAATGTTTCGCTCAGTGCTTCTCAAAGAATCTGATCGCAATCTTCAACTTATACTGTGGCGTGATAGTGAAGATAAGCCTCTAAGGACGCTTCGTTTAAATACGGTTACTTACGGGTTCACTAGTGCCTCTTTTCTCACTACTCGTTCTCTTTGGCAGATAGGTGAAGAGTGTTCAGATCAGAAGATCAAAACTATAATACAAAATGATCTATATTGTGATGATCTACTTACCGGTGCAAGCAGTGATGAGGAGTTACGTCACATCCGGCTTTCAGTCTCTTCTGAGTTAGCAAAGGGAAGTTTTTCATCTGCGTAAATATCGTTCAAACTTACCTGAGTTACTTGCAGACTCCATTAACCTGGAAAGTGGTAATCTCATGATTAGTAATGCGACTAGTACTCTAGGTATAGGTTGGACGCCGTCTTCGGATGAACTTCACTTTCAGCATGATGTTTCGGCTTCTGAAAATGTCACGAAGAGAACTATACTTTCCTCAACATTTAAAATATTTGATCCTCTTGGTCTTCTGTCTATCTTCACAATTAAACCTAAAATTATACTACAAGAACTATGGAGTCACAAAATCGATTGGGATGAACCTGTTCCTCCAGAAATAAGGTCTTCCTGGTTAAATTTTTCTAGTAAATCTTCATGTTTGTCTTCTTTAAGGATTCCTAGATACATTTTAATTGACGATAATTCCACTGTACAAATACATTGTTTTTGTGACGCTTCGCAGCGTGCCTACGGCAGCTGTATATATTTAAGGTCTGTTTCTACTAGCGGCGCTATACAAGTTAGCTTGGTATGTGCAAAATCACGGGTTGCACGTATTAAACCCACGACAATACCACGGCTCGAACTCTGCACTGCCCTATGAGCTCAACTAACTGCTACAGTTTTAGCCGCATTACGTTGCCCTATTGAACGTCAGGTGTATTGGACAGACTCTAAAGTAGTATTAGGTTGGCTCAACTCTAATAAAACTAAAACGTTTGTTGCCCACAGAGTAGCTGCTATAAATGAGCTGACAAATCCCGCAGACTGGCGTTATGTGCCCACTTCTATCAACCCGGCTGATTTAGTCTCGCGTGGTATCGATCCAGACCAGGTAGATCTCTCTATATGGTGGAATGGTCCATCGTTTCTTTTAGAATCCGAGGATTCCTGGCCCGCCTATATTGCGGACTCTATAGAATTGCCAGAGCTTAAGACCCACCATACTTTAGGGGGGGAGGAGGCAACTTCCATGCCAGATTTGTCTATGGATTTAGCAAAATATTCTAATTTAACTACTTTTATTCGGGTTCTAGCTAGAGTTTAAAGGTTCGCCAACAACTGTAGGCCCCAAAAAAGGTCTGACAGATCACGAGGTCCACTTCAAGTTTCCGAGTTAGAAAACGCTCAAACCGTTTCTATAAAGTTAGCTCAGAAAGATTCCTTTCCTATAGAATTAGGACTACTACAAAAGGGTAAATCTTTAAATTCTAAAGCCGCTCTCTCGTCTCTTAATCCATTTTTAGATGAAAACGGGATTCTTAGGGTCGGAGGGCGCATCGATTCATCTACTTACCAGTATGACAAACGTCATCCTATCTTGCTGCATTCCAGTCATTATTTAACAAAGTTAATATTCAAACAGGAGCATCTACGCTTGTTGCACGCCGGTCCTCAGCATCTCCTAGCATCTATAAGGGAACGCTATTGGCCTGTAGGAGGCAGGGCTCTAGCTAGACGTGCAGCGCGCGAATGTGTCACCTGTCGTCGTTTCAATGCTCGTACTATGGATAATATTATGGGGAACTTACCTGCAGATCGCGTTGAAGCTGACTTTCCTTTCTCCACGATAGGTACCGACTTTGCTGGTCCATTTCTTATTACACACCGCAAGGGACGAGGCTGTAAAATAACTAAAAGCTACCTGTGTATTTTTATTTGCTTTCGGTACAAATGCGTTCATTTAGAGTTAGTGACTTGACAATGGATGCATTTGTACTGACACTAAAAAGATTTATAGCCCGCAGGGGTAAGCCAAAGGTCATCTATTGCGACAATGGTAGAAATTTTGTTGCAGCAGCCAAAGAAATAAATTCGTTTCTTAAGTTCAATAGCGACTCTATTATTGACTCTGCATCTCGCGAAGGCATTGAATTCCGCTTCTCACCAGCATACGCTCCTCACTTTGGAGGTCTATGGGAAGCCGGGGTCAAGTCCGCGAAATTTCACTTATACAGAGTACTTAAAAATATTCACTTGACGTTCGAGGAGCTGAGTTCGTTGTTTGCTCAGATCGAGGCGATCCTTAATAGCCGACCTTTATGTCCGTTAAGTCCTTCACCACAAGACCTATCTCCACTCACCCCGGGCCACTTTATAATTGGTAGGCCGCTGACATCTTTGCCATCGCCGTACCTGCTGGACTATAGCACAAACCGTCTTGATCGTTTTCAGCGATTAGAACAAGCTCGTCAACACTTTTGGAAGCGGTGGTCGACAGAGTACGTCACAGAGCTCCAGCAGCGCACAAAGTGGAAGGTGCGGTGCCGAGAATTAAAAATAGACGACCTAGTCTTAATCAAAGACGATAGGACTCCTCCACTATGCTGGCGCCTTGGAAGAGTCTCGAAGCTATTTCCCGGCACTGATGGTGTGCCACGCGTCGCCGACGTATCTACCTCACAAGGCACCATACGAAGAGCCATCAATAGATTATGCCTGCTGCCTTCACCAGTCAACTACAAGGACAAATGATCTTGAAAGCTTCATGTAACTTTCAAGGCCCCCGAGGATGTCTACGACACATTCGCTAAATAGTCTTCATTCAATTTAACTTTCATTCGTACATTCCTACGTTCGTTCAAAATTCATCTTCCAAAAAATTCTCTGTTCATCACATATTAAAAATTAATAAAAATTGTAAAAGCCTTAGTAAACCTTTGTTTATCAAGAAATCTTTGTTTAATTTATCATAAACAACTGCGAATCTGCCGACCATTGATATTGTTGATTTCATTCTTCTATTTAAATTTTCGTACTTTTCACTATTTCATTATTTTAATAAAGGCCAGGGCGTTTACCGGGCAAAAAATAAGCATTTATTTTTAAATTTTTGTTAAACCTATATTTTTCGTTAAGAGGCTTTTATCTAAAAATAGTATAAATTTGTTGATTTTACTTAAATAACACCTTTTTTTACAAAATAATTATTCCTTGAGTTTTATAAGGACCAATTTATGTTTTTTTTTATATGATTAATGGTAAACTGTTAAATATTTTGTCTGAAAATATTAATCATGTTGAGTTATTGAGAAAAACAATAATAATAATAATAATAACCCCATCGTCGTATCTCTACGTTGACGTCGTGGTGGGGCTTGCGCGCTCCGAACTCTAGGCCTGTGCCGGAAGAGTTTACTTTGCCGGAACAGGTCTAAGATGAGGAGCCAGACCAAGAGAGATACAGAAACCCGCAGGGCAGCATGTGGCGAGCTGTTGGGCAGTAGCGACCCCACGGACCCTATCTCCCGGGAGTAGGCTTGTTCCTCACCTCTGGCTTGCCTTAATTGGCTGGCTGGAGTGAACACTGATGAGGAACACAGCTCCCACCTCATTCTTGCCTTTATTGGCCGGCTTGAGTGGAGATTCGCAAGAGCAAACGTGCTCGGGGGAAGGAAGTATTCCAGTAAGTGCTCGTAGGGATCTTGACCATCTTCCGGGCTCTGGGATTGTTCTGAAAGCCGTGGAATACCTCTCCACTCCTCAAGCACCTCAGGACATGTTGCCCCCTTGTCACTACGTCACTATGTGCTAGCGACAGTTCCCGGGGGCCCATTATTGAGTGTGCAAGTCACCCCCTGCCATTTTATCCGTGTATATATAAAACATTGATCAGGCAGGGGCCATAGTTCTTCCATAGTTCTTGGTAACCAATCCACTTTAACCTCGAAAACCCATAGTACAACTTTTTATTTTTCCAATACTGCAATAGTCCTACACCACCCGAGGGTTGTCCTTGGGTGCACTTTCATAGTGCATATAGGGATAATCGTCGGTTGGTGCCACATTTCATTTAATTTTTCTAAGGGGCCTCTGCGAGTTGGCTTCGGCCCCTCGTACGCCTTCCAAAGGACCGGGACCCCATGGTCCCGAGATATATAAAATAAATCAAAAATAATAATAATATTTATTTGCAAAAAACACGGTATTAAAAGATGTTACAATACAAGATGAGACCAAACATGTTTTGCTCAATATTAAAGCATGCAAAATTATAGTTAGTATCAACATTATAGTTTATACTCGAGAAAATCTTTAACACTATAAAAACTATGTTCATTCAGCCAGTTATACAATTTACTTTTAAAAAGTCTGAAAAGATCTTTAAATGGATTTGGTAATTTATTGAATATACGCACACACATAGCTACACAATTTTTATTATATTTAACACACCGAGGTTTCTCGTCTAGTACCAGCCTGAATTGATCACGCCGACTTCGTGAACAAACATCCTCAGCTGTTTTGAACAGTTCTCTATGTTTCTGTACAAACATACATACTTCATACACATATATTGAAGGCAGTGGTAGCAAACCAAGCTTTTTAAATATTGGTTTACATGATTCATCCGATGGAATCCCGTATATGGCTCGTATACATTTCTTTTGTGCGATAAATGCTCTATTAAAGTCGGTACTATTTCCCCATTCCATTATTCCATATCGCAACGAGGATTCCACATACGCTCGATATGACATTATCGCCGTTTTTATATTTGTTATGTTCTTAATCTTTCTAAGGGCATAAACAAATTTATTCGCTTTGCTACATACATGCTCAACCTGTGCCTTCCAGTCTAAATGTTCATCTATTATAATACCTAAAAACTTTGTTTTTGTCACCTGGTTAATTTTTGGTATGTCCATCTTAAAATTGAATTTATTATTATGAGATTTGTTAAATTGTACATACACAGATTTGTCAAGAATAATACATAAATTATTGTCATTTAACCAATTAATTAAGTCAGCAATTGTTTTATTTATGTCAATTTCATGGTCAGTAATCGATTTATATTTTTTGTCAGATGTTACAATTATAGAAATGTCATCAGCATAAAGAAAGCATTTGTACTTAGTCACATTAACAATATCATTAATGTAGAGGAGAAATAAGATAGGCCCCAATATGCTACCTTGGGGCACGCCACGTTTTATATATTTATACTCCGACGTATATAGTAACATATCTCCATTTCCATCTACTTTGGTGACAGAAACACACTGTTTTCTGTCAGTTAGGTATGAAGCTATCCATTGATGTGGTACTCCCCTAATTCCGAGAGCTTCTAATTTTTGTAATAGGTTAACGTGTGAAACCAAATCAAACGCCTTTGATAAGTCAAAAAATAATCCTGTTACCAGCTGGTTATTATTTATTCCATTTAGTATGGTTTTCAGAAGTGAAAAAATGGCTAGTGTAGTAGATTTACGTTTTTGAAAGCCGAATTGTTCTTTTCTTATGATATTAAATTTGTCGCAGTATTTAATTAGTCTATGGTACATACATTTCTCGTATATTTTTGACAATATGGGTATTAGCGTTATAGGACGATAATTGTTCACATCACATCTGTCACCCTTTTTGAACAATGGTTTGACAATAGACAATTTCAAAGCGTTTGGGAATACTCCCTGTGAAAAAGATAAGTTAATCAGATATGTCAACACTCCGCTCACTTCATTGGCACATGCTTTAATGATTTTGGTGTTTAATTCATCGTAGCCTTCAGAGTTAGTATTGTTTAATGATAGTATATGTTGCCTTACCTCACTCTCAGAAATAGGAGTGAGGAACATCGAGTTAGCGGCGATGTTTTCATTGCGATGAATATGAATACTATTTTGTACTGGAAAACTGTTTATGTAGTGGTTGTTAAAAGCCGCGGCAATTTCTGCAGGTTTTGTGAGTATGGCGTTGTCAATCCGTATGCGATCAATATTGTCCCCAGAGTTCATACTGTCTATTTCATTCTTTATAACGGACCACGTGGCTTTACATTTGTTTTTATTGTTATTTATAAACTTAATGTTAGCATTCCGTTTAGAATTATGTATACATTTTTGTAATAAATTGGAATATTTTGTATAATTAACCTTGTTAGTACTATTTTTATTCTTATAGTATTGATATCTTAAGAATCGTTTAGTTTTAGAACATACTTTAAGACCCTTAGTCATCCACGTTCGTTTACTGTTATTGGTTGTATTTATCCTAACCCTTACTTTTGGAAAACAGAGCTTATGAAACAGGCACATTAGTTCATGAAAACGGTTGAATGCCGTATTTGCATCGTTTTCTAGATATACATCTGACCACGATAGATTTTTTATACATTCTGTGAATTTATGTATATTATTTAAACTGTAATCCCTTTTGTACGTATGAAATATAGCAGCTTTTGTCTGGACTCGCAAAGGAAAACTTAGCATTTGTGCTGTGTCGTGGTCCGAGAGATGAAGTGGTAGCACTTGTGCGATTGCGTCAGGTATGTTGCTTAATATGTGGTCTATACAAGAACATTTGCGAGTGGCTACGTCAATATGAATTTTTAGGTTGTGAGTGTGTGCTAGATCTTGCAGGTCTTGTGTGATTTTGCCTTTTTTGAAGGTATTTATATTAAAGTCGCCTGCCAAGACTATGCGCGTTTTGGAGTTGTATTTTGTGACCAAATATTGTAAAATACTGTTTAATTTAGCTAAAAATTGGTTCGGGTCTGACTGAGGGGTTCTGTATAAAGAAATAATTACCAATTTTTCTTCAGTCAACTCTATTCCGCATGCCTCAAAAGTATTTACTGATGCATATGCTTGTAATGGTAATTCTTTAAATCCCATACCTTTCCTGATCAATATACAAGAGCCACCTCTACGTTTTTCCCTACAAAAATTCGATGCCATTACGTAATTGTGTAACTTGAGATAGCTCTCTTCTCCTTTTTTAATAAATGTTTCGGAGAGGCAAATCACATGTGGGTCATTGTTTAAATCTCTCATTTCCTGTAACGTTAAATCTAGAATCTCTTGTTTCGATAACGCACTTGCAATATTTTGATGGAGGATTCTAAAACTATGTGGTTTAGGTGTTATGTTTTTATGCACGAAAAAATGTGTCGTTTTTTGTGTTAGGTTGAAAATAGTACGGGATGGTACCTTTTTTTGGTTTCACGGCTGATATACTAGTTACATTTTCTGCTCCGAGTTCTTTGCTGTTCATATTTTTAAAATAAAAAGGAATAGTACCTTTTTTGGGCGCGTTTGACTTTGTTTTAGGTAAAAAGCTTAGATTGCTACGAACAAGGAATTTCCTAATTTCGACTGGATTTAGATATTTTCTATCGTATTCTTCACAATCTATTACATAATTAATTGATTTGCATATATCAGACAAGTTCAAATATGTGCCATTCGTGAAATAACTGTTTTCGTAATATTTACAAATGTTCTTGAAGCTATTGTTCAGTTTGTTGACATCTAAACGGTCATTTTTTAATACCCTCAATACTATCACATTATTTTTTGGAAATGACTCAAAAACATTTTTAAGTTGAGACAACACTGGTCCGACGATATGGTCATTTTCACCCAGACATATTACTATTTTGTCTTCTGGTCGAAGGTTAGCCTTTATACAGCACTTAACTATTGTGTCGCTATATGCGTTTGGCATCGTTTGGGCAAAGACTCCATACTTTTCAAATTGTGTAGACTTTCTTGACTGTTGTAGGGCAGCAGCTAGACCTACACATTGTTGCGCGCCGAAAATGGCTATTTTTTTCCCAGGTAAGCGCCGTTTTAGGTCTGATTGATGATCTTTGGTGGAATGGGTTGGAGTTGTTAACGTCAACTCTGGTTTTGATGTAGTGTTGAGAGATTGTTCCAGTCGCTGTATTTGTGCAGATATTCTTTTTATCTCATCTTTAGCGCTTTGAAGGTTTTTATCTAGCGTAATTATTTTTTGTTGGAGACATTGATGTGAAGCATAGTTGGCATTATCTGTGAGTCTCGGCGAAGACGGTGTAGATGATACGTTTTGACTGAGGCGCGGGTGTTTTTTCTTTCTATTATAATTAAATGTATTTGATGTTTTATCGGCTTAGTTTCTTTTAATTTTGTCTCGGACCTTAATAGACTACCTGAGTTTATTAAGGTCCTTAGTAAAGAATTTTTTAAAGTTTATTTTTGTTCACATAATGTTTAAAACCTAGCCATATAGGCATTTTTTTTAGATCACAAATAAATAATGTTCGATAATATTCCTGATTTTTATTTCAAATTCACCTATTTTCTTCAATATTTAAGTTTTAATAATGCCGGCTCTTATTTACCGCCGGTACCTTATTTCACTTTAGTTGTAATCAAAACGAAGAATGGCTGTCCAGTTCAAAATATTTTGACAGTTTACCAGGTTACTAGGGATGATTAGAGAAGTTATCTAGATTTATAAAAGGTTCCGATGTAGAAAAACTGTAACTGCTACTAAACTAAAGTCAGATAGAGAAAAGTAAAAAGGTGACGTAGGTTACGTAGGTAGGTACTGGCACCGATTTTGTTATTCACTAACTAAACTAAATTTATGTTCAGTGCATCTTTTTCTTTCTATTTCATTAAGAAAAGTACAGAAGATAAAAATGAGTTTAGTCCTAGTTTAGTTTGTGAACAATAGAATCGGCGCCACTGTCTTACTGAACATGAATTTGATTATTATTGTTTAAATTCTCTTCTTGCACAAGGTTAAGGTTACTATGAGTAAGGCGCATCACCCACTGCACCGCTTCACGCGGTGGGACGCAGAAAACGCGCCACCGCGCGTGATTTTTTACATACAAATTCAATAAAAACGCGCTTCCGCGCGGGGAATTTGGCTCCGTTTCCCGCGCTCCGTCGCGTGAAACGTTGCAGTGGGTGATCCGCCTTAGTTACACTGATGTGAGTGATGACCCTTGACATGGTTAGAGAAAACAAAAATGAAGAATATATGCAATACCATACCTTGTCCTTGACTTACACGTGTCGTGCAGACGTGCCTCTATTCGACCTTTTGGATAATGCAAATAATGTACCTAATATGATTTTTTATTTGAAACACAGAATAAAATATTAAAATTAATGATAATCTATTTTGATTTGAGAATAAAATTGAATAGGTATTTGTTGGATTATTTGTATCCAAATCCGTGAACGTATTGTTATTACGTACCCAGATTCTTGAAAGACAGGATGTCTTGCGTGAATGTAGTAATTGATGTGCAAAGAGTTGAAAGAATTGCATAGATGCATAGGGGCACGGCAATAAATGCAGTAGCGCGGCGGGGTGGGGCGCGGGGCGGGGCAGAGCATGCCGACGGCGGGGCAAGCAGTCGCATCGTGACCGCGCGCCGCACCGCGTGTGCGTTTGTTTCGCGCCCATCGAATTCGCCGCGAACACGGCCGAAAACGAGGGCCAAGTCATGGTGTCTGTGGGCGCGTGGAGGCGCCGCACGCCCGACGACTGCGAGGAACGTTCCGAACCTGGCGCCTCCAGCTCGGGGGTGCCGCGTGCGCCGCCGAATTGCGCGCGATGCCGGAACCACCGGCTCAAGATAGAGCTGAAGGGCCACAAGCGGTACTGCAAATACCGCAACTGTAATTGCGAGAAGTGTCGCCTGACTGCAGACCGGCAGCGAGTGATGGCGTTACAGACTGCGTTGCGGCGAGCTCAAGCGCAGGACGAGGCGCGTGCGCGGGCGCTGGTGTCGGGGCTGCAGCCTCCAGGAGTTGAGCTGGAGCAGCCGGAGCCGCCCATCGTGAAGGCACCGCGCAGCCCGGCCGTGCCGCCGCCGCGCTCGCTGGGCTCGGCCAGCTGCGACTCTGTGCCGGGCTCGCCGGGAGTGTCGCCGTACGCGCCGCCGCCGCCGTCAGCGCCCCTGCCGCCGGCGATGCCGCCGCTGCTGCAGCCACAACAACCTGGTTAGTGGATTTCTTTGTACAGTGAAGTTTAGCACTTTCTGTCAGAATTCGAGTATGCGTACGCGCTTAAAGGGCTCTATCCTTTATTTAGGGTTGTTTATTTTTAACGTTATGAATTGAACACATGTGACTTCAAAATATTATAAACAATAGCTTTTCAATGTGAAAATTCTGTTAGACGCCTCGATTGTCGTTCGAAAGCAAAGTTATTTTCACTTATTTACACTCTGTTCTGTAACAAGCTGGTAAGTAAAAGTGTTTAGCTTGTTTCTTTTTATCACTAAGAAGAAGAAACTGTCGAATCTTATCAGATTACTATTGAATAATCATGAAAGTAGTAGCTGGTCATCATGGGCTATAGGAGGCCTAGCTATGATATCAGTAATATGAATTAAATAATCAATATTTTTTTTATTAATGCTATTATTTAAGCACTTACAATTATAAATATTCACTAGACCTCATGTGTAATAAGTAAAAGAAAAACAGATGAGAAAGTTTTAATTCATGAAACATTTTTTCAACTAGTCAGTTATTTTTTATCCTGACTGTACTTACCTACCTATTCACATTTTGACAGCTGTTCTAAAAATAAATTTTAAAAAACTTTTTTTATGTTGCCAAACTAACTTTACAAAATTACCTAATATTTTCTGATGAAAATTAAATAAATTGTCATAATATTACTATAGAAGTAACATTTTAAACGGGAGTCCCATTATAAGTGGAATGTTATTGCGAAAATTTAAATGACTATGGTTTCCTCACGATTGCCGGCCGCCTTAGGCCTACAGTGCACTACACGTGTAACTGACGTAGCTGCTAATAAGATTTCATACTAAGTGCGATGTTTCATAAGTGTGATGTGTACCTATTATGCTTAACCCTTTGACCGCCACGGTCGTGTATAGCCTACAAATGAAAACGTGCCCAACACGCCAATGCCGACAAGAAAACACCATGTTTTAAGTACAACAGAAAACTGAATTTAGTTTATTTATTTTGTACTTAAAACATGGTGTTTTCTTGTCGGCATTAGCCGACGGTGGCGTGTTGGGCACGTTTTCTTTGTCGGCTATACACGACCGTGGCGGTCAAAGGGTTAAAATCTGCATTAGAAGTACCTACCTACCTGAAATCACGTGACAAATTCGAGCTGAGGGGCATTTTTCGTAATTTTAAGGACGGAAACACAATCTGCGGGGTAATTGCGTAACACAATAGGAATGGCTTTCATATTGACAGTTTAACACAGTATAACAACGGTCAGTGGGTCGTCTTGGGGCGGCAACATTAATTGCGTTATTTACGTTGTTCTTTCGTCAAATTTCTCGAACATAATTTATGAAGCAATGGTTTAGCATTATCCTTCAAAATGATTCAGATTGTGATTGATAGTATGTTATGCAATTAAGGTGCTGACCTCAGTCTCATTCTGTCAAAATACCTCTAGGTAATTTCCTTACATTTTTGATATAGATTGTTGCTGAGATGAGTTTGTATGTAACTACATTTTGAACGTTTTCGTTCTTTGAAAATGTTATATCGCGTATCTTCGACATGGATAACATGTTTATTTTCTCAGCTCTAGGCCTATTTAACTACTAAGTAGGTACGATAATTTCTAATACCATATTGGATCTTAAAAGAAGAGGGTTTTTTTTTTCAAATAAAATCTTGCTCTTATTATTATCTAATTAAACTAAGATAATGTTGGGTGCGCCGATCTCAAATAAATTGACTAAAACAACGTCTTGAGGAAACCGGCATGTCCTAGAACCAAAAATTCGAAGACCCATCCCGCACCGGGCCCGCGTGGTGGATTACGGCCCACTCGCTCTTCCAGAGAGGAGGCCTGTGTCCCAGCAGTGGGAACATTATAGGCTGATTATGCTACTTAGGTACACACGGCTACACATCAAGCTATACATTTCCAGTTTTAATTGACCTCGCCTTGTATGGGTTTTTCGTACAATCAGAAGTCAGCTTATACTGGTTATGTATAGCTTGATGTGTAGCCGTGCGTACTTGAACCGACGGCTGTATGTTTATAATCTATAATTACTAGATATTGAATCATTGGCTTTCTGTTAAGAACCGTTCATTATTTACATGCAACAACAATAATGACGTAAAACTTCCGTTTGGATTTTATAACTTACCTAGACTACTAGTCCACTATATAAACAACATGCAAACGACTTCATCATATTCAGCCTATAATGTTCCCACTGATGAGAGACAAGCCTTCTCTCGGTGAGAGGGAGTGGGCCGTAATCCACCACGCGGGCCCGTGCGGGTTGGTAGATGTCACATGTCTTCGAATTTTTGGTTCTAGGACATGCCGGTTTCCGCACGATGTTTTCCTTCATCATTTTGAGAGCAGTGGTGATGAAATAACTACGTGAAATAAATTAACTTAAAGTAAAACGCCTGTCTGGTTTAAACCTAATGAGACGTATGCGTACATAAATCTATCAGCTTTTTGATGTGCTACAAACAAATATATAAAAAAACACTCACGCTAGCCTGCTTAATGACCAGAAGGTCAATTCTCGTGATTTAAAACGTTAAAAATCTAGTCGCAGTCTCATCTCGGCGACAAACAAATGTCAAAAACTTGTCAAAATGTGTGTGTGTGACATTTTAAACAGATTGAGACTGAGATCAGACTGTGAACGTTCTTAAAATTATGAGAATTGTCCTCAGGTTAGCGTTAGTTTTTTTTTTTTGTCCAAAAAGAGGTATTGATCTACGAATAAGTAATAAGTCAGGAACTCTAATTCAGAACAAATTCCACAGAAAAAGTGGCCCTACTTCAAACCAAAACGACGTATGATTCCAAATACGAATCACTTCCAAGGTTACAAAAAGACATGCTTGGTGATTGGTTTAAATTCAGAACGAAAGCCGGGATTGGTTCTCGCGCGTGCTGCAATGTCTGTTATGACAGTTGAGTCAAGTGACGTGGACGATGTTATGCAATAAGTGCACCGGACCAAGTCAAACAATATTATTGTACATTGTTTTTTTTATAATATATATTTTTTTTTTGGGTTTCTTTTTACAATCCAATGGCCTCTATGTCCTGCGAAATATGATTAATTTATTAAGTTTTTGTCTAGAAGACATTAAAAGAGAATCTTTCAAACTAGTAGGTACATGGTATATGCTTTTAATGATTTATAAAAATATTTTTCGTCAAAATGAACGGAACATACTCTGCTGGCTCTCACAGGCATTCAGTCGTACTCTTTATTTCTAGCTTAACTGAAGCTATCCGCTTATTTTGCCGAATTGGATCGGCAGGGAAACTTAAAGAAAACAAAATAAGCAAAATAGAATAATGTTATAAAAATAACTAAATTTTATGGATTTACTTTTCAATATTTCATCAAGAAGAAAAGAAAAATGAAATTGGAAAAAAATTTACTGACTTCATTTTGCATAGTATTGACCACCTCGGTTTGATAACGTATTTGAACATCTTTGAATATAATTATAATTTTGCTACTATTTACCAGTGAAAAGTGATCCCTGGACATTTTAATCTTGTATGGCTCCTGCACCACTCCACAACACATGCTGGCATGATGATTCACAGCTGTAGTTCACCATGATAAAAACGAAAACGTACCCGAAGTGCTCGCTTGCAAGAAAAATGTCCGACTGATGACGCGCTGGGTACAATTTTTAAGCCCCGCCTACTTGGGCCTAATATTTGTTGGGTCATTTTTTTATCGCAGTTACATTTCCTGACTTATTACTTATTCGTAGGTATTGATCAATTATTTAAGGCTCCAACCAGCAGTGTGATTCTGTAACGATCTCAACGTGAAAACTTAGGTGAAGTGAGCTGTCAGTGTCATCCTGATGCTAGGGATTGATACTCTTGACAGCTCACTCTAAGCTCACTTCACCTAACTTTTCACGGTGAGATTTTTACAGAATCGATCGGCTGTATCGGTATATAGGGTGACTGGTAATTAGTGACCGATACCTAAACACGTGATTGTTCTCATGATAACAAACAACTTTTACTATAGGACCAAACCTGAATTCGCGAAAAAAAAATCTGCTGTTCAGTACCTACATTTTGACCAGATACGCGAACATAAATGACTGAACAGCAGATTTTTTTTTCACAATTTCAGGTTTGTTCCCATAGTAAAAGTTGTTTCTTATCATGAGTTTGAGTACAAGCACGTGTTTAAGTATCGGTCACTAATTATCAGTCACCGTATATACGCGCTAATCTCTGGAACTACCAGTCGGATTTGAAAAATTATTTTTCATCTGATAGCTCAATTCTTGAGGAAGGAGTTGCTAATAAATAATAAAAACAGTGCTATATCTTAAAACTGATTTTCAAGAAACTCGCTCGAGAGTCTAAGTAAGACATTATTTGCAAAGCTGCGTTTACAATCGCGCATTTCAGTTCACTTCTCGTACGAGTACCTAGTCAAGTTACTCTGCCAATGCAAACGCGCCCTAAACTGTTATCCTCCATTGATATTATGTAAAATGATTGATTGATACAACGTGAGTCGGTTTTCGTCGTCTCGGAGAAATTCTAGCGATCCGCTAATGCGTCTAGACAAATCGTTTATTTTTTACTAGCTGTGCCCGAAACCTTGTTCGCATGCATATCAGAAAATAAATTGGATTACATGGTTCTTTGTCTAACATACAAGTAGGCTTAGTTACTTCTCAAAACATTAGCTATCTTCCAGTGAAAGTCCCGGCAAAATCGCTTCAGCCATTTCGGATAAACAGACGGACAGATCCAGATTAAATAATTATGCATTTAGGTAGTAAAAAAAATCTGTTATTTTGAGATTACAAACAAACACTTTAATTTTATTTCTAGAACCAACCAACCACTGTTTGTCTCTGCATCACCCAAAGGTTGACTGGTAGAAAATGCCTATGGCATTAATTCCGCCTCTGTACATGTATGTGCTTGAAGTATTAAATAAATAAATAACCAAAAATTCGTAGATATGGGATGTCTATCAATCCCAATTGGGTCCGCGTGGTAGATTATAGATAATGTTCTCAGCAGTGGGAACTGATTATAGATAATGTTCTCAGCAGTGGGAACTGATTATAGATAATGTTCTCAGCAGTGGGAACTGATTATAGATAATGTTCTCAGCAGTGGGAACTGATTATAGATAATGTTCTCAGCAGTGGGAACTGATTATAGATAATGTTCTCAGCAGTGGGAACTGATTATGCATGAAATCACAAATAGAAAAAACTAATCCTTGCATTGTTGTCGCGTCTACTTAAAATATGCCATTGAAATCAAATCGATATTCAGACCATCACAGGTTTCTGAATGAAAGAACCTGAATCACACTTTTTCTAATAAGTATCAATCTGTCAAAATACCTTGAATTACCCAACATTTTTGCCAAGTTTTTGACATCGATTTTCGCTGAGATGAGATTGAGACTAGATTTTGAATTTTGAATTATTAGAATTGGCCCTCTGCCGTCGGCCACTCGACACCGACGACTTCCTACACAAAGACACCGAAATTGTTTTATCTATGTTAAAAAGTTATCTTCTCTAATAACAATCTACTAACTACTAATAATCTATTTAGAAAGATACTAGCTGCCCCCCGCGGTTTCTCCCGCGTAAGTTTTGATCCCGTGGGAATATGGGGATAAAAAGTATCCTATGTGTTATTCTGATGTATAAACTATATTACTGTAAAGTTTCATCAAAATCCGTTCAGTAGTTTTTGCGTGAAAGAGTAACAAACATCCATCCATCCTCACAAACTTTCGCATGTATAATATTAGTATTTAGAAAGATATACTAAAAAGTTGAATAGTTTGTTTTTTGTTTGAACGCGCCAATCTCGAATTACCAGTCGGATTTGAAAAATTATTTTTGCATTTGTTAGCCCGATTCTTGAGGAAGGTTATAGGCTGACATCACACTAGAACTCTTAAGAAAAAATTCAGAAAGAACGCTAAGCGAAAACGAAGTAATAGAGCGGGCAGACGATGCGATGCGACGCGGTTGGTCGGGGGAACACGAAATCTCACGCGGACGAAGTCGCGGGCAGAGGATTTTTTTTATTTTATTTTGGCATAGAATCAATAGGAACTTAGGAACCTCTTGTTTTTCCATATCCATATTTGGATTAACAACAAACTTTCTGCAAAACAACACACATCTGAACTCATTTAATAACAAAATTAAAACATGGAATCAAAATGTTAATGAAAACGAGAAAGATCATCCCGGGTCTTTACAACATAATTTACTGATGATATTGTACAAAATCTGCATCTCTGAAACTTATTTACAATTTGCAAAGGAATTAATGGGAAACGGAATTTTATTTTTACCTGTAGACTTGTAGAAGTTAATAAAAGCGGCCAAGTGCGGGTTGGATTCGCACACAAAGGGTTCCGTACCGCTGTACAATATTTTTCATGCTTAACCCATTACCGGTCCCATAAAACACATGGTTCAGGTTGATCATTTAACTGTTGTGTCTACTTTGTCGACAGTGAGTGTTAAGATCGAGCAAAAAAACCCCGAAAAGAACGTTTCGTTTCGGGACCTTTACTTTTTTACTTAATTTTATTTAAATTAATTGCTTTAATAGCTATTAATTTAAATAAAATGAAGTAAAAAAGCGGCCATAGTACTTCACACTTTGTGAAAATTTCAAGTCTGCCTATTACGGTTCAAAAGATACAGCCCTTTGACAGACGGACGGACAACGGAGCCTTAGTAATAGGATCCCGTTGGCACCCTTTGGGTACGGAATACGTCATCAGCCTACAGCAGTACATACGCCTCTCCTATTGCACGCTATTCAACTCGATTTTCGGCAACTCTCATCCAGCTGCTACCAGCCAGCCTGCGAAGATCGTCGCTCCACCTAGCCTGAAGGCGTCCTACCTTACGTTTGCCGATTCGCGGTCTCCACTCAAGAACACGTCTACCCCTACAGTCATCGGTTCTACGGCTAATATGGCCGGCTAATATGTACGGAACCCTAATAAGACATTACTGAATGCAAATGTTGCTGATACACCCAGATAGATGAGAACACGTAAATAAGAAAGTCCAATCGATTTTGATATTTTATGAATATGTTAAGTAGGTAATCTTTTAGTGAATATATTGGAGCACAGTTCCCGAGTACTGTCGCGTCGGAGTATTTTATCGTGTTGTTTTTAATTACCAAGGAATTTCAGGAAAGCGAAGGTTGTTTAAATAGGCGACCTTTGCTTTCTTTTGGCGTTTTTTTTTTCTAAAGTAACGAACTAAAGTTTATGGTACCCATAGCGTTCGTTCTGCTGGCACTCAGGCCTCCTTTCTGTGAGAGGGAGTGGGCCAAAATCCACCACGCGGGCCTAGTACGGGTTGATGGATGACACTCGTCTTCTAATTTTTGGTTACCTAGAACCAAAAATTAGAAGATTCAATTGAATCCCAATTAATGACACTGGAATATTTTGACGTTTAGCATCATTGAGCTATATAACTAGAGAAGCAAACCTCAATAAAACGTGTCAAAAAAGTGTAGCCACTTTATAAACGCAACGACGTAGCTTTGAAACCACTAAACATTTAAAAGTAAACATATAGCTGTCTCACTTACACACGTCGTAAGAATAATACCGTCGCTTAGATTAGACAAAGACCGCATTATAAACATGCAATGAGGGGATGGGGTTGCCTACCCATGCGAAATTTTCCCCAACATTTTAAGCCATAAAAAGCGTTTTAGGTTAAGTTAGATTATTTTTTAAATATTTGAATTATGTATTACTTATAGGATGTGTAATAGAAGTTTATAAATAATGAAAATAACTAAGACATTTTCTTTTTGAATATTTTTTCTTTATTATTAATGAAATTGAATAGCCAGTCAGTCTCTTTTCTCAGCAATCGGATTATTTCTACGCATTTTTCACGGTGTGCTGCATCTTTAGGCACCCTGCTACGTTCTTATTATTAAAAAATATTTAAAATCACTTATTCCATAAATTAAAAACTCCCACTAATGTGGGAAACTAAAACTAAGTTTTTAGTGGTAACACTGAACCCAATTTACAAAATTCTACATTTTATTGCGTTTTTACGTTGATATAAACACAGAGACAATTAATTTACGTGTGGAAAGTAATTCCAGTTAATTTATTATGTTTTTGTGATCTTGAATCGCACTCTTTCGCGATATTTTTTGTCGCATGTCACTCGGTTGACTTCGGTTGGCGTCACACAGAGCACTGAACTGACGTTAGCTACGCTGATGGCTGTAGCCATCAGCCTAGTGGCAACGCCTTGGTGCAGTAATTGCTAATCTAGTGTAACATATATATCAATGTTTAGCATCCTACTATCCTACTAATATTATAAATGCGAAAGTTTGTGAGGATGGATGGATGTTTGTTACTCTTTCACGCAAAAACTACTGAACGGATTTTGATGAAACTACAGTAATATAGTTTATACATCAGAATAACACATAGGATACTTTTTATCCCGATATTCCCACGGGATCGAAACTTACGCGGGTGAAACCGCGGGGCGCTGCTAGTACAAAATATAGATTCTGATTTACTTTGTTTAGGTACTTACATGGCTAAATAATAACCGTCGCATGGGACAATCGAAGGTTAAGCTACGTTCGCCGCCACAGAACAGATAAAAGAGGTGTTCGCCGCAGTCGGTTCGTGGATGGGTGACCATCCATTACATATCGAGACCTTTCCGTGCCTCGAAAAGCACGTTGGTCGCGGCTATTCTTTGTAGATCTTTGACTGTCGTTACGGGTAGACAGAATCCGAAAAGTCTGACAACCAAAGGATATCGTGTTACCCACTAACTGGGTTGTGGAGGTCAGATAGGTAGTTGTTCTATGTAAAATACTGGTATTCAAATGCATCCGGCTAGACTGGAAACCGACCCCAACATACATAGGTAGTTGGGAAAAGGCTAGGCATTACGGATTATAATGTAAACATCTTCACAACAGGTGGAACAAAAATTTAATACATTCATAAATAAATTGAAGCAATTTCTATTATATAAATGCTATTATAATATTCATTATTTATTTATTTATTACTAAACTTACACACTCTATCTTAACAGGATGACCCCAATACAATAGTGGTTTGTAAACACACACCAAATAACTTGAAAAATAACTTACTACTAATACTTAAACATCTAATCTTTAAAAATACAAAGCAACACTATACAGCATATGTACCTACCTATGTAATAATTATCAAACTAATATATAAATGAATACCTAAATGACAAATTTTAAATTACATCACTACATAGTATAAAACAAAGTCGCTTTCTCTGTTCCTTTGAACGCTTAGATCTTTAAAACTACGCAACGGATTTTGATGCGGTTTTTTTTAATAGATACGAGTGATTCAAGAGGAAGGTTTATATATATAATACATGCATGCATGTGATGTCGTAAATAAACACATTTTTTTGCGCTTACTTTTCAAACGCTGGCTGAACCCTACGAGATAGGTCAAAATAATATACTACAGTATTGTACACCTCAAAAAGGTCTACAAAAAAGTCCGCGATGGTATATTATGTCTATCTCTTAGGGATAACCCACAATAATCATTTTTTATCCTTTACTTTTTACGAGAAATAAAGGCTTATTTACGAAGCGATTTTAAGCAATACAGCATTAATCCTTATCCAATTAAGTACCTTAAATACATTGTGCATTTAATATAGATAAATATGGCCCTTTACAGCATGTAATTTAAATGAATATTTTCGATGATATTACAGATTTAAAATGCAGGGACATAGCGGTTGCTGCGGTACCGGCCGCGGCGGCGCGTGCTGGCATTCTTGAAATACCTGTACTTAGTATCAGTATTGCACCCGTGCGAAGCCGGGGCGGTTCGCTAGTGTTTTTATAAAATAACAACAATATTTATAAATATAAGTAGTATAACAACTAAGTAGTGAAATAAAATCTCTCTTCCTCTCTCCCACTCTTGCTGTGCCCGACAGGGTCCACAATGATCATAAATTCTGTAAAACCTACCACCTAAGTTCACATGTGGAAGCAATAAATATATTGAGTATTGAGGTATAAAATACACATACAATACATTTCTTATCGGTTTATTTTTATAACAGTACTAAATTCTGCCCACGATTTCGTCCGCGTGAAATTTCGTGTTCCCCCGACCCATCTCGTCGCATCGCATCGCCTGCCTACGCTGTTACTTCAATTTCGCTTAGCGTTCTTTCCGACTTGTTTGCCCGGCTCCTAGCGTGATGTTTAATAGCCTACACTTAGTCAAAAATAGTTTATCAAATCCGATTGCTAGTTCCGGAGATTAGCGCGTTCAAACAATTCTTCAGTGTTTTTTCTATTACCTATTAAAGAAAACGAAACAATAACCGATCAATATTCCTTCCATCTAATCTAATATATACAGGGTTATTGGAAAAACATTAACAACCACTAAACAGGTCATTGTACTCATCATTATGAACAACTTTTACTATGAGACCAAACCTGCAATCGCGAAAAAAAAATCAGCTGTTCCCGACATTTGCGAACATAAATGTAAGGAACAGCAAATAACCCCCCACTAACTTTCCCCTCGTCTTATAAGACTAGGGGAAAGTTAGTATTAGGGTCATAATAGCATACATATCAACTCGGAAAGGGATCGTAACCGTATCGCCGCGGTTCGTGATCTTGTCCCGAGGCGAGGCGATTACGTTACGATTCCGATTAGTGTGCGTTGCAGTTTGCAGTAGAGTTTCATACAAAAAATACTGAATGGCTCGAGTTGATACGGTGGCGATCCCTTTCCGAGTTGATATGGTACCTTTAACCTCGCCCACTCACCCTATAATGACAATGTGGGGGTGCAGATTATACACGCAAACATCAACTGTCATCGTTTTTGTAATGAAGATTGAAAATTGCACTGTTGGCTGTTATTCATCGGAGAATGTTTAGGTACAGAGTATTTTATTCTACGCTAGTGTCTGACCGCGACTTCGTCTGCGTCAAATAACTTGTTTTAACATAAAATATATTCTATCTCGGCAATACTGTAATGTGTAGCTTCGGATTTTCCGAATTAAGGATTTTAGGAATCGGATCAGGAGTTCCGAAGATTTCCCCCTACGTACCTACAAACTCAGACTACCCTTTATAACACATATAGGCGATTAACACACTGCCTCGCACCACGCAGCGTAGCGCGTGAATGCGTGTTTCAGGCGGATCACACACTGCAACGTTTCACGCGACGGGGTGCGGGAAACGGAGCCAAATTCCCCGCACGGAAGAGCGTTTTTATTGAATTCGTATGTAGAGTATCACGCGCGGGCACACGTTATCTGCGTTCCGTCGCGTGGCGCGTTGTAGTGTGTGATCCGCCTTAACGTTGCTTGTAAGTAGGTATCTCCGTTTGTATAGAAAACACGCACAGTCCAACACACAGAAAAAGCATTCACGCGCGTTCATGCAGATCACGCGCCTACAAGCGGAGAAACATGCGCACACGCGCGTGGGTGCGGGGCGAGATGCAAGGCATGGCACACCGAGTCTCGCAGTGCCGTGCGTGATTTTGGATGGGCTTGACGTGTATTTTAAAATGGAACTCGATTTCGATCGATTTATTTTCGAAATCGAAAATCACCTAGCTATTTGGAATATGAAATGCGACGAATACAGTGATATAGCGCAGAAAATGAAACAACGGGAGTAAGTAATTTAGCAAATAATTAAAAGATACAGTTGACATTCGCGTGTAGTTGAAGAATTTGTCTTTATATTTTCTAAATCCCAGTAATTTTGAAAAAATGACCCACTCAACGATCTTGTTTGTAAATAAGGATGTACCCAGTATCTTCTATAGCCACGATTTCTATTCATTTGACTGTACAAAAACCATACAGTTAGTATAATTGCAGCATCTTGAATAAGTTCCACACTAATAACCATTTTAATATCAAAACAGAAGCTGTGCTCTGCACTGCACTATCACCACAGTGAACGGCTTTGAATGAAATGAGTAAGAGCCGCCGTAAATCCACAAAACGCTACTACGCGCGTGAGTGCTTAAAAAACCCGCACGATGATGCAGATCTGCACTTCCGCAAGTACGCGCGTAGGTGTGTTGACACGCAACATGCACCGTGATGCGGGGCAGTGTGATAATCGCCTTAGTACTATTACTAAATAAGTATTATAAAGAGTATTATGTCAGTATAGATTCCTGAGATTGAGAGAAGCTTGTGGCTAAGTAATAATAATAGCCTCCCCGATCGATTTCGGTCACGGTGGCCAATCTCAACGGAGAATAGCCGGGTACGCAGGAGTTATTATAGTGTACAAGCATGCGCGCTGACACAGGTGCACTTCCTCTTCCCTCACTCTCATAGTCCGATGACGGCAATCCGACACGACCGGAGACAGAACAGGCGCAGGACCAACGGCTTATCGTGCTGTCCGACTTCCGAAGCACGGGGGTACCACACCACCAACTAAGCTAAGCTAAGTAACAAAAGCCGCACGGGTCGATCGATCAGGCTAAGCTACGCTTGCCGCGGTTGGTCTGTGGATGAGTGACCATCTTTACATACAAAAACCTTCCATGCCTCGGAAAGAACGTTAAACTGTTAGTCCCGGCTGTCATTATTGTAGATCTTTGGGAGTCTTTACGGGTCCTTAGAAACTCAGTCTAACAACCAGTCTTACCGAGGGATTTCCCAGTAACTGGGTTGTGGAGTTCAGATAGGCAGTCACACCATGTAAAATACTGGTACTCAGCTGCATCCGGTTAGACTGGAAACCGACCCAAACTTATGTTTTAGGAGATTTTGGCCAAACTCTTCCACTTAACTGACACCATTGACGTAAAAAAAAACATACCAACATCCGAACATAGTACCTCGTCCTTTTTGTGAAGTCGGTAAAAAAAAACAGCATCATTATGGTGTTTGTTTGACATTTCAATACCAAACAAAAATTACTTAAGTTTACCCAACGTCTTATTTATAACACTCAAATAAACGTTATCAAGATACGGTCGTTGCATGACAGTAATCAAAGTTGCAAGCGATAAGAGTTGCTGTGTCAATAGAGGTGATAATGATATTATTAGCATGTTTACATAATCAATATCAAATTGCATTTATGTGTGATTATTATTTCGACTGCACGTATAATAATTATAGTCTTTACCTTGTTCGATTTTGATCTGTCAAGTTTTTGGGTCATCATTTCAGCCGAAAAACATCCACTGCTGAACACAGGCCTCCACCAAAAGTCGCCACATTGACCGCCATGCTTCTCGCATCGAGAATTCGATTCGAGATCGGATATTTCTATACTCCAGTCTCCACTATAACTGACGTAAAATTTGTTTCTATGTAAGGAGTAATCTCTTGAACTTCCAGTCGCATTTTTTTTTTGCATTTTATTAGCCTAATTCTTGAGGAAGGCTTAACACAAAAAAGTCAGAAAGAACGCTGAGCGAAAATGAAGTAATAGTAATGGGCGATGCGATGCGACGAGGTCAGGGGGACACGAAATTTCACGCGGACGAAGTGATGTGCAGAAGCTAGTGTGTAGGCTATACGACTGCTGAACATATGGGTTTGATCCTGGGGATCAAACCCATATGCGTATACGCGTATCATGATCATCGCAGAAACTGAAGAAACGAAATACAAAATGGCAGATTGTAGAGAGAACGCACGATATCAAAAATTAAAAAAAGAAACGTCACTGGCTCTTTTTCGCATTGAGTTTTCCACGAATTTCTCAGAAGAAACCCGGAATCTGGATTTGTGACTCGTGATAGGTTATCATATTTTGTTCTGTGGTAATGTGTGGGTTTGTATTGGACGTCATTGAACAGAATTGGCGAAATGTGAGCTTATAAGGATTAAGGGATTATGTATGGGGAAAATACGTTTTTTGTCGGAGTCATATAATGCACGCGCAGCGATAAAATAAGCGTGAATGCTGCTCGATCGCTAAAGTGATTTTAATTTTAAATATAGTCATCTGCGGGGCCATTCCGTTACACATTATCGGTACCACAGATATAGATACACCCAGATAACGCAAGTATCACGATCTGTATGAAAACCAAGCGTGCCATTTTTTGTCTACCTTCTATGACGTCACAAGCACTATTTAGTGATGGGAACATCAAATCGATTCAAAGACGCCACCGCGTGCGGCACCCGTCTCGCCCTAGGTACCCCCCCCGGGGCCTAGCGTCAGCGCTCACGCTCACCCAGGCAGCAGGATTGAGCGCGAAAGTGGCGGCTTACGGTTTTTGTACGTAAGCTGGGCACGCGCAGTTGTTGCTCTTGCATTATCTAGGTGTATCTATATCTGTGATCAATACTATCAGTAGCAATGGCTTTAATTTTGACAGTTCAACAACATAAATTGCGTTGTTTAAAATGAAAGCCATTGCAAGTTACATTGTGTTATACAATTACTCCGACTCTTAAACGTTAGGCTGAATCTCGTAATCCCGAATAATCCGCACGCTTTAGTCTCATGTTGTCCTTTTCACAATTACTGTGTATTATAGGGACAGAAATCATTTTAAGAACGTCACGTTTAGCCACATACTGAAACATCTACACTAGACAAGACAACTCCGAATCAAACTTTATAGCGGCTCGGAACATGAGGCGAGTCGCTGCGCTTAACGAACTCATGGGTCAGCGGGGGCGAGGGGTGAGGTACTGCGCAGCTATTAGCGCACTTCAGAGTTTGATAACGCACATTTGTAAACTTTTTATAAAGACTTTATTTTTTAATTAATTATACACTTGTCTGAAATTATTACACGCGCAGATAACAATAGGTACTCATGCTTACTAGGTAGGTAATTATGTTTACAAATAGGTGACCTTTAAGAGATAACTCAAATTGTTGCATTCATTTTTAATGAGCCTGATAATATAATTGAATGAAGAAGATTATTGTTTTGTGATCCCTGCATACTATGGACCATGCTTTTTTTTGTGGATGGGAAATCATCAAATGACCCCTCTCGCTCAGGGTGGAGCAGAAGGGAGTGTCAGACTTACTGACTAAAACCCACCCGTGTTCCTTCCTTAGCCCTTTATGTTCCGAGGTAGCGGTAACCCTTTCGGACAAGACCATGCTGGACCTATTTTTCTAATAATGTTTAAAATGTCGTGACGAAAGTTTTTAGTAATATGTGGATGGCTATAAGATTAGGGGAAGACTAAAGAAACGATGGATGGACTGTGTGAATGATGATATGGTTAGAAAGGGGTTGACTATAGAGATGACGATTAATAGAGAAGTATGGAAGAAAAAAACATGTTGCATCGATTCCAAATAAATTGGGATTATGGCAAGAGAGTTATGATCATGAATTCATGATATTATCAGGCCGAACGTGTCGTCCATAAGTAGTTGAAATGATGCGATAATGTTATAAGAGTTGCCAATGGCCCCGATTCTAACGATTCGATACGATTTCGATTAGAATAATGTTGTCTATGGTTAAGATGTCTACAGTTCCATGCTACAGCAACACTTTTTTTTACTAACAAAGCAATGACAGTAAGGTGTTATATTCAATAGTACATTCCACCATTCTTGTTTCTATGATAGTTATTGTTTTGGTAATAAAAGATATTGGCCCCAATTCTGTTGTTCACAAACTAAACTAAATTTAAGTTCAGTGCATCTTTTTCTTTCTTTTTCATTAAGAAAAGGACAGAAGATAAATATTAGTTTAGTCCTGTCAAATTAGTCAGCGCCTGAAGTAAATTGACGTATTTTTAGTAGCCAATTTTTTAATCACTTCTAAACTTTTCTATAGATTATCTAATTTGACATGACTAAACTAATATTTATCTTCTGTCCTTTTCATAATGAAATAGGTAGAAAGAAAAAGATGCACTGAAATTAAATTAAATTTAGTTTGTGAACAACAGAATCGGGGCCAATCTCTTATTACAAAAACAATAACTATCATAGAAACGAGAATGGTGGAATGTAATAAGGAATTTAAACACCTTACTGTCATTGCTTTGTTAAAAAAAAAGTGTTGCTGTAGCATGGACCTGTAGACATCTTAACCATAGACAAAATTATTCTAGGTACTTCTTCGCCATTATTGACGTTCTCAGTTGCATTTTTAAATAAAAATAACCATTGTAAATTATGACAACTATAAAATATTTCAGTTTTTGCAACCTTACATTAGACAGCTCTCATTATAAAGAAATGTGACCAATTGTTCTACAACAACAAAACACATTAACAATATCATTATTATTATTTACATAAATATGAAATTCAATATGGTTCTTGATAAATATGTGGAAAAGTAACCGCCCATTGGTTGTTTCTTTCTTTTATAAGTGTTTATGCGTCTATCTCGTTCGCTCCTTGAGTTTGTGCCCCATTCCGAGGGGTGAAGCATTCCGATAGGTCGTACAAGTGGGGTGGAATGGGGGTGGGGTGGGGTGGCAATAAAAACTTAAGCCTATGGGCGGGGCGGGCCTATGGTTATGTAAACGGTTTTATGTGTTAAGTAACGCAAAAAGAACGCATGCGTTGCTTTCTGTCTAGTCATCCATTCTGAGTGGTCTACAAATGGGGTAGTCTAAATAAATTAAATTGAATGAAATGAATAACTCAATTTCTTTGAAGTGACATGACTCCTTAAAAATATAAATGTATGGTTTGTTTTTTAGATTAGCTGGTATTTAACGGTTTTAATGGCAAATAGCGTAAGCAGTTTTAATGCTTGATATTTTTCGTTCCAAACCAGCACTTAATCGCATAACACATTATCATTTTCAATTTGAATCATTTTGAAGGATAGGTATTGCTAATCCATTGCTCCACATGTTCGAAAGATTTGTCAGTTCAAAAACGTTAATAACGCAATGAATGTTGTTGAACTTTCAAAATGAAAGCCATTGCTATTGTTAGTATGCTATGCAATATGCAATTACCCCGGTGATAGAGAGATATTATGTCAGGTAAGAAAACTGCATACTTACTTACAATTTAGTTTTAGAAATCGAAGAGAACACAGAATGAAATCTAAACTTATTTTCTTTATAAAACATGCATAAGCATTTTCCCACTGCAGAGACACAGGCCTCCTCCCCGTGAGAGGGAGTGCGCCGTAATCCACCACGCGGGCCCAGGACATTCAACAAATCCCGCCATCCAGAAAATTCAATTTCCTTTAAAAAACCAATCAATAGAAAATAAAAATAGCTAGAACTCTTCAAAAACTTAGATTTGACAAACTTCTGGAAGATTCGTTTCGTAGAATTCGATACTCTATTGTGCAGCTCCGAATGAATCTGAACTTCTGAAGGAATGAGCTTAGTTTGCTGAATTTGAAGTAATTTGTAGGGATGCTCCACGAACAAGGTTGCGTTTCCTTCAATACGTGTGTCTAGAGATCTGGTGTGTTTTTGTTCGGATCTAGGGGTGTAGGTCAGAGTTTAGGGCTGCTATACCCCAAAACACAAGGTTTTGGGATATAGCAGCCCTATATATATAGCAGCCCAGGGAACTGTTTTCTGTTTTTATACTGTCTTTTGTAATTTTCCGGGGCTAAGGCTCTATTTTGGCGGCAGTTACCTAAGGCTGTGTTGGTAAGCTGTGCTTGAAATACAGTTGGGAACCAACTTAATCTCCACTGAAACACAACTCAGGCTTCCTTTCTCGTAGAATTCGATGATCTATTGTCGTGTCTGACGGAATGAGCTTAGTTGGTGAATTTTTTTTTATTATTATTTATTCTCAAAAATACATTATTTTAATGTTTTTACAAGATTACTCGCCAAACTTTCCAGTTTAATGGCGAGAAGCGCCTGTTGGATACACATAATCTAGTAAAAACTAACCTTAATTTTTTGAAGGGAAGCTCCACAAACAAGGCTGCGTTTCCTTCAATACGTGGTCTAGGGATGTGCTAGATATCTTGTTTGCATTTGTTCGGCTCTAGGGGTGTAGGTCAGAGGGTAGGGCTGCTATTCCATAAAACCTACGAAAAGTGTTTCGTTTGTGGCATACTTTACAGAATTATAATAATTAAGTTATTATTATAATTCTGTAAAAACATACTTGTTACGGCCGCGATTTAAATTTTGATTAACGTACAACCTAATACTGACTTGCAAATTGCAAAAAACGTAAGAATATTTGAATTTCGCGGACTACCTGAAGCATTCACCTTAATGGCAAGCGAAATAGTGGCAGGCCCCGACGGAGATGGCGGGATGAGCTGGACCCTTTCAACAAGAACTGGTCCTTAGCAGCTTTAAACAGAGAGATGTGGAAAGAGAGTAGGGAGGCCTTTGCCCTGCAGTGGGACATCACAGGCTAATAATAATTTTGACTAAGCAAATTGGTTGGTTGTTTAAGCAACTTACACCTGCGGGATAATTGTGTAACACTTTATCCGTAGCGATGATTTTCATTTTGACAGTTCAAGAACATTAATTGCGTTATTTACGTTGTTGAGCATGCAAATTTTTCGAACATTGAAGCAATGGATTAGCACTTTAGCAGTATCCTTCGAAATGATTCAGATTATGATTGATAATGTGTTGCGGAATTAAGGTGCTGGTTTCTCCGAGGCACACCCACTCCCAGACACACACTGTGATTAAAATTATTCTTGACTAGACTGTAGACATCTGGAATACGGAGACAGTCACAATACTCTACTTTCATCTCAACATAAAATCATGCTCATTCCACTACAAACGCGACATTAACACAAACCTATATTTGTCATCCATTTCACAGTAACTACTTAACATTTAATTTATTTTCACTTGCAATAAAGTTTGCAAAAAGAGTATAAGGTAGTCGACACCCCTGACGCAAGCGTTTGATGTTTTACGAGCACACCGCTCGTCATTAAACTTCCCTATTTCGGATGGATACTGTAGGGCTGGCACTAACTTGGGGTGGATGAATACTTGAAAGGTTCCTGCAAGATGTTTTCGCTCTTGCGACTATTAAATGTTTAGTATTATTTTGATATTCTGTTCGTTTTAATGGGAGGTTCAATCGTGTGTTAAGAGTTGAGTACGTTTATGAATATTTTTATGGAAGGACGTTGAAGGCACTGTGTGCAGTCGAGTGTATTAGCAAGTATGATGTCAAGAGCGACACATTTGATTGTAGCCATCAACTATCATCAAGTGTAAACGTATCATAGAACTCAGGACCTACGCAAAACCCACGTTTAGTTGCTGTTGAGTCTTTTAACCAAGTTAGCCCCTTTTCTCTGTCAATTAAAGAGAGATTAGATTTGCAGAAACATCGAAGCGCAACCTTTGTTTTGTATTTTTGGGATGCATGAATGCGGGGAGCCTTCTCCCCGTGTAGCGCAGTTTGCTCCGTCAATTACTCAACTGAACCGAGCGCTCGGCGCATCATGGACAGTCACACCCAACACCTAATTTGACTGGCCAATTCTTCCCTTGCGGTGGTAAGGCTAACGCCTGCCTGGTTTGCGACCCCCTCCCACCGGAGTCCGACGTCAAGCAGCCTGCTGTGTTTCGACGATGCGTGGGAGTTCCAGTGCCCTAGGCATCTTTTGGGCACACTCGTTCCACCATAGACCTCATTCATAACTTTTCATCAGGCGTGATCGAGGTCAAGAGCGGGTCAATTCAGCAATAAAAAAATGGATTCAGTACAAAATTCTGGCAACTGAATTAAAATTTTACGTCGGTTATTAAAAAAAAATGCCACTAACTAAGAATAGCGGGTCTAGAATCATAGAACAAAATAATACTTCTACTAATATTTTTTACCAGGAAGCAGTGGTCGTCAACCCTAAGGCAAGGGTTAAAATTTAACGTGCACCCGTATTTCGGGCAGTGGCGCGGGCGGGCAAGGTCGGGACGTAATAAGTATACACATAGCTAGTGAACCTTCGTCTTTGTGTTGCTTCTGACTTCTTTTGTTCCGAGAAAATGACTTTCATTTCATTTTCTGGGAGATATTTTGATTGAGTAAGTAGGTACACACGGCTACACATCAGGCTACTTATACATTTCTAGTTTTAGCTGACCTCGCATTGTATCTATAGGTTTTTCGTACAATCAGTAGCCAAATTATACTGGTAGTGGTTATGTGGGTATAGGTTGATGTATAGCCCTACGTACCTACCTATACATTTGGTGAAAATGTTCATAGTAATTAGTTGACACTTAACACCTGTCAGCCTGTTGTAGACTCATATTCTAATGCTGGCCATGGGCCTTTTCTAAGTTGACCAAAACACTCGATTCCAAGTCTTCCTTAGCTACCTTAAAAGATAAGATAGATTGCGTGAATCTAGATAAGTTGAATAAACATAATTCAGTTAAATAAGACGTATTTATTCAAATCGATTCCTGGGTTCCAGTGAGAGCGGTATGAGTCAGCTGTACGCATGGCAAACACATCAAGCTAACATAACCAGTATAAGCTGACTTCTGATTGTACGAAAAACCTATACAATAAGAAACCAGCTAAAACTGAAAATGTATAGATTGATGTGCCGCCGTGTGTACCTACGCGCCATATTCAACCCTTTGATTCAAACTGCACCCTAATTGTGTAACACACTATCAACAACAATATGAATAATTTTGAATGATATTGCTAATCCATTGCTTCATATGTTCAAAAAATTTGTCTGCTGAACAACGTAAATAATGCAATGAATATGGTTGAACTGTCAAAATGGAAGCCATTCTTACTGTTAGGGTGTAAGCGCCATATTCCACCCTTTGATTCAAACGGATCGAAGTTTAAGTCGATGCCAGAAGACAGTTCTTTGTTATTTCACTGTAATCGTTAATTTACCTTTTTAGGGTTCAATTTAAATGCTAATGAGAAAATAATAACTTATATTTGCCAGCCCTAGAGAGCAAGGGTTAAAATGTTACGTGCCCCTGTATTTCGGGCAGTAGTGCTCTTGTACAAGGTCGGGGCTATTATTATAGCTCTATCTTCTTACGACTTTTTGTCTAAGCACCATCTTCAGAAAATATCTCATCTTCCTGATAAACGAAGTAGATTGGAAGAGGTTATGAAACAGAATTGCCGATGGCTTTAGAATTTCTATCTATCTCTCAAATTGCGTATATTTTAATTTCTTTCTAATTATAAAAATAAATAATTACATCCTATCTTTACCTACATTATAAGTAAATAAATGATTTATATTCTGTTATGAGCGACTTACCAAATCCGTGATAGTTTCTCAAAAAACTACAATCACACTAGACCCTATCTGACCTTTACTGAACTTTGGGTATAGGATGCCCAAGTAGAACTATGGTCACTTCGTACCGGCATTTCTCGGATTCGTAGCGCATTGCATGTAGTACAAAACCGCTCTTACGATAAACGGGTGTCGGGAATACCTATTCCTCTTCATCTACAGACTTGATACAAACACAATTGCGAATTTTAACATCGTATCACACTTATATTATAAAGGCGAAAGTTTGTGAGTGTGTGTGTGTGTGTTTATATGTTTGTTACTTCTTCACGCTTAAACGGCTGGACCAATTTTCATAAAATGTTTACACCATGGATTAATATATAGGCTACTTTTTATCCCAATATTATCGCATGCGATCGACACTTATGCGGGTGAAACCGCGGGGCGCAGCTAGTACTTCTATAAATGCCATAGTGATGTTAATTTAGTTTAATTCAGAGTGACAGTACCTACTATTCAAAAAGTTATAAAAATGTTTGAAGTTGTACCTAGCGTAAACTAAACTCTATTGTGTAAGAATTAAAGTTATTTTTCCGTAAACTCATATTTGTTTACATTTTTGGCAACTAGCCTTTTCCCAAATATGTTGGGGTCGGCTTCCAGTCAAACCAAATGCAGCTGAATACGCGAACGCAGGTTACATAACACTTATTCCGGACAGTGATACTGAACAATGACTTAATTGAATAAAGCTGTCTATCTACAGGCATCTATGCATTGTCTATTAATCTATGTAGTACATTACATAAGGTAGATAATGACAGATAACGATACTCGTGCCGCGTCTAGACATCCGATTGATATATTTATTATATTATACCATATGGCTTATTTACAATGGGGACCGTTTCTGACCTCGGAAAGGGGATATTTTTAACGCGTCGATTATTTTACTTTTTCGAACCAAGAAAGGCGTTTCACTTTGTGTAAATTATTTCATCACCACTGGTATCAAAAAGGTGGAGAAAAACATCGTGAGGAAAGCGGGAAAGTCATGGAATAAGAAAATCGAAGATGGTGTGACATCTACCAACCCGCACTGAGCCTGCGTGGTGGATTACGGCCCGCTCCCTCTCACCGAGAGGAGGCCTGTGTGACCGGCACCCTAATTGCGTAACACATGATCAATCACAATCTGTTTCATTTTGACAGTTCTACAGCATTCATTGCGTTATTTACCTTGTTGAGCAGACAAATTTTTCGAAACTAAGAAGCAATGGATTAGGAATCTGTTTCAAAATGATTCAGATTATGATCGATCGTGCGTTACGCAATTAGGGTGCTGGTGCCCCCCAACACTGGGAACATAATAGACTGATTATGTTATTTTACCGCGCTCAGGATTTTCAACTCTCGACATTGAGCCAAGCGTTGACAATCCAGTGCGCGGTAAAAAAAAACGGCCGGGAAAAAAAGCGCTCGTGGTTTTGTGGCTGTACACTTACAGTAGGTCATACAATAAACGGCCAGCTTCTACTGGTTTTGTTAACACTAACATACGGCGTACTCTACGTACGATAGGTACAGCCCGCTTCAAACTCGGCTCGGAACGTGAGGCGAGACGCTGCGCAGCAACGAATTTATGTGTCAGCGGGGGTGAGGGGCGAGGTACTGCGCAGCGAGTAGAGTAGCGCGCATTAACACTTGTCACTTGAAGGGTGAAAATTGTCTTGTGTAAACAAAAAATAAGTCTCAAAACTCGGGAAAATCTCCAAGGACGAGTGTTTTATTTATTTGCTCTCATCCACATCATACATTTTACAATACATAAAATGTCTGGTTTTTGTTACATGGTTTCTCGCTGTGGAAACACTGTCAAGAGTGCGATAATCGCCTGGCAAGTGTCGCCATGTCTTGTATGAACTGGCGAGAAACTCGTCTCGTGTAGATAGGCTTTGAGTCTTAGTGCTTTTATTTAATTTGTATGTGACATTTTGTGGTTTTATTTTAATATATTCAAAAGGCGGCGGAGTAATCTGTTAGAGGATTATTAATTAATGTTCTAGTATGAGAATAATATGTAAACGTCGCCGAGTTATGATATTTGATTATAGGGGACCTAAGGGGTAATGCCGTTTGTCCACTACCATGTCAACGAGAACGAGATGACGGCGCCTAAGTAGCGATATTTATACCTATACATACATTTACTATGGCCGCGCGCGTGTTTACCGCTCGTCCTTCAACGGGACGTCACGTGCGGTTTGAATAATCTTGTTTCTAGTTGACGTCTCGTGAACGGTGGCGGTAGACAAACGCTGTTAGGGTAGCCATTCTTAACACATGTGATTCTTGTCTGTTTCTACGTCATAGGCCAAAATAAGCTAGAATGTGCGATAACTTTTAAAATTTAGTAGCGGTGGTTGAAGTCAATATAAAAAAAAAAAACTCATAAACTTACATGAGCACTTATGAAGCGTCAGAAGCTAGGTGCACTGTTCAAATTGGTCGGTTCCTATGGCCCGAGAAGTTTCTCAAGGAAATGACCATGACAATGACGGGCAGTTCTTAAAATTGCTAAGTGTCTTGTTTTGGTAAAATGAGACACTTAGCAATTAATTACTTATATATTAATGTAGAGGTTTTTTAAAACGTTCTTTTACTCTAAAATTGTACGAGAGGCAATTCTCGTAATTTTAGGAACGTTAACAGTCCGATCTCAGTCTCAGTCTGTCATAAATACCTCTACTTCCTACATTTTTGACATTGATTGTCGCTGAGTTTTTGACATTGAACGGTTTTACTTACGGGAATTGGCATTCTATTTTCTTAAGCCTTGAAAAACACGTCCTTTCCTCAGAAAATGCAAATCCATACTGAAGCTACCGGTGTAAAAGCGAACATCAAATGAAACTTAAAAGTTACTGGCACATTTAAAAAATAATTCCCTCGTTTCCTCGTTCCTTTTTCAACAATGTTGCCCTTGTTCTTTCAAAGCCTTCTGGTCGATGGAGCCCTGGTACTTCGTAGAATTCATTTGCTTCAATTAGAACCAAACCCACGACTCGGTGGCTCCAAATCCCACTTCCCAGTGCTATTTTCCTAGTACCGAAGTAAACAATGTTCTTATGCAAATGAAATCGAGTAATCTAATTTGTTTTTTTTTTATTTAATGAAAATATAAAATTGACGTTTATGGTTCTTGGGGTCGTGGAACAGGGTTTTTTTTGTAATGTCAACGTATTATTTTTATCAAGGTAGAAAAATAGTGTGTTGCTCACGATTGCTTTATTAAAATTTCATAATATAAAAGTCCGAAGGCCGTATTTGTGCAGAGATTATATATATAGGTACTAATAATTTTATTTTATTTTTTTGAGAAAATAAATAATAATACTGAAGAACTGGAACTACCAGTTCGATTTAAAAATATTGTTTCATTTGATAGCACATTTCTTGAGGAAGGCTATTTAACATCACGCTGGGCGTCTTAGGAGCCGAGCAAAATTAATAAAGACACAAAAAAACGTTAATCGAAAAGGAAGCAATAGCGCGGGTAGGCGATGCTATGCGTCAGGGTGATTTATTCCGGTCTGATCCCCTGAGCCTAGAGAGCTAGATCTTCTTCTGTTTTAGACTTTGTGTCCTAACCACATTATCTAGGTTTACTCTTGTTGACGGGTAAGTACAGTCAAAAGAAATTAAATGTTTAATGTTTTACAAAATATTTTTTTTTTAATTTTCCTTGCGTGCTCGATAGGATTTCGCTTTCGTGGTTTTCTTGGGGGGAATACACCAACAAAATACGCGGACGAAGTTGCGGGCAGAAGCTATTCAGAAATATTTTATTAACCTTATGAATATCTATTGTGATTTATTGAATGAATTAAATGTTGAAATCTATATCTTAATCAAACTAATTTCCATATTTCTGCAATATAGCGTATCTAACATGTAAATTAGAATAGTAATAAAATAGTACCTCTTCAATTTTATCTTTATGATCGGTGTGATGAATATTAAAGACATTGCGATTAAAATTGATACTGTTTATCATTTCTACTTTCGATATTTTAATTAGTTGTACATTTCTAAATACATAGTTATTATCAACATTTATATATACAGGGTTATAGGAAAAACATTAACAACCTCTTAAGAGGCTATTGTACTCATCATTATGAACAACTTTTACTATGGGATCAAACCTGAAATCGCGAAAAAAAAAATCAGTTGTTCCCTACATTTTGACGAGTTATACGAACATAAATGTAGGGAACAGCTGATTATTTTTTTGCAATTTCAGGTTTGTTCCCATAATAAAAATTGTTCATAATGATGAGTACAATGACCTCTTAAGAGGTTGTTAATGTTTTTCCAATAACCCTGTATATATAGTGATAACTAAGACTGTAAACTGAATATTGGAAATTATTTACACTGAAACGCCAAAAGTAAATTTTAAAGTGAATTAAAATCACATTTTAAAGTGAATCAATATCACAGATTATTTTTTAAAAATTAAAAATAATCTGTGATATTGGCAAAGTTAGTTTATTCTTGAGAAACCTAGGACACCTTAACCATACCAAGTCCCTTAATAAACCCGAAGATGGATCGGAAGGAACGGTTCAATTTGCCTTCTCAGCGCGTCAATAAAGAGTGAACGGAGTGAATTCACTCAGGAGGTGCATAAAACTTGCTTGTTACCGAACTAAACTTGAGCAAACAGATTCGCAGTAAAAACTGGAACTGGCTTACAGCCAGTGGACACTCGAGGATCGTTGTAACAAAAACTGACGTCACTAACATATTTGCTATTTAGTTCTGCTGGACCTTTTTAGATCCATATAAACTGGGTTATCCTGTAGCAACTTGAATCCGGAACGAGGCAGAGAATTAAAATTGTCGACATAACTCACATAATTTGCAAGAGAATTAAAATTGTCGCCATAATTCACATAATTGTCAAAGGGACGGCCATATTAGCCGTAAAACCGATGATCGTTGGGGTAGACGTGTTCTTGAGTGGGTACCACGAAACGGCAAAAGTAAGGTAGGTAGTGCGTCCTCGGGCTAGGTGGAGCGACGATCTTCATAGGCTCGTAGCAGCTGGATGAGAGTTGTGGAGAATCGAGCTGATTGGCATGCAATTGGAGAAGCCTATGTCTAGCAATAGACTGCTGTTGGCTGATGATTTTGAAGATCTTATAGCAACTTATTCTCTTATTACGGTTATTACATTGCTGTTTGACCTCTGTTTGAAATTCGAATAAAGAAGGGAGCTCAATAGTGTTTGCAAAATAGCGCTCCTGTGGTTGTCTTTGGTAAGTAGGTACTAAAAAATTCCGTGTTGAACAGAAAGTTCTTACCTGAATACATATTTTGTCTATGCTAAGTATAACAAAATGTTCATGTTGCACGGATATTAAAAAAAAAGAATTTCGTGGGTCGACCGAAGTGCATTTGTCGATTGCCAGTGTATCAGATATAATCATTCAGTCATTATGACCTAGCCTACTTACAATAATGTCATCAGTATCACCTTTGTACGTATTTACATGATACTGCCTTCTTATCTGTTTGTGTGAACATAAATGGTTTAAAAACAAAGTAAGTACTTACTTAAGTAGTATACCTGTAATAATTAGAAATGTTTTTGATTGACGTTTGACTAACTTTATAAACTATACCGTCGATAAATGTGATTAACTGCTTGTCAATCATTTACTTATAATGCTACTAATTAAGACTGTTTCTAATTCTTCAATGTAATTTGCACTTTATATAGGTAGGCAAGTAAATCGTTTATGATTTTCTTGATATTAGTCGGTAATTGGCTGAATGGCTTTTCTTCTTTGACATCATCGCGTAATTACAGCTGTCGCTGAAAACAAGTGCTGTGGCTATGTCTCGCATAGAATCACAGCATTATGCTGAGCGATGGCCGTTTTGCGTGGATGTGACGCATATTTTCCTCTAAATTGTTCCATTTTGTGTTCTTTCTTTAAGTCTTGTCTACTGCAAATAAACGTATTTTCTTTCTTTCTTTTTCCTGGCCTTATTTAACCAGTTACAAACTCAAATCCCCCAATGAGTAGCCATAATGACACTGCACTAGTATTTCAATGGCGGTCCGTACACGACGCGTTTGAATATATAGCGTTGTGGAGGGGAGTTCAGGGGTTCAGACCGGAATAAATCTGGACGATGGCCTTAGGAAAAGGAAGAATTGTCAATGTAACCTGTGTAAAGCCAAGGTTTCCTAGACTGCGGTGACTGCCACATAGCGTCCGCAATTTCCTGTCGAATGACGTCACTGAAACGATATTTATGAAAGTAAGTTGGTGTGTTTTCTTTGAAACATCCCTGGTGCCATCATTTTCTAGACGGCCGTCAATGCGGTCGTTATGTGGTGGCTACCACTCTTTTAGGAAACCGTAGCTCTTAAACCCATAGAGTTAGTAATATTTTTAAATCGTTACCCGAAAATTTCAGCTGTCTTAAATTAAAAGTTAGCCAATATTTGGTATAGGAAATACCCATAAAATATTGGTCGTAAAGATGTGAGCCTGCATTCAAATGTTTTTAATCAATGCTTTTTTTATCGCGCTCGAGTTTAATTGTTTTAATAATGAAACTGTGCCAAATTACAATGGCTGCAGCGCCGCGGAACCCGAAATGTGCAGCGACCATTTTAATTGTTGACTTTCGAATTCAGAACGACCATAAAGTTTTTGTTAGATTGATGAAGGAACGAAACATCGTGTTTTGTAATGTCTGTGGTTTTTTAGTTATGGTTTTTGTTTACTTTCTTATATTCTGGCAACTTTGACTTTAAAACGAATTAAAATATTTGCATTTATACATAAACCTTTGTTAAGAACAGTCAACTTTTATGTCATCATAGGTTCTCAGCAGAAAACTAGATATTAGATTTCGAAATAAAGTACCAATACAGAACATATTGCATACATAGGTACATACAAAGAAACACACACACATATTACGTATTATTTTACATGTAAGGTATTTCAAAATCAACTTTAAAAACTTTAAGAGGTGCTTTAGACCATCAAACTGAACAACTTTCACTATGGGACTAACTCTGAAATCACGAAAACAAAATCAGCTGTTCCATACATTTTGGTCAAGTAGGTAACTAACTTATCTTTAACTTTTGTATTAAACAACAAATTTTTTTTTTCGTGGTTTCAGAGTTGTTCCCATAGTGAAAGTTGTTCAGTTTGATGGTCTAAAGCACCTCTTAAAGTTTGTAGAGTTGATTTTGAAACACCTTATACAGGGTTATTTGTAAAACACCAGCAACCTCTTAAGAGGTCATTGTACTCATCATTATGAACAACTTTTACTATGGGACCAAACCTGAAATCGCGAAATAAAAATCAGCTGTTCCCTACATTTATCTTCGTCTATCTCGTCAAAATGTAGGGAACAGCTAATTTTTTTTTCGGGATTTCAGGTTTGGTCCCATAGTAAAAGTTGTTCATAATGATGAGTACAATGACCTCTTAAGAGGTTGCTGTTGCTGGTGTTTTTCAAATAACCCTGTATAGTTAGGGAATTAACTTTTTTTATAAGAGGCATGTGCACACAGTCTTATTATAAGCCCACCATACAAATAAATTAAAAAGTAATACCGGCAAATAGATTTACGATACAATAACCGTTTAGGCAACAACATTATTAATGATATCACCCCTATGACTAGATGAATACAACTGAATCTGCCCTCATTCTATAAATGTCAGACATTTTGATTTAATACAGCCTCGAACGTTCTATTTACTTTAATTCATACATGCAAGTTACCGCGATATAACTTGCCTGAAAAGTTTCCTGATACACGCTCATGCTCTTTTATCCACAATCATTATCATTATCATTATCATCTACAGTCTGACTTCACCGACTGCTGACCTCCTGATACCTTTTTTTTTTTTGTGGATGGGAAATCATCAAATGACCCCTCCCGCTCTGGGTGGAGCAGAAGGGAGTGTCAGACTCTTACTGACTAAAACCCACCCGTGTCCCTTCCTTTGCCCTTTGTGTTCCGGGCTAGCGGTAACCCTTTCGGATAATCCCGCTGCACCTCCTGATACCTGGGCCTCTCTTTTTAACCGACTCCTAAAAGGAGGAGGTTCTCAATTCGACTGTATGTTGTTTTTTGTATGTTTGTTACGCGATATCTCCGGCAATTTTAAATCGATTTGAAAAAATCTTTTTTCAATGGATAGGGTATGCCTCAGGGGTGGTCCCATATAAATTGTATTAACTTTGCTTGTGTGGTTTTTGAGTTATCTTCAATAATGAGTATGTAATGACTTCCTGTCACTAATATTTACATAGTAAGTAGTGTTATACGAATTTGTGTGGGTTAAGTACAACTTAAAAGTGAAAAATAAAAACTTTTTCCAAGACACTAGGTACAAAGCGAAAAATAACTTTAATATCGGAAGTCGTTGGCAAACAACGAAAATGCGAACCCAGCGACACCGACTTTCGAAATTAAAGTTATTTTTCACTTGTCTTTTTTTTTGGAAGTCGGTTGTTTTTTTTTTTTTGTAAAAAAGTTTTTTTTTGTGCAATCTCCACGCTCCAGTGCCAGCCTCATCCAGGTTCTACTCGCGATGGCAACAGTATCGTCCGCCCATCTCGCCGCCCACCAGGCGACCGAGATTTCGTCTTCTAGTCCTTGTACGCCACTCGGTTGATTTCATAGCATCTTACAAGGGATGGCTATCGAAAAACACGTGACTATCGCACTGTATGTGTGCTACCACTGCTACGAATATTTATTACTAGCAGCGCCCTGCGGTTTCACCCGCATCAGTGTCGATCCCGTGGGAATATCGGGATAAAAAGTATCCTATGTGTTAATACTGGTTATAAACTATATTTGTGCCAGATTTCGTCCAAATCCGTTCAGTAGTTTTTGCATGAAATAGTAACAAATATACAGACACACTCGCAAACTTTCGCCTTTATAATATCAGTGTGATTCGTACCACTACAAATTCAAGGCGTTCGAATAAAACATTTTTTTTAAAACTATCCCATTATTCTATACATCCATAAATTTCGAATTATGGATAAGTGTCTAATATCATTTGGAAATTCCAATATTTCCGTCGAGAGAAACTTTGGCCCGATGAATTTTCATACAGGGATTCGAAGAAATAATACTTTATCTTTGAGATCTAACCGTCTTTGGGGATAATATAATAGAAAAGAGACGAGATGCAAGCTTCCTGCCTGCAAACAAAACTTTCAATTTTATCAATAGCTTCATTGAAGTTGGAGATCAGAGGTTGGTTTTAGAAATATGTAGTTTTCTTACAAGTAGACTGAAGGCATAAGTTATTTATAAATTGATCGAATTGAACTTGAAACTTTTATCCTTAACATCAAATGAAAGATTTTAATGTAAGAACTACTTTCTGAAAATGTAACTAGGGTCGATTTTTGAAGTCAAGACCAACATTTTGTGTCCGAAATCCATAGTAATATCAGAGGGGCAATTCTCGTAATTTTTAAGAACGTTCACAGTCTGATCTCAGTCTCAATCTGTCAAAAATACTTCAAATTTCCCTCCATTTTGACAAGTTTTTGACATTTGTTTGTCGCCGAGATGAGACTGCGACTAGATTTTGAAAGTTTTAAATTAGCAGAATTGTCCTACAGATATTTCTTTTTTGTTAAATACACAAAATATGTGGTGTTTTTGGCTTCTCTCGAAAAGTTAGGAATAAGAAAAATATTAAAATTTTGCCATACAGCCCTATGTATGATTTACAAACGCCCACGACACACTAGCAAAAACACACGAAAAAATAGTCCCGAGTTGGCATCGTCCTGGAGTTACAAATCAAACAAAATATATTGGTTATAAAACTGCAACAAGTATTCGAAATGCACACATCGAGCCTGTACGTATCCCCACTTGCTTTTATAGGCCATAAACTGAGTTTACGATTGTCAGGATAATACCCATCCGGCTAAAAGGGTTTCGACCACTCCGCAAACTTATAGATATATACGCCGGTAATTAAAAATGTCTGACTACAAATGTACATTTAATCATTGTCGTGCGAAGGGTGGAAAATTCGAACAAACACTGTTGAACTTCTGTTTTGAAAGAAATGAAATGAAATTATTTATTCTGTAAACGGTAGTGCTTTTCTGTAAAATCTCACCGTGAAAACTTAGGTGAAGTGAGCTGTTACTTCACCTGATGTTAGGGATTACCCCTATTGATAGCTCACTTCACCTAAGTTATCACGGTGAGATTTTTACAGAATCGACCGGCAGGATATGGAAATCACTTAAGCACGTCATATTATAACAAATCTTCTTGGTCAGATCATGTGAAGACCACGTAGATTGATGTCTGAAATGGTCTTTTGAGGAAAGTACCACATAATTTGAGTGGACCAGTCCAGTCAGTGCAAGCATTTGTCAGTAATCGTGTAGCTCAACTCAGAACTTGAGGAGCTCAACAATGCTTCGATTAACAATAGTACTTACTAGATTTCCGATGAGCGCATCAAAAACGGCCGAAAAACAAGACCACAAATATAATGTCGTGGTCCTAGATTGCAAAATAGTTTTTTCAACCTTATTGCTCAGAAATTGTGTTATATTTTTCCAAACATTTTTCGTTCTTATCTTAAAAATACGTTTACTTTTCAAAGTAGTAAATATATTGCAAACGATAATAAACGTTATATTTGAAAGTTAAGGTTTATAATCAAGTTATTATGCAATCACAGCCACTTGAACGATGTGTTTTTGTTCCTAATCCTTAATTATTTAGAGCTATTTTTGATCGAAGGAAAGATGGTTGTGTTTGAATCGTTTTGTTCCTGTCATCTTATTCACAAACATCGTCACTGCTTGGTCTCTGTGTGTTGGTATCTTCTACACTGTGTTCTCGTTTTTCTTATTTTCGTCATCCGTATGGTTTGACGTTCGTCTCTAATTAGGTAGTAGGTATCTACCTGAATGGAATATATGCCTTGTAAAGTTTTCTTTATAGGGACTAAAATTTTCGGAAGCTGTTTAAATTGAAATAGAATACAACAAAACACACCCTTAACGTCTTGATTGCAATTCTAAAATGGGTCTTAGTGATTAACGACGAGAAAAACTCATTAGAAAAAGCAGTATCCGTTTTTGCAAGAAAATTAACAACATAAATGAGCATTATAACAGCGATTCATTGCGGTGCTCCATTTGTTTTTCCCGCCACAACAATGGCGTATCGGTGTACGTAATTATATGTCTGCATGCAGTTTATGAGTTACGTGGTGCATAAATATGACTTATCTTACGATAAAATGTTCTCATTTTAACGCCGACGCTCTCCTTTTGTACGTGTTTGGCTTCATCCATTAAATTCATCGCCGCCACTCACTAGAACAGTAAAAGTCACTCAAAACCTCGCAAGTCCTTACAGAACTTACGTCGCCAAGTTTAAGTTAAGCATCCCTAATAAAACCAATGCATTTCTCGCCAAAACCGTCTCAATACATCCGAGAGAGGATCATAAACGCCCCTCACTACATGCGAGGCCAAAAAAGTCCAAAAACAAATAGCTTCATATATAATTATACAAGAAATAAAACGCACGTTTATTACTGTGTGGTTTATTCGTTTTATGACCTCCCAGGATCGCATTGGATAGACGTCAGTTGGGAGCCTAGACGTCGTAAATAAGTATGAAATATGATAATTGCGAAATTCTTCAATATATTACGATTTAAACATTGATGATTCGCCTGACGTTTTGTAGGGCCATAACTCGGCTGTTCGCGGAATCTGCGGCCGCGCCGCCTTGCTCACTCCTTGCGCCTGCGCAGCCTAAGCTAACGCACAAAGCCTTTTGAGGCCCAACGATATTGTGTTTCATGCACTCAATATATTTTTGTTTGCTTTTTAAAAGCTCATATAATATGACATTAGTTTTGCGCTCTAATGTTACTTGAACCTCGTAATTTATTATGAAATATGTTTATTAGCTGTCAAATTGACTTAAATAATACTGATTTCTTCACTGGAAATGTAGAGCATGAAATTGTTCTTGAAGCAATGGCTTAACGTGGTGTTATCTCAAAGAAAACGAGTCTTTTTAGGGTTCCGTACCTCAAAAGGAAATAACGGAACCTTTATAGGATCACTTTGTTGTCCGTCCGTCTATCTGGCAAGACCCATTATCTCGGAAACGCGTGGAGGTATGGAGTTGAAATTAACACCATATACTCATGTCTACAGTCCTTTGCAGCTGTGAAAAAATCGAACTACTAAGTTAACGTAAAAAAAAGATACGGCCGTTTATGCTGCAAAATCGTATATTTCGTCATTCTCAAGGAAATCAAGATGTATAGGGTACTTCCCGTTGACCTAGAATCATGAAATTTGGCAAGATGCAAGGTCATGTAGCACAAAATAAAGGAAAAAAAACGAAAACCGTAAAATTGTAGTTAAAAAAATCCCGTGATAAACTATTTACATACCTACAAATTTGTACGGAACCCTCGGTGCGCGCGTCCGACTCGCACTTGTTTTGTTTTTATGTGTGTTACGCAATTAGTGCTTATGCGCCTGAATATAAGCGTTTAACATTTGACCTCTGTAACGCAAGCACATCAGAGATAAGAACAAGGTTAGGACTTCTCGACGTTTTTCAGGCTACTGACAACCTTCGACTAAGGTCAGGAGATATTTACTTGCACGGAAACTCATCGTTTTGGGAACACATCTGGGTATGGAAAGGCTCCCGACAAATCCATATGTATCCCTAACTTTGACGAGCGTTTTTGACGTTCAAGTATGGGCTCGGCGAAAAACGCACGATCCCCTAGAATCTAGATCAATCAAGCATTCTGATTAATACATACAAAAAAAAAGCAAACCACATCTAACCATAACATCGCCCCAAGAATTAATTAATCAACTAACGCGACATTTGCAACATTAAGCCTTACTTACGATAAGGACTTACTAATTATTTTTTTACGGTCGTGTACGCAATTAGCAAGGGACACGGTGATTGATGCTGTCTCGCGGCAAATGACGTGTGACGGTATAGCGAACAACATTGATTAAAACATCGTATCGTGTTTACATTATAATGTGAGATTAGGTCTTTTACGACTGCTGGAATTATATCATGTAACTTAAGAGCGGCGGCACACGATGCGTTGCGGCGGCGATGCGACGTCGGAGCGGTGTCGCTGCGTCGTCTTACATAGAAATATCTGTGGCATGTCACTCGATGCGCTCAGGCGCCGCACCGGACTTGCCACCACCGAGACGAGGCGGGGAGGGGTGAATGCGTTGCGACGTCGGAGCGGCACCGCTCAGTTGTTTTTGGGTCAGTTCACACCGAGACGCGACGCGACGCGACGCTGCGCGCACACTTTAAAAGAGTGACTCAAAATATACTTTATTTTCTACACGAAAAGGTACATATTGCATTGTGAGAGTTCAGAATACGTTGCGCCGTGCAGCGCTGCGTCTCATGACGCCTCGCGGCGTAGAGCGACGCAGCGGTACTTCGCCGGTACGCGCGGCGTGCGAGAGCGGCGCGAAATCACTAGCCTGTTCCAGTATCGTCGCGTCGCGTCGCGTCTCGGTGTGAACTGACCCTTAGTGTCACAAGGAAGGACACGCTTCTGGGTCGCCGGCGGCGTCGCTGCGACATAACAACGTTGCGACGCCGCACCGCTCGTGTGCTCGCTGATACCGTGAAATCTTTGCGGTTCGGCGCCGCAACGCATCGTGTGCCCCCGCTCTAACTGTTGTTGCTGTGAGAGTGGGTGCGTGTGCTCGGGGTTCGTGTAAATCGGTCTGTAATGAGAAAATTAGGTGATAAGTAGACTGTAAGGTTGAGATTTCTGAGGCTAGAGTTGCGCCTCATTCAGTGGGAATTAGGTCAGTCCATCAAGTACTTGGTACTCCTAGTAAGTGTTCATGCGCACGTCAACGGCAACGCGGCATTTTGTCGTAGGCTGCAGTTGCCTTTGCATTCGACGCGTGCCGCTGTGTATGCACACTAACAGGACCTTCAAATTCTAACATATTCATCAACAAAAATCCATACAGTGACTCTCAGATTGTTTTGGTTTTCATGTTAAGTAAATAACCAACAGAAATTCTGTCAAATGCAAGGTTACTTAATTTAGAAGTAAGTAGTGTATAGAAAGTGTTAAAAAATTAACCCGACAAACTTTAAAGAGGTGCTTTAGACCATCGAACTGAACAACTTTCACTATGGGACCAACTCTGAAATCACGGAAATAAAATCAGCTGTTTCATACATTTCGGTCATGTAGGTATTGAACTTTTGTATTAAACAGTTGATTTTTTTTCGTTATTTCAGAGTTGGTCCCATGTCGAAGTCTTTTATATATTCTATAATCTGCCTTTTTTTAGGGGCAGGCACTATGTTACTAATAATTTTATTAGGACAAAGTGGACAGTCACGTACCAAGTTACCAACGTGTGTTAGGCTACGTCATTTTGAATTGTTTACTTTGTAAAAGTTTGCTAACATAGCTTTTAAGTCATCGTTACTAATACAATATGGATTATTAGTAACTTGTAAATAAAGAATATAATAACTATGTGACCTGCAAAGATGTAGACTCATATTTAAAGCGGGAAAAAAACTGCTTTGTGCATTATAGGGTTACCGCCTTTTTTTCCAGAAAAGTCACCTTGCATCAATGTCGACCGAAATATTTGCAATTTCAATTGATAAAACGATATTCTTTGCCTTGACAACAATGTAGATACGAGGATCAGCCATTTTTACACTTCTTGCTTGACCTACAGATACGAAACAGTGGGTAATGAATGCGTCCTGATAAAATTAGTGCATAATTATACCTTATCTCCCCCAAGTGACGTGAGGACAAAAAAAACTGTACTTTACTGTTTGTTTTTTTATTTTGGCGATAAAAACAAACAGTAAAGTATCGGTGTGTTCTCTTGGTATGAAACTCTGAAGAGTAGCAATGGCTTACATTTTGACAGTTCAACAACATTCATTGCGTTATTTACGTTGTTGAGCAGATAAACTTTTCGAACTTATGAAGCAATGGATTAACAATATCTTTCAAAATGATTCAGTTTGTGATTGATAGTGTGTTTTGCAATTAAGGTGCTGGTCGGCCAAAACATGGAAAACCTTCTCAGGTGGTGATACTACAGAAGTTCAACCTGAAGCGCAGTTCTGGTGCAGCAAAAGATGGGATACTTAAATATCATGTCCTGTGAGCCCTGATACCTGTAAGTTATAAAATAGGGTCATACATTTTAAACATTGGACACCGCTGATAATATCCTAAACATTGACTACTTACATCTTCTCTTATGGGGGCTGGCGCTTCCCCTTTATAAGTTTTTAACCGATAATGGTTGCAGTTTTGTTTGTAAAGGTTCTGCCGAAAAACAAATGAATACAGGAACGGGTTTTGTCGACGGAAGAATAGACAAAATGACAGATTTCTATAGAAATGTGTATAAAATCTGTCATTTTGTTTGTTCTTCGTCGACAAAAACCTTCGATGGTTATGCTACGCGTGCAGCCGTTCCAATCACTGCTCGTGTGATTTCAACCATTTGTAGGTTGGATCTATACCAACCCATCCTTACATAATTATGGAGACAATGCAAAATGTTCAAGTTAAAGCAGTTTTTATCACATTCTTACTGGTTAAGAAATTGCTCTCTTCCGGACAAAAATTGCAGTAAAATTAATTTATGATATTGTGCCCTTTATCTAAGTAGGAGGTATGAGCGCCTTGAGAAGTATTTAAGTCTTTCTATCCTCCTCCTATCGAGTTATTCCGGCCGGATCCCCTGATCTGATCCCCTGCTGGTTTCCTATCTGCCTTCATCCAAACCCGTTCAGCCGTTTTAGCGTAACAAAAATACAAAAAACAAATCTCTCTTTTGATATTAGTTTAGACCAGGGATCCCCAAACTATTTTGGACAAGTGACGCCTTTTCCAAAATGAACTGTTATCTCAGACCCCCATGGCCAAATTACCTACTTTTAAGATCAACCCCGTCGACCACCAAAATCAGTTTTCGTTTATGTCGACCCCTAGGAAACCGATATCGACCACTTTGGGAATCCCTGGTTTAGACTATTACAGGACATCAGAGGGAGAATTCTCATAATTTTAAGAACGTTCAGTCTGATTTGAGTCTGTCAAAAATACCTCTAATTTCCCTACATTTTTGTCAAGTTTTTGATAATTTTTTCGCCGATGAGACAGCGCCTAGATTTTGAACGTTTTTAATTTCTGGAATTGACCTTCTGGTCTGCGAAACCAGCTCTGTCTTATGACAGACAGAACAGTTGTTCAGTTTGTTTCTAGCCTGCAGTGGTGTAATTAAAGGCCGATATTATTATAACATCACATTTCCCCCGAATAATTTATTGGCTATAAGATAATATGGGTGTGAACATTAAAATTATGTGGCTGACCATTAATAATTCCGGAACCTTGCGGTTGAAAGGAGATGTTATTGCAAAACATATGGCATAGGGATCATATTACAAAAACCATCGCCACTTACAAGATAACTGTAAATTATCTATACAAATAAATAAAAACAGAAGAAGATCCAGAGGATCCAGGGGGGTGGGGGGGAGATGGAGGGGGTTCAGGGGATCAGACCGGAATAACTTAATAATGTGTCTGTTTGTAAATGTCAAAATAACAGCTTTTTACTAAATGCATATATGAAATTATATACTTTACATTAAACAAAAATAACATTTTTTTTTTGGCTGGTTTTCTGTTCCGGCTAATCTCAGAAACAGCTGGACCGATTTTGACGGGACTTTCATTAGCAGATAGCTGATGTTATAAGGAGTAACTTACTTTAGACTAGCGGCCTGTCCTGGCTTCGCACGAGTGGACATTTATTTTTTAATCATTTTCTTTTTTCTTGCAATTAAAAAGCCTATATTAATCAGTGATAATGTAGCATTCAAATGGTGAAAGAATTTTTAAAATCGGTCCAGTACTTTTTGAGCCAATTCGTTACAAACATACATACAAACCTTTCCTCTTTATAATATTAGTATAGATAGAAATAGAATTAGTACTCACAAACTTTCGCCTTTATAATATTAGTGTGTTTGTGCTTGTTACTTCTTCACGCACAAACGGCTGGACCAATTTTAATAAAATTTGGTATGGAGCTAGCTGACATCAACTTTTATCCCAATTTTCCAACGGGATCGAAACATATGCGGGTGAAACCGCGGGGCGCTACTTCAATATAATTTCAATTAAATGAAGAAATGAATTAATTTCTGAAAGAAGTCTGTTTCTTATTGTAAAAAGCCACATAAATAACATATATGTAAAAGCTGGAAATTATTTAATTAAACGTTTCTCAAAAGTAGATAATTATTTTGCCCCCCCCCCCCCCCCTCCCCGGTCATGTTGCGTTGCCTTTCAGTGATCCTTGTATCTCTTTATGGGGTCCTTGTATATCTACTGCGGGGTAATTGCGTAACACACTATCAGTAGCAATGGGTTCCGTTTTGACTGTTCAACAACATTAATTCCGTTGTGTATGTTGTTGAACAGACAGATTTTTCGAACATATATATGAAGCAAATGATCAAAATGATTCAGATTGAGATTTATAGTGTTATTACGCGATTGAGGTGCTGGTTGCAAAAATATAGAGTATCGAAAGACAGCACTTGAATATAAAACCGACTGTATTCTCAATTCATCACTAATATGCGTTCGCGATTTATCTATAAATCCTACAATAAAGTTCAGTTTACGCTACAGCTTCAAACATTTTTATAACTTTTTCAATAGTGCTAGTCACTCTGAAATCAACTTAATAGAAATAAAGTTGCCATTTGTTTAACTTGAAATAGGGTACTGTGTGCAGCACTGCGCACATTTTTTCCTATAGACTTAGGTACTGGCGGCCTTATGGCCTTATGCTATAGTTTCCTAGAAGAAGGATGGCCGCCACATAACGGCCGTAGTGACTGCTGTTATGAAAGTGATGGTAGCGAGGTTTAACTTTACGGTGTCAAGAAACACACCCAACTTACTTGATAAATAAAGTTTCAGTGACAATGGTAAATTGAGGACGCCATGTGGCGGCCAACGAAGTCTAAGGAAAGCCTAGCTTTAGCCATAAATAATAATTGTTATGTTTGGATAGGCCCCTAACCAAACAACCAAGTGCCATAGAACTATGGCAGTTTATGCTTCTCAAACCAATAAGACAGTCACAATATCATAAATTAACGTTAATTAGCTCAGATTTCTATTTGCACGCAAAATTAATAATATCACAAACACGAGCAACTTGTACGGACGCCAGCACATCAAGCTACTAAAATCTGTCAAATGTCTTTAATAGATTTTCAACTCTGTCGCTAAAGCATAAGGTTTAAAGTTGACTGGGAGAATTTGACTGTTTCGGGTGGCTTGATGTGCTGCCGTCTGTACATAAATAGATCAACGCTAACAAGATAACCTAATTTACAATGTAATTGTAAACAAATCTCTGACATGGTTACTGCAAGGACTTGATTACAGGCTTGAACTTTGTTAATTTAGGGTCAGATATGAATTAATATAATGTATTTGCTATCTAATCTGGTTACCATCGCGGATAGAATCTGGATGAGGCTAGCACAGGGGCGTGGGGGGATTGGCACGAGAAAAGAAAGGCTTGTGCCAGTAGTGGGTGATGTCGGGCTGTGATGGTGATGATGATGTCCTGTCTATCTCTCAAAACAAAAATGGTGATGGAAAACATCGTGAGGAAACCAGCATGTCATAGAACCAAAAATTCGAAGACATTTACCAGTCTATTCAAACTTATGTTTCAAATTATTTCAACTTAAACAAATATATACTTTATTTTAATGGTAATTAAGTTGATTTCAGTGACCTATTGAATAAGTTATAAAAATGTTTGAAGTTGTAGCTTAAACTGAACTTGTGTTTTATTGAATCCCTGGACCAGGGCAAATATGTTATTTATACAGACTCAAAGAGTTCCATTCAATATCTGGCTCGATGCACCTCGACCTTTCGAGGTAGACCGATAGCCTACACTATCATTAAATCAATTTCAAAACTAAAATCTCAGGGTAAACAAATAATAATTCAATGGATTCCGTCCCATATAGGCATAGATGGTAATAACAAGGCAGATTATTTGGCAAAACAAGCATGTTCGGATGGCATAGATCTAATAGTTAATTCACATTACACGGACTACATTCCTGTTCTTATGAAGATATGTCTACAAAATTGGAAAGACTACTTTGATCTTCGCTCCAGGGAAAAAGGCATTTGGCATAGAACAATCCATTCACAACCTTCATATTCGCCTTGGATTGATAAATGTTTTGTTACCAGGGACGACTTAACCATATTATTAAGGCTTCGTTCAGGACATATGCCTCTCAATAAATTCGGTTTTATGATGAAAAAGTTAACATCACCTTTTTGCAGTAGGTAGTAACGAAGATGAGAGGGCACGTATCATATTTTGATGAGATGTGTCCGAAATCAATCGCTTAGAACACAAATTGGCGCACATAACATAAGTCTATCAAACCCGTTTTCGGATAATATAATTCCTATAATAAATATGGTTAAGTTCGCCTTGAAGAACAGACCCAGATCCTAGCTGTAAAATGCACTAATGTAAAGTAATGTTAACCTTTTGTATACCTATAGAGTGTCATATTCGCATTTAGCGAAAAAGCTCTTTAAATAAAGATTAAAAAAAGATTTAAAGTTATTTTTTCATACACTCATAATTATTTGTTTATAGTAGTTTTTTATTTTATTTTATTAGGGAAAACAAACAATTGTACATTTTGTCTTACATCTAAGTATACAATAAAGTGGGTTAACGAACAATCAACAACGTTTCCACATATTACGTTTATGTTGATTTAAAGTTAAAAAATCGCGAATGCAGAGTGCACTGGGCCGCGTGGTGGATTACGGCTCATGGGCTCTCTGTGTCCCAGCAATGGAAACATTATAGGCTGATTATGCTTATGTTATGCTGTCTCTTTGATCTAAAGGCTGTTATAAACAACAAGTCGTTTATTCAAACTAGGCTGAGAATCAGCACTTTTTGAACATAAAAATTCCACGAGACAGTCTCTCAAAACGTCCGCCCTTCACCACATCCTAGTGCTTTAACTGGGAAGAATAAGGGCTCAACAAACTCTCCAGCAGCACAGCTGTCAGTTCAGTTAGCTACATGACTTTGCTGTGAGGGAGTCAGATCCTCCAAATCATAATTATTCTCCTGCCCTTATCCTTATCTATTTTCTCAATTCTGGTTCATTTATAATCTCATACATAGTCCATTCATCGTTTCTTTGGTGTTGCTCCCTGAGTACCCCGATCCCCGAGGCCCCCGTCCCGGAGAATCCCGAATACGATAAATATGATTACATCATACTCAAAACTTTCGTCACGAACTCAAGACATCTATAAAACATTCATTTTTCCGCATCATTCATCCCCTCAAAATAATACTACATACCCAATGTCACCTCTGCCATAGTCTTTATGGGATACATACTTATATGGTGGCTTATGGGCATAGAAAATATGGTTGCGTTTAATTATAGACTTCTAATTTTCATCGGTTCTTTCCTTGGATCAAACAAAACCACAAATTTTGTCTCCCCCGAAGAGCCTGATTTATGCAATACTTCGGGAATTCATATCTGGGCATCCATTCATGCAAAATAAAAGTTGATGTCGGGAATTTCATTTAGAACAGCACATTGATCAAGATTCAGAATAAAGTCGCAGCTCCCAGCTTTTACCACAATGGAAACGGGTAAACTTGCACACAATGGCCCCACGAATTTGACAGATGGCGGCATCTTACTCAATGCACATTGAGTTGCGCGTGCGCATTTATTAAAAAAAAATACTTACTGGAACATATAACAGTCGTTTGGAATCATACGGTGTCCAATGTAAATTCAAAATGTAGATTCTGTAAATGCTTTTTAAAGACCTTTTCCGTACTTTAAGAGATGGAACGATTATTTGGGAAGCGTGCGCGATTCTCATACCGGTCTAAAAATAAAAAAAATATAAAAAATGACCTGTAAGAAAGACATTTTTTTTTTTAACAACACGCTCCAATATATTGCGCAAGTTATTGAACATCGATGTAAAAAAGCTCATTATGTTTTGAAGTAATTTTTGTGACAATCAAACTTTTTTAATGTGACGTTTATTTCTCGGAGCTGTTTGACTCATTTGTAATTCAAAAGGCACCGCATATACATATTTAATAGGTTTATTTTTAATTTTATGAAAGTGTATGCGGTTCGTCAGTCGTGGCTGTTATTCCCGGGGACATCCTGGTGTTGGTTTCTAGTTCAGATAAAGTTTTGTTCAAGTCATTTTTTGGTAAGTTTTCATTTTGAGCTGGCATGGCCAGAGCTGGCAAGACGCACCGCAACCGCGGTGGCGTACCGCAAGGGTTGGCTCGAGGTGGCTCTAGAAAAGGATTTCTGGAAAGATTTGGGGGAGACCTTTGCGCAGCCTTGGGACAGCGTAGGCACACACTATTGTTGTTTGAAACATTATTTTGTATTTTGTGTTTCACGAAATGTGTCCAAATAAAATTTATACTTTCTTTTCTTTAGGCTAACTTAAAAAAAAAACAATAGTATATAACAATTGCCAAAACAAGTTTTTCTGTCGGAAAAAATAAGATGAAAGCTACAAAGAATTACCACATAGCACCATCACCAGTATCAAAATATTGAATAAACACATTTATTTGACTGACTGTACTCAGCGCTTCTCCTCCACATTTATTATGCGCACAGCCGTCTGTTTTCCTGGATTCCACATTTAACCCTTCAACCAATTTAAATCTTCTGGGCACACTCTTTCCATCATAGACCTAATTCATCGCTTTCCATCAGGCGTGATCGAGGTCAGTAGCAGGCCCATTCAGCAATAAAAAAAAAACAATTGAATTATGGCACGAAACAGGAAAATAAGAATTTTTTTTAGGAAAGTTGGACGTAGTGTGGGGCATACAGGGAAAACATTTAGTAAACAAAGTAAAGTAAAAGTAACCTAGATTAAAATACACACGCAACTTTTATTATCCTCTTCAGCATTGTTGGAGTTCCATCAATGACTGACCGCACAAAACGAAGCTCCTGCTTTAAATGAAGGCTTCCAAAAATAACCTTTCCGTCCGTGATGCCTGAAGGGCTTCGCTGAAGGCTCAGAAGCAGCTGTGAGGGAGTTTACTTCCATTGTTATAACCGCAGAAGCGGCCAACATGTTGTTAACTCATAAGAGTGGTCTAATGATTATTATTTCGTACTGTGAAAACATGATGGTGGTCATTACACTAAATGTCTGGGTGTGCCAACCTTGTACCGATTTTTTCATTCAATACTGCTCTGGCTCACTATTTATATCCTCGCTTTATCTTTAAGGATCAGTTTTAAATATTAACTTTCCCTCTTATTAGTATTTGGTTGGACTGAGAAAGAGCTTACATTCTGGTGTGTGTCGTTTTCCACTATTAAATAAATAATAGCTCATGATCTATACTTACTTAATAATAAAGCGGAAGAGTTTGTTTTTTGGACGCGCTAAACTCTGGAACTACCAGCCGGATTTGAAAAACTTTTTTTTGCCCTTTCTAGTCCAATTCTTGAGGAAGGCTTTAGGCCCTATAACCTCCCTCAAGAATTGAACTATCAAAGGAAAAAAATATTTTGTTAAATAGCCTATAATATTATAGGCTATTTCACATCACGCTACGACCTTTAGGAGCTAAGTAAAACGAAAAATTGTCTGTCAGAAAGTACGAAATATTAGCGCGGTCGGGCAATGAGCCGAAATTTCACGCGAACGAAGTCGCGGGCGGCAGCTAGTACTATTATAATTACTTTAGAATATAACATGAATGATGACTAGGATAATTGACAGCGTAAATGGAACCAACCATTGCCGACTTTGCATCTCTGTTAATTTCTACCCACTTTTATACATATCTTCCACATAAATTCCTACTAATATCTTCTTGTATGGCGTGACATGTGCGACCTCCCTTGGCTGTCGTAAAGTAGCCATTCTAAAGTGTTAGTACACGCGGACAATCATAGAATTACAGGCAAAATTATTTAAGCTCTACTAGTTGGTTCAAATTCTAGAATGGCTACGAATAAGTAATAAGTCAGGAAGTCTAATTCAGAACAAATTCCACAGAAAAAGTGGCCCTACTTCAAACCAAAACGACATATGATTCAAAATACGAATCACTTCCGAGGTTACAAGAACACATGCTTGGTGATTGGTTTAAATTCAGAACGAAAGCCGGGATTGGTTAGCGCGCGTGCTGCAATGTCTGCTATGACAGCCGAGTCATAGTGACGTGGACGATGTTATGCAATAAGTGCACCGGACCAAGTCAATAATAAAAGAATATTATTGTACAATGTTTTTTTATAATATATTTTTGTTTTTTTTTTTGGTTACTTTTTACAATCCAATGAACTCTATGTCCCGCGAAATATGATTAATTTATTAAGTTTTTGTCTAGAAGACATTAAAAGAGAAACTTTCAAACTAGTACAGCAGTTTTGTGTAACATGGTATATCTTTTTAATAATTTATAAAAATCTTTTTCGTCAAAATGAACTGAACATACTCTGCTGGCTTTCACAGGCATCCAGTCGTACTCTTGTCTTTCTAGCTTAACTGAAGCTATCCACTTATTTTGCCGAATTGGATCGGCAGGGAAACTAAAAGAAAACAAAATAAGCAAAATAAAATAATGTTATAAACATTTATCTAAATTTTATGGATTTACTTTTCAATATTTCGTCAAGAAGAAAAGAAAACTTAAATTGGTAAAAAATTTACTGACTTCATTTTGCATAGTATTGACCACCTCGGTTTGATAACGTATTTGAACATCTTTGAATATAATTATATTTTGCTACTATTTACCAGTGAAAAGTGATCCCTGGACATTTTAATCTTGTATGGCTCCTGCACCACTTCATAACACATGCTGGCATGATGATTCACAGCTGTAGTTCACAATGATAAAAACGAAAACGTACCCGAAGTGCTCGCTTGCAAGAAAAATGTCCGACTGATGACGCGCTGGGTACAATTTTTAAGCCCCGCCTACTTGGGCCTAATATTTGTTTGGCCATTTTTTTATCGCAGTTACATTTCCTGACTTATTACTTATTCGTAGTAGAATGGATTTATATTGGTTGCGTCCTCCGATATAAGTCACAAAGTTCAGGTGGGATTCATTTGTTTTCGCATAGACTTGTCAAAGTAAGATGTCTGACTGTCAGACACTCATTTGTTTCCATGCTTTTTACCATTCCTGACGTATACTAATCAAGGTCTATCTGCAATTCTCGTAATTTTAAGAACATTCAGAGTCTGATCTCAGTCTCAATCTGTCAAAAATACGTCTAATTTCACTACATTTTGACAACGTTTTGACATTTGTTTGTCGCCGAGATGACACTGCGGCTAGATTTTGAACGTTTTAAATAACGAGAATTGCCCCTCTGTTTTTTGGGTATGGAAGACACTCCATACACTGTTTAGATATTTTGGCATACTCAGACAGAAAAAGAATCCTCGCTTAGATTCTCGTCTATCGAACAACAAACAAATAACGTGACGTCAGTCTTCAATAACCCTAGACCCGCGAGCGCCGGAGCAAGTGGCACCGAGGTGTTTTACAATGCAAGAGTACAGATCCAATTTTGATGGAATTCGACAAACTCAATTTCCTCACCAAATAGGTTACTGGCGACATTGGGTCACTGGATATAATTGTGGTGGGACTGCCCATGCAAATCCCATTGCACACGCCATTAAGAACAAGCAACTGTCAACTTTATGACTGAGATGTTATGGTTTGTTTTGTTTTCGTGTTTTTCGGTCAAGGACGCGAGCCACGGAATGAGATACTGCGTGATTGTCAGGTAGTTTTCAAGGTAAATTCGGAGTGGTCGATATAATCCTTGTGATAGCTACCCGTGTTCCGTCTTGTTGTCCATTTTATTGGTTGGCCAGCAATTTGTCTTGATGATGGCGTCTTGGCAGGTCTATTTCAAGTCTGCGAACGAGCATTGAGTATTGCGAGTGGTATAAAAAAAAATAATTGGTTAAACCTGTGAACCTCTTGGTCTGAAGAGCTTCAGTTTTGAGGGTCTACTCCCTAATCTCGAAATCCGTAGTTTCGGGGGAAATTACGGGCGTTTTCTACTACGTAGGTACCAATTATGGACCCCAGATTAGTTCAAAGTCCGAACTAAAACTGAATGACACCACGATTTGGCAGTTGTCCCTATTCAGGATGTGGTTTTGTCCGGTCTAAAAATTTAAATTATCACTTATGTCGGCTCACTACTTACTTTAGGATGTTCCCGTATCTTCGTTGACGGGCTTAGAGAGTAGACTCCCTGGTGCGGATTATTCATTACAGTCATTGGTTGGATGACTTCGCGTTTAATGAGCCACACTGCTGCGTATGTATACTACAGGGCCTCAAGTCTGCTTTTACAATAGTGTCAGAAGGGTCTATCATTGATTTCATAATTGTTGATTTTGACAAGTTTGGTAATCTACAAATATAATGGCGTCATTATGACTTTCCAATGGTCAACCACTGACACTCCATTGAAAGAAATGGCATAAAATGGTAATCTCGTACATAATGACAAAACAAATACTTCAGATTGTAAACACTAATACGTAGTATGTAAAAATATATATTAAATGAAATGTAGCATGAAATGTAGTAGTAGTTTTCTCAGACCATTGACCGACCAATGATCTACCACTATGAACTTAGCAGATTACGAACTTTTAGCAAAATGACAACGGGATCGTGTTGGAATGACGAATTTATAAAAATAGCAGACTTTGGCCCCAGAGAGATTGCGGCCACAGAATATTGCCGTGTAAACTTATCGTTATGGGTTTCACCTCTCGGCATTTTCATTGCACAATGCAAAAGTTCTGACAATTTGTCAGTTGTCACAAGCTCCCAAGGTTCTTCCTTGTTTTTAAAGAAGTATTGTCTTCAGTTTTAGTGCTTCAGGTACGTTTTGCATAGTAAATAAAATACATTGTTGTATGAATGACTTGTAGGTGGTAAGTGTTTGTAACTGTTCAGTACTTACTAGCGTGTATTATAATAAATTAGCTTTTGCCTACGGCTTCGCTCGCATGGAGGTCGCATATAATGCCACGGAAACGTACCTACTACTTACATGGTCATGGTCTCTTCATATCCCAAATATCATCCAAATCTGTTCAGCCGTTGCACGTGAAAAAGTGACAGATGAAAGTTACATTCGCATTTATACAAGGTGGAACAGAATAAACGCAAGTCCTGAAAGTAGTTCGTTCATAATTGACTACTGAATCAATTGCAGTAACTTATAATAGGTTTTTTTTTCTAAAATTATGTATTTTTTCAAACTAACCGCCGATTGAGCCAAATAAATTTAAATCTTATTTCAAGGCAATAAGACTGAATTTTAAATGCATAAAGTAATGCTAGTGTCAACACGATGTTCTTAATAAAAATAGCAAGCTTTAAAAAATATAATTTTTGGTCATTGTATAATGCTTTTAACTCAATACTCTAATTGGGGTGTATGAGGTCTTGCGTTAATTATGTTACACCTTGTATATTACTTTCTGTTATTCTTTTTTTTTTTTTTTGGATGGGAAATCATCAAATGACCCCTCCCGCTCTGGGTGGAGCAGAAGGGAGTGTCAGACTCTTATTGACTAAAACTCACCCGTGTTCCTTCCTTAGCCCTTTGTGTTCCTTCTCTTCTTATAAGCGCGTGTAGATGGCTACGTGTTTGGCGCCACCTCTAGCGTCCATCAGTTCTTGTAACGTGCAGATAACAGGACATGAAGTGTCCTATCGTTTATGGAACCACATTTACACTCCAAGATGGAGTAGTGTGTCGTGTATCTCCATCCACTTTTGTTATTATTAGCTTTAAGACTTAGAGCCAGTTTTACCAGCCCCCCATGGACTCGGGTGAATGATTTGGAAAATTATTTTGTACAAAAAAATTCTGCTTATGAATTTATTTGCACAATTGGCTAATTCTGTGCTGGCTCAATTTATGTACCTAGATTTGCCATCGATACGTTACGAAACTGCAAAAGTAATCATCGAATTGACTAAATTAAGCACTATTGTCTGATGTAAGGTTCTATGCTAAAATATAAAGACTAGGAACGCTTCGAAACGAGACATAGAAGGAACACATAAATGAGGCATCTGTCTGCATATTTATGTTTATATCGAAGTTGTCAAGACATTTATTAAGTTCCTATTAAAAAACACGTTAATTTACGATCATCCTAACGATAATTTTAATGACTTGTCACTTAATCTGCTGTAAAAAGTGGAATCGCGTATCTGCGGTGGGTCCCAATTACAAGTAAAAACCGTAACTGCCTCGGAAGGTCCAATTTGATTTTTATGACCCATAAATTTTAGCTAAAATACGTCATTTTGTGTGAAAATAAACTAATTTGTAATTAGGGACCTAATAATAATACTTAATAATATTTTCATAGTTATTAAAAAAGTCGTGTTCTTTTTTTAACTTTAATTTGAGATCAATGTCGTTTTTACTTTTTCACAGACCTGGAAATAAAAACGGGCTAAACATAAAAGGGTTTGTTTATAAACTATGATCAAATTTAAGAGACTAATTAAACGTTAAAAATGTATGGCTACACAGTCGCTAATCACTACATAACTTTAAGCAAAGTTTATGAATAAAGGGGCAAATAGTTTTGTAATGTAGAGAGATAACGTAATTTTATAGGCGGGTTAAAACAACTTTTTAATTAGATAAGTACTAATAATCCATAGATGATATTTAAATATTTTAATTATGTCGTTGGTTTTGAAGATGTCATCCATACAAATTAATGGATCTCGAGTTTTTTGTTGTTGAACCAAAACCATGCCGACGAGAAACTTCTTAAATACATAAACATATAAAATAACGACCCGGCTATATACTTTTTAATTTAACACTTATTAAAATGTGACAAACGCGCGATTTGTAATGACCGTTAATTACAAACTTTATAGGTAAACGTCTTAAAACTAATTAATATCGTACCTATAACAAATATAGAAACATAATAAGTACCTATTTATATTTTAACAGTGTCCATTCGATAAGTAGACGGCACGACTTATCTGCCTGTCGCTCGGATTAATGCGTTTTATTGTCGCCTCACGAACGACTTTTATGTCGCATTTGCATATTTTTATGGTTTTCTGGCGGTGAAATTAAAGTATTATAAACCGATGCAACTCATTGCGATACAGTCATAAGTCGTAAAATATTGTTGTTGCTCGTAAAAATCGCGTGAAATAAAAACTGTTTGAGCAAAAAAGTTGCCGAGTCATTTAACGTAAAGGCGAACTAGCTGGGATTGTATTATGATTAAGGGCTAAGGGCGCCGCCAAATGGGACGCGAAAACGCGTCTTGCGACGGCTGAATGCGTTTCACGACTGTTTGATTGACACGCAGTAGAGTAGCAGCGGGTGAGGGAAATTACAAGTTTATAGCGCAGCAGACATGGATTTTAGATGACATTCGGATATCATTTAGGGTAGCGTCGTAAAAAGCTTATGGCTTTGTAAATGAAACCACCGTATTTTGTTTATTTTTGGGCTTAATGGCGCTTACGTTATTGGGTTATACGATTTCCGATTTGAAGCCAGAAAGCCAATTCTCGTAATTTATAACGTTCAAAATCTAGTCGCAGTTCTTAAAATTACTAGAATTGCCCCTTTTTTTTTTTTTTTTTTTTGTGGATGGGAAGGGAGTGTCAGACTCTTACTGACTAAAACCCACCCGTGTTCCTTCCTTAGCCCTTTGTGTTCCGGGGTAGCGGTAACCCTTTCGGACAATCCCGCTGCCCCGGCAGGCTTCGGCCCTTTCGGGCCCCTTCCTTGCTGCTGACATCTCTTTGAGGCGCGCGTGGAACACGTACGCGCCGTCCGGCACGGGCCTGGTCCTGATCGGACGGAGAGTTACCCATTACTCTCCGCCCGCAGGCCCGCGCCTACGGTGGCCGGGAGTCGTCTCGCGGCTCCCGACGCCCGGGGCGTCTCCCGCGGCGGCTGGGACGTGAGGCCCTCTCCCTCAGCCGTCCCGCCACCTCCTTCGCTAGCATGACTGCTTCGCAGAAGGAGGTGACTGCCTCCCACTCCCTCTCGCCCCGGACCATGGCTTGAACCAGGGCCGGGCGCGAGAGGTCGCCGCCGCTGCCGATCGCCTCTGCGAGGACACGGCGGTGCTCCGCCCAATTGGGGCATACCGCCACCGTATGCTCCACCGTGTCCTCCGGGCGACCCTCGCAGTGGTGACACCCGGGCGTATCCTCCCGCCCGATAATGTGCAGGTACCTCCCGAAACACCCGTGTCCGGTGAGGACCTGCGTCAGGCGGTAGGTGAGGGCGCCGTGGCGCCTCTCTAGCCACTCCTCAAAGAGGGGTCTTACCGCCGCTATCGCGGCGTGCCCTCTATCGCGGCGTGCCCTAGAATTGCCCCTCAGGTCTCAGATTTCCTTCCAACGTGTTTTTGTCCGTGTCTGAATTTGTTGACTACATGTTTAATAGGTTCATCCTATAGTTTAATTAACAAGACGTGTATTACAGGAGACCAACAAACATCATAGGTACTACCTACTGTAATTTTACAAAAACACAACAACCACGAAACCTTAGATATAGATAGCTGATGTTATAAGGAGTAGGTAACTTACTTTTATTTTATAAAAGAATTAGGGTTCCAAAAAAACCATGAAATCCAATTTGTTTTCCAACATGCACGCGAACGAAGTCACAGCTAGTCTACAATATAATTAAAGTCTATTCAAACTTTGTTTCAAATTAATATTATTTCAAGTTAAACAAACATCAACTTTTATACTGAGAATTAAATTGATTTCAGAGTGACTAACACTAACACTCTTGAAAAAGCTATAAAAATGTTTGAAGTTATAGCGTAAACTGAACTTTATTTCATACACGGATATTTGTTTACATTTTTGGCAAATAAATCGCGAATACGGATTAGACGAGTTATCAAAAACTAGGTACTACCGTCAGTTGCATTCACAAATGAGAAACAAATTGTAATAATTTAAGTTATCCAACAATTTCCACGTTCATCAATCCCACGGCTTGTTGATGGCGGCTTGTATCCCTCTGATTCCCTCTTGTATTAGACTCAGGCGCAATCCAAGATGGCGTCATGTGATAAAAATGTCAGGTGGGCATTCACAGGGGCCGTATCACTCACAATGTAAGACAACTCAATGTACGCCAGCATATGAAATCGTAAACTTAGTAATTAGTTTGAATGCCTTAAACTGAGATGACCTGGGACATACGGATAGATTGGACTGGTCGGAAAACGCGACATAGTTTTTTTGTGCGAGGCCTTTGGCAAAAGCTGTCAGGCAAAGTTTTCATCAAAACTAATACTTAGGTACAGACACCAGCACATCAAGTTACTACAATTAGTCAAATTTCTTTAATAGATTTTCAGCATAAGGTTTAAAGTTGATTTGGAAATATTTTGACAGTTTCTGATAGATGTGCTGGTGTCTGTAATATATCCAACTAATATTATAAATGTGAAAGTATGTTTGTGTGTTTGGATGTTTGTTACTCAACGTTGTGTATATTTTATGTCTTCTTTTAAAATTTGCAATGTTCGTTTTGTTTGTGCAGAATAAACAGTTTTCTTTTAATTTTTTCAATTTTAATTAAAAGGAAATCATGGCAACTGGTTATATGTTCCAATGTTTAGTCTCCGAGCTTTATGAGATCATCAGCAGTGCTATTCTGTGAAAATATCACCGTGAAAACAAAGGTGAAGTGAGCTGTCATTTCACCTTAGGGGCAATTCTCGTAATTTTTAAGAACGTTCACAGTCTGATCTCAGTCTCAATCTGTCAAAAATGCTTCTAATTTCCCTACATTTTGACAAGTTTTTGACGTTTGTTTGTCGCCGAGATGAGACTGCGACTAGATTTTGAACGTTTTAAATTACGAGAATTGGCCTACTGATGTTAGGGATTGCCTCCATTGATAGTTCACTTCACGCTCACTTCACCTATGTTATCACGGTGTTGATTTTTATAGAATCGATAGGCAGGATGACCTACTTTTCATTGTTTATGGTTTCAGAAACCATGCAATATTAATAAAACTGTAAGTTTTTATAAAAAACTAATAATAACGAGCCATTTTTTCCTTTTTTGTTATGAGAATGTAACGTTTCTGTGATTGTTACTTTTCTTTCATGGGACTTACATCAATCTTGTTGAACTAACTTAGAATGATCTCAACATTACAAATATTACATTTACGTCATCATCATTGTTTTTAAACTAAAGTAGGCACATTTATACATCATCAATTACATATATTTTTGAAGTGTGGATGTTTGTTACTCTGTCACGCAAAAACTACTGAACAGATTTGGATGAAATTTGACACACAGATAGTTTATAATCAGGATTAACACATTGGATACTTTTTATCTCGGTATTCCCACAGTGTCGAAACGTATGCGGGTGAAACCGCGGGGCGCTGTTAGTACTAAAAAAAAATAAAATATTATATCCTAACCTAGCTAAAATTATCACCTAACAAACTAAAATCGCACCGCATCGCTGTCGACTTGTAATGAACCCAAGACTAATTGTGAGAACACTGTTTCTTTACTATTTGTATAAACGCAAGCACATCAAGCTACCCGAAACTGTCAAATTTTCCCAATCAACTTTGAACCTTAAACTTTGGCGTTTAAGTTAAAAATCTACAAAGAGATTTGACAGATTGTAGTAGCTTGATGTGCTAGCGTCTGTACATAGAAAACTTTAGCCTAGTTCTACTCATAACTCTCTCAGTTTCTATTGTTTAGTTTTTAAGAAGAGTTACTTCTATACCGTACACGTGATGGTAAAACTGAACTGCACGTGCAGTTTTTCTTTACTTTAAAATTGTTTGCTTGTCTTTAAGCCTGTATGTCGCGCAAACAATCCTTTGAGCCCATCCGCCTCATAAATTGGTGCAACTAAAGTACTAAACCAAGTAAAGAATGCCCTGCGCACGATCATATGTTGAACTAAACAAGGACAAGAATGCCCCGGCTGGCCCTACTAACTAAACTTAATGAAATTGTCCGTTTGCCGCATATTTATGTGGCTGACTGTACTTGAATTTTGCAGGAATGTCCTGTTGACTGCGGTAAGATGATTTGATTGATGGTAAACTGTGTTTTATAATTGTTTTGTTTTTTATTGTCACGGCTGTAATTACGTCCTGTTAATTTTCGAAATAACTGGTTAAATTTAACATTTTCAAAACATTTTTTTTTTAGTTCTTCACATAACTTTTTGTTTAAGGTGATTGCGCAGTAGACCGTGTAATTCAAATTTTCTTACGTTTTTTGCAACTTGCCGGTCAGTGTCAGGTTGTATCTTGATCAAAATTTGATTCGCGACTTTAACAGGTACTTGTTTACAGAATTATAGACATTGGAATCATTAATACATCTTCCTAAGTTAGATTTGTACCACAAGAAGAAATCTCTTAGGGAAAAGTGCATAGGGTACAAATATCATTTAAAAGATGTATTAATGTTTCTAATGATTATAATTCTGTAAATAAGTACCTGTTATAGTCGCGAATCAAATTTTGATCAAGATACAACCTGAAACTGACCTGCAAATTGCAAAAAACGTAAGAAAATTTGAGTTTTGCGGTCTACCACTTCGCATTCACCTTAAGGCGGAAGCGTCAGGATAGCTTGTAAAATTTTTATTGGCGGTAGTCCTCCAATTCAAATTTTACAGGCCACCCTGGGGCATGCTTAAACAAAGCGTGCAGGAGAATCGTGAAGAATGGTATATAATATAATAGGTCAAGACCAGAAATTGCGATAGAAACAATCTCAACATTGGATACTATTTATATTTACTTAATTAGTAAAATCAAGTGTGCACAGTAATAAAAATAGTTCTCTTGACCGAATTTCGGCCATGTCGACCAATCGCAGCGGAGATCAGCCTTCGGCGCGGGAGATTATATAGTGCACAAGTGTGTGCGCAGACACAGGTGCAATCTCTTTTCCCTCACTCTCATAGTCCGATGGGACGACAATTCTACATGACCGGAGAGAGATCAGGCGCATGGCTAACGGCCAGGACGGTCGGCCCGGCGGATACAGATATAATATGTACGACGTGTTAATACTAGCATATAATAAGACCATCTTATAAATGCCAAAAACGTATCCCAAACATACATTGATACCGATTCCGCTAAAACCTTAACACTAACAGCGGTTTAATTCAAACCACGTGTAAATAACAACTGCGGATGCTAACCCGCAAGGATATGAAAATCATTCATTACCCATTAGTACGTTATTGTCGCATTGTTTTGACTCTTAATAGTACCGTAATATACACAGCCGGTGAGTCCGTCCGTCCGTTTTGCGTCTCCTGCGCATCCGGTGTCAAATTCATGTAATAGTTTCTGAGAAGATCCACTCTGATTGGCCTACAACGGTGGGTCGTCGCAGCGCATATAAATGTGTTAGGAATAGGATTATAGAAGTATTGGTTCGATGAATTTATAGTTGTGACATACAGGGAATTTATTAGGAGTGATTTATGGGCTTTGATGATTGATCTATGTGATACTAACTATGAATATAAGTTATTTTAGACATATACATATTTACAGGGCTAAGTCGATCTAGATCCTTTAAGAGGTTGTAGTTTCTATCATTCCTGAATGATTTGACTATGAAACACCGTACCTCAAACTTAACCATTTCCAAGATATTGGACTTTGAAGTTTAAAAAAAAAATGGTTTTTTGTCTATTGACCTATTTTTTTTGTGTTTGCGATTTTTGTGTAGTAGATAAGTTGCTTTATTATTCTCTACACTAAAATTGCAAAAAAAAAAAAACTTCATAGTCCCATATCTTGAAAACGGTTAAGTTTGGGGTGCGGTGTTTCAGAGTCAAATCAGTCAGGAATGATAGAAACTACAACCTCTTAAAGGATCTAGGTCGACTTAACCTGTAGCCCTGTATTTTTATGTTTTTATTTAAAGTTTAGTATGTAACGTTAGTTAGGAGAATTTAAAATGTATGTAAAGATAAATGATCGTTAGCAGTGGTGGCCCAGTGACGACGGCCGACTTAAGAGTCGTGGGTCGTGGGTTTGAACCCAGGCAAGCGCTTTACATTGTGTAAATAATTTCATCGCCACTGCTCTCAAAACGGTAAAGAAAAACATTGTGAGGAAACCGGAATGTCCTAGAACCAAATCTGTGAACCCGCACTGTGACCGCGTGGTGGATTATAGCCCACTACCTCTCGAAGAGAGGAGGCCTGTTTCCCAGCAGTGAGACCCTTATAGGCTCATCATCATCTGCCTAGCCTTTTCCCAACTATGTTGTAGTCGACTTCCAGTCTAACTGGATGCAGCTGAATACCAGTATTTTACATAGAGTTAGGTACTGGGTAATACGATATCCCTTGGTAAGACTGGTTGTCACACTTTCGGGCTTCTGACTACCCGTAACGACTGTCAAAGATCTACGAAAGGGACCAACGGTTTAACGTGCTTTCCGAGGCACGGAGGGGTCTTTATTGTGAAGATGGTCACCAATCCACGGACCAACCGCGGCAAGCGTAGCTTAACCTGATCGATCGACCTGTGGGTCTGTTATTATTTAGCCACGGACAAATTGGACAACTATTAATGAAAAAAGAAAATATATGGACACAGTATACAGGGTTATTGGAAAAATATTAACAACCTCTTAAGAGGTTATTTTACTCATCATTATGAACAAGTTTTACTATGGGACCAAACCTGAAATCGCGAAAAAAAAATCGGCTGTTCCCTACATTTTGACGAGATAGACGAAGATAAATATAGGGAACAGCTGATTTTTTTTTCGCGATTTCAGGTTTGATCCCATAATAAAAGTTGTTCATAATGACCTCTTAAGAGGTTGCTGGTGTTTTACAAATAACCCTGTATATCCTTCTTATTCAGTTTATGAAATATCTTTTAAATTGGTCTAATATTGGAGGAGGAATTAGGCGAGATTCAAACCTTATTTGAATTATGACATTTTACTTAGGCTTTTTCAAAAGTCTCTCCGACCGCATTTCCTAAGTTTAAGTCCCAAGCAATATGGAGTTAGAGGGTAGAATAACATATACTTAAGTAGAAAATTCAAGAGATAATTTTGGGAAAGAAGCCCTCTTAACATACTAGTCGTAATATTAATACTCGAAGCCTATATTTTATAGTGAATTTACTCTGCAAAATTGTGCTTGAATCCTACTAATATTATAAATGCGAAAGTTTGTATGTATGGATGTATGGATGTTTGTTACTCTTTCACGCGAAAACTACTGAACGGATTTTGATGAAACTTTACAGTAATATAGCTTATACATCAGAATAACACATAGGATACTTTTTATCCCGATATTCCCACGGGATCAAAACTTACGCGGGTGAAACCGCGGGGCGCAGCTAGTATATCATAACTTATAGCTCTTGCCCGGAAAATCGTCCGCGTGAAATCTTGTTTCCGCGACCTACCTCGTCGCATCGCATCGCCCGCTCGAGCTATTACCTCGTTTTACTTCTGATTTTTTTCTTTTTGCATGGTTCCTATGCTTTAACATCACGCTTAAATAGCATATAACCTTTCTCAAAAAATGGGCTATCAGTTGTAAAAAGAAAGGTTAGCGCGTTCGAACAAACAAACTCTTCAGCTTTATAATTAATATAGATTAGGTATAAAAGGTACATATGCATTTGAAGGATGATGGCAAACCTATTCGTGTTATAAGCTTCGAGTCGGCCTCAATTACACCATACCACAGATGGAAATAATGAATAAAAATATACGAAATACATTAGTTTAACAATTAAATAACGGATATTGTATTTCATATCTTAATTATGTTATTATAATACCAAGCTATGTAAAATGTATTAGTTTACATGAGCAGAAATAATATTTACATAAAAATGGCGTTAAATAAATATGTAAATAATTAATAAAGACAGTGCCTTGTAATCGAGAGCTTGAGAAAAATAAAGGACTTGTTTATGCTAAGGTTGGATGTTTCATTACAATTCGTACGTAAATAAATATAGGTAACTTGACGAGGCGGCTTGAAAATGCTTTAGTGAAAAAGCTTTAGTTTTCTAAGTTATGTGCTAGTTTACTTATTTATTGATGTGCTTAAGCGACACATGAAGGGTTGTGACGTAGATCCATCTCAGTAGGAAGAGCTTGCGTCTAACCGCGGAGAGTGGAGGTCACTGTACAACAGAAATTTTTGACTTTGAGATTCGTCGGCTTTCAAAACTGGTTTCTAAGCGTAACGAATTAAAAGCCGGACCACCAGCGGCAATCAATTAAGTACAATTATGTTAATGGTGCCCTCACGTGTCCAATCTGTGCAAGAATATTTGTAAACAAAGGTGGTTTTTCTAGCCATATGAGAGCCCACGATAGACGCCAGTAGTTTGATAAAACGGTCGCCGCAGCCGAAAGCGGCATGGAAGGATTATTATTATTTCGTTTATTTGTCTATATATACTTATCAAATAAGTATAAAAAACATTTAAAAATATAAAAAAATAGTGATGCACCGATGTCGGGAGCAGGGTCCAAGGTAACCGGTGGTTAGGGCTCCAGAGACAGAAACCTCCTCACAATGCGAGCCGTATCAAGGAGTACTGCCTATTGAATCAGGCCCTTGATCCAACCGCCTAACGAGAGCCTCGTTAGATACTCGTATTGATCGTAGCTGTCGGCCATCAGGCCATTGGCTGATACGACAATGATACGACAATCGGCGCAATGACAGCCGAGCTCACATTCCACATGTCAACAACCTCGTGTGCCAAGTCGAGATATTTAATTTGTTTCTCTTTCTCAGCTTTCACGAGGTTCCCGTCATGTGGAATTAATTAATTATTTTTTATTATTAGAGGCTTTAATCGTAAATGTCAAAAGTATGACAGATGTTTCGGATGATGGAGCAGTAGCAGATAGTTTTGTTGATAGGGTAATTGAGTGAAAGACAGTTAACATCTGTTGAAAACTCAAATATCATGGAAAAAGTAGAAAAACCGATACAAATATAGGCACAAGAACTACGTACGTATCAGTAGGGAAGGGTGAATTTATGACGGAGGTAAGCCGGAGCAAAAAAAAAGTCAATTAAACGTTTCATTATATTTCAATGATGAATTGTCTATAGAGTGGTTGTGTTCTGAATTTTCGAAGGGAAGCCGGCGGGAATCGAGTTGTATGGTATTCCTTCGCCACTGGTACGTATATGGAATTGCGATTTATTCCGGTCTGATCCCCTGAAACCCCCCTACATCCCCCTCCACCCCGGATCCCCCGCTAGTTCTTCTTCCGTTTTATACTCGTGTCTTATCCACATTATCTAGGTTACTCTTTTTGATGCATAAGTCAATGGAAACATCTTTTTAATTAATATGTTAATTAATCAGCCTATAATGTGGCCACTGCTGGGACACTGGCCTCCTCTCTTCAAGAGAGAGAGTGGGCTGTAATCTACCACGCAGGCCCAGTGCGGGTTGATAGATGTCACATGTCTTCGAATTTTTGTTCCAGAACATGTCGGTGTCCTCACTATGTTTTGCTTTACCGTTTTGAGAGCAATGGTGATGAAATTATTTACACAAATAAAGCCTGGGTTCGAATCCACGACCCTCGTAAGATGGGGCCATTAACACTGGGCCACGACTGTTCTGATTAACGTTAACAAGATATTGCAATTTCAAACATCGCACGTAAAGTGAGTTTGAGTACTCAGGTCAACAAAGCATTAGGTGAAATTATTAAATGGCTAGATACTAATAAGTTAAGAATAAATATTTCTAAAACTTATGTAATTTATTTTAAAACATGGAAAAGTAAGCCCATGCAAATTGATGTATCGTATAATACTAGTGTTATAGAACAAATACATTGCTCTAAATTCCTGGGTATAACAGTAGACGAAAATATTACTTGGAAAACTCATATTGAAAATGTATGTGTAAAAATTAATAGATTTGTCTTTGCTTTAAGAAAAATTACATGTATAACATCCATGCAAACTGCTTTAATGGTATACCATGCATATGTTTGCTCGGTTATCCGCTACGGTATCATTGTGTGGGGAAACTCTTCAGATATATCACGAGTATTCATTGCTCAGAAGAAGTGTGTTCGTGCAATGTTTAATATTGACTGGTGTGATTCATGTAAACCCGCATTCCAATCAAATAACCTCTTAACGGTTCCCTGTATTTATATTTACGAGATTTCTAAATTTGTGAAGAATAATCCACAATTTTTTGTGTCTAACAATAATACAAATAAAAGAAAAGCTACTCATTTAGAATTTCAGTTACCTATTCCTAGATTAGAGTTATTTAGACGAAGCTGTATTTATATGGGTCCCTTAATATATAACTCTTTACCAAAAACTATCACCGGTCTACCTTCAAATAAATTTTGTGTAATGCTAAGAAAATGGTTATGTCAGCAATGTTTTTACTCAGTTGATGAATTTCTAGCAAAAAACCCATGTAAATTCTACAATTGTGAGCGATCTGTGAGGTATAGACTGTAAATTAAATTAAGTTGAATTGTTATAAATGTTCTATTTCTGTGATAATATTATGATATTTGAACTGTATAAAGATTTGCATGTCGCCAAGCGGCAAGATGTATATGGCACCTTGACTATGTTTTACCACCATTATGTACCTACATTTTATGCAAATAAAGAATTATTATTATTATTATTAAATCCGCTTCCTCTTGCCTGGCGACGGTCAGTCTGGAAATTAAGGAAAAAAACCGGCCAAGTGCAAGTCGGACTCGCGCACGAGGGGTTCCGTACCATCTTCTATACTTATAATAAATCTGTAGAGAGGTCAATTCTGTACATGAAATATATTTCCAAAATAACTATCAGCGGGTGATTAGTGTAATAGGTTAGTAGTAGTTAGTTAGTAGTAGGTAAGTTTTGGTTAATTTATGTTCAGTTTTTTTTTAATATTAAGTAGGTAAAAGCGTAGGTACTTTTATTAATTATAGGTATAGGTAGGTATTATTAATTATAGTAGTTATAGGTATTTAGTTTTAAGTGAAGTAGGTTTTATTATATATTATTTTATATATTAGACGTAGTTATATATTTTTAGTTATTCAAGCCCCAAGCGGACGCCGGCGTCCGCCCGCTATTGTCTTGAAAAACGCGTTGAATGAGAAATACGCGTTCTCAAGAATCGGCAGAAGAAAGAGCACATCGGTTAAACTCTATGAGAGTTAGTGCCTCAATTTCCGGAAGTCATTATTCCACGCGGACGAAGTCGCTGGCAAAAGCTAGTTATCAATAAAAACGGAAAAAAAAACATGTTTATTGTATGGGACCCTCCCTTAAATATTTGTTTTATTTTAATTTAATTATTTATTTTTGAAGTTAATGTATAACTTAATATTCTGTGGATATTTCAAGCGTCTATTTGTTGCCGTTATCAATATCGAGCAAAAAAATCACGTTTGTTTTATGCGAGTCCACTTAAATAATTATTTTATTCTGTTTTTTTGTATTTTTTGTTATAGCGGCAACAGAAATTCTTCATCTGTGAAAATGTCAACTGTCTAGTTAGACAGTCACGGTTCATAAGATACAGCCTGGTGACAGACGGACGGACAGCGGAGTCTTAGTAATAGGGTCCCGTTTTACCCTTTGGGTACGGAACCTTAAAAACTATGACGTATTCTTCTCGTTTAAATATTGTTGCTAGATCAGCCAGCCCTCACATTCCATCACCATCGCGCAAGATGACACCCATGACACCCAGCTCGTTAAAAGCCGAGTTATCACCGAAAATAGCCCCACAGATATCATAAAGGGGACAATACATTACCTACCGCATCGCCATATAAATTCCAGTCACACAATTATTCTTATTCTGCGCGTGAGTCTGATCAAGGCGTATGTATATGCACGCATGCGCCTCTATTACCATGCTAAACGATTCAGAGAAATTTTTCGCAGACACCTGTCCTGTTCTTTTAGAATTGGTTTAGCCTTTTGTTTCGAGTCTTGAAGTGTTAGTGGAATAATCGGACGCCCGGATGGTGTAAAGGTGCTTTGTCGTTTTGTAAACGTGCGTTTTGTTGTAAATCGTTGGTTTTATGTTTTTAGCTTGAAAGGAAGAGTGGAATCTGAATATTATGTTGATCAGCAGATTTTTTTCCGCCCCCTTACATGGGCCTTAAACATAACTGTCGAAATGTGGGTGATACTATAGTTACAGACGCCAGCACATCAAGCTACTACAATCTGTCAAATTTCTTTAATACATTTTCAACTTTGTTTCTAAAGCATAAGGTTCAAAGTTCATTGGGAAAATTGTACAGTTTCGGGTAACTTAATGTGCTGGCGTCTGTACCTACACCTAATTACAAGCGTCATATGAGTTGGATATATCCCACCCAAGCCCTATCATCATTCTCCTGCCTTTATCCCAATTCATTTTGGTCGGCGCTACGTCTTTTTAGGGTTCCGTACTTCAAAAGGAAAAAACGGAACCCAGGATCACTTTTTTGTCCGTCTGTCTGTCTGTCAAGACCCTTTATCTCGGGAACGCGTTCAGGTATCGAGTTGAAATTAAAACCATATACTCAAGTCTACAGTCCCTTGATGCTGTGAAAAAATTAAACTTCTAAATTAACTTGAAAAAAAGATGCGGCCGACGGTCGTTTCTGCCGCAAAAAACGTATATTTCGACACTCTCAAGGGAATCAAAACTTATAGGGTAATTCCCATTGACCTAGAACCATGAAATTTTGGCAAGAAATAATGTCATGTAGCACAAGAAAATGAAAAAATCTAAAAACCGCAAATTTGTAGTTATATACATACTTTGTAAGGAACGCACTTGACCGGGTTTTTTCTCCAAACTTCTCTATCAGTCGTCGTCTCGGTAGCCTCTTTTTAGCCGTATCATCTACCACACAGCCCATCCATCGTTTCTTAAATCGTCCCCTACTCTTATAGCAAACTACATCCATACTCAAAAACTGTCCTCACAATATTTTCCCCATTCCCCCTCATCAAATGATCTGAAGCCCTATATTACTCGGGTATTAATTATAACTATGCTTCTAACAATACCTTGCATTGATGATCTAATCCTAACTAAATCAATCTGCAATAAAGTGTCCGATTTGCTCGATTTGCCATTGTTTACAGTAGTCCTTGTAATAAATACTAACATTCTGACGTCTGACAAGATTTCAACGCAAAATTTTGGCACATGTTGCGACTGTAAACAATTATTGAAGTGTTTTCGTTGTGGATATGTAAGCAGCGGAGATGTCAGCATTAAGGAAGGGGCCCGTAAGGGCCGAAGCCTGCCGGGGCAGCGGGATTGTCCGAAAGGGTTACCGCTGCCCCGGAACATAAAGGGCTAAGGAAGGAACACGGGTGGGTTTTAGTCAGTAAGAGTCTGACATTCCCTTCTGCTCCACCCAGAGCGGGAGGGGTCATTTGATGATTAGAGAGTCTTGTCTACAAAATGGTGGCAAATGATGATGATTTGATAATGTAACTAGATATTGGCCCCGATTCTGTTGTTCACAAACTAAACTAAATTTAAATTCAGTGAATCTTTTTCTTTCTATTTCATTATGAAAAGGACAGATGATAAATGTTAGTTTAGTCCTGTCAAATTAGTGAGCGCCTGACGTAAATTGACTTATTTTTAGTAGCCAATTTTTTAATCACGTCTAAATTTGTCTATGGATTATCTAATTTGACAGGACTAAACTAATATTTATCTTCTGTCCTTTTCTTAATGAAATAGAAAGAAAAAGATGCACTGAACAACAGAATTCGGGCCAATGTTTGAATGAGTAATCTATCTATATTACAAATTAAAGTCAGTTTTTGTGTCTTCAGAAATACGCAACGGATTTTGAAGCGGTTTTCATCACCATTTATTTTATTTTTATTAAGAGGAACAGCAAACAGTTACGAAAACTTAAAACTAGTACCTATAACAATATTTGCATTTTGCTAATAATGTAAACCCACAACACTGTCCACGGGTTATCATCTTAATAATATATATAAATTACGTGTCACATTGTTTGTCCGCAATGGACTCCTAAACTACTGAATCCATTTTAATAAAATTTTGCACACTGTTTGCAGTTTCATCCAACTTGAAAGATAGGATAGTTTATATCTCAATTTATAATCGCAATATTATTTTATTGCCAGGACAAGGTTTGTATGAAAGAACATTTCGGAAATTTGAAAAGAAATATGCACCCGTGCGAAGCTGGGGCGAGCAGCAAGTAATAATATTAAAAAAAAAAAATAATAATAATAAAAAAATTTGATAATACATTATTCGCAGTTTATATAATACATTAATATGAAACTAACAAATAATAAAGAAACGTCCATTTTCTGTGAAGTCGCAAAAACCGTGCGAAACATGGGCGGGGGTCGCTAGTACCTACAATCTACATATTATAAACTAGCTGCGCCCCGCGGTTTCACCCGCGTCAGTTTTGATCCCGTGGGAATATCGGGATAAAAAGTATTCTATGTGTTATACTGATGTATAAGCTATATTACTGTAAAGTTTCATCCAAATCCGTTCAGTAGTTTTTGCGTGAAAGAGTAACAAACATCCATCCTCACAAACTTTCGCATTTATAATATTAGTAGGAAGTAGGATTAATGTCGTTTTTCTTGTGTATCTGTGTGACCACGTCGTTCTTCAAAACTTCGCAACGGATTTTGATGCGGTTTTCATCATGATTTAGAGAATTTATAGTGGAAGGTTTGCGAATGTAATTTATCTATTTATATACCTAACATAGTCGCAGTGTTCATTAACCTTGCTGACTAGCTAATCTTTATACTACAGTAAGAGCTTAAATATCGATTCTTTCTCTCTCTCTTCCATCATGGAAAAGAGAGAGAGAAAGAGAACGAATCGATCCTTAATGATCATTATTTCCGAACTCAAATGGAACCAATTATCCAAAATTAATCTTTATTATGGTTTGCAATAGGAACTAATTTGCTAATTCACGTTTAAATCGTAATAAAAATAGTTAACGTGTTTGGATTGGTCGATCGTAAATTTTGATTGCCGGCCGTCCATTCACAAGTGAGTATTACTGAGAATCTGTAATTGTGAGGTCAATACGATTTAAAATTAAATTACTACCGATTAAAGTTTATTTCCTAATACATACTATGAAAGTTAAATATTATTATGATGCCGTAAAATTAGCTTCGAATGCCATTTTATTATTAACTTAGTTACTTTTAATGTTAGCAAGCACAGCAAGTTTTGCAAGAGAGGCCCCTGGCTAAATAATAACAGCCGAACAGGTCGATCGATCAGGTTAAGCTACTCTTGCGGCGGTTGGTCTGTGGATGGGTGACCATATTTACATTCCGTGACCCCTCCGTGCCTCGGAAAGCACGTTAAGCCGTTGGTCCCGACTGTCGATCGTGGATCTTTGACAGTCGTTACGGGTAGTCAGAAGCCCGAAATTCTGACAACCAGTCTTACTAAGGAGTATCGTATTACCCAGTAACTGGGTTGTGGAGGTCAGATGGGCTGTCGCTCCATGTAAAATACTAGTATTCAGCTGCATCCGGTTAGACTGGAAGCCGACCCCAACATAGTTGGGTAAAGGCTAGGCAGATGATGATGATGACAGCAAGTTTTGCAACATACGTAGGTAAACATATTATTTTTAGTGAATTATTGCATGGGGTTCTTTAGACTGTGCATCCCGTCTATCGAAAGATTATCTAATAGATAAGTTTCGCTTTTGACGATATAACCGCTAAAACATTATTATGTCTGCCTCTTTGGTCTAGTAGTCGCAAGCGCTACTGCTGAGCTTGAGGTCCTGGGTTCGATTACCGGGTCGGGCAAATTATTATTAGGTTTTTCCATCTGGAATTTCTCAGTAGCAGCCCGGAGCAGGGACTTAAAACACATTCATAAAGGTTACAGAATTATAAGTGTTAATTGATAACAGAATCAAATATTTAACCCTTATAAATGTGTTTTTCAATGTGTTAACACAAAACACTTTTAAAAGTGTAACAGTAATATATCTGTAACCGATATACCCAAAAGTGTTAACAGTGTTAAAGTACAACCGGTAAACGCTGCGTTGCCAAAATAGCCGCAATCCCGACTGGATTGGGGCTATTTTGCCATCTCCGCGTCTGTCTGTCCGCCGCGCGTTTTTGCGGTACTGTGCAATTATACTTATTTCTGTGACACATCATCATCTGCATAGCCTTTTCCTAAATACGTTGGGGTCGGCTTCCAGTCTTCTTATTTCTGTTACATATAATAACACATAATTTTAAAAGGCGATTCTTTGATTCTGTTACATTTAAAAGTGTTTTTCTTTTAAAACAATTAAAAAAAAAACAGTGTTTAGAACACTTATTACGATTACAGTTTGAGTCCCTGGCCCGGAGACTGTACATGTACTTGGTTTTTGTCAATAGCCCATGAGATGAGACTTAAATAAAAGTGGCCACATGTGTGAGTGCAACTCTGCCTAACCCTTCCTTCAATACAGGCGTGATGTTATAAACATTACTGTATTATCTCTATGTTACTCGTAAGTCTCAAGGCTTACTTACAATAAAGCCTATTGTATCGATATATCAAAGGTAAGTCTGTTTGTCAACCAATTAAACAAAAAGCAGATATAAGGGAGATTCCTCTTCATGAAACAATACTATGTATATAATTATAAGAACGGAGTAGCAACATGTATTGAAAATCGTCTGAAACACTGCAATTCAGGCTTATAATAATGCCGGGGCAGCGGCATTGTCCTAAAGGGTTACCGCTGCCCCGGAACATAAAGGGCTAAGGAAGGAACACGGGTGGGTTTTAGTCAGTAAGAGTCTCCACCCAGAGCGGGAAGGGTCATTTGATGATTTCCCATCCATAAAAAAGGCTTGTAATCATAGTTGTTTGGAAAAGAAACAATAAAAGAACTTGCTTAGGAAAAGAAACAAACTGCATTCACTATACCTATGATAACAAACAAACAAGAATAATTCTATTTATTGTTATAAAGCACTCGGAAAAAGAATACAATCTCATATTTTTTTGGCACGGAAAGAGAGAAAATAGTCCAAAAGTCAAAAACAAATAAACGGGGATTTTCAGTCACAGAAAACATAACACGTTTAACATTTTCGTCCGTCGTTACCGCTGGTATAGGTCTAGCGCAGGGATCCCCAAACTATTTTGGACAAGTGACCCCTTTTTCAAAATGAACTGTTACCTCAGACCCCCATGGCCAAATTACCTACTTTTAAGATCAACCCCGTCGACCCCCAAAATCAGTTTTCGTTTATGTCGACCCCTAGGAAACCTATCGACCACTTTGGGAATCCCTGGTCTAGCGGATCAATTGCGTAACACGTTATCAATCGGAATCTGTTTCATTTTGACAGTTCAACAACATTCATTGCGTTATTTACGTGTTGAGCAGACAAATTTTTCGAACGTATGAAGCTATGGATTAGCAATTTGCTTCAAAATTATTCAGATTCCGATTAATAGTGTGTTACGCAATTAGGGTGCTGGTCTGGGGCCGTTTAATGTTGATCCTGTAGGTCTGAACTTTGCTACCCAAGACTAAATAAGGTTGATCGATGGTCCATCACGTAATCGAGGAATGTCGTAACTATTACTAAGACGAGGACGTGTTTCAGTATGCGAAAATGCTCTTGGAATATACGCCTCGATGGCAAAAGCGTGGTGCACTCCACACCACCGCTCCATGGCAGCTAAAAAACCCGCAGAAATTACGTTTGTTCAAACTTTGAAATCTGCCACTGGACACCCTGTAGAATGAAAAAAAAAAATAGATTTATATCGCAAATGCTCCCAGAATCGTAGCCGTAAGTTTATGTTGCCATAAATGAACAGTAGCAAAACCATAATTAAATCCAGTAGCACCCTCTTTCTAACTTCAATAAACTCATTACACGCCTAAGTATAAGCCGACTATAAATTGGTAATTGAACTAACTGGCCCAACTGATTTAAAATACATAATTAATTATAACATGCTGCTATAAAGACACCTGCAAAAGCTAGGGGCTTGCGCATGAGTTGCCAGTTGCCACCCTAAGAGACAAAGAAATGTCTCAAGTACAATATCATCAACACACACAGTAGAATGCAAATCTGCAAGGTCGCGAACAGAACAGCGGGGTAGTTGCGAAACACACGGGAGTCGCTTTCATTGCGTTATTTACGTTGTTGAGCAGACAAATTTTTCGAACATATGAAGCAATGTATTAGCAATAATCCTTCAAAATGATTCATATTGTGACTGATAGCGTGTTACGCAATTAGGGTGCAGCGGGTGGTGTTACAAATGTATATATGAATACAATGAAATAGACACATTCAGTGATACTTGTAATTGCAATGTAACGAGATATATACACTTAGAAGAATAAACTGAGCAGTGAAGTGGAAGATCCTTTGCCACTGTTGTACGATAATACACTTGAAAGAGAAAAAAATGATTAGGGGGACATATGTTTGAAAAAACCTATAAAAACCAATGAATAAGGTAACTGAACAAAATTCTAATAATAAAGTCCTTTGTTGAGAAGGTGTATGGTTAGGTAATCGTTTGCATCATTGATTGTTTCAATATAAAACATAATCACAATAAGCATTGAAACATCGCTGGAGTGTTTGTAAATATTTACTATACCGCTGTCCGAGTTATTGTAGTACTGATTTACGTGCTTGTGCTAGGCTTGATTCTTGAGAGTTGTAAATCAGTGTAGGATTATTACTAAAATAACTCTACAGATGAATTTAACAAAATCTCGATGGAAGACACACCATCAACCACCGACGGTGCACTTGAAATATTATGTCGATATTTAGATATGCTTATTGGTTGATTGTCATTTGTTTGGTAGTGAGCTGTTGTATGAATATAATGAAATGAAAAAAATATTATTTGCTGTATTAACTTTATCGGTTGGCTGCAGAATAAATGGTTTAAACAAATTACTTACAAACTTAAGTGGAAGTTACAGTTGCGGATTTTAAGATCCATGCCAATTCATGACATTATTAAAAGGAGTTGATACTTTTCTCGTCCTAACATAAAGAAACCTTTTATTGATTTCCTTTAGTTGACGCTTATCTTGCTCCTATTGTGTTGATCTATTGAATTCATCATAATGGTATAACTGAGTCTTGGCGTACTCTAAATCCGTCAACTAGTAGATCTGTCAAAACAAGGGACACGTTCAATTTTTCAGACGGGCAAAAACATCGGGAGCAAGGATAGTCGTCAAATCGTGTTGTCATTCAATATTATTCCCGCCTCGAACTAACCTTACCTATGTCGTAAGTGATATGTTAGGAAACGCTCGTTACTTCAGCCCAAACTACGGACTTCTTGCTTAGGGAATAGTCTTCTCGTTTTAGGAAAATCACGGAGTCCAACTTTCTTTGATTCGTATTTACTTACAAATTCGACCTTGTGTTGGTGAAACTTTTTTATGAGGTAGGTAGGTATTTCAAAATCAAAGAAAAAAAAAATACATTTTTGTTTTTACGTTTTGGTCAAGTAGGTAACTAGGTACTCTATTGAACTTTTGTATTAAACAGCAATTTTTTTATTTTCGTGATTTCAGAGTTGGTCCCATAGTGAAAGTTGTTCAGTTTGATGGTCTAACCACCTCTTAAAGTTTGTAGAGTTGAAGTTTTTCATTTTGCTTCAAAATACATCTACATTTCAATGTTTTTCTTGTATGCACTCAAAAGTTTTCACCCAAGTTCTAGTCATAAGTTGTTTCTTGCGGTTCTGACACAGTGGCTGTGTTTACTAGGAAGCTGGCACAATCTGTGGCCTCTATGCATACGGTTAACCACAATATCGTACGTGTCGCAGCCGCTACTAACCGTTCTCGGACGAAATTCGAAGATGGAATTTAAAGTTATGAAAAAAAAGATGGCCGCTTTGTTGTGCTGATTGGTAACGGTAATTCGTGATGACTATGATAGTATTTTTGGGTTGTATCAGGTGAAATTATTTAAGTAGCAAAATTGGCTTTTAAGATGCTGATAATTCTTTGATTAAATCGACACTTTGCAGAAATGTGGGATTAATTGGGTTAAGCACATTATACTTTTAATAACAACGAATTAATATATAATAATACCTAGTTAAGATCAAATAAAATTGTAAGAGATGCTATCAAATCGCACATAAACAAAAAATGGGATAAAGCTACCGTATACAGCATTACCAAACTATAAAATATATAGATTCAAAAACTCTGTAATTCTCTTAAATGAGACACTAATAATTACGAAGTAGGGGCTGTTTGCAAAGCCACTTTCATAGCGGCAATAAAAAGTTTTCATTGGCCCCAGTCAACTCCGACGGAGGTTTAAGTTAAACTTAAGTTTATCTCGGTTTTATGACCAAACGGTATAAACATGCAGGTGTGTTGCAAAATCCACATAATATATTTCTACGAAAAAAGAAAACTAAATTAAAGTTGTAAAAGTCGAAGAAAATGTTAATTCGTGAAATGTTGTGTCATCAATTTGTAGTTAAGTAAATCGTAAGTTAAGTAGGTATTAAGTTGGTCTTGCATTACAGTGTTAAAATGGTAATAAAAATTATATTATTTTTATTTGATTACCTTGTTAATAACTATTTTTCATAAAACATAGGTCGTTTCATTAAATTAATATTATAGTTTTCTGTTTGTTAGTTTAGTTGTTCCTTTTCAATTTAAATTGCATTTACGATACCTACAGCGCGTGTTGCCATTAATTTCTGATCTGCCGGGCTATTCTGTAAAAACCCCACCGTGAAAACATAAGTGAAGTGAGCTTGGTATGAACACCTGGTCTATTCTGTAAAAATCTCACCGTGAAATCGTAGTGCAAGTGTAGTAAAGGTGAACCGTCATAACAAGTAATGCTAGGGATTGGCACTATTTATAGCTTACTCTATGCCCACTTCACTTAACTTTTCACGGTGAGATTTTTACAGAATCGATCGGCTATAATTTCACCTTATACTATAAGGGATTAACACTATTGAACGCTGACTTCACCTATGTTCTCACAGTGAGATATTAACGGAATAGATCGCTGTCATTGTACTGGATCCTAATGATTTTCACTATTACACTTTACCTAAGTTTTCACGGTGAGGTCTTTACAGAATCGATCGGCTGTAATTCCATCTGATCCTTATAGAAGGGATTTTCACTATTGACAGCTCATTTCACCAAAGTTTTCACGTTGATGTTTTAACAGAATAGACTGGCTGTTCTTTGTTTGTCTGCTGCAAAATTATCTGCAATTCTAGTGTATACCACGTCAATTTCAGATTAGGAGACAAAACTTATAGTTCCCTGTTATGTCGAGTGAGGTTTATTTTAGACACCGGCACCGCAATTAATTGTCTTCGTCTTGTCATAAGTTTCTCCTAGATAAATGTGGTGTATCTTGTTCACTACAAAAATAAAATTCTAGAGTACCTAGATGAAAGAGAGAAAGACTGTTTAGATTTTGGTGAAATGCATGAATATAGAACTCGCAACCGGCGTGCGTGTATGACTAGAGAGGCAATTATCGAAATTTTAAGAACGTTCGGTCTTATCTCTGTCTCACACCTCTAATTTCCCTATATTTTTTACAAGTTTTTGACATTGATGGTCGATGAGATGAGATTGCGACTAGAATACTAGATGTTAAACGTTTTTAATTACTGGAATTCGTCTTCAGATGTATGAACGTAAACGAAGCAAAATAAAAGGATTGTAGCTGGTGAAGTTCTGTTGTTTTTGCCTGTCCCATGGGAAGAAGGAGTGAGTTTATGTGCGTATTATATGGTTCATTTTGAGTACAAGACATCGATAATTATTCGTTTTACAAATTAGAAATAGAAACAATCGTATTTATTCTATTGCGTTATTATAACTATTTGCATACGAAATCAATTCAAAGAAACAATTGCGAAAAACCAGTACACAATAAATAGCGGTATATATGTAATAATTGCAGAAAAATAATATAAAATATAATGCAATTTATTTCCATTGTTCTGTTTCTTGTATTGCGTATAACTTTATAAACCATATTTTAAGTTAATTTGTTGTTATTAGATTGCAAAATGATTAATTGCGTACAATTGTTGTTTTTTGTTCAATTTGTTAACTAATTTATTTTAGTTGTGTAAGTAGGTACTTATTGTTCATGTATTGAGTTATGTAGTTTTGTGGCTTACCTAATAATTACTTCGGAACTTGTGGCTAAAAAATAACAGCTGCACGGGTCGATCGATCAGGTTAACCTACGCTTGTCGCGGTTGGACCGTGAATGTGTGACCATCATTACATATCAAGAACCCTACGTGCCTCGGAAAGCACGTTAAGTCGTTGGTCCCGGCTGTCATTCGGTCTTTGACAGTCGTTATGTGTCGTCAGAAACCGAAAATTCTTACGAAGGGTGAATTTATGACAGAGGTAAGCCGGAGCAAATAAAAATGTGTCAATAAACCGTTTCATTATATTTCAATGATGAATTGACTATAGAGTGGTTGTGTTCTGAATTTTCGAAGGGAAGCCGGCGGGAATCGAGTTGTATGGTACCTTCGCCACTGCAAAGGGGTATCAATTACGACGCCGGATTACACAGTTACTAACTACAGTAAACCGATTCCGATTGATAATGTGTTACGCATTTGTCCCGCTGCTTGATAAATTATTAAAGAAAATAATCAGCTAAGTATAGTGTTCCTAAACATAATTGAACTGGAGTGATGACCACTACAGTCATATTAGTTTTGAAATATGAATGGTATTAATAATTTCCGACACTAATAACGATAACTACACAACAATATCCATACTAAAAGCTTTTAAATAACTTTATATACCTTCGTGCTCACTCCACCCAAGGCTAAATAAATATCGTAGAAATAAAACATTGCTCATCCATTTATCAGTAGATACTTCCCGCGAAGGCGTGTCCCCATCATGGACGATTATGTTGGGAATCGACAAACAAACATAAAATAAACCTCTCTATTATGTTCCGCATACTCTACTGCACTGTGTTAAGGTTCATAATTGCATGTCACAACGGCAAAGTTAAGTTGGTCGTGGTAATGTTACTGCGCAAACGGGTGGAGCGTGGCGACTTGACAGGTATTAATGACTCCTAGCAAAGGTATTATATTATTCAGCCTTTGTATGCTAGCTTTTGTTTATGGTTAGGTACATCATTAGCTCTGTGGTTACATACTGCCATTTGTTGTTTAATAATTAGATATTCGTTTTTAGTTTTTATTTCTGATGGTGGGAAAAAATACAATAAGTACTAAGTTCTCATTTTCACAAGCAATTATTTTTCATGTGTGTCATTTGAGTGCAGTGTGATTGTAAGTTTAGCTAATATTTTTTTAGCTATATTAATTACTTAGGGACCTATACACACTCACAGACAGATCACATTCTCATTCTTATTCACTTACAGATTTTGTTAACTCTGCAATACTGAATCAATTCAAACATTGATTTTAAACATTGCTAACAGAATACAGTCAGTAAAACGCATGGAATTAGTAGGTACATAGATACTAATTCTATGCGTTTTACTGACTGTTAGCTAAAGTAATTCAAAACGCATGATGTCTGACATTCTCCATTTTCGCGTGACAGAAAAAAAAGTAATTCCAAGACATTTTGGTTTCGTGCTGAAACTGTTTAATTTAACACTACAGATAAACAGTTGGACATGCAGAAGGAGCCGTAATTTATGCCTCAGTATCTCATTATGAATTTTTATTGCCGTATAAACGTGACGGAAAATTAATATTCCGTTTTTATTTTTTAATTACAGCCGCCATCTTGAAGCGTCCGTCACGCCTCTTTTTTACAGCTGTATAACGAATTCTTTATCAATGTTGATGGGTGAATTTGTTATTGAAATATAGAGTAGATACTTTAAGATAATGATCAGTTTACATTTATGTTCCCACTAATTTATCATAGTTTATAGAATGAAGTTTCTCTGTACCACCCTAAGATTGACTCGTAGAAAATGCCTCAAGCACCTTTGTACGGTATTTGTTTTAATTGTGCATACAGTCGTAATAAATAATAAAGCTAGTAAACTAACTGAAGAACAGCCTTGTTGTTCTTCTAGACAAGTGACAATCGCTTTCAAAACGTTTCTTGTTTCTACAACGACTTTTAACTTTTCGATAGCTTATATCAGTTCCATAAATTTCCATCATCGTTGGCTGATAGAATTTCGCTTTGTCTATGCCTTCTGACTGAGGGTCATGTCGAACGGCTTTCTGATTGTTTCCTAATTTAGTTTTAGATTGATCCTGTCCTCATTATTCGTAACACAGTCCTAAAATAAAAAAAAGCAACTTGCGAAACATTCGATTAAAAACATTTGTATTACCTATATTTATAAAGTTATTTTTATTACTGTAGAATTCTGTTGATTCCATTATATTGAATACCTATATCACTTCACTGGTACGGACAGCAATAAAAGTCGATTAACACTTTAGTTTTTTTAACCTCAAATTATTGAGCAAATTATTTATTCAAAATTGCAGGAGAAGTACAATGCAATTTTGAACAAATATTTTATTTTTCTGAATAGCTGAGATGAAGTGTTAATATTTTGCTCAATAACTGAGATTAAAAAAACTGAAGTGTTAATCGACTTTTGTTGCTGACTGTACTACATTACCACACCAAGCGCTATCGTGCAGCCCCGCTTCACTTTGTCTATTTCCCGCCATTCCTCGTCTTGTGACTGACAGATGACATTACTGACAGCAGCTACCCCGCTTGCGTGAATGAGACAGTGGCCCCGATTCTGTTGTTCACAAACTAAACTAAATTTAAGTTCAGTGCATCTTTTTCTTTCTATTTCATTAAGAAAAGGACAGAAGATAAATATTAGTTTAGTCCTGTCAAATTAGTCAGCGCCTGACGGTAATTGACGTATTTTTAGTAGCCCATTTTTTAATCACGTCTTAACTTGTCTATGATTGAATGATGATATGATTATCTAATTTGACAGGATTAAACTAATATTTATCTTCTGTCCTTTTCTTATTTAAATAGAAAGAAAAAGACTCCCTGAACTTTAATTTAGTTTGTGAACAACAGAATCGGTGCCAGTGTTTACATATCTAATAAATAGATACAATGCAAGTAAGTACCTTTAAGGTACATAGCGATTAAAAATTCTCATAGGTAACAATACCATAAGAAAATATTGTGACACGTGCACTTTAACCACCTGTCAATTATTAATTATTTGTATAATTATTAATAATTCTTATAAATAAAATATGATGTGAACGTTAATTTATGCGTGCCCACAGCAGGATATAACTTGTTAATAAATTAATTAAACATTCCTGGAATCAGAAGAATAAATTATCTCGTGTGTGTCTAACGTATTGAAAAAACCCAATAAACATTTCCTCAACACTTTACATTTATCTCACAGTAAATAATCTTTTTATTTTTTTCCGCTTATTTCTATTGAATTTTACTCATTTTTAATAGTCTTACCAAAGGAGAATTGTGTTACCTAGTAAACTGGGTTGTGGAGATATAGGCAGTCGCTCCATGGAAGATTCTGGTAGTCAGCTGCATCAGCGTGGCAATTGCGTAACACATTATCAATCGGAATCGGTTTCATTTTGACAGTTCAACAAAATACATTGCGTTATTTACGTGTTGAGCAAACAAATTTTTCGAACTTACGAAGCAATGGATTAGCAATTTGCTTCAATATGATTCAGATTCCGATTGATAGTGCGTTACGCAATTAGGGTGCTGGTTTGACTGGAAGCCGACCCCAACTTAGTTGGGAAAAAGCTAGGTAGATCGATAATACTCATTCTAACTATTTTACCTGTGCAAGATGTGGCTTTGTAACATCAATGTTCACTTTAGGGCTACGACTTAGGCTAAGGCTACATTAGGCCGCGACGCGACCTGCGACACATGAGCGATTAAAACAAGTAAATGAATGCTCACGTATATGGCTTATGGCTACACCGTACATCAAATATTACTAGTGATCTTTGATTTCTTTATGCGATAGGAACAACATTACTGTAATCACGGCATCGGCTACAACTACATGTCAGCCATCATCGCCGAATATACGCCGGAATTTTGCTTATAATGTAGCCATACCATGTTTTTCTCGTTTCGCTCTTCCAGTCACATCGCAAAACGCTGTCTACTGTAGCCTCACCCTTAAAGTCGAATGTCGTAAAGGCTATTCTTCGATGACTATGTAAATATACTTACCCATTTCTTAGTAGCTGCCAGGTGTTTGGATTTGTGTCAGGTTGATTGATTGCTAGCCCGGAGCCCCCCATTACACGGGACTTAAACAGAACTGGCGGAATATATGTGCCTAACACTTCGGGGAATAAAAATGAATGTCCTAAAATTACTTCTAATAAGAAATCTGCCAAGACGAGCCAAGCGAAGCGCAAGAGCACTACCTACCTTTTCTCGAAGCGCTTCGTCGTTTTGTTTTTAACCCTCATAACTTGAGTTTGGATTATACCAGATAAACAAAATTCTCGGGATATAATGTCAATAGTAGACTTATTAAACATGTAAAGTTTCAATTGCATAGCTCTTATACTTGAGATTTTATTGATATCTAAAAAACCTCGATTTCGTCACTGACTTAACTGATGATCATCAAAATTGTTAGGCTACTTCCTGAAGTCCTTAAAAGCTGAAATTTGGTATGTAATCTAATATTAGTACACAAACTACAAAAAAATTCTAAAACTTGGAACTTTTAACCCCCCCCCCCCAAACTATAGTCCGACTTTTAATTAGTTGCAGTAAAATGACAATACTGTCATTTCGTTAAAAAATGTTGCTACACTATCTCTGCTAATGATGTGATTAAAACGCAGTGAAACATCGTTTTAATCGTATTAATTTTATATATTCGAAATTGTCCAATTTTGATTTAACCGTGAACAATCAAATATTCTTTGTATTGATCGGATACAAACATATGTTGTAGTTTCAAATCAGCGTAAATACATAGTCTACTAAAAATAATTTTGTTAATTATTACTCTAAAACTCCTACTATATCGATCTGAGAATTTTTTTTTTTTTAATAAAATAAAGTTTTCATTAGGAATAAAATAACGTTTAATATACAGGATTATTTGCAAAACACGAAAAACCTCAAAAATAATAATATTTAAAAGATATGTTTGTGATTTGAATGAATGCTTTTTATAAATCCGATCCGATCAATTAATAAGATAATTATGCATTGCTCAATGTTTTTTTGTAAACTTATTTTAACATGGATCGATTTTGAACTGTATGTTACTTGAATGAATCGATTATTTTGTCACATCACTATTTAAATTTCGTTAAAAAGTGGTAACATATGAGCTGTCATTTTACTGCAGCTAATTAAAAGTCCGACTATAGGGGTTTGTTTAAGTTTGTATGAGACTTCCGCAAATTTTGATGCTCGAGGTCAGAAAATTGATATAGGGACCCCTTGTTATATAAATAATAAAATACATATTTCAGAATTTTTAGTAAATTAACCCAATAAAAAAAACTTACAAAAGGAAGTGAAATCCCACCAAAAACATTTACATGTAGAATGTTGCCAAGACGAGACAAAAACTTTTTGACAGTGCCAGCCATATTTGGTCTCGTCTTGGCAAAATTTTACATGAAAATGTTTTTGGTGGAATAGCCTTGTCTTTTAAAGTTTCGTTTTGTTTTCAGCGTAGAATATAAGTACTTATTTACATTATCGAAATATGTGTCTCAGCCACGCTTCGGGCTATAGGTACTTATAGTATACACCCAAACAAAACCTTTTATATAGGTATGCTTTTACCGTACGCAAAATACGCGCATTGAGTTGCGGACATCAGCCCGTATTACCTACCTATAAGCTATAAGCCGATGCCGATATACGTATTATAAACATACCACTTAGCAATAAAGCATCATTATAAATAAAAACAGTATTCCCTCGCTATAAATCTGTTTGAAGGCGTGGCCTCTCCGATGCGAGGGCCTCCCGCTGATTTAGTGGCCGCAACATTAATCATTCGATGTAAAGAATATCGGATATCTTGGGCGGTATCATTAGGTATACTTTGAAACAAGAAATATAGAATGGGTGTACTGTGTTACTGCGGCCAACTGTGAAAAAATGAAAGAAAGTTGAGAAAAATATTTTAGACATAAGAAAGCCATTATCAAAAGCGCAAAGAGTTTTTAGTGGATCAGTTAATTCTTTTGGCATGTATTTAATCGAACCTACATATAGCAATTTCAGGAAAAGTTACATTCATTTAGACAGTGAAAAAAATAACTTTCAATTCTCATTACAAAAAACAGTTGACATCTGTCATGGAATAATAGGGTCAGCAATTAAACGTCACTGTCATTTTGTATAAAAAAAAAAACATAGACTAAGAACTCTATTAATTAAAAAATGAAACCATTGAAAGGGTTAATATGTTTTATGATATTAACAGGTAATATTTATGTGCGATTCTGATTCTGAAAATACTGGTATTCAGCTGCATCCGGTTAGACTGGAACACGACACCAACATAGTTGGGAAAAGGCTAGGGAGATGATTTATGTGCGATTCTTTATATACTTACAAGTAGTCACTGTGTTGTGAATGTGTATTTAAATAAATATTTATTTATTACTTTAAATAAATTCTTTATAGCAGTATTTTCGAAATTAATGTCGGGTTTAGGTTAGACTCACTTACACGATCCTTTTTATTACACAACCCTTCAAAGTTTTATGGATGCAATAACAATAAATCATATTATAATCATACAAAGCGGAGTTTGTAAGAAAAACTTAACTTCTTGCGAAATAAACAGGAAAATAAGTAATTATTCAACAGGGAAATGATTTAGGACTGTCGTTCAGTGTCATTATTGACAATACAGATAGATTTACGATTCACTTATAAGTAAGTACGTAACGAAGAAGGTATTAATTGTCTCAAATTATACGAAAGTAGTTAAAGAAGATAATTTACATACACACCTATCTCTACATTCTACAGTCACCTGCATCCTAACTGCGTTACACAATATCAATCACAATCTAAATAATTTTGAAGGATTATGCTAATCCATTGCTTTACATGTTCGAGACATTAGTGTGCTTAACAACATGAATAACGCAATGAATGGTGTTGAACTGTCAAAATGAAAGCCATTGCTACTGATGGTGTGTTACGCAATAATCCCGCTGTACAACCTTAAACCTACCCTAATATTTAAATGGGAAGGCCGATATTGGCCTAATAATGTCTGCAAAGACGGACAGAGATTCCCAGTTCCTAATGATAACAATGTCACATTGACAATAACTTTTTGACACTTCAAAAAAATTCATCGCATTGCATTTATTCTGCGAGACAGATTGTGATACTGTGTCTGGGAGGTGTGCCTATCCAGACACGACAAAAATCCTTGTGTTACGCAACTAAATTCAAGTTTCCTAACGTGAAAACGACAAAGTCGCCATTACATCGCAGCTTCTTCTACGCAGTAGACAATAATTATCCTCATGTCTATGATAACTAAATCTAATCTACCAACATCACCCGACAAACAAACGCAGAAACAATAAAATTAATCGTCTGACATTTCGCACGTCCGGTCCGATATCGTCGGGGCTAACAACGGCCCACTGAGCCGAAACAATCGGCGCACACATTAAATGCGTTTACATTGTCCCGTATAGTTGGTCTACGTGACCAAAGGCAGAACTACGCAGGAAGTGAACGGTGCCCGATAACGATATCACACTTAGTGCCCACTCTGTGTCGGTGTAAACAAGGCTTAGTACTGGCTGGTCGCCTTCGAGGATTCTAAATTTAAATTTGGTTTGGGAGAGGAATGAGGTTTTAGTCCATAGGAATGATGGATGATGGAATGTTTGTTGTTGATTTCAAGTACTGGTTTGAAACACCTGGTACGATAAACCCAGCTGCTAAAGTTAACCTGCACGCCTAGAATGACCACCATAGAAACGGGTTTTGTCGACGGTAGAATAGACAAAATGACGGATAGCATAGACAAAATGACAGATTTCTTTAGAAATCCGTCTACAATTTGTCATTTTGTCTATTCTTCCGTCGATTATCGACATCTTTATGATGTCATGGCAGTCATGCTACGCGTGCTGAAGAATTTTTAATTACGTTGACTTTTACACTTAATATTATATATTTTGCATGATGGTTTTTCTGTTTTCATAGATAGTCTAATGTTGACTATATAGATAGTCTAATGTTTAGTACATCATTCTGTCGGCATTATAACCTACCTACTGAAAGACGATAATTTCTTACTTATTCTAAACTCAACGCCAGCACTAAAAACTAGCCATAAAACAAAATATATTTCACAGACGTTCCTAGTAAATATTTATTGACCAATTACAAATCAGCGATTATCGCGCGCTGCGCCCTGATTGGTCGGTAGAACTTTCTAAAGTCGTGTACAGTTGGCTGTAACGTTACATTGTATTCAACAATTATGTCTATGAATTATGTGCGCCATGAAAATAACATTATGGAGGAAGGAAGGTCATGTGTGTAACGAATAGATTAGATATAACTAGATAATGGTTAGACGTGATGCATGTGAAGAGTGGAGTTTCACAGAAAGTTTACCATAAGTACTTGTGAAATATTTGGGAAAGTTGAATACCTATCAGTTATTTATTCTCAAGCAAGTTAAATGAGCCTGTGTAGGTAGTTCCTGGTGTATCATTTACATAATATAATAAATACATACAAATAACAAAATTAAATCGAGTCGAAAAATTCATCCGCATCGCTGCCGACTGGTAATGTACCCAAGAGCATGGCGGTATTACAACGTTGAATGGCAATGCTTAGCCTCTGGCCAAGGTAAAAGCCAGCCCTTGGGTCATGGGAAGTGCAGGGTCTTTACCCGGGGGTGCAAGGGGTGCGTGGCACCCCGGCGCAGGGTCTTAGGAGGCGCAAGCCGCTCGCCTTTTAGGCACCTACCCAAACCATGCGTGATGCGTAATCAAAATCAGTTTTAACAACTACTTAACAAATATTCATTATTTATTTGCTGACCTGCAATGTGCAAGCCAATTTAGATCTTATTACTACAAGAATTAAATTTATATTCCAACAAACACACGCAGCAAATTCAAAGAGAGCTTGCGGCTACAAGTGAGTGCGCGCGCGCCCTTTGACATGCGACGCCCGCCTTTTGACATATCGCCGCCCGCTTGAAGGTAGGTATCTAGTTACCAATACAAATTGTGTCAACAAAAGTTTCAGTCTATCAAGTCTATGCGACAGCCATGAGCTTAATATAGTACCTAAGTGACCATGCGTATCGTTTGGCATCCTACCACATCCTACTTATTTTGTAATGAAAAAAGTTATTTACTTAATTCGTGTAATTAATGCTAATTACGTGCAAGTAATGAAAAATTGTTGTTTTGTGGAAATTAATTTTACGTTGTCAAGGTAGGTAAGACAAGTATTTTTTTTTCAATTTAACAATTTTAAGGAGGAAGCGCCAGGGCCAGGGAAGCCCGCGAGACAATTACTATTTCTAATTTAGAGGGTTGTATTGATGATTTTAATGATTACAATTCTTTAAATACATACGAGTACTTGTTACGCTCGCGAATCAACTTAATAATATTTAGCGAATAACTTAAAACTGTACTTGAGCTACGAAAACCCCGATGGGCATATACAAAAACATTAAGAACATAGGCAGACATGGGAACTGCTGACAGAAGTAAAAACTTAAAACTATGAAGTGACAGTGGGTTTTTAACGCGGTACGCGCCTCAGAGACTATTCAAGGTGGGGTACTAAAATTTTTAGGCTCGCTTCGCTCGCTCTTGCGATTTACATTCTATAGATTCTTGAGCTTTTCTTTATAAGTCGAGAAAACAAGTAATTCCTAGTCCTTTTGGAATGACCGAAAGAAAATCGTACCTATCCGAGTGTGCAAAATTTTCGAGCTCGCTTCGCTCGCTCTTACTCTACATTCTGCTAGTTGCTTTTTGGACTTGCCTGCATAAGTCGATACTCCTACTCCTATTTCTGCTTGAAAATATAAAACAAAACCTGACCAAACCGAGACGGGTAGTTAAAATTTTCGAGCTCGCTCCGCTCGCTCTCTCCACCCTACATACTTTACCGTTCTGTTATATACAACCAATTTGGCAGCATTATTAAATAACAACCACAGACATGTAAAGGCTACGTCCCTTGAATAACATAATTAATGTGCAGCTAGAGATGTACAGACGCCAGCACATCAGGCTACCCGAAACTGTAAAATTTTTCCAATCAACCTTGGACCTTATGCTGTAGCGGTAAAGTTGAAAATCTTTTAGAGAAATTTGTCAAATATTGCAAAAATCGGTTTTTTGCATTTTTCTACTAAACGGTAAGTTTTATCATAAAAACAGGTAGACCGTACGACAAAATTTTTCATCATGCAATAGGCTTGTCAACTGAAAAAATCTAATTAGACCGTCAGTTAGATTATCAAAAAATATTTGACGCGTATTTTTTCTTTTGTTACGTAAACCAAAATTGACGAAGCGTATCTTCGTCAATTTTAAAATTCTCAATACGTCACACCTTGGTATAATTTTTAGTGCCTCTGACGTCACGAGCCCCCACTCCCGAGTTTTGATGCGTTTTATCTTTGTCAATAATCATTGATTTACAAAAACAAAAAATACGTGTTCATTATTTTCCAATACTCTAACTGACGGACTAAATAGATTTCCAATTTACTGATGGTGGAAACTAGTCTATTATCTACAAAAATTGTTCTTACACTTTTTTTTTTCTAAGAATCACTATTTCGGAGATATAGCGATGCAAAAAGTTGAACAAGTTGTGTTTTTTTTAAACCTTCATTATATGTTTTTTAAATGTTCAGCTAATTTTACGCGGGATTACGAAACGCTTCTAACGATACCACATAGGTACATTGATATTGGTTAAGCCGCTTAGAAGTTATGGTGAAATAAAGAAACCCACAAACACATAAACCCTGAAAACATGACACATTTTTTTTTTTGGCCAGACGTGTAAAAACAAAAATGTTTTTTTTTGTTGGCCAGCTGGGGGGCGCAGGCTGATTTTCGCACCCCGGCGCCCAATATGGTTAAGACGGCCCTGGGGAAGTGTCACGGCCCGAGAGGGTTTTAACCCCAAACGGTTCGAAAATATAACTTCCGATAAGGTTATTATATTTTCGCCGCTTGAGATTTTCCGCAGCCGCAGCAGCAGCGCCAGCACAGCATGCCGAGCCAGGAAGATGGGATGGCGCAAGAGTGTCGACACAAGTTGCGTCCCACACTAAAGGCCTACCCAACTTGCATGGAAATAAAGACATACCGTCCGGTCTCTTGCCATCATCGTGTGCCAAGCCATTGGGTTCTAATACAGCTGGAACGCCGACGGAGACAAGAGCTCGTCGAATGATGTCAAATATAAAGTATATAAAAAAATAAATACAAAAAATAATAATAACAAATATACATAGTCTATTATACTAATCTAAATAAATATATACAGGGTGTCCCAGAAGGCGACGTCAAGCCGGAATCGGGTAATAGGCCAAGTCATAATAATTATCAGAAAAAAAAGTCTAAGTAGTGTATTTTCAAAATAATTGGCATTTTAAAAAAGTCAAGAAAATCTGCTACCTGTGACAGTCTTTTCACTCCTGTTGCTATAAATATTAACTTTAAAAAAAATTGTTCTCGGAATCCCTAGTGTACAAATTTGACAACTATTAATGAAAAAAGAAAAAAATATGGACACAGTCCATCTTATTCAGGTTTATGAAATTATTTTTAAATTGATCCAATATTGGTGGAGGAAATATGCGAGAGCCAAACCTAGAATTATGAGTTTTTCCTCAGGCTTTTTCAAAATTCTCTCCGACCGCATTTCCTCATAAAGGCACAGGGGCACATTATTCCTCCATCATCATCACTACATAGTATAAAACAAAGTCGCTTTCTCTGTCCCTTTGAACGCTTAGATCTTTAAAACTACGCAACGGATTTTGATGCGGTTTTTTTTAATAGATAGAGTGATTCAAGAGGAAGGTTTATATATATAATACATGCATGCATGTGATGTAAATAAACGCATTTTTTGCGCTTACTTTTCAAACGCTGGCTGAACCCTACGAGATAGGTCAAAATAATGTACTACAGTATTGTACACCTTAAAAAGGTCTACAAAAAAGTCCGCGATGGTATATGTCTATCTCTTAGGGATAACCCACAATAATCATTTTTTATCCTTTACTTTTTACGAGAAATAATGGTTTATTTACGAAGCGATTTTAAGCAATACAGCATTAATCCTTATCGAATCAAGTACCTTAAATACATTGTGCATTTAATATAGATAAATATGGCCCTTTACAGCATGTAATTTAAATGAATATTTTCGAAGATATTACAGATTTAAAATGCAGGGACATAGCGGTTGCTGCGGTACCGGCCGCGGCGGCGCGTGCTGGCATTCTTGAAATACCTGTACTTAGTATCAGTATTGCACCCGTGCGAAGCCGGGGCGGGTCGCTAGTTTTTCATAAATTGCAGTACCTACCAATTGGACGTAGATAAGCAAAAAGGATCCAACCCACAACAAGACCCAAAATGAGTTAAGTATACCAAACTATAATAAACTGCTCGTCAAGGTCTATATTTTCGATTAGCAAAAACAATCCAAGTAAAATACGAATTTTAATGTCAAAATATTCGCATTTTACTTGGATTGTTTTTGCTAGGTAATCGAAAATATAGACCTTGACGAGCAGTTTGGTTTACTTAACTCATTTTCCGTTATGTTGTGGGTTGGATCCTTTTTGCTTATCTACGTCCAATTTATTTGGGCTCGACGCAACATGTCTTTTACTTCCACATTTCTCTATTAATCGGCATCTTAGCAGTCACCCCCTTTCTAACCATATCATCTTTCACACAATCCATCCATAGTTTCTTTGGCCTTTTTTTTTTTTGTGGATGGGAAATCATCAAATGACCCCTCCCGCTCTGGGTGGAGCAGAAGGAGTGTCAGACTCTTACTGACTAAAACCCACCCGTGTTCCTTCCTTAGCCCTTTGTATTCCGGGGTAGCGTTAACCCTTTCGGACAATCCCGCTGCCCTAGTTTCTTTGGCCTTCCCCTACATTTATATTCAAAACTTTTTTCACGACATTGGCCCCGATTCTGTTGTTCACAAACTAAACTAAATTTAAGTTCAGTGCATCTTTTTCTTTTTATTTCATTATGAAAAGGACAGAAGATAAATATTAGTTTAGTCCTGTCAAATTAGATAATCCATAGACAAGTTTAGACGTGATTATAAAATTGGATACTAAAAATACGTCAATTTACGTCAGGCGCCGACTAATTTGACAGGACTAAACCAATATTTATCTTCTGTCCTTTTCTTAATGAAATAGAAAGAAAAAGATGCACTGAACTTAAATTTAGTTTAGTTTTTGAAGAACAGAATCGGGGCCATTGTCCGCATTCCTTTGCATCACACATGCCCATACCATGACAACCGATTACCACTTAACTTTTTAGCCATCGGTTCCACTTGGGCACATTATTCGTCCATATAAAATTTTAGTCTGACGGTGTTACTTCTGTGGTTATCTTATTAACAATCTTCATCAAGATCTTGAATTCTAAAATACAGATTATTTGAAAATGTAGTCTTAATTGGAATATTTTGCTCTATTAATACTGGAGGAGTGTTAATAAGTATCTTTATTTTGCCAAGACATTTTTTGAGTTTGTGAAGCGTTTTTTTTTATCTTTGAGCGCTAAGTAATTTCCCATACCTACATAGTTTTATTTGCTTTGATTCAACTATAGGAATGTTAAGTACTTATTTTTAAAAGATTGGAAAAAGCTTACTTTGTTGCCAATTCGCTTAAAATCCTGTAATTTTTTTTTTGTTTATTTATTTTTTTCTGATCGTCTCAAAGGACATTGGGCGAAATTATTTGGGAAGTGGTCTAAGTATGAACCAATAATAAATCATTGTAGATGTGTTTTTTATAATGATATATTTTTTTTAAATCGACCTCTTCAAATCTGCTACATCAGTGATGGGAAAAAATAACGTATTTTTGTATAATACCTACAAGAAAATGTCAAAAGACAGTCATTTCTACATCATGAACACTTATTTTCTCCTCTTTTGTTTATATTTTATTTTGACAAAAACCTCGAACCGATGATTCAACCATTCAGCGCGTAGATATACCAAGGATTCTCTAATTAACAAAATAAATGAATTTAAACTAAAATCTCAATGATTAATTTATTACAATTACGTTGTGAAACTGTATGTCGATGGGATGGGAATGGAGACCTCGCTCAATGTGGATTGTGGATACAATACAAGGGTGCTATAAAGTAATTTAATTAAGGCAGTATGAGAACTGCTTTATAATCAGCATCCGCTGTTTCAGTTAATTTGTGATTAATTATCCGCCAGTCGGGACAATCTTGTTTGTAGGTAGGTACCTACTTCTCTTAATAGTAAACTTAAGCTTAAGAAAAATTTGAAACCTGAGCATAGGTATGAGAAATGGATTTTTTGATACTATCTAAATTGTATTATTTTTAACATAAAGTTTTCATTTTCTCTCACCGCTAGGTATTTGTTATTTCTAGTGGTGCGTGTCTAATTTAAAATAACGTGTGACTAAGAATAGTAGAAGCACAGTTTATCCTATAAACGATGCAATTGAAAGCAATTGAGTGCCATCACCATATTTAACCTAAAAATTAAAATAAATGCAATGCAATCATCTATTGTGTTTGATGCAACGTGAACGAAATCTTCAAGTTGTCCGAGCTTGCGTAGGCGTTAGAGAAAAAAAGCGGTTCTATATTCAAAGTTAGTGGTTCGGCCAATCGCGTGGCCGGTAGGCGTGGCGGCGGCTCACGATTGGCCGCTGGCGAGGCGGGCGCAGCTAGTACTGATGGATCGCGCGATTATAACGTTAGTGACGTTAGTCGATGGTCTTCTAGCGTTGCGGACGCATGGCCGGTGAAGGGGCGAGTAATGTGCGGGCTTTTAGCCGACTTCTAAAAAAGGAGTTTGTCAGAATCTTTATTTTTATGTATCTTCCCCGATTAATCGAATACGGCTAGACCGATTTAAAAAAATCTTTTTTTGTTTGAAAGGGTATACTTTCCAGGTGGTCCCATTGTCATCACTCGGGTCAGGATCTGATGATGGGATCCTGGAGAAATGAAGGAAATCTTCAAATATTATAGGCACACCTACTTATAGCGATTTGAGTATTTTTTATAGTAACTCGCATACGTAAGTAGGTATTTGACTCGATGTAAGATTTTGAAGAAAAAAATTGGGGGCCGTATCAATGATCGTAAAATTTTAATACAAACGCTTGTCTAGACAAGTTACCTAGATGCCTGTGTATTAAAATTTTAATCAAGCCAAAGTCTGTACTTAGCAAGTGATTTTAAATAAATCCAATAAGATTAAACAGGTCCTTTAAAAAAAATCGCAAAAACTTTTAACCAAACAAAATAAATCAAATTAACATCATTATAAATAGGTATGAAATAATTATTAATACTTAGTGACCATTACCTACTACATTCAAAGTTTTATGTAGGTAGGTAGTACGCACTAAATACTTAATTAAAATTACCGCTCAGACTTTAGCGTGGTTTATAATATGAAGCTGTAGTAGTAAACATAGCCTGATTAACATTATATACCTACATAAAGGCTATTACCTAGATACTTACGTAAAATCTATTTTGTAAATCTACGTTATTCTATTGTCAAATAAAAATAACAATATGTAAAAAACTGACAAAATGGAGCCTGAATTTCTGTCCAATACCTATTGCTTTCAGAATTGTACCAAAAATCGACGAGAATTTAGTACTTTGTACTGTATTTCATTGTAAAACATTTTATCTCTTTATTACCTAATTTTATTTAATTTTTTTTTAAACTGGCCTAGTTGTGGTGTTACATCACATCAATAGGACGGCTCATTTGTGTTACATTTCACCCACCTGTACTCTCCATTAGTTATTATTTTAATGCCAAAATGCTTGCAAACATTGCGAAAGACTAGTGTCATAAATTACTTATCAAGCTGCTTAAAAAAACGTCTCGTAAAATGCGAAATATAAAGTTATGATAGTGCTGTACCTTTGACATCGGCTATAAAGATGTCATAGCCGACCTCGGCTAGCCTCCGCTTTTATTTGACAAGCTATTGATGTTTATCAACGGCTTTAACTTAGCCAAGTTATTGCATCGCTTTAACCTGCCTAACATTTAGATCTTTATGTGTGGATACAACTTTATTATGGAGAAACTATTGCCCGCGGCTTAGCCCGTTAGAAGATATCCCACGGGAACGTAGGTACCTACCTACTACCGACATTAAAAGTATCCTATGTGTTAATCTAGGTTATAAACTATCTGTGCGCAAAATTTCATCTAAATCCGTTTAACCGTTTTTTCACCACTCTGGAATATAGGTAGCATCCAGACAAACGGATTAAAATTCTAAAAACTATACTTTCGGCATCAAACGCGTTCCCACACCTCGTAGCAAACACGTTTTGTTTAAAAAATATTCAATACGCTTTTGACTTCTTTACTATTTTACTATAATAATTAATGTAGGTAGGTAATTATCATCGCGGACAGTGGTGATGAACCACTTTTCAACTTTATTACTAAGGGCATAACGTTGAAAAGTGGTCAACCGTCATTGTCCGCGGTTTTACCTATAGACAAGTAGCTGAAAAAATTTGGAAACAAATTTTACTCAAAGTTGTGTTAAAAAAAAATAAGTGATACCTACTTATAATTTTTGGATATACTTATTTAATATTTATCTATTTCCATGATCCGACCATTGAACTTCATCAAAAACAAAGGCTTTTGTGCCATTCATGTCATAGATTGGAAAACGGTAAATAAGGCTGAAACAAACAGAAACCCTGACCTATATGACTCGGAGTTACTAAAACACTATTCTCTCATATGCAGAACTTAAAAACATTAATTAAGAAGAAATCTTTCACAAAATTTCAACTCAATCAATCAAATCAGCCTATTGCAGTCCACTGTCATTTATTTATTTATCAGCAACAATTTACATTGTATTTGATTCATATTGTTACTGTTGGACATAGGCCTCTCCCAGGCTGCGCCACAACACCCTGTCCTCCGCTTTCCGCATCCAGTCTACCCCAGCCACCTTCTTAAGGTCGTCGGTGCATCTAGCTGGGGGGCGGGGGCGTCCAGCTTACCGATACGCGGTCTCCGCTCCAGCCGATCGATTCTGTAAAAATCTTAGTTTTCACGGTGAGATTTTTACAGAATAGCACTGCAGGGCCTCAAGTCTGCTATTACAATAGTGTCAGAATGGTCTATCATTGATTTCATAATTGTTGATTTTGACAAGTTTGGTAATGTACTAATATAATGCCGTCATTATGATTTTCCAATGGTCAACCACTGACACTCCATTGAAAGAAATGGCATAAAATGGTAATCTCGTACATAATGACAAATACGTAGTTTTTCGAAAATCATTTCTACTAACGGGTTTTATAATAATAGCAGTACGACAATGTCATTAGAACACAATTCTATTACGAGACCATTGACCGACCAATGATCGACCATTATGAATTTATCAGATTACGAACTTTCAGCAAAATGACAATGGGATCGTGTTGGAATGACGAATTTATAAAAATAACAGACTTGGGCCCCTGGACTCGTCTGCTCCACCGGCAATGGGTCCTTTTACAAACACGGCCAGCCCACTGCTACGTCAGCAGTGCTATTTGTTTACTCTGCAATCGATGTCAGTAACTCCAGTTCTTTTCCGAATAAGTTCATTTCCGATTTTATCCTTCAAAGAAACTCTACCTACATACTTCAAACAAAATGTCAGACGAATGTGATCAGTTTAACTGAACTATGAAGCTAGTTGCTTACTCAACTAGAATCGAAATTCGAATACAGTTACTTATCAGCTCTTGGCGGCAAACGGCATTGGGTCCGTAATGGCGGCTCGTAAAGTTGACATAAACCGTCCGGGCCCGCAGTGCGGCGCTGCTGCATCTTGAACTTACGGCAATTGTATCTATCGCAAGTTTAGTGCATAGGTTTTACTGGAACTCATAAAAACATGGTCAGAAACTCAGAACGCCGAAACCCGTGTCAACACACAGTTGTCAACTGTCAGATAAAGGTGTCATTACACAAGTGCATCTGTCAATTAAAATGTCAATAGATGATTAGTGACGGTTATGATTTTACTAGCTTCTGTCCGGATGAAATTTTTTGTTCCCCCGGTCCACCCTGTCGCATCGTATCGCCTGCCAGCGCTTAGGCTGAGGCTACAGTAGGCAGCGATTTGCGATGTGACTGTTCTTAAGGGTCCTAGCATGAAGATAGTATAGAGTATATATTCTATAGACTTCTCAAAGAATTGGGCTACCAAATGCAAAAATCAGTCGGATTTGAAAAATATTCTTTCAAATCCGACTAATAGTTTCCTAGTTTCAGAGATAGCGCGTTCAAACAAACAAACTCTTCAGCTTTATTATTAGTACAGATATAGATTAAAACATCTTGGATTTTCTCTGAGTTTGTTGAATGTTGAGATGGAAGATATATCCCTTTCTTTTATTAGTAGTAATCAGTAACAGCTCTTTGCAGTTGAGCTAAGTTATGAGAGTTGTTGTGGCCCATAAAAGAAGTTTACATACCTCCGACAGTGACGATGGCGTTTCATAAACAGTCGATCGATTCTGAAAAAATCTCACCGTGAAAAGTTAGGTGAAGTGAGCTTAGAGTGAGCTGTCAAGAGTCCCTAGCATCCCTAGCATCAGGATGACACTGACAGCTCACTCCACGCTCACTTCACCTAAGTTTTCACGGTGACATGGTTATGAATCGCACTGCTGATCATACATAAATATTGTAATACCTATTTATATTGTACAGCTTCCTTGAAGAAGCTAGGTTCTTTTTTCTGGAAGTCTTCTTCCAAAGCGTCTTGACCATATTGGGCCGAGGTCGCCGAGGTGCGAAAATCAGCCTGAGGCTGAGCCCCAATTTTTGTGTTTATTCTTTTATTTAATACTTGCTCTTTGTCCAGCAGTGGGACAGTTAAGGCTCACAAAAAAAAAATACATTTTCAAACATTAAATTTAATTTTTCCGGCTTTAAAGTCGACAAACTTTTTTATGATAATTATCGTCTGTTTTGTAATCTAAGTAGTTTTTTTTATTAATTTCAATTTCGATGTTTGAGTACACATCAGTGGCGAAAGTGAAGGAAAGCCGGCGGGAATCGAGTTGTATGGTACAACTCGATCCCCGCCGGCTTCCCTTCGAAAAATCAGAACACACCAACTATAGTCAATTCATCATTGAAATATAATGAAACGTTTTATTGACTTTTTTTTTGCTCCGGCTTACCTCTGCCATAATTTCACCCTTCGCCACTGGTACACATGGTATGTGTAGGTATAAGGCGATTGGCTTGTGCCCCCTAAGACCCTACGCCCGAGTACCACGCACCCCTTATAACCCGTAAATCCACCATCAAGACGGTCCAGCCCAAAGCACGAAGTCCGTAGCTCCTTATGAAGAGTTTTCGGGCGTTTCCTACTCGATATTGCGTACGGACGTAAGATTAGTTCGGAGCCCGAACTAAGAATAAATGACAACACTATTTGAAAGTCTCGATGTGTTTTTGCTCGTCCGAAAAACAAATTTCCCCGTAAATAATTGGCCCGTAACTTCGTTTAGTAGATCAGCTAGCTGATCAGGAAGTGATTGATACTAATATTCATTCACCCTGTGAGTTAAGGTGTTACTTATGGTGGTGGTTCACCATTGATTACGCATAAATTTTACAAATATTTTGACTGCTTTGAGTATGTCAATCAATCAACTCGAATTATCGTAGTCCATTGCTGCACCCCGCTGGATAATATTTTCGAGAAGACAATCGAATACTTTGTTCATCACGTAGGACGAACACCCAAGATACTAAGCTTTAATAATTTTTATTCAGATCTATTCAAAAAGAGCTAGTGTATTCTTCGTGAACAGGATGTAAAATAGTTCTTAAGTAAAATAGCTCTTTAATCCCTAGGGACTAAAAGTGATTTGAATTTGGAATGTGGATATTGTTAGTAAACGTTCCAACCACCAAAGAGATCAATCACGATCATTATATGAACAAGTAACAGGCTGTATGATAAAGTAAAACGCGCGCAAGCCAATTTAAAAAAAATACGATGTACTTCTCTAATTGTTCAAATATAAACATTAAACTCTTATTATTTCTATGTAGGTATTGCTCCTAATTATATGTAAATAAATAAACGTAGATGCTATTCTTATTAATAAGTTGCACTTACTTATTTTTTCATAGAGTGTGATAAAAAGCAGTGTCCACATCGGGAGCAACAGTATTTTCAGCTCGAGTGACGTAAGTACTTTGAATTCCTCGCTGCGTTTAGGATTTTACTTTAGAACCCCTCGCTGCGCTCGGGATTCTACTCTGGAATACTTTCCTTCGCTCCGCTTTGAATTTAAAGAAACACTCTCGCCTTCAAAATAGTTGTTGCTCCCTTGGCAAACAATGTAGGTAGGTACTATTTGAAAGCTACCACAGACAGTTATTTCACAGTAGGTACTCATTTAGTGCAAAAAAGCTAACGAAAATGCACCACTCAATGCCAAATGAATCACCACACACGACAGCCTTCAAATCGATTTAAAACCCATAGCGAAACGTAGTAGCAATCGAACAAAGCAGCGAATAACGTCGTAAGTAGCAATACGACTATTTTACACGTCGACGAACACATTACCTCACTATTCCCGACGAGGTTAAAAGCATGACGATGTGTGTCCAAGTGTCTCTACCACCTTTGAATAGGTTTTTTATAGTCGACGGAGCTGTCAGCACAAAGGGAAGTCGTAAAGTCGAAGTGTCTGTATGATGCACGACCTTCTGACATATAGTTTATGGTCGCTAGTGACGTGCCGCTGCGATTATTCTTAATCCCTGTTTATAGTTTTAGTCGATTGTCTCATTCATGTCGATTAGCGATTTTGTTTCGGTGATAAAGATTAAATACGTTGTTGTGTTGTTTTGTGTGGTACTTTGTTCCGGGGTGTAACTGGACTGTGCTATGTAAGGCTGTTAAATCTTTTTGAATAAGTATGTTTAACGTCTTGTCAGACTGGTTATTGAGTTTGATCAGTTTGAGTGACTTTTATGAAAGGACTAGCTTTTGTGGAGGTTGTAAATTATCCCATGGGATCGTACTACCGGGATAAAAACTATCCTGTCTGTTAATCTAGCGTAAAAACCATCGGGGTGCCGAATGTCATTCAAAATCCGTTCAGCCGCTTTTGTGTGGTTAAGTAAGAAATATACAAACTTTCACATTTATAATTATTTAGTAGGATTTATGCAAATAATGATCATCTCTAGCAGGATAGTTGACATTCGTTCCATTGCAATAGAAAAGTTTCCATAGAGTAAAATACATAGTGTTTCAACATTATTATAATTTGTGTACAAAGTTACTGCATAGGTCTTTAGAAATTTCTTCCAGCAGACCTACGAAAGAGTCCATTAATTTTTTATTTGATATTTGCTAACTAGCTCTCAACCCTAGGCAGCAAAAATCTTTTCATCATCATCATCATCTACCTAGACTTTTCCCAAGTATATTGGGGTCCGCTTCCAGTCTAACCGAATGCAGCTGAATACCAGTATTTTTCATGGAGCGACTGCCTACCTGACCTCCACAACCTAGTTACTGGGTAAGGAAGGATACCTCGCTGCGATACATCGCGGGCTGCTTGGGGGTTTACCTCGATGCCTGGCATATGCATGCGAGTCTATTAGCATGCATTTATTAACAAAGAGCTGACATCGAGGTAGCGAGCTTTACCGCGATCGTGAGGTATCGCATCTTCATGTTACCCTTATACGATACCTTAGCGAGAAGTCATAGTGCGAAAAATCAACTTTTCAAGCATGATAATATTGAATAGGTACTGAACTTTAGTAACGAAACCCAAATAAAATGCCAAATAAATGTCACTCCCATCCGCACATAAACTATGCAAATGTTTTGGCAGTACATTTTATTGTAAAGAAGTTTATGTTTCTCATTGACCTAATTCTTAAATACGACCTTCTGATCTAGATGTGATTTACATTTAATAATAATCTTTTTTATATAGGGAAAGGTTGTTAGCTGTTGCTGTTGGCTGTTCATTATTTTTTACTGTATTTGAAAATGCTTTTGAGTTATTTATACTTTTTTTTTTAAATTGACGCCACTCCATACAAGGTTGCTTCAATCAACTTAAGGTCGCTTGTTTTTTTTTAAAGTAAAAGGCTGAATTTCAAAATAAGGTCACAGCAATAGTAAAAAAAAAAGGATTGTGTGGTTTTATGAAACCTTGATAAAAGTGAAACTTTATCCCTACTCCGCGGCCGACCGTCACGCGACATGCAACACACAGACGAAAAAGTTTGAGACGATGTAATAAAAGTTTCACTTTAAAATAAGAATATTTGATAGGTCTTCCATTTTTATGATTACCATGGTCTCCGATCTGAGGTTCTCTTACGGCTTTATCAATTGATCGGACGACAGGACACCTAAATCTATAACTACATTTTTTAATCTTCTAGTAATCGTAGAAGAATTATGATTACATAATAATAATAATATTTTTTATATTTATCAGACAATTAGATTCAATTACAAAAATACTTACAATTCTAGATGTACCTAAGTAAGCAATCTAAGGTATATGCTGTGATAGAACTTAAATTCTACTAGATACAGACCGGGTGGTTTATAAGATGCCCTACTATGGGGGCTTCATCTTGCCTATCAGCAATAACTTTTAATAGGCTGTTGAAACTGTCCCGCTGTCTGGTGAGAAACGATGTCTTTTTCCGCACGACAGCTGAGAAGCTATTATCTTCTCTGGCTTGAGCAAACCTTGCAGATGCACTGCAAGAATGTGGCAGTCGTAACAGCAGCAGCATTGAAAAAAGCGCTGTTGTAATGTTAAGCAGCGCATTTTCGGTACGTTTAGATTACAGCTGATCCATAGAACCTTCGAGTCCAGGCATGTGCTTAAAAAACCGTGGTTTTGCTTTTGCCCGCGGTCGTCAGTAACGAAATGTCCAAGTTATCAGTAGGTATTGTAATGTTAAGCAGCGCATTTTCGGTACGTTTAGATTACAGCTGATCCATAGAACCTTCGAGTCCAGGCATGTGCTTAAAAAACCGTGGTTTTGCTTTTGCCCGCGGTCGTCAGTAACGAAATGTCCAAGTTATCAGTAGGTATTGTAATGTTAAGCAGCGCATTTTCGGTACGTTTAGATTACAGCTGATCCATAGAACCTTCGAGTCCAGGCATGTGCTTAAAAAACCGTGGTTTTGCTTTTGCCCGCGGTCGTCAGTAACGAAATGTCCAAGGTATCAGTCGGTATGTCCATCATAAAATAATAAAATTTATTATAATAATAATAAGTTTACAAAAAAAAGTGTAGGTAAGTACATAATATGGTTCAGTAGTATTATATTAATCTAGGCCTATAATTATAATAATCTGGATATAAACTATGGTATGACAAATATGAGATTATACTCAAAAATAGAACTCTGAGCGTAATTTAGTGCGTTGCAGTGGCGAAGGTACCATACAACTCGATTTCCGCCGGCTTCCCTTCGAAAATTCAGCACCCTAATTGCGAAACACACTATCGATCTCAATTTGAATAATTTTGAAGCATATTGCTAATCCATTGCTTTCTATGTTCGAAAAATGTGTCTGCTTAACAATGTAAAAAACGCAATGAATCTAGTTGAACTATCAAACTGAAACCGATTCCGATTGAGAATGTGTTACGCAATTACCCCGCAGAACACAACCACTCTATAGTCAATTCATCATTGAAATATAATGAAACGTTTTATTGACTTTCTTTTGCTCAGGCAGTTGATCAACTGCAAATGTTTTATTCTGTGGCATGGATATTCCACGAAATGGTCGGCTGCGCATCGTAAATAGATACGTCGCGCTGCATTTGGGGGAAGCGGAGGTAGCGTTTGACAGACCTACGGGCCCGGAAAACCCCGTCTTAAACCTGTGTTGCAGGCCATATGGGGCATCTTTGAATGAAACAATTGAGGTCTAAATTTTGTTTAATACGCTAATTGATTAATTGAAGTGCCCTAGGTACACCATTCTCTGAATTCTTCGATCCTCTGTCACATCCACTGTTTATTTACATTATGTGTCATAATGACACCGGTCACTATCACTATAAACAAAGTGTCACTTGACACTAAAGTACCGCTTGTTTACTTTGTCAGTACTTAGAAATCAGTAGCTTGGTCTCACGGTACTTAGTTGTTTAAAAGTGTTGAATTAATATAAATATTAATTAATATTAATATGTTGGTTAAATTCTTATAACGTGGCTGGTGAAAAATGAAGGGAGACATTGAAAGAATTTATACGAAACTAGCTGTGCCCTGCGGTTTCATGCGCCGTTTAATTTAAAGGAAATCGTATTGTTAATAAACTAGCTTCTGCCCGCGACATCGTCTGCGTTAAATTTCTTGTTTTAACGTAAAATATATCCTGTGGCATCGCGTCGCCCGCCCGCGCTTTTACATAAGTACTTCATTTTTGCTTAGCGTTCTTCCAGAGGTTTTTTTCTTTTAAGAGTCCTTAGGGTCGTATCGTGATGTTAAACATCCATGTTAAGAGTCCCTATCAATTTCGCGGGGTGAAAACAGAAAATCAGTTTTTTTTAGCACAATTTTCTCAACAACCTTAACTTATCTACATTCTTTTTTTAAATACACAGTTACTTATCACCTATTTATCTAGTAAGTCTAAGAATTTCAATTTTAGTAAACGAACGATCGAATTTAAGTTTATAAGGCATCATTTAGATATTTTACTACAATTAAATAAGTAGTCAAAATAAAAATATAAACCTTAAATTTTAAAATATTTAACACTTATTATTATTTTCAATAAATTCTTACGCGTAGACAATGGTTTTGCACATGATTTTATTGGGTTTTTTCAGCGTGATTAACATTTTTTTACAAGTACTAAATCATTAAACTTTAAAAAAACAAAATTGTACACTTACTAATATAATATATGCCCAGTATTTATAATTTTTTTTAGATTGTTATTTGCTGCCAGTAAGTTATGAAAGTAATTGAAAAACATGGTGTTTCATGCTTACGTAAAAACATGTGTTAGATTTTTATTTTTTGTAATTTATATTAAGTATGTAGTTATCAAAATTTAAAATTGTACACTTACTAGATAAATAGTTGATAAATAACTGTGTATTTAAAAAAAAAACTAGTTAAGGTTATTGAGAAATTTGCGCTGAAAAAACTTGAATTTTCTGTTTTTAGACCGCGAACTTGATAGGGACCCTTAAAGAATTTTTCAATTCTACTGGCAGTTCCAGGGATTAGCGCGCTCAAACAAACAAACTCTTCAGTTTTTAGCATTATTAAGCACTAGCTTCTGCCCGTGACCTCGGTCGGGTGGAAGTCGTAAGATACACAATATAAAAGGTTCCAATGTTGCCTGGAAGAGATCGCAGAAAGCGATAAGGCCACCCATTGTATGTTTTGTAGTAATAATTGTTTTTTGTCATTTATTTTCTGGTGTACAATAAAGTATATATAAATAAATAAATATACTAAAATAACAGCTACATTTTTATAAAACTCCCTCGGCCCCCGGCCCCCGGCGTATTGCATCGCCCGCCCGCGCTATTAAGTCATCTTTTTACTCAGCTCCTATGGACCGTAGCGTGATATATATACCCTATAATCTTCCTCATGAATTGGGCTAACAAATGTAAAAAGAACTTTTTAAAACCGATAGTTCCAGAGATTAGCGCGTTCAAACAAACTCTTCAGCTTGATAATATTAATAGTTTAGATCAGCGGTCGGCAAGCTGCGGCCCTCGTGCCTCCTCTTTGCGGTCCGCAACTGTTTTGTAAATGGTCATTTGGAATTAGGTATAATATTATAATTTCGCACCAAAACTGAAATCAGTGCCATCCGCGAAAGCCGGCACTGGCTCACAAGACTCGCATCTTCGATCAATAAAGACTCGCATGCATAATTATAGATCTCACTTAATTTGTTTATTTTTTCTCATTTTTTAAAATTATGAACAATTGCGGCCCGCCTATAATTCATTTTGCCACTATGTGGCCTGTGCCTGCTAAAAGGTTGCCGACCGCTGGTTTAGATGGTTTTTTAAGTATCTTCTTTATAGCATGCTCAAAGTGAATCCTTTGTAAAACTTACAACTCATGACAGTCACACAATGTGCCACTTTGGCATGTCAATGCCAATAGCGAGTGCTGAGTTAACAAATCATCTTCTAATTAGCAGCTTAGCTAGCTGCTTTGTAATAATTAGTTAGCGTATGTAACGCTAACTTAATGTGAGGTACGGCCATTGATGGGCTGTTATTACGACTTGTGAGGCAGTTTGTCATGAAACATCATTTAGACTGCGCTGTATGGTTCTTGTGCCTATGATTTTTGAACGCAAGTTGGTGCGATTTTTGGCACGCGAAGTAGTTGCTCTTGCGTTATCTAGATGTATCTATATCTGTGATATTAACTCTTCCGTGTCTATATATATATATCCTCGAAACCGCAATTTTTGTTAAAACAAACCCCAATCTGTTCCCACATCTGCAGGACTTTGTACCACGTAACAGACGGGATCTGACCATTCTTCACGTCTGCCCAGCAACTACGGGACTCATGCGCAAAAGTATCGTATGCATGGCGCCTACTATAAACCATATATATTGCCTAAAGAAGCTAAATAGTAATAAATTTAAGCGTCACTTAAAAATGTTTCTTTCGCAAAAAGCATTAATTAGTATCTTCGAATTTCTGAGCCGAAAAAGTTTTTGTTGATTGAATAATTTTATCTTTTTCCGGGCACTAATATTAAATTTATATGAATACTTACGGCTGTAATTTTTGACATAAACGGTGTAATTTTTGACATTAATCTTGTAATTTTGACATCAATCTTGTAATCTTGTCAATTTGACATAAATCTTTTAATTTTGACGTAGTAACTTTGACATTAGTCTTGTATTTGATTGACATTAAAGTTTTTGCTTTTTTTAATTTTGACATCATAACATAAAAATAATTTATAAAGTATCTAAATTAAAAACTTTGTAATTGCATTTTCCGATTTTTCTTATTGATGAGTAAGTAATTCTTTTAATTGTAATGGAGATATTTGTAAATTCCAATACTTACGGCTAAACATGATGGGACTCAAACGATGATTTATCTTGCATGCTCTTGTATGTATACAATGTTTAAACAAATAAAAAAATCTTATCTAGAACTATTGAAAAAGTTATAAAAATGTTTGAAGTTGTAGCGTAAACTGAACTTTATGGTGTAGGATTTAAAGTTATTATTCTATAAACTCATATTTGTTTACATTTTTGTCAAATAAATCGTGAACGCAGATTAGGCTGTTTGTAATGGCGTTCAGCCTAAATGGTCAGTCGTTATTTTCGGTTCTCCGTTATTTACCAGCCAATGAAACAAGTTCCTAACGTTCCCTTTCTCTTGTTCCCCAGCGGTTTCCTTAGAAACCTTAGTCGAGAACTGTCACAAGCTGTTGGAGAAGTTCCACTACTCGTGGGAGATGATGCCCCTCGTCCTGGTTATCCTCAATTACGCGGGAAGCGACCTGGACGAGGCGTCGCGGAAAATTGACGAAGGTAGGTCTTAGATATTTGTAGCTGCTATTGCAATTGTTTGAATTTAAATATTGTGTTGCAAAGCGATTGTTTTGAGTAAAAAGGTCTGACTTGCAGGAGTGCTGAAAAGTTGTTAACAGTCATGAAAAACATATGTCTTGGATATCCGCCCGATTATATGTAAAAAAAAATGAGTTTGTATTTTTGAGCATAATCTAATTTACAGGATACAGTCCATATTAGACAAAATGCCTTCCATAACAGAACAAAGTTTATAAATAACCTTCTAATTTGTCCCCAAAAGTGATAAAATATATTATAAAAAAAAATATATAAAATTTTAATAAATAAATTTTAAATAATAAAAAAAATAGTAATTTTAATAATATAAATAATAATAATTTTAAATTTCTCCCTTATATTCAAAATTCGTTTATTTACGTTACACGTCCGTGTTTGGGTCACAGAAATTCAAGTATACCAAAATTCAACTGAATCAGTTCAATAACTTTGGAGCAAATTGCCTGTCATAGACAGACAAACACACGAGTGATCCTATAAGACTTCCATTTTTTCATTCTGACGTACGAAACCCCAAAAAGAGAAAAAAAAAAAAAACGAGTGTGCTTATGACCACACGACTGAAGTGAAACTTCTTTCGCTCCATATGTATGTATACAACGTGGCGCTACAATGGTGACATTAATTTAACACACGGGTAGGGCTAGTGCCTATTAATCATATAAATTTTGATAGGTTAAAATAATTCGTAAATTAAAAAAAAAATGTTTTCAAACAAACTAAATAATAAAAAAGTAACTAAAATTGGGATCACCCTTGCAAAAATCCATTCTATTGCTTAGATATACGGAACGTATTTGGCTATGAGAGGAAGAGAGAAAGAAAATGTGCGCGCGCACTGCTGTCTCTTGCTTATATCCCCCACTTAACTTCCGTTCGCCTTGCCCGATCACACTTTTCGTAACGCTTACGTCACGCGTTCGCCAGCTTACTCCCCAAGTCAAGCGTGCGTAAAGAAGTTTCACTTCAAAATCATGAAAGAAAGCGCTATATTTTATGAAGAACGCACATTGGTCTATTATAAAGCTTTTCTCACTCGTGCGATTCAGACTTAATTGGTGCTACAATGTAGCGAGCCGGAGACGCCCGAATGCCTTCCGAAGCTCACGAGTACGGGAGGAAGTGGCGTTACGGCAATGCTTGTAATTATTTGCATACGTGCCCCTGCCTCGTACTCGACTCAACTCGGGCCATTTCGGGCCGACTCGGGTTCCCTACAGACAGTCTGGCGTGATTCAGCCTTTAGCTACAGCCGAAGACGCACTGAAACTTAGCTCGAAACAGTCCGATATTTTTTTTTTTTACCGATTAGAAAATACGTAAGAGGTTATGCATTAGGGGAGATTTTTTATCTTGTTTTCTAGTATTAGTATAACTCAACACAGTTATAAATGTACAACATATGATCATAAACGGATTGAAATAAATTATTTTTTCATTTGAATTTGTTATCAATTTTCTCAATATTTTATATCGGATAGTTGCCGAAACATAAAGCTTTCAGTGTGCCTTGCTTGCACTTCTCTTTTACTCCGTCTATATTTTGCGCAAGTTGTAAATTACTTACGTGATTGTTTAAAATTTACAATTACATTATCTGAGGCTAGCGTAAAAGATGACGGAGTAATAAAGATGTTATTTGCTTTTCTTAATAAGAGTGTCATTTGCATTAACCAATTATGATATTTTTTTTTAGATTTTGAATTATTTAGAAGAATTTTAAGGGGTAATTCTTGTAATTTTAAGAACGTTCACAGTCTGATCTAATCAGTCTCCATATGCCAAAAAATAGTATTTTGATGTTTTACATGGAAATGGACGGTGGCTCGATTTAGAAGTCAGGGATTGTATTAATCATAAAGAGATTTTATGTAAAGGGACGGGAGTAAACTGAAATAACATAAACAGTTACTTAGGTACTTTTAATTCAAGACATTGGTTAATGTAAAGAAACACCCTTTTTTTCATAGAGGAAGGGTCAATTTAACTCAGTTTTTCTTTGAATTCATAATTTATTATATTCTTGTCTTTGTAACTGTTGTATTTAATTGTAAGAATTTGGTAAATTTACCCTCACTGATAATTTTATACATAACTTTACACGTCTTTTAGTGTCTTATTTTCTTAAAATATAATTATTATGGAACAGAAATAAGTAAGTAAGCAGAAGATAAATTTCTCTTACCAATCTACCCAATTAGTAAAAAAAAAAATAACAGATGAAAGTCGAAATAAAATTCCTTTATTTTTGACAATGCATACTGGATAAAATATTACCTACTTTTATTTTTACTATTCTCAATTTCAATAAAGTATCATAACTAATGTACTTGTGACTAGTAATTGTTGACATATGCTCGGTTCCTATAAACAAAAACGAATCGTTTTGCTTGCCCACTGGCATTTTTATTGCCAAACTGGGCATAATATAAATATATTCGTGGAATCGATCATTATGGCCTACTGATAGAAGATTATTTACTGGGCTTTCTGTGGATAATCGTATAGCCGGAGGTCAATGTTTACTATTTAACATATTAAATTTAATTATTACTTAGAAACCTTCGTGAGAGTGTAAATTTTGTAGAATTACGTACAAGAAACAACGATCTTTTTGTAAAAAAAACGTAAATGCTAGACCTTTTTTTTTACAAAATTCTATTTAGTCTGTTATGCACATAGGACTTTATTTGTTTTTTTAATTTTCTCATACTTACGAATAAAGATAGATACGATAATAATATTTCTGTGCTATTTTAATTACATCAAAGTAGTCAGCAATAAACATAAAGGATGTAGTAGTAAATGACGTGATAGGTAATGTTTATTTATAAAAGCGGACAACTCCATAATGTCGTATGTCACAATCACTCGTTATTGAGTTGACAGCTTTTATGTTCTTGCAACGCGAGTTAACTGTACAGTGGAAATCATTTGTGGTTTATTGATAAATTTAAAAAAATATGTACGTTTATCTATAATTTGTTTAGATAGCTGACGCTGTTATTGACTGTTTTTAAATTGAGAAGTACTATATTTTCTAGCGAATAAAGACTTACTTACAAATTAAAAACAGAGGTGAATCTATCTGGTTATCTCTTTCTCAGTTCAGTTTTGTTTGTTTGAGATAATAGTTAATAAAGGACTCAATAGGATTTCTATTACGAGAGGTACAGGATAAGATTGAGAGATAAATGTTTGCCTCAAAATTGAAACTTATTCCGTTTGAACTCTGCAATTAATACATTAAATTATCTTTATTCAATTTTATTTTCCTTCTGTATTTTAAGAGCCATGTGTTTTTATTGGTCATTGACAAGATTTAAATGAATACATTATTGTATTTTTTAAGAAAAAGCAAAAGATTTTCACAACTGTACTAATTGTGCCTACTTACATTATTAATGAAAAAAAAAACTGCATTTATGTGAAGTCTTGTTTTTTTCTCACATTAAATAAAATCAAATTAATTTGCTAATATATTATTTTAATAGAAAGTATATCCACATATGATTTTATTCCAACTCTTATGCAGTTTTTTTTCTCTCTTTCGCCAAGCGATTGTCCAATGCGCGCCTTACTTGTCCTCAGGAAAGATGATAATCAACGAATACGCGAGGAAGCACAATCTGAACATCTTCGACGGTCTAGAGCTGAGGAACTCGACACGCCAGTACGGACTTTAATAGTAATAAATAGTTTTTACCCAAACACAGAAACAGTGCTAAAACACACTGTCCGGCTTAGACGTCTGTGACAAACTTGGTTCTTGTTTTCCCTTAATTTTTCAAAAGATTTTAATCAACTACCCGCCTTCTCCTATTCAACTTTTTCGTCGGGAATTTCAGCCTACTTTAAATTGACCATTACATATTTTTTCGTTTTGTGTTTTCTTCCAAATGCCGAATTAGGTACGGAAGAAAACACTGGACGATATTTACAGACTTCATAGCGTTTTAATAATACCTACTTGTTTTGTCCAGAAGGAACATTGCTTAGAACAAGAAATAAGTCTGTCGTTTACAAAGCTATTAACGAATATCGTCACTCACGTAGTACAAATAACTGTCACAAAGTCACACAACGCCATAGGCACGCTTCTACAATACTACACACACAACACACACACATTCACATTCTGTTACTCCTATTAGAATGTTCATAAAAGCGACAATATTTTAATAAAGGTACACCGATTTAATATCTTATTCCGACATTAAAATGTTTGGAATAGGTTTATATTTCTTAACACATAAATACACATGTAGACTTTTTGCTTTCATGTACTTTTAATTGGGGTATCTTAACCATATTTTTTTGTAAAAAAAATTAAGTATCAACTTATTTAGAATTTTATATAGATTTCTTGTTTATAATTTTTTTTTCGTACGTTACGTTTTCTAGATATAAACTCCAAAACGACTACAAAACTAAATAATTTACTAGTCTAATGACTTTCCCAGCGGCTACAAAGATGCGCAGGCGACTATTATGTCTGTCGTTGAGATACCACTTTCGTTGCTGTGCTAAGCTCACATTCCTATTTAGCTTATTTATATTAGTATACTAACAGTTTTAGTAATTCGCGGTAAATTAGGCTTGAGGACAGATACATTTGGTTTTTGACTCGAAAAATTAACAATGCAATGTTAATAAAAATGTTGGTTGGTTTGTAAAAGCCACCGAGAACCGAAACTAATTTGACGCTATGATTTGAAAAATTTTTGGGGTAAATAATATGATGTTTAATTGATTCGTTTCTTTGGTCTTAAAATAGCCAAACAATAATTCTTCTTCACATTTTTTTGTAGTTTCCACACATACCTACTTACACAAATCATTATAGATTTGTAATTCAGATAATTTCATAAGTTTTCCCAGTTGACTCTAATATTTTAACAAGCTTGAATTATGAATATAATAATAGGCCTATTTTATTAATGCAAATCCCCACAGTATTATATCAAAGTTTATAAAACCTTCACCGTATCGTCGTTTCAATACATTCAGCTAACACTGAACATCACTTACGCCACAAATAAACACAACATAACAGATACACTAATTTTACAACACGTCATTATTGTCAACTTACGACGTCCGATCTATAAGGTCGTATGTTTAGATATGACTTTATAGAATTTATACATTCTCTAATTCACGATAGTGTTGTAACTGTTCGGTTTAGGTATTGTATATTATATAGCTGGTTTACAAATAAAATATGGACTGTTTTTTTGTTATTATTTTGGTGAAGTTTCTTCTTAAATAATTATTTTTAACCACATGTAGTACCTATCTAAATAACATACTTAACATGACGCCTGTGTAATCCACGAAGGATTACGCAGAGATGTACCTGTTTTTACTTTTAGGTGCTATTTTTAATTTTCTTCACGCAATATTATTTGATAAAATCGCTGAAAAATTATAACTACTATAGAATTCCTAGAACCATCAAATGTTTATTTATTATTAATTAATAAATTAGGCAACATTAAAGCTGCAATAATGTTAATTTAACAAAATCGTGACATTATACATACATCGTTTTATAATAGATTTTAAAAATATCAAGAGGCCTTAAATCTATTTTATTCGTAAACCAAAGTATTCCATAATATTGGAAGTTACACTAAAGACTAACCAGATCACACACAACACATGCATTTCGAAATTATGACGTTCACATTTCCAGTGTGCATTCCATTACTGTTTCTGTTCAAAGATATCAGAGACAATATTTAATATTATCACAATAAAAGCGCAATGGAAAATTGACTATGTCGGATTTTCGTTATAGAATCACAAAACAATACTTTTATGAACATATTTACATACGAAACTGAATTTGCAATATCATGTTCTTGCATAAAAGATATACTTAATTAAGAATAGTTGCTGTACTAACGCTTGGTTATAGGAACGAAATAAAAAACAAAAAAAAAAAAATAATTAATACTTTATATATTATGTTCAAATTGGGGAAAAACTGAACGAGCTTTTTTCTATAGGATTTTTGTATGAATTATTTACATTTGGACAGGACAACGTCCGTCGGGGAGATGGTTTGCTAAAGACTGACGTTTATATAAAAACTACAACAGTTTCAGTACACGTCTTACTTTGATATCTATTTTAACAATTATTTGTTGACTGTAAATACAATATTTAAACACATTATTCACATTTTAATCTGCATTTACCGCTTGCTGCTAGAATAATTTAGAAGTAAGTAAATCGACTGTTGTTAAAGTGGTATTATGTACAATCTTGTTTGTTTTTACGTTCCCCGCTATCTAGACGGTATAATTTAGGTAAATTGAATACTCCCCTTAGGTTAGACTCAGCTTGAAATGTCTTGAAAAGAAGACTTAACTTGCAAGGCACAAGCAACTAGGTTTTAACAAATTACAAGATGTTTTAGGGGTGCCATATCTTAAACAAACGTTCAGATTAAATTAATAAAAAAAAAACCAAGAATAAATGACTTGAATGTGAATGAACAAGTTACAGAAACATCAAACCAGCGGGGTGATCGCGTAACACACTTATAATGGCAATGCCTTTCAAGACAAGGGCTGGTTAGCAAAGCCGTGGGGGTAATTGCGTAACAATGACAATATGTAGTTCACAATGGGTTTCATTTTGACAGTTCACTCATGTTCATCGACATTAATCAACAACATTCATTGCGTTATTTACGTTGTTGAGCAGAAGAATTTTACAAACCTAAGAAGCAATGAAGTAGCAATATCCTTTAAAACTCTCGGATTGTTATTGAAAGTGTATTACGAAATTGGGTTAGGCAGGCAATTTTCACACTTTTTGCCTAAACAGCTCGAACCGTCGCCAATAAGCGGTTCCTATCTGAATTAGCGTTGACAACCCGCTTGTCAGCGCCGACAAACGCTGGCATAAAGGAGCTGGTTACCAACTTTCTACCCTTACCGCAATTACGCAATTAGTGTAAGGATTTTTAAACCTATTATAGGAAAAAGCATAAAAGTAATCACAATACGGTGCAGCGCAGACGACACACTTTTTGTGCGATCGAGTCTGCGGCGCACAAAAAGTCTGCATGGCGCGCAAAAAGTCTGCCGCGGATTTTTCACAGACTCAACGCACACGACGCACATCTTCGATCATTCTGTCGGCAGAGCTGTAGGGACGTAGACGCTATGGAAATCGTGCAGAGATCGCAAAGTATTATTTTGATAATAAATCGCGCCATGATAATAGATCGCGTGCGCTACGTCCACCCCTAGCAAATGCAGATTGCCGACTAAAATGTGCGCCGTCTGCGTTAGCGCGCGTTGAAGCAAACGTTCTATTTTTTTCACACACTTTTTGTGCGGAGCGGCGCGGCGTGGCGCGGCGCGATCTGCCCGAATTACACGGATTTTTTGTGCGCTGGACTTTTTGCGCGTCGTGTGCGTTACTGCATATAATTGCATAGGTTCTATTTTCACAGACTAAAAAGTGCGTCACGGATAGTCTGTCGTCTGCGCTGCACCTACAGCGTACATTCTAATACTCGACTAATACAAGCGACATTCGCAAGAATTTTACGACGCAGCTTCTCAGAAAGGCATTGCAGTGCGCCCGCGCACAATTATTGTTACAATTTTGACGTCTTTATCACGATTGGACGCCGGCCAACATGTACAAATTGCACATTTACTTTTTCATTATCGTTATGGAGAAAAACGTTGTGTGAATTGTTTATTATGTTAGGTGCTTTTAATTTGTTGTGAAGATGAGAATCGAGTAGCTTTTTTGTAATAGCTCGATTTTGTTTCAATATAAACTGTATGTAGAGATTTTTTTTAAATTGCTGAATGGATCTGCTTTTGACATCCGTCACGCCTGATCGGAAGTGATGGATGAGGTCCAAGGTGGAGCGAGCGTGCCCAGAAGATGCTTGTTCACTCTTGCTTTGAAGACAGACTAGTTAAATGTGGAAGGGAATACAGACACACACTTTAGCTGTGCGCATATTAATGTGGAGGAAAAGCGCTGAGTTTCACTTGAATGGCCAAAAACAACAATATATTCGAATAAATAAATAGCATCGTTGAGTTTTTATTTCTATAATATTGACGTAACAATTTTTTTCTCAACGAGAAACCGTTACCTCTAAACAATTCATCTCATTGTACCCACAGCTAAAGGCAATTCGCCATTTTGAAAAAAAAAAACAAAAGAAATTACTTCATTTGTCATTATAACTGAAATAACAGATGGAAAATAATAATATATAGCGGTGACACAATAGTGCTATTATTTATGCAAAAAACGCTAATAATGACACTGAGAAACCTTCCAATTAACAATTATTTATTGATTATAATAGAAATTGATATGAAAAAAAAAAACTATGACTGGTTCGTCTTTTCAATTCCGCTATTGTTTTTAATTGAATAAAATTGTAATTAATAATGGAGGCCTTCAATAAATTGAATGATTAAATAGACTTATTTTTTAATAAGTTGGGGCCACGAAACTTGTATCAGTTGAATTATGCTGAATAATAGATTTAAAACGTCAGAAGTGGCTCTTTGCTAGCTGTTTAAGAAATTTTGTTACATCGAAAGGTATAAGGTACCCAATGAAATAGCAAGGTTGGGCATGTAATTTGAGAGTTTAGAGAATAGTGATATTTAGTGACGAATTCTAGGAAATTAAAAAAAAATCATGAAAATTGTTTTTTTCGAATTCCATGAATTTTCGCCTAGGGTTTATGGGGTGCTAATTTTTGCACACTATCACGCCTTGGAAGGAATACGTCAAATTACAAGTCACCCTGTGTATTTCAAGTGTCGAGAAAATATTGTTCTGTTAGCATTGTTTTCTTAAACAGTTTCTGTACTCAAAGACATTCAGAAGAAATAAGTCATTCTAACTAAATAGTACTTAAAATATAATCAGCATATTATTATTATATTTTCTATAACTTTAGTATAGGTAATAGTAATGACCTTAAAACTAAAAGACAACAAATGCACGAAACGTCATAAGTCATTTAATCATTTCAAATACTGATCCAAATTAGTGCAAATATGGATAAAAAAGCCGGATATAAAAATAAAACAGCGGGGTAATTGACAGTTCAACAACATTCATTGCGTTATTCACATTGTTGAACAGATCATTTTTTGTTTTCGAATACATGAAGCAATGGATTCGCAATGTCCTTCAAAATGATTCCGATTGTGATTGATAGTGTGTTACGCACAGACTTTTTGAACGCTGTCAAGTCTTCATATCCAGTGTATTCTAAATTATAGGCCGACCGCTTAACTGAGACGTTGCTTGAGGTAGCTACGCGGTGCGGGAGAGGTGATAGTTGTAACAAGTAATTTTTCTTGCGAATTATATGTTGGCCCATAGTAAAAGTTGTTAATATTGATGGGTAGAACACCCCCTTAAATTTTGTCGCATGTTTTTACCAGTCAGCCTATACATATACCACCCCCAGCAATTAAGTATTAACTGACACATAAGTCAAGAAAGCCACAAATCGATTGACCAGAACAGATCAAGTAACATTTTTACTTCCACCCTACCTGTAACAACAGCTGCCCTACCTTAAATTCAAGTCTAGCCTGATCACGTCACCACACCGCTCCCGCACCACGCTGCTACCTCAGGCAACGTCGCGTCGTTAAGCGGTCGGCGGCCTATAGATGAGACCACTGTATTATAATGTTTCACCAACAACAACATTTCATCGCTATTCTTGTGGCCATCTCCGTCATTCAGCTCCTTAGTGATGTGTGTGTAGGATGTCCGATCGGCTGTCAGTTTATCGATATTAACAATCGCGGTAACCGACACGTTACTTGCGGTTACCATCATGTTAGAATTTATTTCGTTGGGTATCTGTATTTTTACGCTGCAAATGCATAATATGGCAGAACTTAAGAATAGAATAGAATTTTTCTTTATTTGCACAGGAAGTTAAGTTGATGTTAAGATGTTAAGTTTAAAATGATCCTATACTAACTACTTTAACTAAGACATGCAAACAGTTTTAGCAATGATAATTAAAGACTCAATAATATATATTATTAACACATTCAATCAAAACAATATAAGTTTACCATGTCAAGATGAAATTCAGTAGATACATAATTTTAAATAGGCAATACAATACAATAATGTTTAATAAAAATGGATTATAGATTCATCAAGTTTGAGGTCAATAAACAACATGCGTAATTCAGCAACCATATCATTAATTATCAAATGATTCACGATTTCGTAACGTATTTCAATGTAATCATCACAATACTATCACCGTACATTGTGCTACATTGCAACTTCAGTTTCGTCTTACATGCTACACGTTCCACACACACTAGTGACGCGACAAATTTGTTGCACACGATAAAGTGGTTAAGTCAGAATCAGCTGTATTAAACACGGTCTAACCAGTCGTGATTTCAACTTTACAGTGACCGGACGAAGGTGGCGAAATTCGAAATATAACCTGTGACATTCCAATTCCAAAATTCGAATTTAACGGCCATCATAGTGCTGTGTTAGTGTTGAGTGTCGATACCATTTTTATTTAGAATTATTTTCTTTTTTCGTAGGAAAATGCTGGAAATTAATAATATAAGTGGTGTACTATCGTCGTCCATGAAGTTATTTTGCGAATGATACTTTGTTTTACAAGTGCCGTGTTTTGTGTGGACGCTTGCTGTGCGATGCTGTGTTGCGAACGACAACGGACTTATTGTGGCTACCTACGGTGTTTCGGTGAGTTGACTTATATATTGTTATTAGCAATTCAATAGACATAGTAGAACTCAAGAATTTCAATTATTTCAAAATGTCTGTTGAGTTGACTCTTTATTTAAAATTGCACAAACGCTTTTGAATTGTCTGCAAATATTTGTTAACAGTTATACTATAATATGAAATAGCTATATTGTCACATCAAGATATTATTTCCTTTGACGCACATAAAGATAGCAACTTGAGAGCGGTTGTGTGTTTCAATCTGTTTGCACCAAGTAGGTACTTGTTTACTGCTCATATTCATAAGTAGGATTTTATGTTACAACTTACACATAAAATAAAATGCTATTTATGAAATAAGACAATTTGCGATGCGATGGTAGTATTTTATTGCTTTTAAGAACCGGAGGAATGTATGCGATTACCGCCTTTATTTCACGTTATTACGATATTTTATAATCATTATAACTTTTAAGGTTAAATTGTAACTACGAAGTTTTACTACTTACACTATAAAATTATTAGTTTTAACCTGAAAGTTGTCTCAGTTTTTATAGGTATGTGGCGAAAAATAATTTACTACAGTAATATATTAAACCTTAATTCATTTTCGCATAGTTTTATGCATACATAGTAATAAAACAAAGCGCCAATTAAGAACTTTAACAACCCTAACATTTGATTAAGTATAGGATTTCTTTTGTGCAACTAAATAGGGATTGGCATCGATATCGATACTCTTACTTATTCTGTACAATTTTGTGCAATACATCACTAAATTTTTATTTCTAATTTGCTGTTTATTGAGGAAAATCACAGCGTTTCCAGTGGTATTTATTTTACTAGAAATTGTGAACGGTTCAATTGGCAAAAGGGCCATTCTCGTCAAAGTTTACAAACTCATAACGTTCACAAAAGGGATTTTATCGCTGCTTATTTCCAGTTTTTTATTTTGAACATCGAGAGATCTACTGGCTTATAAAGCCATCGGAGATGATCTCTTAGAATTCGTTTTTTTAATAAGGTATCAGTCGTAACTACACAATAGGTCTTATGGAGTTTTTACACATTCTTCTCCATACAAAACTACCGTTGGGAAGGGGCGCCTAGAATCATTTCTATTTTCTTGTAAATGACGTTCAAAAGGTGCCTTAATGGACTACTTGAAATAAATGATTTTACTCTGACTAATTAATATATTACTATATTTTTACGACTATTAATATATTATTTGTATTCACACTTTGTATTTGTGTTGACATTTAATATGAATATTGCTTATGAGTTCTTTCAACCTCATTGATAATTTTAGTGTAGGTATCATCAGTGGCGTGCCTAGGGGTCAAAATTAGGGCAAGCCCACAAAATTTCAACATATAAAAAAAAACTGAGGAATTGGCTGATTTATTTCTTGTTAATGGTTGTTAGTAGTACTAACATCATTATTATAATATTAGTAAGAAGACCTTTAAATACGAAGAGTACATAATTATTTCAAGCATCAGAGCGCCATCTATATCAATGAATGTGCATAGCCACAGCGCATAATTCATAATTCGCACCAGATGACCTCACGCAATAATAAAGGAATTCAATTTTTATAGTCGATTGAAAATGTTAACATGAGATAATCATAATACCCTATAACATATAAACATAATCATGATGAGAACGTCTTCGACACTTACGAGCATGAAATCTAATAGGATTGTTTATTTTTCAGTCGTTTACCAAAACTACGAATGCCACACAAACAACATTATTGCCTAAACAAATTTTGGCTTTTCATGACACCAGCTATCTAATCTGTTTTGTTAAAACAATCGTATGAGTAGGTAGGTACCTACCTATTTTGATTTAATCCGGAATCTGTCTTCTTGACTGACAAAAATACTTGTTTTTATTTCCGAGAAGTACTTACAGTAATTTAGGATTGGTTACGGTGAAGTAAAGAGTTACATAATGAAATAAAACTCAATGTATTTACATACCTTTTCGATGATAGTTTCCGATTTCACACGATAAAAGAACACTATATTCATTAACCATTTTCAAAATCATAGGGAATGACATCGACACATCAATAATTTTAAATTTAAATTATAAAACTACTTAATTCTCAAAATATTCAAAACTTCAAAACAATAACAAATGCGGCATCGCGCCATGCGATGGCCATGCGTGCATTCCTTTCGCAACTCACTTAACACTTTACGCGGGTCAACGCGGCGGCTATGCATTTGCGCGAACTTCATGCCTCTCAAAAGCCGGGCTTTTATTTTCATAGAAATTGTGCATAAGTACTTACCAATACATCAACAAATGTAAACGTTTCTATAGCAATTTGTAGGCGAAAACTGCGAGACAGAGAAAGGAAAGGCAAGCCAGATAAGAAGCCCTATTAGTGTGTGAGCGAGATGGCGCTTTTGAACGCATTGTATAGCGTTTAGAGGCGAAATTGGCGCGTTTGGCAGCAAATCGCATAGGTACTTTTATTCTATGAATGATTGCAACCTACCTAGCTCAGTGCGCGCGGCTGATAAAGTTCGGATTTCGAAATTTTATCATTCTTATGAATGTTTGAGTTCAAGTTCATTGACTGGTGCTTTTTTAATATATTTTTTATTTTATAGATTGAAACGTACTTAAACGTTCGTTGTTGTGAATTATGATTTTATAGGGAAAGCCGGGCTTTTTGGCTTCTATGAAGGTACCGCCACTGGGTATCATCATTTTCTTGTTAAGAAAAATATATTTTGCGCCGACACCAAATAATTGTATTTGGTGTCTTTTCATTCATATATTTTCCTTCCATATTTCTCTATTAGTCGTCATCTCGGCAGCCACCCGTTTCTAACCATATCATCTTTCACACAATCCATCCATCGTTTCTTTGGTCTTCCCCTACTTTTATACCCATAGTTATTAGCATCAATAGACCGCTATGACTATAAAATGTAAGCTACAATTAGCGGACGATAAATCACTGAATACGCCGTTTTATCTCTGATGAACACAGATAATAAAGCAAACGCCAAACAAATTGAGAAATTAGAAATGTTAATAAAACTTTTTGTTGAAAACATTTACAAAACATACAATTTTCTAAAGATAATAGGTATTTTTTTTCTTTATAACATTGCTAAAGAGAAAAAAAAAATCAACTAAAAAATCAACATATACAACCATTTATTTGTGGAATATCGTAGAAGAGAAATAATTAACATGGAACAAATTAAGATATTACATTACGGATGTTAATTACAAATTTTAATGACCAACCACACAATATTTTCTTAGAAAAACAGTCATTTATTAATGAAATCTCGCAGTTAGAGAGAATATCACTCTTTCAACCGCCATTGCAGACTAACCCGCCAACCGCTTTACACTTTTATAATCTACAATTACGGATTGTAAAAATGTAAAATGGAATTCCTTAATGGCGAATGTTGTAAAAGGGGCAAAGTCTGTAATGAGTTGCGTGTAAGCAAAATTTGTATTTATTTCACTATACCGAGAAACAACAATAAAATCTTGCAATTATGTTATACTAGCTGTGGTTCAGTACTTGTTAGCTTGGTTAGTTGCCGCCAATAAAATGCAGGCAGTCTGTGGTACCGATATTTTAATTGTTTTATTCAGTAGCTGAGGGACTAAGTTTTAATTGCGGGTATTTAATGGAAGTCTTATATCAACAAGAAAATGTGAAAATCTTTAATGAATTTCTGACGTTGTGGGGTCAGTTTTTTAAAAGTTTTATAGTATTACTAGATACGCGCCTAAAGACACAGTTCTATAAAAGAGCGGTGGCCGCCATATAACGACCGCAGTGATGGCTGTTAGGAAAATGATGGCAGAGGGGTTTGACTTTACTACAGTAATATTGTCTATTCATATCTATCAGTATTGTGACTCGGCCCTGTTCTAGAAATAATTACCTACAGCCGCACGGTACGAAAACGCGCGATAGGGCTGCCCGCCTACAGTATTTTAATTTCATCAACCTACTTGAGTTTCTTTCTAGTTTTGTGATGGTATAGGTAAATAATATTTTTTTTTTATTTAAAAAAATTATATCAGTTGTCAATGGAAGAGTTCAATAATTACAAATAAAGTTATGTTTTGTTTTTAAAAAAAAACTTATTGACTGATTCAAGCAACCAAAAACAGCACAATATAGGGTATAATTGCTCTTTGCCATACTAAGTAAGTATTTGTACTTATTTCAACGAATATTTGTCACAAATCGCACGCTTACTGCTTACAAAACTATCACCCTTTCGTCACTGCGGAGCATTCGAGACTGTTTGTTTACCGAGTGTAAACCGAACTCGAGGCGCGTAGGTATGACTCGCGTTCCGACCGTTTGTATGAAGATAGAACTAGATACTGTATAGATAATATTACCGTGACTTTACGGTGTGTCAAAAAACGCTCTCTAGGAAAATATGGCAACTTCAAAAATTCAAAATTGTTTATTACTATTACTATAACTTACTTTCATACGCAACGGTTCAGGGACGTCATTCGCCGGTAAATTGCAGACGCTATGTGGCAGCCACCGCTCTTCTTGGAAATCTTAACTTTAACTTTCCATTTTTTTAGTTTTCTTGATTTTTCAATAGTTTGGTTCAGAAAGCTGGGTGGCCAATCAAGACACGCACTACTAACCAAGCAAGAACCACAGATAACACAAAAAACTCTTAATTTTGTCGTAAAAAACGTATTAACTTCCTCTTTATTTGTAAAAAGTAATAATACAAACACAAAAAAGAACTATCTAAACGCATAACTACTCAGTAAAGCGCAAAAAACATAAAAAAAAAAACAAAGAAAGTTCGTTTTCAATTATGTTTCGACGGTCGTAAATATTTCGAACTACGCATCAACCAATAGAAACCGGCGCAGCAACTTTGCAGCAGATTATAATTCCTGTTGGTTGGTTGTTTAACCACAGAACAGATTACCCGTATCCCCTATGCGTTAGAAATGGTATAGGAATTATTGCTGACACTTTTTTGTTAACTGCGGTAGGTCTATGCTATGTGTTACAAAATTGCATCGGAAACGTATCGTGTGAAATTTGTTGTAAAGAGCTGTGACTGGACTGGAAAGCCTCATATCTGTAACTGATGAGTGTAACTAGAGGGGGGGGGGGCAAGGAAGGGCAATGACTACCCTAGAAACTTCTTTGCCCACTAGAAGATAATGTGGTTATGACTGGGTTTAAAACAGAAGAAGAACTTGCGGGGGATCCAGGGGATGAAGGGGAGGGGGATCAAACCGGCATAAATCGAAAAATCGACTGTATTGAACAACTTACTGTTTAATCGTTTTTTATTAGAGCCCTATATTTTGATCAAGATGTAAGGTTTGTAGAGTTAGGCCTGGTAGAGTTAGGAGCTTGGCTCTACATTGCATCTGATAACTTTTTAACAGTGAAAGCATTATTTATGTCTTCGCAACTTACTTTACATGAAATATTTTTGGTGGGATTATTTATTACGAGGCGTCATTTATGATCTCTCATTAAATGACGGTGGTTAGTTCAGCTGGACGACCCTCCCTAGACAAAATCTCTAGCTACGCGAATGCTGTAACATTAAAGCTTTGGTTTCTTACGAAAGCGGTGACCAGTCACACAATAACGGTTGTTCAAATACAGAGAGTTTTGGAATGTATGAAGAAGCCTCCTCGCGTAGCACAATTTGCTCCGCCAGTTACTCAACTGAACCAAGCGCTCGGCGCATCCTGGACAGTCCCACCCAACACCTTATTTGACTGGCCAATTCTTCCCTTGCGGTGGTAGCTTATTTGACTGGCCAATTCTTCCCGTGCGCCTGGTTTGCGACCACCCTCCCTGTGTTTCGTCGAGGCGTGGCAGTTCCAGTGCCTTAGGCATCTTCTGGGCACGCTCGTTCCATCATAGACCACATCCATCGCTTTCCACCAGGCGTGATTAAGGTCAAGAGCGGGCCCATGCAGCAATAAAAAAACGAGTGTGCTTTGACCACACGACTGAAGTGAAACTTCTTTCGCTCCATCTGTATGTATATATGTGTGTACAATATATACATGTATACACATATACATATATTAATTTTCTACAAATATTTAAATTTATTTCATGGTTTCATTGGTAAATTAATATTTTTGCATAGATCTTCTATTTTTATTCATCATTTTGATTATTGGATACATCAGTAATTACTGTGGTTGATTGTAAAACCGAGACAATAGGCTTATGGTATGAGAAATAAGATACATAAATTTTAGAATTAAAATTAGACAGATATCTAGAAATAACCAAAGAATCACCGTTCGCGTAACGCTAGTAAACTCGCAAACGAACTACTGACTGAAATATATATATATTTCATTTACTAGCTATAAGAGAAAGAGAGAAAGAAAATGTGCGCGCGCACTGCTCTCTCTTGCTCCTACACTGTGATACAGACAATAAGCCTGCAGTGTGCTTAGATATACGGAACGTATTTGGCTATGAGAGGAAGAGAGAAAGAAAATGTGCGCGCGCACTGCTGTCTCTTGCTTATATCCCCCACTTAACTTCCGTTCGCCTTGCCCGATCACACTTTTCGTAACGCTTACGTCACGCGTTCGCCAGCTTACTCCCCAAGTCAAGCGTGCGTAAAGAAGTTTCACTTAAAAAAAAACACTTTAATGTCAAATACTGGTGAATTGATAGATTTTCATGACGGCCGTTATATTATGACGGAACCGCTTTCCTAGACTTCGAGTCCAGAATAGAAACTTGATCGGAATGATGGTAAAATTGATTCTGATTCGAATCTTAATCGATTCTAATTAATTTCTTAACTCTATCCTCGGTTTAAAGCAGCTTTATTTATAAGGATGAAATAGAAGTTATTAGAAATTGCTCAATTCAATTCAAATCATATATGAATATACCTACGTAAAAGCTCCAAATCAATGATTCTTTACGATATTATTTTTTTCATTTGAGAAGCTTGAAGGCGAGACAAACTAAAATTAAGTCCAAATTCAACATCTAAAGACGAATTTCACCAACGAAACTGAACGCGAACAGCACATCTAAACCGCGTTCAAGAGCTGTCAATTTCATCATTATTTTACGCGGTTTAAAAGCGGTGATCGCGTTTAGTTCCAATAATGAAATTCGCCCTAAATCTGTTAACAACGCTACAGAAATTACCATTACAAATGACTGGAAAAATAGGCATTCGAACAAAAACGACTTCAATACATTACTTACACAGTAATCAAACGAATAATTTATAACAATTTATATGCGTATTTCGTTATTGGTCCCATTTGCTACTTCTGACATTTTAGTCTGACCCCATCGACACGTGTATACGAACTTATCAATGCACTTAATAACATATTAATAATCTGACGTTTTTAATGTGTGACCTGTGATAAACTGTCTTACATAGTCAACTTTCTGGTGTGGAGTATATTTCCAATAATATGGTCTAGACGTGTTTGTATCTTTGACTCGCTTGCATTGCAACACAAATCACTACGGGCCGTATTACAGAACTTTACTCAACACCCAAGCATTACTTAAACTAGTTCAAAAAAATCAAATGCCTTTAAACGAGTTTTAAGCAATGCTTGAGTTTGGAGTGAGGTTCTGTGATACGGGTCTAAATGCAACTAGCGCTAAACGTATGCAAAACATCGTTCTGTTTCTGGCAATCGTTTGAAGATGACTGAGACAGAACGATGATTTAAATGTGTTTAGTGATTTGTGGTGCAACAGGGCCTTTTACTTGGTCACAAACACCACAGAAAAAAGACCTTATAAATGGAATGGGGAAGTGTTGGTCCAGAAGTAAAAAAATATGACTAGCAGCGCCCCGCGGTTTCACCCACATAAGTATCGATCCCGTGGCAATATAAGGATGAAAAGTATCCTATGGGTTAATCTGTGTGGCAAATTTCATCCAAATCCGTTAAGCCGTTTTATTCGGTTGAATAACAAACATCCAAACATACAAATTCTATACAGGGGGAAATTGTAATCACCGTTTTTCTCTTAAGGGGTCATTGTACTCATCATTATGAACAGCTTTGGGACCAACATGAAATCGCGAAAAAAAATCTGCTGTTCCCTGCATTTTTTTTTTTTCCCTACATTTATGCGAACATAAATGTAGGGAACAGCTGATTTTTTTTCACATTTTCAGGTTCACGTTTTCACACAGCGTGTTCGTACACTTAGTTACCACAAGTAAAGCACGCGTCGCATTGTGAGATAAAAATACAGTAACAGCAGCTCAGTTTTTTAACTGACTTCAAAAAGGAGGAGGTTCTCAATTCGACTGTATGTTTTTTTTTTGTATATTTGTTACGCGATCTGCGGCAATTGTAAATCGATTTCAAAAATTATTTTTAATGGATAGGGTATGGCCTTTGGGGTGGTCCTATATAAATTTTATTAACTTTGCTTGGGTAGTTTTTGAGTTAGCTTTAATAATACCTACTCCACTAAGTGACAAAAAGTTTAGTGATAATGTTATAATGACTTCCTGTCACTGGTATTTATATAGCAAGTAGTGTTATTTTTATGGGGTGAGTACAACTTAAAAATGAAAAATAAAAATCTTTACAACGAAAATGCGAAACCAACGACACCGACTTCCGAAAAAGTTATTTTTCACTTTTTGGTGTCTTTTTTGGAATTCGGTTGTTTTTTTTTTTTGTAAAAAAATATTTGTGGTACCATCTTCGTCATTAAAAAGTAGCGTCAAATAAAAAAATCTAAAGGGAAACTTGCCAGGTCTAAGCTTCTCATTAAACTGTCATCTCCGTGTCAGTCGTCTAATACCCTACTTATCGCTCTTCTTTCACTCGTGTATAGGTCATTATGTCTCACTAGATTTATATCATATAATCATAACATACACTAGTGTTATGTGTAATAGTTATAATTACGAGAACCGGTCAGTCGTCGCGTGTAAACTTGGCTTGTAGTACTTAATTATTGTTTTTAGCGCTAATAATTTGAGGCTGTGTTGATGAGTGCTGTCAATGGAGCTAAACGCTTCTTCAATAAACGTAGTAATTAGGTAAACTGTAGAGAGGCTCTCTATTATGGGCCCGTCATTGTCATTCATACAAAATTGCGAGATCCTATAGTATAGGATCTCGCAATTTTGTAAACTGGTGCGATTTTTGGCACGCGAAGTAGTTGCTCTTGCCTTATCTAGGTGTTATTATATCTGTGTTGAAAACTTAGATGAAGTGAGATGTTTTCCACCTGACGTAAGTTATTGACACTATTGGAAGCTCACTTGAAGTTCGTATCGCCTAAGTTTTCAGAGTGAGTGATTTTTTTTACAGAATAAGTATATCGGCAGGACTCCATCACCCGTAGTTTGAGGTCCATTCTGGCGATCCATTGTAGTCTCACTTCAGTTTGCATTTTGTATTCCATCATTTTTTGGTACAAATATTTAGGATGAATGCTTTATGACCTTCTGTGCAAGTCCCAGGCTACCAATCGAATCGACGAATCCATCCACCTTTCGCAAACCTTTCACAGTATTTTTCATTAAAATACTTTTTATACAGACAACATAAAAGATAAACGCGTTGCTGGTATCTTATACGATAGGATACTTATCTCGAGTTTAACGCGAATTATCTTAATGTAGGAAATATTATTGTTGCTTGAAGTCTACGTTTATTCTTGTTTGTTGTTTTGGGGTTGCCACCTGTAGTCAATTTACTTTTAAGGAAAATATTTAAATGATAAAAATAAAGAATAAAAACTTGATTGCTCAAAAGATTACAGAGATTTTACATTGGCCCCAAAGGCAAGCCTGTATCTTGGGCACCAATATGGAGGGTTTACCATTTAAACATTTATTTTAAAAACATGCTCGGTAATAAACGTAAAATATGTACGTATCATCTAAAAAAACATATTTCACACACCTTTTAACGATAGAACCTTGTTTCGTTTCCGCCGCAGAAGCGCCGCGAGCGCTACATCCAAGTTGGTCTAAGTTACTTGGCTATTTAGTATTTTTAGGACCCCAAAATGGAAATTATTTGAGGCTCACTAAAAGAGGTGCAATCATTATATTAGAGTGTTCAATAACACCACACATCATTTTCACACCAAACCACTATAACCTGACGTATCGCTTCGACCAAACTGCATACCAACACGGGTCTATTTATGCTGGACTTCCTCGGTCTTATTACAAAAAATTGCTTAAGTAGTGGTTTAAACCAAGACTAAAAGGTCTAGGATTGTGACGGTATTAAAGCTAGTACCAGGATCAAAATGTGTCCCGATTACAAAACGAAGACTATCTGAGGATCTCTTAGTACCAAAGAAGGTCCATGGTTCAAATAATATCCACAGATAAGAAACAAAAATAGCATTCTTTCATTCGTTCGTACAGTCTTTATTTGAAGCAACATTCCGTTTCTCTAAATATTTATATTATAATAACACTTGAAATGATTAAATAATTATTTATGAATACAAAAATATGTCACAGATTGATCATTGTTTAGGTTACAATATAATGAACAAACAGAACTTGTACTTTTGACGTGCTTTTTATAATCAAGTCGTCATATTTTAAACACCTCTAGCTTGAAATGGAGTGAATTACATTAGGCCATAGCCCGCGTCATTTGAAGCAAATGTTTGCGTCATTTTTAATAAATAAATGCACTTCTTAATATTATTCTTAGTATTTCTATTACTAACAGTGTATTAGTTGGTTTGTTCGTGAGTTGTTGTGTCCGATTAAATCGTGAGCTAGCTAAAAATGGAACAACAAAAGAAAAAAAGGGATGAAAACTGGACTTCTGAAGAAAAAGTTAGTAAAACATAATTTTTTAATTATTATTAGGTACACAATGCTTTGTTTTATCTTATTTAGACTACCTAACGCGGGTGTTCTTATTATTAAGTATACGAAATATTACATGAGCTTATATCTCAATCAGCACATGATATTGTAGAAGATAAGTCCACGAAAACGTCAATAAACATGCAGAAAACTAAAGAGTGGAAGAATATACGGTCGTAGGATAAATCCTCACATAAAACATTCCCCAAAACGTTTTGTGAACCTATACTTGTACTTAAAATCTTCGTCATTCAATTCAAAAGGATTTATACAATGAAGATGTTTGTAAGATCGCCGAAACGTCTCCAGCGTATCCAAATCCATCCAAGTCAATCATATTAATAGCCATTTATTACGATTTGTAAATTAAAAGACACAATAATAATCAACGCTAACCTCAAAAAAATTAGTACCTATGTCAAATTCAATGTTAAACTAGGGGTCTCGGCGGACTAACTTTAGTACCATATATAGTTCTAGAACTAGTGATAAACGTCATTTTGTAATAACATTTTATTTAGTCCTGGTTTAAACCTAGTAATAATCTCAGTACTAAATTTAGATCGTGTTTTGGAATAAGACGGCCTGTGTTCTTGAATCTCCAAAATACAAAGTGTTAAAAAATTAACCCGTAAAACTTTAAGACGTGCTTTAGACCACCGAAATGAACAACGTTCACTATGGGACCAACTCTAAAATCACGAAAAAAAATCTACTGTTTCATACATTTTGGTCAAGTAGGTATTGAAGTTTTGTATTAAACAGCTGATTTTTTTTTCGTGATTTCAGAGTGTGTCCTATAATGCAAGTTGTTCAGTTCGATGGTCTAAAGCACCTCTTATAGTTTGTCGTGGTAATTTTTTAACACCTTATAACTACTATCCCAAAATGGGATTTATAGGTTCGATCAAATACATGTCTACTTTTAAAATATCAAAATCAATTTCGATCAAGATTTTTGAAGGGTATTATATGCCTCCGGGAACCGCGAGACGACTCCCGGCCACCGTAGGCGCGGGCCTGCGGGCGGAGAGTAATGGGTAACTCTCCGTCCGATCAGGACCAGGCCCGTGCCGGACGGCGCGTACGTGTTCCACGCGCGCCTCAAAGAGATGTCAGCATAAGGAAGGGGCCCGCAAGGGCCGAAGCCTGCCGGGTCAGCGGGATTGTCCGAAAGGGTTACCGCTACCCCGGAACACAAAGGGCTAAGGAAGGAACACGGGTGGGTTTTAGTCAGTAAGAGTCTGACACTCCGTTCTGCTCCACCCAGAGCCGGAGGGGTCATTGGATGATTTCCCATCCACAAAAAAAAAAAAATACTACACTATCACTTCCTTCACATCAATTTCTACACGTGTTATTTTCTGACGAAAATTATTTCCATTCATTTTTTTTTCTATTGAGATAGGTGCCTCTTCGCTATTGATGTGGAATTGTGGATGGCTATACTAAAGTTATGAATAGTTTATTATGAATTAGGAATCTTATTAAAACAGAATATTTGCAATCAGGTGTATATATTTTTACTTTATTTACAACGGCAGTTGTTTTTGCACACATTCGGTAACCGCTCTCTGCGATAGGCATATACAAAGTGTAAGTGTCCTGGAAGTAATTTGTTTATAATTGACTACTGAACCGATTTCAGTAACTTTTAATATAGGTATTTTTTTCAAAAAATTTATATTTTTTCATACTAACCGCCGATTGAACCAAATAAAATTAAATCTTATATCAAGGCAATAATACTCAATTTTAAATGCATAAAGTAATGCTAGTGTCAACACGATTTTCTTGATAAAAATAGCAAGCTTTAAAAAAGAAGTTTTGGTCATTGTATTATGCTTTTAACTCAATACTCTAATTGGGGTGTATGCCTTGCGTTAATTGTGTTACACCTTGTATACAGAATTCATTTTTAGCCAGTACGCAAATCATGTATACTGAATTCATGGTAACTGACCATGAATTCAGTATACATGATTCTAGACCCCCTAGCCTAAAAAGTTTGCCGGTTATATAATTTGAGTACCTACTGAATTCATTGTTTCAGTTTACGCACTGGTGAAAAATTATTTATCCTGCATGATATATTAGTAAGAAGGGAAGGCTTTATGCCTTAACAGGCTATGCTTAATGACCACTATTAACTTAATACGCAAGTTACACTTCGTTAAAAAAATTACAGTCTTCTAATTTAGCTGCTTTAATGACACGCCGACAGCCCTAACTATACCATATAATTCGTATTAAAATGCACATTGCCATCTCTTATTCCGGTATCGACATTCGGTTACAATGTTGCAAAACTATCCACCTCTCGCTCCCCCATAACAATTATCGCCTTAGCGCGAAAGTGACGGAGATAAAATTTTACGACTAGATCGTGTATAGCCGAGAGCTTAAACAATTTTCATTGCTTATTTTGCTGTGTGACTAATTTTATGCCAACAGCCAAGGAACATAGGTATTCTGAGAAATTCTATATTACTTTTGAAGTTTTATATGTTTTGTGTTGCCATATTATGGTAATATGTTTTCTTAAACGCCTCCCGCTGAACAAGGTGCCATTTTCGTGCAGTAAATTTCATGTGTTTGGTCGAAAAGGTGTGAAAACTTCAGCATTAAATTCGTTTATTGATACTTTTCCTGTTATTCGTGTGCATCATCTAGGGTATCTACTTAAAACTTTGCTACTCACGTAACAGCTACAAAAGTGTTGCCGGGTTGTAACCTAAGTCCACGTTCGCTCAGACATAATGATATCGCGGCGGGATTTTATCGCGCACTGGATTTTTAACTCTCGGTGTTGAGTAGAGCATTGAGAATCCAACAGCGCATCCCAGCGCGACATAAAAACACACTGTTACATTTCGGCGCTAAGCAGTGCGTTGTAAATCCAGTGCGCGAATAAAAATCGCCGCGGGAAAATCGCGTCCGTGCGTAGATACCTGGGCTAAGGTGTTAAGCCGTTAAAATGACGCCTTCTGCCTTGATAAGCGTCATAATATTATTAATGGTCAGTTTATCGCTATATTCGCTATATCTAACAGCACTAACTGGAAATCGATAACTCACATCTGTTATAGCTATTTAATTACTTCATACTACCCAGGGTCCCTGCTAGTGTGGAATAATGGTTATTCCAATGTCATTGCTGCACGTTTAAGCTCGTATCGATTCAATGCTGAAGCATATAGACCAGGGATCCCCAAACTATTTTGGACAAGTGACCCCTTTTCCAAAATGAACTGTTACCTCAGACCCCCATGCCCAAATTACCTACTTTTAAGATCAACCCCGTCGACCCCCAAAATCAGTTTTCGTTTATGTCGACCCCTAGGAAACCTTAAAAACTTTGGGAATCCCTGATATAGACAGTTGTTAGATTAAGGATGTCTGCGGAGTAATTGCATAAGCATAATCAGCCTATAATATTCCCACTGCTGGGACGCAAGCCTGCTCTCTTTGAGAGGGAGTGGGCTGTAATCTACGACGCGGGCCAACTGCGGGTTGGTAAATGTCACGTGACTGCGAATTTTTGGTTCTAGGACATGTCGGTTTCCGATGTTTTCCTTCACCGTCTTGAGAAGTAACTGTAGGATAATTGCGTAACACTATCAGAAGCTATGGTTTTCATTTTGACAGTTCAACAACATTCATTGCGTTACTTTCGTTGCTAAGCAGACCAATTTGCAGCGGGATCGTCCGAAAGGGTTACCGCTACCCCGGAACATAAAGGGCTAAGGAAGGAACACTGGTGGGTTTTAGTCAGTAAGAGTCTGACACTCCCTTCTGCTCCAACCTGAGCGGGACCCCTCATTTGATGATTTCCCATCCACATAAAAAAAAACAAAAGCAGACCAATTTTTCGAATAGGTATGTGAAGCAATGGATTAGCAATATCCTTCATAATTATTCAGATTTTGGTTGATAGTGTTTTACGCAATTAGGGTACCTACAATACATCATAGGACCGAATATGCCAAAACTAACAAGCCATCAGCTGGCAAAAAATACACTATATGTTATCTCTTGACAAATATCTCTTCTATACGAAAGAGAACTCCCATTTCCTCATCCAGATCTTGTCATGAAGTATAATCGTAAGAGACTTATTAATAAACATTATAGTAAGCTGAACGAGCTGTAATTCTTCAGAATTAGCTCAGGAACCTTGGGAGGGCCTTGTCAGCCGGATGAAATAAAGTAAACTAACCATGTTATTTGAACCACTGCCAATGGACGCTTCTGTTCCTTATGTTATGCACCTACATTTAACATAGTTGATATATTAAGCTCATGACCTGCAACGGAAAAGCTGGAATACATTTGGCAGTACCTATAAAGAGTTAAAAACCGCAGTGAGTACCTACTCAATCACGCGGCAAATCATAAGAAAATTCATTTTATTTAGCACAGACTAAAAGACACGCAATATACCAGATACATACATCAGATAAAAACAAATAAAAAGTGTAAAGTCCGATGCGAGAAATTAGCAGGAAAGTGTGCCTCACGGCTGCGCCAAAAAGGCCCAGTTCAGCAAAAATGCCAGACAACTAGTGCCTGACGCTGGTTTTCAACTGGACCCGTCGCCAATATATGAACAGTACCTAAGTACTAAATTGATCACTATAGTTTCCTTCAATCTAGATATATGTAAGATCGACAATTGAAAGACTATGGGTATTCTTTTAGTTAATTCCTGCATTGCCTTTCCGTCTGCCATCGTAATAAATGGGAATAACCAAACTGTTTAGGAAAACTACAATGAGGGGGGCTCGTATCTAAATAATAACAGCAGCACGAGTCGATCGAAAGTTCAGCTACGTTTGCCGTGCTCGGTTCATGGATGGGTGACCATCCATTTCGTATTGAGACCCTTCCATGCCTCGGAAAGCACATTAATCTGTGTCATCCGTAGATACGGAGATCTTTGACAGTCGTAACGGATCGTCAGAAGCCCGAAATTCTGACAACCAGTCTCACGCTGAATGTTTATGATACTGTATGGAGAAAGAATTTTTCCAGATCTTCTGGTGACGATTATTTTTCGGGAAAGCTAGCTCCTCGTTTTATTAAATGCCGTGTGACTAGGGTTATTTCTAGGACCACTTATGTACTTCATGATTTTGATTCCTCCCATTCAGGAATATATCATATCAAAGATATTATCTGAAAATAATTCCTCTCTAAATTCGTATACCCATTAACATTTTTTTATTTGGAATGTTCTTTTTACCATGGGGTATCGGTGTTACCCAGTAACTGTGTTGTGGAGGTCAGATAGGCAGTCGCCCCATGTAAAATATAGCTGCATCTCATGCAGCAAATTCAGCTACATCCGGTTAGACTGGAAGCTGACCTCAACATAACTAAACTTTTTAATCCATCCAAAGATTGTCTTTAAAAAGATCGCTCTTAGCGATAAGCCATTGTGTCACCCTTTTTAAATTTCTATATTTAAGTATGTCTGTAATTTATATGGTGTACATTACATAATAAAGAGTATACCATTCAACATAGGAAAAGGCTACGCGAATTGATAAAGGAAAACTGCAATATGGAAAGCAATCACTAAGCTTCAAATTTAACTTTTAAGGGCCCGGAAGACTTCCGTAGGAATCCTTCGCTATCAACCAAAAGTTATTGTTATGATTTCCAATATTAATATCTTTAGGACTTCTTCCACATTAAAATAGGGTACTTACAAACAAACAATTTTATATCATTCCATTTTACGAGTACACCATCAAATTCTGCTTTATAGGATCTGACGCAAACCTTTTTAATATGTTCCATAACTGCAGAAACTAGGAACTTCTAGGTTGAAGAAAACGCGTAGTTTTCTTTAGATTGTTATGTTAAATATACGAATTTTTATATCAGAAATGGATTTCTTTAATATGTGGTTCAAGATGTGGGAATTGACGTAATAGTAGGTACGTGAGTATGAAGTATACTTACCCCCTTACTAATAAACGTATTATATCAGATGAATAGTTACACATTGATTTCTCTCTTTCAGTCGTCAGTAATTTGACTTTCAAAAGAAGAAGACAAAGCGTTGTGTAACTATACAGACGCTATACAACGTTTATTAGTAAGCGGATAAGTCTTTAAATTTGTGTCATTCTAATGCAATTGGTTGTTTTTATAAAAAAGAGTTACAAAAAACTAAAAATCTAGTTGATGCTTTTAACATCCCTTAATACTATGATCATTAGTAAATTCTTCTCTAATTTAAGAGCACACTGATGCAACATTTCCCAAGTCTCGTAGACTTTTTACATTTTTATCTATTTATTAATGCTTATTTTTAGACCAGCAGCATTCAACACCAGATCGTTTTTTTTTTTGTCAATTTCTATGTTCAGTCCTTTTGAAAAAAAGAAAAAATCAAATGCATTAAACATCCTATTACCGAGTTCACCACACCACACATATGTAGTTAGTTTCCAACTCTGTAATTACGAAACAATCATGTGTCCGATCAGTGTAAACCGGACAATTAAAAGTGCTCAATTACTTCGACCATCTCATTTATAAGTCCCTCCTGTCCGGACGGACCGTCCGACCAAAGTTGTTCATTTGTGTCAAATGCATTGTACAGTAGGTACCTAGATTTAGGAGTACTGGAAACAACTTGAGTGTTTTATAAATTTTGGTGATTTTAGGAATATAGTAGGAATTGGAAAGGAATCGGCCTCAGAGTATACTCACTGGCGTTTATAGATCACTAGCGACTCGCCCCGGCTTCGCACGGGTATATAGACATATGCTGTCGCGGACTTTTTTTTTAGAACTTTTAAGGGGGAACAATTCCGTCATACATTATTTTTGCGTACTTTAACCGTTTACGCAGCGCACGCAATGGAAGCTCTCTAAAAGAAATAATTTTCCCGTTTTTGCAACATTTTTTATTGGTGTGATGCTCCAATTGATCGTAGAGTGATATTATATTTATAGCCTATAGCTTCCTCGCTAAATGGAATACCCAACACAAAAATAATTTTTCAAATCGGTCCAGCAGTTCCGGAGCCTATTCATTTCAAACAAATCTTTCCTCTAAATATTATTATTATTAAGTGTAGATTGGTCATCAAGTATCAACAGTTTCTTTGTTTTCTTACTGATTTTGGGCGATCTCTTCCAGATGAAAGTAATATACTTTGGGAGAGCCAAAGCAAATGAAAACGGCCAGTGCAACTGAGATTTGTAGTACCTACCTATATTCATAATATTATATTAGTGAAACTAAACGCGAACAGGACGTCTAAACCACGTTCAATAGCTGTCAGCGCCTTAATTTTTGTGTAACACTAACAGCTCTTTAACGCAGTTTAGATAATGTTGATTACGTTCAATTTCATTGGTGAAATCCGCCCTTACGTGTCACATCCATCCACTTTAGTTCAATGTCTAGAATGTAAAAGGGTGTCGATGTGTCAACAACAAATTGATCATTCGATTTTAATTGATGTCGTTAAGTTTCGGATCCCATTAATGCTGTGATTGGTTTTCGGATAAAATGTTTCTTTTTTTAAGTACGTATGCAATTATTATGGACTGAAAATAGAGACATTACAGTTTGGAAGATAGAGCGTGTTTGAACTTACAAAGTGTTTTTTTGAAGATCAGCCTGTGAGGAGTGTAAACGGGCGTTTAAGGTTTAATGTCAAAACGTTTTTGGTAAAACTGACTATCAACAGAATGATAAAAATCGAAGTATTTTAATACATCCGTCCTTTTAATAAATTTAAAAAATGAGTCGCACCCGCAACGTAAGTACCTAACCAAGTAAACATCACCGAATTTTTCCTTTGAAGTTATGACGTCTGTAAAACGAAACACTGTATGTATTCAGGCTATCCGACTTTCCATAGTTTTCATAACTGAAATTGTGTCTAGACTAGACACAGTGCAACTGTCCTCCACCCGTCTTTATTAGAGCTGGCCGCACAAAGCTGAACTCTGCAACTGGAAAACGGTTCAATTGTTAACCAACAACAACTTTCAGCAACAGTTGTTTGCAATCGTTTACTTATGAACAAGTTCCTGCTGCGGTTTCGTTCGGCTGTGTTCGGAACTTGTCGGCAATTTTCGGGGCCTCCAACAACGACAATAGAATTTCAATCTTAGTAGAATGAGATAAGGTTTAAAATTGTTTGGTGGAGGTTTGGGTAACATTTTGCATGGTTTGGGCAGCCTGTGGTTTTATGTTTAGGGAGAGTTCGACCACAAATGGACCACGTTTGGAAAACAATCAATGGTGTGGCTTAATTGTGGAAACTTTCGTTTGTGGTTAGATCTGTTAGTTTCGGAAGTTTGCATCTTGTTAGTTAGTGCGTTCGTTTTGGTCTAATTGAGTCGTGTCACTATATCGTCGACTGTAGGTTCAATTGAGGTAAGGGACAAGATACCCAATGTCCCTTACCTCAATTGAACCTACAGTCGACGATATATTTGGTTTTGTTTCGTTACTTATACTATTGTCTGTGATACAGTACTTAAGAGTCACGTAATCGTTGGCGTTCATTCTATACTACTTAATCCTTAATGCATACCTCTGTTTTCTAACTAGTTAATGATACTAGTCCAAATATTTTTTTTACAATTTAATGTATTATCTCTACCACTGCCACGGGGATGTTTTGTTTTACGGCAAAAACTTTGTTTTTCTAAAATTATTATAATTGCGAGAAAATAAAGGAATATGTTAGTATGGAACTTGGTTTTGCTTAGTAAGTGACGCCATCGTGCATGACTTGAACTGAAACTAGGTACAGTCAGCAAAAGAGATAAGTATGCAGGGTCGTGAAATATAGTTGAAGTTTAGTAAGAATAGAAAACAACGGAATACTTGAATGTTAGTACAGAATGAAAGCCAACGACCACGTGACCGTGTTCCCTCTTAAACTAAGATGTGGTGTATTAAAGAAAGCTGATAATAACTTACTTAAAAGTTGTGTTCCCCAGATCTTTCTTAGTAAGTTACAGATAGTGCAATCCACGAAGACGCGCCCCACTCTTATTCCGAATCGCTAGTGGTAACCGCTAGTTAAATCCACTAGTTTTAGTTTTTTCGATACACACTAATTACCCACTAATAATATTAGTGTGTATCAACAAAACTAAAACACTAGCGGAATGTTGCACACTTGTGCTGTAAGCATTAGGAACAAAGAGTGGGGCGCGTCTTCGTGGATTGCACGATCCGTAAAAGTTGTGTTCCCCAGATCTTTCTTCGTAAGTTAACTTCCTATATTGTTTTCATTTCCTTTATCAATTGTACCTACCACCTTTACAACAACACCTACACTCGTTAAGAACAACCATAAAAAATTAACAAGCGGCCATATTTGCATTAAGTAGCAATATCGCCAGACGTTACTGACCTGCGCCGTAAAAGGGTAATGTCATAAAAATCTGTAAAAATTTTAAAACGCACCCATAAAACTAAGACGATACAGGCTATCCGGCAGCCCGGTAGTAAACTGGCGTAAGTCCGATACGGCGGATTCCGACGGTTCCTATCAAAACTTTTATTGTCCCCGTCCTTTGTCCCTCTCGCACTAACGCAGTTAAAAAGAGATGACGCTAGCACAGTATTATCTTTTTCAGGAATTCATTGTCGTTGCAAGTTTTATGCTTCTTGTGAAGCATCGCATATTTTTATTGCGTCTCGTGGATTGAAAAGCTCCCTGGATATCTAGGTCTTTCGGTATATAGATTAGTTCGTCCGTTTCTGGGTATAACTTGGGGTTATATCCACTTCCGTTTCGGTTCAGACGACCATTTTGTTAGAATTTCTTTCTCAGAGGGACTACTTAGCATTTTTGTGTTTGGTCTTTTCGCTATCACTAAACTTTCATCTTGTTTTTTCGCTAGTTTTTTTTTTTTGTAGACGTTTCTATAAAACTTAAAACTTTGCAAAAAGGACTATTGTCAGTAGCCAAACGTACCGTGCTAAATCAAATAAAACGATTCTAAAAAAACAAGGATAATAGACTATTTAAATCTCATTCAACTTTTTCTTTACCAAAACCTGCGCCAGTTTATACATTCGTTAGTTATAAAGTTAAAATTGAACAATATCTTAGATCGCTAACGTACAGGGTAATGAAAAATGCTGCAGTCGCTGAATTTACGTGCAATTCCTGAAAGCGTATTCTCGTAAATATATTCCACGCTATAAAAATGGGAGTATTCGGTTATAAGGTTTTTACAACGAGCATCGTAACTTTACGCGGACCTATTATATTGGTTCCGTGTGTTTTTTTTGGATTTAAGCTAAATGGAAGGTCTAACCTGATTAAATGTACGTATTGTTCGATTTTGTTTTCATTTTTGCTACTTTTAGGACTTATTAAAAGAAGATTTAAGATGTTAAGTAATCCTTATGTTTGCTAAAATAAATATTAATTTAATTTAACTGTTTTCTTTCAACTTTTGAAATTGTTCATTTGAAAGCGACCTATATAATTAACGTTCATAAACTGAAGTTTATCATGACAAAGGTTCAATTCATCTATCACGGAAGTGATTACTATTTCCATGATCACCCTATAGTTACTAAATTCTAACAAACAAAAAAAAACAGTTGACTATCATATTACATCTAGTGTTGAAACTCATATCTATTTCCCATCAACATTAAGATGTATCAAACATGAACTAACAGAACGCCAGCTTTTCGTCAAAATATTTTCTCTGAAACGACCCGCGTTTCGAGTTGAAGCAATTTAATTAAACTAAGGTGTACGTCATGAACGTTAAATGTAGACGAAGGCGTCCATTGTAAATTCCAGCAACGTTTCAGTTTCATAGCTTTAGTTAGAAAACGCCGTCGGACTTTTATGGGCAATTTCGGTTCAGACGTTTTGTTATATTACCAATGCTTTTAAGGTACTGCACCTCTCTCCGGTAAACATATGTGCAATTTTACGAGCCACTAGTTTATGGTAAATGTGTAGTTATGTCTGCGGCAGCGTTAACTCTTATGTATGAAATGCGCAATTTATCTTGTAGTGACAGATGTGCCTATTGAAAACTTTACGTTTGTCTCTCCTACCGTCCGTCGCTCGCTTCGGTTTTACGTCTTCTCAACGCGTGAGAATGACTCCACGTTATTACGTTTTAGTTCGTAAGTCATTTTCAGTTTATGATTTTATTTGTGCTGAACTTTAAAGTAAACTTATCTTTTCTGAAGTTAAAACGCGTGAGTTCCTTGTAGACACGTTTAAACAGTATCGGCAGTTTAATGATAAAAGAACGAACAGATATTACTTGCCAATAATAAAAGAGAATGCTGCAAAGAATCGTCAGTCTGTTACCATCAAACACCAGATAGCAATAAAAATTTACGACATTACACCTTTTTTGCTCGTTTTTCTCAAATAAAACACGTATTGTGTCGTTACCAATTAGTATTGCTAAAGTACACATTGACGCGAATATGTCATAAATACAAGTTTACGAGTATCTCAGATAGTGTCTAATAAACTCCGCGTTTTGTGGTGAGTTGGCTTTAAACCGAAGTTTAGTGTAACCGAAGTTAGTCTAACAATCAACGTGCTGTAGCGACCGAAGCAATTATTTGTACTAAGCAATTGAGGCGTTCACTCTATTCGTTCATTATGTTGGTAATAAATTATTCGTTTGACGGAAAATGTTGATTTGTGGTTATGTCCTTTTGACAGTCGGTTGCGGTGTTAGTAATAATTACGTTCCGTTTTATGGTTTAACTTTTGTAATAATTACTGTAACATTAATGGTTTTTAGTATCAATTCCTTGTCATGTCCAAACCAACATTTCACATAACATAACGCCTGTGATTCCCCTGTAATAGGGGACTTTTAAACTATAAAAAATTTGGCCACACGTGGTGTACGAAGCCCTGATTCTCCAGTGCCGTTACTTTGAAAAGTAAAATATAAATGAGAAGTTTTATTCATTGGACACTATGCACCTAGCATACAATTTCCTTGGAAAACGTAACTTCTCTTGGGTTATAAAACCGTAGTTCATATTATCCTGGTAATATTACTACCCATTCAGCAAGGATGTTAGCAGAATTTACTCCAGGGTACTGTCTGTCAGACGTATTTAAGTGGAGCTAACTTGTGGTTTAAGATACAGTAAAGGAAAAACAGCATCAAGGGTCATTTCTGGGTAAGCGCACTCCATCGTCGACTTTTTCTCTGTCACCTTTTACCTAGACTAGAGTCAAGAGCAAACCCACTTAAAGTAAAAAAAAGTCCGGAATTAATTTATGGGATATTATTTTAGGACCACAGATTCAGGTTTAAAGAAAAATAAATCGGAAAATAAGCAGAATTAATATTGGCACGCAGGAGATGATCGTGTTTAATGAGTTAATGACACGTATGAAATTCGATCGTACTATAATTTAAGCTCCTTTGACACACGACAATAATGTTTTATGTGCCCCAATTTACTTCCTCAGTTGCCATTCAATTATTTAATGGCGGTTTGAAACAGGAAATAAATAATGTCAGCCTTTTTTATTGACTCACTGGCCCCGCCGAGGATCTCTTTCTTCTAACTCATAGTCATAAGACAGTTTACTTCATAAAAAAAATAAAAAATAATAATAGCTTCTGCCCGCGATTTCGTTCGCATGGAAGTCGTAAGACACCACAATTGCTCGACTCCTAAGGGTGCGTGATGTTAAATAATAAATTGGGATATCAAATAAAAAAATAGTTTTTTCAAATCCGACTGGTAGTGAGAGTCCAGAGATTAGCGCGTTCAAACAAAAAAAGAAACAAACTCTTCAGCTTTATTTATATTAGTAAAGATAGACAAGAAACACACACACACACAAGACAACAACACACACAACAAAAGACAGAGAAGAAAAGGACTTTCATCTCAATTATTGACAGCGTTATCTGCTAAGATTATGTTTCTAAAGACCTAGTCGTGTTCCAAGCCGCTTGGCTTTAGAGATTCTGACAAAGATTTCCTAAAATCTACTATTTTAAGGACTGGAATGAAACAAGTCAAAAAAGATTCCCACCGCTACTGTGGGAAACTTTTTCATAGCTCAGAAAATAAGATGTTTTAGCAATGTCATCAACATGAACTACTACTACTAGAGGTACAACACAGCCTGTTTTACCTGAAAGGTTAGGCAGCCCACACAAATTTCGCCAGTTATTTTTTAAAGTCCCATTTAATAGAAGACGAGCTTATTACCATCAACCGCGCAGAAATCCACACTCCAGGCTGCATCCGAAAAAGTCCTGATGGAAAAACCCTTGCATGAGTTTGGTCAAACTGTGAATCATCACAAGGTTTTGTTGAAAAGGCCCACTGAACAAAACTGAACCCATTCACATCAAAACCCACATCTAAAACTTTTCCACTCATACGTTCACAACCCTTCAAATGCCACGAGCTTTTCACAGCCATGAGCACATTTTAACGGCACATAACTTACTCGAGCAATACAGGCAAGCACAGGCCATGTCAGGCAATGCTCGATGCTCGTAAAGTTGCCTATTATGCTCGTGACGTCTTTTATATGCGTCAGATGGCTTATTTGTGCATTTTGGTGTAGTATGAACGAATTAAACTATACTTTTATGTGTTTTGTGACATTGTTTTTGTTTGATTATATAGAGCACCTCATTCGCCAAGTAATGTACCTAGCTAATAAAGAGGTGATGAGACAACAATTAGTTTAACTTCATTGCATAAAATTGGAAACGTGCCAATTGCCTAATGCGTATTTCAGGAGTTGCCGATTCGCCCAGAAATAAGTTAACTTAGTGCGGATCGCCTACAGACAATATTATATTATTTAAAAGCGTATATTCGCTCGTTTCGGTACAGCACATTCGTGCGAATCGACTAATTAACCCAATTAGTAGGAACCTAAGGTTTTTCAACGCGTTGAAATTCAATGTCAATGCGAGAAAATAAAGCAAGGTTAGAACTTTAAAAAGTTAATCATTCATTGCTTAATGTGTCTTGAAAATCTTAAGTAGCATTTCAAGATATGGAACCACACTTATTATTTGATCAGTACTTAACCTGGTAACTTGAACAGTGTGTCCATTAATCTCAAGTGCTTTGACTCACCATCTAATGAATTTAAAGCACCAAAACTTTTATCAATCACTCACAACTTCACAAGCCACTCTTGAAGTTCAAATGTCACTTTAACAGCAAACCAATAGGTAGGCACTTAGGTTGTTTGTTACAGCTTCCAGAACCCATAGCAAACATCATAACACTACCGTCGGCTGTCAAATGAACCACCATCAAAGAAAGTCACAAAAACCGCCCGTAAATCGAACGGCATCGGCATAACAAACTAACACCATCTTACTGACAATTAAAACTTATTAATTACCCCGCCACTCGGGCTCGTAAACTCACATTTACTGCACTAGGTAATAAAAGAAGTTTTCCTTTTAAAACCTTTAAAACCAGCCTCGTTTCGGAATTCGATGGCAGTAAAGAGAGCTAGGTTTATGAGCGCTGAGTTCGGCGCGTGACTTTTTAGCTAATAACGTACTTTGATTAGTTCGCGAAATTGAACGAACTGCTGTTCGTGGTAGTGTTTCAGTTTGTGTTGTTGGTAAAGGATTGATTGAGTAAAGTTTAGAAGTGTGGATTCGCCACAATTAATGCAATAATACAGTCTTTAAAAGTGACAATAGTAACATACGTTCAGCGCTCCCTGCACGCGTAGTGGTGTTTACATTCTTTGGTTTTTTTTTTTTTTTTTTGGAATTGGCATCTCGCAGTTCAACCTGTAGGAGGTTGTCGACTGCTTAACCGGACTTTCCTGTGGATGCCTTGAAGTAAAGGCCTCCAGCCAGGGCTTAAAAACTAACTAAAAACTAAGCGACTCACGCTAAGGGCACCCCCCGTGGGGTTCGGACCTCGGCTTAGGGCGTCGCTGGAAGAGGGCAGCAAGGGACAGGCTGGATCGGTATTATTTAGGGACGAATTTAAAACTACAGGCTCAGCGGCGCGGGCTGGCTCGTGCAAGGGTCGGGGTGGACTAGGTACGGGGCGTCGCGACGGACCTCGACGGCGAGGACGATAGGACGGCTGTCTGGGCTTGTACTTGTTTAGAGTACTTGTTTTCTTGCTACTCTCCTGTAGAAGGGTCGTAGCGTCGTCAGGGAGGGTGAGAGTATGCCTCGGTCGGCGAATCTTGCTTATGCGCGAGGGAGTGTATCGGGAGGCCGCCGCAATCAGGGGATTGGGGTGTTTGATGGCAGAATCAAAGAAGCGCTTGGAGAGGCGTTTCATGAACTGCTGGACGGTGGGGATTCTGAGATCGAGATGGAGGTTGATGTTCCGGACATAGAAGGGGGCTCCCGTGACCTTTCTAAGGAAACGGTTTTGGAGGGTCTGCATTTTATGCAGGTGACGAGGCTTGGCGTGTGCGAAGACTACGCAAGCGTAAGTCATGATAGGGCGGATGACCGCGGTGTAGAGACGCAATTTGCACTTCAGTGACAATTTGCTTCGGGCAGTGAGAAGGAAGTGGAGCCTACCGAGAGCGAAAGCGGCTCGCGAACGAGCCGTCTTTATGTGCTCTCCGAAAGTGAGGTGACGGTCGAGGATAACTCCTAGGTACTTCGCTTGCTTACCCCAAGGTATCTGTTTGCCGTACATAGTGATAGGACTGGGGAGGGGGGGGGCGAATCGACTATGTTTGGAAAAGAGAACCGCCTGACTCTTGTCAGGGTTGACCTCGATTCTCCACTTCCGGAACCAAGCGCCTAGGACGTTTGCGGAAGTCTGGAGAGTACGAGCGATGGCGTCCTGACAGCGACCCGTGTGATAAATGGCAGTGTCGTCGGCGAATAGAGCCAACTGTGCCTTTTTACACGTGGGAATGTCGCTGGTGAATAGGGTGAACAGGAGAGGGGAAATAACGGAACCCTGGGGGACTCCGGCACGGATGGGGTGAGGGGTGGAGAGTGCGCCCTCGACGCGGTAGCGAAAAGAGCGATCCGACAGGAAGTCTCGTAAGATGAGCACGAGACGGTCTGGCACTCCAAGAGAGTATAGCTTATATAATAAGCCATTGTGCCAAACTTTGTCGAATGCTTTCGCTATGTCGAAGAATAGGGCGCCTGTCGTAGCACTGCGCTGAAAGCCAGCGCTGATGTGCTCGACGATGCGGTGGACTTGGTGGATGCAAGAGTGTTTGGTTCGGAAACCAAACTGCTCGTTAGGGATGAGGCTCTTTGCCTCGGCATAGTCTTTGAGACGCTTAAAAATAAGCCTCTCGTAGATTTTGCCGAAGACATTGAGCAGACTGATGGGGCGGTAGCTGGAGGGCTCAGACTTGGGTTTGCCTGGCTTTGGGATACCTATGACGGTGGCATCTTTCCACGCGTTCGGGAAGATGTTGTTGCTCATGGCGCCATTGAAGATGGCGGTCATGAGTAGTATGAGTGGGGCGGGGAGGAGCTTGTACACCTTATTGGTGATACCGTCTGTGCCGGGAGCTTTGCGGGATTCGAGCCCCTTAATGATGTCTTGCACTTCGTCAGGAGTGACGGGAGGCAGAGGATCATCGGGGTCTTCGACTGGTGGGAGGGAGGCTCTACGTTCGACCTCAGCGTTCACCTTGTCGAGGTGTGCTCGGTCTACTGGTTGAGTGCTGGGGGAGCATTGGGACTCTAGGCTGTCGGCGAGGCATTCGGCCTTATCGGAGGGGTCAAATGCTACGGTCTTGTCGGGGCGTATGAGGGGAGGTATGGCTACTTCTTCAGGGGAACGTAGTTTCCTCTGAAGCTGCCAGAAGGCTTGGTGAGTGGGCTCAAGATCGCTGAGCGTCTTGTCCCAACCGTCGGAACGCCACTCCGCAATGCGTTTCTTTACAGCGCGCTGTAAATGGCGCATGTGGGCTTTGTTCGCGTCGCAGGGGAAGGAATCGTAGGCACGAATGGCCGCGTTCTTCTCGGTAATCAGTTCACGTACGTCAGCCGGTAATTTCCAGCGATGGTCTTCCATCACTGGAACTTCCCGTGAGCAATCCGTCAATACGGATTGAACGTGCTCTGTAAACGAGTCGATCGCTCCCGTCGTGTCTGCGACTGAGACTATTTGGTCAGGGATGGAGTCCAAATGAGGCGACGTGGTGGATTTCAGTCTTTCGCTTACTTTCCTCCAGTCGGTTATTAATTTGGTCTGAGGGGGCTGGTTTGAGTCACGCGGGCCGGAATAGGGGACTAGTTGGACTATTACAGGGCGTTGATCGGAATTAAGCTCGTGTAACGTCTCAATAGATTGCAAACGGAGGTTCACATTCTTGAGCAGCGCTACATCGAGAACATCTGGAAGCTGGGTGGGATCGCCAGGGAAATGAGTGGGATACATCGGAGCGATGACATCGAAATTTACATTCTTTGGTGACTACTGACTACCTTATAAACGGGTTTTGTCGACGGGAGAATAGACAAAACAAAATGACAGATTGTTGACAGATTTGAAATCTGACATTTTGTATATTCTATCTGTCATTTTTGTCATGCTACGGTGCTGAGCAACCTTCTTTCTTTTGGTTTAGTTGCCAGCCATGCTTTGATGCTGTCTGGCATTGAGCTATATAACTAGAGAAGCAAACCTCAATAAAATGTGTCAAAAAAGTGTAGCCAACTTATTAACGCGACGACGTAGCTTTGAAACCACTAAACATTTATAAGTAAACATATATCTGTCTCACTTACACACGTCGTAAGAATAATACCGTCGCTTAGATTAGACAAAGACCGCAATATAAACATGCAATGACGGGATGGGGTTGCCTACCCATACGAAATTTTACCCAACATTTTAAGCCATAAAAAGCGTTTTAGGTTAAGTTAAATTATTTTTTAAATATTTGAATTACGTATTTCTTATTGGATGTGTAATAGAAGTTTATAAATAATGAAAATAACTACGAAATTTTCTTTTTGAATATGTTTTCTTTATTATTAATGAAATTGAATGATTTAGTAGGTAGCCAGTCAGTCTCTTTTCTCAGCAATCTGATTATTTCCACCCATTTTTCACGGCGCGCTGCATCTTTAGGCACCCGGCTACGTTGTTATTATTAAAAAATATTTAAAATCACTTACTCCATAAATTAAAAACTCCCACTAATGTGGGAAACTAAAACTAAGTTTTTAGTGGTAACACTGAACCTAATTTACAAAATTCTACATTTTATTGCGTTTTTACGTTGATATAAACACAGAGACAATTAATTTACGTGTGGAAAGTAATTCCGGTTAATTTATTATGTTTTTGTGATCTTGAATCACACTCTTTCGCGATATTTTTTGTCCTATGTCACTCGGTTGACTTCGGTTGGCGTCACACAGAGCACTGAACTGACGTTAGCTACGCTGATGGCTGTGGCCATCAGCCTAGTGGCAACGCCTTGGTGCGGTAATTGCTAATCTAGTGTAACATATATATCAATGCTGTCTGGCTTATCTTTTCTCATCGTAAGAAGAAGAAACACGGTAGATACTTGACGATCTAATGTTTATTTTGAAAACAATTGTTAAATATGGTTTCAGTAGCTGTCTAAAGTCTAACTTACGTAGTTGATGCCAATATACCTGTAAAACACAATCAGAATTTAACATTTTTGTAACGTTTTTCAATAAAATTTAGACAGCTGTGTTGCTGGGGACTTTGTTACGCCACTTCTTTCCAGTGAAAGCACTAGTACTCGTAAGTGGAGGCAGGCCTCAGATATAGATAGAGCTAGATAAAGCAAGTTTCACGATTTGTATGAAAACCAAGCGTGCCATTTTTTGACTACCTACTATGACGTCACAAGCGCTCTTTCTCACTCACGCTCACCCAACCAGCAGTACACAGGACTGAGTGCGAAAGTGGCGGCTTACGATTTATGAACGTAAGTTGGTGCGATTTTCGCCGCGCGAAGTAGTTGGTCTTGCGTTACCTAGGTGTATCTACATTCTGTGGGGCAGGCATTTTGGGGAACTGTCTTATGTAATTTCGATGTTAGAAAAGTGCTGATTCTCAGTCTAATTTGAATAAATGAATTTTTTGACTTTGATTCTGATTTAAAACGCGTATTTCTGAGAGAGTACATGACATAAATAGAAGTCAATAACAATAAGTATTGGCACTGTAGTGTAAATTGATACTGAAGTTAAAAGTAAGTGCCATTTGACCATTTCAGTGTAGATGTGTTGTAAAACTGCAGACAATGTCCGTTTATTAGGGTCAAAGTCATCGAGTCGATTGTATTGCAGTGTCTTCAATCTGTCGGAAGTTCGGAACATAGAACTAAGAGATGTCATTTTTTCATGAGATTTTATACACCATTTATCCATTTTGTACAAGTTTAACTCTTTGGCGATTTTAGTTAGTTCTCCTTGAAGAAAATAGTTTCAGATGCAAGTCGGTGTCTGTTTCCTTATTCTATAGTTAGGAAGCCCCCCAAATTCTTGCATTTTTATGCTAAGTATAAAGTCTATTGCACTGTATGGGAGTCCGAATCATTTCGCTATGGTACAAAAATTTGGCCCTACTTACAAAAGCTCCAATATTATCATTATTCTTTGCCCTGGATCCAATTTATTTGGACTCGGCGTAGCATGTCTGCTTCCATATTTCTCTATTAGTCGTCATCTCAGTAATCACCCACTTTCTATCCATATTATCATTTATGATCTTTCACACAGTTCACCCATAATTTCTTTGGCCTGACCCCTACTCCTATAGCCATTCACATTCAATACGTTCCTTTACAAAATCATCGAATGCCAGAATATAATAATATGGAAGTAACCTAAATACCCACCCAGTAACTATTAAACGGATAGAAAAAAGTCCGTCCAGGTGGGAATCTCCCCAATTCCCATGATCCCAAGTCCGGTGAAGGCGGCCATTAAGTTTTATGGGTCAGCAGAACGTAGTCTGGACCCTCCTTTGTAGGCGTTACTTTGTTGTGGGGCGGTGATTATTTAGATATAGACAAGAAATTTTCCCGCGGACGAAGTCGCGCTTGTCTGTATAATATTTTTTTTATTTATTTATTTTCTCTAATTAAAATGGTTTGAAACCAATTACAGAAATTGAAGACACAGTTTGTATGTACACGTAAAAGATTAAATATAAAATCATCAAGTAAAAAGTTAACAACACTTTCATACATCCCTCTCACAGTACTTCTGACATGCCGACAAAATCTTCGCCCATTCGTCCGCAAACAGGGCCTCAAGTCTGCTATTACAATAGTGTCAGAACGGTCTATCATTGATTTCATAATTGTTGATTTTGATAATTTTGGTAATCTACTGATATAGTGGCGTCATTATGACTTTCCAATCGTTAACCACTGACACTCCATTGAAAGAAATGGCATAAAATGGTAATCTCGTACATAATAACAAATGAATAAATGTAATGTTATTGCTATTTACGAACTTCTTACTACTTCAGATTAAGTACTTTGTAATAAGTATGTAAAAATATATATTAAATGAAATCTAGCATGAAATTTAATAGTAGTTTTTCTCGGACACTGTCCGACCAGTGATCGACCATTATGAATTTAGCAGATTACGAACTTTTAGCAAAATGACAATGGGATCGTGTTGGAATGACGAATTTATAAAAATAGCTGACTTGGGCCCCAGGTCGTTTGTTGGATTAGATTCCAAGAGATCATTAAGTGCGGCCAGAGTACGTGGTACTGGGGACTTAGCACGCGCAACTGTACGACGTGGAGGCGCAGCAAACAGCCTGTGCTTTCTGCTGAGGCAGTAGTTGGCTGGGACAAAGAACCGAGCCAACACAGCATTTAGATCAGCCGCGTCAATAGTGCCATGGAGCGTCTTACAGGCTAACTCTTTAACGAGTTATATCCGAGGCATCCCAGTAGAAATTTAGTCGGATAGAGGATAATATTAGTTTAGATACATGTCACATGTCGATAAAACCAACTACTACTGACGTAACAGCTGTGAAACTGACAAGTTTATTAGTAATACAATTAATCTTATCAAGTAGATACGTAGAGTTACTCTCGTTTGTACAGGCATTCAATTATTTTATCCATATAAGGTGTGTAGATTTGTTGTCGACTATAAGAACTGCCATACATACGAGTAAATTAATATGTGAAAAAACAAACTACTTATCTATTGTAGATTGTAGATATTTGTGTTTATTAATAATTTGGTGATTGTTTTGCCTGGTAATATAGGTTAGGAATAAACAAAATACTTGGCCTGAGTCTTCGGTCAGCTGGACCCGCGGGTCTTGGCTTTTTTCTAAATAGTCGCCTTACGACTTGATTAGGTAAGTAGAGAGAAAAGAGTCTTGCATCATCTGCCTAGCCTTTTTCCAACTATGTTGGGGTCGGCTTCCAGTCTAACCGGATGCAGCTGAGTACCAGTATTTTACATTGAGCGACTGCCTATCTGATCTCCCCAACCCAGTTATTTACTGGGTAATACGATACCCCTTGCTAAGACTAGTTAGACTTTCGGGCTTCTGACGACCCGTCGCGACTGTCAAAGATCACGAATGACAGCCGGGACAACGGCGTAAGGTGCTTTCCGGGGCACGGAGTGGTCTTGGTGTGTGAAGATGGTCACCCATCCACTGCGGCTGTTATTATTTAGCCACAAGCCCCTCTAGAAAAGAGTCAAAGAGTCCTTATCATTATGCATCCGCTGATAAACTCATTATTACAAAACACAAGAAGTCCTCCCTCCATTCCTATTTTATTATTATTGAAGATCGATTTATTATTATTTAAGATCGATCGACTCTTTCGTTTATTCTGCGCTAATTATTACTTGGTCTCACATACGAATGGGAACTTGCTTCCTTTCTTTCCGTTTCTTTTTCTTCATTTATATTTGTAATATTTATGGTGTAAATAATAAAGAGTATTCTGTTCTATGTCCCATAACTGGGAATAGTTGCTCCAATATCCGTTTGAACCTTTAATTAATTACTAACTTCACTTAAGTCCTTATTCTTGTATAATTCACCCAATTATAACAAATCAAACCAAATTCAATTCAAGTATAAATCTCTTCACCGCAATAACTTCCAAAGCTCCATTGAATCGTCTCAATTACTGTCCAAACAGGCGTTTTTTATTTTTTATTTGACGTAAGCTCTGCGCTCGCGCAACCGTTCAACTTATGGTGATTAATGGAAGAGAAAACTTTAAAACACATTATAAATAAGGTTTTGTGCTGATTTAAAATCACTTATGGGGATAAAAAGAGAATGAATGTCTTTATCTTTGTGCCGTTTAGAAGTGGGTTAAGTAAACAAGGTGTTAGGTGTTTTCTTATTATATGGCCTTTATTTATAAACGTTTCATAAAGTTAAGAGACGTTTAATGGTCGAAAATGTATGGTGAAACAGTCACTAATAATTAATTAACTTAAAGCAAAGTTTTTAAAAATATACTCCAGGTCCAGTCGAAAAAGCTATTTAGTATAAAAGCAGCTAACTTGCTTTAAGCATTTTTACTGTGCTGAGTTCTATCTTTGACATGATTAATACTGCTTTTTATATAACTCTAGCAACCAGCCCTTGCTTCACAAGGTTTTTATGACTTGACGAAACATCGAGATTTGTTTATTACTTATATGTAACTAGCGACCCGCCCCGGCTTCGCACGGGTACAATGCTGATACTAAATACACTACATATAAACCTTCCTCTTCAATCACTCTATCTATAAAAAAAAACCGCATCAAAATCCGTTGCGTCGTTTTAAAGATTTAAGCATTCAAAGGGACAGAGAAAGCGACTTTGTTTTATACTATGTAGTGAAGTTCAATGTATTATAAACATAAACGATCCGTAATATTTTTTTTTATGATGTTAAAACCGCATCAAAATCTTTTGTGTAGTTTAGAGGAATAACGCGGTCAAAGTTTCCATAATCTGTGTGACATATTCTTTATAGAAAAAACCCTGTAAATAAATAAAGATTTAAAAAAAAAAACGCGGTCAAACAGACAGTATGTACGAAGCTTAAAGAGTTAATACGCACACAATAAAAAATAATATTGTTAATGACAGAGCAGTGGAGAGAAGAATAATTTTTGCCTTTATACCAGATACCTTGTACGACTCTTCCGAATGGAATCAGTCGAGTGGGTAAAACATGGCAATTTTCTCTAACTATCGTCTTCTATTATCATTCATTGATGATTAGCTAATAGCTGAAAGCTGCATATTTTTAACTACTTCGTGACGAAGAAGTGTTTATTTGCAATACTCTGCTTCTATTACTCAGCCATGATTAGGGGCGTTTCTAGGCTAATAATATGATTATTACCATTTAACTAGGACCACAGGATACAAAAAAAATAACCTCACACCGTTTAAGTCAAATTACTTTTTAAAACTACCTGTTTTAAAAGTAAGTGAAGCCTGAAGCCTAGCTTTAAAACAAGTACCTTACTTGCCAGTAAATTGTAACTTGAGAGGCTAGGAGAATTAACAGAGAGCCGCACGCAATACATCAAGTGTCAAGATCTTTAAAAACGTATACTTTGACGGCCGATGCAGATAAACCACTTATATTTTGTAATTTGAGGATCATCTTTAACTAGCCTCTACGAATGGTTATACTGAAAAAAAAAACTGGCCAAGTGCGAGTCAGACTCGCAGCACACGATGGCTCCCGTACTTTTTAACCGATTTCCAAAAAGGATGAGGTTATATGTTCGACTTTATGTATGTTTTTTTATTATGTAAGTATGTTCACCGATTTCTCCGTCAATTGTGGACCGATTTTCAAAATTCTTTTTTTATTTGAAAGGGTATGCTCCCGAGGTGGTCCCATTGTCACCAAATCGGAATCTGATGAGGGAATCCCATGGAAATCGAGGGAAACCCTCAAATTTTGTAGGCACACCTAAAGCGATTTGGGTATTTTTTATAATAACTCGTGCATTTGCTCTCAGAAAGCACCATCCGGTGAAGTAGAACTGATGATGAAGACCACAGATGGCCATCGGAACTACTCAATAATAAATACTTCACGGGTTTCGATTCGATTAGGTACTTTGATGTGGTTGCTAAGCACAATGCGTATTGTGAAGTGGAGCTGATGGTGACTTCCCAATCAGCTCCAGTTCTCCTGGTTCTTACAAGGAGAACTCCTCAACCTTTAACGTACCTGCGTCGGGAAAAGCAGTACATTTTTAAAGGTGATGATAGATGAGTTACAAACTGGCCAACTAAAAAGTGACAAATAAAAAACTTTTTTACAAAAAAAAAAACAACCGACTTCCAAAAAAACACTACAAAGTGAAAAATAACTTTAATTTCGGAAGTCGGTGTCAATAAACGAAAATGCGGAACCAACGACACCGACTTCCGAAATTAAAGTTATTTTTCACTTTGTAGTGTTTTTTTGGAAGTCGTTTGTTTTTAACACCAACTCCCGACGACCATAGCTCTTTCTACTGGAATTTACGCTGGCTGGCAATAATAAGAGATAACTATAGTTACTTATTTATACGTTAAGTTATTTTTTTTTTTATATAAATAAACAATATTGGAGATAGTTTGTTGTTTCCTAATATTTTCTTAGAGGGAATAAATTTCAAATAAAACAGCGGCGTGGTGATGGAGTGTTAATAGAGATACACACTCTGTGAAAATTTGAACTGTCTGCCTATTACGGTTCATGAGATGAGATACAGCATGCTGACAAACAGCCCGACGGACGTACAGCGGAGGCTTACTAATAGGGTTACGCGTTGGTACCTTTTGGGTACAGAACCATTCTTTTTTTTTTTTTTAACGTGGAGAAATGCTCATGCATACTTCACTACTACGGGGAGATAGTACAGTTATGTGGGACTCTAACCTACTAAAACTCCGCGGTGTCCTCCTCCGCCGCTTATGGCGGGAACACGGGCACGCGTCAGCACTGATCCGTGAACCCGCCGCGGCTGTCCGTCACCGGACCCTTCTCTGGGGAGTACTCCCCTTCACCGGCACACCAGACCACATAGCACGCCGTGATCACCCCAGGGACCACACCAGCACATGGGCGCCAGACGACCCCGTGTCTGGGCACCCTTGGTCCCCTTGCGGTGGGTAAGGTCGTTGGCCCCGCTACCTGCCAATTTTCGGCCGCAGAGGATAAGGAGTGGCCAACGTAATACCAACACTCCTCCTCCCCTGCGGCCCCACCGCATCCGCCATCAGACGGTGGCGACCCCGTCAAGGCCGCGGAAGGTAGGGAGAGCGGTGCACCGCAATACCGGCACTCCCTCCTCTCCCACCGCGGCCTCCAAGACACACACCCAGTTTCATAATTGTGGGACACACACTAAAATGTAAATGACAGGCTTATGGTGATTTATCGAAGTAGGCACTGCTTATATGCCTTTATGAAATGCACGCCACTGCGTGATTGGTCCGTGGTTGGGTGGCCATATTTACATACAAAGACCCCTCCGTGCCTCGGAAAGCACGTTAAGCTGTTGGTCCCGGGCTGTTATTCGTGGATCTTTGACAGTCGTTACGAGTCGTCAGAAGCCCGAAAGTCTGACAACCAGTCTTACCAAGATGTAAGTATAGTTTTACCCAGTAAGTGGGTTATGAAGGTCAGATAGGCAGTCGCTCCTTGTAAAATACTGATACTCAGCTGCATCCGGTAAGACTGGGCAGAGGGAAATGTTGGGAAAAGGCAGATGATGATAATAATAACATCATCGGCACATCTGCAAGCTTCAAATGGTTAAAGAACAAGGAGTAGCTCTGTCCCTATAAAGGCCACCGTTAAAACAGCTTTACGCCTTATGAAGGCCACCAGCACCATAATAGCGCAACACACTATCAACCATAATCTGAATAATTTTGAAGGACATTGCTAATCCATTGCTTCATATGTTCGAAAAATTTGTCTGCTCAACAACGTAAATAACGCAATGTAAGTTGTTGAACTGTCAGAATTAAAACCATTGCTACTGATAGTGTGTTTCAATTTTAAAACTGATAACAAACCATCAAGTTTACTCACAGAAGCCTATCAATCAGACTACCTCACTTTACGACTGTCCCCTTAAATCATTCCTCTACTCCATCCAATTCTCAGCACAATATTTCATATAAACCGATGAAATACCGACTCGAACGGAATAAAAAGGAAGTATATGTGTTTACACGGATTGTATGGGGCTCAGCAGCCGTCTGCCCCGACTGTGAAGGTCATAAACCGATGGAATTGACGTCTGGCCTGTTTCGTTACGAATCAATACGTATACAGTACAGCCTTAAGGCACACTGTAGAGATGAGATCAAAAGGTTAGGTTAGTTTTAATAGGTTTATGCGTATATTAATAGATTTAAAATATTTATTCCGCAATTTTTATGATTGCACCTACCACCGTTTGTCTCTGCATCATCCAAAGGTTGACTCGTAGAAAATGTCTATGACATTAAGTTCGCCTCTGTATATTTATGTGCTTGAAATATTAAATACATAAATAAGGTTCATGATTCATTAAAAATTTTGTCTGTTTCTGCCAAAGCATATTATGTGTCGCCGTCTCTTTACCTGGGGTTCGTAATAACAGGCTATAACTACTTACAATAATAGCAATAGATTAATAAATAGGTGCGATTAGACTCAGAGAATAGCCTCTAAGACACAAATTAGATAAAAAAAGTGGGTTAATGTGAGCTCACCGGTCTGCTTGACCAAGGCTGATGCCGAGGATAACATACCTGTTTTGGGCAAATGGATTATTTTACTCTGTAAGATTTTTATTCCTTACGCTATGTCATGTTCAGCAGTAAAAGATGGTGCACCCATTTTCACAAAAAGAAAAACACAAAAATGTGTAGCTGTCACTGTAGGAATTTCTTTTGGGGCTGTTCGTTCCCTTTAGCCACTTCTGAGATTTCAATGTCGTAAGGAATGAGCCTTCTGCGTTCTTTTCCGATTGTGAAACTTAGCCACTCCAGTATTTTTTATCGTACAAAGTTGCTTTACTTAGCTCGTAAAGATCTTTAGTTGCCATCCTAGTTAAATAGCTGGTTTTATTAGTTCACTAAAGTAATATAGTGTACATGGCCAAGTTACCTGTAATACAACGGTTTTATTAACGAAATAGCGGCGCCCCGCGGTTTCACCCGAATAAGTTTCGTGGGAATATCGGGATCAAATATCATATGTCTTAATCCTGGTTATAAACTATATGTGTGCCAAATTTCATCCAAATCCGTTCAGTAGTTTTTGCGTGATAGAGTAACGAACATCCATTCATCCACACAAACTTTCGCGTTTATAATATTAGTAAGATAACTTGCTTGTTTTAGTTTCATACTTGTACAGCTTGATGAAATTTCATTAGAAAAATATACGTCTAATTACATTTCCTAAAGTTGACGGTATTAATTGTTCTGTATAAATAAAATGGTAGATTTTTATCGTGCAGCAAGTTAGGTTAGATCTACAGGGTGCAATTGAAATCATGGGCATTATTTTAACCTAAGGTACTACTTATGATACTAATTGCATTAGGGCTACTATTACGCAAATCAAAAATATTATTAATGCAAGTATGGAAAACCTTAAAATGTAGTAAGTCATACAAAGTATCAAATTAGTTGCGCTTCTCGATAGCAAATGCGTAGGTACACTACGCCGTACGCGCGTCATTGGGCGTGAATTCTTTGACCCCGCCCGACTCACGTGACATTCGTAAGTTGCACATGAATTGATTTATAATAAATTCCAATTTTCCCTTCGTACTTTGCCGGCTTAGGACGGTCAAAACTACGTCAACTAACATACATTAAAATAAAAACATTTACGTACCTAGCTTGTGGATTGTTTTGAAAAAACCTTATTTGTCGGTAAAGTGACAGAGGGTAAACGGGTGCTCTTCCACGAGCTTGTGCATGTGCTGGCACGTGAAAAGACGAAAAATCCAACAGGTTCTGAGTGGTTCTGGTGGAATGAGACCCCGTGAAGGAATAGGGTCGTTCGGGTAGCGCCGATGGAACATTTCACGAGTTCATACTAAATTTCTTGTGCGATCGTAAATTACAACCATTTGTGGGTATTGTTGGTTGGTGTACCTAGCCTGCACATTACGCGGTCGAGGCATCGTGTACACAAACACACACACAACACACAACTACTACACTAACACTTAATACACTGCAATCCAAGCACCGTATGACGCGAGCGGCGAGTACGGCGATTACGTCACGGGATCAATAAATCAATTACGCGTCAATGCACCTGCGCAGTCGTTATGACACTGGTTCCGGGTTCGTGACTTCGTGTTGCGGCGGGAAGCATACCCCACGCGGGGGTGATATTCGTATTTTTGCGAGTGAGGGAGTGGGACGGAGAGAGTTCAGGGAATCCCGCCGGACGGAATGTCTTGTAGCCCATTGTTATTATTACTTGTAAGGAAAAACCCGCGCGCGCGCAGGTGATGTTTGTTTACATTTCGCTTTGCGCTGTACTGCGCTTTAAGATTTTGATATTTCAACAATTATTGGCGTTAACGAAGTATTTTGTTTTAATTACTTTAAGTGTTTATTTGCAATAATAAGCCTTGTGCAATTTGACTTACTACATTTTTAAGGTTTTCCTTACTTGCATTAATAATATTTTTGATTTGCGTATTAATAGCCCTAATGCAATCAGTATCGTGAGTAGTGCCTTAGGTTAAAATAATGCCCATGACTTCGATTCCACCCTGTAGAAGGAAGCAACTCTTTGTAGTAATTTTAAAAAAAATATCCTTATTACTTACGGCTTCAACTGGCGAAATGTAAGTCTATGTGTATACGAGTATGTAGGTAGTACCTACTAGAAGAATAATTGAAAAAATCTTTTTTTTTTTTTTCAAAATACCATTGGTTTCGCAAAAAACAAAGGTTTTCCAATTGTCTTGTGACATACACAAGGTGGCAGGTGATATCACAAAAATCTGATGTTTCCTATAAATGTACAATACTTACGACTCTACGAGGTCAAAATGTACGAAATATGGAACAGCAAAGTTTTTTAATAATCGACGAAAAATTTAAACGCGATAAATATACAGGCGAGATGCTATTACATCTCAAAAAATCGATAAGTAATATTCCGAAATCTCGTTCTTTTATCTCATCATCATGATATCGTTCGGAAGCCGTAATTTACGGTAATCGATTACCCGTGAACAACCGCAGGCCAACCTCTCATAACCCTATAATACCCCTGCTTTTACTCGAACAATCTTGTACATCACACAATTTTGTTGAAGACTTAGTTTACGAGCAACTGAGTAGCAGGTGTTAGCTTCAAGTATTAACCGTTGAAACTGTCTCAAATTGTGCACAATTATGTGATTAAGCGCAGTTGGTAATTAGTTTAAATATGAACAAGACGTGTCTGATATATATAGCTAAAATTGTCGTCATTATGATTTTTTTTTCGCGAATTCAGGTTTGGTTCCATAGTAAAAGTTGTTTGTTATCATGAGTACAATCACGTGTTTAGGTATCGGTCACTAATTACCAGTCACCCTATATAAGGTGTTAACCCATAAAATGAACCCGACAAACTTTAAGAGGTGCTTTAGACCATCGAACTAAACAACTTTCACTATGGAATCAACTCTGAAATCACGAAAAAAAGTCAGCTGTTTAATACATTTTGGTCAAGTAGGTAGGTATTGAACTTTTGTATGTGTAAACAGTTGATTTTTTTTCGTGATTTCAGAGTTGGACCCAAAGTGAAAGTTGTTCAGTTCGATGGTCTAACGCACCTCTTAAAGGTCGGGCTAATTTTTTAACACTTTGTTTATTAGCACAAAATAACTAATAGTACTAACGTACAGAAGATGCGCTCCTTTGATCTTGGTGAAGCTGCTTTTATAATAGCCTACAAAATCACTTCCCCGCCAACACGCAAGCTAAATTACACTTAATCGCTGCGCTTGAGAGTTGTTATTACTGTGTAGGTATCCTTTGATCCTTTATCGTCCGCAATATACCTACGCCCCTTGACCGAGTACTAGGGTTGTCCGGAAAGAAAAATAAAATATGGTGCAGACCTTTTTATACTTCTATTGTATTTATTTATGAGTACCTAGTCTATCTATAATTTTTTCACTTTCATGTAAAGTCACAGAATACATAATAGTACAAGTACAAGAGATTCACTCCCCAAAATCATTAAAAGAAATAGCAAAATCTTTAAATGTAAGCATTTGGTAGGTAGGTACCTACCTAATTACTAATTAGGTACATGAAGACGCATTTCTTTACCTTTCGATGTCCTTTGGAAGTGATGATCCTTCTTATTTAAGCAGCCGAATTCGATGCAATAAGCTTTTGCCTTCATTATATCCAAAACAACGAAAGGACGACGCGACGCAGGCGCGTGAGTGACTATCCAACTAAAGTGCGACCCGCGGACCCGGCCGGCGATCGACAGCCCCACAGAATTGACCCGGCAAGTCGAGCCCGCCGCGTACTTGTGTAGCTTCATACTTAAAACGCGGAGTGCGCCTTTTTTTTGTTTTTTTTTTTCTTTGTGGATGGGAAATCATCAAATGAGCCCTCCCGCTCAGGGTGGAGCTGGAGGGAGTGTCAGACTCTTACTGACTAAAACCCACCCGTGTTCCTTCCTTAGCCCTTTATGTTCCGGGGTAGCGGTAACCCTTTCGGACAATCCCGCTGCGCGGAGTGCGCCTGACCTGATCATTCATCAAAAATGCTAAACCTTGCTTTTTGCTAAAGTTGTTCTAAATCTTGACCCAAAAGTATGAAATCCGTAGTTTCGCCGATTTTACAGGCATTTACTACTTCATATCACCTACGGACTTATGATTACTTTGAGGCCCGAACTTAGAATGAATGACAGCACGATTTGACAGTTGTCCTTACTCCCAATGTGTCTTTTAGCCGTCCGAAAGAGATAATGAATCGGAAGTAGGGTTAATTTCGAAGTATCCAATTATTTTCGGAGAGGTCCGTATCTTGATTGACTGACTTAGAGGAGCTACGTAAACCTACCTAATACTCGTATGTCAAACCGATTCCTAGTAACATAACAAAGCTCAACGGAAGTCCATAATTAGGCCACCCATTCTCGATTGTTAGTTGTTTTGAAACATTGTTGCTCTCAACATCTCGCGGCCGATTTGTTAATCCTTGTTTATAATCGCGAGCCAAGTGACGTGTCCACTGCGTCGCATTTTAGGGTTAACGAGCCGTTTGTTGACGTGGGAGAGAGGTTGCCGAGTTGTTGGGCTGATTGTGAAGTGACAGAAATATTATAGGACAATAGCGGTGTGTGATAGTAAGTGATAGGCAGGATTATCATTTCATTAAATTATACAGGGTCAATTTAAATTAGCTAGCGAAACTCCGCGGACATGTTGAGTATCGATATCTAAATAAAATAAAACTTCAATTAATTACACGGCCTGCGGTCGTTGATCCCAGAAAAAATCTATACCCATCACGTCTGCGGAGTTTCGCTAGCTAATTTAACTTGTCCCTGTACAAGTTGGAACGCGCGTCTAAAAATATGTTTAATTGGTTTTCGGGTATCTCTCTTCAGTGTCGCAATTGGTGAATATTTTGTTATATTTGGTTCCGCCCTGTGAAACCAAATTAATGTAAATGATAATGTAAATAAAATTAATTACTCAGATGATGTAAAGATAAATAACAACGGTGGTGTGATCATAACAAGTGACAGACATGTTAGTTTACTACCTGATATCTTTGAATGATAAGGAAGTGTGTGCGAACTAGTTTACTGCTAGAATGTACAGGAAATGACATTGAAAACTTCAGGCTCGCCCCGTTTAGAATCTAACCCGGAACATAAAGGGCTAAGGAAGGAACACGGGTGGGTTTTAGTCAATAAGAGTCCAACACTCTCTTCTGCTCCACCCAGAGCGGGAGGGGTCATTTGATGATTTCCTATCCTCAAAAAAAAAGGCCTCCATGATTGCAAAAATCTATATTAGACATATAAAACATTGCACAAAAATATTAAGTAAGTTCTTACGATCACATTACAAAATCATTACACTTTACAGACTTTACTAATCCTAACATTAAAAAACTTGCGAACAAAAAATGTTTAGTCTGAAGGTAAGGTTAGTGCTATTTTGCATTCGCAAGTTTTTGAATGTTAGTTGTTTCACTTAAAGCGCATCTCAAGTCATGCTCCACATTGAGACGATTTCTGGCATTTTTCTTAGTGTCACTAAAGTTGGAAAACTACTCTCACATCTATAGGTAGTAAGTAGCAAACGGCCACATTTTTAAAGCTCTGTCTGCTATAATAGGATATTCAGTACCTACCTACTTATTCGCCAAAATGTACAGAGATCATAATTTTGGAATTCCACTTTTAAAGTTCTACTTTGGTAATCTTTGTTATATGTTACCAGCTTATTACTCCCGCAGAATACCAGTTTTACCCACGCAGGGGTAATTACCCCCCGGTTAGGAACCGTGGTGTTAAATAAATACTTAAAAAAAGAGTCGAGTAATGTGGTGGGGTACCCGGTTGGAACGAGTCCTTTCGCTTTTGCACACCTGGCGAATAAGAGCTAAATCGAAAAAAAAACGGTCTAGTGCGAATCGGACTCACCCACGAATGGTTCCGTACCACATGGCAAATAACGCCGAAAAAAGCACATTAATTCTTGTATGCAGACCCCTTTAATTTTTAACTTTGTTCTTATTATACATTTTAACTGTCTACCTATTTCTGAGAATATGAGAAATACAGCCTGCTGACAGACAGATGGACCGACGGACGGACGGACGCACGGATGAGCAGCGGAGGTTTAGTAATACGGTCCCGTTGGAACCCTTTGGATACGGAACCCCAAAAAAAAGTGTAACAATTTGACCGTTACGACACTTTTATTACATCCCAAAAATTTTTTTTCAGACTAGCTCTCATTCGCCAAGTGTGTAATGTATAACCTGAAACAATGAACTTCGTTCCAAGAGGATAAAAATTATATTAAAATCAATGCATAATACTTAGCTTATACGCTTCCAAAGATAGCCCTGACCTTTACATGCGTAGCTATAAACCATTCACCTCAATAGAAAGTTATCAAGTATTTGGCAACCGTACAATTTCCATTAGATTCTATCGCTATAGAATCCGCATGACGCCAGTTTATAAAAAATACATGACTATGTATTATAGGTACACAATAATAACCGCTCCACGTGTAAGACAATTAATAGTATGAAGCGCCCAGCAACGCATTAATTTACTGTGTAATTCATGTTTGTTCCCTAGAAGCGACACGATCGGCGCACGCGGATACAATGTTGCACCTTGACCAACAGATCAGCAGATAATTCAGAAATAGATGGTCTGATGTTGACGGAAACTGTGCTGCAACGTTGTTGGCAATGTTTTCTTTATTTACAAAACAAAAATTTGGCTTTTTCTCGGAGAATTTCCAGGAAAATCTGGATAGCAAAAAACGGAATTTAACGGATTCTGAATTTAAATAAGCAACCGGTCTGTTCTGTAAAAATCTTACCGTTAAAAGTATGGTGAAGTTAGCTGTCATTATACCATATGCTAGGGATTGTCACTATTGACAGCTCACTTCATGTTCACCTCACCTAAATTTTCAGGGTGAGTGATTTTTACACAATATATTATGTATAAGCAATTCTGGAACATTATTTGATAGCTCATAAGGTGGTAGTTTTTCTGAGTTCTGGGGTTCTTGTTAGTGGTTTTGTGGTTTTTTCCTGTGTGACCTGATGAAGAATTGTCAACTCTTCTCCCATATAGATACATAAGTAGTACAGATGCCAGCACATCAAGTTACTACAATCTGTTAAATTTCTTTAATAGATTTTCAACTTTATCGCTAAAGTATAAGGTTCAAAGTTGATTGGGAAAATTTTAATGTTTAGGGTATCTTGATGTACTGGCGTCTATGGATGACGAGTTGCCAACTCTCTCTCCCTACTTTGTATAAACCAACACATGGAATTTTGCGATAATATTTTATCTTATGTTTGTCAGATATACAGGGTTATTGGAAAAACATTAACAACCTCTTAAGAGGTCACTGTAGGTACTCATCATTATGAACATTTTTTACTATGGGACAAAACCTGAAAACGCAATAAAATCAGCTGTTCCCTACATTTTGACGAGTTATACGAACATAAATGTAGGGAACAACTGATTTTTTTTTGCGATTTCAGGTTTGGTCCCATAGTAAAAGTTGTTCATAATGATGAGTACAATGACCTCTTAAGAGGTTGTTAATGTTTTTCCTATAACCCTGTATATGTCTTGGCATTGTTTATATAACTTATATTTAATGTTTTATTAACTGGGATGATCTGATTAACCTATTAAACACCGTTGATCTTTATTTATTCAGAATTAAGATATGCTGCAACAAATTATGGTAATAGAGTACTTTAGTTATCATTATCACTACTTAGTGATAATGATAACGACCTAAGTACTTACTTAGGTACCTCTTGGTACTAAGCGAAGCTAGACTAGACGTGGGATATTAATTTCTTAAGTACAGTGACAACACTGTACTAATATCCCACTGTAATTAATATCCCACGTAAATACCAAGCATAGTGTTGTCACTATGCTTGGTATTTTCTCTCTTAAGGGAACTACTTACAGGAACTAAACGCAAAAAAACGCAAGTTTTATAATGCTTAATATTATGTGATCGACTACAGTAAACAAAATCAGATAAATATATGATATTCTTCTTTTCGATATTTTTTCTATACAAATTTCGGGAGAATATTACTCCACTGTTTGACATTGTGCACCCAAAGTTAAATATAATATCGTTTTGACTTATTGTTAATTGTGTCTGTACGGAGACAGAATAGTAAAATAAAAAGTCATTAAAAAGTTATGAACCAACAGAGATTCGTTTTTCTTGCTATTTTTAACATGACTTTGAATGTCAATAAGTAATAAAAGAACTGTAAAATCTTCAAAACCAAGTCCGTACCGACAAAGCTCAGTTATCGAAGAGATCAATAAACTAATTGATTTATGCAGTGGTTTTTTCATAACACTCGATTTTCCGAAGCACTTTTCAAATCTTTTTACGCGGTTATCAGTTCGGAACAGTGTTTCTGTGCGTGAAAACTAGACGTTGTTCGTGTAGACTAGCGTCTAACTGCTCTGCGCTGTCGGACACGAAGCCAGGTGAGCCAGCGTGCTTTTTGACCGTGACCACCAGCGAGTTCGAGCTCGCGACTAGTTTACTCTTAATACAACTAATTTGATACGATAGAAAAATATTATGAAGAACTGAAGATACCTCTAAAAACTTTCTTTTCACAATAAAAACCATACACAATCATTCAGATTTTTTGTCAGATTATTCTACAAGCAACATACTAAAGCACTAGTGTTTTAATTTTTTAGTCCAAACAATATTTTTTTGTAAATAGATAATTGCTTCATATTTTGCAATAAATTACCAGCGTTGTGTTATCTCGCTTCCCATTTCGGGTTCCGCACCTCAAAAGGAAAAACGGAACCCTTATAAGATCATTTCGTTGTCCGTCTGTCTGTCCGTCAGTCAAGATCCATTTTCTCAGGAACGCGTGGAGTTATCAAGTTTAAATTAATATCAAATACTCAGGGCTACAAACTCTTGCACCAATGGAAAAGTCAATATTATAAGTCAACTCAATCAAAAGATACGGGCGTTTACGTATGTTCCGAAATCTAAACCTATATGGTACTTCCCGTTGACATAGAATCATGAAATTTGGCAAGAAGCAATGTCATGTAGCATAAGTAAAGGAAAAAAAATCCGAAAACCGTAAATTTGTAGCTACATTATAAAAAAAAAATATTTACATACCTACAAATTTGTACGGAGTCCTCCGTGCGCGAGTCCGACTAGCACTTGACCGTTTTTTTACACTACAGAATTATTAAATAATAATAGAATTTGTTCACAAAAACATAAACTTTGAAAATAATTTAAGTTTACAGAGAAGTTTAAATGCGAAAAATTATTATTAAATTAGGTACGTGTTATGCTTTCAAAGTTCCCGTTTAGTAATATCGCATGTTTAATAAAACAGTAGAACGTGCTTAATTTTTTATTGGCTAATAAACGATAGGAGACATGCAACTTGCTTGCCGTTAGAGTGACCTTGATTTTGAAAATATTTTACGGACATTTTTATAAATAATACATACCTACTGGCATACCTAGAATACTTACTGTCGCGCCAATTTGTTTTTTTTTTTTTTTAAAGGGCGTCCTCGCGTAGTCGCTGACATCAATGCAAACAGATAACATAATAAGATCAAACCACGAACCTTCATGGCCCTTTCGTAAAAAACGGTTGTTTATATTTTTAAAATTAATTTGTTGATAATACGCAGCAAAAAGGTTTGTTGTAAAAAGAAAATAAAACACACAAAAAATTGCACGTTCCTGAAGATTTACTATCACGATATTTCCTTAGTGTTATTCCATAAATTAAGATAATAATATACTTGTACTAATTAATGCTTCATAGAATAGCAACGATTCAAACAAATTATTTACACATGCGCATGTCACATCAACATTAATTAATAATTTACTTGCTACTAATTTAATTATACCTTTCAATATATTTAAAAATATAAATAAATTGTTAGTAATTTAAATACTTTACAAATCAAAATATAATTTTTATTTTATTGATTGGAAAAGGTCAAGCAACGAAATACCGAAGTAAATATGACTCTATTACATGTTAATGAATATCATAAAACTTTAATAATTACATGACTGTCTTTAATAAGAAAAAAATTGGCTAAACTTATGAAAATATACAGTAGTCTAATTGTAAAATTGTATATACTCGATAGATCGAACGACAATTATGTTTATTGCCTCAGATTTTTTTTAAGTTTCTCATATTTAAGTGAACTGTGTAGGTTTTTTGAGAAATAAATTTCTTAAAACCAAAAATTGTACCACCCTCCACTGCTTGTTGCATACCTAATCATTTCAAATGGTTTTATAGAAATTTTTGTGGAAGGTGTACAATTTTAAATTTGTCAATCTCATCTAACTAACTTCGCAACTTATAGGGAAACTATTCGCGCTGCATAATTTAATTAGCAGACTTCCGAAGAATCTTTATGTAATTATTTAAGCTTTTCTGAAGACATTATAGATTTTTAAAGAGCCATTGCGTAAGTGATAAACGTTAGTACTTTAGCTCAACATTAAATTCTCCCAGGCTTCTTGGGCGGTAATTTGTTCAGGGTCTGGTACAGTCTTTATTTAATTATAGTTATTATAAACCAGCCTGTGGATTTTCATGCCTCACCAAAAACTGTATGGATCTGTACCTACATGATTATGTACATGTTACGTCATTCTTGCAATTAACATTTACATAAAAACAGTAATTAATATGTCGAAGTATCACTTATCAATCAACTACCCCAATTGAGATGGTTAATTTTTGTGTAGTCTTTAAAAATTCTCAATAACGTAACTTTTTATACAGGATGGCCTTTTAGACATGTTTTCTAGAAATATGCTATATTTAAAATTTGTACATTGTTCTCCTTATTTGGCTTCGACTTTTATAATTCGCCAGACTTCGTTCGTTTCGAATGATTAACAAATAATAAGATTTATTATTAAAATAACCCTTTAAATCCAAGTACTTAAGGCTACACTAAGCCGTCTCCAGTATGAATATAGCTTAGGATTCCTTGTAGCGGAACTAAGCAAGTGATTAACAATGAATAGGACTTGTTATGTTAATAAATGTCACTAACAATGATACCTGGTGAACTAAACTATAGTTCTGTATTATTTACTAACGTTCAAGTAACTTTAGTATGCCCTGCATACGGGTGTGTAATATATGGCATAATAACAGATAGTATAATATCACTTGAAATAACGATCACATGATAATTATAATTTTCATAAGTAAAAACGTATACTTAACCTAATTTCATGTGATCGAATGTTATATTTCTTATAACCTTCTTTTGCTCTAATATCATTTAGAATAACTTTCATTACATATAATTTACAATTTGTATAATGCTCTTTTTATATGACGTTTAGTTGACCTAATCTTCTAATATATAAAATTCTCGTGTCACGGTGTGCGTACTTGAACTACTCCGAAACGGCTCGATCGATTTTTATGAAATTTTGCGTGCATATCGGGTGGGTCTGAGAATCGGCCAACATCTATTTTTTATAGCCCTATTTTTTTTTTACAAAACTACGTTTCGGGGGTCGGGGGTATATTAAAGAAAAGTATATTAAATGAAATTAGGTCACATGATCATTAGAACTTTTGTTATTATATCAAATGTTACACACCCCCTACGCCCTGCAAACGACGATAGTCTGAGAATGTGGCAAACATTGGCTTTAAATTTAGGGAAATATTTAACTGATCTTCTAAAAGCTTAGGCCTTCTAATTATTTTTTTAATAGATGAGCTTTTTTTACACTTGCTTGTCAAAATTTTCTGAAGATTTTTATGGAAATTGTTGCCTTATGAGGAAATGCGGATCTTCGTTTCTCCATAGAAACGCTCCTGTTTTCTTTCTGGTTAATGGCCATAAAGCAATGATTTTTTTTTACAGATTAATAAATTAAACTACCTACTAGTATGTCCCTATGTTTTCTTTCTTGATGATACTTTATTTTTATAAGCACTAGAACCGTCAGAAAATGCTCAAAATTGCCGATCTAAGTCTCTGTCAGCAGACGCGTACTGTACAAATTTGACAACTGTTAATGAAAAAAGAAAAACATAGGGACACAGTATAATATCCTTTTTATTGAGTTTATGTAATATCTTTTAAATTGGTCCAATATTGGTGGAGGAAATAGGTGAGAGCCAAACCTCGAATTATGACTTTTTACTTAGGTATTTCAAAAGTCTCTCCGACCACATTTCCTCTTAAGGAAACGCTTGTTGTACAACACAATTTTGTACAGATGTATACAGAGTAATCCATTTTCATTTTTATTTGTTCGAGATATCCGAAAGCTTGGCTCAAGTTCACACTCGACCCTTTGTTTCTGAAAATCACATGTAAATGTGATTTATGTGTATTTTATCGTCTCAAAAACAAATTCTTTTATTGCACCTCAATTTTAAACTTTTAAAATTCAATTGTATGTCCACATTTTATTTATTTAAAGGGCCTGCCCTTGGGTTTGTTAGTGCAGTAACCGCAGTTAGTTCGTGACCAAACGGTGAACCGTGTCGACTTGCGTGCAACCTTACACTACAAACTGAGATTTTAGGAATTTTGTTTTCTATCCACGAGTTGCTCACACCAAGTAGTACTTCGTTTAAAAGCGTTAAATGAGGTTTTAATTCATTTTGTTAATAATCTAGAAATTTTAAATTAGTAACAAGACACTCATTTGCAAGTAATTTTAATATATGTAAGTTACGTGTCACGTTGTTTGTCCGCAATGGACTCCCTAAACTACTGAACCGATTTTAATAAAATTTTGCACACTGTGCAGTTTCATCCAACTTGAAAGATAGTTATATCACAATTTATAATCGCAATATTATTTTATTGCGAATATTGCCAGAACAATGTTTGTATGAAAGAAAAATTCGGAAATGAAAAAAAAAATGCACTCTTGCGAAGCTTGGGCGGGCCGCTCGTAGACTATAAAATCTTTCGCAATAGTATGTATGCACATTTACCTCGAAAACTACTTAAACTGTTTTTGTCATTAAAGTTTAATATTTAAATATAGACCTAAAAACATAATTAAAATACATGTTTTACTGAAAACAACACCACATACAGACGAGAAAATAACCATATTTAAATTATACCATAAAAATCGCAATTTACTCTCATAGGCCTACGCTCCGCAACATTGTAGGAGTTATAAATATAATTATATGAGTTTTTTAAACCTAGGTCATCTCACCGCTTACTTTTACGATTTTACTGCGAATGACGTTAAAATCGGACTTATCCTATTTATCCGAGAAACCATGGCCGTCCTTTTTTTCACATAAAAGTTTAATTGTGTGCCCTCTGTCTTGCGTAAGCCGGCTTAAGGTTTTGTTAATATCATTATTTTTACTTTTATTGTGTTTGATATTATGGATTAAGCTCATATTAAAATGCTATAAAGCAGTACAAAAATCCCTTTGCAAATAGTTTGAGCAACGAGATAGGTAGGTACTAAGAGTATAGTTTATCCAACCAAAGGTTGTCTGTAAAAAATCGCTTTTAGCGTTAAGACCTTTGTCTGTTAGGGTTAATAGAGGAACACCAAAGGAAAGACCGTTCTAAGTATTTCAATAATACGTTTATTATTCTTTTATTTATCATTGGCATGCTAAGACAGACCCCAGAGGTCTATTTGTGTGCTTTGTTTAAGTATAAGGAACTTGTATTTTATAAAATAAATAAATAAAAAAAAAAAAAAAAATCAAAGTGTTTAAAAATCAACCCGACAAACTTTAAGAGGTGCTTTAAACCATCGAACTGAACAACTTTCACTATGGGACCAACTCTGAAATCACGACAAAAAAATCTGCTGTTTAATACAAAACTTCAATACAGGCTACTTGACCGAAACATACATTTCGGTCAAGTAGCCTGTATTGAAGTTTTGTATTAAACAGCAGATTTTTTTTTAACACCACAAATATTGGAAGGTGTGTTTACTAATATTACGGGAGACGTGTGATCCCATGTTCCACAAGGATAATAGAGTAGTGTAGTCACTATGCGAAACCAAGGATTTCAGTCAAGTGCTAAGGGCGGATACATAAATAATATTTATGAGTTAGAATGAGAAAGAAGATAGTATTGAACTAGGATCGATTTGTATTTGCTATACTCCAACAATGTCAAATGTCACCTGTAAAATTTCTACATTTATATATATACTAGCGACCCGCCCCGGCTCCGCACAGGTGCAATGCAATTTAATAAATTTAAATAAATAATTAATAATTTAATGTTTTTTTTTTAACTTGCCGCCAGCCCCTGCCGCCGATACCGCAGCAACCGCTACGTCCCTGCATTTCAAATCTGTAATATCTTCGAAAATATTAATTTAAATAACATGCTGTAAAGGGCCATATTGATCTATATTAAATGCACAATGTATTCAAGGTACTTAATTGGATAAGGATTAATGCTGTATTACTTAAAATCGCTTCGTAAATAAGCCATCATTTATTGTAAAAAGTAAAGGAAAAAAAAATGGTTATTGTGGGTTATTCCTAAGAGATAGACATATACCATCGCGGACTTTTTTGTAGACCTTTTTAAGGTGTACAATACTGTAGTACATTATTTTGATGTATCTCATAGGGTTCAGCCAGCGTTTGCAATGTAAGCACAAAAAAAGGGTTTATTTACGACATCACATTAGAAACCTCTAAAATTATCAGTGTTTCTCTACTATATTATACATGTATTATACATATCAATCTTCCTCTTGAATCACTTTAATTATTAAAAATAACCGCATCAAAATCCGTTGCGTAGTTTTAAAGATTTAAGCATACATAGGGATATAGGGACAGAGAAAGCGACTTTGTTTTATACTATGTAGTGACACATAATAAAGACAGAGAGGAGTGAAAAGAAGGAAGGGAGACCTTTGCCCTATAGTCCGACAACATAGGCTAAAATTAATAAATAATAATTAATATGCTTTGCATTCTACCTATCTAAGTCACGTCATGCACCTTTTTGAATCAGATACAATTGAATTAAGTAGGTACATGTCATGGGCGATGATTCTTCCATATCACATTGTCATTGTTCGCGAGCTCGTGGTGTGACTGCCCCACCTATATACCAACCGAATACTCAATAATTAATTGTAGGCACATTTCCAATCCATACATTATGCAAAACTGCACTTATGCCCAAATTGAAATAATTATCTTATACTTCTACCGCTGAGATTGCGAATACACTGACGTGTTTTATTACCTTTCTCTGACTACCTTTTAGTAAGCATAATAAGTGAAATCTGCGTATAATACACTGACGTGTTTTCTTAGTTCTCTCTAACTACTTTAGACGTAAGCATAATAAGTGTAAAATCAGCCTTATAATAGGTATTCTGACGTGTTTCCTTACTTTTCCCTGACTACTTTTGACGTAAGCATAATAAGTGTATAATCAGCCTATAATACACTGACGTGTTTTCTTAGTTCTCTCTGACTACTTTAGACGTAAGCATAATAAGTGTATAATAATAATAAGTGTATAATAGCCTATAATACACTGACGTGTTTTCTTAGTTCTCTCTAACTACTTTAGACGTAAGCATAATAAGTGTAAAATCAGCCTTATAATATACTGACGTGTTTCCTTACTTTTCCCTGACTACTTTTGACGTAAGCATAATAAGTGTATAATCAGCGTATATACACTGACGTGTTTTCTTACTTTTCCCTGACTACTTTTGACGTAAGCATAATAAGTACAATCAGCCTATATAATTTTACTTTTGGAGCAGTGGACTTGTAGGTCGGTAGGTTCAAACCCAGACAGGCTTACTTTGTGTAAATTATTTATTTAATCACCACTGCTCTCAAAACGGTGAAGGAAAACATCGTGAGGAAACCGGCATGTCCTAGAACCAAAAATTCTAAGACACGCACTGGGCCCGCATGGTGCATTACAGCCCACTCCCTCTCACGGAGAGGAGGCCTGTGTGAACATTAGAGGCTGACTATGTATGTTATGTAATATTCCCACTGCTGGGACACAGCACACACGAGGATCCATCACACGAGCCCAATTTATTTAATACTTCAAGCACATAAATGTACAGAGGCAGACTTAATGCCATAGGCATTTTCTACCAGTCAACCTTTGGGTGATGACAAACAGTGGTAGGTGCAATCATTAAAATTGAGGAATAAATCGGTCTAATCTCTTCACCACCCTTGGTTGACTGGTAGAGAATGCCTAAGGCATTAAGTCCGCCTTTGTACCTTTTTGTGCGAAAAGTTTAAATAAATAAATAAATATTTTAAATATAAAGATACACATGAACCTATTAAAACTATGAATATAATATATACCTAATTATATATATACATAAGCACAAATAAATATACATAAATACATGAATATACTTACTAAAATTATATAATACAAACAATGAGAAAATATTACCGTTGTGTTGTCCCAGATCTTCATTTTTTTTAGTTCTCTTCTAAAATTTCTAGAATCATTCGCGGAATTTATGGTAACAGTTTTCGCGATGTTCGCTGTCCCCGCCACCATGGATGGATAGATAGATGTGAAAAAACTACCGCTGTAATCTTTCAGTTCGAAACGCACGCAATTCTTTACAAAGCCAGTGAATGAATTATGCAAGCGTTTAGCTTACGTACCAAAGGTAATGTATGTAATAGAGTGATCTCTGATCCGCCTTGAAAAGAATCTACATATTGCATGTACCTATGTACTCACATTTTAATGCAGTGCATGCATAATATATGTGTCACTGTGTGCTTCAGGAAGTAGGTAGTATAGGGTTCAGGGATGTGGCCTTAATTTTATGATGAGGTATCAGAAAATAGCTAAAATAAAGACCTTATCATAGACGTATAAATAATAATATTAGGTATAATAAAATTAATATATCCCGGGAGCAGTGTTGTTCTTCACCTCTGACTTGCCTATATTGGCCGGCTTGAGTGGAGATTCGAAAGAGCAACAGAGCTCGAAGGAAGGAGGTATTCCGATAAGTGCTGGTAGGGATCTTGACATCTTCCGATAGCGGTGGAATACCTCTCCACTCCTGAAGCACCTCATGATATTGTCCCCTGGTCACTGAGTGCTAGCGACAGTTTCAGGGTGCCCATTATTGAGTGTGCAAGTCATCCCTTGCCATTTTTTCCGTGTATCATAAAACATCTATTGGCAGGGGCCCTAGTCCTTCCATAGTTCTAGGTGACCAGTCCAATTTTGCCATCCAAGCACATATTCCACCCGATTTGATTTAAAGCGTGTAACGATCCTCTGCGAGATGGCTTCGGCCCCACGTCACGTTAATATTATCTATGACTGCCCCGTTGGTCTCGTGGTTGCAAACGCGACTGCTGAGCATGGGGTCCTGGGTTCGATTCCCGGGTCGGACAAAGTGTTATTGAGTTTTTCCATTAGGAATTTCTTAGTAACAGTCCGGAGTTTGGAAGTTGGCGGTTTAATACCCCCGTGCCTCGGAAAGCACGTAAAGCCGTTGGTCCTGCGCCTGATCTCTCTCCGGTCGTGTCGGATTGCCGTCCCATCGGACTATGAGTAAAGGAACAGAGAGTGCACCTGTGTCTGCGCGCACACTTGTGCACTATAATATCTCCTGCGTACCTGGCTAATCTCCGATGAGATTGGCCACCGTGATTGAAATCGGTCGGGGAGGCTATTATTATTATTACATTATCACTGATTAATATAGGCTTTTTTTTCCACCCGTGCGAAGCCGGGACAGGCCACTAGTCTTAAATAATACATAAACCTAGGAAAGCCACACATAAGTTAAGCAGTCTAACATTAAACCGATCAACTTATCATATTGATTAAATCCAGAATTCAAAAGATCTAGATAAAATAATGCCTAGGAATATAAGTCGTAAACTAGCTTAGTTAGTGTGGAAAAGTATTCACAATACAAGTATCAGTTCCACGGTGTCCCTACTTTGTTGCAGTGCGTTGCCCTCGCGTGATCATCTTGGCAAGCCCGTTTACACGACACGACTTTGTTTTTTTTTTAAGTGAAACTTCTTTGGCGGTGTTTCGATAATTGTACGAGAATTGAGAGTGAAATTTCAAGGACGCGTCACGTGTAGAGTCAGCAAAGGAGTTAAAGTATGCAGGGTCGTCGAATATAGTTGAAGTTTGCTAAGAAACCAATTGATGTTTTCGAATGAAATTTAATTTGATAAATGAACTGTTTGTTTTCTATTAATTTAATTAAATTTTATTCGAAAACATCAGTCGGTTTCTTACTAAACTTCAACTATATTCGACAACCCTGCATACTTATATCCTTTGCTGACTGTACATTTCGTTGCATGAGTGAAAAGAAAGATTAACTCTCTCTGTCTCTCACAGTAATTCTCTTTTTTTTATTCGGCTCTGAGTTTTAGTGCGGTTGATCGTTAAAAAGATCCGTGCTTGCACACCGCAAGCACCGATCTTTTAGAATTCTGTTGCCGAAAATGAGGTCGAAATTAAAATTCAAGATGGCAGCCATTTTCAACATTTTCGTCATGGGTGTCATTTTCATGGATCTCAGGGTGTTTCGCTAAGGACATAAGTTTCCAGACAGATTCCCTCTGACACCGTTGTTGCATGTTTTGCGCCAGTCTTATAACATAATAATCAATTTATGAATCTTTATTTGAGTAATTTCTCAACGATTACAAGTGAACATCTATAATGAATAAAATTGCTTTAATATCGTATTAAGTTGTCATTTCAAATCGGTTTCTTTTAATCATGTTAGACATTACCTTAAATATGAAAGTATGTCGAACTAGTAAATTATAAAACCTATTTATTTATTTATATATACTTTATTGTACACCAGAAAATACGTAACAAAAATACGACTAACACTACAAAACATACAATGGGCGGCCTTATCGCTTTCAGCGATTTCTTCCAGGCAACCTTGGAATGGACAGTGATTGCGTGGATATAAAAAAATGGAGTATGACTTGCCATTGTAAGTCATTTGTCTGCTACGATTTGTATGTCGTAACTCGTAACTGAAGACCATTGTCTTCAGTTACGACATACAAATCGTAGCAGCTGGCTAGGTGGTTATTATTAAATCTTAATAATGTTATTTATAAAATTATATGGTGTTATGAAGACTATCTTATAGAGCGAAACGGTGCCTTTGATTCTAGATTGTTTAATGTTTAAGCCAGCATTACGATGCATATAAAACTATCCCTAGTTAAAAAAAATCACATGATGACTAGTTTCATATTTACAATGATTCATCAATCTGAATACTATCAGCCAGATTTAGAAAGTTAAAGCAAGAAGAAAAAAAGAAAGAAGGAAGGAAGGAAGTTTTCTAAACACCCGTCCACCTCCAATAAATATCTTTCCTAATACTTATTTCGACTAAATTAATGGCTCCGTGTAGACAGACGTTCCGTACTGCTTGCTAGCATTGTTTTCGTTCTGTTTTCATATTTTTAAAGTATTTTTTTGCCCATAATCGCATTTTTCTTTCTTTACTATTTTTTTTGTTGTTTGGTAATTTCTTTAAGATGCGAATAGCAGAAGCTGTTCCATAACCCGTCAACATCGCGTGCCCGCCTCGCACCGTGTAAACAGCACACCCAACTTGTTTGTTTTCATTAGTGCGGAATTCTTCAAATTAAGTCGCGTGTCGACCACAATGTCGCTACTGAATCACGGTCAAGGTTGCGAACGACAATGTTGCGCTTGCGCTGTTGACGTAACACTCAATGTGACTGTCGGTCGGGGTGTTTGTTTGTTGTCGGGCGCCTTTCGATTCAGACGTCTGAGCTGTGTCTGAGTTCGCAGACAGATCAATTTACATAACATAAGATCACGCCCGTATTTCCCAAAGAGTTAGGCAGAAGTGTACCTACTTACTCGTATAGCACACCCACATTTCGCCAGTTTTGATTCAAGTTCCATGTAATAGGGGGCGAGCTCGGCACCCTTATTGCGTAACACACTATCAATCTGAATAATTTTGAAGAATATTGCTAATCCATTGCTTCATATGTTCCAAAAATTTGTCAGCTCAACAATGTAAAAACGCAAGGAATGTTGTTGAAATGTCAAAATTAAAATCATTGCTACTGTTAGTGTGTTACGCTATTACCCCACAGGACTCAGACCAGGACCTCATGCTTAGCAGTAGCTCTTGTGATCACTAGACCGATGAGACAGTCGAACAGCTTATTTTCTTGTGTGTAAACAGCGGTTTTTGCAACACAACTAATTTGTGTTCGCGATTTACTTGCCAAACAAATATGAGCTATTGGAACTTTTATTCAACTGTTATTCATCTTTAAACATTTTTAAGACTTTTTAAATAATTCTTGTCACTCTGTAGTCAACTTAATTGCCACTTAAATATTGTTATTTGCTTGACTTGAAATAACAATTGGAAACGTAAATCTTGGAATAGACCTTAGAAAGGAAGAGTCCCAAAGGCGGTATAACCAAATTCTGGCCGAAGTATATCTTTCGGTCTGATTTTGGTTTATAGGCCAAACTTTTGTTTCTTGCGGCCCGTGCGTTTGGTAGCTGGCTAGCTGATAGCATGATTTAATTATTTACAGTGCTACTGATAACGTAAAAACTAGGGTCAGTAATATGTTTGTGCATAGGCTCAGAAAAATGTTTTTTTTTGGTCAGTAGGTAATATGTTTATGCATAGACTCAGAAAAATGAATTTTTGAAGTAGGTAGAAACATTATTTTCCATGGGGCAATCCTCATATGTACTTTAACCCTCCGCCTGGGAAGAACGGAGGTTAAAGTAGATAAACCTAGAAAATAAATATCTCCACATTTGACAACTGTCTCTGCCTATTAATTTGACGGTACGGCTATGTCTTTCTTGGGAAAATGTATGCCAAATTAACATGCGTATTGTAATTGGAAAAAATACAAAGAAACTTAAACCATTCTTGTATTTTTGGGCACGTTTGACAGGTTGTTTCTGTCAGACGACCCTTGGCCCGGAGGCCCGCAAAGCTAGGGTCACCGGTTTAATTTTAAATATGGAATGCTGTTTGATGCTTATGTGTGCAGACTCATGTTTTTATATCTGTGTTTTCGAACATCGAAAGGGCTGTTAATTAAATTGTCTTTATTGTATGACTAGTGGAAAAAAAAAATAGCCCATAATAATCAGTGATAATGTAGCATTCAAATGGTGAAATAATTTTTAAAATCGGTCCGGTACTTTATGAGCCAATTCGTTACAAACATACATAAAAATCTTTCCTCTTTATAATATTAGTATAGATTAGTATAGATATGTCGGTAATGGCAGGAAAGTACGGTTGTAACGGAACTTCCGCCTCCGCCTCCGACGTACGAACTTGTATAACGTAATTACAATTGAACCGCGATTGTAAACCAATTATTACAATTTTTTCCTCGTCCGCTTTTACCTCCAACTTCGCTTCCGTTAACCCCAGCATCCGTGGATGCAAAACTCGTCGCCTCCGCATCCGCCTCCACCTTCGCAATGAAGGCCTCCGTTACAACCCTACAGGAAAGTATTTTAGTCGTAATGTCAAGTCTCTGATAAGTAAAATTGCTGTCTTACCCATACTTTCATACTAATAAACCTATAGTCAATTTAAATTTTAAATGTTACAAATTGGTGTTATTTCAAGTTAAACAAATATCAACTTCATTTTAATGGCGATTAAGTTAATTTTAGAGTGACTAGCACTATTGATGAAGTTACAAAAATGTTTGACGTCTGAACTTTATTGTGTAGGAAATTAAGTTATTTTTCCATAAACTCATATTTGTTTACGTTTTAGGCAAAGAAATCGCCAATGCAGATTAATACTTAGGTATAATAATATGAATGCAAAAGAAACTGTCTGTCTGTTACCTTTTCATGAATGGCTGCGAGGGATTCGTTGAAATTTGGCACATAGGCATGTAGGCAATGACCAGGGTTAGGACATTTGATACTTTTTCTAGTTTTTATCCCGTTTGTACACACGGCTACACAACAAGCTATACATTTCCAGTATAAGCTGATCTCACATTGTATAGGATTTCCGTACGATGCGAGACCAGCGTAAACTGGTTTTGTATAGCTTGATGTGTAGCCGTGTGTACATACCTACGTTGTACCACGCGGGCGCAGCAGCCACGGACAAAATAAAGCGGCTTTTTTTTTTCAAATAAGTTGCAGAACTGAGATTCGTTGACCAAAATTCAGCCAGTCATGTTACTCAAACTCTTATTTGAGTTACTGAGACTCTTATTTGACTAACCTATTCATCAAATTCAATAGGCGGTATTTAAAAAGAAGTTTGATTAACGTATTTGAAAAAAGTTTGATTTTAGTATAAGGGACAAGTGCTACTAACAGTTTAATGTAACCCGACCCGCGATGCAAATGCGTTTGCTAACTTTGCATACAATAGTGTTCAGTACTAGCGCCAGTAGCTAGCTTATGTTAACACTATTCGACTAGCTTGTAATAAACCGATTTGTATTGGAATGTTTAAGTTGAATGCGCAATGGTAGACCGGGAAATTCAAATTTTCTTACGTTTATTGCAATTTGCAGGTCAGTGTCTGGTTGTATCTTGATCTAAATATGATTCGTGACTATAGCAGATATGTATTTACAGAATTATAATCATTAGAATCACTTCCTAAGTTAAATTTGTACCACAAGAACATAATCTCTTATGGAAAAGTGCTTATGGTACAAATCTAACTTAGAAAGATGTATTAATGTTTCTAATGATTATAATTCTGTAAGCACGTACCTGTTATAGTCGCGAATCAAATTTTGATCAAGATACAACCTGCCACTGACCTACAAATTGCAAAAAACGTAATAAAATTTGAATTTCGCGGTCTAGCACTGCGCATTCACCTTATTATTATTATTATTATTATTTATTTACGTCAGACACAGAGATCCATATATATGTTAGTAGGTATACTTAAAAATTATGTTAGTAACCAAAGAATAAAATACATGTCACAATATTATTTTAGCTGAATTGGAAACTAAAGTATCTACCTACATAAAATCAGACTGCAAATAAGTTACCCCGTTTTGTTCTGTTTTGCGATTTGAGTTTTGAATAAACTGTTTGATTTTGTATGCTGGAAGTATTTTTTTACTTCTTGCCTTTTTAGGAATATTTCCAGCCATGCTATTCTCTAAGGATACAGCCTTGTGGGCAGCGCTGTCGCGGTGGGTTTGATAGTTGCGACAGCGCTGTCCGCAAGGCTGTATCCTTAGAGAATAGCTCCCCAGTACCTTCGAGTATTGAATAATTAAGATCTATAGCTATGTGTTCCACGGTTAACATAACTAGTCTATAATTTCCCCACTGCTGGGACATAGGTGCCCTCTTTCCCAGAGCTATAATCTACCATGAGGGCCCAATGCGAGTTGGTGGATGTCACATACTTTCGAGTTTTTTGGTTCTAGGACATGCTGGTTTTCTTACGATGTTTTCCTTCACCGTTTTGAGAGCAGTGGTGATGAAAAGATACAGTGCGACTCGAAAGTCGGGGTCGATACCACCGGGCCACCATGCTCTTGTAATACCACAGCCAACTGGTTAAATTAGCCGTTTAGTTAACCGCCTGGCCTTTGGAAGTACTGCTCGCCTCGCTTCGCTCTCTCGGCTCGCACGCGGTTGGTCACAGTTCTAACCTAACCTAACTTAGTTACTGCGACCAAATCAGCTTGCATACTATAATTGAATATCATTCAGGCCGTTAGTTGGACGGCCGAGTTAAATTGCAAGGCGGTTAACTAAACGGCAAACGTTTCTTGTATGGACCCCCTTTATTTGTATACTTTTTGTTATTTGTTGTTATAGCGGCCATAGCCAAATACTGCGAAAATTAGAATTGTCTACCTATTACGGTTCATAAGCTACAGTCCTGTGACAGACGGACGGACAGCAGAGCTTTAGTAAGTGTGCATACACACCAGCGGTTCGCGTCAACGGCAGGGGCAATTGCAGCCGTTGACCCACGTCACCGCCCGCCGTCGACGCGTCGGCGGCTGTGGTCGACAACGTGCTGCTTATATAGCTAACACTTTGACTGCCACGGTCGGGTATAGCCGACAAATGACCAACACGCCACCGTCAGCTAATGCCGACAAGAAAACACCATGTTTTAAGTACAAAATAAATAAACTAAATTCAGTTTTCTGTGTTTATACTTAAAACATGCTGTTTTCTTGTCGGCATTAGCTGACGGTGGCGTGTTGGTCACGTTTTCATTTGTCGGCTATACCCGACCGTGGCGGTCAGGGTTAAGGACCTTGCTCAAATACACAAGCGGCACGTTGTCGACTATTTGAGTATGGACTCAAAAGCCGCTCCTGTGCATGCACACTTAAAAGCGTGCCAATGGGACCCCCGTTGGCACCATTTGAGTACGGAACCCTAAAAAGTGTATTGTCGACCATATAAGTATGAACTCGAAAGCCGCTCCTGTGTATGCGCACTTAGGTAAAAGCGTGCCAATGGGACCCCCGTTGGCACCATTTGAATACGGAACCCTAAAAAGTGGCCAGTAAACACAAACATCTGTATATTTTGTATTGCAGCCAGTCGGCAAAAGATGCGACAGTTATGTAACGTTTTTAATGAACTTAAGTTTACGGTGTCAAGGTGGGTGTTAAAATGTTGCGGGTTCTTGATCCGATACTATAAATACGTTCGATGAATCATGGCCGGTTTTTGCGCAGAAGGCTGCGAAATAACATTTTTTAGGAACCAAATGGTGATATGAGGTGAGTGTGAGGGAGAGAATATGATGCATGACAGTTCGGAGAGCCTTTGTTCCGGGAGCTTACTCCCAAAATCGGTCGACGAAGATACGGGCTCGTTTCGAAAGTGGTAGGTACGCACGGCTACACGTCAAGCTATACATAACCAGTTTAAGCTGACTTCTGATTGCACGAAAAACCTATACAATGCGAGGTCAGCTAAGATAAGATAAGATAAGATATTTTATTTTGCAAATATGGGTAGTACAATAACATAATTGTGGTGTAATGGTACAATGTGGGTTCAGCCATATTTTACCAGCTAATACTGGGAATGTATAGCTTGATGTGTAGCCGTGTGTACGAGACTTCAGAGAGAACTATAAACATAATTAATTAACATTTTTATGTAGGGACAACTGTCAAATCGAGGTTTCATTCATTATTAGGTCGGGCCCCAAACTAATCTTACAAATCAATCATAATCGTAGGTGGTACGGAGTACGAATCGCCCGTAACTTCTACCGAAGCTACGAATATCTCGATTAGATTATTTTTCGCGTAATCGTCGACCGATTCGTACTGTACATATTCTGCATTCGCGATTTATTTGCCAAAAATATAAAAAAATATGAGTTTGTGTAAACAATAAAGTCCAGTTTACGCTACGTCTTCAAACATTTTTACTAATTTTTAATAGTTCATTAATATATTGGCAGTGATAATATTTCAAAATATTGTAAGCGTTATAATAATCATATGATTCTATACAAACTTAGACCTTATGAACAGTTTATATTATTAATATATAATTTATTATTTAAATGTCATTCAATTAAACATAAAACGATGGTGTAAATTAAATAAACACACAGTCAAAAGTCAGAAAACAACCCGCCCCTGATCGTTCCCGGCGCAAAGGTGCCCATAACAATCGCCGCATTGCCTCGCTGAATAGCGATGGCCAATCTCTGCACCAAGAACGACCCAGAGCGGGAGTCACCGGTTGCCTCCCTGAGCTTACGGCCCAATTCCCACACAAAAACCTTCGCTGCCCAACTCCAACTACCCAGGGTCTCCACAGCTACCGGCACAAAATAGTAAGGCTGCTCCAAGGAAGCGTATTTGAGCCTTTTTACAGAGCAGGCGTCTTCAGCTGCGGCAGAGGCAGTGTGCGTGGTGCGACTCAGGTGACTGGCAGCGACAGTGCTGACGCAAGTTGCGTCCCAAATCAGGCACTTCCCGTTCTTCCAAGGCACTAAAGTCAGCCCATCCGGCCTCTTACCATCGCACCTGCTAAGACCTGTAGGCTCAAGCACGCAGGGGACGTTTGCCGATATAAGGGCTCTTCGGACTATGTCATTCAGGGCATGGTGACGCGGGAACCTCCCTGTGCAACGCCGACAACTCAGTGCGTGATGGCCATCGGCCTCCACCATGGAACCGCAGGTGCATATGTGGGGTTCGCACACCTTACAGCCCAGGCGGAGAGCCACCGCCACACGCAAAGAGTCATCGTCCAGTAGAGTGCCCAGGTGAGGTGAAGGAATCGCCTGTAACCACGCCCCAGACTCAGGTTGCGAAACTGCTCATAGTCTAGCCTTAACGACTCCTGACGCACCTTCTAACAACTGCTCTTGGAGCAGCCCCACCCCTATGTCATCCCACGCCCGCTGAACATGTGTTGCCTCGGGGATTGTTGCATCCTTGTTGAGGGTCAACCAAGCTGACACAGCATCCGACACAAAGGGCATGTTTCCCCCGTCACCATTAATATTGAGTAATACAGTGACTAGGTTGGCAACCCCATGAGTATTTTTAATAGTGCTAATCAACTTACAAATATATAAGTAGATATTTGTTTAACTTGAAATAACATCAATTTAAATCTAAAGTCTATTTTGAAACAAATAGTCTTTAGGCACAGACGCCAGCACATCAAGCTACTACAATCTGTTAGATTTATTTAATAGATTTTCGACTTTATTGCTCAATCATAACGTTCAAAGTTGATTGCGAAATTTTGACAGTTTCGGGTAGCTTGATATGCTGGCGTATGTACAATGGTTTGTTGTTACTATTTGTAGCGCTGTGGTAGTGTACTGTACAATACTTACCTGTTTGAGACGACAGATGGGTTTTAATCGAAACATGTGGTTTGTGCCTTTTTGTTTTTGTCATTATGATGAATGATTAAATTAACGGGTCATCGTCTTAAAGCCTCGCTCTCGATATAACACTTACGATTTTTTTTCCCTAAAAACTAAAATAGTAAAACGAAACACTTTATTGTGCTGATACTTAAGTGTTTCTTTTTACCATATTAATTTTCACCCTAATTGCGTAACACAGTTTCAATCAGTCTAAATGATTTTGAAGGACATTGCGAATCCTTTGCTTCATAATTATGTTCGAAAAAATTGTCTGCCCAACAAACGAAAATAAAAACGTCGAGTAAAATAAAATAAAAAACTGAGCAAAATATCCCTATCTTCCATTAAAGATATCTATACCTTATATCACGATGTCTTACCTTACAGTCTGACCCCAAAACCGCGCATTCTTCACAACCACAGCCCCCACCACGACCTTGTGGTATCCCCAGTACCACATAGGAATACAACACGACCTTTTATTTCCCTTACTCATACATTGCTTTTTTTCAATGGCGAAAGCTGAAGAAAACTTGTGGACAGCCAGCAATTGACGAGCAAAAAGTTCTTCATACGTTTTGATAGGTGAATGACTAATAAGAATTTTAAAGTGGGAACAGCAACATTGTAGCAGCTGCAGTTTAGTCCTTGTCTAGACGACGCGTTACATCGCGAGATAGAATTTAATCAAATCGGGATCTTAACATCAAACAGATAAAGTCGGTTTTCGAAATTATAATATTTCTAGCACGTACGTAAAAACTATTTTAAATAATGTACCTACAAGGTAATTTTTATAACATGCTTGATAGTAAACTCAGTAGTTACTAGAGTCCGACCGAAAATAAATAGTTGGCCGAAACTTGCCGAAAGCCGAAAACGAATATGAATTTCGATCGGACTCTACTTACTGGTTAATAACGTTGACTAGGTATAGGATAAAATAGGAATCTATAAAATTTATGGTTTACATTATTATAAACGTCTTTTTATAACCATAATTATGACAATAAGTAAGTATTATTTCTATTTAACATTATAAAATTTGTTTGCTTGTATGTAGGGGTAATCTCTGGAACTACCGTCATATTTGAAAACATATTTTTGCATTTAATAGCCCAATTCTTGAGGAAGGTTATAGGCACGCTACGCTACAATCCTTAGGAGCCTAGCAAAAAGAAAAAAGACAGAAGGAATGCTAAGCGAAAACGAAGTAATAACGCGGGCAGGCGATGTCATGCGACGAGGTGGGGCGGGGGAACAGGAAATTTCACGCGGACGAAGTCGCGGGCAGAAGCTAGTGTATAATATACTAGGTAATTTATAACATGCTTGATAGTAAACTCACGGGTGAATATAACAGAACATTTTTATTTACCAGAAACATGGTGTTTACTGTTTACAAAGGTGTTCATAACATTGTGAGTAGTTGAGTAGATAACATAGTGATAGGTGAGTAGTCTAACCGAAAAAAAATATTTTGACCGAAAATAGCCGAAAACCGAAAACGAAAATGAAATTTAGTCGGACCCTAATAGTTAGGGTACAATCTAGATTATGTATGGTAGACATAAATACTGTCATCATCATAATTTCAGCCGAAAGACGTCCACTGCTGGACATAAGGCCTCCCCCAAGCACCTCCACTTCGACCGGTTCTGTGCTTCTCGCATACAACGGGTTCTTGCGGTTGATATATAGATATATATACAGTGTTATTTTGTAAAACACCAGCAACCTCTTAAGAGGTCATTGTACTCATCATTATGAACAACTTTTACTATGGGACCAAACCTGAAATCGCGAAATAAAAATCTGCTGTTCCCTACATTTATGTTCGTCTATCTCGTCAAAATGTAGGGAACAGCTGATTTTTTTTTCGCGATTTCAGGTTTGGTCCCATAGTAAAAGTTGTTCATAATGATGAGTACACATTGTACTCATCATTATGATCTCTTAAGAGGTTGCTGGTGTTTTTCAAATAACCCTGTATATATATCAACTATCTTTAGGTTTAATTAAATTAGATGCTTTTTATAAAGTATAAGGTCAACGCTAGTGAAATTTCGGAGACGAAACAATATTATTTATAGTCCTTTTTATTTGGGTTAAGAACTGCTGGTAGTGTAGTTTCTTGAGGAATGAGTTTGAGTAAATCGGTTCTTTTTTGTATGAGCATGTTTATACCCATCACGGCTGTGGAGTTTTGCTCATTAATTTAACTCAACTGTATATTTTCGGACCTAATTATTGCAATTACACATTCGGATTGTGTGGTGTACTTACGGTGGCTACCAAAAAGATCGCGAAACGGACACACATAAATCCAAAGGGAATCCAAAACGACCCGCGAATCGACGAAGTGTCATCAAACCCAGAATATCTAACAAAGAATTACTAAAATACGTTCCCACATAAATTAAACGATTAAAACGATGAAAGACATATTAACTACCAAACAATACACGACTATTCTCAACTATCAACGCTTTTTGTACAATTTCAAGTACAAAAAAAATACAAAACCGACTTTCAACATCCTTCTCAACAATGTATCACATTTTAAAACTATAAGCAACTATATGAGATATCAACGCACAAAGATTCAATTGTTTTAGTATTATATTAACAGTTTACTGACATGTGATACTGATAAGGAACAGTGATACGTTGTTCTTTTAGCCGTGGACATAAAGAAATGACTTTGATAAAAATGTCTCCGGTTAATAGGTTACTTGTAAATCAGCAGTTTTATACAATGTCGTTAATATACCTCTCTCTCTCGTCCTCTCTCTCTCTCTCTTTGAAAAAATACCTCAGGCACGACTTTGCCCTCTTTCTGTAACTAACTCAATTGACAGAGGACTTAAGTTGTTTTAGAGCAGTGTACGGATCATACAGCAATGAAGACCTCCAATATGCAATATCTTCTGTGCAAAAAAGGAAAGACTTAATACTAACAGCAGCTTCTGAACGGTACGGTGTCCCTATTGCTACAATATCTCGAAAATCCAGAGGGCAAAATTGTACCCAGCGTCATCCTACCCTGTTCTCAAATATTGAAGAAGAAATATTTATCAGATGAGGGGCCCGTGAAATGTTTTTTGAACCCGAGATCTTGCTATCTCAGATCAGAAGTTATTACTCGGTAGGATATTGTCCTGTTTTCAGATAAAAATCTTGTTTAACCGTCTTCAAAAAGGAGGAGGTTCTCAATTATACTGTATTTTTTTTTAAAATAATTTACGCTATATCACCAGCTATGGTGGATTGATTTCGAAAATTCTTTTTTAAAGGATAGTAGGGTGGGTACGCCTCAGGCGTGGTCACATATAAATTTTATTAACTTTGCTTATGTAGTTTTTGAGTTCGTAAACTTTTTTTTTGTATAAAAGTTTTTTAGTCTTTTATTATGCCCACTTTCTGTTTTGTAGTGTTTAAAGTTTTTTTGCTATGTATTTTCTTGTGTACAATAAAGTACATATATCTTATATTATTATATAAAATTATCGTGTCACAATGTTCGTTCCCGTACTCCTCCGAAACGGCTTGACCGATTTTCATGAAATTTTTAGGCATATTCAGTAGGTCTGAGAATCGGCTACTATCTTTTTTTTTGAAAAACAGCTAGTTATATATATAAATACGAACTTGTAAATCCAATTCAAACTGAAACCGCTAAATATCTATTATTATTCATTACCGTCTAGCTCCCAAAGTGTTTCGCCAAAATATGTACAATTTAGATCTCCTAATTAAAACATTTAAACGCTTAGGCTGAAACTTAGTCGTGGCCTGACAGTCTAGCCAGTTAATAAGTAATCGGCTATCAATTAGCCTTTGTGGACAAACCCTCAGTGGACCGTCCATCACTGTCCTCCTTGGAATAGATAGTGGGCAGTTTTTCTAGATATTTCGAGAACTGGCTGATTTTGTTGAGAATTTGTTTAGTGCTGAGAGCCGTTTACATGTTGCGTTTGTGCTAAAACTAATTTTGGTTTTAGAAGCAAGTGATTTTGGAGTTAAAATACGGGTGATGTGTATATTGCCTTTTCACATACATGCAATAGATTTTTTATGTAGCATTATTTTAGGACATAATATGGTAGTTTGCTTAGGCGCCATCTCCATGGGCGAGAAAATCGCGGCGATAGTTATGCGGTGCCATCAAATTATCGTCGCGATGATATCGCCGTGTGGAGTTGGATTCGTAGAGTTTCTAAAGACTGACGGCATGACGATAATATCGCCGTGATTCCCTCCCAGGCTGCGCCATAACACTCTGTCGTCTGCCTTCCGCATCCAGTCCGTCCCAGCCCCAGGACTCGTCTGCTCCACACTGGCCATCGGTCCTCCGAAAAACATGACTAACTCACTGCCACTTCAGTTTGCTTACTCTGCAAGCTATGTCGGTAACTCCGGTTCTTTTCCTGATAATTTCATTCCTGATTGGTTAAGACCTAGGTGTTTTGCTGGTTGGTTAGGACTGAGGTAACCAGCGGGCTAATTGCGTAACACACTCATTGGCTTTCATTTTGACAGTTCGACAACATACATTGCGTTATTGAGCAGACAAATTTTTCGAAGATATGAAGCAATGGATTAGCAATTTCCTTCAAATGATTCAGATTGTAATTTATAGTGTTTTAAGCAAATGGGGTTTCGATAGTTTTTAATCGACTTCAATAAGCGGGAGGTCCTCGATTCGTGTGTATAGGCAGTAAAGTGAAAAATGTTGTGTCTGAATTGGATTTTGAACCCCCGACAAAATCAGAGGGGTGTTATAAGTTTTACTTGCACTTGTTTAGAAAACCCTAAAAAATAGAGTAAGTACAATCCAATTGAGACACTGCTTTATCACTTTACAGGTCACTAAACGCCGCTCGACGGAATAACAATAAAACTTCTATTGTGTCTCGTTCAGTGTCCTTAGTCTTAAAAAAAAAATATCTCAGAAGGGGCTCGTGGCAGTCGTGGCAAAATAATAACAGCCGCACGGGTCGATCGAAGGTTAAGCTACGCTAGGCGCGGTCGGTTCGTGGATGGGTGGCTGACTAAAACATGTTCAGACCCCTCCATGCCTCGGAAAGCACGTTAACCCGTTGGACATTCGTAGATTTTCGACAGTCGTTACAGGCAGTCAGAAGACCTAAAGTCTGACAACCAATCTTACCAAGAGTATCGTGATCTCAGTAAATGAGTGGTGGAGGTCAGCTAGGTAGTCACTCTGTGTAAAATACTGATATTCAGCTGCATCCGGTTAGATTGGAGGCTTACCCCAACAAAGTTGGAAAAAAGACTAGGCAGATGATGAAATAGTTTTTACCTCGTATGGAGGACGCCTCAGTCACATCATGTGGGAATTGATATAAATGGCCCTTGACCATGACCTCGAATGGTAGAATGAAGAGAGGTATCCTATGACATCATTTTTTCTAGTGTCTGAATGAATTTTTATTCATGAGGCCTCTAACTACAACATTAATTTTGTATTTAGTTAGGAAATGAACTTATGATCTGTTCCAAAAGTACTTGATGAAAGTGTAAACACACCTTGTTTAAATCAAATTCTTACGTAATAACTTAGTAAAGAGAATTAGAAACACAATGTCCTGTTGCGAAGGTTTCAACTTTATTACTTTATATCTCATCAGTTTCTCCAACAATTTATCATTTGAATAACATTTCATTTGTAATTGAAATATCATCAACGAAAATAGACGTTATAAAATTAAATGAAAACATCTCCAATGGTTTTCTTACTAAATCTACTCATAAGGAGCTTAGACAAATAATGATAGTGAGTATCAGAACTATTAATTTAAATAATAATACTAACCTGGGTGATATAAAATGACAGGTTTAAATTAATAAATCATTTAATTTTGTGGAAAGGGGTCACCCCCCTTTCTCTCCACGTAGGCCCAGTGCGGGAGTCACCTCCGAGATACGACTAATATAGAAGTCATCATCTGCCTAGCCTTTTCCCAACTATGTTGGGGTCGACTTCCAATCTAACCGGATGCAGCTGAATACCAGTGTTTAACATGGAGCGACTGCCTATCTGACCTCTACAACCCAGTTACTGGGTAATACGATACCCCTTGGTGACACTGGTTGTCAGACTTTCGGGCTTCTGACTACCCGTAACGACTGTCAAAGATCCACGAATGACAGCCGGGAATAACGGCTTAACGTGCTTTCCGAGGCACGGAGGGGTCTCGGTATGTAAAGATGGTCACCCATCCACAGACCAACCGCGTCAAGCGTAGCTTAACCTGATCGATCGACCTGTGCGGCTGTTATTATTTAACCACGGGCCCCTCGACTGATAGAGAAGTATGGAAGAAAAAGACATCTTGCACCGAACCCAAATAAATTCAGATAAGGACAGGAGGATGATGAATTACATCGGTGGTGGATTACAGCCCACTCCCTCTCGAAGAGAGGAGGCCTGTGTCCCAGCAGTGGGAACGTTATAGGCAGATCTCCTGATCTATTTAATTAGTGTACAGACGCTAACACACCAAGCTACTACAATCTGTCAAATTTCTATTTTCAACTTTATTGCTAAAGTATAAGGTTCAAGGTTGATTGGGGAAAATTTGACAGTTTCGGGTGGCTTGATGCACTGGCGTTTGTACATTTTAATGAGATACTTTCGGAACAGACAGTATGCACCTATGTTTAAAGATCTAGTGATTAAACCAGTCAATAAATCTCCCATGTCTGCTAACAGCATCACTCGTGCAAGTGAAACTAATGTAAATACACAAACAGTCTTGAACCTGAGACCCAGCGCCCCGCGAACGAGAGCCACCGGTCATTGCCAGGCGTAGGTACTATCATAGAATGTAACAAGAAACTTAATCGTTACCGTCTCTATATCACTCTCAGTCACCAAAGGAGATAACTAACCAAGGTCTTAATAAGAAACTGTTTTCGAATAAAATTTAATTTAATTAATAGAAAACAAATAGTTAATTTATCAAATTGAATTTCATCCGAAAACATCAATCAGGTTCTTACTAAATTTCAACTATATCTGACGACTTTTTTTTTTTGAGGATGGGAAATCATCAAATGACCCCTCCCGCTCTGGGTGGAGCAGAAGGGAGTGTCAGACTCTTACTGACTAAAACCCACCCATGTTCATTCCTTAGCCCTTTATGTTCCGGGTTAGCGGTAACCCTTTATGTTCCGGGTTAGCGGTAACCCTTTCGGACAATCCCCAATCCCGCTGCCCACGACCCTGGTTACTTATCTCCTTTGGTGACCGTGCGTACCTACACACACGGCTCCACATCAAGCTATACATTTCCAGTTTTAGCTGACCTCGCATTGTATAGGTTTTTCGTACAATCAGAAGTCAGCTTATACTAGTTATGTATAGCTTGATGTGTAGCCATGCGTACACAATGTGACGTTATTATAATAGATATCTACCTATCTAAATATATTTCACATGCATCGGATTTGTAGAAAGATTATGATTTTTTCCTCAAAAGTATACTTGACATACATAAATACAGGGTAAATTTCCGTAAAAGCGTAAAGATTCAATTTTTGTGTTTTTTTGTTACGCTTTCACGCTAAAACGGCTGGACAGATTTGGATTAGGAGTATTAGGACATAAGACTTTTTATCCCGATATTCCCACACCGACCGAGACTTATGTGGAAGATACTTCGGGGCGTAGTAGTACCAAATATACAGGGTCAGATTAAATTAGCTAGCGAAACTCCGCAGACGTGTGGGGATCGATATCTACCTAAACATGATGGAACAAAAATGTATTGTTTCCAAACAGTCAAATATGTATTTTTACTAGAAGTTTTGACATAACATCACGCTTGGAAATCCTGACGGCGGCCGTCGATACGCGTCGACGGCGTTGACTTTTGACGCGTGCCGCTCGTGTGTCACTCCTGTCCTGTGTGTGTGTGTGATTCTTAGACAGAAGTATAATTATAGTAGGTACACCCACATTTTGTCAGTTAAGAGATAAGAAGTTCGCCAAGAAGTTATGTTAGCATAAATTAAACAGAAGGCCAATTCTCGTAATTTAAAACGTTCAAAATCTAGTCGCAGTCTCATCTCGGCGACAAACTAATGTCAAAAACTTGTCAAAATGTAGGGAAATTAAAAGTATTTTTTGACAGATTGAGACTGAGATCAGACTGTGAACGTTCTTAAAATTACGAGAATTGCCCCTCAGTTATCTTAGTATAAATTAAACAGTTATCTATTTATTGTAATTATCCATAAGACCTTCTATGTAATAAGTTTCATCCTGATTTTACATAATATACATCATTAATTAAGTATATTATTAATCTAGTCACGTCTGTGAAGATGTAAATTCAAATATTAATAGCCCCGTAAAATAATAAACTTTCTAACTGTGAAAGTCCCATCAAAATAGCTTTAGCAGTTCCTGATTTGAGCCATAAATATTAAAACTAATTGATCCTTATAGTTATTAACTTGTGACCTGTGGGCAAAGTAAGCATTTTCCTTTAATAAACTTATGATCTAAGATGTAAGATGAGTAGCAACGAGTTTGTCCACCGCAGCCATCACCGAAAAATGGGATTATGCGAACCGAACCGAACGACGGCGATCGTTTGTGAAAAACATTACGAGGAAATGAGGCACCCTTCCAACCAACTAGGGGTTTCTTAGAAACAAAAAAATCCGAAGACAATCATGAGACATCTACCAACCCGGGTACCGAGTTGGTAGATGTCTCATGATTGTCTTCTTATGAATTTCAATTAATTGTATTTTTTTGAAGTGAAACTTCTTTACGCACGCTTGACTTGGGGAGTAAGCTGGCGAACGCGTGACGTAAGCGTTACGAAAAGTGTGATCGGGCAAGGCGAACGGAAGTTAAGTGGGGGATATAAGCAAGAGACAGCAGTGCGCGTGCACATTTTCTTTCTCTCTTCCTCTCATAGCCAAATACGTTCCGTATATCTAAGCACACTGCAGGCTTATTGTCTGTATCACAGTGTAGGAGCAAGAGAGAGCAGTGCGCGCGCACATTTTCTTTCTCTCTTTCTCTTATAGCTAGTAAATGAAATATACATACAGATGGAGCGAAAGAAGTTTCACTTCAGTCGTGTGGTCATAAGCACACTCGTTTTTTTTTTTTATATTTAATATTGAATAGTTATAATTGCCTAATTAAATAATTGATCAAATGTTATTATAATACATAGATATTTGTACGCCGTCAAGGTAAAACATGAATGTGATCCTTTCTGCAATGTGTACTTAACATCTTGCATGCTTTGTGTGTGCATACTCATGTTTCTGACAAATAAATGAACTGAACTGAACTGAGTTCGCGTGACCCGTGGATTACTGCCCACTCCCTCTCACCGAGAGGAGGCCTGTGTCCCAGCAGTGGGAACATTATAGGCTGATTATGTTATACAGTATTTTATGCATACTTTAAAAGAGTTATTGATTTGTCTGTCTCATTGTCTAGTGCACATAGAAAATTGAATCAATCACAAAATCGATGCAAAAAAATATAATTAGAAGAAAGATTTTTCTTTTTACGACACAAGTTCTCAATTTAGTTCCCTTTACGTCTGATTCTAACTATAGCCAGCACTGATGTAATATAATTAATTGCACATAATACATATTTAAACAGGAAATTGTCACAATAATTACAATTTAACGACTTGTCTCTACAGACGGATGTTAAATATAATTATGCTATTAATCATTGAACAATAAAACCGTATCGGACACATGCAATATTTTCTATCTCAGGATAGAAAACTGACCAGCCACGTTAACCTCCCCTCCCCCCTTACCGCGTACATCATGAGGAGTATTGACTGTTAATGATCCTAATCAAATAGTTCAGATTATACTGGAATGTGCTTCTGCATCGTGTCTACATGTATAAATACTACGGCACGTGGTAGGTACGCATTGACTACTTATGAGTTGGCAGTTGTATCATTGACACCAGCACACGCGTACTCGAGTTCTGCATAAAACGAAACGGTGTGAATGCCACATTGTTGCAAGTTAAAGTGCATTTTATTCAACAGGAGATAGAGTTTAGACTTGAGTGGTGGGTAATAGTTTTGAGGTGTGTGGGTGAGGTAATAAAAATAGATATAGTTTGATAGTGGCGTTACGTAGGTGATTTAAATTTGCATCGTGGTGCGACATTGTTGCATACTTGTTGCAATTTGATCGGTCATTTTATGGTATTTAGCTTCCTTATTATTTTGGTACTAATGTTCTTGAGTTATTTTCAGTTTGGATACGCTTTGATTGCTAATAAATTGTGTTGGTAGTTTCTGATTTGTTTTAATATTCTCTGATAAGTTGTATTTGCTTTACATTGTCTCGCCAGTGTTTGAAATGTCCATGACGATGTCGTAGATTACGTTGTTTGTATTATAATTAGATAAGCATGTCTCGCCTGCATGGTGATTTGATCAAGGTTAGATGCTAGGAAACAAGACGCGTTTGTTCCATTGCAATTATCCCTAATAATTTTGTACGTGTGGGTATATTTTATGGAAGGCCTGTAATTATGAACTTCTGAGGTGACGTATATGAAAAAAAAAGTAAAAAAAAAAGATAAATAAAAGTATCATCATCTGCCAACCAACTACTAACCCAACTACTTTTGGGGTCGGCTTCCAGTCTAAACCTGAATACCAGTATTTTATGAGGAGCGACTGCCTATCTGACCTTCACAACCCAGTTACTGGATAATACGATACCTATTGGTAAGACTCGTTGTTAGGCTTCCGACCACCCGTAACGACTGTCAAAGATTCACGAATGACAGCCGGGACCAACGGCTTAACGTGCTTTCCGAGGCACGGAAGGGTCTCGATATGTAAAGATGGTCACCCATCCACGGACCAACCGCGACAAGCGTAGCTTAACCTGATCGATCGACCCGTGCGGCTTTTATTATATATGCAGGAGCGTAGTACTATTATGTATTCTGTGCCAGGAGCATGTTTAAATGTCTGCCTAATTATACATTTTAACCACTTTCTAAATATATCAGCAACTACATCTCGGCTGTCCCATTTCCAAACCTAGTAAGGGACATTTTTTTTTATTAAATCGTTTTATTGCATAATCTTGCTAACCTAGACTAAGTTAGCAAGATGCAATAAAACGATTTAAAAAAAAATGTCTTTTGAAATGAGACAGCCAATCTGTCACCGATGAAACAAAACAGCATCGTTTTGCCTTCTATAAAATTCTTTTGTTTTCGACGGGGGACTGAAGGTGCCAGAATACTTTAAAAATAGATGACATTAGGTACTTTCAATGGACCTGAAGTGCTAATAGAAAAGGCTGGGTAGTAGTGGCGAAGGGTGAATTTATGACAGAGGTAAGCCGGAACAAAAAAAAAAGTCAATAAAACGTTACATTATATTTCAATGATGAATTGGGTATGTAAAGTTTTTTTCAGGTATTTTTTTTTTAATTTATAGATTTAGTTATTTTATGCAACTAATTTCAAAATTTTGGTTTTCTAAGCAGCCATTAATTTAAAATAAATTTTCTAAATTCTGCTTCAAAAGTAGGCTGAAGAGTTCAATATCTATGCCACGTATAACACAGTAATAAAAATTCTAAATTTGACGTTTTTTGCTTGACATCAGAAACTTCAAGCATGACACTAGACAGTTTTAGAGGTGGGAATGATCGACATAATCGATTGAACATTTACTTAATACAGTTATTAATTTTGTATAGAGATAAGTGGAAGGAGGGAAGGGAGGCCTTTGCCCTGCAGTGGGACAGAAATTACTGATAATTAATAATTAAATTAAATAATAGGTATTATTAATATTTCACTATCAAAATCAAACCAATAACAAGTAGCTACAGTACCTAGTTATATTTGCAAGTTTGCAAAACCATTTGTGGTTACAAAATAGTTCGAATGATTTTATACTTAATATATTATTATTTAAAGGGAATGCATTTTATTTAAGCTATCATTATAATGATTCAGAATTCGGGATTTAGATTTTATGTGTGAATAGATTTTCAATGTTTGATTTGAATCGATTCAAAGGCCGAAATTTTCGCACGACTGCATTACATACCTATATTATTATGGTCATCCCTATAGTTGACATTATATGACTTTAACTTTTTATCATATGATGAGAGGAGGCACTGAAAGTATTCTCAATCTGCTTACTTGTGACGTCATTTGGAGGTCAAATGAAAGTCAAGTGGTATTAAGTGTTTATGTTAAAATAAACTTCATCTTATAATTTTAAGCACTAAAAATAGAAAAATTAAGTTAAGAGCATAGTGTGATGTCGTACGGTATTCTGTTGTGGGGAAATGCCGCCGATATTCAGACAATTTTTATTTTACAAAAAAGGGCAATTCGTTCCATTTATAAATTAAGTCCCAGACACTCCCTCAGAGACAAATTTAAAGAGATAAATATAATGACTGTGCCTTCTCAGTACATTTATGATAATCTTTTGTATGCACATAAAAATATTAATCTATTTAAAAAATACAGTGATATCCATAACATAAATACTAGGAACAAACACAAATTTGTTGTTCCTTCATCAAGGCTCAAAAAAATAGGTGGCTCGTTTAGATGCCAATGTATACGTTTTTATAATAAACTTCCTAGTCACATTCAAGAACTAAGCCTAAATAAATTCAAATCTTTTATAAAGCGTAAACTATGCCAAAAAGCCTATTATACTGTAAATGACTTTATTGAGGACAAAAAGGCTTGGGATTGAGCTGCTCCAATAAGTTTAGACTGCGAATGTTGTTTTATTTTATTTTACGATTTTACACTTCTTTTTTTTCTTAATATCTATTTACATAAACAATGACATGAACATTTACTATTTACTGTGTAAAGTATTATATTATTTTATTTATTGTGAATGTGAGGACTATGTGGGTCATTGTTTCCGTTTTAATCATGGTCTGGCGGTTTGAGTAATTTATGCGGCCTACCCAAATGTCCTTTCTTTGGTATTGTTCGTCGAATCGCTGAGCTCCCTAAGTTTGAGTTGAGCAGCATGATTACTGACAAATGCGTGCACTGACTGGACAGGTCCACTCAAATTTGTGTGGTTCTTTCCTCAAAAGACCATTTCAGACACCAATCTACATGGTCCTCAAAATGATCTGACCAAGACTATTTCTGGATTTTTATATACACATTGACATTGATAAATTTTACATATACAGTGACATGAATATTTACTTTGTAAAGTATTATATTATTTTAATGACTGTGAATGTGAAGACACACACCCGGTTTCTGAATTGAGAATTTGAAGTTGAGAATGTCCTAATCTGTACTTAAGTATAACTTAAACATTTTTTCGTTTCTGAAATAAGTTTTTTTAAACTATAATCAAGATTTGAGTAATTTAGCATATTTTACTCAAATTTGACAGAAAGCATGCTTAACTAATGCTTAAGGTCGTCAGTTGCTTTTCTAAACTAAGAAAAACGTGTTTGACAATGCTCAAAGCATTATCAACGTCAAGCTAAGCAGTTGAAAGTTGACACACCAATTTCGCCTACTCAAACTGTAATCAGCTTTAATAACTAGTGATTTTGTTGATTATTCTTTATAATGAGTGACGACGATACTTCCCTGTCGTCTTTGGAGATGCCTCAACGCAGACAACCACGGAGAAGAATAGGAGGACATCGGCCTAACTTGTTCATCACGCTAAGCGATGAACAATTTAAGAGTCGGTTCCGCTTTACGAAGGAGTCGGTTAGGTTTATTTTTGACAAAATAAAGCCTAAACTGACCTGTCGTATTCAACGGCGGGACTGCATTTCTCCCATGTTGCAGGCTTGCAGCTACTAATAGCTCTTAGGTTTTACGCGACTGGTAGCTTTCAAGCTGTTGTGGAGGACACCGTGAATGTGAGCAAGGCGACGGTGTGTCGCGTGGTAGAGCGGGTGACTGGTGCGATAGCGTTATTGAGGCGGCAATATGTTCGTATGCCCACTACACAAGAGAGACCATCAGTGGCGGCACGATTTTTTGACATAGCTGGATTTCCTAGATTCATAGGTGCTGTAGAATGCACACACGTAAAAATAAATTCACCAGGTGGGAGCAGAGCTGAGCTGTATAGGAACAGAAAAGGTTTTTTCTCTGTAAATGTGCAAGCCATCTGTGATGCCATTTTACAAATAACTAGTGCCCAACCCAAACGGATCCTTCTGTCGGCTTCTTTCTCAAAGTTGTGTCTACCGAGCTGGATTACTTGCCCTAAGTAGACGTAATCCTTCACAACTTCGAGAAGCGACCCTTCGATGTGAATTGGACTCGGCAAGACGTGCGAATTGTACATGACTTTCGTCTTGTCCAAATTCATGCCGAGGCCAGCCCGCCTAGAGGCTCCATTTAGGCTGTGCAGCATTTGGTCTAGCTGTTCCAGCGTCTCTGCCATTATGACGATGTCATCGGCAAATCGAAGATGTGAAATGTACTCACCGTTCACATTGAAAACTTCGTCAAGTCTTCTCGTCGCCTATCCCGCAGTGTTTGAAGACTAAAGTCTTCAACCAGTGCGTCCTGCCCGTGAAACATATGGTGCTGAAACGTGGACACTGACGGTCGGGCTGTCCACAAATTCAAGGTCGCCCAGCGCGCTATGGAGCGAGCTATGCTCGGAGTTTCTTTGAAGGATAAAATCAGGAATGGAATTGTCCGGAAAAGAACCGGAGCTATCGACATAGCTTGCAGAGTGAGCAAACTGAAATGGCAGTGGGCTGGCCATGTTTGTCGAAGGACCGATGGCCGGTGGAGCAGACGAATCCTTGAGTGGAGACCGCGTATCGGCAAGCGTAGTGTAGGACGTGCCCCAGCTAGATGGACGGACGACCTAAAGAAAGTGGCTGGAACGGACTGGATGAGGAAGGCGGAGGACAGGGTGTTGTGGCGCAGCCTGGGAGAGGCCTATGTCCAGCAGTGGACATAGGCCTCTCCCGCAGTGCGATAGGCTGAGTTGATTGATTGAAAAAAAAAATGTATTGTAATATTTTTAATTACTCCTAGTTTTATCAGTTACTTACATCAAATTTACAGATAGGTAGGTATTTTTAATAATTATGGTAACTTAAAATAAATTTTACACAAGTACAGTGTTGTATGTAGCAATCACTTACAAATCAGAAATCACAGCTACTAATTATAATCATGACACCTGATTAAAATAAATAGGTGCAGTTTTATGTAATAATCACTAAAAATTAGAAATCACAGCTATTCATATTAATTAAATTGAAAGAAATAAGCTGTAAATAAAAATGAAAAAACATTGACCTTTGCCTGAACTGCTTTAAACAGTTCCATAATTATGAGCCTAACATTAAATACAGTATTTTTTACTGATCCGAAAACAGTTACAGCTTCAGCAAAATGTTACTGTCATGACAGTAAACTTTAACATTTTATTTTAAGGTTTTCTTCAGTAAATGGTATAGGTATTCAACATTTAAACGTTACTGTTTTGTAATCTTAATGAAATCACTTTAATGTGGTATAGTAAGAAATTATTTTTTCAGTGTATGGCACCTAATATAAAAATAAGTAGCTACAGTTATGTATTTTTCCCTTGCATTTAGAAATCACAGCACAATATTTTCAAATCAATTTGTTATAAGCATGCTTACTATAAATAAGGTAATTTACTACATTAAATACCTATCAGCCTTTTCCAACTGTTTTCTTAAAATTTGTATTTCCAGTTCATGCTTCTTCTGTTCAAATCTAAATTTTTGCATCTCATTTCTTTTTTTGTAGTAAGTAAGTTCTATTTTTTTCTTAAAATAAATTTTCTTCAGAGCTTCAGCTGAATGCTTTATATGTGATAAGCTATCTATTGTCTTCTTTTTTCGTTTGGGCACAAGTTTTTGTTTTCTTAAGACAGGTACTGGATTAGGAGGTTCTGGTAGTGGATTAGATTCTGGTACTGGGTTAGACTCTTTGGAAATTACTTCAATTTGTTCTCCTGAAAAATTAAATTTGTAGTTTATATTATACTATAAATATGTATTGTTCTATGGTATAGGAAAAATATTGATCAATACTCACCAAAATATTCAGCTGCTTCATCATATGGATTCTCATCTGGACGTATTTGGTCATCTAAGATGGAAAGGATTTGATGATCAGCATCAGTTAATATAGGAGTGAACAACCCACCACCAGTCTTCTTTAAATTTGTCTAAAAAGATTGATGCTAAAGATTAAACCAACTTCCAAAATCAACCAGATTTGATAATATCACTGCTGCATGTGTCAGGTAACCTGCTCATTAGACCATTTCTTCTTTAAATCCTTTATTAGATGTTGATTTACGACTATAACCTGGAAACCAAAAAACACAATTAGCTAAATAAATTAAAAATAGTTTCATGATATTTTAATCTTTGTATAAGCAGAAACATGGTTAAAATAAAATGAAGAAAACATAAAAAGTAATTGACTAGCAGTATACTGCCACTATAAATAGGATTAATACATACATTGTCATTATTTACCTCATCCACATTTAAATGTTGCTCAGTCTGATTGTTTTGTGGTGGATGGGAGACTTCCACAATGTTTGTCTCATCTGAGAGTGTATTGAGGTACCTTTGCTTCTGAAAAATGTTTGTTAGTAGAGTACCTATTTTATTTCAACATCTTTGTTGCCTTTAGTTACACACATTCTATTAAAATATGGGAATGTCTACATAGGAGCAAGTGTCAGGCTGTGGTGTCTTTATACAGGGTGGCGCAATAGAACGTGCATTTATTAAGTATAGGCTAAAAAAATGTATATAAAAGGTATAGTTGAAATAAAATATAGGATGATTAGGTAATTAAAAGTAGTTTATTTTTTAAAAATAACATCATCTAAATGACGGCCCTCTCGAAGACGGCACTCCTCTAAACGCGAACGCAGATTTGTGAAAACTCTAGTCAATAAATCTGGATTTATAGCTGCCATTTCCCCACGGATATTTTCCTTTAGCTGACTGATGTTCCTCGGATTGTTCATGTAAACTTTATGTTTGAGGTATCCCCACAAAAAGAAGTCAGGAGGCGTCAAGTCAGGGCTACGTGGGGGCCAAGGGATATCACCTCTTTTGGAAATTAGTCTTGCAGGAAACATCTGTCTCACAACCGCCATAGAGTCATTTGATGTGTGACAGGTCGCTCCGTCTTGTTGGAACCAAGTCCTCGTATTCGCTATTCTCGATCTCGCAAGTTCTGGAGTCAAATATCCCTCTAACATCGCAACATAGCGGTCGGTGTTAACGGTGATGTTTCGTCCTCGTGAATCTTCAAAGAAGAAAGGGCCAATAATTCCTTTGCTTGAGATTGCTGCCCATACCGTTACTTTCAGACTATGCAGTGGTTTTTGATGTTTAATTTTTGGATTCTCGTCGTTTCAATAGCGACAATTTTGTCGGTTTACGAACCCATTTAAATGAAAATGAGCCTCGTCAGAAAAAAGGATGTTGTCAAAAGTGAAAAATCGACTAAACATTTTTTCAGCAAATGCTAACCTTGCTCCGAAGTCGGCCTCTTTTAATTCCTGTGTTAACTGGAGCTTATAAAGATGCAGTTTAAGATCCAACTTCAAAATTCGCTGTAAACTTCGTCGCGACAAGTTTAAAGCCGCTGATCGCTTCCGAGTAGACACTTGCGGATTTTTTCCTACTGACTCCTTCACCCTCTCAATATTGTCTGTGGTCCTAGACGTTCTTGGACGACCTTTTGCTGGTGGTTTAAACGTGGAACCGGTCTCTTCAAAACGCTTGATCCATATTTTAATTCAATTTGCACTGGGAGCTTCATTAATATGTGTTAATCCATATTCAGAACAATAAATTCGCCTTGTAGAGATGTATGAACGACCGTTCTCGTAAAACGTGCGAATACAAAAAGCGCGACGCTTCCCGTCGAAGTGACTCATGGTTACTAAAACTCCAAGAGTGCCAGTATCCAACCATGCTAGGCTCCCCCTGCCCGCGCACTGTTTACCCCGTGAAAAAAAATTACGCAATATGCACGTTCTATTGCGCCACCCTGTATTTATAAAGAAGGATTTTAAATTTATGTGTGCATGTGAATAAACAGAACCAAATTTCCTTTGAAATTCATAAAAACGTTATGTATATTCACTAATCTACTAAGAATATGACCAGTGTTGTAGGTACGACATATAATGATATTAAATTTTTATGCTCACATTCTCATTTGCAGAATCTTTTCTTGCATGATGCTTGATATTATTATAGAAATGTTTTAACATTGTTTCATCCCTAGGCCCAGTCGTGCATACTATTTAGTAATGGACTTCCAGGCTTCCTGTTTCTTTTGAATATAGTAAGCCCCTGTCCTTTTGCACTCTATCACACTTTGGTATCTGAAGCAATAATAATCACAAACATCTACTAATTTGTTGAAATGTAAAATTATACTCAGAATACAGAAAGAAATTATATTATGGTGAACAAAATATTATAGGTTATTATGTACTTACTTTGTTATTATTGAGAGAAGATGTTCTTTCTCCTCTAGAGTATAGTTAGGCGATCTCTTTTTCTTATCTTTATCCATTTTAATTGGTACAATAGGCAGTATAACTAAAAATACTATCAGAGACAGAATTCCAATAAAACTTGTGTTTGTTTGTTTACTTGCAGTTTGACATTCACGATTCGGTTCATACAAACACGTCAAATATGAAATTGCTAAAATATGCATTAGCACGTCTTATAACATAAATTTGTTGAAATTAATGCCTTTACTTAAAATTAACTTACTTTTTAAGTCTGTTTAAAATTAATAAAAATAAAAGGATTTAATATTATGAGTTTTTGAAAAATACCGGTTTTTGAATGTAAATTGGAACGTGTTAGCTTTGATCAGGAGTACTTAAGTAAATGATTAGTTGATTATGGTTTAACGAAATTCGATTTTAACTTGTGAAACGCAAAAAACTTAAGCGCATACTTATGTATTTGAGAATAATCAGTTGAGATTTGCTACTTTTCTCAAATCAGAAACCGGGTGTATGTGGGTTATTATTATTATTTTTTTTTTTTTTTGCCTTTATTTTCTCAGATAGTTTTAGTCATGGTCTGGCAGTTTGAGTAATTTATGCGACCCACCCAAATGTCCTTTCTTTGGTATTGTTCGTCGAATCGTTGAGCTCCTTAAGTTTGAGTTGAGCTGCATGATTACTGACAAATGCGTGCACTGACTGGACAGGTCCACTCAATCGGTGTGGTTCTTTCCTCAAAAGACCATTTCAGACACTAATCTACATGGTCTCCACATGATCTGACCAAGATTATGTCTGGACTTTAAAAGAGACTGTGACCTCTGAGTTTGTTTCGGCCTTTCTTCTCAGAGTAGTCAGTTAGGAAACGCCGACCTCATCTCGTTTTAAAAAAATATGATTGACATGTAAAAGTGTTTGTACAAACCTACTTACAGAAATAAAATCATTTATCATTTATCATTCATTTAAGAAACCTTAAATCTCGAAATGGTTTGGGAATCAGCGTAGGATTTTTTTTCTTTACATACCGAATTGGCTATAGAGCGGTTGTGTTCTGAATTTTCGAAGGTAAGCCGGTGGGAATCGACTTGCATGGTACCTTCGCCACTGCTGGGTAGTGTGCGCTTGTGAAGGTATTTGATTACAATTTGTACCAGTCACTGTGAGTAGTTTGATTGAATTTATTTCAAGCTAGGTGTGCGCGAGTAGCTGGCGTCAACGGCAGAGGTAATTTATTGCAGCTATAGACACGTCAAACGTGCCACTCATGTATTTGAGTATGGCGTTCAAATAAATACACAAGCGCCATGTTTTCGACGGCGTTCGTCGACGGCTGTAGTTGCATCTGCTGTAGACGCTTGCCACTCGTATGTATGGACACTTGCTTAGTTTGTTAGTTTGAACTTTTGGCTTTAAAGTTGTTAATACACATTTTCCCTCAACCAGTAGGTACGCCTATGAACTATTCTGCTTGGTCGCCGCTATAGATTTTCTCAGTTGTTGCAGTGGTTATGAATGGTGAGGTGGATTTGTCCCATTAAAAGTCAAAGAGAAACTTGGCTCTCTGTGAGTACTTGTTTATTATAGGTACAGCTAAAGCACTAGGAAGTGGTGAAGGTCGGGCGTTTTAGGGGACTGTCTTATGTAATTTTGACGTTCGAAAAGTGCTGATTCTCAGCCTAATTTGAATATATAACTTTTAATTTCGATTTCGATTCCAATAAGGACATATAGGAAGCCTCAAACTGAATGAATACGAAACATTTATTTTTCTTGGCATCTTCGAAGTATCTACGATGAAATTTTTACCTCCAATAATCTCCATTAACACGGAAAACTACAAAGGTCTTCTCATGTGTAGGAACAAGGGAAATATCATTGAAGTTTTAACATACAACACACGCTTACAATAAAACATGCTAACAGACGCGAAACCACAGTTTGTAATAAAATGTTAAGTACAATGACAGATAACGGCACTTTCACACAGGTCCAGTTCTGTGGTCAGTAAATATGGAATGGTTATTGATACGTAGGTATATCTGACAGACTAGTAGAGTTAGACTTCCATAACGGACGTTTTACATAGCCTAAACTAGTGACGGCTGATTTTTCAATCGACAGATAATTTTTATTCGTAGAATAAGATTGACGTCTGACAGATTTTTATGGAAGAACTGTTAAAAATTGAAAATTATTCCTCCGATAAAATTATCTGGCGTTGGAATAAACAGCCCTTAGAAAAATAAAATGTCAACGATACGTCAAATCCATTTTATTAATATTAACGACAATGGATTATGAATTTTACCAAAGTCAGTCAGTCCATCTTTTATACGTGGAATAAAATTGACGTCTGACAGTTCTAATATGGCAAAGCTGTGAAAAATTCAAAATTTATTCTCCGTTTAAGACTTAGGTATTCTAGGTATAAAAGTTTGGTGGAATGCGCCCTAAGTGTATTAATTCATTGGGATGCAGACCTTTTTTCTGCTACCAAACAGCATTAAGATTTTCCGGTTTGAAGGTGACGGTGTTATCACAAGTTGTAGAGGCATTTTTAGCTTTGTCTGGCACGGCAATGCACCTGCGATGCCTTGACATTTTGCGTACAACGGAATTGAGATTTATTGGTTGCTTTTAACTGGTATATTGGATATAAATTAACTTTTACAACATTTTATTAAATAAGTAATGAAGATAAAATATAACTTTTACAATTTTTATTATACAAGAAATTTAATAAGCTTACTTAAAATTGTTTCAAAAATTCAAAACGGTAAAGGAATACGTCGTAAAGAAACAGCATTTCTTAGAAACAAACATTCGAAGAGACAGAGGGGGAGGCCTGAGGGCTGAGACCCTAAATCGGAACATCAACATCTGCCTAACCTTTTTCCAACTTTGTTGGGGTTGGTTTCCAGTCTAACCAGATGCAGCTAAATACCACTATTTAACATGGAGCGACTGCCTATCTGACCTCCACAACCTAGTTACTGCGTAATACGATAACCCTTGGTAAAACTGATTGTCAGACTTCCGGGCTTCTGACTATCCGTAACGACTGTCAAAGATCCATGAATGACAGCCGGGACCAACCACTTAACGTCCTTTCCGAGGCACGGAGGGGTCTCGGTGTGTAAAGATGGGTCACCCATCCACAGACCAACAGCGGCAAGCGTAGCCCTGATCGATCGCCCTTGTGCGGCTGTTATTATTTTAGCCACAGGGCCCTCCGGAGCATATCTTGTCTCCAATTTTAAGAATAGTCAGCCATTGAATTATTAAAATGTAGCATAGATACCTATATAAACAGCAGGACCAACGGCCGGTGGAGCAGACGAGTCTTCGAGTGGAGATCACGTATCGGCAAGTGTAGTGTGGGACGCCCTCCAGTTAGATGGGCGGACGACCTACAGAAGGTGGCTGGGTCAGACTGGATGTGGAAGGCGGAGGACAGGGTGTTGTGGCGCAGCCTGGGGGAAGTCTATGTCCAGCAGTGGACTGCGATAGACTGAGGTCAAGAGTGGGATAAATACCAGTGTGTTCCTGTAACAATTCAGTTATATAAGCAACATGACCCGGTTTCTATGAATATAATACGATATAACAATATTGAACATCAAACGAGTATGAGTAATGCCTAATGGGATGTATCAGATTAGCGCCGCGGTGTAAACGATGCTTGTGAATTATGATGCGCATGCGCATGCTTAATGGCCCGAAACGTGATCGATGGGAATTTAATTAATATGAGGCGGTTTAATGTAGAATTTGAAAGATTTAGTGTGTACCATAAAAATGCATTACCACACCAAGGTTGAATGTCATTTGTATGTAGGTCTTATAATTATAATCAGCGGGGTAATTGCATAACGCACTAACAGTAGCAATGGCTTTCATTTTGACAGTTCAACAACATTCATTGCGTTATTTACGTTTGTTGAGCACTTATTTTGAATATATAAAGCAATGAATTAGCAATATCCTTTAAAATGTTTCAGATTGTGGTTGAAAATGTGTTACGCAAGTTCTAGGATGCTCCGTGCTTGTATATTTGGTTCATGTGACAGTTAGGATAATTTCAACCTTAATAAAGTTTCAATTTACTGGAAATTGATGTCTATAGTGGTAAAGTAATTACGAGGTAGAATATACCTACCCTAAACAAACATCGGACATCATCCAAATATGACAATTTCTCTTTTCTTTCTAAAAATAAGCTGCTACAAAAAGCAAATACACACTATAACACCGTACTGCCACCAAAAAAATCAAGTTTCAATACCATCGCATCGCAGTCAATCGTATGCGCATTTTTATTGACATGTCAGAACGTCTTTATTCTGTCATGACAAAACAAGTTGACATGTTTCCGTGGCAGGCTGTTTTCATCATAATTTATGATGCCAAGTTTTTTGACATTTAGCGGCGTTTGCAACCGCGTCTCGTAAATTTTTGAAGTGTAATTTACATATTTTTTGTTGTGGTCGGTCGTGGATTTGTGAGGATAAACATAACAGTGGACAGCACATTAAGCTCTGCCAAATTTCTTTATTATATTTTCAACTTTATCGATATACCATAAAGGTTCAAAATTGATTGGGAAAATTTTACTGTTTCGGGTAGCTTGATGTGCTGGCGTCTGTACCAAGAATAGCATAATCGACATATTCCCACTACTGTGACACAGGAGATCTGAGACTCCGAGTGGGCCGTAATCCACCACGCGGGCCCAGTGCGGGTTGGTCAGTGTTTCCTACATCGTTTTGAGAGAGCAGTAGTGATAAAATAATTTACACGAATTATAGCGTCTGTCAGGATTCGAACTCACGATCTACAAATCGTAAGTCGTCGTGTTACCACTGGGCTACAACTACAAGATAGCTCACAAAAAAGTGTGTTCGATCATTTGTTTGATTTTATTTAGAAACAACGGTAAGTCAAAAGCCTAAGGTCTTGTAAGAAAGTAAGGTAGCACATTCACTATCGACGTTAAAACCATGATTAAGTCATTGCAATGTAACTCTTATCTCCGTAAGGTAAGGTATAAATTAGAATGATTGCCGAAGTTGAACCCAACTATCGGCAATCATTATAATTTATACTTTATTATAATCTGATAAAAGTTCCTTTGCAATGACTTAATAATGGTTAGATACGTCATTCAAAATTTACCGTGAAAGTCTAGCTGTAGATTTCCCGGTCTAGGGTTAAACTACAGTTGCTTATACAACAACATTTGTTTAAGACATTAGTACAGACCTTAGCTTACGAGTTTTGTTTTTCTTAGGTTTTTATTTAGAAAATCTGCTAAGTGTTTAAAGATATATGTGAAACAAAAAAATGTTGGAGTGTTTCTCGAACTTGTCTGCTAGTAAGCATCATATATTGAATGAGGGCCTAAGGCCTTGAATGAGGCCCTAAGGCCTTGAATGAAGCCTGATCTAGGCCCTCTGTGGACCGACATCGTCACGTTTTTCTTCCATTAACTCGCGTATTATGTGGATATAGAAATCTAAAATAGGAAATAAAGGCGGTAAGTTGGTTTGTTCCTCCGGTTGCATAGCTTGCATGAACTGTGTCGCAATATTAAAAGAAATGCCAACATTTTTAAAGGCGTCACTTCCAGGTACTTTCAGTCCTATATAGGATGTGCTAGCGGCAAAGCGCTTTGCTATATTTGATTCAAAGTGGGGCCATACCTTAATTTTTCCTTTTACTGTCACTGTACTGACGAAATAATATAGGATTCCGTGCATTTTCAAATCATCCTTTTATTTCTACAAGTTAGGTTTCTAAAAGTCCATACAATTTTATTTGTCGTCAATTCTTTAGTCAACTGATTGATGACAGTTGGTATTCAGTCGCAGATTTTCCGTTCAGGTTTTCGAAAACCAGACTTAAAGGTCAACGCACACGTATAAGGTATCTTAAGCACTGTACGGAATTAGTGTGCATAACTATCTACGTGTCAAATCGAGCCGTTTAGGATTCTTTCTGTGTAAGTCTATACTGAACGCACACTTATTTGCATCGTAACAACATCGCCTCGGCTCGGGATCAGTTAATAAAACTGCAGTCAACCGTCAACGAGCTTACGGCGGGGTAACTCCGCCCCGTTTACGGCGAGCCGTGGCCTCTCGTCCGTCTCCACCTTTAGCCAGCCGTGTGTGGTCGGCTAGCCAAAGCGGGGCGAGCCGCGACAACGCTTCGGAGGTGCTGAGCCGATCCGGTTACGTAGCTGGTCGACGAGCCGATGAGATGAGGTGATGTCAATCCGGTGCAGTGCTTACACTTATGCTTTGAATTTTATCCTTCATTCTCACTAAGGTATGGCTCTACCTTGCTTACAGCGACACAACTACCTCGCCCAAACCCTAACCTGTCTCAATCTTCCAGCCCACTGGGTGGTCCACCAATGGCGGCTGTACGAGCGATCGCTCTGCTCGCTGCTGGAGCTGCAGGCGCGCAAGGGCTCGTACTCCATGTGCTGCTCGCCGCGGTACGTGCTGGCGCCGGAGTACGCGCCGCATCTACTGCCGCTGCCTCTCACCACGCAGCGACCCTCGCCGCCGCCCGCGCACTTGTAGCGATGCGAACATGCGCCGCATCAAGTAAGACTTTTATTTTTATATTAGACTTATTTCTAATGTCCGATCAAATTTCGTTTTTGGTTTTGGGTCGACATTGAAAAGTTTCGACAATTACTAAGAAAATGCGTAAAGAATGTTTTCTCGCTTAGATCATATTCATCTTATCGTTCATTTAAAATCGTGCCTTTGATAATTTTCATGTGATTTTAAGCTTGAACCGCTAAAATCAATGTTGAGAAGATTTAAATATTATTGCAAAACCTTATCGACAAACAAATACCTAAAATGTTTTCATCAGGCTGAAATTTGTTTTCGGCTGCAATAAAAAAAATATTTTCGGTCGAACTCCACTTTTGTTGTTAATTGCGATGTTTTTAATTGCCATCGTAGACCTTCAAGCTTCACTGTGATGCTCGTCCATATACCGAAAGCATGAATACATGCATAATATATTGATGCATCTTATCTTGAGCATTTTGGTAAGCGTGACGACCTCCACGCCTTCCAATTGCAGCTTTGTGTAAACGTGCTATACCTACGTAAAAGTATAATTTCGCGAAAAAAAAATGCGGTCTCGGATTATGCCCTAATTTAGGATATCAATATTCCAGCAATTATCTTCGAGAAAGCTTGTCCTCTGACAGTAGAGACAAAAATAAAACTTCGCTCTTCAAGTTCTTTTAACTGAACAGACAGCTGAGCTGCTGAGGAGTTTTTTTGCGGTATTTCTCAGCTAAAGCACTAGGAAGTGAGAAAGGGCGCTCGTTTTGGGGGACTGTCTTATGCAATTTTGACGTACGCAAAGTGCTGATTCTCAGCTTAATTTCTATAAATGACTTTGACATGAATAATTCTAGAATGCCTTAATCTCATTATGCTTAACGAGAAACGGTGTCACGAAGGCTAATTACCCCGTATACAATTAAAAAACACCCTGTATGTAATTGCCAACAACTGGCGACTCCAACTATATGATCAACTAATATCAAAAAAACAATTGAAGGATCATCAATTATTTTTTTTGCGTCAAATTAATTGCTTGCTTTGTTGGCATTGCATTGAATGTGATGTTATTATATTTTTTAACGTACTCATGTTTGCTTTCGAGCTGTTGTTTTATAAATAACCAGCTTTTGCCCGCGGCTCTGCTCGCATGGAGCCCATGTACTACTACGTTTAATAGATATTTTTATGGACAATAATCCCGTAATACATTGTTTTCATATAACTGTATTGGTTGATGAATGAAAGCTCCCAAGTCGACATGTTTTTTTTCCGACATCTTCAACAGTTATCGTCATATTTCAGCCAATTTACACAAAAACTTTAATGAATTAACACATAAACCTTTCTCATTAATCACTTCGTCCCTTGCTAAAAACCATATGAAAATCCGTTCGGTAGTTTTTGAGTTTATCGCGTTAAGACAGACAGACAGACAGACGCGGCAGACAGAAGACAAGTCTCCCCGACTTTGTTTTATAATTGTAGTTTTTTTTTTTGTGGGGCAAATTTGCTATTTTACGGTCATGATAAATTGTCTATGTTCCATTATGGCAGAAAGACGGTTAATGTCGAACTTCTACTGACTAAACCCTTGTGTCTTATCTGCTTTGTAGGTTAATTACGGATGAATACGGATTCACAAAAAAAGACATCAATTAAAAGTAACATAATTATGATGTAATATTATAGTTAGGGAGGCGAGGTAGCTAAATGGCGTAATTCAACGGCGCCGTCGAGACCTATCAAAATCGAAAGATAAAATGATTTCGAAAAGAAAAGCTCGTATGGTAAAAACCATTTTAGCGGTGGGTTTGGCGTGTACGGTTTTTCAAAAATGTTAAAAAAAACAGTTACTTGGGCATTCTCGAGCGCGTCAGATATTCATACTACGTTTGCCCCAAGTGCCCCTGATAACAACGGTATACTAATCTGCCGGTTTGCGTGGTGGGGGTAGGCATATAAAGTAGTCAAAAATGCAAAAAAAAAAAAATTACTCGAGCGCGTCAGATTTTCGGAAGGGGTGTTAAGTAGGCCCCAAGGAAGCTCCCTTTAAAAAAACTGACGATTTCGGCGTGACGATAAGTGGCGATGAATTTTTGAAAATGCAAAAAAAAAAAGTTTTTCTGAAATACTCGAGCGCGTCAGATTTTAATAGGGGAGGATTATCTCGGTATCCTGAAAGCATATTTCCTTAATCTGACAAAAATGTTGGTGGGTTCCCTTAATCTGATCGAAAAAGGTTTTTTGGTTTCTTTTTTTTCCTTTCTTTCTCCTTGATAAAACGGGGAATTTAAGAATGACAATAAAGTGATAGATACAACCAACGTAAATGTAGATGAAATGTAGTACGAATTGTATTATTTATTGTATAAAAAAATGAAATGAAATACAAATTGTATTATAATTGTATTGTTTATGACCTTTACATTTTTGCTCAATACAATTCATCAAAGTTTCCAGCACATTCGAGAAATATACCGTCGGGTCTTTTCTCTCTCTTCAATCGTCGTTATACTGAGGGCACATAGGTCTACGGTAGGGGACCATAAACATATATATATATATATATTAGAGTGTACCGAAAATTCCCTTCTACCGCTTCTTTCCCCACCATCAATGTTGCGAAATAAAGGAAAAATACAGGTAGGACCGATATTTCCGCGAAGCGCTCAGTCTGTATTACATGTTTATGGCAAATACCTCTTTTTTGCTTCAATTCTTCACTTCGTTTTGCTTAGGGTACGTCCAAAAAACAATTTGAGGATCAACAGGCTATTGAATAATATGTATGAAACTGTACATGTTAATAATACTTTTGTATACAGATACGCGTAGCTTTTTCCGAGTCCACGAAAATTGTCGAGAAGCTTTAGAAAAAAAAAAAATGGGAGATTATACAATAAAAGTCACATAATTTAATTATCGTTATTTCATATCAATTTTTTTTAACACCCTCAGTTTTCGAGATATACTCAAAAAACCGGGAGTTTGAGTTTTTATGATGCTTCAAGTCAAAAAGTTTTAACTTTGGACAAAAATGTAAAGAGACCTTTTTTGTGTAAAATAAAATTACCTTTTTTGTTTATTTAAACTTTTTTTTTGTAAGATGAATCGTTCGCGACTTATATGCCGCAACGCGTTTTTCGGAAGACGAAATGGCTCCTCCACACTTCTGGTCATGCGGAAACCGGCAGATTTTGTATTTTCAGTGAGTTTTAGATTATATTCTTCAAAATAAAAAATAAAAAATCGCGCTCGAGAATGCCGGATTAACGTTTTTTTTTTACAAGTTCGCGACTCTATAACTCGGCGGCGTCAAGGACTTATCGTCAGATTAGTTAAATTTAGTCTTAAAACACTGAAATCAACCCGCAATATCTTAATCTGACGCGCTCGAGTATTTCAGACTATCGATTTTTTTTTACTAATCTGATCGTCTATCCTAGGCGCGCGTCACTACATATAGAGCTAAATACGTTACAAGGTTGTTCTATTAGGTCTAAGGTATCTCTCATATCTCAAACTGCCACGCTCGAGTATTAACCGAAAATTCCCCTATTCGCCTCCCTAACTATTATGATAGTGAAGAACCTAATAGGTTCTGGTAAAGAATTATTTAATTGTTTCGATAACTTCAGTTGTCTTCATTACTTGCTTATTTCTGAATGCTTCACAAACCTTCACAATTTTTATAACTACAGTGGCTTCTAAAAGTTAGTTGACATTTTTCATTTATCCACTTTAATTGTAACACACCAGATTCATCATCTCCCTAGCCTTTTCCCAACTATGTTGGGGTCGGCTTCCAGTCTAACCGGATACAACTGAATACCAGTATTTTACATGAAGCGACTGCTTATCTGACCTCCGCAACCCAATTACTGGGTAATACGATATCCCTTGATAAGACTGGTTGTCAGACTCTCGGGCTTCTGAATACCCGTAACGACTTTCAAAGATCCACGTATGCCAGCGTGCTTTCCGAGACACGGAAGGGTCTCGGTATGCAAAGATGGTCACCCATTCACAGCGCGGCAAGCGAAGTTTAACTTTATCGATCGACCTGTGCGGCTGTTATTATTTTCCCACATTATGATTTAAAAATCTAGTGGTCCTAAAGTTTGAACTGCTATAACGTTTTTACTGACTATTCATATATATTTTTTTTTACTACCTATGACTTAGGTACCTATCATAAAATATCATCGAGTAATCCCTTAGGAGTTCCTGTTTTTTATATTTTAATCATTTTGTGGCATCACAGCTCAAGTGGAAAAATGTCAAGTAACTGTTGGAAGCCACTGTATATAAATTATAACAAGATCTGTCAATTTCCTCTTAAAATGTCGTAAAAATCCCATTTGAACTAGAGCCGCGTAAACTATAAACTACGTTCACGTTTTACGACACACTCCAGAGTCGATCAATACACCAACCTTTTTCTCTATTTGACAAAATAATTTGTCAAATTGAGTTTTGTGAAATTTATTACATGCTTTATCAGCTTCCATTTCAACGGCTTGTACTTATTAAACTAAAATTCCTAAATATACCAACAAAAAATACTAAAAAGGAGAGAACTGACTGTAAATGTGAGTACCATGCAGGCTAGATTGAATACATGATTTTATCTGGCGATTTTGTGTATTTTGTATGGCCTACGTAAATGTCTTCAGATCGGATAGCGTCATGTTCGTGTAACGGATCGTTGAGCTACACGATGGCTGATGCTAGCATGCCCTTTGTTGGGACATCTCAATTCATAGCTGCAATAGTTCTTTCTTTAAAAGGGCCTTCCAGACATGGCCCTGCATTGTTAGACTCACATAAAATCCTAATAGTATAATGTTTTGACTTTAAAAGAGACCATGACCTCTGAGTTTGTTTCGGCGTTTCTTCTCAGGGATCAGTCAGCTAGGAAATGCCGGCGCCATTTAGTTTTATAATATTGACGTGTAAGTGTCATAAAAGATCTACTTACAAGAAATAAACTTTTCATATAATTTCTAAAATCCAGCGGGTACGCACGGCTACACATCAAGCTACACATAACCAGTATAAGCTGACTTCTGACTAGGAAAAACCTATACAATGCGAGGTCAGCTAAAACTGAAAATGTATAGCTTGATGTGTAGCCGTATGTACACACGGCGACTATCAAGCGTTTTTCGTACAATTAGAAATTAGCTTATACTAGTTATGTAAATGTATATTTTGATGTGTAGCCATGCATACGATACGACCTAGTGTAGTAGATAGTGGGTCGTTTTAATTGCCATTTAATACAGTTTAAGTACTATATCTACCTAACCAAAGGAACTAATAAACAGTTATTTATGACGATAGTTCATACTACATCACCTTTAAACATTCGCCAGACATTTTTATTTATTAGATCACTTTTAAATTATTCGAGTAAAACAGGTGTCTGTAGAGTTTGACTAACCAGTTTATATTGAAACTTAAGGGTGGCGCTAGTAGTAAATACGTAACGTCAAATTCAGTACATTTGCGAGTTTAGTTCGCAATCTCGCCGTCTGCCAAGATTTATTGGTTGTCGTATTGAGGGGCAGCGAAGGGTGGCCAATAATTAGATCTTTCAGAGGATAATTAATCAGTTAAGCTTAGACCACACTAGCGTGAAAAACTCGACTTAATTTCTGTTCTTTTTATATTGGTCTTGTACCTAATTAATATTTTATTCGCTAATTAATTATGTTGCAAAGCATCTGGATGTAGCGGCCGCTTTTTTCCCCAGTGTTATATGACTGATCCACGTCGTTTAACATAGACATGTAGAGGCGGATATTGAGTAATTCCGTACATAAAGTGAACACAGATCATCAAGCTGAACAACTTTCAACATGGGACCAACATCTTTTTTTTAGCCTGTTCTGTCCCACTGCTGGCCAAAAGCCTCCCCCAACTCCTTCTAGAAACTTTTCCCGCGCCACGTCGAACCAGCCCTCACGGTAAGCATCCAGTAGTGATATTCTGTAAAAAGCTCACCGTGAAAACTTAGATGAAGTGAGCTGTCAACACTGCCAATCCATAACGTCAGGTGGAATAACAGCTTAGTTCAGGCTAACTTCACCTAAGTATTCACGATGAAGTTTTTTCTCTTAGTCTCGCTATCTCTTTCTGAGCCGGTCTCGGCGGCGCCGACGAAAACATCTTACTTAATCGCGAAACAATATTCAGCCGTCCCATACATTAGGGTAAGGTAGGTATTGAAGTTTTGTATAGGACAGATAATGCCTATTTTTTTAAAGGTGTGGTCATATTTAAAGGTACCACCTTTCACAGGGGCAATTCTCGTAATTTTAAGAACGTTCACAGTCTGAAGGCTAATTCTCAAATCTAGTAGACTGCGACTAGATTCGCGCGATGCGATTAGATCTCGGCGACAAACAAATGTCAAAAACTTGTCAAAATGTAGTGAAATTAGAAGTACACAGTTCACTCAGTTTACAGATTGAGACAGATCAAACTGTGAATGTTCTTATAATTACGAGAATTTCCCCTCTGATCTTAGTCTCAATCTGTCAAAAATACCTCATATTTCCTTAAATTTTTGACATTTCTTTGTAGCCAATATGAGACTGCGACTAGATTTTGAACGTTTTAAAATAAGATAATTGGCCTACTGATGCACGCTGTCATTGATATATATGTTACACTAGATTAGCAATTACCGCACCAAGGCGTTGCCACTAGGCTGATGGCTACAGCCATCAGCGTAGCTAACGTCAGTTCAGTGCTCTGTGTGACGCCAACCGAAGTCAACCGAGTGACATGCGACAAAAAATATCGCGAATGAGTGCGATTCAAGATCACAAAAACATAATAAATTAACCGGAATTACTTTCCACACGTAAATTAATTGTCTCTGTGTTTATATCAACGTAAAAATGCAATAAAATGTAGAATTTTGTAAATTGGGTTCAGTGTTACCACTAAAAACTTAGTTTTAGTTTCCCACATTAGTGGGAGTTTTTAATTTATGGAATAAGTGATTTTAAATATTTTTTAATAATACCAACGTAGCAGGGTGCCTAAAGATGCAGCACGCCGTGAAAAATGGGTGGAAATAATCCGATTGTTGAGAAAAGAGACTGACTGGCTACCTACTAAATCATTCAATTTCATTAATAATAAAGAAAAAATATTCAAAAAGAAAATGTCTTAGTTATTTTCATTATTTATAAACTTCTATTACACATCCATTATGAAATACATAATTCAAATATTTTAAAAATAATCTAACTTAACATAAAACGCTTTTTATGGCTTAAAATGTTGGGTAAAATTTCGCATGGGTAGGCAACCCCATCCCGTCATTGCATGTTTATATTGTGGTCTTTGTCTAATCTAAGCGACGGTAGTATTCTTACGACGCGTGTAAGTGAGACAGATATATGTTTACTTTTAAATGTTTAGTGGTTTCAAAGCTACGTCGTCGCGTTTATAAAGTGGCTACACTTTTTTGACACATTTTATTGAGGTTTGCTTCTCTAGTTATATAGCTCAATGCACGCTGTATACAAAGATTTATTAAGACGAAAGTAATTAAGTAAACTCTTAACACGCTTTCTTAGAAAGAAAGAAAAAAGAAAGAAAAAGTATTTATTGCGACTCGTACAGGAGGATCACAAACTAAATTAAACACAGTCTAAATTAAAATACTAAAATAAAAATTAAAAAAAAATTAAAAAAGTAACAAAAAGAAAAATGAAACAAAAAGTCCTATACGAGGCCAATAGGCTCCTATCTCAGCATGATGCTGCGATATTTAAAAATAAATATCGCAGCGCTGGTATTCTGATAGGGCCCGCTGTGGTGTCACGGGCAGTTACGGAAATAAAAAAATAATAAAAGAAATAAAAAAATAAATAAATAACATAGATTACGTAAAATATTAAAAATATATCCGCGCCAGACGTAACCTCATTACTTGTCTATGCCTTGAGTGTCATAAAGATGTCATAGACTACAGGGTGCATTTGATATCATGGGCATTATTTTAACCTAAGGTACTACTTATGATACTAATTGCATTAGGGCTACTATTACGCAAATCAAAAATATTATTAATGCAAGTATGGAAAACCTTAAAATGTAGTAAGTCATACAAAGTATCAAATTAGTTGCGCTTCTCGATAGCAAATGCGTAGGTACACTACGCCGTACGCGCGTCCTTGGGCGTGAATTCTTTGACCCCGCCCGACTCACGTGACATTCGTAAGTTGCCAATGAATTGATTCATAATAAATTCCAATTTTCCCTTCGTACTTTGCCGGCTTAGGACGGTCAAAACTACGTCAACTAACATACATTAAAAAAAAAACATTTACGTACCTAGCTTGTGGATTGTTTTGAAAAAACCTTATTTGTCGGTAAAGTGACAGAGGGTAAACGGGTGCTCTTCCACGAGCTTGTGCATGTGCTGGCACGTGAAAAGACGAAAAATCCAACAGGTTCTGAGTGGTTCTGGTGGAATGAGACCCCGTGAAGGAATAGGGTCGTTCGGGTAGCGCCGATGGAACATTTCACGAGTTCATACTAAATTTCTTGTGCGATCGTAAATTACAACCATTTGTGGGTATTGTTGGTTGGTGTACCTAGCCTGCACATTACGCGGTCGAGGCATCGTGTACACAAACACACACACAACTACTACACTAACACTTAATACACTGCAATCCAAGCACCGTATGACGCGAGCGGCGAGTACGGCGATTACGTCACGGGATCAATAAATCAATTACGCGTCAATGCACCTGCGCAGTCGTTATGACACTGGTTCCGGGTTCGTGACTTCGTGTTGCGGCGGGAAGCATACCCCGCGCGGGGGTGATATTCGTATTTTTGCGAGTGAGGGAGTGGGACGGAGAGAGTTCAGGGAATCCCGCCGGACGGAATGTCTTGTAGCCCATTGTTATTATTACTTGTAAGGAAAAACCCGCGCGCGCGCAGGTGATGTTTGTTTACATTTCGCTTTGCGCTGTACTGCGCTTTAAGATTTTAATATTTCAACAATTATTGGCGTTAACGAAGTATTTTGTTTTAATTACTTTAAGTGTTTATTTGCAATAATAAGCCTTGTGCAATTTGATTTACTACATTTTTAAGGTTTTCCTTACTTGCATTAATAATATTTTTGATTTGCGTATTAATAGCCCTAATGCAATCAGTATCGTGAGTAGTGCCTTAGGTTAAAATAATGCCCATGACTTCGATTCCACCCTGTATAGACACTCTGTGGCAATTGGCATTACTGTGACAAGCGAAGGGTCGCAGGCGCCGACCTTTTGGTGAAAATTAATAAATTATCACATTACGGCTGCTTATTGGAACAGTATTACAGTGGATAAACATTATAAGTGTGACTAGGTAGTCAATTATCAACATGGATGGAATGAAGAAATAAACTAATGATGACTTTGACAAGAAACAAGTGTCGAACAACGAAACAAAACATGGAGTAGGCCAGCATTAACAATCAAATTAATAACAACAAAAAAAGTAAAAGTGTGGAATATGCAAAATTAATTAATCATCAAACATGAAGGTACTCGGGAATACAAAACAAAAACAAGATGCGAAACAACTACTGTGCCTGTTCAGTGACCAATCGCTGCCAAACGCTCGGATCACCATTGCAAGCTGCGTGCATATCAATGGTAGGTTCAAAGTTCGGTATCTTTTTGAAGCTGCATTCGGTATCTTTCTTCACGGAGCTGCGCGCTCATAAATAACTTAGCTAACTATCTACTAACAATTTTACGTCTCGCACTCATATTTCTAAAACAGCACCCATTAAAACGTGTTAAATGAACTCCTGGCCATATTTTAGTAATAAATAGCCCACAGCCCACAGTGGGCCACGTTAACTACCCATCACTAGTTTCAAAACCCCATGAATGGGCAGTAAAACCTTGTGTCAACGGTAAAATAAAGCATTTTGTCCTGGACACTGTTATTGCCAATAAACCACAAACAATGCTCGTGTGCTGTACTAAAAATAAGCTGGGTGACGTCATTTGACACTAATATGTGGATAGTGTTAGAAAAGTGGACGTAGAGTGTTCCTGTTGGCAACTTTTAAAATATGGTCTTGCAAGCTTTGTAAATGCTCCCGCAGACTGGCGCGACGCGACTCTGGTGGAACAATTTCTATAAAACTTCATGGAATTTTCGGTACCGGTGTCGCGTTCTGCCTGTCTGCGGGAGCCTTAACTGAGTCCGGTGTTAATGAATTCGTCGGTAGTCAGAAATTATGAATGAAACTGTTTATTAAGTAAGAATTCAGCATCATCATATCAGCCGAAAATCGTCCACCATTTCGACCGGTTCTATGCTTCTTGCATCCAGCGGATTACTGATTCAAAATTCAGCATATGCAGAAATTCGTTTCTAATTTTAACTGAATTGCTTTCGCCAAGCTGTTCTTCGCTTTATAAGTTCACTAGGTACTGAAGAAAGTATTGCTCACGCCTTCAGTAGCAGTGAAGACCGAATTTGATTGCCTGCCGACATAAAGTGCTCAAAATTAATAGTAGGATACTTACATAGGTACCTTTTTTATTTTGGGGGTAAACCTTCAAAAGGCGCCCGGACTCTGAGGATAAGACCGGGCTGTGTGGGATTTTAATCTTACAAAAACCACCCCGGTGGTCACCATCTACAATTCTACACATGGAAGGAGGCACCGTTTACAGCCTTTTTTTTGTGGATGGGAAATCATCAAATGACACCTCCCGCTCTGGGTGGAACAGAAAGGAATGTCATATTCTCACTGACTAAAACCCACCCGTGTTCCTTCCTTAGCCCTTTATGTTCCGGGGCAGCGGTAACCCTTTCGGACAATCCCGCTGTCCCGGCAGGACCGTTTAAAGCCTGATTCAAACTTTATGGCGGCTCCGAAGCCGCTACTCGGTGCGCAGTACCTCACCCCCGCTGACACCCCCTCATATTCCGAGCCACAATATAGGTACTTTGAATCGAACTGTATCTCTCAAAAGACCGATCCGAAACCTCCTAGCTTAGTTACATACCTAGGTAAGCTTTTACAGAATTACCAAACTGTTTTAAAAGCAAATGCTTCCTTTTGACAGCCTGTTAATCGTTGATACCGCTTATACCCAAGTACCAGAGCAAGAAAAAGTAAAAAAGAAACCTAACCATTTATTTACGCCTATCTACGCATTACACGCAAGCCTATGAGTCTATTTACAACCAAACCCATATAATAGACATCACATAGTCGAGCTATTACCGTTAGCCATAAAACGCGCCCCGCAGAGCCGTACCGCGCACTCCGGCGCATAGACCAACCACGGCACTCGTGCGGCGGCCATTGGCGTGCCATACCCCCCACTATAGGCCACTGAGGTATCAGAGACTGTATGCTAATTAAATTGAAACTGGCTTGTCTACATGGGTGAAATAATCAGTAATTGTAGGAAAGTCAGGTGGATTTTGAACTTTATTTTCAGTTTTATTTGGACGATTCGACAGGAAAAATTACATTTGTTATTGTCATGGAAAAGCTATTTTAATAACGAGTGTGTTGTGCAATTACGATGCTGTAACAACATGACTGAGGGCGAATTTCTCCAATGAAACTTAACGCGATCAACACATCTAAACCGCGTCCATGAGCTGTCACTGTCAGTGTCAATATCCCGTAACAATGATGACATTGACAGCTCGTGTACGCGGTTAATAATTGGGTTTAGGTTCATTGTTGAAAAAACGTGCCCAACACGCCAATGCCGACAAGAAAATACCATGTTTTAAGTATAAACACAAAAAACTGAATTTAGTTTATTTATTTTGTGCTTAAAACATGGTGTTTTCTTGTCGGCATTAGCCGACGGGCACGTTTTCATTTGTCGGCTATACACGACCGTGGCGGTCAAAGGGTTAAACTGTCAACTGTCATCGAGTGAGTTCGCTAAAACGAGACAAAAGCTCTAGTACCTAAACTATTATCTAAATAGCATAAGCATAATCAGCCCACTGCTGGGACACAGGCCTCTTCTCGGAGATGGAGTGATCCACCACGCGGGTACAGTGCGGGTTTTCTAAGTAAAGATCTGTAATTATTTGTGAAAACACACTTTTCTTAATAATATTCCCTATTCATCTCAGAATTTCTTCATTGAAATATGTAAGACGTGCTTTTAGCCGGGATTCCTGACGTCACTGAAAGCAATGAAGTAATTAAAATATGAGAGGTGTGTCGTGCCAAGCTTTTGACGGAAAATTCTTGGACAGTAGAAGTCATCATAATATAATTTATGTAATTGCTATGAAATTGTGGAAAAGTATTCACGATCGAAGGACGTAAAACCATTAGGACTTGTCATTGCATTACAATGCATGCAATAAATTTGAATGTTTGCCGTGAGTTTGATAAAACTCTCGGTCATCATTCCAATTTATACATTACTGTACCGAGATAGAGTTTTGCGACGATCGAGAAAATCTGACCTAAATGAAATGGATAACTTTCGTGTGGCATATACCTACTTGCAGGCCCCTAAATGAAGGCATTATGTTCTTTCAACGATATTATAGTTGGTTTTAAAGGGAGTAGATAGGTACACGTTGGATCAGCGGGCAGAAAATCTGAAAGCAAATAAGCGTATTTTAAACGTTCAAAATCTAGTCGCAATCTCATCTTATCGTCAAAATGACAAATATTTGACCAATATATAGATAAATTCTAAGTATTTATGACAGATTCCAGACTAGAATGAACGTTCTTAAAAATACGGGAATTGCCCTTCAGTTTTCATGCTTTTGAGTCTAACCTCCCCATGTAAGGTGAATGCGCAGTGGTAGACCGCGAAATTCAAATTTTCTTACGTTTTTTGCAATTTGCAGGTCAGTGTCAGGTTGTGTCTTGATCAAAATTTGATTCGCGACTATAACAGGTACTATTTACAGAATTCTAGCCATTAGATTCATTAATACATTTTCCTAAGTTAGATTTGTACCACAAGAAGAAATCTCTTATGGAAAAGTGTTATGGTACAAATCTAACTTAAAAAGATGTATTAATGTTTCTAATGATTATAATTCTGTAAATACGTACCTGTTATAGTCGCGAATCAAATTTTGATCAAGATACAAAACTGACACTGACCTGCAAATTGCAAAACACGTAAGAAAATTACAATTTCGCGGTCTATCATTTCGCATTCAGAAGGAAACGGAAACACCGGGCGGTTTAGTCAACGTCATACTATTTCTGCCCCAATCGTCTCAAGGCAGATTTCACCAATAAAACGTGTAACAAATATAGGGTGACTGGTAATTAGTCACCGATACCTAAACACGTGATTGTACTCATGATAACAAACAACTTTTACTATGGGACCAAACCTGAATTCGCGAAAAAAAAAAAATCTGCTGTTCAGTACCCATTTTGACCAGTTAGGCGAACATAAATGAATGAACAGCAGATTTTTTTTTTCACAATTTCAGGTTTGGTCCCATAGTAAAAGTTGTTTGTTATCATGAGTACAAAAGCACGTGTTTTAAGTTTCGGTCACTAATTATCAGTCCCCTATATATCAATGAATAAAACTGAAAGCGATCGGAACATCTAAACTGCATTCAAGAGCTGTCACTATCATCATTGTTATGGAATATTGACACTGACAGACAGCTCTTGGACCGCTTAGACGAAAATATTTTTATTTGTGATAAACGTGACGCAGAGAACAAACACAAAAAAAAGAACAAGTTGGGAGAAAATGTGCGTCACATCCACGCGAAACGGCCATCGCTCAGCATAATGCTGAGACCATGCGAGACAGAGCCCTAGAGCTGGTTTTTAGCGACAGCCGGCGCGGCCGGCGGAAATGTCTTGTGCTGATTGCGTTCAGTTTCATTGGTGAAATTCACCCATATTATAAACCTTCCAATTACCACTAGCTATGTAACTACCTATACCTAATTAAGGTGAATGCGCAGTGGTAGACCGCGAAATTCAAATTTTATTACGTTTTTTGCAATTTGCAGGTCAGTATCAGGTTGTATCTTGATCAAAATTTGATTCGCGACTATGACAGGTACGTATCTAAAGAATTATAATCATTAGAATCATTAATACATCTTCCTAAATGAGATTTGTACCATAAACACTTTTCCATGAGAGATTTCTTTTTGTGGTACAAATCTAAGTTAGGAAGATGTATTAATGATTCTAATTCTTTAGATACGTACCTGTTATAGTCGCGAATCAAATTTTGATCAAGATACAACCTGAAACACACCTGCAAATTGCAAAAAACTTAAGAAAATTTGAATTTCGCGGTAACCACTGCGCAATCACCTTAATACAGATTATATTTTGCAGTAACCAATCAGATAACCAGTGACTTACTTATAAGTATAATTACGAAATTATAATTTTATTTTACCCATAGATAAGAGTTCTCGGGTGGTCTATTTTTTATCGGAGACAGCATGGTTAACCATTTTACTGCTTAACAGTGTGCCAAGTCTTCCATGAACTGCATTTAATTTATACTGTACTACATTATGATTTAGCCCACATTCGCACGGGCGCTTTTTTTAACGCGATGTTATATTCCCGCGCACTGAATTTTAAACGCTCGGCTAAGCGCTGAGAGTTGAAAATTCATCAGTGCGCTTTTGACGTGTGCTGTTGTATTCTCAACCTTCGGCTCAACGTGGAGAGTTGAAAATCCAGTGCGCGGTAAAAAGCGGCCGTGCGTTCGTGTGCTTACCCGCATTTCTTCATCACATATAATGAGCTCATAACATATATTGACATACTGCTTTGCTCACTGTACCATACAAAATGGTCGTATCATATAACAGTAGTACTATTTATCATTGACTGGGTGTGAATTAAAAACAATTTGTGGAAATCTATGATAGTTTAATTACATGAAAAAAAAAAGCTGTAATACCATTTTGCTGTTGCCGTATTTTTTGTTTTTTATTGTTAGGCGTTTTTTTCTTCATTAATATTTCATTTGTGTTATCGTTTTATATGTTACTGTCACTCATTAACACTTCTACGGGTACATTTTACTGGACCGCACAGCATCATACAATAATTCAAGCCAATTTTAATAAGTCACTCGCAGTAAAAATGTGTGTTAATTACTTTATATTGAATGTTGACAACATTCAATCTAAAGTAATTAACAGGCATTTTATACCGTCATCTTTCCTTCTTTATCTATAATTTATATTATACTAGCGACCCGCCCCGGCTTCGCACGGGTGCAATGCTGATACTAAGTATAGGTATTTCAAGAATGTCAGCACGCGCCGGTACCGCAGCAACCGCTATGTCCCTGCATTTTAAATCTGTAATATCTTCGAAAATATTCATTTAAATGACATGCTGTAAAGAGCCATATTTATCTATATTAAATGCACAATGTATTTAAGGTACTTAATTGGATAAGGATTAATGCTGTATTGCTTAAAATCGCTTCGTAAATAAGCCATTATTTCTCATAAAAAGTAAAGGATAAAAAATTATTATTGTGGGTTATCCCTAAGAGATAGACATATACCATCCCGGATTTTTTGTAGACCTTTTTAAGGTGTACAATACTGTAGTACATTATTTTGACCTATCTCGTAGGGTTCAGCCAGCGTTTGAAAAGTAAGCGCAAAAAAATGTGTTTATTTACGACATCACATTAGAAACCTCTAAAATTATCAAAGTTTCTCTACTATACATGCATGCATGTATTATATATATAAACCTTTCTCTTGAATCACTCTATCTATTAAAAAAAACCGCATCAAAATCCGTTGCATAGTTTTAAAGATCTAAGCGTACATATAGGGACAGAGAAAGCGACTTTGTTTTATACTATGTAGTGACTATTAATAAAGGGGAAGAGTTTGTTTGAACGCGCTAATCTTTGGAATTTCTAGCCGTATTATTTTTTTTTTTTGCATTTGATAGTCCAATTCTTGAGGAAGGTTTTAGGCTATTTAATATCACGCTCCGACCCTTACATCGTTTGTCCACCGGCCAGCGTCAACAGCTCGTCAACGAGAAATGAGATTATTTGAACCGAGCGTGACGTCCCGATGACGGCGTTTAACATCAAGCTAGGATCCTTAAAAGCCGAGCATAAGGGAAATCTCAGAAAGATCCCTAAGCGAAAACGAAGTAATATCGCGGGCAGTCGATGCGATGTGAAGGGGTGGTTCGGGGGAATAAGAAATTACACACGGACGTTTCAACCCGTGTGAAACTAGTAAAACAATAATTAAGAGGAAGAGGAAGTTTGAAAACTAGTGTTTAACGGAGACAAGGTTAAGAGTAGTCAACCAAACCCCCGTCATTGAAACTCCTAGTCTAATCTAGTTGCACTTGCCAGCCTCGTTTGTGTCTCCATGCGCGAGAAAGGCCTCTCCAACCGATCGATTCTGTAAAAATCTCACCATGATAACTTAGGTAAAGTGAGCTATCAATAGGGGCAATCCCTAACATCAGCCGATCGATTCTGTAAAAAACTCACCGTGATAACTTAGGTGAAGACTGTGCCGACCGCACAGTGGCGCCCTCATCGTCTGTTTGGTTATTTCATACAATTTGGAATGAAAATGCGGTAAATACGCACGTTAAGTTGTGCTTCACAAGATTATACATTAATATTATTAGAAGCGGTAGTTTTATATTGTTTAGTTTTATTATAATCCTTAAAACGGAATATAGTGGCCACTTTTATCCGTTCTAAGGATTATAATGAAACTAAACAATATAAAACTACCGTTTCTAATAATATTAACGTATAATCTTGTGAAGCATAACTTAACGTACTTATTTTCTGCATTTTCATTCTAAACTGTATGAAATAACCAAACAAACGATGAGGGCGCCACTGTACGGTCGGCACAGTCTGAAGTGAGTTATCAATAGGGGCAGTCCCTAACATCAGGTGGAATGACAGCTCACTTCACCTTATTTTTCACGGTGAGATTTTTACAGAATAGCAGTTCAGGTGTAATGACAGCTCACTTCACCTTAGTTTTCACGGTGAAATTTTTACAGAATAGCACTGCTGAACTGTAAGATTTATCCCGATAATTTGTTTAAAGAACGTGTTATATAGAGCAGTATAAGATATAACTATAACTATATATATACATATATATATCACCCAAATAATAACCTATGAATGTCAGGAATGTCTCTATAGTTATTTACTCTGTTATATGTGTATGTATGATCTTAGGTTTTCAGGGAAAGGGTTTTATGAATTAAAGCACAGAAAGACAAGCTAGGCATTTATTTCAATTTAGGCTTGTCAGTAAATAATCAGAAAGCTAGTCGTCCGTTCCAAATCTAGGTCATCAAGGAGAAGAAGGACAAGAAACTCCTTGGAAACAATCTTAAAGTAATCTATCAAAATTTCTCACATTGCCATATATTGGCCATAATATAAAATATACAGAACACCATAGTTATAATAATATCAATTAACTTACATGACATCTGTAGGCCAATTCTGCTAATTTAAAACGTTCAAAATCTAGTCGCAGTCTCATCTCGGCGACAAACAAATGTCAAAAACTTGTCAAAATGTAGGGAAATTTGAAGTATTTTTGACAGAATGAGACTGAGATCAGACTGTGAACGTTCTTAAAAATTACGAGAATTGCCCCTCTGGTCGATCTATTCCACATAATAACGTCACTAATACTAATCAACTGAATATAGGCCGGAGCACCGTTCTGGTTGACGTCTCGAACAAGAAACAACTTCGACGTTTCTATCTACCCTCATCCAAAATATCAACGACATATTATTCCTTAATATTTTAACTAGTCTACAGACATACCAAGAGAAATATTGAATAATGTAGTATAGGTATTACATATTTGCTACAATCCATAATTTAGGATAATATATCAAACGCATGTTACCAAACATACATAAATTCACGCCTTCTTCCCATGGGGCTAGGCAGAAACTACAAAATGCGACCAGGGCCCTAATTCACTATGACCACTTAATGATTCCTTACTTCGAAATTACGTCGATTCCTTAGCTAATCACGCCAATAGGCTTGTCAACTGAAATAATCTAATTAGTCCGTCAGTTAGATTATCAAAAAATATTTGACCCGTATTTTTTCTTTTGTTATGTAAACCAAAATTGACGAAGATACGACGCTTTTAAAATTCTCAATACGTCACACCTTTGTATAATTTTTAGTGCATACTGACGTCACGAGCCCCCACTCCCGAGTTTTGGTGCGTTTTATCTTTGTCAATATTCATTGATTTACCAAAACACAAAATAAGTGTCCATTATTTTTTAATTCTCTAACTGACGGACTAAATAGATTTTAAATTTATTGATGGTGGAAACTAGCCTATCTGACGTTTATTTCGTGCGGTTTCGTTAATTGTATCATAAAGAATACGACCCCTGACCTGATACGATGCTTACATACTCCTTTTACCCCGTTTACGTTCGTATGGTCATAGACGCACGCTGTTGCGAGTACTACGCATCTGTCCTTTCTGAAGAACATCACTAGTAACCTTAGTGACCTCACTATAATGACCTTCAATCCTAGGGCGTCCCCTCCCGGCCGGTGTTACCAAACATATTTAGTGAAAAAGTATATCAAGAGCTACGGCTCAACTAGCCATAAAATTGTTAACACCAGTGTGTTAAACTGAACAGCCAACTTAGTGTACCGGGGTCACGTTCAGCAAACATAGCCTGAATTCTAAGACCTAGGTCATGAAACTTTTCGGACATAAAGCCTTATAGGACACATTTCCTTGATGGGTTTTCTTTTACGGTTTTTTCTCGCTAATTAGTGTAATTTCTTTGCAATGATTTTTGGCGAGCCTATTGCCATCATACGGGCGTGGTTGACTGGTTGGCTGATTTTTCCATCGCCAGATATTTTTTTATTTGTGGAATAAAGTTGACGTCTGTTATGTGTTGAAGAACTGTCAAAAATTCAAAATTATTCCCCGGATACAATTATCTGGCGTTGGAAACATCAGCCCTAAGAAAAAAAAGAGCCGTCTATGTCAAATAGGTATGGTATACGGAACCCTAGAAATGTAATTAACTTTAAAAGACTGCATTCAAAACATAAATAGGTAATAATAAACCCAAGAGCTCTTAAACCGCAGCGGGAATAGCGGGATTGTCCGAAAGGGTTACCGCTACCCCGGAACATAAAGGGCTAAGGGCACGGGTGGGTTTTAGTCAGTAACAGTCTGACACTCCCTTCTGCTCCACCCAGAGCGGGAGGGGTCATTTGATGATTTCCCATCCACAAAAAAAAGAGCTCTTAAACTGAATGTCCAAACTGATATTTTCCTTAGCAAAGACCAAAATACATACTTCACAAATTAATTAACCTGTAGGTACACAAAAACTGTAAACAAACCACAATAGCGCAGTGCGATCTTTACAATAATTAACATTGAATTGATTCTCATTAGCACGAAAGACAAAAACTGATCACCAGTATATCATACATTATAGTATCATAACCCTTACACACCCTTTTTCAATCCGATTTCGATTATTATTCCCTTATTTATGCATCGAATTACATCGATAAAATGCAATACTACGAAAACAAATAGTTCATAACTTGAAAACTAAAAGGTGGCAAGAGACCTTACCTTTTCCTCAACGCTGTTTAAAAAAAAAACGAAACGTCAAAGGGCGTAAGTGACATTAAAAGGGATGTCCCTTACGCTCTTTGGTCTCAAGTTATCGATATGTCACCGCAATAACGGAGCTGTGATTAACATTTCAATTTATATTTCCATAAATAAGTGTTCGATTTGTATCGCTTGCATGTATTTCTTTCTTTTCGATCATCTGGTATAATTTTCTTGTAATTATGCGTAATTAGTTATGAGTCTTTTGCATAATGATTTATGAACACAGTTCTTTTTTAACGGACATACTACGATGCAATTATATGCACAAACCATACGCAATGTGTATGAATTCTGTATAAGATGGAAGGTTTTTTTGCTTAGTTACTTTCTTTAATTTCATTAATCGATGTATTGGCAAATTATAAGGCTGCGTGCACATTGTCTGTTTGAAAATGTTGAGCGGGGTTCCAAATTTAAATTAAACCCGTTCGAAAAACATCAGCAGTTTTGACATATTGTGTTTTGCCCTCAAGCTTCCTAGCTACGCTAGTACCTACATAAGTTCACATCGCTCGCATACCCGGTAATAAAACTACCGGTACGGTATACCTATCTCGCGTTTTCACGCTCGTAAACTCACTGTGGAAAGGGACAGCAAACTTTTATAGCACCCCGTCGCTTTTCGCAACAAAAACTTTTATTACCGGCCACTCGTAAATTACGCAGTCTTAACGTTAGGTCGGGGAAATTTTTAAAAAACTGCATCGATTTTAAACTGCACTTTTAAGTCAAATGCGCCAAAATGAAGGCTTTAAACACTGACTTATCTTCAAAAAAATACTTATATAAAAGTTAAAATTAAAAACAAAAGCGCCATATCAGGTCGTATTAATTATTATTATTTATCCAATGACCTACCACAAGCAGACCCATTTAAAAATGGAACACGGGAACGAGACGGTCGTAAAATTATCGTCTTGAGTGACGTGCTACATTCGCAATATAACCGTATCGATGAAAAGAAAATGAGCTCCATTTCTGATCATTCAACTTAACCATTTTACCCTTTTATGCATGTATGCAATTACACTTTGTTCAATTCTCATTTCATTTCTCCTGTAATTTGTTTGAAAATGTTACTGTGTTATACAATTATTACTATGGAAAAATAGATACGTATTCCAGAGAAACACAAATGCGTACAGTTTAAAGGTAATCCGTTCCGCATTTTATTGATGCTTATTACCATAAATATGTGCTCAACTTGCTAATTTGTAAGCGGTTTGAATCAAACGAAGAAGGAGATATCATGTGTCGCTGTATTACGTTACAAATACATGATTATAATGTACAGTAGTGCTTCACAAACAGCGGGTTGGTGCAGGTCTTGTAATCGAGTTTCAAAATAAATCAGCGTCTGCGTCTGCGTTGGTTCGTTTAGTCAAACTGTAAAAATATTCAAGCAATCTTATATAACATTCTCATGTGACAACGTCATAAGTGATTGATTGCATATAAGTGACTATATTCAGATTGGCGTAGCCAGGATTTTTCACACCAGGCAGACGAAAAGTTCATAGCTCTTTCATCTTTTTCGTTCCGAAATCTGTATGAAGGAAATATTAGCAGCTTCTACAAATGTCTGTTTCAGCAATACTTACAAATCATCTAACGCATCGACATATTGTCACACCGGCTAATAACAACACTGTTCGTTTGACGCGTCGTCGTCTGCGGATCGTAAAACTTTTCGCGCGTAAACGTCACCGTTGACATTGGCTAGCAGATGCAGCGCTTCGCAGCGCCCCTTTGTGCCGCGACCGTCTAGTAACCATATTGATTTACTGCTTACCGGTATATTGTTCCTAAATTTTTAATATGCGTGTTTCTTGTGCGGGTTCGATAACCTTACAGACGAATAAAAAATATTGTTTGTGACTTCTTTGGCTGTTTAGAAATCTATACTTAATATTATAAAGAGGAAAGATTTGTATGTATGTTTGTAACGAATTGGGTCCAGTACGGACCGATTTTAAAAATTCTTTCACCATTTGAATGCTACATTATCACTGATTAATATTGGCTTTTTTTTTCTTTTTTTTTCCACCCGTGCGAAGCCGGGACGGGCCGTTAGTTTGAAAATATTTTGTGACTTAGGTAGGTACCTTATTTGTTGAAATTTTATGAATCATCTGTTTTTTTTTTTGGTGCAAAAAAGTTAAGGTTAAAGGGAGCTGTACTTACTATTTCCAAGCAAAAGTAGTTAAAATTCCTCAAAATTATAAGGGCACGTACACATTGCACAACACTCAACTTTGACAGATGCGTGTACCGTGAACAGCCGCACACAGTAAACCACAATAAAACAGTCATCAAATACTTGAACAAATATTCTCAACAGCATTATCTCGACGAGTCTAGATTCTAGAACATTCCTGTATGTAGCTACCATAAAATCTAGCCAGACATTCATCCAGCGGGCCCCGAGTCCCGTCTTCCGTCGTAAACCGTACCTAAAATAAGCTATAAAATATTGTCTGAGTATTTAAATTTATCTATAGTGCGCTAGGTTAAATTGGAACGTCTCGTGGGCGAATTGTTAAGATATTGGCACACTGTGATATGATTTTAGGAATTTGAATTAAAATGAAAGAATAATCAAGAGGTTAAAAGATTAACAAATAGATATTAAATTAAGGAAATGGTAGAAATGGTAGCTTTGTGTTGGATTTGCGAACGTGAGTGACATTTTCTTGTTTGCTTTGTTTTGTTTGATTGAACGGGAATAATAGTTTTGATTTATAGGGATACTGTTTTGAAATGGTTGTTGAAAGGATTTCTGTATATTTTAGTCTATTATAAATTATACATACTTTGAGTCTGTATGTAGGTGCCGTAGGTGGTAATCTTCGAAACTACTGGACCGATTTCAATTATTAGTTCACTAATGGCAAGCTACAGCATTGCCGAGTGTCATAGGATATATTTTATGTTGAAACAAGGAATTTCAAGTGGACTATTGACGGGCAGAAGCTAGTTAAAACTAAAACGCAATAAAATATTGCGACTTAATTCTTGATTTGCAACAAAATGCTCGCTTTCTACAGCCAGGCTTAAAAAGTTAAGTTGAGGAGTATCAATTATTTGAATTAGTTCCAAATTAACCCTCTTCCGCCGACGATTTTTACGAGTCCCGGAGTAATAATGGGGTTCGGTTTTTGCTTCCATTCAGCGGTTTTTGGTACTTAAACAACTAGGCAGTCATGATACTTAACAAAAAAAATTACAGAAATCATGTTAACAATACAAGTTCATTTTCGTTTTTTTTTAAAGTAACTAACATTTCACAAAATAGATGAAAGAAAGAAATAAAAACATGTATTCTACACAAATAAAATGAAATAAACAATAATAATTATTGAATATTGCAAAAAATAATACTTAGATACTTTTATACAAATATTTGTACATTCTTCCTCTAGTTTCTCTCTTGCCAATAATAATGCACTTTTTAACATGTTACCAGGAAAGTTTTGATTGGATGCTATTCATTACAGCCGTGTCGTACACGTAATGAGTTTGATTCCGGTTGTAGCATTCCGTGGTGCCGCGGATTTTTAATTTATTTCTTAATTTATAACCACGGCGTCTTAACGCCAGCGCCGCCGTGTATTTGTAGTGAATGGTAAACATATGTATTGGTGGTGTTTGAATTTGTAGGTTATTTCCTCGAAAAATTTGTTGTTATCCATCCTTTGGGGGCATGTTTCCAGATGGCAAGTTTAATTACACATGTTTTCGATTAAGGGGGCAAAATTCAAATTTCCTTACGTTTTTTGCAGTTTGTAGGTCAGTGTCAGGTTATATACCTATTATGTTGATAAAAATATGATTCGCAAACGTAACAAGTATGTATTTACAGAATTATAATCATTAAAATCATCAATACAACCCTCTAAGTTCATATAATCCTATTGATTGATATTTCATGGAAATAGTCATTCAATAGGATATTATGATGATGATTTTAATAATTTTAGTGGCTGGCGCTTCCCCTTTAATTGACTCTAGTGTAAGCTTGAGAGTTGATGGGTCTAGGTTAGATCGATTTGTATTTTAAAACGTACTGTTGAAATAGCTTTACCGTTTTATCTGTTTAGATTTCCGGAGACGAAGTCCATGAAATCCCAATATTTACACCCACAAGCTGTTCAGGCACAACTACTTTAATATCCTCCTTCATGAACCCTTAGCATAAAATTGAGGAAAAAGACCAGTACTGATAAGGTCCGAGCGCTTAACCTGCGGAACCCCAGTAAAACAAGTCGAATGGGTCCGTAGTTCAGGTTTACTACTGGACGCTCGGCTATCACTTGTGGGGGACATTTTGTTTACAGTTTATTGCGTAAGTACTGCACTCGACTACCCAGAACCGACACCGGTTTGTAAGGGTTAAAAATGATAAAATTCAAGATGGTCTGAAAATTGGAGTTAGAATTTTTGACTGATCTTGTCATCTTTATTAACGAATCTAAGTCCCGTATTACAGAACGTTACTCAATACTCAAGCATTACTTAAAACTAGTTTCAACCAATCAAATGGCTTGAATCTAGTTTTAAGTAATGCTTGAGTATTGAGTGACGTTCTGTAATACGGGACTAAGACTGGCATAGCATTTTCGGTGTCGTTTGAAAAATTTAACTTGGAAGATATTTTTTTGAGATAAGGCAACATCTTTCGTTTACGAATACAACTAAGAAAGTTGGAGTGATCTTCTCCTGCTATCTGACATGACATACCGGTCAAGCCCCGACGTATCACATGTGATACGCGCGGGTCTCAACCGTCAGGCACCGCCGTTGCCAATGTGATACGGCCGTTTCGCGCGGCTTTAACATCTATTTGTACTGCTGTTTAAGGTCTAATATCCTGTGCGACTGTTTTACTCTATGGTCCTGTATATAAACTAATCGACTAAACATTTCCGGACGAAAAATATAGGTTGGCACAATTGAAAAAAAAAGTTAAAATCAGTGTTTACGATTCTCTAATGGCCGCGAGTGCGTGATTCATTTTAAGTGTTTTGTTATTGTTTAGTGAGTGTTTTGTTAGTGTTTTGTGTAAAATCGATGGTAAGTGGATTAAATAACATATTATACGTCTTTGTAGATAAAAATTGCACGAAAAAACATCACAAAAATCATTTTTGGTGAAAAAATTTTTCAAAAATTTTTACGTAAACACTTCAAGAAAATCTTATAATTTTACAATTAAGTGGTACATTTTTACAATACAACGGTAGTTATCAGTTAATAAAGGTATAAGTAGTAGCCTAATAGCATTTGTTTTATTAGAAACAACTCAATATAACTATAATTGAGTATTTACAAAGTCGTGTGGTGTAACGGCTACATACGGCTCGGCGTACTATGAACCAATGAACTTTGAGTTTGAATATTATGAAAATGTTAGGTGGGAATCTAAAAAAAAACACTGTTGTTAGATAACTTGTTTAATCATAATATAACTTGCATAGTTTCGTTTAAATTCATAACGCCGTTTTATCATAAATCGACCTATTCCCGTGTTAGGTCGATTCAAACACTTACAAACCAATTCTCCATGAAAACATCATTTGTTTATAAATACAACTCTCTTATTACAAGTATTGTTTATATTAAAATATAATGGTCTGTTTATTTAAGAACCCAAAACAGTTTACTTTAAGTGAATAGCATCAATAGAAATTCGGATGGACCCTTTTTTGTGAAGCCGCGTGAACGGCCGTATCAAATTTGTCACGGCGGTGCTTGACAGCATGAGGCTGCGCGTAACCATATCGTTACGGGCCGCGCTTGAGCTATTAAAGTACGTATCAGTACTTTATTTTCAGAGCTAATAGTAATTTAGCCTATAAATGTAAGCTAATTTTTTTGGGATGCATGAAGAAGCCTTCTCGTGTAGCGCAATTGGTTCCGCCAGTTACCAACTGAGTACTACACTACTACTACACTGATACAGTTATCAACTGAGCCGAACGCTCGGCGCATCCTGGACAGTCACACCCAACACCTTATTTGACTGGCCAATTCTTCCCTTGCGGTGGTAGAGCTAACGCCCGCCTGGTTTGCGACCTCCTCACCGGAGTCCGGTGTCAAGCAACCTGCTGTTTCGTCAATGCGTGGGAGTTCCAGTACCTCAGGCATTTTCTAGGCACGCTCGTTCCTTCATAGACCTCATCCATCGCTTTCCATCAAGCGTAATCGAGGTCAAGAGCGGGCGGGCCCATTCAGCAATAATAAAAAAAAAAACAGGATATTGATATTCTACGAATTTTTATTTTACGGACGCTAACCACTCAAATTCAGTCAAAACAACCGAACTAGACAAGAAGTATGAAAAGGACATGGATAAAGTATGGCCCAGCATATAGAGTTTAACTATGTATATAAAAAAGCTTGGCTCTTGGACCTAGTTGGCTGCTAGGTATACGAAACATCAATGCAAAGGAGATGGATAACGGGAGTGTTATCTTTTGCATTGATATCTCAAATAGCAGCCAGCTAGTTCAGTCGTTATTTTACTCGTGAACGGGCGCCGTCAGTTGGGGCTGGTCATCTTTTAGCTGCCTCGGCTTATTTTTAATTATTTTATTTTTGAATTGTTATTTTGTTACTATTTGCTGTACTCTAGACACTTTTAACGCGTACTTGTTTTTTATTTATTTTTTACATCGTTCTCACATATTTATAAATTCAACATATGATGTAACTAATAATTTTGTAAAAATATAATTTAAAAGAGTGTCCATGGAGTTTCTTGTCCGTTCTTCTCCATAGGTACCTACTACGCTTTGGAATGGGCAACTAGCTTCATTTTTTCCTGATTGACCGACTTCTTGACAATTCAAAAGTGCCTGAAAATGGTTTAATTGAAATAAATGCTTTGAGTTTGAGTCCCGTGAGCCACGTGCTGACAGATCGCCATGTAAACCCATCTTATCCGCAGCACATTAATTTGTGATCTTTTTACGACAACATTTCTGCGTTAGAGAACTGGTAATTTTATTTTTGTACAGTGATCAGTTTAAAAATGCCAAACAAAATCTATGCTAATTTGCATCGATGCCTCAAAAAGCAACTAATCAGCACCCTAATTGCGAAACACACTTTCAATGTCAATCTGAAGCATTTTAAAGGATATTACCAATCCATTGCTTCATATGTTCAAAACTCTGCTCAATGACGTAAATAACGCAATGATGTTGTTGAACTGCCAAATCGAAGCCATTGCTACTGTTAGTGAGTTACGCAATTACCCCGCAGTTCAGGCGTTACTTTACTCACATAATCCACGTGTAATAGATCGCCATGTAAGCCTAGCTTATCGGCAGCGCATTTGTCATCTTTTTACGACGACATCTCTGCGCTGTTACAGAACTGGTAACTTTAATCGCCCATTAACCACGTCGGATGAGTTTGGCCATTCTCCTGAGCCAGCTGCGATGAAAGAGACACGATATGTGGATGAGACAATATGGGTTTCTAATAATGTTAGTTATTGTGTCTTTTAGACGCTTGCGCACTTTTATTTTTTGTTATTTAGATTTTTGTTATGTGTGTTTATTATAGCTGAACTCGAGCCATTCAGTATTCTTTACGTCTCTCCGTACCCGAGCTTACGTCACTTCGTCAACCCTTGCGCCTCTCACTCAACCAGCGATCGCCTAGCCGTAGCCGAGTCGATGTCGTATCGGAGCTGCAGTGCTATTCTGTAAAAATCTCACCGTGAAAACTAAGGTGAAGTGAGCTGTCATTCCACCTGATGTTAGGGATCGCCCCTATTGATAACTCACTTCACCTAAGTTATCACGGTGTGATTTTTACAGAATCGATCGGCTGCTGATCCGCTTTGGTTTCGTGCTTAGTTACGTTATGTTGGGGTCTGTTTGACAACGAGGCGAAAGGCGGTACGGTGACGATACCTTTCCGAGTTGATATGTGTGCTATGACCTTATAATGTAGATTTAGGGATGGTATCGAGTTTTGCCATTAGGAATTTCTCAGTAACAGCCCAGAGTTTGGAAGTTTGGCGGTGTTATACTCCCGTGCACTGGAAAGCACGTTAAGCCGTTGGCCCTGCGTCTGATCTCTCTCCGGTTATGTCGGATTGCCGTCCCATTGAACTGTGAGAGAGAGTGCACCTGTGTTTGCGCAAACATTTGTGCACTATAATGTAATATGTCCCGCTTCAATGGCTGATTTTCGCTGCGTTTGCCCACCATGGTCGAAGTTCGGTCTGGAGGATTATTTATATTTAGGGAAATAATCATTTTCGTTTCGATTTAGTGTGACTCTGATTGTATGTAATATTTGCACTCCATACTAGGTGGCAAACATTTTCTGATCTTTTATTAGGGTTCCGTCTATCTATCTATCACTGAAGACCCTTTTTCTCTGGAACGCGTGGAGTTATAAAGTTGAAATTAATATCAAATCCTCAGGGCTGCAATCCCTTGAAGCAGTGAAAAACTACGGTAAAAGTGAAACTTTATCCCTACTCCGCGGCCGACCGTCACGCGACATGCAACACACAGACGAAAAAGTTTGAGATGATGTAATAAAAGTTTCACTTTAAAAATCAAACTTCGTACCTAAGTCAACGCAATCAAAAGGTGCAGGGATTTATGTTCCAAACTCAAAACCTATAGGCTACTTCCCTTTGACCTAGAATCATGAAATTTGGCAAGAAACAATGTATGTAGACCAAGAAAAGGAAAAAATCTGAAAACCGTAAAGTTTGTAGATGTTTTTTGTTTGTAGAAAAAGAGAAAAAGAAAGAAAGAAAAAATGTTTATTCTGCACAAACAAAACGCACATTACAGATAAAAAAAAATAAATTTAAAAAGAAACGACATCATAATCTAAGCAATGTAGATACATTATAAAAAAAATATGTACTTTAAAACCTGGTAAATTTGCACGTGCACCTACCGGCGAACTACAACCAGTACCCGGCAACATACACATCCTCTACAAGGACTAGCACTACGATAGCTGGGTCATGACCGACGACAAACACTACAACAGCAACCCGATAGATCTAATGCAAAAATCGAACAATGTCACAACAACACTACATAATAAGCCTATAATTAACTAGTACAACACAAGTGAAGAGAAAGGTCAACTCACGAAACCCCAGTCTCATACGAACAGCCCTCAATTTATCTAGCTCACTAACACAGTATGAACAACAAGCACCAATGTGTACATCGTTATCAGAAGAAGTCACAGATGTATATACACACTACGAATGGCACCTCTATGGAACCTCAGGTAAAAACATCGGGGACTTGCAATTCTAATCAGAAAAGATGCTCAGATTGAATTAGTTAACAGGATAAAGGTGACAGACGCGATGTCACCTACTATTAAAGTTAACAGTGGAAATGACAAGCCTGCTCATCTGTATGTAATCAATTCTCACATCAACAGTTGTACATCTATAGCAAACAGACCCTTCACAGGCTTATTAAACTTCATCAGACAAAAACCAAGGAAATGTACTTTAATAACTCTGGGCGACTTTAACGCTCATAGTGGTCGACATAATACACAAAGTTTCCAACGCTAAGTTTCTAACGCTAAGTCTGCATACCCACGTGCATTAAATTTGCACCAACAGCTCAAAAAAAAAAACATTACCCGAACTCTCAAGTTTGCATAACAAAAAATTTTTTGGTAAGAAACAAAGACCGACCCCATAAATTTCAGACGGTACACGGTCCCCTGTCAAGTCTGGTCTATAGTGGTTACCAAACTCAAGTTGCACATGTCGAGAGAGCTCACCACTTGTGACAGCCTACAAACAAAAGAATTCTTAATAATATTCAAGAAATTCTCCCTAACAGTAATCTCTCTCAGGAACACAGGATAACAAAATACATAACCGCGCATTTTAACGAGACGTTCTGGGGAAGAGAGTATATTCTAATCGCAGCGTTAACATACGCATGCTCTACAAGGATGTTACAAAGAGAAGCACTATGATAGCAGTGTCAGGACCGACGACGAACATTACACAACAGCAACCCGTTAGATCTAACTCAAGAAATAACCAAACCTCAAAACACAACTGAACGTTCACATAGGGGCATTCATGTGATATGATATGAACTCAGGAGCATACAACTAATACGAGTAATAGCCTCCCCGACCGATTTCGGTCACGGTGGCCAATCTCAACGGAGATTGGCCGGGTACGCGGGAGATATTATGATGCACAAGTGTGCGCGCGAACACAGGTGCACTCTCCGTTCCTGTACTATCATGGTCCGATGGGACGGAGATCCGACACGGCCGGAGAGAGATCAGGCGCAGGACCGACGGCTTTACATGCTTTCCGAGACACGGGGGTATTAAACCGCCAACTTCCGGACTGCTACTAAGAAATTCCCAATAGAAAAACTCAATAACATATTGTCCGATCCTGGAATCGAACCTAGGACCACACGCTCAGCAGTCGCGCTCCCACGAGACCAACGGGGCAGTTAAACTATACACACCACGAATGGCGGCAATTTTAATCAGAAAGGATGTCCAAATGGAATTAGTCAACAGCAATCTTAATGGAATAAGCATACCAACATGTGATGAAATTAAATACCTACGTACAACATACATAGCATCTACATTACGCAGAAAAATCACTATTAAAAATCGTTGCGAACAGGCCATGAGAAACCCCAAATCGTTTACTACCACAAAAAAAAAACCACTCTAGGAATAAACCAAGATAAAAGAAAATGCATGAAATCTTAGACGGAAAAACAGTAACCAAACGCATCAAGAAAGACAGGATGTGTTACATCGCGCATGTTTACAGGCACCGCAAAACAACCCTAGTGCATACAGTAACGCAGTACAAGGCCAAATCCAAGAAGGTCGGCCGACCTATCTACACATGGAACGACAACTTAAAACAGGACATGAAGTACTTTGACAAGAGAATCAATTTTTGAATGAATACGCCGGAAAACAGAAATAAGATCAAGATTGCTGCTTGTGTGATTTACAAAAACCGGAAACGGATAGTAGCGAGACCTCCGACGACCACATTGAAAACAGCAACATCTAACACAACTTATCACAGCAGAGCAATGACATACAAAAGAACCGAGAAAGCAGTAGAACACCGCTAAAAGTCTCACCGATGAAGCTCGACCTGAACCAACCTGGAGGCAAGGTCGTTAAAAGATGCCCATCCATAGATAATAATTACCCATCTCTCCACTAGTCCAATGCTTGCTCTAGGATGCATATCCGGTAGGCTCTTAAATCCTTCCCTATCCTACGGGCACGTCCTCCCTACCAATTACCGCGCCCCCCGGTCTATTCCTTGATATGCAATGGTCGCTGTAGCACCATGAACATAAGGCTACAGGAGCTAGTGCGAATCTTGGGGTTCATTCGATTAATCGAGTCTGGTTTAACCACGCTGGGATCGGTGCAATTCATTCATTCATTCATTCATTAAAACTATTTACATACCTACAAATTTGTACGGAGTTCTCGGTGCGCGAGTTCGACTCGCACATGACCGGTTTTTTATGTTATCCCGCATACATTTTAATTCTTGTAATGTGTACACATGTTTGAGCAAATAAATATAATATTATATCTTACTCATCGGTAAAAAAAAAAACTATAATACAGCTTTATTGTTAGCCATAGTCATTTTTAAAATTGCCAAATAGAAATATAAAGCTTATGTTGAAATTCGTTCCTTCTTTGTTTTTGTTGACCTTTGCAACTAGAGCTAAAACAAAATTCTTAGAAATTAGTCCTAAAATAGCCACATTAAAACTGAATTAATTAAGGTTCCCCTAATTCCTTACGACATGATACGAGTAACAAAAAACGATATCCCGGCGCAGCAAAGCGTGCGAGATATCGTATTATGTCGATTCCTGTCCGCTGAACAATATCGATCGTGGATCTTAAAGACGTTACAAATTAGATCGGCGATTATGATAGGTATTGTTGTGCATTGTCTAGCGCTTTGGGTCTTCTTACAAAGGTATTTACGTAGCGAGCTTTATTCAATAGTGATTCGATTAGGAATTATATATGATAATTATATTGCTGCTAATATTAATAGCTGACAGTATAGGGTTTCGTGTTTTATTGAAAATCATGAAAAAAAATCAGCTGTTCCTTACATTTATGTTCGCATAACTCGTCAAAATGCAGGGAACAGCTGATTTTTTTCGTGATTTCATGTTTGGTCCCATATAGTAAAAGTTGTTCATAATGATGAGTAACAATGACCCCTTGAGATGAAAACGGTGATTAAAAGTTCAACTTGTTTTTATATAAGTAGATTTATACAGTATTCAGTTCCTCTGAAGACTTAACAGGGTAAATCACAGACATATTATCATTAAAATACATTTTCGTTGTAAACTTAATTTGAAATGCAAATAAAATATAAGTAGTAAAAAACAAGAGGGTGCCCTTAGCGTGTAATTAGTCGCTTAGTTTTTAAGGTTTTAAAGCCCTGGCTGGAGGTCTTAATTTATTGAGGCATCCACAGGTAAGCCCGGTTAAGCAGACCACAACCTCATAGGTTGAGATGCGAGATACCATTCACAAAAAAAAAAAAAAAATTGCGTAGATCCTCCCTGGTTGATGTCCCGTTACTATATTTTAATTTATTGTTTTCTTGCTTGCTTCTTGCGGTTGACTTGGTAACTTGTTATTTTACCCATGAGAAAAACATAGCAAAACGTAAGTAGTATAACCTTTTGTGGGTATGTGACTTGATAATAGTAACAAGATACTTTTTATTGTCCCGCGTAGATGTAACAGTAAAAGTTATTGCTCGCGGTTAAGATAAAGTAGGTAGGTACCTATTTGAAAAGTTTATGATTTATTTACTTTTTACTGCAAACTGCTAATAATACGCTGAGTGGTAACCATGTGATTTTATAAAGTTCTGTATTATGTGAAAAATTCCGCCATTTTAATTTTTTCTTAGCATCGGACGATGTGTTAACGTTTGTAGGGCCAAAATGGCGAGAGATCGCACAAGACGGGGAGGTTTAGAAAAAAAAGGGGAGTCTTTTGTCCAGCAGTGGGACACAAATTGTCTGTTACTTATTGTTTACTAGCGGCCTGTCCCGGCTTCGCACGGGTGGACATTTATTTTTTAAACATTTTATTTTTTTTGCTATTAAAAAGCCTATATTAATCAGTGATAATGTAGCATTCAAATGGTGAAAGAATTTTTAAAATCGGCCCAGTACTTTTTGAGCCAATTCATTACAAACATACATAATTATAAACCTTTCCTCTTTATAATATTAGTATAGATTAATCAATAAATCAAATAAAAAATGAAGATTATTAGTTATAGGTCCGCAATAAACATATTTCATTACTTATCCAGGTCGTCCATACAAGATACTGAAATATTTTAAAACCATTAAATATGGCTCATGTAAACCATTACGAAACAGAAAACTAACCCTACTGAAAATTTCAAAATCCTAAAATTTCTCGTAATTACCTAGTACAGAGGCCAGCACATCAAGCTACCCCAATCTGTTAAATTTGTTTTGATAGATTTTCCAATTTACTACAAAAGAATAAGGTTCATATTCAAAAAAAAAAAAAAAAAAAATTGGGAAAATTTTACAGATTGGGATAGCTTGATGTGCTGGCCTCTGTACATAAATACATTTTTCACTTCTCATGCTCTAAAAGTTCGTCTTTATGTTATGCGTAGGCGACATAAAATCGCTTTTTATGCTCTAGTGCTTAAAGTTTTTTTTTTTTCTAAGACTAAGGTAATCAGGCCCAACAGCCACACGCACAATAAGACGTCGCAGATTGAAGTCGTTATTTTATTAAATTTTTTTTTAAATTTTTATCTCTTCCGTGTTTCCTGTCGTTAAATGAATAAAACCAGATAAAATAGTTGTCATTTATTATTTAAAAACGCAAGGAAACGTTTTTTTTTACTCTGCAGTATGAAGTACCCAGTCGTATGATACTATTGAAAAAAAAACTTTTAAAAGCTTCGTAGCAGAAATTAGCTATTCTCTTCTTCAATTATGCAACATTTTTGAACCGTACAATACTTTTTCTTTCTCATTCTCAACCTCTATGAAACATCACTATTACAGATACAGATAATAGTAGATTATACAACAATTGAAAAAAAAGGGAATTTAATTCGAGGGACTACGTTGGATCCCGAGAGCAGCGAAGGATTCTAGAATAGAATCCCGGGCGTAGCGAGGTATTCTAGATTTGAATCCTGAGCGGAGCGAGGGATACAAGGACCGAGATGAATTATTTTTTTCACGAGTTGTGTACTCTACTTTTTAGGACAATAGAGGCAACCTCTTGCGAAATTGTAAATAAAGCAAATAATAAGTCAAAGGAAAGTGTAAAAAAATTAAATAGTATCAATCTGGTGCATCAAAACATTCAAGGTTTTTTAAACAAAGACTTAGAAGTAGAATTATTCCTGAATTGTAACAATATAGATATTCTTTGTATGACAGAACATTGGCTTAAAAGCCACCAGTTCATGTTCCATTTTAGTAATCACCAGGTTGGTAGTTCATTCAGCAGAGTAAATGCTATACATGATGGCTCATTAATTTTAGTAAATAACCAGCTTAAATTTAAAGACCGGAAGGATATTGTGAGCCTCTCTGTTGAGCGTACAATTGAAATAGCCTGTATAGAATTGGAGCAGTTCATTATATTAAGTGTGTATAGACCTCCTTCAGGATTGTATGATTGTTTTGAAAAAGTTATGGATGAAGTGTTGCACAAAATCTGTAATACAAACAAGTCCATCATCACTTGTGGTGATTTTAATGTTAATTTGTTAGAAAATTCTGGATTAAGTACTAAAATCATAAGTTTGTTTCAGTCATACAATCTTGCTAACCAATTTTTGGAGCCCACTAGAATAACTCCTACTAGTGCCACATGCCTAGATAACATATATACAGATGCTATACCAACCCGCAAAGAAATTATTAATTCAATAGACTCAGATCATTGCGGACAATTGATCACTATTACAAATTTAAACAAAAAGGCTACTAAAAAAGATATCACTGTAAACCCAAAAACAACTAAACGCTTGGAAACATTTAAGACTAAACTTCTGAGTAAATTACCACTTTTGTTGACTAATGATGACCCTAATCAACAATTTAATGATTTTTTTAATATGTATTGCACACAATTTGATAATACATTCATTCCAAAGATATTATCGGTTAATAGTAACGCTTCCTTCAGCGACTGGGCCACCATTGGTATACATAAAAGTAGAAAACGACTTTATGAATTATATGAAGAACGGATTTGTATAAACACTGCTGAATTTAATTTATATGTTAGAAATTATTCTAAAATATTTAAAAAAGTTTGTAGTATTGCCAAGTCACGTTACTTGAGTTCAAAAATTAAAAATAGTAGTAACATTATTAAAATGACTTGGAATGTAATTAATAGCGAAACGGGAAAGTCATGCAACCGAAGTAGTGACTACAGCCTTGCTATTAATGACAATATAATTAAATCAGATTCTCAAGTCGCCGCGGCCTTTGAAAATTTCTTTGCAGAGATTCCCGTATCAACTACTAGATCTCTAAACTCATCACCCACTGCTGCAGAGTCTTTACTTAAGGAAAATGTTCCAGTTTGTGATTCTGAATTTCACTTCGAATATGTCACCTGTAAAGATATAATTAAAACCTTTCACACATTAAATGTTAAAAAGACCGCAGATCTTTGGGGTAATTCTGTGGATGTTGTTAAGTCGATTATAAACATTGTAGCACCTACTTTAGCTGTTATATTTAATAATTGTATCGACCGTGGTGAGTTTCCTGATCTTATGGAAAACAGTAAAATAATACCATTGTTTAAATCGGGTAGTACATCAGACCCTACTAACTATAGACATGGGTCTATAGTTAGTAGGGTCTGATGTACTACCCGATTTAAACAATGGTATTATTTACTAAAGGTAAAAATTTTACTAAAGGTAGGTAGTACTGAAATGGTTCAGTACTACCTACCTTTAGTAAAATTTTTGAAAAACTTATTTTAAACCAGATGCAAAGATTTTTTAATAAAAATAAATTACTGCATAACAAACAGTTCGGTTTCACAAGGGGTCGTTCGACTACCGATGCCGGAGTTGAACTTTTAGGACATATTTATAATGCCTGGGAGGACAAATGCGATGCGTTGGGCATCTTTTGCGATTTGTCCAAGGCATTCGATTGTGTTCATCATGAAACATTAATCAGGAAACTGCACCACTACGGAATCCGTAACGGCTCCCTGGATCTTCTTACTTCTTACTTAAGTGATAGGATTCAGAGGGTTGATGTTAACGGAAAAAGATCACCCGGATCTGTAGTAAGAATGGGGGTCCCCCAGGGCTCAATTCTTGGCCCTTTTTTATTTATTATTTATATTAATGACTTGCCTTACCTCATAAAGGATAATCATGATATAGTGTTGTTTGCAGATGACACTTCACTTGTATTTAAACTTAAACGTCAGCAGCTGGTTACTGACAATGTAAATAGCGCCCTCGCAAAAGTAGTTGACTGGTTTAATGTTAATAACCTACTACTTAACGAAAAAAAAACCAAATGTATTAAGTTTACGATACCCCATGTTAGACAAGTCGAAACTAGTGTTCTCATAAAGGATGAAGAGTTAAAACCCGAAGATATCACAGTATTCTTAGGCATAACATTGGATGCCAAGCTTCAATGGGGCCCCCATATAGATAAAATGTCAAAAAAGCTTAGCTCTGCAGCATACGCCGTTAGGAAAATTCGTGATTTAACTGATTTAGAGACAGCCCGTTTGGTTTACTTTAGTTATTTTCATAGTGTGATGTCGTACGGTATTCTGTTGTGGGGAAATGCCGCCGATATTCAGACAATTTTTATTTTACAAAAAAGGGCAATTCGTTCCATTTATAAATTAAGTCCCAAACACTCCCTCAGAGACAAATTTAAAGAGATTAATATAATGACTGTGCCTTCTCAGTACATTTATGATAATCTTTTGTATGCACATAAAAATATTAATCTATTTTAAAAATACAGTGATATCCATAACATAAATACTAGGAACAAACACAAATTTGTTGTTCCTTCATCAAGGCTCAAAAAAATAGGTGGCTCGTTTAGATGCCAATGTATACGTTTTTATAATAAACTTCCTAGTCACATTCAAGAACTAAGCCTAAATAAATTCAAATCTTTTATAAAGCGTAAACTATGCCAAAAAGCCTATTATACTGTAAATGACTTTATTGAGGACAAAAAGGCTTGGGATTGAGCTGCTCCAATAAGTTTAGACTGCGAATGTTGTTTTATTTTATTTTGCGATTTTACACTTCTTTTTTTTTCTTAATATCTATTTACATAAACAATGACATGAACATTTACTATTTACTGTGTAAAGTATTATATTATTTTATTTATTGTGAATGTGAGGACTATGTGGGTCATTGTTTCCGTTTTAATCATGGTCTGGCGGTTTGAGTAATTTATGAGGCCTACCCAAATGTCCTTTCTTTGGTATTGTTCGTCGAATCGTTGAGCTCCCTAAGTTTGAGTTGAGCAGCATGATTACTGACAAATGCGTGCACTGACTGGACAGGTCCACTCAAATTTGTGTGGTTCTTTCCTCAAAAGACCATTTCAGACACCAATCTACATGGTCCTCAAAATGATCTGACCAAGATTATGTCTGGACTTTAAAAGAGACTGTGACCTCTGAGTTTGTTTCGGCCTTTCTTCTCAGAGTAGTCAGTTAGGAAACGCCGACCTCATCTCGTTTTAAAAAATATGATTGACATGTAAAAGTGTTTGTACAAACCTACTTACAGAAATAAAATCATTTATCATTTATCATTTACCATTGACTGCGAGAAAATAAATAGTAGTATAGTATTTATCACATTTTACTATAATTGCTGCTTTATTTCGAAATGATTCCGGAGTTAGTGTCTCATTTTCGTCACTGGAAGAACTCATTTTATTATAATTTATGTTATTAGATTTTCCAATGACTTAAAACAACGATAACAGATAGAAAAGAACCTAAAATGGCGGGTTTTTTTTTTATTATGGAATAGCTCCGTATAGCCAGCCAGTACGTACTTTCAGCACGTTTTATTTATTTTTGTATATAATTCGTATATTCGTGCTTGTTCCAAATTCAAAATGTTTTTATTCACTCAGTGACTAAAAGAGAGTTTTATTCACTGTTTTCGATGAATAAAATGCCCTTTTTCGAGTGGCAATGGTAAAAAGTATTTTTATTTTAATATTATATTATGTAAGTATAGATCTACATTTACAACAAAATGGCTGACGTAGAACAGAATGTCTTTATTATCGAGAATCGAACACAGGAAGTTGGTTTCTCGAAAGTCCCGGTCATTCCGATTTATAACCACTAAATTCTAAAAAATGCTTACTTTAGCGACGATAACTTTGAAAAAGGAAGGCTTGATACTAACATGCGGTTTTACGACAGCGTTTAACTGAATTTTGTAAACTGGCATGTGATTCAATTAATACTTAATCCAATAACATAAATAGATAGAATTATTTTTTGTTAACTCCAATATTTCCTACTCGAATTTAAAATAAAAAAAAACGATCAAGTGCGAGTCGGACTCGCGCACTGAGGGCTCCGTGCAAAGTATGTAGTTTTAATTTTTTTTTAATGTAACCAAAAATTTACGGTTTTTGGATTTTTTCCTTTACTTGTGCTACATGACATTGCTTCTTGCTAAATTTCATGATTCTAGGTCAACGGGAAGTACCCTATAGGTTTTGATTTCGGAACATAAACGCCCGTATCTTTTGATTGCGTTGGCTTAGAAGTTTGACTTTTTCAATGCATCAAGGGATTGCAGATTTGCAGCCCTGAGTCTTTGATATTAATTTCAACTTGACAACTCCACGCATTCCTGAGAAAAAGGGTCTTGACTGACGGATAGGCAGACGGACAACGAAGTGATCTTATAACAGTTCCGATTTTTCCTTTTGAGGTACGAGGTGAGTTTCATTGGTACCTATTAAAATCGAGTGAAATTACTTGCACACGCAAGTAATTTCTAAATTAGGCATACCTACCTAGGTACTTTTTTATTACTGGAAAATGAGAACGTTGCCCACATTATGAATATCTAAGAATGTACACAATTATGAAGTTCTACAAAAAAAAAAAAACTCTTTCGTCCTTCACATTCCTTGTAAAAACATTTATTTTAATTATGAAATTCAATCTGTAATCGATTCTCTGCTAGAAATGACGCATTTCTTCTCAACGGGCGGTAAGAACTTAGCAATTGAGCGTTTATTTATGCAAAAATAAATTAATAATCACTTTTGCATAAATTAATATGCGACGTCAAAAAAGTCGCAAGAGAAAAAGACAAGTCAGTTAGTGTGTTTACGGCCTTAGGGAGAGTGGGCATTATTTTTCTAGTTACTACATAAACAGTGAATTGGCAAAATTAATATGCCTACTTTTTAAGCGATTTCAATGTAAAATAAATATACATATTTAAAAAAAGCTTTTGAGGTCTGGGTGCTGAGCAGTCGCGTTTGCGATCACGAGACCAACGGGGCGTCAAGGCTATTCTTACACAGTAACGAAAAAGGACCGATGACCTTTAGGCCATTCCCTTTCATGTGAATCAAAAATGCAGTTTAAAGAGAATTCCACATAATTACGACGTAACACGAAAATAAAACAGTCTGAACGCAACCTTAATTTGTTTAAAAGGTAGGTATTATAGGTATATTAAAGGCATAATATAGGGAAGTGTGGCATTGTGCGTTCATCTCACAGATAGTTTTGTTATTGCGATTTTTTTGTTTTAAATATGTCCGTAATAGTCCGAGTTAGGTTTTTATGGAAAAAAAAATTGGACAAGTTGCCCCGAAAATTCGGGTAAAATTGGAAGTACTTTTTTTGTATTGAATTTTTGTATACATCTTGAGTCCATATTGAAATTTTGATAGGACAACGTCTGTCGGGTCAGCTAATTAACATTAAATATAGTTATCTTTATTGAACCTATTCTAATTAGGTACGCACGGCTACACATCAAGCTATACATAACCAGTATAAGCCGACTTCTCATTGTACGAAAAACCTATACAATGCGAGGTCAGCTAAAACTGGAAATGTATAGCTTGATGTGTAGCCGTGTGTACTTACTAAACATTTTTGAGGATAAATCTCCAAAATAAAAGTCTTATACAGTTCTTTAAAATATACGCGCCCATATCGCATCTCACCAAACACCAGAAAAGGACAGAAGTTAACCTTTTGCAGCATTTTATCGAGTTTTGTTAAATCGTGAACGAAAATTATACAGACACCAGCACATCAAGTTACCCGAAATTGTCAAATTTTTTAAAAAGGCTTGCTAATCTAGACGACGTCATTCATCTGTCAGAGTAATTACAGTACAGATCATTGGGTTCCTAACGAGTACCTATCCATTATTGCCCTCAAATCATGCGATCTATTCTATAAAAATCTCACCATGGACACTTAAATGTAGTGAGATTGAAGTGAACTGTCATTACACCTAATCTTATTCTTCTTCGTGTCGATGGCACGACCGTTAATAAAATTATATTCTATCTAATTGACACAATTGACAGCTCACTTTAAACTCACTTCACCTAAGTTTTCACGGTGAGATTTTTACAGAAGCGATCAGCTGGTTTTCTCCTTTTCCTACTCAGTGGGCCTTCTGAGCCTTTTCTACACAATGATACTATACGTCACTGCGAAAAAAAAAACAAAATCGCATCGAGACGTCAGTCCGAACCGATGCCGATATATCGAATAAAAGCGATTAAATATAATAGTGTCGGGTGGCATTCCGCGCCGTATTCGGGCGTGGTGTCTCCGCAACATTGTTGCAAGTAAACAAGGCTAATTCATGAGCGGGTAGCGATTAATTAATGTCTCAAAAGTTGCGGCCATGACTAATAAACTGTATTAGCGAAAATGATCTTGACATTTGTCAATGTTTTATGTAGGTATTTTAGGTCACTATACCCTATTCAGTTTGGCTTGAGACAAAGTGTAAACAACATTTGACTGACTTAATAAAAGATATTCTATAAAATGTGTCGAAACATTAATTTATAACAAAAAAAAAAAACTGTGATCTTTTGTGTAACAAAAAGAAGTTTTGTGTGGGTTTTGTTTCGTATTTCACCACAAAAGGATACAGTATGATTGTTTATACTTTGTCTCAAGCCATAATCTGTATTTAGGTTTCAACATTTTAATATGCTTGCCCCCATGGAATTGAGATTTATTTATTTATTTTTTTTTTTATTTATTTAAGTACTGCTACATCACATACATTTAACATTCTTGGTAAATAGTTAGGAGCATTTTCTCTGATGTATATAACAATAACGGCGTACATAGCACTTGCAATTATTTGGCTACGTGATAAAAAAAAGAACAATTAAAATGTATACATGCTAAAAATTACGACAACATGAACAGTGTTATTATCTAAGAAAATAGTAATAATAATCTAATAAAAGCAACGTTCAATGAAGACCTTTTATTTTATTTTTGAATTTATGCAGTTTATCATGGAACACGTCCAAATCCGGTATTTGTGTCGCTAGGGTGTGGTATTCATCTATGATTCTGCGGAGGGGTGCTTGCAGTCCCAGATTCGTTTTTACAGCGGGAGTGTAAAAAAGATTTTTAATTTTGCCTCGGGGATAGGTGCGGGGAACTTTCAAAGACATATTCTGTTGAAAATAGGAGCACTGAATTTGACCGCCCACGATTTTGTGAAAAAAACACTTAACCAGCAAACGTCTTCGTTCACGTAGAGTACACATTTTATTTTTATTTTCTAAAAAAATTTACGTACTTCGTAGGGATTCCTATGCGAGAAGCCGCTAGACATGAAAGCCAGATGCCTAGTGAGATATACCTAATTGGCGAAATGTGGTACTTACACATAGTTACGCCTCTGCCCAACTCTTTGGGGAATTTAGGTACGACATTACGTTATGTTAAATATATCAGGTACACCAAAGGGAAGGTATTTGGAAGCCTTTTGTCCAACCGAAACCAAACGTTATTTTAAATTAGTGATTTGGAAAGTATGGAGGTCAGGTAGGCAGCCGCTTCATGTAAAATACTGGTATGTAGCTGCACCAGATTAGACTGGAAGCCGACTCTAGCATATTAATGATTTTGATTTTTGATAAAATTATTAAAAAAATTATTAAAATTGTTCAAGCTCATGCCTTGTACCCTAGATCAACATCATAATACTTGATGATATTAATTGTCCGGATGTCACTCATTATAAACAGGTGTATTAAGCCGGTTTATTCATTATTGTATCAAAGCAATGGCCTCAAATAAACTACAGTTAATCAACGTGTGAGATGATTTCGGAAATGCGTTATTGCGTGTACGCAATGTAAATAAAGTCTTGTTTTCTTTTAACTTAATCAGCCTATAATGTAATTTAATGTAATGTGTATGTATGTGTATGTGTGTGTGTGTGTAATGTGTTGATAATGGGACACAGGCCTCCTCTCTGTGAGAGGGAGTGGGCCATGGTCCACCATGCGGGTTCAGTGCGTGTTGGTGGATGTCACAAATGGTGAGGCCATTTTGAGAGCAGCGGTGATGAATTTATACACAAAGTAAAGTGTCTGCTTGGGTTCGAACCTTGTCCTATACTATAACTCGTAAGTCGCGGTCGTTACTACTGGGTCACAACTGCTGCTATTTTCTTTTGCTGAGAAGAAAATAAGTGTCGTGTCTTAAGGTGGAACTAGTCGCGAGCTCGAACTCACTGGTGGTCATGGCCAGAAAGCACGCTGTCTCACCTCGCTTTGTATTCGACAGAGGTGGTATCAGTGATGGGCAATTAGACCCTAGTCTACAAGCACAACGTCTAGTTCTCACGCACTGAAACACCGTTCAGAACTTAAAGGCGCGTAAAAAAAAATCGAAAAGAGCTTTGGAAAATCGAGTTTAATGAAAAAACCACTGCATAAATCTATTACAAATAAGTTTATTGAACTCTTCGATGACTGAACTTTGTCAGTAATTCAGTACCGATTTTACTGAATTACTGACAAAGTTCAGTCATCGAAGAGGTTTTGAAGATTTTACAGTTCTTTTATTACTTTTTACAGCCAAAGTTACGTTAGAAATAGCAAGAGCAATGAATCTTTGTTGGCTCATAACTTTTTAATGGCTTTTAATTTTACTATTTTGTTTCCTTACAGATAAATTTAATAAAAAGACAAAACGATATCATGTTTAACTTTGGATGTACAATGTCTAAACAGTGGAGTAATACTCTCCCGAAATTTTTATGGAAAAAATATCGACGAGTGGCACCTTAAAAGTCATTTCCCTATCCTTGATTGCCGTTACTAAAGATATCCCAGAATCTGCAAGTTTTGGGAAAAAGTACCATCACAATATTACATAGTCATTCTGCTACTTCCTTTGCTGAATAGATTGCTAATATTTTTACCACTACATACATGGTCTATTTTCCATGTTCCAGTCTTACCAAGAGGTATCGTATTACAAAGTAACTGGGTTGTGGAAGTCAGATAAGCAGTCGATACATGTAAAAAACCGATACTCAGTTGCATCCTGTTAGACTAGAAGTCGACCCCAACACTATTGGGAAAAGGTCTATTATCAAACGTATCTTTCCGATATGAGAGTAAAAGAGGTTTCCTCGTTTCGATTAGGTATCAAAAAACGTTCATAAGCTTTTAACTTGCACCACATCCAGCACCAAGTCAAAATGTCGCGTTATTAGCAACAGGTGCGTGCTTACGGTTGAGTCATTCACAAATCGGATCAACGTCCGCTCCTCGTTTCATGAACAGCTCACTATATTATTGCGGAAATTATGGAATTCGTCTTTCAAGTGTTCTGGATGACCTTCCTTACGTAATTTGGGGTGCCAAGACTGCTTAAGGTGAATGCGAAGTGGTAGACCGCGAAATTCAAATTTTCTTAAGTTTTTTGCAATTTGCAGGTCAGTGTCAGGTTGTATCTTGATCAAAATTTGATTCGCGACTATAACAGGTACTTATTTACCCAATTATAATCATTAGAAACATTAATTAATACTTACATCTTTCTAAGTGAGATTTGTACCATAAGCACTTTTCCATGAGAGATTTCTTCTTGTGGTACAAATCTAACTTAGGAAGATGTATTAATGATTCTAATGATCATAATTCTTTAGATACGTACCTGTTATAGTCGCGAATCAAATTTTGATCAAGATACAACCTGATACTGACCTACAAATTGCAAAAAACGTAATGAAATTTGAATTTGGCGGTCTACCACTGCGCATTCACCTTAAAGAAAGAAAACATATTTATTGCGCTCGTACAGGAAGATTACAAAAAAAAAAACTGGAACTGCTCCGCTGCTGCTTCTCTATCCCCGATAGTAAAAAGGACTTATCTAGCATTTTTTCCAAAATTGAGTTATATTGTAATTATATTGCCGGAATGAGGAAAAAAACGACGAATCTGCCTGTATTTTTAATATTTTTCTATACTTTTTGTTAGGTACGTCTTTTTAACTATCGGTGGCAGTGCTGTTCTGCTCTTTTCCGTCAGTATTAAACCAAATTGAAAGATTATTTTCGTAAGTGTTCCAAATCTGCACATTTTGTTACTATCTTTACTGATGAGTGAAGATCTTCAGTCATGAAGAGGCCTAAAAGAACAATCTTATCTGCAAAGTATAATATATTTCTAATTTGATTGCTATTGGTAATGTGATTTGTGAAATTGAGGAACTGAAAACTATAGTAGGTAGTAGGTGCCTAACCGTGACCAAAAGTAGCATAGTCTGGGAATTCCAAAATAATCACAGCAAAACCAAACCAACTCAGACCATCCAATAACCAAGTGATCTACATATTCTCCTAAAATACAACATTTAATAGAGACTCTCAGTCCAGTCATAAATCAAGCCGAGCAGCAAAGTATTTCAATCTAGTTAATACAAAGATTTACAGAACCGTGTGTATGATTTATGTTCTTTTCTTCGAAAACAGCCTGACGGCTCACTCTCCATCACCTCTGGTAATTTCTGCGGATCAACTCGTATTAAGACATTATGCGGGGTAATTGCGTAAGACACTAACACTAGCAATGGGTTTTATTGTGACAGTTCAAAAACATTCATTGCGTTATTTACGTTGTTGAGCAGATATTCGAACATATAAAGCAATGGATTAGCAATGTCCTTCAAAATGATTCAGATTGTGATTGATACTGTGGCAATTAGGATGCTGATGGGAAATCCTACTAATATTATAATCCTACTATCCTACTAATATTATAAATGTGAAAGTTTGTGAGGATGGATGGATGTTTGTTACTCTTTCACGCAAAAGCTACTGAACGGATTTTGATGAAACTTTACAGTAATATAGTTTAGACATCAGAATAACACATAGGATACTTTTTATCCCGATATTCCCACGGGATCAAAACTTACGCGGGTGAAACCGCGGGGCGCAGCTAGTGATAAATGTTTCCCAGTCTGTTTCTACTTCATTATCTGTTTAGTTAATTGAAAACTTCAATACGGCAGCCTACTTGTGTAAAAATCTCCCAATTGTATTTGTTTTCATTAAAACAATTCCTCCATAAACAGTGCGTTTATCTACAGTTAGTTGTCGATTACTATTTTTTTAAACATATGCAGTGATCAATGGTACTTATTTGCTGTATTGTCAAAACCATTCCGATAGTCCGAAAGGACTACCGCTGCCCCGGAACATAAAGGGCTAAGGAAGGAACACGGGTGGGTTTTCGTCAGTAAGAGTCTGACACTCCCTTCTGCTCCACCCCGAGTGGGAGGGGTCATTTGATGATTTCGCATCCATAAAAAAGGCTGTTATTACGCTCGTTTCACTAAAATGCCCTAGACCAGTTCCCCAGGGACTACACAGCACTCAATGTTCCACTACGATGCCCTAGGGGATCATATAAAACTCTAATTTCCTTTTGAATCCCCTAATTGTTTTATGAAGATCCCATAAATGATACAGAGTTCCGTAACTCAAAAAGAAAAACAGAGCTTTTATGAACTGAGTCCCAGGTTGGCATCGTCGCTTACTTGCTTTTTGGCTTTTTTTTAGTTACTCTGCTTTATTCAATTCTATTTTAAATATTTATGTATACACGATGACATATCAAGCTATACAACGTGATACCCCATAACTCTAGGGTGATATTCTATAAGTAAAAATAATACAGAAAGTCCTAGAATATGTGGCCCAAAAATGCAGCATAGTTTCGAAGATATCATGTATTTCAATTTCAGTAATAAATACGAGTAATTCATTTTCATTCAAACTAATTATTCATGTTTAAAGCTAAAAAAATGCGACGCTGTCATATTTCACGAAAGGGTTTACATTAATAATCGTGACTGTCAATTATTTTGTATGAAAAAGAAAATCAAAAAAATTAAATTTGAAAAAAAAAATCATAATGCTAGTTGTTTCTTTGATATGGTCTCATTCATACACTAGTTACGGGATATAAAAAAAAAACCTTGGACAGTTTCCAGTTTAATCTGAAGGTTAATTCTCGTAATTTAAAATGTTCAAAATCTAGTCGCAGTCTCATCTCAGCGACAAACAAATGTCAAAAACTTGTCAAAATGTAGGGGAATTATAGGTATTTTTGACAGATTGAGACTGAGATCAGACTGTGAACGTTCATAAAATTACGAGAATTGCCCCTCTGATCTCGCATTAGCTTTTTGTACAATGAGAAGTCAGGTTATACTGGAAATGTATAGCTTGAAATGTCGTCAGGCGTACAATAGACTCATAAAAGCCAGTCACACTTTGGCACATCTGATTGAGACACAAAATACCTCCCACAGCAAGTGACAGCAACTTTATAGCAATTTTAATGTCTTTGAAACTGGCCATCAATTCAAATCAAAGCTCGAGTAGTTAACGCTACAAATCATACAAAGCTTCATTCAATAAAGACCACCATAGACCATAGTTAAGAGGACTATTCTCATGATTTTACGAGAACTAGTAACTATTTCCTGCTCAAGCGCACATGTCATACAAGACTAATTCTCGAAGGGACCAACTGCAACCGTTAATGGCTTCGCGCCGTATTCTTCAGCAGTTAAAGTGTAACTTTTAATATATTTTTATCGCTGTCGAAGTTCTCAATCGCCACGCTTGTTACGTGTGTATTAAATATCGTAATAAAATGTACAATGTTTCTTTTGAGTGTCCGTTTGGCCGTCAACATGGATAAATGTTTTACGGCCGTCAATCCGTTACGTCTCGCTCCTGACACAATGCGAGTTAATAAATACGTGTTTTAGGAGCTTGTTACTTTATTGCGCCGTTTTGTGAATATGTTGGCTCGTTTTTTATATAAGTTTAGTTTAGTATCTATTCGCTTTCTGCGGGGTAATTGCGTAACTCAGCCGATCAATTCTGTAGAAATCTCACCGTGATAACTTAGGTGAAGTGATCGTGAAGTGAGCTATCAATAGGGGCAATCCCTAACATCAGTAGGCCAATTCTGCTAATATAAAACGTTCAAAATCTAGTCGCAGTCTCATCTCGGCGACAAACAAATGTCAAAAACTTGTCAAAATGTAGGGAAATTTGAAGTATTTTTGACATATTGAGACTGAGATCAGACTGTGAACGTTCTTAAAAATTACGGGAATTGCCCCTCAGGTGAAATGACAGCTCACTTCACCTTAGTTTTCACGGTGAGATTTGGTGACAGAATAGCACTGCAGGTGTTTCAGTTCTGTTTTAATTGGGCTCAGGAGTATGAGAACTCCTGGTAGACTATTTGTTGGACACAAAATTCGTCGCTCGCATGACTAAAAGTCCTATCTCATTTTTCTAATTTTTAGTTGATTTGACAACAACAACAACAACAACATTTTTTTATTCGTGATTCTTTACACATTTTATTAACCGTCGTATCTATGTTATTTGTGTCTCAAAATATAACCATTTCGAAAGGCAACAACATGTAAAGAATCACGAATAGAAAATGTAATTGTCCTAACTCAAATCAGCTAAAAAATTAGATAGGACTTTAAGGCCCGTATTACAGAACGTCACTCAATACTCAAGCATTACTTAAAATTAGATTCAAGCCATTTGATTGGTTGAAACTAGTTTTAAGTAATACTTGAGTATTGAGTGACGTTCTGGGTGATTGTTCCGGGCCTCGGTTCCGTTATATCCAATTAAATGCACGCGTCCATCAGGCATCTTATGTTATTCTCGCTGCGATTTATTTATGGTTCTGCTAATTTTTTCTAAACATTTGTCTAAGTTGGGGTTTTTCATTTTTAATTAACTGTAATAATAAATTATCTGTACCAGCTCCTTCCTAGCTTTTATCATCAAATGCATTTTGCGGTTTTATTTTATCCATATGCGTTTATTTCTGTGCATTCTAATTATTGGCATTCTAATTATTGGAATTGAGGGCGCCACCGTGCGTAAACAAACAAGTTGCTCTGTGTTTTTAATTCATAAAAATAGTTTTAAGTGATTAAATACCTAAGAAAAAGTATTATTCGAATGTATAAGTTATATATAGTGTGTGATATTCGAGTACGCGTGAAAGACCTATCCAGTGATATAAAAATAAACAATACAAATGTGAAGCTTTAACGGCTCCATAATTTGAAAAATTACGAACAAGAGTGTGAGAACCGTTTTGGAAAAGTGATAAATACGAAGATATACTCAGAAGAAGAAAGAAAAACGTCAGAAAAGGTACATAAACATTCAAATAACACAAGAAAATAAATTCCTTAAAAGTGACAGTCACCATCAGTCTTCAATACTATAAAAAAGCGCCATCTATCGCTGAAGACTGAAACCAAGTATCACAAAAATCGTTCAAAGAAGAACTTTTGCTACTACGCGCTAGAGGTCACTTATTCGAGTTTTGTCTCAGTGAACTAGCTTAGACGTCCTAAAAATATTCATACACAGTATCAAAATGGCATCTACACCTGTATGCGCTGGATGTAAACATAAGTTACCCATAAGAGAAAATCTTATTTGTGTGCTCTGTAAATGCAGATACGATCTAGAGTGTGGCGGTGTTTCTAAAGACTACTATACTAAAAAAATGACACTGGAAAATAAAAATACGTGGAAATGCCAAACATGCATCTGTAAAATACCCAAGACTGGAAACACAAACACCCCTTTACGTATCCCTAGAGGCACCGACATCAATCAGCTATCATCTACACCACCTGAGGAAGCCAATGTTACTTTGAGGAAAAAAACAAACCCAAATAACGACACATCTTGTTCCGACGACCTGACTTTTTTAGGCGACACCATACCTATGGAAAATAATTATACTACCCACACTGAAGAAAATGTTAACACCATGAATGATATACATACTCAACTAACAATGCAAGGTTTGAGTGAACTAATAATCACACATCTTAAAGAAAATAACAAATCTATTATACAAGAATTACAAAACACAATACATACAGAAATATATAATGCTATTACAGAATTAAGACAAGATTTAGATTATAAAACAAACGCCTTAGCAACACAGAATAACCAAAGAAAACAAGAAATAGAAAACATTAATAAAACATTAGAAAAACTTCAAACGGAAAATGAAAAGTTAAAGAAAGAAATAAGAAAGCTAGCTACAGAAGTGTCAAAGCCTCCAAATATACAAGAAAATAACCATAGAAAAATTGTACTCTACGGCCTGGCCGATTACTTTAAAGAGCCTGAAAGTGCACTTCACAATAGATTAATAGAACTGTTCCGTGATATAGTCAACATAGACGTTTCAGGATATATAGAAGACCTGTACAGACTCGGAAGACCCGGCGGACCTAAGAACCGACCGCTTGTAATCGAGTTTATTAGTAAGAGAATGGCTAAATATATTATTAAAAACAGCACGTATTTTCAAGGAACCGGACTATTCATATCTGAATTCTTAGATCCAAATGCACGAAAGTATAGAGCACAAATGCGAGAAGAATTGTTTAAAGCCAGAAAAAAAGGATCTCATGCAATTATAAGAAACAACCACCTATATATAGACGGAAAACAGATTAACATAGAAAACAACAAACATCAATACGAATACAACACCCAAGAAAATGATATAATATTGAATAACACTAACCAACCTTGCCTTTCAAGTGAGTCCTATGAAACTGAGAACCAGACATTTCGTAAACAACGACCGACCATTTAAAATAATGTTCCAAAATATTCAAAGCCTTTATAATAAGCAAGATATACTCGAAGCATTCATTGATAAAAATCCATTGTATAAAGCAATATGCATTTCAGAAACTTGGCTAACTCAAGAAAAACTTGATCTCATACAATTTAGTGGATATAAATTTGCATCTTCCTTCTGTCGCAGCACTAGAACAGGTGGCGGTGTTTGTACACTTCTACAAGAACATATCAACAGCATAAATAGAAATGATATTTCAGAAATGTCTTTAGAATATATATTAGAACTATGCGCCACGGAATTACCAAAAGAAAATTTATTGATAGTAACTATGTACTGGAATAGAAGAGAGGAGGAAGTATTTTATCAACAATTAAAACTAATTCTAAAATATATAAACAACAAATACTACAAACTAAATATAATAATAGGCGGCGATTTTAATGTTAATATAATTTCAGATAGTTTAAAAACTAATCAATTTTTAAATCTTATGCAGGAACACAATTTTACTCAACATGTAAAAAGCCCTACACGTATTACACCAAACACTGCAACGTGCATAGATCTAATATTCACAAACTTTAACTACAAAGACATGTACACAACTACAGAAGAGCTAGGTTTTTCCGACCACCATAGTACAATTTTACATTTAAAAATACCTAAACAATCAGAAAAAATTAACTGGTACACAATGAAAAGACTATTTAATAACACAAATATAACAAAATTCAAAGAGGAAATACAAAAACTTAATTGGAATAATATTCTTAAAACCAATAATAACATTAACATAAATTATAAAATATTTAATGACACACTCATCTCTATTCTTAATCAATGTATACCGTTGCGTAAAATTAAACTAAAAACAGAATATAAAAAATATTGGCTTACTTCAGGTATAAAAAAATCTTGTTTAAATAAAAGACTATTAAAGACATTAACAACTAAAACAAAAAATCCAATATTATCAAAATATTATAAAAAGTATGAAAAAACATTGAAGAAAACTGTCACAGTTGCAAAAAAACTACACTTTAAAAATAAGTTGATGCAATCTAACAATAAAGTTAAAACAATGTGGGGAATAATCAATGAACGCACAAACAAGAAACTAAAAAGTGAGAAACACAACATAACCCTACAAATTAATAACAGCTTATCTTCAAAACCCCAAGAGGTAGCCAACATATTTAATAGTTTTTTTGCTTCTATTGGTGGGGACAGCACATTACCTACTGGCAGCAAACCAAAAGGGCTCCCGGCGATTTCAGTTACACAAAATACATTATATCTTAGCCCAGTAGATCCTTACGAAGTAAATACAATAATTAAGAATTTAAAAAACAAAAAAAGCCATGGAATTGATGAACTTCCACCCACTCTAATAAGACAATGCGCTGACGAATTAACCTTGCCGTTTTACATACTACTTAACCAATCTTTTGAAGAAGGCGTTTTTCCCGATTTATTAAAAAAAGCTCTTATAAAACCGATCCACAAGAAAAACATAAAAACCGACCCAAACAACTACCGTCCCATTGCTCTCTTACCAACAGCCTCAAAAATATTTGAGAAAGCCATGTGCGATCGTGTTTATGCATTTTGTGAAAAATATAATATATTCAATGATAGTCAAAATGGTTTTCGCAGAAACCGATCTACCGTTTTGGCTGTTTATAAATATATACAAGAAGCCCTCAATATAATTAATAATAAAAAATACGCTGTAGGATTGTTATTAGACATGACAAAAGCTTATGACAAGGTGCAATTTGATATATTATTAAATAAACTATATAACATCGGTATCCGCGGGAAAAGTTATGAATGGTTCACATCTTTCTTAAAAAATAGAGAACAAGTTGTAGAAATAGAACATTACAATCATAAATCAAAAGAAATAGAGTTAATTCGATCCCAAAACATACCCGTAAACGCTTCTATACCACAAGGAAGTGTGATAGGGTGCCTGCTATTCCTTGTTTACATAAACGATCTCCCAAACCACATCAATGAGTCATGTGTATTGTTCGCCGATGATATATCTGTCTTAACATCATGTGAAAATAATATAAATTTAAACCAAAAATTGAGTTCTATACTTGACACTGCAACACACTGGATGAATGAACACAATCTTGAAATTAACTACAGTAAAACAAAAATAATAACTTTCCACCCCCGACAAAAAATACCTATAAGTATAAGTTTCAAATACAATGGATCAAAATTAGAAGCAGTAAATAAATTCACCCTTTTAGGAATAGACATAGATTCACACATAGATTGGAAATCGCATATTCAAAAAGTAAGAACGAAATTATCCAAGTTTTCATACGCTCTCCGAGAAATCAAGAAAACAACAGACCTCAAAACAGCACTGGTAACATATTACGCGTACGCATTTGCATGGCTCAAATATGGAGTTATCCTATGGGGAAATAGTACAGACGCGCCTACATTATTCACTCTACAGAAAAAAATGATTAGAATTTTAATAAATATCAAAGATACAGACTCCTGTAAACCCCACTTTAAAGATCTAAAAATATTAACCCTGCCCTGCCTCTACATACTTGAAATTTGTAAATTTGTACGAAAATATCCGCAATTCTATACCAAAAGAGGAGATATCCAAACAAAAATTACACTTAGACATGAAAGCAGATTAAACATACCCACTTCACGATTAAAAATGCATTCGTCTAGTACATTTGTTATGTCCATTAAAATATACAATAAGTTACCGGAATACATAAAAAATATAAATAAAAATAATATCTTCTTCAATAAATTAAAACAATTTCTGATAATAAAAAGCTACTACACTATTAACGAATATTTTAGCGATAAATTTCAACAACATGAAAAACAAGTTTCACAAAATACCTAAATTTAATTTTAAATTTCACTTTAAATATACATTTATTTTAAAACATTAAAATACTGTTAATTTAGAATTCATATGATAAACAGTGCACAGTTAAAAATAATATTCTATAAAATTCAACAAAATTGCTTAAGTATTATAATTTATTGTGCTAATAATGTAATTCGTGCAATATATAAAAATATATAAATATAATTTAAAACCAAAATAAATACTTACCTATATAAAATATAAATACAAAAACAAAACAAAATAAAAAATATAATAATAATAAATAAATGATACGTATTATTTTAATTTAATATTTATTTATTTTTACCTTTTTTCTTAACAAAAAACGCCTTCATCCTCTCTCCTATTAAATTTAACTTTGCTGTGCCCGACAGGGTCCATAATTGATTCGATGTTCTGACATACCAACTGTTATATGTGCACATTATGGAATGCAATAAAGTATTGAGTATTGAGTATTGAGTATTCTGTAATACGGGACTTAGTCATGCAAGTGACGTATGAATTGATTTATTATTTATTAACCATTCATCCATGCAAGATAGTTAAGAAACAACAAAATAGGTGAATAGGGTTGATGTAAAAGTAATTTCAATTAAACTTTGACAATTGTTATGCAAAGAACATTTAACAAGTTATTTGTTCTACACTGTGTTTTTTCTTGTATAACTTATTTTGTAAACAAACATGCCACGACTATCACGAGTTCCTAACCCCATCAAAAAAACGTCGAATTATTTCAAATAGCATCTTTCTCTAATTCGTATTCATAAGCGAAATAAATTGATTGATCCAAACTTCCCTATGAAAATTTTAAAGACAATAATGATATAAATGTTAAGTCTTGTCGAGGTTTTCTTCCAATAATTATGTTATTAATTCACATAAAAGAAGACGCCAACGACGATTTAGTTATAATACTCTTACACAACCTTCTTGAATAAGAATTAGTCTCAATTAAGTAATAATACTTAAGCATTTAACATTCAAAAGAAGACATAAACATCCAATTACAATTCCTTCTACATCGATTCAAGTTACCCTGTATATGAATAGAATATATAAGAAATATTAAGTTTCCATATACGAGTAGTAATAATATTATTATAAAGCAAAACATTTGAAACTATAGCTACAGTAATAATGTCAAAGTCGACCATTTTGTTCGAAGTTATAGTACAGCCAAACTTTTATGTAGGGTTCCGTAGCTTCGACACGCAGACTGTCGTTGAAATACTCATTAGTATCGGTTTCACCATATCTGTTGACGAAGGCCGTAGAATATGGAAAATATGAATGTATAATGACGGACATTACAATGACTACACCTGCGGAACCCCGCTGGTGCGTCCACGGTTCGGTGGGAGCGCTCGCAAATAATGTATCGGAAAAATATCGTTTAACATTGAGTCTATGGTAATAGGATTCAGTAAAGGTGATGTTCTCGAAGTGGGTTTGTAGTGTGTTTTCTTTCAGGATTAAATATCATGGTTGAGGAAAACGATCATCACAATCTGAATCGTTTGGAAGGATATTGCTAATCCATTGATTCTTATGTTCGAAAAAATTGTCTGCTCAACAATGTAAATGACGCAATGAATGTTGTTGTCGTGTGTAGTTCGCCAATAGATTGTCAACATTTATACACACATCAAAAGTGTCTAGGGATCAAGCATTTTTATGCGGATTTCTTGAGATTGAGATGTGGCTTTGTAATAAATTTATGATTTTATAAATTTATATGGATCCTTTTTGGTGCATTTCATAATTTGAATCAGGAACTGTGAATCAAATTCGAGTAAAAGATGAAAATCAGCTGTCAATATTTTCCCTATAAAAACATACAACGCATTGAAGACATTATTAGTGCTACTGTTTCCCTACTACTGATTAAAACCAACGTTATTATGGAGCGGCGACGTCATTTAAGCAGGGAAGAAATGCTCAGAGCCGTGGGAATGATAGAAGCTGGTTCCCGGCAACGTACTGTGGCTGTAGCTCTGAATACAAGTCAGAGTGTTATCAGTCGACTTTGGACACGTTACCGAAGCACTGGTACCGTGGCTGAGCGCCATGGAGGACGGTATCGCTGCACCACACGGAGACAAGACCGATACATTCAAATCTTAACTCGAAGAGCTCCAACAATAACCGCCATGATGTTAGCCGTGAGGCTTCATCACTCTTCAGGGAACTTAATTAGCGACCAAACAGTCAGAAACCGCTTGCATGAAGTGAACCTTCATTCCCGAAGACCGCTACGGGTACCACCTATAGCAATGCACAATCGTAGGATTCGATATCAATGGGCTCTTGAACACAGAAATTGGGCAGAAGAACAATGGCGTTTCGTGTGCTTTTCTGATGAGTCTCGTTTTGGTATGAGACCGGATACAAGACGTATACGACACTGGAGAACCCCTGGACGCCAACAGCGATTAAAATCCTGCCAGGAAGTCCATCCTTATAGTAGTGGAACCATCATGGTATGGGCGGGTATTTGGATCGGCGGAAGAACTGAGTTGATTTGGATCAGAGGCAACCTCAACGCTCAAATTTATGCTGAGACGATTGTATCAGACGTCATCGTTCCTCTACAAGTGCAAATCGGTCCCTTATTTCAGTTAATGCATGATAATGCACGACCGCACACCGCAAGAGTTGTAAGACAGACTCTCGCCGCAGCTAACATCAATGTCCTGCCCTGGCCTGCTCAGTCGCCAGACTTGAACCCGATTGAGCATGCATGGGATATGCTACAGAGAAGAGCTCTGCCGAATATGGAGGGTATCCAGTCGCAAGAAGACCTTTTTTTGTTGTTGCAACGAACATGGGCGGCCATTCCACAGCGTGATTTGGATGAACTCATTTTGAGTATGCCAAACCGATGTTCTTGTGTTGTTAGTGTTCGCGGTAGAAACACGGATTATTAATTGTTTAAGTTACCCAATAAAAGTTTAGAGAAAACTGTTATTTCAGTCTTTTTTTCGAACTTTTGTGTTAGTGGTTCAAATGTCAAAAATCCCTTTATTAGGAAAATGGCAAATTTCTTTATTAATGCAAAGGTGACTTGGTTTATCGTTACTGTGACAAACGAAAACACTTTATTTGATGAATCCTTAAAGAAAATTTTAATTAATATCAATCAGGAGAAAAGTTATTGCAAAAATATATGTTGATCCCTAGACACTTTTGATGTGTGTAGTTCATCTTATTTCGTCAGCAGTAATCAGTAAGTTTACCTGAATAAGTGAAACCAACATACAGTCCACTGAAAACACTGTCACTGAAAGCCTTTTTGCTACTGTTAGTGTGTTACGAAATTACCCCGATCATTTGAGGACAGTAATGGATAGGTACTCGTTTGGAACTCGGTGCTCTGAAATTATACAATCCTATTGTTAGTGTGTTACGCAATTACCCCGCAGATCCTGTAGGGCGCTGACTTTTAATTTGATTTCCAGTTTGTATAAGAAAGGGGAAAATTCATGTCAGCATACGTATGGAAATAAAAAGTGTTTATCTTTCTAAATTCTATTCAATAAACGTGTCCCTATTCTCAAAACCACTCGTAATTAAGTTACGACCACGCTCGACATGATTTATCGCACAGGGGACGAATTCTTTACGCATATTTCACTCGATACCGCTCGAACTCGAAAGGGATGTCAAACATACAGTAAATATAATAAAGATGAGGAACGAATTACTTTTTTGTTAACACGCACCACGGGGGGGGGTCTCGGGAACCCAAAGATCATATCGGCTTACAATCGTGCGAATTAATTAGTTGCCTGGAACCTTCGACATTCGCTGGCGTTATTATAAAATACTTATTAAACTTAGCAATGCAAATGTTATGGTTGACGTGGCTAGGGGTCCCAGAGACCCCGCGTTCGGTAAAATAGCGACGATTTAAGTAAATAAATTTTCAATTGACCCTCTAAAAACTTATTGACCTTCTAATGATGAACTCTTTTTATAATTAATTATTGAGCCTCTTGGGCTTTTCTCATAGTTGGTCGGAGAAATTAAGCTTAGTTGCTGCGACCAGGTTAGTTTGGAACTGTGGCCAACCACGTGCGAGACGAATTCGTCGTAATAACTAAACTAGGGCACCTCGACCAAATGGGTTAGGTTAGAACTATGACCAACCGTTGACCAACCGACTAACCTACATCCAAGTTGGTCGCAGTTATTTGGCCATTTAGTACCTATTTAAAAAGGAACACAAAATAGGAATTATTTGAGATTCATAAAATCAAGCGCAATCATTATATTAGTATTCAATAATATTTTTAGGACCCCAAAATAGGAAATATTTGAAGTTCACAGAAAGCGGTTCAATCATTTTATTAGAGTGTTCAATAGTATTTTTAGGCGCGCACAATTAAATTACCTTATTGAGGTTTAATTAAATAAATGCCTTTGAGTAAAGTGCGATTTTAATCCCTTAGATTGGAAACTGTCGGAATGAGTAACGTATTTTAGTAGTTTTTTGTCTTTTAATGGCGGCAATTATAGTTTGGTTGTTTCAGTGTGGTACAATATTTATTTAAACTTCTCGTACACAAAAATGGTACAAAGGCGGACTAAGCATTCTCTACCAATTAACCAAGGATCAGTGGCGTGCATTGGTTTTCAGAATAGGTAGGCAGGCACTGGCACTAGGCTGGGTCTAGTCTAGGCAGACGCGGTCACTAATCAGAAACATAAAAAAGTATGTTGTATTTTGAATGTTCAAATTATTTTCTTACCCACGTATGATAATTTAGTGAGTTTCATAATTGTGAGGCGCACATACATTAAAATGTAATTCACAGGCATAAGGTAATTTATCGAGGTAGGCACTGCTTATGTGCCTTTATGAAATGCACGCCACTACCAAGGATAGTGAAGAGATAAGAGTTTGTGTTATAAACTAGCTGACCCGTCGAACTTCGTACCACCTCAGAATAAAAAAAAAATCCATACAAAATATATGAGAAAATCTTATATATATATTTTTTCTTTGTGAATTTTCCCCATGTTTATTCTGCTATTCGGGGCGGAGACAAATCAAACAAACCAAAGATCATAAAAATCGGTTCCGTGTTTCTCCCGACTTTATTTTATAAAGTACTAGCGACCCGCCCCGGCTTCGCACGGGTGCAATACTGATACTAAGTACAGGTATTTCAAGAATGCCAGCACGCGCCGCCGCGGCCGGTACCGCAGCAACCGCTGTCCCTGCATTTTAAATCTGTAATATCTTCGAAAATATTCATTTAAATTACATGCTGTTACATGCGGGCCATATTTATCTATATTAAATGCACAATGTATTTAAGGTACTTAATTGGATAAGGATTAATGCTGTATTGCTTAAAATCGCTTCGTAAATAAGCCATTATTTCTCGTAAAAAGTAAAGGATAAAAACTGATTATTGTGGGTTATCCCTAAGAGATAGACATATACCATCGCGGACTTTTTTGTAGACCTTTTTAAGGTGTACAATACTGTAGTACATAATTTTGACCTATCTCGTAGGGTTCAGCCAGCGTTTGAAAAGTAAACGCAAAAAAATGTGTTTATTTACGACATCACATGCATGCATGTATTATATATACTAGTTATATATATAAACCTTCCTCTTGAATCACTCTATCTATTAGAAAAACCGCATCAAAATCCGATGCGTAGTTTTAAAGATCTAAGCGTTCAAAGGGACAGAGAAATCGACTTTGTTTTATACTATGTAGTGACTAGCTGACCCGGCGAACTTCGTACCGCCTAAATGTATAAGAAAATTAATAATATCATTTTTGCTATCGTGAATTTTTCTCATATTTTAATAGTTATTCTGCTTTTCGGGGCGTAGACAAATCCAACAAACCAGGGATCATAAAAACCGGTTTAGCCATTCTCGAGTTATAAATGGTGTAACTAACCCGATACAGATAAAAGATAAATAGTCTAGTAAGAAAATTAAATACATTCTTTTTAAGAACATACACATACCTCGTTATTAAACACTTCTTGATTAATTAATCTGTTAATCAATCAGCCTAGCGTTTTCTCGACCATGTTGGGGTCAGCTTCCAGTCTAACCGGGAGCAGCTGAATACCAGTACTTACGAGGTGACTGCCTTTTCGACCTCCAAAACCTAGTAAGTGAGCAGCACGATACCCTTTTGCAAGACTGGTTGTCAGACTTTCGGGCTTCTGACTAGCCGAAACAACGCGACAACGCGACGCATCTCTATTAGAACAATTTCTATAAACATTTGATGGAAATTGTTTTACCAGAATCGCGTCGCACCATCGCGTCGCGCCTGTCTGAGACTTTAAAAACGTGCTTCCTGAAAAAAAAAGCTCAAAAGAAAACATTAAAGTCTGAGCCAATTTAACAACTCAGTGAAAGGAATACGGACATTATCTTGTACTTTATGCACTTATGATTTACATTCTCACCTTCGTAGAAACAGCTCCAGTCTTTTCCGAGTAATTGAGCACCCAAACAAACAAATACAGAGTTTTATTTTATTACTATAAAAAGTTGAAACTGGTAACTGGCCATTCAAGCCTGCATGCAAATAAGTGCAGAATATAATTTAAACACGTAACTTTGCCGTATATTTAGTGAATTATTTTCTATTTAAATATGTCTGGAGTCACCCTTTTGGTAGTTTGCTCGTAAAAGTTAACGGCCGTAATTTTTATGGGCGAGTCACCTTCGGCTCTTTGTGGCCGGACCACATACGCATACTAATAAAAATTGAAAAATAAATGTACTAGTTTACTTAAGCTGGACAAATAATGCCGATGTTTTCGCCACGAGAAATATTTTTATAAGTTAAGATTTAAAAACTGCTGGCCACTTATGTAATTGCTTTCAATTTCAACAATCGTTGTAGTTTTCATTTCGTTTCAACCCTTTCCTGTACTCTCAGAGCGGTTCCGCACTACATCCGATCCGAATGCGAATTAAAGATCCGACTTCAATCCGAATTTGAAATGTTCTAAATTCTGACGGATAGAATTCGGATGTAGGGCACAACCCCTCATACAAATAGGACTACGGTCACTTCGGACCGGCATTTCTCGGATTCGGATCGGATGTTATGCGCAACCGCCCTTATTCTGTAACACACTATCACATGAAATCGCGAAAAAAAAATCAGCTTCCCTACATTTATGTTCGCATAACTCGTCAAAATGTAGGAAACTGGTGATTATTTTTTCGCGATTTCAGGTTTGGTCCCATACTAATAGTTGTTGTTGTTGTAATAAATACAATGACCGCTGAAGAGGTTATCCATTGATTACCGGACACCCTGTATATAGTAAAAGTACTCCATTGCAAAACGTCGGATATGTAAAATATCTCGAATGGTTCCACTTACAGTGAAATTAGAGCGAAATCTATTCGCAGTAGAAAACCATTAGCTAAATAAGTTATTACTTCGTCGAGATAAAATTAATATGCAGTCTCGTTACTTCATTCTAAGATCTATCTCTTCGGTCTGACTTAGTATTATCGATAGTAAACTCTATTTGGAGAAGTATAAGGTTGGTGTTAGATTGTACTGTGAGATTTTTATGTTCTAATGAAATTATTTTCCACCGCAAGACTGCTGGGTTCTTTATTTTGTTATTAGTCCTATTGTAGTAAACATTGCGAATTATGTCAAGTTTGCCCCGAGACTTAGATATGTATACAATTTATCTGTACAAATAAAATTGAGCTCGGCGATGAACGGCACGACCGATTTGGCTATTTTTTTGTTTCATATGTTCGAAATATTGAAATTGGAAAATTTGGGAAAGCTTTCTTGTATGAAATATGAAAGCTTTCTTGGATACAGGAACATCAGTCTGACGGGTCCGCTACTTTATAATAAATATAATCACGTTTAAACTAGAAATATGCTTGAGAAAAAAAACATTAAACTTTTTAATTTTTTATGTAATTCTAGCAGCGCCCCGCGGTTTCACCCGCGTTAGTTTCGATCCCTTGGGAATATCGGGATAAAAAGTATCCTCTGTTAATCCTGCTGGTCGATTCTGTAAAAATCTCACCGTGATAACTTAGGTGAAGTGAGCTATCAATAGGGGCAATCCCTAACTTCAGGTGGAGTGACAGCTCACTTCACCTAAGTTTTTCACGGTTTTTACAGAATAGCACTGCTGGTTATAAACTCTCAGTGTGCCGAATTTCATTCAAATCCGTCCAACGGCTTACGCGTGATTGAGTAACAAACATCCCAACATCTTCACAAACTTTCACATTTATAATATTAGTAGTATATTAGCATTTTAGGTAGTAAGTACCTACTACCTAAATTATGACCAGCAAATTCCATAGTTTCAGCTTCATTTCCACACAAAACTGTTTCACATTCTTTCATATTACTTGGGGAAATATAACACACTAGCTTTTGCCCGCGACTTCGCTCGCGTTAATTATCGTTATATTCGGGGGGGGGGGGGGGGGGGGCTATGTCACTCTCCATCCCTTCAACTATCTCCACTTAAAAAATCACGTCAATTCGTCGCTCCGTTTTGCCGTGAAAGACGGACAAACAAACAGACACACACACTTTCACATTTATAATATTAGTATGGATTGTACAGACGTCAGCACACCAAGCTACCCGAAACTGTCAAATCTTCCCAATCAACTTTGAACATTATGCTTTAGCGATAAAGTTGAAAATCTATTAAAGGAAAGATTGTAGTAGCTTGATGTGCTGGCGTCTGTACTATAGCACGTTAAACCGTTGGTCCCGGCAGTCATTTGTAGATCTTTGACAGTCGTTACAAGTTGTCAGAAGCCCGAAAGTCTGACAGCCAGTCTTACCAAGGAGTATCGCGTTACCCAGTACCTGGGTTGTGGACGTCAGATAGGCAGTCGCTCTATGAAAAATACTGGTACAGACGCCAGCACTTCAAGCTACCCGAAATTATCAAATCTTCCCAATCAACTTTGAACATTATGCTTTAGCGATAAAGTTGAAAATCTATTAAAGAACATTGACAGTTTTTATTACCTTGATGTGCTGGCGTCTGTACTATTCAGCTGCAACCGGTTAGACTGGGAGCCGACCCCAACATAGTTGGGACAAGGCTAGGCTGATGATGATGATGACTACTAGTGTATTATAATAATCCATCCGTCTTGTCTATTTGTCGTCGACGAAATACACATTGTTCTAACGTCAAAGCTCGCGCGATCGTGCGAGTCAAACGCAATTAGACTCTCATTTAAACACTGTTCACGCAGTTTAACTAACAAAACATCTTGTATTGTTTTATTAAATCTACCACACACAGATCGAGTAGAAAACATAATTAAATCAAAGTAAATTTTCACCACATCACACACCACAAATTGCACGTTGACATGCAAATTGATTAGTTCTTAAACGCATGGTGACTGCGTATGCGCAACAGTGTCGATACTAGATCGTTTTGACGATCTATTTTAATTAGTTTTAACACTGGATGGATGGATGTGTGTGCTTTGGAATTTAGGTACGTTGTACTTGTATATGGGATACTTGAACTGCCCCATTGGTCTCGTGGGCGCAAGCGCGACTGCTGAGCGTGGGGTCCTGGGTTCGATTCCCGGGTCGGACAAAGTGTTATTGAGTTTTTCCACTAAGAATTTCTTAGTAACAGCCCGGAGTTTGGAAGTTGGCGATGTGATACCCAAGTGCCACGGAAAGCACGTTAAGCCGTTGGTGCTCCGCCTTATCTCTCTCCGGTCGTGTCGGATTGCCGTCCCATTCGGGCTATGAGAGTGAGGGAAGAGGGAGTGCACCTGTGTCTGCGCGTACACTTGTGCACTATAATATCTCCTGCGTTCGTGGTTAATCTCCGTTGAGATTGGCCACCGTGACTGAAATCGGTCGGGGAGGCTATTGTTATTATATGGGATACTGGTTTTAGTCCGCGCCTTCAGTTCCGTGAAGGTCAGAAATTAACTCGGGAAAGTACTACCTCGATAAAAAGTCCCGTGTCTTAACCCAGGTCATGGTCTAACTATTTGCCAAACTGTATCGAAATCCATTCAGCCCTTACTGGCTGAATGGATTTCGATACAGTTGGGTGAAAAGGTCCACAAAGGACCGACAGAATTACTTTAGAATTTATATTTTTGGTATGGACTTGTGAATTTTTCAACAGAAAAATCAGGAGCTCTGACTTGATTTGCGAATATTTTTATCACGTCTTAAGCTGTTCTCTAATAGTTCGTGACGATACGAGTCGTAGACGTTGAGTAGTATTATTGTGGTAGAATGCTGCGGTTAGCCCGTGGATGGGTGAATCTATTTTCACACCAAGACCCCTCCGTGCTTCGGAAAGCACGTTAAGCCGCTGATCCCGACTGTTATTCGTGGATCTTTGACCGTCGTTACTGGTCGTTAAAAGCCCGAAAGTCTGACACCAGTCTTACCAAGGGATATCGTAGTACCCAGTAACTGGGCTATGGAGGTCGGATTATCGTATAGGCAGTCGCTCCATGTAAAATACTGGTATTCAGCTCTGGCATCCAGTTAAGGCTCTTTCAAACAGGCGCGACACACGAATCGCGAGCGTTGCTGTCGCGTCGTCCGTCGTGTCGCGTGTCGCTCCTGTTTGCAGGTCTCCACGGTGAAGGAAAACATCGTGAGGAAACCGGCATGTCCTAGAACCAAAACTTCGAAGTCATGTGACATCTACCAACCTGCACTGCACCCTAGCTGCGTAACACACTATCGATCACAATTTGAATCATTTTGAAGCATATTGCTAATCCATTGCCACTTTGCAACTTTGTCTGCTCAACAACGTAAATGACGCAATGAATGTTTTTGAATTGTCAAAATGAAAGCCATTGCTAGGTACTACCTATTTATGTGTTACGCAATTACCCCGCTGGCCCGCGTGGTAGGTTATAGCCCACACCTTCTCGAAGAGAGAAGGCATGTGTCCCAGCCTTGGGAATATTATAGGCTGATAATGAGAACTTGATGATCAGTAAGGTGGTCTAAACTACAAACATCATTCCTAGATAATCGATTTGTTCATAACGAAATAAATTGTACAAATACAATAACTAATTAACATCTCTTTAGCCACTAGGTGTGAACTATGTAATGCTATGTAATGTTATTATCTGCACGAACACATAATGAGAATATCTTGTAAGGGTATTAAATATTCACATCATGGTGACTCCTTTAAAAGGTGTAACATAATTAATGCAAGACCTCATACACCTCAATTTGAGTATTTAGTTAAAAGCACAATACAATGACCAAAACTTATTTTTTTACAGCTTGCTATTTTTATTAGAAAATCGTGTAGAGACTATCATTATTTTATGCATATAAAATTGAGTCTTAGTGCCTTGAAATAAAATTTAATTTTATTTGGCTCAATCGGCGGTTAGTATGAAAATATAAATAATTTAAAAAAAAACCTATATTAAAAGTTACTGAAATCGATTCAGTAGTCAATTATGAACAAACTACAGACTTCTTTCAGGACTTGCGTTTATTCTTTTACACCTTGTATAAAGCATGGAAGTGAAATAAACTTCAGCATATAGATAGTGCAATCCACTAGGACGCGCCCCACTCTTCTTCCGAATCGTTGAGTGTTTATCGCTAGTTAATTCCATTAGTGTTTTAGTTCTTTCGACACACTGTAATTACCCACTAATAATAATTCGTGTGTATTTACAAAACTAAAACACTAGCGGAATGTTGCACACTTCTGCTGTAAGCATTAGGAAAAAGAGTATGGCGCGACTTCGTGGATTGCACTATCTATAAATGAAGCACATTGGAGATGTCAATTTATGAACAATCCGTCTAAACAAAATAATTGCCTTTGTTTAATGAGTAGCAAGCCGTTTAGAGCTGCGATTTACGAGTGTAGGTCGTAGGTTCGTGCTCAGACAAGCGCTTTACTTTGTGTAAATTATTTCATCACCACTGCTCTCAAAACGGTGAAGGAGAACATCGTGAGGAAACCGGCATGTCTGAGAACCAAAAAATTTTAAGACATGTGACATGCAATAAACCGCACTAGGCACGCGTGGTGAAATTATGACCCACTCCTTCGCACAGAGAGCATGTGGTGAGAGGAGCATGTGGGAGCATTATAGGCTGATTATGTCTTTGGGAACTACTCGTAACCAATAAGGCAACTAACAATCCAACATTTGTGAAACATCTAAGTGCGTTTTATTTAAATAAATAGGTTGGTTGCAAGTTGCAACATAATTTGATGGCGTTCGCAAGCCAGACATGTCTACGATACGGAATGAGTAAGAAGTAATGAGTGATACACACTACCGAGACTCGAGACTGTGGGGCGACGATGTTACAAAGTATGTATGTTAATGATAAATTGTGTAGTGTTTTGTTTCGTGTCGGTTACTGACGGTTGCGCATGTGTGCGTAACCTCTTCCGAGCCGCTTGTTTCTGTCCTGAGGGGTTTTTGCCTGGGCATTTTGGGACGCCCAATAACTGCCCTGTTTTCATACGTTTATTGGGCATAAATGGACGTTTATTGGGCATTTACTCAATATATCCCAAAATGCCCAGGCAAAAACCCATCTCTAGTCCTGACTGAATTTGTTTATACTGTAATTATGCGCATTTTTGTATGGAGCCTTGCCTGATGACCAATATAGTTATAGAGTAACGACTGTCTGACTTGCCACGAATAACGTGCTAGGCACGGAGGGGTCTTAGTATATAAAAAATGGTCACCCATTCAGGGACCAACCGCGGCAAGCGCAGCTTAACCTGAACGATCCTTGCGGCTGCTATTACTTAGCCATAAGCCCCTCAATGTTATAAACTAATATTATTGATAATTGCAGTGAGCATTAGCTTCATAAACTAATACGTTTACGTGGTACTTGCTGATCTGATATCTCTTTAACCCGGTATTTCACAGCCTTCTGCTCATAATGAAAATTGATGCTTATGATATAAACTTTCATTTGATGTATATGTTTTTACTGGACATACCGGGTAAAACGCCCATCATTCTTTAGCTAGATGGAGTCGACATTTCCTATTTCTATGAGAAGAAATGGGGTAACAAACTCATGCGTCCAAGTCATTTTTATAGTCCAGAAGGCGTTTAAAAACGTTCATAATCTACCTCTGTTCCCGTTGAGTTACACCATTTTGTGTTACACTGTTACCCATACCCATTGGGAAAAAAATTACCGATTAGTAACACTGTAACTAAAACCCACATTTTTTTTCCCTTTTATTGACAATGTAACTCAACAGAACGCTGTGTTCCCGTTAAGTAACACCTTCTTGGGTACAAGAATTGTTGAAATACATCTTGACTTAATACGACGATTATCCCACAATAATGAGTATCTAAGGTCTAAGTTGGTTTACAAGCAATAATAAATAAGACGGAGCCCCGATTCTAATACCTAGTCGACGGAGCGCCCCTATTTCTGTCTGCAGGACTTAAAGGAACCTAACCTAACCCAAGTCGGGGTGCCACAAGTCCCAAGATCGGCCTTATAGAAACCATTATTTTTATACCGCAGGTTACAGTATAAATTGATGGGAAAAAATCGACGGGTTGTACTCCGGGAGTGCCGGCAGAAGTGAAAACTTAAATATTAATGTTCTGCATTTTTGATATTTTGGAATGGTTAGAGAATAATTTTGTACGAATTGCTTTCGTTATCAGTATAAAAGTATTATTATTTATGTGGTAGGATACAATATTTATTCATTGCGCTATCGTACACAAACATGACAATTATCGAACATTCGCGCAAGCGCCTTGCGGCGCCTGCCCTCTCTCCATCCGTCTTACGAATTCTCGATCAGGTCACGTGTCCTGACGCGAGTTTAGAGATTTTTACCCATTCCAAAAAAAATACGCCGTGCCGCTAAAGAAGTTTTCACTTCAACATTCGCGCAAGCGCCTTGCGCCGCCTGCCCTCTCTCCATCCGTCTTACGAATTCTCGATCAGGTGACGTGTCCTGACGCGAGTTTAGAGATTTTTACCCATTCCCAAAAAAATACGCAGCGCCGCTAAAGAAGTTTTCACTTCAAAAAAACGTGGCATTGAGTTACTGTGTTACTAATCGGTAATTTTTTTCTCAATGGGTAACAGTATAACACAAAATTGTGTAACTCAACGGGAACAAACTATAATCTAGTCGCAGTCTCATCTCGGCGACAAACAAATGTCAAAAATTTATGTAAGTAAATTGATTGTATTTTTGACAGATTGTGACTGAGATGAAACTATGAATGTTCTTACAATTACGAGAATTGCCCCTCAGATATGATTCCAGGCATTTTAGTTCCAGAACGCCATTTAAATTTTTGAAAAAAGATGTCACGTATTTCGTAGTACTGTCCACTTTTGAACAAGTACCGTATGAAGCCCATGGAAAATAAATGTTGAATGGAATGTCATTGTTTGTTTTGAGATATAACATTGTAGGTCATTTCAGTTCACAATTCAAAATGTCTCGTGTGGCACGCTCGGGTCCGTGAACAAAACAAAACAACATCTGGGTTGTTTTTCGGGTCTGCGGGACTCGAGACAATGATCTGTATGCCACACAATATTGTCGTGGTAGCCCCAAGGTTTCTTCACCCATTTCTGAAGCATCAGGCTGTCAACTGAAATTTTGAAACGACATACCACATGACATTTGCATTGTTATCGTAATTATATGTGTACTACATCTGGAATTGTAACTTCTACACCCATTTTTGAAATACCAAGTGGTGCGCTCAAATCTTGACGTGGAAATACCATTGTGACAGTTTTATTGCTATAATTACGTACCTTAAAAGTTTATCTCGAGGCGCTAACACACGTGGTGAATTGTGATTGATGCTCAATTGCTCATTTCGGTTCTGTATGAACTGAGGCTTTTGTTGCCCTGTAGACCAGTGGGACAATTACAGGTATTACTTTTTCTCAAACATGCTTGGAATTTGAGCGTTATTTTTACAACCTTTTTCGAGATAAATCGAAAATGCTGTACTGGTACATCCGAGCTGCGGCCGGCAATGTTAGTATGAAAACTCATATCTATCGTGTAAATAAAAAAATGGAACGATCTTTTTACTTCGAAACATGGCAACCAAGGAGGTAGCTTCCTGCCGGGGCAGCGGGATTGTCCGAAAGGGTTACCGCTACCCCGGAACACAAAGGGCTAAGGAAGGAACACGGGTGGGTTTTAGTCAGTAAGAGTCTGACACTCCCTTCTGCTCCACCCAGAGCGGGAGGGGTTTTTTTTTTTTTTTTTTGTGGATGGGAAATCATCCAATGACCCCTCCCGCTCTGGGTGGAGCAGAAGGGAGTATCAGACTCTTACTGACTAAAACCCACCCGTGTTCCTTCCTTAGCCCTTTGTGTTCCGGGGTAGCGGTAACCCTTTCGGACAATCCCGCTGCCCCGGCAGGAAGCTACCTCCTTGGTTGCCATGTTTCGAAGTAAAAAGAACGTTCCATTTTTTTATTTACACGATAGATATGAGTTTTCATACTAACATTGCCGGCCGCGGCCCATGAAAAGACATGGCCTCGGACTTGTGCAATGCCACCTCGAGACCCAACTGCCGGATCCTCTCCACGACTGTCGCAACCCCGCGTGTCATCGCGTCGGCCGCCGCCTGATGCGACCTCCCCTGCGCCAGGACCAGCGTGTCGTCAGCGTAGCAAACCACGCTGACTCCATCAGGGAGATCGGCCCGCAGCACCCAGTCGTAACCGATGTCCCACAGGAGCGGCCCCAGAACCGATCCCTGTGGGACACCGCACGACATCTCTCGCCGGTTCCATTCCCCGTTGCGACCGGGGTAGATGACGGCCCTGTCCGTCAGATACGCCCCGACTACACGACGGAGGTAGGTCGGCACCCGGTGATACCGGAGTGCCTCCCCAATGCAACTCCAGGGCAGGGTGTTAAAAGCGTTGGCGATGTCGAGTGACACCGCCACGACCACCCCACCCCGGGACACCGCATCCCCCGTCGTGAGGGCCCTCACGCGCATGATGGCGTCCACCGTGGAGCGCCCCTTGCGGAAGCCGAACTGGCTGTCCGCAAGATCCGGCCCCGTCCTCACCAGGTGCCCGACGAGGCGGCCCGCGATCACTCTCTCAAAGAGCTTGCCGACCTCGTCGAGCAGCACGATGGGCCGGAATGCGGACGGAGAGTCCGCAGGGCGCCCTGGCTTCTGTATGAGGACCAGCTTCCCCGTCTTCCAGCGGAGTGGAAACTGGCCCCTCTCCATGCATGCGCTTAAGAGCGCCTCTAGTCGGGGCCCGAGAGCCGTCGAGGCCAGGACCCAGGCCTTACCCGGCAAGCCGTCGGGTCCTGGGGCGGTATTTTTGGCCTTCAGCCTGTTTACCGCCACTCTCAGATCTACCCCGGTCACTTCAGGGATGTCGTCGTCGTCCGCGTGGTCCGCTTCAGGCACCGCAAGTGGCGGAGCCATGGGCGGGGGAGTGTGCTCCGCCCGTGAAAGGAACAGAGCGCTCACCACCTCCTCCACCAGCTGGGGGCGGAGACTCTGCGTCAGCGGGGGGGCCCAGGTGCGGAGTTTATTCCGCACCATTTTATAAGGGCGCCCCCATGGATCTCTGTTCAGAGTCTCCACCATCTCCTCGCGGGCCATATCCTTGGCCCGCTGGACAGCCTCTCGGAGGGCGGTCTTCGCCGCTCTGTACCCTACGTACAGCTCCGCCTCCGTGGCTTCCGCATCCGGAGGGCGGATGCGGAGCCTGCGGTGCCTGGTGTACAGGTGTCGCGCGTCGACGCACGCCTTGCGTAGCGATTCCACCTCGCGCGACCACCAGTACAACTGACGTCGGGCGCGTCCTGGCCGGACTCGGGGCATTGCCACGTCACATATCTCGGACATGGCCTCCCGGAACCACTCCGCCTCATCGTCGATATCGGCAGGCCTGTCCGGTGATGACACCCAGGCCTGCACGATCGACGCTTCCAGGAGGAGCTCCCGGTCCAGCTGCTTCAGCGCCCACCGCGGACCACTCGGGGCCTGTTGGACCGGCGCGCTGGAGGTCTGGGCGGAGACGTCGAACCGGATATACCGGTGATCGGAGTAGGTCTCCACCTCCTCCATGACGCGCCAGTCAATAACACTCTGTGCCAGAGCCACACAGACGTCTGTCTGTGTGTGTGTGTGTGTGTCTGTGTGTGTGTGTGTTGGTGTCTGTCTGTGTGTGGCGTCTGTGACAGGCGAGACGAGAGCAGCGGGATTGGCCGAAAGGGTTACCGCTACCCCGGAACATACAGGGCTAAGGAAGGAACACGGGTGGGTTTTAGTCAGTAAGAGTCTGACACTCCCTTCTGCTCCACCCAGAGCGGGAGGGGTCATTGGATGATTTCCCATCCACAAAAAAAAAAGGAGGTAGCGTATCAAAGATTTTATTTTTAATTTCGAACTGGCTTGCAAATAGAGCTGTTTAAAGTAAAAAAGAAACAAATGAAAAAGAAACAAACTGGTGACCGTGAAAAACTATAGTTGTTAGTAAACTATTGTTGTTACTTAGTTTGAATTTCCGCGCATTATTTGAGAAAGAAAAGTTCTACGCAAACCTTGGCTGCAACCAGGCATTGATGGACTCACGAATGTTTTTTCACGTTCGTCCATCATGCCTCTTTTGCAGTCCGCTGCAGTAATGTAAGTACTAATTATAACTCATAGAAATATTTTTGCTCCTTCAAGAACCCTAGAATTGTCAATTCGCTGTCAGTTGATTCTGAATCTGCCGTGATTTAAGACAAAAGAGTGCACTTTAGAATTGGTGTGCGGTCTGTTGAGTGAAGTTCGAATTTCATTTTTCAGAATAGAATATTATTTCATAGAAGGAAAGAAAGAAAATTTACAACTTGTAAAAAAAAATCATTGGTCCAATAAGTAATTGCGCGGAGGACAGCTATATGTTCTAATATCATAGAATTAATAGAATTTCGACTGGATCAGACCTGTGGAAGATGCTAACATCCATTCATCAACTAGAAAAGAGCTGATAATCTTCAAACGACTAAACTGATTTTCTTGAATCATAGCTAAGAACACCCTCACTCAAGACAACTTTCAAACATAACATAATAAAAAAAAAAATTGGTTCAGCCGTTTGGGAGCTACGATGCCGCAGACAGACACACTGATACACATAACACACGTTAACCTTATAACACCCCTCTTTTAAAAGAAACACCTGCATTCAAAAAAAGATAAGTTAACTCAAAAAAAAAAAGGATTGTGTGGTTTTATGAAACCACGGTAAAAGTGAAACTTTTTTTCATATTATATACATTTAACTAAAAATTTCACTTTATCCCTACTCCGCGGCCGACCGTCACGCGACATGCAACACACAGACGAAAAAGTTTGAGACGATGTAATAAAAGTTTCACTTTAATAATAAAAAAAAAACAATAAATATAACCATATATAATCAAATATAATCACGAGCACAGAACAGTACTTAGTAGGCAGTTGACTGGTGACTGTGGCAAGAAGGCTTCCACTCAGCATGATGCTGTGCTATGAGCGACCCTCAGCATAATCAGCCTATGATGTTCCCACTGCTGGGAGACCGGCCTCCTCTCTTCGAGAGAAAGAGTGGGCTGTAATCAACCGCGCGGGCCCAGTGCGGGTTGGTAAATGTCAGTGCCTTCGATTTTTTTGTTTTAAGACATGCCGGTTTCCTCACGATGTTTTCCTTCACCGTTTTAAGAGCAGTGGTGATGAAATTATTAACCTCTGTGGTTGGCACAGCGCTGATTTTCAGTGGTCACCCGTAAGCTATGTGTGAGCTGCCGATCGATTCTGTAAAAATCTTACCGTTAAAAGTTAGGTGAAGTGAGCTTAGAGTGAGCTGTCAAGAGTATCAGAATCCCTAGCATCAGGATGACACTGACAGCTCACTCCACGCTCACTTCATCTAAGTTTTCACGGTGAAGTGGTTACAGAATCGCACTCCTGCGCCAGTAGAGTTAGCTAGTCAATTAATTATAGAAATATTTTAGTGCGCAGACTAATTTGGCAATATCATCGAATCATAAAGTTTCATTTATCATTATATATCCTTTGTATTACTCGCAGTAGTTAGTGATTCACTTTCTGACATCCGTTTTGCAAATAGATGTCGCAGTAAGATCGTGAACATTGACATTTTTCTAATCTTCCAATCTATGAATCCGACTGAATTGTGTTGTTCTCGTCTTACGTTTCGTTTTTCTAAAGATGTTTTAAATACATATTTTATCACCACGGTCCATAAATCAATAAACGTAATTTGAGTTTTTTAGGTTTTAAACTATGTAATTTGCTTTTAATTGTCTACTTCCTAGCTGGCTCGTTTTAAGCATTATTTTATTTATTTATTTAATACTTCAAGCACATAAATGTACAGAGACGGATTTAATGCCATACTTACCTATGCATTTTCTACCAGTCAAAGCATTCTAAACAAATTTCGAAGTCTCTAACTGAATCACTATGGTACAATTCAGCTGCGTAACACTGCACAAGCAATGGTTTTCAATTTGACAGTTCAACAACATTCATTGCGTTATTTAGGTTGTTGAGTAGACAATTTTTTTTGAACATGTGAAGCAATGGATTAGCAATATCCTTCAAAATGATTCAGATTGAGATTAAAAGTTAAATACGTAATTAGGGTGCAGTTCTATATATCTATCTCAACCTGAATCAGCGCCAGATGTTTTATCCCCTTTCTCTTACAATTATGTCCGCAGCATTTGTGGTTGTGTTTGTGTTGTCTAATTTTACGCCACAACTAATAGAATATCATCAATATGTCGTTGGATTCGCTACTACACTGTCTTCGGGCGATGCCAACTATTCTTCAAGATAATTACTGCTGGCAATTTAGTGGTGAAACGATTCATAGTTATTGTTTAGTTATAATTGTTGATTAAAAGTGTTGTGTTATAAGGTAGAGCACCAGGTTAAGAAAAATATATGTATGTTCAAGAATTTTTTTGGTGATTTGGTCTAATATCTGAGTTTTCACTAACTACGTATAATTTGTGCGGTTCTGTGTTTTGACCATAGATATAAGAAAGAAGAAAAAAAAATCTATGGTTTTGACACTTGACGTCAAGCTATTTTCGATACAAAATTACAATTATCATTCTCTTGTCCTTATCTCATTTTATTTGGGGTTGGCTCTTCTTCTATTACAAATAAGAAGAAGAACGTAATTCTGGGCCGATCGACACGCTAAGAAAAAGAAGAGACAAAATATTTGATTTTTGAATGTTTATTTTTACGCTTTCACGCTAAAACGGCTGAACGGATTTAGATCAAATTTGACACATGTGTAGACCATAACCTAGATTAGGACATTTATGATTTTTTATCCCGATATTTCCACGGGATCGAGATTTGTGCGAATAAAATCGCGGGGCGCAGCTAGTCTGTACCTAATATTTATGTAAGAATTGAGCATCAATGGAATGGGTTTAATTTTTAACAGTAGCCACATCCGAAATGTTCACAAAGATACCAATAACGATTACGATACTACCGCCCATTCGGATCCTTTGAAAAAGGTATTAATAAAGCTAGTGCTACAATGCAAGCGTCGTAAATACGCTACATATCGCAAGCGCTCGCTCCGGATGTTAGCCAACAAACACCACTTTAAATCAACGGAAAACGACTTAGGAGTCATGTTAGGGTATGGTTACACGATTTGTGCATTCTCTTTTTTTATGACGTATAAGCTTTTTCGAGCATGAAGGAAAAAAAAAAGAATAAAAAACTTGCACCTAAAATGTGATGACTTAAATTTTCTTTGGTGTCCAAAAAACTTAGAGTTAGAGCAGTGTGTAAACTATTTCATCACCGTTGCTCTCGAAACGGTGAAGGAAAACATCATGAGGAAACTAGCATGTCCTAGAACCAAAAAATCGAAGACTTGTGATATCTACCAACTTGCACTGGGCCCGTGTGGTGGTTTACGGCCCACTCCCTGTCACCCCAGCAATGGGAACATTATACTGCTGGCTGATGAAGCTTTTTGGTATCCAAAAAATCTTATGTTGTCATACTTTACTAAATTGGTATAGCCAATGCGTCGCTAATTGCTGGCGTGCTTTCCCAAATATGAGTTGGTACCGAATACATACCTAGGTAGATTCATAGATATAAGAAAAAAGGTTTCTATGGGTAAATAATAATTTAATTTATCTTATTTGCATACAAGAGATATGCGTATACCAAAAAAACGATGTACTTATTAATAAATTGTCTCAAAAATCCACTAAAGCAATATGTACAACTGATTATATGTATGAAAAGACCATTTGTCAAATACAATTTTCGGTGCGAATAATGTGTCCTGCGCACAACAGCGGTCGAAAGCTGAGTCCCGGTGCGCTCCACATGATTGTTTTGGAAATAAACGCCATGGTCCGGTCACGCGCGCGTGATTTTAACGTAAACAAAGCGGTGTGAGCGCCCGTGCGTCTGTGTGTACCCGCCTTAGCAACAAAACGAATTATTTGTCATACATTCGCGCAAGATTATATGCCTTCTTATTGCGCGGTTTGAAACAGATGGTATGCGCGTGCGATTATTTATTTATATCGATACTTGTTTTTTTGTTTTTATCGATTGTCGTTTTTATGTTGTAATTATTTAGCAGTCTATGGCTTTTTAGCGAATGGGCTAAATAATTAGCCCATTCGCTAAAAAGCTACAAAATGCTAAAAAAAAACATTGAACTATATTTTTTTTTTTTTTTTTTATATATTTCGTTGTAGATTTCCGTGAGACATTACTTATTTAAAATTAAAAACACATACTTTACAGTTAGTTACTGGCTGGTCTCGCGTCTTTCCATGAGAACATGAAAGTTTTCCGCCGAAACTTTTGGAAACTAAGTTTAAAACGTAATACAAATCCTAGTCTTCTAATTAAACGTACATTTGCATGATTTATTCCGTCAGACAGTCGCTCCATGTTAAATACTGGTACTCAGCTGCATCCGGTTAGACTAGAAGCCGACCCCAACATAGTTGGGAAAAGGCTAGGCAGATGATTTGTATTGATAGTAAGTGTAATAATGCCAGCCTCTTATTGTCCCACGGCAGCCTCTTGTCATACAGAGAAGGCGCAAGCAATGATCCAGGTCCAGGTTTCCTCACGATGTTAGCCTTAACGGAAATCAGTAATGTTCAAGATAAACTCCTTGATAAAGTTACATTGGTACTTGCCCGGATTTGAATCCACAACCTCAACCTGCATTAGAGGCGAGGCCTTAACCTTTTAACCGCCCGGCTTCATAACAATTGTCGTGCCCCCAGCGCCCGGCACAGTGATTCGAAAAAAAAATTTTTTTTTCGAATAACCTGGGGCCCAATTCTGTAAAATAACCAACTTGTCAATAGTGTGTCGGTAGTGTGTCAGTAGTGTCTCAATAGAATAGTCATTGACATTTGCTATTCTACAAATTATTTATGGTCATTGACTTGCCACTGTAGTCCCATTGAAACGCCATAGTAAGACTATTGTAATAATTGGTAGTCTGGTTCACTATAATGTGTTAGTGGCATCGTGATGGCCAAAGTTACGGTATTCTGTAAATATTTTAAGTGTATTTGACAGTTGTGTCTATCGTGTTTGAATAGTGTTTTGGCCATCAAACTGCCATTGTGACGCCATCGAACAACGACACCTCTTTTCTCTATTGATTTGGTTAAATTTGTTAATTTTTTCAATTTAAAATAAAGTCTCCGTGTGTATGTGCGTCTTACGTAGTGAAATAAATAAAGTGGACGTAGTTTTTCGCCACAATGAGGCGTTCTGTACCTAATTTGCGGTGGCTTATTTTGGCATTGACGTGCCGACGTTTGCGCTGAGAGCTGTGAAAAAACTTATTCTTAATATATAAAATTCTCGTGTTAGTGTTAGTTACCATCATTGATATATATGTTACACTAGATTAGCAATTACCGCACCAAGGCGTTGCCACTAGGCTGATGGCCACAGCCATCAGCGTAGCTAACGTCAGTTCAGTGCTCTGTGTGACGCCAACCGAAGTCAACTGAGTGACATGCGACAAAAAATATCGCGAAAGAGTGCGATTCAAGATCACAAAAACATAATAAATTAACCGGAATTACTTTCCACACGTAAATTTATTGTCTCTGTGTTTATATCAACCTAAAAACGCAATAAAATGTAGAATTTTGTAAATTAGGTTCAGTGTTACCACTAAAACTTAGTTTTAGTTTCCCACATTAGTGGGAGTTTTTAATTTATGGAATAAGTGATTTTAAATATTTTTTAATAAGTAATAACAACGTAGCAGGGTGCCTAAAGATGCAGCACACCGTGAAAAATGGGTGGAAATAATCCGATTGCTGAGAAAAGAGACTGACTGGTTATTCAATTTCATTAATAATGAAGAAAAAATATTCAAAAAGAAAATGTCTTAGTTATTTTCATTATTTATAAACTTCTATTACACATCCAATAAGAAATACATAATTCAAATATTTAAAAAATAATTTAACTTAACCTAAAACGCTTTTTATGGCTTAAAATGTTGGGGAAAATTTCGCATGGGTAGGCAACCCCATCCCGTCATTGCATGTTTATAATGCGTCTAATCTAAGCGACGGTATTATTCTTACGACGTGTGTAAGTGAGACAGATATATGTTTACTTTTAAATGTTTAGTGGTTTCAAAGCTACGTCGTCGCGTTTATAAAGTGGCTACACTTTTTTGACACATTTTATTGAGGTTTGCTTCTCTAGTTATATAGCTCAATGGTTACCATACTCCTCCGAAACGGCTGGACCGATTTGTATGAAATTTTGCGTGCATACGGGGTAGGTCTGAGAATCGGCCAACATCTATTTTTCATACCCATATTTTTTTTTTGCATAACGACGTTTGCTGGCTCAGCTAGTATCGCAGTAAATTCATCACGTTTTTAGGGTTCCGTACCAAAATGGTAAAAAGGGACCCTCATAGTGCGACTCAGACTGTCTATCTGTCTGTCCGTCTATCACAGTGGATAGCTCAAGAACTACTAATGCTATCAACTTGAAATTTGGAATAGTTTTAGATGACGTTTCTCCAACTATTTTGCAATTAAGAAAGATTTTTTTTTTGCCACATGGACTGAAAGTACCTTAACAATTTGAAGTGGGGCTACTAGGGCATGTGGGGTATCATATTAAAGAGCGCTGTTTGTACATTCCCAAATACTTTTTTTTAGGTCGCATAGTGTTCGACTTTTGATGAAAACTTAAAAAATATACCATTCCGAAAATCTGAATCTATGTGATAGAAGTTTATATAAAGATTACAGGAAAAATAAAACGATGTCTCTAAATAGCACACTTTTTCAGAAATTGACAATAAAAATACATTAGTTCCACTATCGGTCAAGAGATGGCGCTGATCAGTGTTGAAATCCACCTGTCCGTCTATCCTACATTTTGAAGGACTGTACGTAAAGTAACACATCCAAAATATGCATTTATGATGGTACAGAACCCTTGGTGCACGAATCCGACTCGCTCTTGACCGGTTTTTTGAATTTACTCTCCCAAAAACAATTGGGACTTTTTCACTTACCATATCGTCGTCGTTTTAGATGATGATCAAGGAACGTATACTCTCTATGATAATATTTTGGAAAATAAAATTTAAAACCAATGAAAACAGCCGCTGCAAGTTTTTTTACAGCGGTTTTTTTTTTTCAGAAAGACAGCCTAAATTGTGATTAAAAAAAAAAATTTAACAATAAACGCATTTTTTTTTTAAATTTGATGTTTTCGATCATAAAACGTTTTCGTATTATTAAAAAACCCTTAATATAAATATTTAATTGATAAAAATAGGATTTCAAAAAGTGGTAGGTTTGGTGTACCTCTACGGTTGCATGGTAGATTTTTGTTGGCAACACTGAAAACTATTGTACTGCCACACTATCGACATACTATCGACACACTACTGAGACACCACTGAAACGCCATTGAAGTTTTTACAGAATGCCAAATTTGCAACAGTGGCAAAATAATGTCTGTAGTGTGTCGATAGAATGTCAATGGCGTGTTGCTTAACTCAAAGTTACAGAATTGGGCCCCTGATAGAGTACAGCGTAATTAATAAAAAAAACAGAGTAAACGAGCTGCGGTATTTGGTCGTAAATATACGACGCTGGCGAAATGGCCACGAAAATATTTGTCGGATTAATCCGACGTAAGCGGTTAAAGGGTTAAGTGGTACGCGCCAGGTTAGCCCGCGAAATTCAAATTTTCTTACGATTTTTGGCAATTTGTAGATCAGTGTTAGGTTGTTGAACAAAATATGATTCGTGATTATAGCATGAATGTCATCATCTGCCTAGCCTTTTCCCAACTATGTTAGTCGGCTTCCAATATAACCGGAGACAACTGAATACAAGTATTTTACATGGAGCGACTATCTGACCTCCACAACCCAGTGACTGGGTAATATTGGGTTTGGTATACTGGTTGTCAGATTTTCGGGTTTCAGATTATCCGTAACGACTATCAAAGATCCACGAATTACAGCCGGGACCAATGACTTAGCGTACTTTCCGAGGCACGAAGGGGTCTCGGTACGTAAAGCTGATCACCCATCCACAAACCAACCGCGGCAAGCGTAGCTTAACTTGATCGATTAACCTGTGCGGCTGTTATTATTTAGCCATTGGCCCCTCTCGTGACCGTTACATGTATGTATTTACAGAATTATAATCATTGAAATCACTAATACAACCCTCTTAAGCTCATATAATCCTATTGATTCGGTATTAATTAATGAAATAGTCATTCAATAGGATTTTATGAACTTAGAGGGACTTATGATGATTTTAATGATGCACTTCCCCGTTAATTACTGGACCATCTAATCATAAAAAGCAACAAAAACGAAGCGTTTGCTACCGAACTACCTTGCACAGAAACACCAACATTACTCCCGCTGCATACCAAAATTGATTTATGTAACACTATAAGCAAAATCATAGTTATTACTTTCGTATATATTACAAAATATCTATTCAGAAACGGATAATTATACAGTGTTTATGCGACCTAATGCTCGTTGTTAATTTACACCAAGACTGTGCTATAGAAGTTTATTGGCTACTGAAAATAAATAAGGCGACGTGCTGACAGTAAGTTTGTGTTGCGACGCGGTAATTGCTTGAAATCTTGTGTCTTGAGACAGATATAGGATATAATGGTTGTCGAGGTGTGTTGGAGACAGTTTGTGCGTTTGTGCGCCTGTATGCCAAGCAGGGTTAGGCAGAGGCAGAAGTGTACCTGGATTGTCCGAAAGGGCTACCGCTGCCCCGGAACATAAAGGGCTAAGGAAGGAACACGGGTGGGTTTTAGTCAGTAAGAGTCTGACACTCCCTCCTGCTCCACCCTGAGAGCGGGAGGGGCCATTTGATGATTTCCCATACACAAAAAAAAAAGGGCACCCACACTTCCGCCAGTTATTTGAGTCCCATGTAATAGGACACAAATTCGACTCCGGGCTGTTATTTAGAAATTCCAGATGGAACATATTGCCCGACTATGGAATCGAACCCAGGACCTCATGGTCAGCAGTAGCGCTTGTGACCACTAAACAAAGTTATGAGACATTTATCTGCAAACTTAAGGCTTAAAAGGTGTCTTTCGAATATCACATTGAGTTATAAATAATTTCTATTCAGCAAAAGACTGCCCGAATGATTGATCATATAATCATGTGATAAAAAAGTTGGATCGTCAAACTTATCAGGGAACGAAAACAATTATTATGTCAATTACGATTTTGCAGTCTAATAATACGGGTAACGAGGTTTCGGGATGAAATTATTGAGGCTAACGCGCGTTCATTCGGGATTTTATAGTCAAATTTGGTTGGCGTTATTATTAAATTTCGTTCAAGCTGGATTAATTTGGGATAGCATTCTTTTTGGGAACCTGAATTGTTCAAACGTAAACATAACTTATCCTTTCATAGACCTCTGATAATTTCTGCCCAAATAAATAGTGCCGGATAACTCATTACATACTACGTCTCAAAATTCTAAATAAAAAGTTGTTTATTCAAATTAGGCTGAGAATCAACACTTTTTAACCGACTTCAAAAAAGGAGAAGTTTCTCAATTCGGATGTTTATATGTAAGTATATTTTCTTCGAGCATAACTCCGTCATATATTGACGGATCTGCAAAATTCTTTTTTTTGTTCGAAAGAGGTTTATTTCGAAATGGTCGCATTGAAATTACGTACAGATCTGATGATGAGAAAGGTTGCTTATTCCAATTATGCTGAAAACCAACACTTTTGACCGTCAATAAGACAGTCCTCAAAACGCCTATACCACTTCCTAGCGGCTGGGAAGAAGTGGCGCAACAAACTCTCCGGCCTATCGATTCTGTAAAAATCTCATCGTGATAACATACCTAAGTGAAGTGAGCGTGAAGTGAACTATCAATGGAGGCAATCCCTAACATCAGGTGGAATGACAGCTCACTTCACCTTAGTTTTCACGGTGAGATTTTTACAGAATAGCATTGTAGCAGCACAGCTGTCTGTTAACGGGCACTCCAGCAAGTGGGACATGGTCTGATTATAGGCACCGCACTAGCACTGGGTATTGTATGGGTCAGTAATCCCCCACTTCTACAAATTATGTCTGAAAGTCTCATTTCATGCAGCCAAAGTCAAAGAAACACCAATAAAATAATTACATTTCTTGCCATAGATATGTCTTTCACATTCAGTACCTATATGCCATCTAACTTCTCCAACGTCCATCTGGCTCCATGAGCACCCTTTAAAAATGTCAAAAAGGTAAACAGTTTCTCTATACAGCGTCATAAACTAGAAATCGCCACTAAAAGCAGTAAGCACATAGTTTGCTGGTGATATGACCCGGCCCGACACTTAACGGTTCTTACTCAAAGTATAGAAAGTACTGCCGGCTTGTGTAACAAATTATTGGCTTTAAACGTGACGCTGACGACACCTATATATCTTAATGTAGTGCATAGTAACTTGATGGTGGTGGTGGCAGATTTGTCAGCAATTTCGATTGGGAGCGGGAACGGTATGACCGTGGTTATGAGAATACATGGAAATCCCTTCCAGCTCTGTCTGTGTATCAACGTCTCTCTTCCAAATGCGATGTTAAGTGTCTTATTATATATTTAATTGGTTACTTTAGAGTAGCGTCATGGTTGGTGGACGACGGGCCTAATGTTTAAAATTAGTCAAATTAGCTCATCATGAGCTAATTTGACGAGAACTGACGTGGTTTTTAATTGAAGCAAAAGATTTTCTAAATTTCCAAAACCCCCACTCTGAGCAAAAGCATCGTTGATCGCAATGTTGTTGTTAACAGACAGAACATTACCCCCCCCCCTCCCCCCAAAAACCCCTTAAAATGAATATGGATATAAAATGTGTAACTGAAATAATGCACATTATGAAAGTAGTTGGTTCAGAAATGTTTACTGAATCGATTTCTCTAATCCTACTAATATTATAAATGTGAAAGTTTGTGAAGATGTTTGGATGTTTGTTACTCAATCACGCGTAAACCGTTGAACGGAATTGGATGAAATTTGGCACACAGATAGGTTACAACCAGGATTAACACATAGGATACTTTTTATCCCGAAATTGCCACAGGATGGAAACTAACGTGGGTGAAACCGTGGGGTGTTGCTAGTTTTTAGGTAAAAAAACTCCAAAATGGATACGCTAGAGTGCTAGACCCTACATGTGCGAATGTGCGTGCGTAGATTTGTAATGTGACCACAATTTTCTCCCGCAATCAGTATAACTGATTTAATAAATAAACAATGTGTTATACATAATAGTAAAATATCTGCGTATGTATTATGATTATAACATAATAATCTAAATGGGGTATTTAGTGGTGTGCGTTAACTCCGGGACATGTTGTATAGTTTCTGACCAAACTGTTCGATGACTGTCCTTTAAATAATACGATGAGTCTTTGACACAAGATATGCAACAAATAAAAATAACTTTAATTTATTACATCACTTAGAAATAAGCCAAGACCCATTCTAAAGTTTAATTAACTGGGAGGGCCTTTTAAATCATTCCGTGTTGATTTGGTAATAATAAAGAGAAACTCATTAGGAAGACAGGCGAGACGAGAGCAGCGGGATTGGCCGAAAGGGTTACCGCTACCCCGGAACATACAGGGCTAAGGAAGGAACACGGGTGGGTTTTAGTCAGTAAGAGTCTGACACTCCCTTCTGCTCCACCCAGAGCGGGAGGGGTCATTTAATGATTTCCCATCCTCAAAAAAAAAAGGTGAGACAAGTAAGGCTATGTCAGAGTGACGTCTAAGTACTGGAAGACTAGATGTCGGCGAGATGGGCAGACGAAATTGTTACCATTGCGAGCAAAACTTAGATGAGGCTGGCACAGGAGCGTGGTGATTGGCACAAGAAAAGAGAGGCATATGACCATCAGTGGGTGAAATCTGGATGTGGATGATGATGATAATGAATTAGGAAGACCACAGAAAAGATGGATGGATTATGTGAGGGGTGTGAAAGAAACAGGAGTAACTGATAGACTGACGGCTGACAGGGGAGAATGGAAGAAAAAACGTGTTGCGGCGACCTCGAGTTGGATTTTTAGGGTAGGGTAGGAAGATGATGAAACGAAATTAAGTAATCTGTATTCGCGATTTATTTGCCAAAAATGTATACAAATATGAGTTTACTAGCTGCGCCCCGCGGTTTCACCCGCGTAAGTTTTGATCCCGTGGGAATATCGGGATAAAAAGTATCCTATGTGTTATTCTGATGTATAAGCTATATTACTGTAAAGTTTCATCAAAATCCGTTCAGTAGTTTTCGCGTGAAAGAGTAACAAACATCCATACATCCATACATACAAACTTTCGCATTTATAATATTAGTAGGATGAAAAAATAACTTTAAAATCCTACCCAATAAAGTTCAGTTTACGCTACAACTTCAAGCATTTTTAATACTTTTTTAAATTGTGCTGGTCACTCTAAAATCAACTTCATCACCATTAAAATAAAGTTGATATTTGTTTAACTTGAAATAATATTCATTTGAATTATAAGTTTGACTAGACTTAGTCTAGACCATGTTTGTCGAAGTAGCGACGAGCTCTTCAGTCGAGACAGTGCACCAGCAAGCGTTCACCAGAGAGTTGGATGGCAATGGATTTAAAATTTATTTTAAAATCCATCCAGCCGGCATCCTTTTCCTGAGCCACCTCGAAATAGTCTGCTTGAATGAACGCTTACAGGCCAATAGTATCTGAAATAATCTACGATCTGAAAACCCTTTCACAGATTCCTGTCTGCAGACACTCAATTCCCGCGCGTAGACAAATATTTTTATGTTTTCGTTTCATACATTTGTGACCGAAGTTTTTATGGGTCGGATGTAAAATTTGCACAAAGTGAGATTGTGACGGGCGTCCCTAGTTGCCTTTTATGTTATCAAAATGTCTGTGTAGGTATTTTGAAAAAAAAAAAAAACATTATTTTGCTCATGCATAATCATGATGAATCAGCAGTTCCCACTGTTGGGAAACGGGCCCCCTCTCGGTGAGAGGGTGTGGGCCGTAATCCACCGCGGGCCCAGTGTGGGCTGGTAGATGTCACATGCCGGTTATCTCACGATGTTTTCCTGCACCGTTTTGAGAGCAGTAGTGATTAAATAATTTACACAAAGTAAATCGCCTGTCTGGGTCCACAAGCTGCCGTTACCACTGCTCATAAACAAATTACTAATTAAAAAAAGCGTTTCCGACCTCATGAACAAATTTTATGCCCCATAATATTCGTACACAATAAAATTACCACTACGCCGTTATAGGCCTTAAATCACAAGCACTAAAAGTCATTATGCCATGTTAATATATTGTATTGTGTGACAAACTGTGTTACTGGTGTCCAATGCTCTCAATCAGCCGTTGGGATTACAATGTCTTTATTTATAAACGCTGGTAACACTGGTTGGCACCGCAGTGTAAGAAGTGCATAAAATAAAATTAGGTTAACGGTTTTTTAGGGTGACAATACTCGAAGGCATCAAGGATAAGACGGACTATGAAATGATAGTATTCAGTCCTGTTTGCAAATTAGGTATTCCTAATAAGATTTTTTGAATACATGGTGAATTTGATGGTAGATGATGATTCTTAAAAATACAATAGTAAATATTGTATTGGTGATTTTTATGATTATAATTCTTTAAATAAATATGTTTTACCTCCCCGAATTAAATTTAGATCAACATATAACCTGCAAATTGGAAAAAAACCTAAGGACATTTTAATTTCGAGGGCTACCCTGACGCTTTTGCCTCAGGTATGTAGGTTTAATTTCACTGTCTTGTACGTAAACACGGCGATACACCGAGCTACATATTCCCAGTTTTAGCTGATCTCGCATTGTATAGGTTTTTAGTACAATCACAAGTCAGCTTATATTGGTTAAATATAGCTTGATGTGTAGCCGTGCGTACAAGAATCAGTTTAAAACCAATAAATTAATACACCTTTTAAAAATTAACTGTACCGACTGAACTACAAACAGTAAATCAGGGTCTCGGAAAATTATCTTTTTTCTAATAAAGTTATAACTATAAGCTAAGCAGAAAGCACTGTGCATCAGATAAAGATCTTTTACACACACTGTATATTACGTGCGCGTGCGGCTCTGATGCAGAACCATTGGGGTCCAAATCTTAGGTTTCATCGTTCACGCGCCACAGACGAGCAATAATTTCAATAAATCAAAAAATAATGAAAAAAAAATTGTATTTATGGATTACGGTAAACCATTTCCAGTTACTAATTGGCAGCTGTTCTATTTACACTAGAATGTTAATTAACTGGTCGTTAAGTCTTCCAGTAAGTAGAAAAGTAAATAAATAAATTATTTGCTACATTATTTATTTATTTATTAGGGACAAAAACAGTTACATGCTACTAACTACAGGTAAATACTTAAACTAAGATTTAACAAACGTGTAATCCCCACCAATTAACATTAAACCTTTTATAATCCTGCTACGTCTTGGGTGCCAAGTGAGTGAAATTTAAATAGATAATTATTTTCAAAAGTACAGACGCCAGCTCATCAAGCTACTACAATTGTCAAATTTCTTTAATAGATTTTCAACTTATCCGCTAAAGCATAAAGTTCAAAGTTGATTGGGAAAATTTGACAGTTTCGGGTAGCTTGATGTGCTGGCGTCTGTACATATAACTTGAAAAAGGCACATTGTTACTTGGGCAATACCACTGGGCAGCCTATAATGTTCCCACTGCTGGGACACAGGCCTCCTCTATATAAGGGAGCGGGAATCCACAACACGGGCCCAGTGTGGGTTGCTGGATGTCACATGTTTTCGAAATTTTGGTTCTAGGACATGCCGGTTTTAAGCTTGATGTGCTGGCGTCTGTACTTACTTATTCAGCACCTTAATTGCGTAACACACTATCAATCACAATCTGAATCATTTTGAAGGATATTGCTAATACATTGCTTGACATTGCAAAATTGTCTGCTCAACAACGTAAATAACGCAATGAATGTTGTTGAACTGTCAAAATGAAAACCATTGCTACTGTAATGTTAGTTTGTTACTCAACGACCCCTCAAGAACCTATCTAAGTCGTGCGTAGCAAAACTTTGGCATCTTTAAAGTATCAGTCTAGCTTGAGTTAGATTTTTAGGACAAATCTTTCAACTTCCTCTTATTCTAACAAGTTGAAATTGAAACATTGCATAAAAGAATATAAAATGAAAAAAAAAAAATATACGTAACATGACGCAGAGAAAGATCATAAAAAAGTACAAGTTGGGGGAATGCGTCACGTCCAAGCAAAACGGCCATCGCTCAGCATAATGCTACCCTATACGAGAGAGAGCCCTAGCGCTGGTATTTCGATCCGATGACAAAACAATTCAACATGTACAGATTTTCAGCTGCAGTTTTTTTCACAACTATTGTCACCACATAATAAAGGACTAGCAATATCTAGTGTTCCAACAAATTATGTTCAAACTAGTCATCGCTCGTAAAACTGAGTTAGATATTAATTTAGAACTGTCCACCGATGTTCGTAAATTGTGGAATTAGTCGCGCGGAACTTACTTGGTACCGTATGATACGCTTGTCAATAAATCTTTTGACTTTTCACTTGATCTTAACTATCATCTATATATCCTTTGGTTAACGAAGTACCTATATATTATTAAGACTGTGCCGACCGCACAGTGGCGCCCTCATCGTTTGTTTGGTTATTTCATACAATTTAGAATGAAAATGCAGAAAATAAGCACGTTAAGTTGTGCTTCACAAGATTATACGTTAATATTGTTAGAAGCGGTAGTTTTATATTGTTTAGTTTTATCATAATCCTTAAAACGGAATATAGTGGCCACTTTTATCCGTTTTAAGGATTATTATGAAATTAAACAATATAAAACTACCGTTTCTAATAATATTAACGTATAATCTTGTGAAGCACAACTTAACGTGCTTATTTTCTGCATTTTCATTCTAAATTGTATGAAATAACTAAACAAACGATGAGGGCGCCACTGTAGGGTCGGCACAGTCTTAATAGCTTTTGCCTGGGTGGAGGTCGGAATATATCCCACGGGAACGTACTAACAGCATCCTAATTTGCCTAACATACTATCATGCTCAATCTGAATAATTTTGAAGGATATCCATTGCTTCATATGTTCGAAAAATTTGTCTGCCCAACAACGCAAGTAACGCAATGAATGTTGTTGAACTGTCAAACTCAAAATGAAAGCCATTCCTACTGTTAGCTTGTTACGCAATTACCCCGCGAGATTAAAAGTTGAAGATAAAAAGGTTTCTAAACTATCTGTGTGACCATCCAAATCCGTTCGTCCGTCCGTCCGTTTCATCCATCCCTTCAGTCGTTTTTGCGTGATTGAGTAACAAACATACTAACATAGAAAGTTTCACAAGTATAATATTAATACTGTATATGTCTGCTACTAAAAGATGTGGGAATTCTCGTTCGCATAGAGCGATGTGGGTAAAGAATCCAAGATAACTAAGGGCGAATTCGACCAAACTTTTACCCAGTACCTATTATGGGAACATTTAGAATTTTTGGCATTTTTAGGATTCAAAAGGAAATTGGAACCCTTATAAGATCAGTTCGTTGTCCATCTGTCTGTCCGTCGCTCAAGACCCTTTTTCTTAGGAACGCGTGGAGTTATCAAATTGAAATTAATATCAAATACTCATGGCTGCAGTTCCTTGAAGCAGTGAAAAAATCAAAGGACATGTTAGGAAATGGGCTTAAAATATTGTTTTTTTTGAACAGCTATCATATGTGGTTTTTCTGACAGGGGAATTTATTCAGGATGGCCTCACAAGAACAAAAAAAATATTAAAAGCACCATTATTTAATAAATAAATATTTTAAATCCAGATATTTTTTGTATTGTAATATTATTTTTTCACATTGACACTAAGAAAAATGGCTAAATATCATTTTTTAAAGCAATTATTGTTATTTAAAATATTTTAAAACAATAATAAAAGGCTTTAAAATATAATAAACCAATTATCTCCATGATTTGTATGTATGGCATTGATTCTTTTGCCTCCTAATGGAATCTGTGAAAAAATTATCTTGTGTCAGTAGGTTGTCACTTGATTGTCACACTTGTCAGTTGTCTCATTGTTATAATCAACGTTTTTAATTTATGCAACGTTCGATGGAGCCATTAAATTATAAAATTGAAATAATAGATTTACGATATTTCCAATCAAAAGCAATTCTTAGAAAGGATCCAAACTGTTTGAGTTTATTCAGGCTTATCGGCATGAACATGCTCATGGAAATACATTACTCATAAACAATTCAAGCGGACTGAATCTGTTCAGCAAATACCAAAATGTATTTGCTGCTGCTTTTCATACTGTGTGTGGTAGCGAGGAAAACTAGTTTCAGTGTACATTTTAAAAACAGGGTTTTCACTACATGATAGATTCGACCCTCAGGAGTACGAATACTTAACTCAATTTGGGCCACTATGTGGATTGAGTCCTTTTTGCTTAACTACGTTGTATTGTATTTATAATTTCTACTTGTTATTTGTGAAATCACTATCTGAGAGGGCTTTATACTGTTAACAATAGTGTGTAATCCGCCAACACGCACCAGGCCAGTGAGGTGGACTAAGGCTAACCACTAACCCTTCTCACTCTGAGAAGAGGCCCGTGCCCATCAAGAGGACAGTAATGGGCTGAATTTATTTTTAAAAGCAATATTGTATTAGTGCAGTAACACTATCATTTATGATAAGGATGGTGAATTGATATGTACCAAAAATCCCCATTTTCTCCCACAATTTGGAACTTATTCTTCATAATGAAGTTATTAAACTGTAAAATGACTACTGATGGTTATACGTCTCCTTCAAGGCAGGCCAGTAAACCAGACAGTCCAGATACGACTAGATTGGATTGGACCTGTTAACCTTTGTAAGTAGTCACTCCCAGGTTGGAATAGGTGAACATTTTTGTCTAGGTATCAGGTAGAGAAATAAAAGTAATGTATTTGCTTAAGTATATTTGTTTGTATTTATTCTACCTCTTCATTTTCAACATCTTCCCTTCCAATTTATATTATCAAGAAACGGTGCAGGCGGTAATATGTTGTTATGATGCCGAGCCCATCCAAGATAGCATATGATAGTTATTATATGAGCACAGCTTCCAACAGTTCGCTTCCATACTATACAGGTACGATAAATGGATGTATAAATTGTGGTAAAAATCCAAGTCCGAGTGAGAAATCAATATCGCCGATCGTTGGGTGTCCAAATCGTGTGCAGTATCAAATAAAGATACACCAAAACAAGAAACTTGAACAAAAATAACACCAAAACCACAGACACAAACGCATTGAATTGAATTTGACACTTGATTGACGTTAACATTTCACAATGACATTAATGACACCCAACCGAGATGTGTTGCCAAAATCAATAATTACTGTGGGTTGCAAAATATTTTTTAAATTATAATTATTTAAAAATATTATTTTAAAGAAAGGGTGCTTTTAAAAAAAATAAAAAATATATAGAAAGTTTCCTTAATTTATGTACTTTCATAAAAATATAATCTCTTCCCTGTTCACACTAGCTTTGAATTAAAGCCCAGCCTCCATACAAAAACCTAACATGTCCTTTCTAAGTCAACGCAATCAAAAGATAAGGGCGCTTATGTTCCGGAATCAAAACCTGTAGGGTACTTCCCGTTGACCTAGAAGCAATGTCATATAGCAGAAGTAAAGGAAAAAATCTGAAAACCGTAAGAGTTAAATTACAAATTAAAAAAAAAAATCCCTTGATAAACAATTTTTTTTACCATCCAAGAACTCTCAGTCGTCGGTTTACTTCACAGATAAAGACTTTGGCAAAATCAACCCTAAGTCCTCATTGTTCGTTGATTGGAAAGAACGTTATGTAGTTGGTCCCGGCTGTCATTCGTAGATCTCTGACAGTCGTTACGGGCTGTTATAAGCCCGAAAGACTGACAACCAGTCTTACCAAGGGTATCGTATTATAACCCAGTAACTGGGTTGTGGAGGTCAGATACGCAGTCGCTTCATGTAAAGTACTGGTATTCAGCTGCACCCGGTTAGACTGGAATTCGACCCCAACATAGTTGGGAAAAAGTTAGGCAGATGACGATATTAATGAAGCTGTTTACTGCTAGTTTTACCCCCTTACTAATAAACGTATTATATCAGATTAATAGTCACACACCGATTTCTCTCTTTCAGATGTCAGTAATTTGACTTTTTTTTTTTGTTTTTTAATAATATTATATTAAAAATAAATAATAAAATAATAATAAGTAATAATTTTATTATTAGTAAGGGGGTTAGTGAATTGACCTATGCCATCTTTCATTACGACTTTTGCTTTCTTAATTCTTCGAAATGGACCATAAATTGTTATTTCAATATTCAGACACAAAAGTTCTCTAAGCAAATGGTTCATATTAGTAAAGTTTGTACGAAACACATGGTTATTGATTGTAAACATTGCAATATTATTTGGAATCCTCCGGCAATAAGCCGTAACGTTTATGTTTCTCCATATAGAGCTATAATAGCCGGCTTTTCGGAGAAATATCGGGAGTCCGCTCAGTGTTGCCAGGTTAGAAAATAATATTTGTACAGCTGATAAAATGTGTGAGCATTAAACACGCTGTATATTTTTCTAATTACTATTTTATGGGGTGAAATAATTAAAAGTAGGTATATTTGAGTAAGTGAATAATAATAGAGGAGATTGTATAAATTAATAACACACGTTATTTTTTATGGCTCAGTAAAGCTGTGAACCGCTCTGACAAGTTTAGTCCAACAAATTAATTGCAAAACGATTCCTGTCGACTCGAGAAATTACTTTCTCGAGTCGACAGGAATCGTTTCCACGACAATTTCCATTAATTTTCCTCTACTCCAAATTAAAAACCTTTCTACAAACCAGATGGCGTTCCGAAAAATCAGCAGCACTTCTGCAAAACCTATTTCTGGCAACACTGGTAGCTGGCAATAAAAGTAAGTGGATGCAGCGTTTATAGCCCGTTTTATGGGACTTCGTATAAGTTGGCGATACCCACGTTACCATGATTAAACTATGCCGTTTATAATCTTACTAAATTAAATTTCAACTGAATCTGGTGATCCTCTTTAGTGAGCTAGTTATTTATACACGTCTTGTATTAATTTAAAATAGTTTATACTCCGTTTATATCCCGTTTTACGACGCATAGTGTTGTGATTGGCACTTGCATGGTTTTACTTCGGTTAACGATGTTGGATGTGAAGTTTTACCATTGAAAAAGTTGATCTTACTTTAATTATAATTAAATTGTGCCGTTTTGATGGGCAAGGATAATGATAGTGTGGGACAATTGCGTGTCGGCGTTGGCAGGTTAAGCTGAGTTCAAATGACACGCACGCTGTTGGTAATTATTGTGGAGGCAGCATCCTAATTGGGTGTAAATTCGTAAAAGCAAAATAACTATAACAGTCGAGTTCGTAATTAGCATAGAAGGAGCCTATGTAACCAATGTTGATACTTACTGGCTATTATCATGGCTATTATTATGACTATCCTGCTACATGCACTTTAACGTGTAGAATTTGAATAGTTAGGTATTAATACACAAAGTTTGTTTGCCTGGGTTCGAACTCACGACAACAACTCGTGAGTCGGGGGCAATACCACCGGGCCACCACTGCATTTGTTCGATCGAAGGGTACTTAGTAGTCCAAATTTCTATCGTTTTTAGGGTTCCGCACCCTAAGGGTAAAACGGGACCCTCTTACTAAGACTCCGCTGTCCGTCCGTCTGTCACCAGGCTGTATCTCATGAACCGTGATACTTAGACTGTTGAAATTTTCACAGATGATGTATTTCTGTTGCCGATATAACAACAAATACTAAAAACAGAATAAAATAAATATTTAAGAGGGCTCCCATATAACAAACCTGATTTTTTGCTCGATATTGATAACGGCAACAGGTTGATGCTCGAAATATTCACAAAATATTTATTTATATATTCACTTCAAAAATAAATAATTAAATTAAAATAAAACAAATATTTAAGGGGGGCTCCAATACAACAGACATGATTTTTTGCCGTTTTTACAGATAGTGGTACGGAACCCTTCGTGCGCGAGTCCGACTCGCACTTGGCCGGTTTTTCTTTGGAGCTAACTTTATTTCTGAAAATAAAGCACTATTTAATTTAAAATCCAAATAAAACATAAGATCCTGCGAATTACGAAAGAGGTTTTAGCTGCCTGACAAAAAAAAAACGTCCCAAATTGGTTCGTAAAACTCCCAACAATTTTCATTTATCACAAAGACCTTAAAAATAACAATACAAAGAATAAACTCAGTTCCGAATGTTTTTAAAAACGTCATAATCTCAGATAATACACACTGGCCGATCGTTAAATGCCTTCAAAATTATAATTTAGGTCATTTTAACTCGTAAAACTTATTTCTTAAATGACATTCAATGTATAACGTTTCTGAGAATGTTACATTGATAGCTTTTCGGCTTTCGGTCTCCGTTTTGTTTTTAAATTAGTTTTTATTTAATGTTTTATTTATTTTAAATTATTTCGTTCAGAGACTCAATCGGGTTATTTGGTCGATAACGCGATAAGGTTCTTGATTTTAACCATTTCATAAAAAAATGGTCGTGAAAGTTTATTCGTAATTTTTAGCAACTTTTTGTTTCTCTTAAATTATTCTATCGATGAAAGTGCTTTGACAAAAGGATGGGCAGTTGCAACCTCCTGTATGTGATTAGTTACAAAAAAACATAATCCTTCCTTTTGACTTCTCCATAGGCGGGTAACAAAGTGCGATCAAAGCGATCGATCTACCACGAGATTATTACATTTTTTTAATACCCGACGAAAACTTTGAACGCTATCTGAATTCATGGTTTGCGCGTTGATGCCCACCCTGTATGTACAGATGAAATGAGATTGTCTATGTGTCGTAGAGTAGTTAAAGAAGAGTTCGTCTATTCCAAACTCTTTGGATAATACGAAATATAATGAAACAGTATATAAAATACATTATTTACAGTATATAAAATAATAAATACATTTTATCCGACGCCCTCTCAACTTTCTCAGACAACCACAAGTTATTTAAAATAACATCTCCTTTACATAATTATAAGAAACCTCATTTCGACACCTTCAATTTAAAACATTGTAAGTCACTTTTTAATGAAAAATCATTGTAATTCATAAAAACACATAAAATACAACATAAGTAAACAACACATTAGTCATACAGCAAAATAGATAATCCCTTTTTACTTATATTTACAAAATTGGAAGATGCTAGGACTTTATAGGAACAAAATGAGAATAATTATGTTGAATGTTTAAATCGCTATCCTGAAAAGTAGTGAAAAATGAGTTACAATGTTTTAAATTGCAGGTGTCGATTTTGTAGGAGAACAAGATCACACAAATTATAAACATTCGGTTATAATTCTCCGTATGTTTACAGTCCCACTCAAACATTTGCCGGGTTTAATATGAATCGACGATCTACTGTCACTAATATTATTAAACATATGCTGTTATATTTGATACATCGTCTAACATAGCCCGTAGGACAGTCGGAGAAAATGGTGGAAACACGACATCGGGGCGATATTGCATGTTATTGTAAGATTATTATGAACATTGTATAACAATGGGATCTTGTTAAGTACTCCGGTTTAAGTTTAGTGTTACGTGAGTGTTATTGTGGCGGTAACTCTTTAATTTAAGTGGTGATCACGGAAATGGAGCTATGTTTAATATTTGTATATTTCAGCTAGCTTATAATTTTTTAACCGTAGTAATTATTTATTATTTTACCATTTATGTACACACATATATAAACAGACAAGAACAGGAAAATAGGTACAAAGGTGATGCTTATTTCATAAGAAATCTCTTCCAGCATACCTGCGATAGGACAATAAATACAGAGATGTAGACAGCGAATGAAAGAATACAGGAGACAAAAAAATACATAAAATCATAAACAATTCACATAATAGAACTGAACATTTACTATGAGAATAAACTCACATTCATACAAATAAACATATATACTTCTAAAATTAATATCACTACAGTCTTAATAAATATATTAAATACTAGGTATATACACAACTATGATAAAGTGGAAAGATAGTGTTCTTTTAAAAACTGCAACAGTATCAGTAGCAGTAGTGCTGCAGTAGTATCTGAGATTAAAGCTTATAATATTTTAATGGTACCATGTGATTGGTCAATCATCTCCTCTATGTTTGTTTTATATATTTTCCGTAGTTAGTAAAGGATGGTGTCTGGTCATTAGGTATACACATCTTTATCCTTACATAGTATAACCCAAAGTCGCCGAAATGTCTGTAAGCGCATAACTTCCGAATGACTGCACCAAATTGGATAATAATTTTTTTTGTTGTGTTCGGTATTGTCAGGACAAGGTTTTTAAGAAAGAAAATTTAGGAAATTCGAAATAAAATGCACCCCCGCTAGTTACATATATTAAATATGACATTTTTTTATCCTCGATGGTCTAGTAGCCGCATTCAAGCACTGCTAAACATGAGGTTCTATTTTAATTTATTTTCATTTATGAACTGTTCTTTTAAATACGAACGCCTTTAACGTGCACGTCTTTCTGCATCGTTCTCACATGTATAATTTCAACATGAATGATGTAACCAAGATTTTTGTAACAATTTTATGATTTAAAAGAGTGTCCGTGGAGTTTCTTGCCCGTTCTTCTCCACAGGGATCTACGCTTTGGAATGGGCAACTAGCTTCATCTTTCTGACTGACCGACCCTTGACAATTCAAAAGTGCCTATAATTAGTTTATTTGAAATAAATGCTTTGAGTTTGAGTTTGAGTTCTGTGTTCGATTCCGGGATCAGGCAAAGTTATTAGGCTTTTCCATCTGGAATTTAGGCTCGCCCTCTATTACATGGGACTTTAATATAACTGGAGAAATATAGGCCTATTACGAGTACTCTGCCGCTGCTCAACCCTTTATATAATACAGATGAGATAAGATGTTATGTTATATTTCTTTCTTTCTTTCTTTTCATGGAAAAAGGTTCTCCGTATCCCGATCTCGTCACTTCCCCAACCAAAAATCATAAAGTACACCATGAAAATGAATGTCAAAGAACCCAATATCTTCGTAACGTGTTTCATTGAATACCAATAATGGCGGATCTGCGGTCATAAAGAGTGTGGCGTTAAAACTTATGCACTTACGTCTGCGTTCGAGAAGACAGTCGTAAATTATAACTAATGCATCGTTATGGCTCTCTTCTGTAACTTCAGTATGTAGGTAGGTACCTACGTAGATTTTATTAGTTGGTCCGTTGGTCCGCAAGCGCGGCTGCGGGGCGTGGGGGTCTTTATCAAAAAAGCATATTATAAGATTAAAGACTACGTTGAAGACAAGGTGGTTTGGCAATGATTGCTTCTGCACATGTGGCTTCCCTGGCATCTCATTAACGGCATAACTACATAAACGTCTATTAACTGCTCTCAAATTACGATTTTTATTTAATTTTTACATACTTCTTTGACATTTAATCTTTTTACTATTTGACATTATATAGAGACAATTCTAATCCTCCAACTCTTTTTATTGGTTGTAATGGAAATTATGATCACTTGGTTTTAATAGGTTTTTATATTTTATTTATCTTTTTTTGAGTTTTTGATTTTGTAAATGTGAGGACTTTGTAGGCCCTGTAGATTTTAGATCTGTAGATCATTTTTTATTTTATCAAGTACCTGGCGCTTGTTGACAGGCCTACACTGTTCTCCCATACCTACTGTAATTAGAAAACATTGTAAAAGCCAATTATTTTTAAAAGAGTAACCGTGGAGTTTCTTGCCGGTTCTTCTCCATAGGAAACGACCAATTGGAACCGTGCACCTAGCTTCTGACGTTTCATAAGTGCCCTTGTAGGCTTATGTGAAATAAAAATATTTTGATTGATTGATTGATATGCCTTCTTTGTATGAGAAGAGCCGTTTGCCCAGCAGTAATAGAATGGTATTTTAATGATTCTAGGAACATGCAAAAATTCATGCAATGTTCTAACCATGAAAAACTACGGTTTATTCTCCGCGTATAAGCACGGTCGTCAGTGTTGTATGGATTGGAAGCTTGTTCACAGACAAGTTTTTACTGCGGCGCGCACCGTAAAGAAACCGTGCTGTGTACAGGCGCCAGCATACCAAGCTACCCGAAACTGTAAAATTTTCCCGATCAACTTTGAACCTTGTGCTTTAGGGATAAAGTTGAAAACCTATTAAAGAAATTTGTCTGTAGAAAGGATCTAACTTTATGAACAATTTTCCCACACAATACCTACAATAGTATTGCATTGTGCCTAGCATTCAAACTATCGATTTGTAAATGATACATCTTTGGATACAATTACCGCAACATGTGGTATGGGTGCATATTAAAATAGCAAGTAATTATTGTTAACTGCCCACGAGCTGGGGTGCACCCACGAATGGTTCCGTACCCTGCATTATAAGCATAATAATGGGTAGGTAGACATATTAATTAGGGTAGAGATATAACCCTTTAACGGAATCCATATTTATTTCAAGGTAAATATTGAAGTGAGCCTCTAAAAACTTATTAACTTTCTAAAGATGGACATTTTTTAAGCGACTTCAAAAAGAAGGAGGTTCCCAAATAGACTACGTTTTTTTTGGTATGTTGTTACACGATATTTCCGGCAATTGTGAATTGATTTCTTTAACTCATTTTCAATGGATAGGGTATGCCTCAGGGGTGGTCCCATATAAATTTTATTAACTTTGCTTGCGTAGTTTTTGAGTTAGCTTCAATAATACGTATTTTTGCCACTTAGTTTATTAATGATGTTATAACGACTTCCTATCACTGATATTTACATAGAAAGTAGTGTTATACGAATTTCTGAGGGGTAGTACAACTTAAAAGTGAAAAATAAAAACTTATTTACTTACAAAAAAAAAAACAACTGAATTCCAAAAAAGACACTACAAATGGAAAATAACTTTTTAATTTCGAAAGTCGGTGGCAAACAACGAAAATGCGAACCCAACGATACCGACTTCCAAAATTAAAGTTATTTTTCACTTTGTAGTGTCTTTCTTGGAAGTCAGTTGTTTTTATTTTAAATTAATTTAATGAACCCTTCAAAAACTTTTTTTCGTTTCTAATGATGCACATTTTTTTAAATAATTGAGCCTCTTTTTAACTTTCTGGTCTTTTCGTACTGTTGGTCGCAGTAGCTAAGTACCTTCCCTAATTTGTATACAGGGTTATTTGAAAAACACCAGCAACCTCTTAAGAGGTCATTGTACTCATCATTATGAACAACTTTTACTATGGGACCAAACCTGAAATCGCGAAATAAAAATCAGCTGTTACCTACATTTATCTTCGTCTATCTCGTCAAAATATAGGGAACAGCTGATTTTTTTTTCGAGATTTCAGGTGTGGTCCCATAGTAAAAGTTGTTCATAATGATGAGTACAATGACCTCAAGAGGTTGCTGGTGTTTTTCAAATAACCCTGTATAGGGGTAATCTTCGGACCGATCCTTTTCCGAATTATTTTTTTTTCTTTACTGCATTGTCCCGCTCTTGACTTCGACCTCGGCGTGATTGAAAGCGAGGCGAAAGAGCGCTTGATTGAAAGCGAGGGATGAGGTCTATGATGGAACGAGCGTGCCCAGAAGATGCCTGAAGGCAGTGGAACTCCCACGCATCGATTGGCGCCGGATTCCGGTGGAAATTCTTTCTCTCATTGTGAAGCTACAATAATACCGATATATAGGATATATTTTATGTTAAAACATGAAATTTTACGCGGCTGCAGTCGCGGGTAGAAGCTAGTCACTGATAAGAAAACATAGGTTTTCACATAGGTTCACTCTCTGCGCCACCTCTAAGGTAGACTGGTAGTAAATGCTTATGGCATTAAGTCCGCCTTCGTACGGTTAGATTCACTTGTGCATAATCCTACTAATCCTACTATCCTACTTCCTACTAATAATATTATAAATGCGAAAGTTTGTGAGGATGGATGGATGGATGTTTGTTACTCTTTCACGCAAAAACTACTGAACGGATTTTGATGAAACTTTACAGTAATATAGTTGATACATCAGAATAACACATAGGATACTTTTTATCCCGATATTCCCACGGGATCAAAACTTACGCGGGTGAAACTGCGGGGCGCAGCTAGTGTTTTAATAAATCGATTGAACAAAGGATAAAAGCTACGCCTGCCACGGTCGATTCGTGGATGGGTGACCATGTATTACATATCGAGACCTGAAAGGAAAAACATCGTAACTCATTTTTAATCAGGAGAGCGCGTCAAAGATAAAAAAAAAATCTCTCAGGTTAGTAACCGACCCCGACAGTTAGAAAAAAAAATGGCGCACAGGTGATGACGTTAATAAAAGAAATCCTTTTAGTAACAATTCTAGCTTTCCTTAACATAAGTGATGGCTGCTAAATGACAATGGAACACCTCACCGTTTTAATAAAAAAGTCTAATAAAACATAAAAGTGATAAAACATAAATTTCTACGTAGCCAAGCCAGGTATAGGTAAAAAGGATGATGTAGGTACGCTTATGAAATAAGCAATAACCAAATCAAGTTAAGGAGGGAAAATTTTTCATTTACATAATAATACTAGGTAGTACTACTAACTTTTCCCCGCGGCTTCGCTCGCGTTAGTTTACAGTTTGACAATCAATTCGGGTTGTAGTCTACTTGTTGTCAAACTCTAAAGTTTGTAATATAATTCAATCACGATTCGAAAGACACGTGGCGCCATCTATCATATCATAATAACGTTATTGTTGTTTTCCTCGGGAAAAGCATTTTTATCGGGATGAAAGGTACCCTATGTCCGTTTCTATACACCTGACAGCGTATACTTATGCAAAATTTCAGGATGATCGGTAGTGGTTTAGGCGTGAAAACGTAACAAACAAACTTACTTTCGTATTTATAATATTATATTATTAAGTTAGAATATCTACCGTACGCAAAATACGCGCATTGATGTGGAGTTGCGGACACCAGCCCGTATTACCTATAAGTTAGAATATTATACCTACTAATTTATATCTATTAATCTATACTAATATAAGGCTGAAGATTTTGTTTGTTTGTTTGAACGCTCTGATCTCTAGAACTACCAGTTGGATTCGAAAAATAATTTTTGCATTTAATAGCCCAATTCCCAAACAAAACAAATAAACTAAATTCAGTTTTCTGTGTTTATACTTAAAACATGGTGTTTTCTTGTCAGCTTTGGCGTGTTGGGCACGTTTTCATTTGTCGTCTATACACGACCGTGGCGGTCAAAGGGTTAAGAGCCGAACAAAAACCAAAAATTCAGAAAGAACGCTTAGCGAAAACGAATTAATAGCGCGGGAAGGCGATGCGATGCGATTGGGTCGGGGGACAAGAAATTTCACGCGAATGAAGTCTTGGTCTGCCCAAGACTTCATCATTCGCGTGAAATTTCTTAGTAGTTAAAACATAGAAATAGTTAAAACATAAAAGTGATGATTAGCTTATTAGTGGTGAGAATAATATCTACGTGGCTAAATAATAACAGCCGCAAGGTCGATCGATCACGTTAAGCTACGCTTGCCGCGGTTGGTCTGTGAATGGGTGACCATCTTTACATACTGAGACCCCTCCGTGCCTCGGAAAGCACGTTAAGTCGTTGATCCCGGCTGTCGTTCGTGGACCTTTGACAGTCGTTACGGGTAGCCAGAAGCCCGAAAGTCTGACAACCAGTCTTACCAAGGGGTATCGTATTATCCAGTAACTGGGTTGTGGAGGTCAGATAGGCAGTCGCTCCATGTAAAATACTGGTATTCAGCTGCATCCGGTTAAACTGGAAGCCGACCCCAACATAGTTGGGAAAAGGCTAGGCAGATGATGAATATCTACACATCCAGGTTTGGACAAAATGGCATCAGAATTTTAGCATAGCATAATCTATTGCACCTGTATAATTGCGAGTTATTCCGGTCTGATCCCCTAAGCCTCCCCTCCATCCCCCCCTTGGATACCCCGCTAGATAGCACACGTGTGAGCACTATGTACCTAAACTATAAAGCTACCATTTACTGGGTACGTCTTTAATTGACTTGAATGTGCCCTGGCAGCTGAGAGTATGTCATGCTCACTCAAATGTCTCGCTGATGGTGGCGTGTGTGTTGGATCATTGGGTTCCCTTCAAAATGGTTGAGTTGAATGGTGCTGATCCATTGACTGGACCTCCTGGGACTGGTTTTATTTTAATTTATGAATTGTTATTTTTTATTGCGGACGCCTTTAACGTGCACGTCTTTCTGCATCGTTCTCACATGTATAATTTCAACATGAATGATGTAACCAAGATTTTTGTAACAATTTTATGATTTAAAAGAGTGTCCGTGGAGTTTCTTGCCCGTTCTTCTCCACAGACTATCTACGCTTTGGAATGGGCAACTATAGCTTCATCTTTCTGACTGACCGACCCTTGACAATTCAAAAGTGCCTATAATTGGTTTATTTGAAATAAATGCTTTGAGTTGAGTTTGAGTTTGAGTTTGTGTATTGCAACTCCCTCCTCTCCAACTCTTGGCAACTCTCATCCAGCTGCTACCAGCCACCCTGCAAAGATCGAGTCGCTCTACCAAGCCTGAGGGCGTCCTACCTTACGTTTCGATTCGCGGTCTTCACTCAAAACACACAAAACACAAACCTAACGGTCATCAGTTCTACGGCTAACACCTATGGCCGGTCCATTGCCACTTCACCTTGCTTATTCTGTGAGCAATGTCGACAACTTTGTTCTCTGCCGGATCACCTCGTTCCGGATCGTACCCTCGTTCCTTCTACCTGATCCACGGGCAAAGATATATTAATCATTAAGTATTTTATTTTATTTTTCGGCTTATTATTTTCGTAGGATATCTTACCAAACAAACTAAAACGGAGATTGTATGGGAATATAAATATTATTTTCAAAATTGTATGTTATTTTGCCAGATCTATTTTTTGCTCTTGAATGCTCTACAATAAATATATAGAGCACTGTAACTAGTGCATTGTCTTGTCAGACATATCTCGATCGAGTTGTTTCGTTCGCACCGATCCTTGCTATTTATTGGATTGAAGATACCTATGTCGTCAGGAACCGGAGGGCTAATTCTCGTAATTTTAAGAACGTTCACAGTCTGAGGGGCAATTCTCATAATTTTAAGAACGTTAACAGTCTGAAGGCCAATTCTCGTAATTTAAAACGTTCAAATTCTAATCGCAGTCTCATCTCGGCGACAAACAAATGTCAAAAACTTGTCAAAATGCAGGGAAATTAGAGGTATTTTTTGACTGATTGAGACTGAGATCAGAGGGGCAATTCTCGTAATTTTAAGAACGTTCACAGTCTCGTCAGTCAACGTTTTACATTACGAGAATTGGTCTTTTGGATAACCAGTGTTATCTAGTGGGTATCGTGTTACCCAGTAACTGGGTTGTGAAGGTCAGATAGGCAGATGCTCGAAACTAAAAAAGGCACGCATATGCCGAAGGATAATTGACTGCAATACACCGCGGGCTGCTTGGCGGTTTACGGTTTACGGTGCCATAGGTACTTTACCGGTCTGTGCGAGTCCCATCCAGTTCTTGCCCCATATACAACCTAAGCAGTATACTTAATTAATTTAGTTTTCAATTAAGTTATCATCAAGTACCAAACATTCCCATAGCCAAAAGACCTCTTAGAACGTTAATTAAAACTCATGCACGTACAAATTAAAAGCTTTTAAAGACCTTCATTAAATGGCGTTTTCTTATTAACGTTTAATACATTTCGTCACAAGATGCATGCTGTCAGTTTTTATCAACAATCGGTTGAGTGCGCGTGAGTCGGTCGCAGGGTCGAGTGTAGTGTTGCAGATTTTGAATATTTTTGACATGCCCGAACATGGCTTTTTTATGCAGGGCCGAATTTGGGTGTGCCAAAATATTTGGGAACATATAATTATGTTGTTTTTTTGCTTTATTTTGACCTCAATTGCAATTTAATTTAGAATTATAATATGCTAATACGAAAACAGAAAAATAAGTTCTTTTCCATAATCTATTGTTAGCGCAGCGCTTAGTTATTTTTTTTTATTGATCTGTGATCTTTACTGTTGTTAGGTTAGTGTAGTAGCAGGTCAAATAATAATTATTATTTTATTAAAATGATTATGCAAATAGTAAAAGAGTAAGAGTAGAGTATTTATAAGTTACTTCCCTTTATGGACAAATATTGTAATTTACAAGCACATTTAAAATTAATTTCAAGAAAATACATGCTTAGGTTACTTTAATGACAGGGACAGAATTAAATAATAAAGTACGGTACGGTAACTTTTGTCGTGTGTCACTTAAGAAAAGTAATGATAGACCTAAAAGACACGTTGTTGCAGTGTGACATAAATAGAATAGAAAAAAAAATACTAGGTTTAACAGTTAACTTTTATTTCAGAGACGAATTTAGAAAAGTCCAATAAAGATAAGACAACAACTTTAAAAAATAATCTTTTGTTTTTTTATTTAATTTAAAATGCTACAAACGTGGAAAGTACCTATTTGGTTTGCTTTTACAGCAATTCCTTTGAAAGCTTCAATTATTAGTGAAATGTATTGAATTATTAGTGAAATAATTCTACCTATTCTAAGCAATGCGAAATAGCTATCAAGAATGACGTCTTAAAACGAATGGGCCGCCTCGTGGACATTTGTCAATTTCTCAGTAAGTAATAAAATGAAAATACATATTTATTTTCAGTGCCCTTCCACAGAATCAATAAGGGAACACGTGTCGCACTCCCACTCCGAGTTTTGTGTTCGAAGAAATTGTTCGCTCTGTCACACCGTAAGCGAAAGGCATGTTTTCGCATAAGCTGCTTCTCCGGCTCTGGAAACGTTCAATCTCTACGATTTTCGCTGCAAAATATCTAGTTTCTCTCTCAATCACTGCCTGTCTTCCTTCACACACATTTAAAAGAGTGTGTTCTGTCTTCAGTCTTGCGTAGCGATTGTGTAACACATTTACAATTCCTTTCATTTTGACAATTTCAATAACATTCATTGCGTTATTTGAGCATAAGAATTTTTCAAACATATAATGCGATGAGAAATATCCTTCGGATTGTGATAGAAAGTGTGTTACGTAATTAGGGTACACACGGCTACACATCAAGCTATACATTTCCAGTTTACACTGACCTCTCATTGTGAAGACATCCTATACAATGCGAGATCAGCTTATACTGGAAATGTATAGCTTGATCTGTAGCCGTGCGTACAGATATAAAACGATTGGTAAATGTTAAAACTATAAATGCCCTACGATTCGGTTGTTTGGCAACTGAACACATGATTATAACACCGTGTGATAGGCGGCCGCGTCCGATGAATGTTTTATTGAATGCAGCAGGTAACTATCGACCGACTTCGCCGTTTCTAACTAACAATACAATAAACTAATACTAGTATGTTTTGATTCCAACAAATGAGTCATAGTAAGTACTAGACACGTACTGTTAGTCTATATTTACTATGTCGCGAAATGCTGTATTTTACGTTAATTGAAACCAATCTGCTGGTTACTATTTTTGAAGTGGTAAATCAGTTTTTGTAGACGGAAGTCCACACGCATTAGAGTTAATGAGCGTTATGCGTTAATGAGTTTATTTATTAGTTAGTTCTTATTGGTGCGCGTGCGGTCGGCTACGCTACCTTAATAATTAAACATTTTCAAAATTTGGTCACGAATCCCTTAAATAGGCAATATATAAACAGATTCGTCCTCTCAATTCTTATAGAAATACAAAATATTTTTTACAAAAATTGAACTATTAGCAATTCCTGTTTCCATAAACAGTCGTCGGTTAACTTACGAAAATAGTAATTTTACGGTATTTTAACGTCGCAGGTGGCAATTATTGTGTTTATTCCTCGACGCCGAGTCCGGCCCAGTGCTGGAACTGGTTTGCAACTTTGTTGCGGCTGCACACGTCATTGTTTTATTGCTTTTTTATCCGAACAACTGTGCGATCCGGTCCGTATTGTACGCGCGTAAGACGTTGGCCTACTGACTGACACATTATTTTAGACTTGTTTTTGTTTTTAGATTTTTGAGGTTATTTTTTGGGTTGAAAATGTAGTTAGAAAATGCGTATAATGGCATACAAATAAACACCTTAAACTCGTATTAGAAGCAAGTAATCGTTTGGGTTTTATTATTTGTCTGTGTAATTATTAATGATGATTTTCATTAAAAAAAAATGGTTATTGTAATCATGCAAAACCGCAATGGAATAGTAATCTAAATAAGTAGCGTCATTCACCAATTCACAAGAAAAAACGAAAGAGCAGCTACGTGGGCGAGATGTTGCACCGTTCGGACTATCGGAGCTGACTTCCAGGACTGGCAAGCAGTGGCGTGCATTGCATAAGGCACATAAGCTCGATAAATCACCAAAAGCCCAATTACATTTCAGTGTGTGTGCCCCACATTTAAGAAACTCACTAAATTATCATATGTGGGTAAGAAAATAATTTGAACATTCAAAATAGATACTTTTGTTTTATGTTTCTGATTAGTGACCACGTCTGCCTAAACTAGACCCAGCCTAGTGTGTGCCTACCTATCTTAAAACCAATGCACGCCACTGCTGGCAAGGCATAGCCATTGCAATCTTCATGCACAAGTGATAATCTCAAAAAATAACCTAAATCCTGCGTTTAGCAATAGATGGTGTTAAAAATATTAAAGAAATAAAAGTATGTATGTACTTTTTAAATAGAGATAACTTGCGGGAATACATTAACAGTAGCAATGACTTTAATTTTGATAGTTCAACAACATTCATTGCGTTATTTACGTTGCTAGCAGATTTTATTTTCGAAGAAGTATATGAAGCAATGGATTAGCGTGCTATTGTTCAAAATGATTCAGATGTTACGCGCTAAGCAAATGAAAAAACTACTTTTAGCAATGAACTCATTCAAAAGGAATTCAAAATACTTTAATTTCAAATATACCTAATATTAAAATTATTTGCAGCAAAAGCTGATATAAATTAACTATATAGGTACTATTACATTGCAATAAGTTAGAAATCTATAAATCGAATGTGAAAACGTAATTAAGTATATCAGAATCAGAGTGTAATAAATATATTTAAACGATTAAGTGAATTTCCTTCTACTTAAGATTAGCATAGTACCGAAGCTATTTAAATACAAGCTACATAATATATTTTGGCGATACATTACAAGATTAAAAGCAGTAAATTCATTGCGTAATACACTCCTAAGTCATCTACCTAGCCTTTTCCCGACTACGTTGAGGTCGGCTTCCATTCTTACCAGATGCAGCTGAATACCAGTATTTTACATGGAGCGACACCCTATCTGACTTCCACAACCCAGTTACTGGGTAACACGATACGCTTTGATAAGACTCGTTGTTAGACTTTTGGGATGCTGACTACCCGTAACGACTGTCAAAGATCTACGAATGACAGCCGGGACCAACGGCTTAACGTGCTTACGAGGCTCGGAGGGGTATCGTTAAGCAATGGATGGTCCATTCACGAACCCCGCCAAACGTAGCTTAACCTTGAATTGACCCGTGCGGCTGGTATTATTTAGCCATGAGCCCCTCCTTACTTAACTCCTAATGACCATTAGGGGAATTAGGGGGTGTACCAACTGTTGATTGATACCGTGTATTAAGTAGCCCGCACTTGAAATGCATGAAGACGTTTTAAAGGTTAAAAGCATATTACTCTTAAAACCATTGAATAGTAGGTATTTATTATCTTATCAGTATTCTATGTTCTAGAAATACAACACGTCCTTGTTTTTTTATGTCAATAAAGTTAGAAGATAATGACCTACCTACCTATACTATACCTAGTTTAACTTTTGGGTAAGGGTGCATACACATGAGCGGCACACGTGAACAGCAGAGGCAACTACACTCGTCGACGCCCGCCGTCGACGTCTGCAGTTGTTTTCTGCTGTTGACGCGTGTCGCCCGTGTGTATGAGCAGATAGGTTTTACATATTTAGATGGAAATATATTATGACGATTGATTGATTTAGATTAGGACGTATGTATTCCAGTCCAACACAGAAAGTGACATACTTCATTAAATTATTTGGTCCTTTTAGTGTTTTTTTTTTATGTTAGTATGCATTTCCTCACCATTTACTTTTGGCCTGTATCCCACCAGTGGGAACATTATAGGCTGATTATGATGATAATGATGACTTTTCTCAAATGTTGTCATACACCTATTTGATTAAGTAGCATTTATTTAAAAGTCATTTATCCAATTGATTTTATAATTTCTATTTAATCAAGCCTACGCAATATCACTGAAAATAATTTACCAGATTTTATTACATAAAGTCTCTACACACCAATGATTACGGTAGAAATAATTATCACCTGTTTAATATTCTATTAATTACAAATAATAAATAGTGAAAATCAAGCCAATCCTGAGCGGGACTAGTATGGTTAGTTTGATGCAACTGAAGAGACATGTATTGAAAATGTGTGTGTGTGTGTTTGCAAAGGATAGCTACTGGCCGTAAAGTAAGGTCGGAGATTCGATCTTATGGATAAAACGTAAAGAAAAATATTATAATAATTAAATTATTGTCTTCTTTGTTGGTTCATACTGTATAACAAGGATTGTATCCATAATGAGTACAAATAAATTAATTAAAAATAACGTTTTTTCCATCCGATATACATACATACATAGCTTTACAAAATTATATTTCGAACGGGTCACGGAAAGTGGGAGAAAACTGACTGAGAATGACATAAAAAAGACTGATCATCTGACAATGTTAGGAATGCTACGTTTTACACTACTGAATTTTTAAAATTATTAAAGGCCTACTTCTTCAACGCCAGATAATTTTATACGAGGAATAATTTTGAATTTTTGACAGTTCTTCCATACAAAATCTGTCGGACATCAATTTTATTCCACGAATAAAAATTATTTGTCGATTGAGACATCAGCCCTATGAAGCATTTCCAGCGATATCCCACAGCTATGTTCTCCTAATTAGAAATATACCTTTATTTTCTTAAGACAGTTGCCGCTTTAATGTCACCTCGACTGTAACACAACAAGACGCGTTCAAAGAGTACTCGTATTATAAATAATCGCTACGTTCACCCACTGTTGAGAACTTGACATGTTGCACTTATTTGTAGTGCGGGCATTACACTTTCGTTTAAATTTCGAACTGTCAAACTCAATTGTTTGTATATTTTTTTTTATATGACTGGCTATGTGGCTATGACAATACTATTATTAAAGCTGAAGAATTTGTTGATTTGGACGCGCTAATCTCTGGAACCATCGGCCGGATTTGAAAAAATGATTTTTGGTTTTGTTAGCTTAAATCTTGAGAACGGCTATAGGCTATTTAACATCACGTTAGGACCTTTATTAACCGAGCAAGAAGAAATGGAGGTCGGAAAAAAACGCTAAGCGAAGACGAGGTAATGGCGCGGACAGGCGATGCGATGCGACGGGGTGGGAAAGGGTAGTTTTTCATCAGCTATAATTTTCAACTGGGCTAGTAAAATAAATGACGAGCATTGCTATCATCGCTTTTTCTTCGCACCACAGAATTATGTTTCTGGCCATGGTACATGGGAAGTTGGGAGGTCTCGAATATTGAATACATTACGTTAATTGCTAATAAATTATATCCTAATTATGAGTTGGTGCAACTTCAAGTGCAACAGGCTGATAAATTAGATATGAATATGTGATATTTTGATTGTGTCTGTCTGTCGGGTGGATTTACAATATCGTCGAAAAATCACATTGAGGGCTTAAAAAAAATTATATTACCAAAATATCTTTAGTTTTTTATATTTACAGGCTTTATATATCTTGTTTTATACAGCACTTTAACTCAAACATCCACAAAGTCAATAGCTGTTTAATAATAAAATGAATACATCCATCAAAATCATCACCATCTGTCAAAAACATGCGACTCTTATTGTTTGCCGGCAAAAAAATCGACTATCCGATGTAATAAGCAGGTTTTAATTTATGATTTACATTTATCCATATTGAATCTATCTTTAAAAAAAAGTAAATAATAATTTCTTCGTAAAATAAATAATAAATAATTTTTTTTTAAATTAGCACCGAATTTCGTCAACACCGTCAAGGAAATATCAAAGTGGAAGTAGTTCCGTATATGTAGCATTTGCGCGGTCCGCGATACCCCGGCCCTCTTCCTCAGTTCTGAGCAAACTGTGAAAGTAGCCGCAACTCCGCAGAAACGCGCTCCGAAACAAAAAAAATTGAGTGAGTGTCCAAAAAAGTTCTGTTTAGACAAAGTTACGTCATTTCCGTCAAGCTTTTTTTCAAGGTAAGTACTTAAAATAACTTTACGATAAATTTTATAAAAATTTTGTTATACGTGAAGATGCTAAAGAAAATAGTGGTATCTTACTATTATTATTACTTTAATAGAAAAATCGATGTAACGTCTTAATCGTCATCACCATACGCATCATTACCGTTTACAATTAACGAGCGGTGATGACAACATGCGTATGGTGATAACGATTTTCTTAATTTGTGCTATAATTTGCTTAAAAGTTACACTAGGAGATCAAATTTTATTAATTTGCTCTCTTAAATTGTTATTATAAAGAATTAGAGTAGGTATCATTAGTGTTAGGTACAGAGGCCAGCACATCAAGCTACCCCAATCTGTCAGATTTTCCCAATTGAATACGAACCTTATTCCTTTGTACTAAAGTTGAAAATTTAGCAAAGAAATTTGACAGATTGGGGTAGGTTGACCTGCTGGCGTCTGTACATAAAGCGTTCAAGGTTTTCTCTATTCTTGTGTTTGACTTAATTACAACGGTGTATGTATCTAAGTCCTTTTCTATTTCAAACCGAGAATAGAGTTCAACATATTATAAGTTTACTAGCTGACCCCGCAAACTTCGTTTTGCAAAAAAAAATAGGGGTATGAAAAATAGATAGTAGTTAATTCTCAGACCTACCCGATATGCACACAAAATTTCATACAAATCGGTCCAGCCGTTTCGGAGGAGTATGGTAACTAACACTGTGACACGAGAATTTTATATATTAGAAGATTATACATAAGAAACTAATTTATTAGTAATAGACAGACACCAGTCGTAACAGTCCCTTCATGTTGTACCCTACTCTTGGAATTGAATACGGTCTATTAATATAACTGTTTACTTTCAGATCACAACTATGAGTAAAAGAAAACGAAGCATAGGAGAAGTTCAGTTAGGAAAACAGAATATAGCTATTAAAAAACGCGCAAAATATGCTGCCATTAAGCAGGATCCTGAATTATACAACATTATGAAAGAAAAAGAAAAGAAAAGGTATAAATATAGAAAAGAGACATTAGGTCAGTTCCTATCAATAAATGAAAAAAGTCCAAGAGAGCAGAGAGTACAGCGCAAGAAATGGCATGAAGCAGCTAAAAGATACCGGGAAAAAAAAATAAGCAAATGTGATGATTATGTGATAATTATTAAGTGTAAAATACCTGATTACGGAAAGCTAAAAAAAATAAGTACAATTTTACCTCAATAAGACTAATTACCAAAAAAAAATCTAACTAAACCTCAATTAATATAAAAATATGATAAGTACTTATATATGCAAGAAAAAAATTGTAAGACTATTATTATAATGCTTTATAGAGTTTATAGACCGTTGATTTATTTGTTGTTGATTAATCATTAATAAAGTTGATTTCCTTAAATTTTGTATTATTTTATTGGAAAATTCCCATATAAAGTGTCATCACCATACACTCGAAATCATCACCATCCATGTATAAATCATTGCCATACCACAGCCGTCATCACCATCTCACCTCTTTTTATTTAAGTGCTGATATCTTCCGATTTACGCTAAAAATTTTAGTCTAAACACATGTTATGAGCATTATAGTTATCCTACAATGATTTTATCTAGTTTTACTAGCATTCCGACGTGATTTCAGTTCTTTGAATTTTTTGTTTGAAGAAATTTTTCTTGTGTAAATCCACCCTGTCGCCAGTTTAAAGCGTTTTTTTATGGTAGAAACATTGAAGTTTAAAATCTACATTTATTTACACATGATTACAAGAAAAAACGTGTTGTGTAGTAATCGTTTGTCATGGTATGGGCATGTGAAATAAGGAAAATGTTGTTAGGAAAGTTTTTAGTATGAAAGTAGATGGCTACATGAATCATGAACAATAGGGAAATATCAAAGAAACGATGGATAGACTGTGTGAATGATTATGGGGGTAACTACCAGGGACTTAAAAACACCTTCATAAAGGTTACAGAATTATAAGTGTTACAGAATTGATAACAGAACTAAATATGTAACCCTTATAAATGTGTTTTTCAATCTGTTTAACCGATAAGGAAGTATTAACAGTGTTAATGTTAATAAGTGCAACCGGTAAACGCGGCGTTGCCGCAATCCCGACTGGATTGAGGCTGTTTTGCTATTGCCGCGTCAGTCTGTAGGCCAATTCTGCTAATTTAAAACGTTCAAAATCTAGTCGCAGTCTCATCTCGGCGACAAACAAATGTCAAAAACTTGTCAAAATGTAGGCAAATTTGAAGTATTTTTGACAGATTGAGACTGAGATCAGACTGTGAACGTTCTTAAAAATTACTAGAATAGAATAGAATAGATTAGAATATTTATTTATTTGCTCAGAATATAGGTATTTACAATAAGGTGGTTACAATAATATTAAAGAATCCTTGTACATTCTACCATTTTGGCATGCAAACATTGATGTAGTTCATCATCAAACATACAAACATTGATACCTACACAACTAAAATTTATCAGCTAGAAAATCCGATACGGAGTAGTAACATTTGTTTATTAAAAGTACAGTTAGTTTCTTTTTGAAAGTTGTTACTGGCTCCTCTTTTATGGAATTAGGAATGTGGTTAAAAACAGCCGGTGCCATACCAAAAACGCTTTTCCTCAACAAAGCAGTCCTATATCCACCTGTGCGTAACAAGTTTTGGTATTGAGATCGCAACGCAACATCTCGGTATCTGCTTTCCGATAAAGTTAAAAATAGATGTCGATTACATTTCACAAAAAGAGCAATTTCTAAAATGTAAAGGCATGGAAATGTCAGTAAATTATGACTTTTAAAAATTGGAACACAGCTGTCAGTAACTTTCAAACCAAATATTGCTCGTAGACAGCGTTTTTGGGCCTTAAAAATACTCTCTCTTTCGGTACAATTGCCCCAATATATAATACCAAACCTTAAAGTGGAAACGACAAGACTATGATATGCTAGTAATACTGTTTTGATATTAACTTTTTTTTTATGATTATAAAGTGCATAGGCAGATGCGCTAAGTTTTTTACAGATTGCTTCTGCCTGTGCCTTCCATGTCAGTTGACTGTCGATTAGTCGACTAGAATTGCCCCTCTGTTATCCGCGCGTTTTTGCGGTACCGTACAATTATAACTACAAATGCAAATTCTATCTGTTACACATATTAACATTTATTAACACATATAAAAGGTTACACTTTGATTCTGTAACATTATTGTATCTGTTACATTTAGAAGTGTTTTTCTTTTAAAACAGTTTTAAAAAACAGTGTTAAAAATACTTATTATGGTTACAGTTTTAGTCCCTGATGAGGACTTCTAGAAAACTATGGAAGTAAAAGATTTGATGCTCTGATCCCAAATAAATTTGGATATGAGCGGGAGAATGATGGTTACTGTAAAAAGAAGGTTGGACATCTGTAGCTAGTTAAAAAACTGGAGCCAGGCTCTGCGTAGCGTTCCAAAGGACCATTTTCTTCAATAGTAAAAAGGAAAACTGATTTTATGAGAGGATCAATATTTTAGTAACTCGTATTCTCAGTTTGGTTATCGCGAGAAATCAAAATTACAAGTAGGCAAGTAGGATTGTTAGAAAAAATATTGAAATAGAAGCAGCAGAAAGGACATGGAAACACTACGCCTTTTGGCGTCTTGATTTTACATTTCCTGCCGTTGTGAACCAATTAAGAAAAGACCAGAGAAACGATGTAATAATAGCCTCCCCGACCGATTTCGGTCACGGTGGCCAATCTCAACGGAGATTAGCTAGGTACGCAGGAGATATTATAGTGCACAAGTGTGTGCGCAGACACAGGTGCACTCCCTCTTCCCTCACTCTCATAGTCCGATGGGACGGCAATCCGACACGACCGGAGAGAGATCAGGCGCAGGACCAACGGCTTATCATGCTTTCCGAGGCATGGGGGTATCACACCACCTACTTCCAAACTCCGGACTGTTAATAAGAAATTCCTAATGGAAAAACTCAATAACACTTTGCCCGACCCGGGAATCGAACCCAGGACTCCACGCTCAGCAGTCGCGCTTGCGACCACGGGACCAACGGGGCAGTTTCAAAACGATGTATGGACTGTGTAAAAGATGATATGTCTGGAAAGGGAGTGACTACAGAGTTGATGACTACTCTAGAGAAGTATGGAAGAAAAAGACTTGCTGTGCCAACCTCGAATAAAGTGGGATAAGAAGGGCAAGAGAATGATAACCGATGAAGCATCGCTCAGTTCCACAGATTCATTTTCAAATAAAGAAATCGTACAACTGTCGTTAGGGATTTCGTAAGAAGCAGTAGCAGTAGTAGTCCTTCGATACTAGTGTCTGCCTGCGACTTCATTCGCGTTCTTGGTTTCCCGACCCACACCGTCACATCGCATTACCTGTCCGCGCTATCAGTTCATTTTCGCTTAGCGTTCTTTATGAATTTCTTTTTCTTTTTTTTTGGCTCATAAGGGTGATGCCCTATAGCCTATAGCCATATAGCCCTATAGCCTATAGCCCTATAGACTATGGTCATATAGCCTATAGCCCTATAGTCTATAGCCTTTCTCAAGAATTGGGCTATCAAATGCAAAAACATTTTTTTCAAATTAGACCGGTAGTTCCAGAGATAAGCGCGTTCAAACAAACAAACTCTATAGAATAAAATACACTAGCGCACAGCACTGTTAAGAATTAAATATTATAAGAACGTGTATTTTTTCCCTGACTTCATTGCTTAAAATTCAAAATGTGCCAGTTGCCATTAGGCAAGGATTGGTCCCGGTCGCCGGAAGTAAAATATTAAAATTAAATAGATGCGGCAACTGGGACCGCGGTTCCATTTAATGAAACCTCCTGGCCATAGCCTCTCCAATTGCACGACATTCAACTGGCTCCTCGACCACTCTCATCCATCTGCTATCAGACACCCAGCGAGGTTGTCGCTCGAGCCAGCCTAAGGACCAACCCTACCTGATACTTACATGTTCTTATTTCTTCTTACAGGCGGCGCAGGAGCCCACGGCCCCCGCTTCGACGTCCACGTCGACGTCAGCGGCTGGCGACGGTGCCAGCACCTCATAGGGAGCTAGCATCAAAGTTGGGACTCTGTGTATATTTCCAGGACACCTAGTGTAGATCTGTTAAGTTACGCCCACACGAAAATGTACCTTATGTTATGTTGTTATAAGACTTGTATTTTTTTTTGCGCACTGACATGTGATTAGGCCTTGGCGGCATCCTACTTTGTTTTTGCTTTTTGGAGATCGGCAGTGCTATTCTGCAAAAATCTCACCGTGAAAACTAAGGTGAAGTGAGCTGTCAGATGTTAGGGATTGCCCCTATTGATAGCTCACTTCACCTAAGTTATCACGGTGACATTTTTACAGAATCGATCGGCTGTCTCGAAAATAAGGAGTGAATGGAAAGAAATCTTGGAATTAATACTTCATTCGGACGTTGTGAACTCTATAAGTCCACCAAAACCCATAGTTATTATGTCAATGATTAATTTCGTAAATTCAACATTGTAATTTGGTATGTTCGAGGATCTAACATCTGTCAGTATAAATGTCAAATCAATTTTCCAAATTCGGAAAACTTAAAACCTTCCATTACGAAAAAAATCTCGAAAAATCTCGAATCATGAATCGCCATTCAACAATGACAGTTAAAACAAAAAATTGTCTATGCTCCGAAAATTATAGGGTAAAAATAAGGCTGTATTCACATATCGGTGCGTTGACGATCACAATCCATAGAGAAATGTTTATTTTTTTACAACACCTTGTAATTAGGATTCATGCGATGTTATCAATATTGTCTGTCCTATCTGTGTGAGCTTTATTTTGTATAACACTAACATTTTTATCAGCTGGTTCTTTAATTCTTGGGAATCAGATAGTGTCGAAAATAATGGTCCTTTTGTACTGGAATTAATGGTCTATTATATGGGGCTGCAATTTGTAGGCACAAATTACAAAATGGTAGTGTGACAATGTGGTTTGGATAATAATTAGTCTGTGGTTGAAAAAAAAAGATTCAATTTATGCTTTTCAATGTATGTGCCTTTAAAAACTTAAGCACACCTATGCCTTTATAAATTGGAATAAATTAAATGAAAATCTTTATTTCGAGAGAAGACTCGTATAGGGTTAGTAACATTGTCCTTAAAACTTAGTATTAATAAACAACACGATATGATGACAGATGTAACTGACATCAGTGAATTACCTACATACGGACAGTCTACTCTGTCAGCAATAATTTTGAGGCTGACCATGACTCAAGCCACCATCGTAAAAACAATATAAACCAGCATTTTTCGTCAATAAAATGACACTTCAGATAAGTACTCATAACTGCAGTGGAACATAATCTCGCCACTTAAAACATTCACAGTTAAACGTCTTGATAAAGTAAATCCAGTATCCACTTTATCAATGACGTCTGGTCATTTTGGATTTCTGATTTATTCGCGCACAAGGACATTCGTCGATTTATCATGTCCGAGAACGAGCATTTAAATTAATTAATGTCATTACTTCGATATTTTTTACATGTTCAATTTGAACATCTGATTCTGAACAGAGAGGTGCATAATCTTTTAAACGAGCGTACATTTTTGGTTTACATTTATCATCTTAAATATTGTCAAGGACAAAAGCAACGAATCATGCTACCAGAATTTTAATAGTCATCGTTTTTCGAGCTACAAACGTACATACTTACTTCTTTTTGATCCTTCAATCCGCTTGCTTCATTTGTTGCCATTTATTGGTCCTTTGGCCCCGAAGACACAGGTCTCCTTATCGATAATTTCGTTTGAACTAAGAAAGTAAGAACGAATAAAGCTGGAAATTAATGTGCCCAGCACCCGGGTTAATTGCGTAACACACTATCAATCTCATCTGAATCATTTTGCTAATCCATTGCTTCATATATTCGACAAACGTGTCTGCTCAACAACGTAAATAACGCAATTAATGTTGTTGAACTGTCAAAATGAAAGCTACTGAAAGTGTGTTCCGTAATTACTGCGCGGGAGTTGACAAATTTCGAATTCGAGTGCTTCCATGACAACCAATACCAGTTCCTTCTGAGGACACAGGACCAAATTATGAAACAATCCCACACAGATATAGATACACCTAGATAACGCAAGAGCAACTACTTCGCGTGCCAAAAATCGCACCAACTTACGCTAAAAAATCGTAAGCCGCCACTTGCGCGCTTAGTCCAATAGTCCTGTGTAGGTACTGCTGGCTGGGTGAGCGTGAGTGAGAAAGAGCGCGTATGTCGTCACACAAGGTAGTAAAAAAAAAGGCACGCTTAATTTCATACAGATCGTGATATTTGCGTTATCTAGGTTTCTCTATATAGACGGTGCAATCCACGAAGACGCGCCCCACTCTTCTTCCGAATCGTTAGTTTTTATCGCTAGTTAATTCCATTAGTGTTTTAGTTCTTTCGATACACTCTAATTACCCACTAATAATAATTCATGTGTATTTACAAAACTAAAACACTAGCGGAATGTTGCACTTCTGCTGTGAGCATTAGGAAAAAGAGTGAGCCGCGTCTTTGTGGATTGCACTATCTATATCTGTGAACAATCCGCAGCTACGGTAGCCCTCGAAATTCATATTTTCGTACATGTTTTGCAACTCCCAGGTCAGTATCAGGTTGTATGTTGATCAAAATATTCGCAACCGTAAATATGTATTTAGGTGCAGAATTATTATCATTAGAATCTTCATCGTTTTCCTAGTGACCTCAAATATCATGATTTCGTGAAATAGTCAGTCAAGAGGGTAAAGTGACTGTTGTATTGATGATTTTAATTATTATAATAGGCTAGTTTCCACCACCAATAATTTGAAAATCGATTTAGTGCGTCAGTTAGAGTATTGGAAAATAATGGACACGTATTTTTTGTTTGTGTAAATCAATGAATATTGAATTTTGACAAAGATAAAACGCATCAAAACTCTGGAGTGGGCTCTCGTGACGTCAGCACGCACAAAAAAATTATACCAAGGTGTGACGTATTGAGAATTTTAAAAGCGTCGTATCTTCGTCAGTTTTGGTTTACGTAACAAAAGAAAAAATACGGGTCAAATATTTTTTAGTAATCTAACTGACGGACTAATTAGATTTTTTCAGTTGACAAGCCTATACTGTAAATACATGTTTGTTACGGTTGCAAATCATAATTGATTAAGCAAAAAACAGTTTACGTCTAAAATGTATTGGTTTCTGTGATAATATGCGCCTAGCGGCCACTTTGGCTAGTAGTCCAGCTATTAAAATAGCCTTTGACGTTAAGTCGTAACAATATTAATGTGCTAGACACAGCTAGGGATGTACGCAGGCGTCGGGCGGGGCATGTGGAGCGCCGCCCCTGGTTTCAAGTCACAACATACGTAAAATGGGCAGATATGGAAAATAGATATGTTGCCCAATTTTGTGGGCCTTCATTTTTTATTTAAAAAAAACTGTAAAATTCTACGAAATTGGGGCAAGGCCGGGATAATTTTGTGCGTACAAATTGCAACTAAGATATGGTGTTGGTAAAATGATTATGATAATGTCATGACGCGCAGTCAAGCTAGACGGAACCCAGTGTAAAGTTACAAAATAACTTAATTTTGTAAAGTGATTTGTTGTGAGGCAGAAACTTGCGTTTTCTTGATTTTCTCTCAATACAATATCATATTATGTGCCCAAAATATTGTAACATTCAGAAATTTATTGTTTTTATTCTCGTTTCACATAAACAGGATCAAATTAAATTAGCGAGCGAAACTCCGCGGACGTGATGGGTACTTACCTACTTATCGATATCTAAACACAATAAAACAAAAAATAAATAAATTAGATGTTTTTTTTTTTATGGCGCCATCGACCGCATTTAGTGTAGTTTCTTGAAATATCAGTTAGAAAATTTGCTTTTTATTGTGTAAACTTCGTTACAGGTAACAATATCTCAATACGACAAGACTGCTGAATGTTGTGTTACTTGATGTATGAGTTGAGAAAATCCGTTTTCTTTAAAACAGATTTTCTCAACTCATACTTCAAGTAACAAAACATTCAGTGATCGTTGAACCCAAAAAGAACATCAAATCTTTTTTGTTTTCATTTAATAGACTTCATATCGATATCCATCACGTCTGCAGTTTCGCTAGCTAATTTAATTTGACCCTGTATAAACATACCACGGTGTGTCTTTCTATCGCTACCTGTACATGTGCTAATTTTAACTTTATTCATTCCATCCTGAAATACACTATTCGCGTAGGTTTGGTCAAATGTGATATTTACTAAATTATGAATTGGTTTACGATCTCAAACTCATTAGCTGATATTTTTAACCGACTTCCAAAAAGGAGGAGGTTATGTGTTCGACTTTATGTATGTTTTTTTTTTTTATGTGTGTTCACCGATTTCTCCGTCAGTTGTGGACCGATTTTATTTTAATTTTTTTTATAATATTTTTGACGTGATAACGTCTATAAGACGTTATCACGTCAAAAATATTATAATATTTTATAATATTTTTGACGTGATAACGTCTATAAGACGTTATCACGTCAAAAATATTATAAAAAAAAATAAAATAAATCAATGAACACCGGCTGCACGCACGAAAAAGTGTCACGTTCCGCCTGAGCCTGAGCGTGCAAGCGAGAGCGCGGAACAAGCGATAGAGAGGCACGATCGGCCCAAGCGATAGAGAGGCACGATCGGCCCAAGCGTTGGCTTGTGACACATTCATTCATCAATGTTTCTTTAAGATGTTATTAATATCACGCAAAACTATCGTCCATAAACTGAATTTTTTATTATTCGATTTTTTTTATAAAATGTTGTATGGTGGTCAGAAAAGTATTTTTATTTTCAAATTTACGAAAATATCTTTTGTTATAAATAAAAAAATACTATACATTTTAATGGATTTTAGACGATTCCTAGACCTACTTAAACAATAATAAATTAACATTTTTGGCTACTGTAGGTAATTAACCTACAATTAGGTACATTTTAAGTAGATTCTCTAGCGGCTTTTCATTAATTTAAACAAAAAAAATTTATATATGATGTTGTATTTTGAATTTTTGATATTAAATTGTTGCTAGTCAAGACGAGAACATAAAATTATTCTTTTCGAATATTTTTTAAAGTTTATTTTATAAACCGATTTTAATTAAGTAGTTCAAAATTAAACGTAAATATTTAGGCGTTTTAAATCCACTGCCTAAGTTTTTTTTTTTTTTTATTTATTTGGTTTCCTAAAAATATTAGAAGTCTATGAAATAAAAATAGCTTTTTACCCAATTTGTGGGTTATATTTTGATTAAAAGCATGCTCTATTCGTTCAAGTATAAAATTAGTACGTCCATGGAAATTTATAATCAGCCGTACCAAACTTCGTCCTTTTAACAACAACCGTCTACACACAAATGTTAATAAAAAAAGTTGTCACATACATAAAGTAGGTTTTCAACTACACAAATATTATATGTAATATTTCTATGTACGACAACTTGAATATATTATTATTCAAGAATCTAACTACATCGCACCTACGTCGTTATTTATGTAAATATTTTGTAAATATATTAAATTGCCGATTAACAGTCGGGATATTATTTAGTTTTAATTAGGTACGGAAATCTCTGCACGCGGAGTGGTTACCTAAAATGTTATAAAATTCTCTGAATATTCGTTTAATTAGTAAAAAGTGAAGTTTTTATTGATAGCACAGTAAGAACTGAAATAATTGTACCCTATTCTAATTGTAGATATAACTTGTGAATGGATCCTAGTAATTTTTAAGATCTTGTAATTATTAAGTCTAGATTTAACGTTGACATTACTTATTTATGATTATTGTTGTAACGTTTAGTAACATTTGAATGTTAAACTTCCGCCCATCGAATCGAGGCATCACAACTTTTGTGATATTCAAAATAAAAATTTTAATGTAGAAAAAAAAAAACTTCTTTGTAACTTTTGTCCAATTCGTGAGTCCACTAAGATTGTAAGTAGTGACAAATTAAAGTAGATTTTTTAACTTTACGCAAACATATTTAAAATCGCCAAAGTTCTTTAATGTCTAGCTGCTTTCGTTGAAGAGATATTTGTCAAAGAGCATGAGTACCCCAATCGTCCTTAATGTCTGGTGCTTATGTCACAATATTCCTAAAATTACGATATACATTTTTCCTCTTTTGTATTGTAGTAAGAAGTCAGTAACAGCACTTTATAATAAGCGACAGTCCATCACAATAGATTAGCTAACAAACATTAAATTAACGATTTAAATATTTAAGATAGATTTAAGGATATTGAAGTAAGAAAGAGGTGGTTTTGGGTCGATCGGTAGTGGCGACATCTATTGCGGAAATTTCTTGTTAATATTTTATTATTTCATTTTTTTTTCAGTCTTTTACTTGGGAATAAACAAGAGAAGAACGGTTACAGGCTAAAATATTTTGATGTAAGATTAGACTTATATGTAAATATCAACCTGTTTTCTCAAATAAACGGCTGATTTGCAAAATTTTGCAGAACTAGTTCACACTTTGCAGTTACTAAAATTAAAATAACTACTCACCTTATTACAATAAACTCATGTTATGATAAGCGTTACAGTACAGTTAGAAACTTAGGACTTAACTTACTGACAGTTCTACATAAAACAAAGATACTGAAATAACCAATAAAGTACCTACACTGATCAAAAAAGGTATCTGCCAATTATTGTGGAACAACCCCATCCTTCTTTTTAGCGTGTCGATGGCAAAAAGTTCAAACATCTTTGGCCCAAAAGTCAGCTGCGCGAACTCCGCTCTCTGATGCAGACGATGCAGTCATAAGATCATCAACAACCCTATTGAGCCCAATTTGCTGAATTTTTGACCCCCGACAAAAACAGAGGGGTGTTATAATATTATAAGACATGCTACACCAGTGAAGTGAGAATACTAAGGGCATGTTCTATAAAGATCGGTTTTCGAAACTGAACTCTATTCTGCACCCTAACTGCGAAACACACTATCGATCTCAATTTGAAGCATATTGCTAATCCATTGCTTCATATGTTGGAAAAATGTGTCTGCTCAACATTGTAAAAAACGCAATGAACGTTGTTGATCTGTCAAAATGAAACCCATTGCTACTAATAGTGTGTTACGCAATTACCCCGCTGGTTCAAGATATTTTTGGTAACTATATGAAACAGCTATTGAAATATTATCCAATTGAAACTGGATACTATTATTTGTCACTGAAAGTCAAGAAACTAAAAAAAGCATACCACGGGTCGAATTGTGAACCCTTGTTGAAATCCGTAAAAAAATCAAAATGGCTGTAACAAATGGTGAACATTATTTTCTGGTCAGTGAACTTTTGTCATCCAATAACAAGTTTATAACTACTTTTGTGTAACAATAACTGCGAGTGTGAACTGGATTCAAAATCCCATTTTTGTACAATTATTGTTATTTATTAAGTGTTTGACATATTGTCTGAAAACATCTCTATCGTATTATAATTTTTTAGTCTCTCAGTCTGAAAATGCCCGAAGAACGTACGACGACATCAAGCTATACAGTTCCAGTATAAGCTGACTTCTCATTGTACGAAAAGCCTATACAATGCGAGGTCAGCTAAAACTGGAAATGTATATGTAGGCTATGTCGTGTTGATAAGAAAAAAAAAATAATATTTCTGTTACCTACTTAAATGTACTTTCCGAGATTCTCTAGAAGTCTTCTTCTGCTTAAAGAATTAATTATAATTTGGTAACTGATTTTTTAAATCAGAATGGTTTTGTGTATTTTCGAGCACGTTTATTTTATGGCCCATAGTGAGCATTTCGGACTGAGAGCGCCCTCTGTATTGTGTCATCTTATGTTTAAAAATAAATATCAAATACATTTTGAATTTTGAAATATAAAATATTTCTGCAAGTTTGCTGGTTTTCTAATGTGAAAAGTGATATTTAAACTATTTCTTGTCAAATAAACGATTTCAATGATCGTGTTTATATTGTTTGATTTATGTTTCACCTATTCCCGAGGATTCCCTGCCTAGATAGATAGATTTTATTTATTTATTTATTTATCACAAGCACAGCTATCATTACAGGAAATTCCCAATGCGGTAGCGTGGTCCTTAATTAAGCTAAACGCGCGACTTTCAAATTCCCACGACGCCGCGTGTGAGAACACCGCGGCATCTAGCGGCAAGACTGCACCCTAATTGCGGAACACTATTACTCTCAATTTGAATCATTTTGAAGCTTATTGCTAATCTATTGCTCCATATGTTCGAAAAATGTGTCTGTTCAACAACGTAAATAGCGCAATGAATGTTGTTGAACTGTCAAAATGAAACCCATTGCTACTGATAGTGTGTTACCGTAGACAGAGATGCTCTGTCTACGTGTGTTACGCAATTACCCTGCTGGTCGGCGGAACGTGCGCCGCACGAGACGATTGCCGGCACGGCTGCGAGATTAATGACTGTGTGCTCATGTGCTTTAGAGGATATCAAAATAAGTAAAAAAATAATTAATTAGTATAAAAATAAATAATTTAATAATGTGCATTGTGTGTGTCTTAGAGCGCCTTCACACTAGCGTTTGTCCAGCGTAGGCATTCGATAAACGTATGCGCAGCGCAGACGCCGCGACTACGCAGCGCAGGCGTCGCGTTGTCGCGGCGTCTGCGCTGCGCATACGATTATTAAACGCCTACGCTGGACAAACGCTAGTGTGAAGGCGCTCTTAGTCAAATGCTCACATGAAAAATATAAACTTTATTCAGTGTCCTGCGTTTTGTTTGATTATAAATAAGAACCTACGAGTCAAAGATATATTTATTATAGACACCATAATTACGAATCTGTTCTAAATCTATCTAATATTATAAAGCTGAAGAGTTTGTTTGTTTGGTTGAATGCGCTAATCTCAAGAACAGACTGGTTCGAATTGAAAAATTATTTTTGTGTTGTATAGTCCATTTATCGAGAGAGGCTATATCACATCACGCTACGACCAAAAGGAGAGGAGCAACAATGAAAAATGTTGCAAAAACGGGAAATTTATTCCTTATGAGAGCTTCCGTTGCGTAGGTACCTACGCCCTGTAAAAGTTCTAAAAAAAAGTTCGCAACAGTACCTATTATAAATGTCTATCCTCTAAGCTTGACTCACTATATCCTTTTTTATGTTACTTAATCAAATTTGTTCTAAAATAATACATTACTTGCGAAGGTGTTTTATAAATATGATAATAATCCTTATCCAAATAAATACGTTATTCATCAATTTTGAATAGAATTGCCTTTGACACCATTTGATTTCAATGAATATCTTAGGAGATATCATAGATCATAGGTACTTAATACCATATCCCCCTTCCTAAGAAACGTAGCATCTATAAGACGTTGTGCGTACTTTACAAAACGGTCTTTTTTCGAAAGTCAAATTACTGACGACTGAAAGAGAGAAATCGGTAACTATTCATCTGATATATACCTATAATGGTAGATAGGTTTATATCAGATGAATAGTTACACACCGATTACCCTAAACGTCGAAATAACCAAACAAACGATGAGGGCGCCACTGTGCGGTCGGCATAGTCTTAACATCACGACACGAGCAAAAACAACAAAAAAAAGTCGGAGAGAAAGCTTAGCAAAAATGAAGCAATAGCGCGGGCAGACGATGCGATGCGATGATGTGTGTCGGGTGAACAAGATTTTTCACGCGGACGAATTCGCGGGCAGTAGTTCTTTACAAAAAAGAAAAGCTTAATTCAATAACAGATCATGCCTTGGACAGGCCAGGCAGAGCTGGCTGGAGAGTCTTCGATGACGATGATGACATTTTTAATCACGCCTGTATTTACCGAAAAGGTAAGCAGAGTAGTTGTAGTTCACACCCACATTTCAAATAGAGCGGGGTTATTTCAAAAAAGTTAAAATAGCGCCATCTCTTGGTTTATTGTGAAACTTCTTCAGTAGTGAACGAGCTTCTTAGAAAGCCCGGTGATGCTACATCTGGTTGCGTAGTTTATACAGTTTTAGCTAGATGGCCGTGTAAATGATACGGGCTTAATAACATAGATGGCGCTGTTTCTAACTACATAGTCGTTTAGACGGACAGTTATACATTGCGTTTCTGTCCTAATAAAATTATATTTTATGTTTTTCTTGATTCACTCCTCAATACTTAAAAAAAAAAAATTATACTACCTATATTAACAACTTTTTAGTTGTATTTTAATGGAAGCATAGACTGTGGCACCTCGTAAGAAATATTGACATTGCTATACGTTTAAAAATAAAAGTTCGATCGGTCTTTGTAAACACGCTTTATTTGTTATTGCTGTCAAATCTGTATGATTTGTACATTTTGTTTTTAGACGGCCCAGCTAAGTAAAATGTGAAGAGTTTAAAACAGAGAGTTGCCTTTCTACGTTTATACACTGTGATAATTGTTCTAACGAATTTACATGAATATTTACAACTTAATGTGAAAATACCATTTGAGGTTAAGTATGTGAATACAGCAAAGTATTATTTCAGCGAATAACTTAAAAATCTTTAATCAATTACAATGTCGAACCCTAACATTGACGAGACTATCCTAAAATACGAAACTTTCATCAACGAAGTACTCAAAGAAGACTTACGCAAACTGGAATTTCGACTAGAACAAGTCAACGCGGAGATAACCGACCTGGTACAACAAAAACACACTTTAAAAGTTATCACGGACAAAGAAATTCACCCGAACGGCTTCAAAACTCAAGTAAACATCGGTTGTAACTTCTTCATGGAAGCTTCAGTTCCAGATACATCAAAACTGCTAATGAACGTGGGTTTAAATCATCATTTAGAGTTTACAGTAGAAGAAGCTTATAGATACTTGGATGTAAGAATAAAGGCGTTTGAGGCGAAAGCAGAAGAGCTACAAACAAAGGCAGCAGAGACTAAGGCACATATTAAATTAATGTTGTTTGGTATCGGAGAGTTACAAGATAAAGTTGTGAAGGGAAGTTGATTGTTGAGTTCTAAGGGCTGTTATAGTGGAATGTGCCAGAGTAGATGGTTAAGCATATTGTTTATAAATAGGTATAAGGATCACTTTTAGAGTAAAGTTACGGTTTCCTAAGAAAATGGTCTGTAATATTATAATGGCCATCATGACAATCGGTCTTTTTTTTTGTATTGGCATTAACGTGGAAAAATCTCTGTATTTGGATAGCCGTTATTGTGTGACCGTTTATTACTTTCATAGGAAACCTAGGCTTTAAGGATACTTTGTAAAACTTAAAACATTCTGAAGGTAATATTATGTTAAAACTTTTGATATAACTTATTATTTCTTCAAGGATAATATTCAAAGCTGCAGCTTGGGCTAAATGGAGTAGGTAGTTCATTGATATAGAAAAATTGTGAGTAGTACATTACAATATGTTAAAAATACACCGCTTCTTTGCTTCAATAATGAAAATTTAAAGAGTGATATCGTCGTGAATATGTCACGTTTTCGCTGAAATTTGAGAGCACCTTCTTCTCACTCATAGATTATGCTATTACACCCACAAAAGAAACCACATCTTTTGGAAAAATAAAATCGGTCACGGCGGTTTCAACTATTAAATTTAAAAAAATGAATTGTCGGGCTTATCACGTTATTGAAGCAATGAGGCGACATGTTCTGTGTAAAAATGGACTACTTAAGTGACAGAAAAGCTTGCTGAAAAGCTTGCATATGCAGATTTGAATATTGGCTATCTTTCTTTCTGAAATGTATTGAATTATTGTCACTGAGGGCACATTGTATATAATGGTTCTCTTTTCTTATATTTATATAACTGTAATTAATAAAAATATGTTTGTTGTAACATGGATTTCATTTCTTCTCCATGAAAATAATGTCTAAGTTTGTAGAATAGTCATCAAATTATACCCTTGCTAAGTCGAGAGAAGGTAATGGGGGATGACTAACTAACGCATCATCGGTTGAATATGTAAAGGGCGTTTTTTGCAGCGATTCAGTAGCGCGTTTTGTTCTACGGTTGCAAAATTACGTAATTTTACCGAAAACGCTGGTAAAATACGGTAATTTTACCGTAATTTATATAAATTACGGTAAAATTACCGGTGGCATAACATTCTAAATTTTAATTTATTTTATATCACGCGCGCGTGGGTTTACAAAATCAAAATGCGACGTTGCTGACAAGTGTGCTCCGTCAAGTTGTACGGCAAAATGCGATAGATTATAGATTTATTTTACTTTGCTGTTTTTTTTTTTTTTTGTATTGTCATTTGTGTAATTTTATTATTTAAATTGTTGATTCTGAGGACTGTAGTTAGTTAATTTTCCAAAAACTAAAATTTTAATTTTTACTGGCCTTTCCACATAACATACATATATTATTAAATCGATGACGTGGTATAATTCATATATTTAATTTATTATTATTATTATTATGTATTCATATTTGAACGAATAATTCATATTCATATACTTAGTGAAAGAGTAAGGTACATACAAACACACTCATTCATTACCGTATTTATGTTTGTAGAACGTAACTACGATTTTTACGTTTTTTACCGTTTCTTACCGTTTTTTACCGAAATTTACGGTAAAAAACGTTTTTTACCGTATTTTACCGTGGTAATTTTACTGCTTTACATCCCTATTTTGTTCACGCGCGTTTGTATCGCTTCTTTTGGCCCTTTTCGCATTTGGAACTCACTATAGAAGCGATTTAGTGGCAACACAATCGCATATCGATTCAGCATCGCTTCTGCATCGATGCAAACACGCAAATGCATTGATTCTCGATTGCGTAGCTACTTAACGCGCGACCATCCCCGTTGACTGACCGAGTCGGCGAGTCCATGTTGCAACTGTAGCGTGCACAGGCATTCACAAGTAGTCACTACAACAACGGCTGTTTCGATACTGCATTGCGTCTGTATCTATGCTGAATTGCAGCTCTATCGCGATACTAGCGATGCAGAATCGTAGTTACGTGGACGAATGTCCGTCGACAGCATCGACTTCGACTTCTTTTGCGATTGTATCTGTGTATCGCTACTGAATCACTGCAAAAAGTCACCATGTATAAGGTTGAATGTTTTATTATCTAGGTAGGTAGGTACCTACTTGTCCGTTCTGGGGTTAGGTACCTACGCGATAGACGATACGCGATGCATCTTCTTGATTGACAAATACCCTGAAGCAAAGTTTGAGAAAGGCACCTGTTGGTATTCAAAGGTTTTTTTCAATAAACTAGCTCTTAACATTTCTATTAATAATAATAATAATAACCCCATCGTCGTATCTCTACGTTGACGTCGTGGTGGGGCTTGCGAGCTCCGAACTCTAGGCCTGTGCCCGAAGAGTTTACTTTGCCGGAACAGGTCTAAGGTGAGGAGCCAGACCAAGAGAGATACAGAAACCCGCAGGGCAGCATGTGGCGAGCTGTTGGGCAGTAGCGACCCCACGGACCCTATCTCCCGGGAGTAGTCTTGTTCCTCACCTCTGGCTTGCCTTAATTGGCTGGCTGGAGTGAACACTGATGAGGAACAGAGCTCCCACCTCATTCTTGCCTTTATTGGCCGGCTTGAGTGGAGATTCGCAAGAGCAAACGTGCTCGGGGGAAGGAAGTATTCCAGTAAGTGCTCGTAGGGATCTTGACCATCTTCCGGGCTCTGGGATTGTTCTGAAAGCCGTGGAATACCTCTCCACTCCTCAAGCACCTCAGGAAATGTTGCCCCCTTGTCACTACGTCACTATGTGCTAGCGACAGTTTCCGGGGGCCCATTATTGAGTGTGCAAGTCACCCCCTGCCATTTTATCCATGTATATATAAAACATTGATCAGGCAGGGGCCATAGTTCTTCCATAGTTCTTGGTAACCAATCTACTTTAACCTCAAAAACCCATAGTACAACTTTTTATTTTTCCAATACTGCAATAGTCCTACACCAACCGAGGGTTATCCTTGGGTGCACTTTCATAGTGCATATAGGGATAATCGTCGGTTAGTGCCACATTTCATTAAAATTTTCTAAGGGGCCTCTGCGAGTTGGCTTCGGCCCCTCGTACGCCTTCCAAAGGACCGGGACCCCATGGTCCCGAGATATATAAAATAAAACAATAATAATAATAATAAATTTATTTCAGACCATATGTCCATAAGCAACACACATTACAATTTTATACAAAAAACTTACATACATACATACACGAAAAATACACTAAAAACGTATGGTTGAGAGTAGGTAGTCCTTCGCCCGTAGGTCCGTATTCATATTGGCAAGTTTAAAGAAGGGCGCTGACGGTGAGAGCTAATATGATAGCTAATAACGCGTTCCGGATGTTGCTGGGGTTGTTCCGCTTCTGTAGTGCTTCAGGGATGTTTGCTGAAGCTCGTGTCGATTACTTCTACGCTACGATGGATGTGAAAAAGATGTGCCTCCCTGGTGAGCCGGGTGCTGTCCAGCCCCAACATTATATTGCGGTGTATCACGAGCAGACTGGACTGCTTGTATGTGAATCGTTGCTGCAAATTTTCCACATCGGTGTTGAGCTGGTATCAGGGATTTGCATGAACTGTATTGCAGTATCAGGTTAAGTAACATATTTGAGTCCTTTGTTACTTGTTATTAAATATAAATAAATAAAGACAGACCTAGATACAGAAAGTCTTTATTGGGATATTTTAAAATATGCAAAGATGTATACCATGACGACACAAAGAAATGTCTGCTCAAGCCTCTTTTTGCCGATACAGTCATCAACACTACATCACGCACGCCTGTATTTCCTGAAGGCTTAGGCAGAGGTGCACGTAGGTAAGTAGATTTTGTAGGTAGGTAAGTAGGTACTGTGAAACTATATGAGAGCTTCACGAAAAAACAGCGATAAGATTTGACTTGGATATATTGACTTTACATTTCCACCTTATAACTAGTAGATACTTTTCAACTAAACAAAAATATTATATAAAAATAAGTTCAGAAACTAAAATCCGACTAGGTACCTACTGAAAAATCACGCTCTAAAAAGTATGAAAAAAAAAAAGTTTAAAAACTAAAACTCGACTACTGAAAAGGATGAAACAAGAAAGTACTTCCCGTGGTCGCATGTTACCATGGCCTGTAAGTAACCAGCGGACAATCAAGACGCTTCCAACGATACTTCATTTGCCAAATTATGACAAGCAGCTTAGAAGTTAGGTATGAGGGAACAGATGGTACACCGGTACATACCGGTCAAAATCATAACCCTCCTTTTTGCTTGGCCGTAGTCGGGTAAAAATACTCACTCACTCACTTGCTTGAATGTTCGAATGGAATATGCGCTCAATATACCCAGCCTTTTTTTTGTGGATGGGAAAACATCAACTGACCCCTCCCGCTCAGGGTGGAGCAGAAGGGAGTGTCAGACTCTTACTGAATAAAACCCACCTGTGGCGGGTGTGACGGTACAAAACCGTCACATTAAAACCCTCCTTTTTGAAGTCGGCAAAAGAGTGAAGAGTTTTAATTTAAAGTCAGTAGGTACCTATCCCCTAAGAACTACTTATTAAAGTCTAATATAAATCAAGTGCCTACTCTAGACTTATTACTGAGGTCTTATATGCCTGTAATCAGCTCAAAACTCGCTGCCCTAAGCGGTTAGCGACAAATTAGGGTTAATTTGAATATTTGATAGTCTCAAGATGCGGGGGTTGATTATTACCCATTTAGTTGGAAACCACTTGAATAAAATTAGCATTGGATATGATTTTAGGGAATGAAGTTTGCTATAAGATAATGTTACATAACTACGCACTAGAAACTTCTGAAAATTTTGTCTTACGCCAGTAGGTAACATACGTTTTTCAGTAGAAATGTATAATCTACATTTTTACAACTTCGGCGATTATGCACAGTTTTGGCCAACATTATTTTCATAGAGCTATGTACTTAGCTACAGTTTTGAGATCACAAAGTGATATCTAGCGGCAATGTTTAGTACTAAAGTAGCAATGGCATCGCTCTCGTTCACGAGTCTGTTACTTACAATAGCGAACAGTGGTTGTCTAAGGTTCAAAGAGATCATAGTTCCACTGCGAAAAAAAGATGGCGTTGCGGCCAAAGTTTCATATCTATTTCCGAAACATTTCTTGACCACTCCAGGAGCTGCCATTTGTTTGAGCATCCCTCGGAGGTATAGAAGGTAGGTATACGTTTTGTTGTTAAAAGCTGGAGTTACACAGAGACAAACCCCGCGCGGGACGTGGCAACAACTTCTGTAAAGATTGTCCTATTAAGACGAAGGGCCATTGTGTGTGGCCCGTGGAATTCAAAGGACATCATTCACCGTCCATACATTATTGGGCTAAATGTGAAAGTGAGGGCCAAACAAAAATAAACCGGTCAAGTGCGAGTCGGGCTCGCGCACCTAGCGTTCCCTACACATTTATAGGTACCTATGTAACACACTACAAATTTACCTTGATTTCCTTGCGAGTGTCAAAATATGCGGCATAAGCGGAACATAAACGCCCGTATATTTTGATTGTGGCTTAAAAGTTTGATTTTTTCATTGCTTCAAGGGATTGCAGCCTTGATTATTTGATAACTCCACGCATTCATGAGAAAATGGTCTCGACGGACGGACAACGAAGTGATCTTATAAGGGTTCCGCTTTTCCATTTGAGGTATGGAACTCTAAAAACGCCATATTCCTAAATAATATTTTTTCCCTTCATTTTCTACTACGGAAGCAAACGTTGCATTATATATTCTCCATTAGGTTACAGGAGTTCGATAAATCAATTTTTCATACTTATTTTATGAAATTAACAAATTTTTGTTTAGGAAAGCTATTGCTATCATAAACATACTTACGCTTATTTTCTAGTACACTGAAATAGCCGAATTATTGGATTAAAACGGCTAGACTGCATGCATTTAATTCGTCGCTCTTTCTCTTCCGTACCGTTTTGAAACATATAGTGTACATATCACAACCTCCATTGACCGTCGAAATGCTTATCTTTTTTTTCTGAATTAAGTTTGAATTAAAATCGGTCTATTTGATCATAGCAACAATTCCGTTGCATCGTAATGGAGGAACAATTGTGTTTAAGGTATCGTGAACCTGTTAGGAACAGATGCACTTACACAAAGCCAGCTATAATCAATAATATTGCTCAGATTATAATAGAAGAACTGCTGGCAAATCAAGTACTTACTTCTTGTCTTCTTTTTTTTTCTAAGGTCGACAGTAATAGCATTATTTAACTGAAAAGGAATTTCGACATTACCGCCATGAGTCATTTCTTGTTTCAGGTGCAACCTACGAATTTAATTTTGGCGGAATGAACTTATGATGGGACTGTACGATACTGGGGCAGGAAAACGTAGTAGAGGAAAGTAATGGACATAGTGACGAAAATTGCGCTTCTTCCATACTGTCTGCTGCATACTGCCTGGTTATAAGAGAACTCCTAACACAACAGCAAACTGCACTTTTGTTGCCTGCAACAATATAACTATGTCCTAACTATTATTGTGGCTGCAACATAAGCAAACGCACATTAGGATGTTTTGCGCACGCAGTGGCGTGCATTGCATAAAGGCATATAAGCAGTGCCTACCTCGATAAATCATCATAAGTCTGTCAATAAAATTTTAGTGTGTGTGCCCCACAATTAAGAGACTCATTAAATTATCATACGTGGGTAAGCAAAAAATTTGAAAATTCAAAATACTTTTGTTTTATGTTTCTGATTAGTGACCGTGTCTGCCTAGATCAGACCCGGCCTATAACTTGGTTCATGGGTTTAGCGTGTCATGAGCCACTAATCATGCCACCGGCCGAAGGTCTCGAAAATAAGTTTGGGGCGCGTTTTTTTAGATTTGGTTTATTGTGATCTTTGTTGTAATTTTTCAATACTGTTATATTTTTAACTTTTTCCCTCTAGGAGATTATAAAAAACAACAACTATCTCCAATATTGTTTATTTAATAAATACAACCATCTTTAATTATAAATAATTGTAAGTTAACTCTAATTGCCAGCCAGCTTTAACTCAGCAAGAGCTATGGTCGTGGGGAGTTAGAGAAAAACCCGAGTACTGCTCCGGTTCTAAATTTTAAATTAAATATAGTATAAATTTTAATATCACGGAATAGGTATCCTTCCAGTTGTTGGTTTTAATCTAATTAGTTATTTAATGGGCGCCAGGGACTTAGAGAGTCCCGGATCCTGGAGCCGAAGAAGGTGTCCCAAATAGCTTCCTTGGAAGAGGATGGATTAAAGTAGGACGTCGAACCCAAGATCCTTAATTTAAATTCTTCAAGTCCGGTTTCAACGGAACCGTATTAAATTATGAAAAATAAAATTAGGGGTAAAAAAAAAACCGTCCCGCCTGCGCTATCGCTAGGCGGACTCCGCCAGCCGTACAGCCGTCTCCTCAGAGGCGTCGAGCAGACTCGGGGAACGGGTCTCGCGTCCCGGCCCCAGACGCTTCGCTAGATCCGGGCGGCGAGACGAATCTCCCGAGTTGCCTCTCCTGGAATTGACAATACGGAGGCCTAATAATATGAAGGGAAACTAATGTACCATCCATGAGGGGACATTAAAGAAGGAAGAAGGCTAAAACATTAGCCGGTTAATAAAGCCTTTGCCTAATTCTGATTGGTGGGAAAGTAGGAATGAGGATTACCCACGTGGCGTCCATCAACTCCACAACAAGGGCACTCCCTTGAACAATAATTTAATACCGTGGTTAACACTGAGGAAATTCCTATAGAAAATAGTCAGCGGGTGAAATACTCACGGTTGACTATTGGAGTAAGCACTTGGCTGATAGATCCTCGACTGGCTGGATATCTGCCGGCGTATGCGCAATCTGGAATCCTGTAATAAATATCCAGGGATCACGACAATATCCTTTTAACAACCAGAGAAGGGCTCACAGACCACTTCCAAGCACTATTACAACAAAATCCTTACCTTTTATAACATGGAAGAGCGTTCGTAGGATCTCCTAAGCGTGTTCAAGGGCAAATGGACGCCACCTCTGTTCAATAACACTGTCATGGACAACAAACCGGAATTAGACGGAGTATCTAGAAAATCTCCCACATTTCAGGTAAAATGATTATAAGATCACTGTAGATAAATACTACACGATGATACTTAATTTCTTGAAATTCACTAACCACAATCTGACATGACGTTTAAACGCTGAAACAATAAGAATCTTCATGATCCAGACCAACCAACAACTTATTTGTAATTTCCGATTCTTGAAATAGTCTTAATTGGGGTAATTATCCCAGAATATTAATTAGGCACATTTAGAACGTACAACCTGACAACATTTTGTCAAAGACAATTCACAGATTAAAAATAGATTAATCGGACAACGAAATTTCTAGAAAAAAGTCTATATTGAAAAAATAGTTTCATTTCCGTTTTCGGTTATTTAGTTTATTATGAATTTTACTGAAAACTGAAAATTATTAAGGATTGCTCCATACGATATTAATTCGATGGTTACCAACCAAAATATTAAAATATCGATTAAAACTACAACTATGAATCGGCGGCCACCAGATGTCGCCTCTTAACTGTCAGAAACTGACGTTCAACTGAATGACATTTGGAATGTAAACATTGGCAACTTATTTACAATATTTGATCTAATTTATTGTGAAAACTTATTTATTAGGGTTTAGAAAAGTGATTTATTGTTAGAAAGTATTAACTAAAGTGTCCTGTGACGAAATACAGTTGAAGGAATGAATCCTTCCATTAAGTTCAGGCCAAAGTCAATTGTACAAACTACGAATGAATATGTGACTCGGAAACTTCGTATGTTTTCAGGTAAATGCTACTTTAATTAATAGTAACGCAGCTGAGCAATACCAACCAGTGGTATGTACAAAAAAAACAACATAACAGTACCTCCCCAACCACCAGAGATTTGACCCTCTAGGGCAAATCTCAACGCTGGCCCTCCAGCGTCAAAGCAGACTCCAAAAGGGCAAGTACACATACACAAATCTACAAAGCTCATGCCTGAAAAGAGGAACAAAGAAAAGAAAAAAAAATATGGAAGCCGGTGTACGATTTATATTATTAAACAATATCCCCAAAGCTATTATAAAAATAAATGATATTATAAAGATAGTTATGATATATACATAAACAATACAGAATCACTTCAAGTATAGAGTAACAGACCGCTCTATTAGGCGACATTGTAGTAGGCTTTGGTTGTCGGGTCTACAATTCCGCCCGTGTTTTATGGCTTATTTTTAATTATCCATGAAACCTATGTGAAGTATACTAATTTGGGTTTACTTAATATACTACATAAACCTACGACCTAAAAGGGTTCCTGGTCACATTTCAAGTATAGAGTAACAACCCGCTCTATTAGGCGACATTGTAGAAGGCTTTGGTTAACGAGTCTACAAGTCCGCTCGTGTTTTATGGCTTATTTTTAGTTATCCATGTGACCTGTGTAATATATTATATATACTGTTTCTCCTAGAGCGAGTCTAATCCATTTACAAACATGTAAAAGACAAGCTCCAAAAAGAGTCAAAAAATATGTGTAAATATCTCCCTAAGCACTAAAGTTCTAGTCTGACCTATTATATTTATATAGGAGAGACCACCCTACTCCATCGTACACCACCTTTCACATCTCAAAAGAGTATACTAGCTATAATAATGCTGATTTGGTGCGCAAACAATACACCAAAAGAAATTAAATGCCACAAACTACAGAAAATTGGCTAACCGTCTTCCATAAAAGGAATGTAACGATTATTCTGCCCCTATATAAAAAAAATACCATCTAAAACGTTTTCCATCAATGCAGCCTACACGCCCGCCATTATGGCCTCCCATCTCAGGACTATCAATATGCTGCCTTACCAGCAATCCGGAGGTTTATACACCCTTCAGAGGTGTCAATCCTGCAACAACCACTAACTACTAACAACTTTCAAACAAACTACTTTTCTACTCCAATATATACACACATCAAAAGTGTCTAGGGATCAAGCATTTTTATGCGGATTTTTTGAGATTGAGATGTGGCTTTGTAATAAATTTATGATTTTATAAATTTATATGGATCCTTTTTGGTGCATTTCATAATTTGAATCAGGAACTGTGAATCAAATTCGAGTAAAAGATGAAAATCAGCTGTCAATATTTTCCCTATAAAAACATACAACGCATTGAAGACATTATTAGTGCTACTGTTTCCCTACTACTGATTAAAACCAACGTTATTATGGAGCGGCGACGTCATTTAAGCAGGGAAGAAATGCTCAGAGCCGTGGGAATGATAGAAGCTGGTTCCCGGCAACGTACTGTGGCTTTAGCTCTGAATACAAGTCAGAGTGTTATCAGTCGACTTTGGACACGTTACCGAAGCACTGGTACCGTGGCTGAGCGCCATGGAGGACGGTATCGCTGCACCACACGGAGACAAGACCGATACATTCAAATCTTAACTCGAAGAGCTCCAACAATAACCGCCATGATGTTAGCCGTGAGGCTTCATCACTCTTCAGGGAACTTAATTAGCGACCAAACAGTCAGAAACCGCTTGCATGAAGTGAACCTTCATTCCCGAAGACCGCTACGGGTACCACCTATAGCAATGCACAATCGTAGGATTCGATATCAATGGGCTCTTGAACACAGAAATTGGGCAGAAGAACAATGGCGTTTCGTGTGCTTTTCTGATGAGTCTCGTTTTGGTATGAGACCGGATACAAGACGTATACGACACTGGAGAACCCCTGGACGCCAACAGCGATTAAAATCCTGCCAGGAAGTCCATCCTTATAGTGGTGGAACCATCATGGTATGGGCGGGTATTTGGATCGGCGGAAGAACTGAGTTGATTTGGATCAGAGGCAACCTCAACGCTCAAATTTATGCTGAGACGATTGTATCAGACGTCATCGTTCCTCTACAAGTGCAAATCGGTCCCTTATTTCAGTTAATGCATGATAATGCACGACCGCACACCGCAAGAGTCGTAAGACAGACTCTCGCCGCAGCTAACATCAATGTCCTGCCCTGGCCTGCTCAGTCGCCAGACTTGAACCCGATTGAGCATGCATGGGATATGCTACAGAGAAGAGCTCTGCCGAATATGGAGGGTATCCAGTCGCAAGAAGACCTTTTTTTGTTGTTGCAACGAACATGGGCGGCCATTCCACAGCGTGATTTGGATGAACTCATTTTGAGTATGCCAAACCGATGTTCTTGTGTTGTTAGTGTTCGCGGTAGAAACACGGATTATTAATTGTTTAAGTTACCCAATAAAATTTTAGAGAAAACTGTTATTTCAGTCTTTTTTTCGAACTTTTGTGTTAGTGGTTCAAATGTCAAAAATCCCTTTATTAGGAAAATGGCAAATTTCTTTATTAATGCAAAGGTGACTTGGTTTATCGTTACTGTGACAAACGAAAACACTTTATTTGATGAATCCTTAAAGAAAATTTTAATTAATATCAATCAGGAGAAAAGTTATTGCAAAAATATATGTTGATCCCTAGACACTTTTGATGTGTGTAGTTCACAAATGTGAACACAGTAGGAACCTGTGTACCACTACGAACCTTAAAAAGAGTAAAATATATTTAACTGTAATCTAGCACCGTGCACATGCAGCCACGAATGCTAAAATAAAAACCAGCAACCTCAAGGCATATACAGCCCTCTAAGGTCACTGCGACCAACTACTACTAGGAAATTTAAATTCCAAAATAAAATATAAAAAAAATTATTCCTTGCCACATGGTGATTTAAAGTCCTTGATATGCCATGTGCCAAGGTTTTTACCGGAACTACAGCCTTCCAATTCATACACTAAGGGTGAAAGTTTTTTCCTAATTATACATCTCTCATATTTAGGAGCTAATTTGGCCATAAAGAATTTGGAGGCGTCACTCTGGGGATATGTCTTCTTCCACACAGTGTCGCCTACTTCAAACTCCGCGTGCCTCCTACTACTATTATAATAACGAGCACTACGTTTATGTGATTTGATGAGCGCGTCCTTTACTTTATTGAAGATGCTATCCAAGGTCTCAAGCTGATTTGCATATGAACTGCGGGAAGCGCAAGCCAGAGTGGGCTGTCCAACGGTATCATTGCCGAAGACATCACCACTACTAACTGCCTCTCTGCCATGTACTAGGAAGAACGGTGTAAAACGAGTAACTACATTTGTAGAGGTGTTCATAGCGAATTGGATCCTGGAGATGTTAACATCCCAGGATCGATGATCATCCTCCACTAGAATTGATACCGCGGTCATAATGGTACGGTTATAGCGTTCCACGGTGTTCACGCTTGGGCAATAACGAGGTGTGAAGTGAACTTGAGGTATTTTGTACCTCTCTAGTAGTGAACGAATCTCATTACCCGTGAATTGCGTCCCGTTGTCTGCTATAACCGTACGGGGTATACCGTGTACCAGGAAAACTCCGTCTTCTAGTTTCTGTGCTATAGCCTTACCAATAGCTCTACGTAAAGGAAACAGTAAACAGTACTTCGAAAAGCAGCACACTACAACTAACAAATATGTAAATCCCGCTCTAGACCGTGGCAACGGGCCCACCAAGTCAATGCTTATGGTTTCAAATGGCTTGGAACACTCTTTTGCATCACCTAAGAGACCGGGAGGAGGTAGTTGTGAGTGTTTATATGCGGCGCACATATCACATTTACCAACGTAGCTAATGACATCTTTGTACATGTTAGGCCAGTAGTATCGGAGTGCAAGTCTTTTATATGTTTTAAATACTCCGAAATGTGGAGATAATTCACCGCTATGGTGACTCTTTAATAATTCTTGTCGATTGCCCTCCGGTACTACCTGCTTCCAATCATAGTCACTAGCCACCCCGAATTTGTTTTTCGAATAACGGAAAAGTTTATCATCCTTAATTAAAAAGTTAGGGCACGATCTGGGCGTACTGACACATTTATCCCACAACCCTTTAAACCAAGTGTCAGTAGTGTCGGACACTTTAATTTCCAGCACCGGAACGCCACGAGATAAGGCGTCTGGAACCACATTGTCTCTGCCTTTGCGGTGTTCAATGGTAAAGTTATAAGGTGATAACCGACAACCCCAACGGGCTAATCGACCAGAGGGATTGGATAAATTAAAGAACCACTTTAAACTCGAGTGGTCGGTTATCACTTTAAACGCAGGACCGCCTTCCACATAGGGACGAAAGTGTTCCACGGCGAAGACCACAGCGAGGGCCTCACGCTCCGTTGCTGAATAATTGCGTTCCGCCGGATTAAGCGAACGACTGCAGTAGGCTATTGGGTGCTCCTCCCCGTTTATAACCTGAGTCAGAGTGCCCGCTATCCCAAAACTGGATGCGTCACAATGAATCTCAAAAGGTTGAGAGAAATCTGGACAAGCCAATACAGGAGCAGACACCAATGCCTCTTTCAAGGTTGAGAACGCGGCTTCTGTCTCAGCCGTCCACTCAAAAGGCGGCGCTTTTTTGCTTGTACTCGTTAGTGCGTTTAAAGGCGCCGCTATCGAGCTAAAGTTTTTAATAAAACGTCTATAGTATGAGGCCGTTCCAAGAAACATTTTCACTTCCTTACGAGTTGTAGGAGTTGGAAAGTCAACAATTGACTGAACTTTCGACGGATCAGTGTGTAAGCCATGCTCGTCCACTCTGTAACCCAGATATTTTAGTTCTCGTCGAAAGAAACAGGACTTAGTTAAATTAATTGTCAAATTAGCCTGCTTCAACTTGTCCAAAACCCGTTTCAGAAGTGAAATGTGCTCCTCGAAGGTTGATGAGCAAATAATGATGTCATCTAAATATACGAACACCTTATTACCGAACTCCGGGCCGAAAAGTCTGTCCATCAATCGCTGTTGGGTGGCTGGGGCTCCCGTCAACCCAAAGCACATCACTTTAAAGTGGAACAAACCTCGACCGGGAACCGTGAACGCGGTTTTTTCTTTGGATGAAACGGAGTCCAATTCGATTTGCCAAAATGCAGATTTCAAATCAATAGACGAAAGATATCGCGCGTCCCGCAACTGGTCTAAGATGTGAGAGACGTAGGGTAGTGGATACGCATCTTGCTTGCTGACCGCATTCAGCTTCCGGCTGTCCAGGCAAAATCGCCATTCCCCATTTGGTTTTGGAGCCAGTAGAACCGGGTTATTCCACGCGCTATTGCTAGGTTCCACTACTCCCATCTCCAACATCTCATCCAGCTGACGGTTTAGTTCCTTGAGGCGTTCAGGTGATAGAGGATAATAACGCTGTTTAATAGGCGGAACATCTCCTGTGTCTATTTTATGACGCAACAGATGGGTACGACCTAATCCTTTAGCCTCAAAGGAAACTTTTCCGAAATCTTTAATTAATGACTCCGCTTCATTCTTTTGATCCGGTGTTAATTCGTCAAACGGCTGTAGGTGCCTAACCTCCGAGACGCATGTATGACCTCTATTGTTTTTTAAATATTTAAAAGGTAATTTATTAAAAATTTTTGGTGCCAAATTAAAGGTCTTCCAAAAATCAACGCCAAAAATTAACGGTGTGGTAATGTCTGGAATAATATAGAATTTAATAACCTTAGTCACTCCCATGAGAGTCACTGGTAAAAATAAATAACCCTCCACGGATGCTCGCGAATCATTGGCAGTTACGATGTTGCCCAGCTGTCTATCGGCGTGTAAAGTCGCACCAGCCTTTATGAATTGTTGGCCAACATCGGAACCCAACACTGAAATGCAAGAACCCGAGTCGAGTAAACCGTAATAATGCTCATCGTATATAGAAACTGTTAAATGTGGACGACTATCGTCTGTAGTCTTATAATGTACTGTATCTACCCTTAGTGTTTTAAAAAATAGTTTTAAAAACTTTAAATAATTGTCCCAATCGGACTTATCAAAATTATTGCTGTAGTTCCGTAAATTTAGTTTTTTGAAGTGCAGGTCGGACAGGACTGAGCATCCTTCTGCTTTTTATTGCACGTAGGGCACGATGGTGCACGTACGCCCTTCTTGCCGCAACGGTAACACACAATTGCTGTGGATTTGCATTGTGATAACAAATGCCCCTTAACCCTACAACGAACACAGAACAACGAACCAGAATCAGTTTGCACGGCTTCAATCCTTTTAGAACTTTTCGGGGCTTGGTACGCCAAGTCTGCTGCAACAAAAGAAGACGTTGGTTTGGGCGGCTCATGGAACTGAGCCCTGCTATGGAAACCTAGCTCCAGTTGTCTACACTTCTCCTTTAGCTCGTCCAGCGTGTTGATAGTCATTACTGACAACCCCGACGTGTATTCCGGTCTCATGTTGAACTTTATCCGTGCTAAACGATCGCGTTCCGGAACCTTATAAGATAGCCTATTGTAAAGATTCTCCATGACTGCTATATATATACAAGACAGCTCTGTCGACCCCTGCGTTCTGTTGGTGATTTCTGAAAATAGACGCATATCGTAATCAGGCGGAGCGAAATCTGTGAGTAACTGCTTCTTCAGTTCCGCCCAATCACCAACCGACGCTTTGATTCCACGGTACCACAATAAGGCTCCGTCCGAGAAAAGATCTAGAGCAGATCGATGTAAGGAGGCTTCGCTAATATCTCTGGCCTCGCAAAGCTCTTCAATACGCTCAATAAATGCTTTTACGCAACCTGTACCGTCAAATTTACAATCCAGGGATTTTACGGTTTCTTTCTTGCCGGAAACGATGACGTCCTTCGTCTGCAAATTTGACAGTACATTTGGTGTCTCCTCGGCGGAAGTAAATGACTGATGGAAACTCGCGTTAACCGAATCAATTTTCGATAAATAACCATTAAGCTGCTTGTCAATGGCTGCAAAATCGGCACTAAGATCAGTTGGGGGCATAACCCTACTCAAACGGTGATACAGGTGGAAACCTAGAGCCTTAACGCGGTTAAATTTTTTAAAACTGGAGGGGTACCTATCTAGTACTTCACCAATTTCTGGCAGTTTGGCCTTAATTGCTTGCAATTCGGTTTTTGGATCTATATTTGTTTCCACTATATCGTCGGAACGTACCAATTTACTGAGATCCCTAATTTGAACGCGTAGTTCCTCTACGGTTGAAGCGGGTTTCGCGTCTCGGACCAGTACCTCATATATGAGCTCATCTTTGCGAAGTAAATTAAATGTAATGGGTCGTTCCATTTTGTAAATTTAAAAAAAAAAAATTAAACTGAACTAAAACTGGCTGTCACAATTTACAATCTCGAGCAATGTGTAAAAAATTATCAATAGTAAGCGCAGTCACATAAATAGCAGTCTTAATATTATTGGTCAATGCAGTTACAAAAATAGCAGTCTTAAGAGTAAGTTTGTATTTAATACCAGGTTTTTATTTCCCAGGACAATAGTCCGGTGATTTGTTTTGGGACACAGCTAAAATAAAATAGTAAAGTGTATATAGCGGCAAAAAGTGTAAAAAGTGTAAAAAGTAAATAATAGTGTATAAAACAGTACAAACATAAACATGAACACGTTAAAAAAAAATAAAAAGGATTCCACGCGACGGTTTTTTTTCTTATAATTAGGATAACTGGAAGGCCCTAGGAACAGCACTCTGGTTTGTAAGGTACAGCAACAGACGTAACCTCTATCTCCAACCAATACACACGTTGGTCGCCACTGTTATATTTTTAACTTTTTCCCTCTAGGAGATTATAAAAAACAACAACTATCTCCAATATTGTTTATTTAATAAATACAACCATCTTTAATTATAAATAATTGTAAGTTAACTCTAATTGCCAGCCAGCTTTAACTCAGCAAGAGCTATGGTCGTGGGGAGTTAGAGAAAAACCCGAGTACTGCTCCGGTTCTAAATTTTAAATTAAATATAGTATAAATTTTAATATCACGGAATAGGTATCCTTCCAGTTGTTGGTTTTAATCTAATTAGTTATTTAATGGGCGCCAGGGACTTAGAGAGTCCCGGATCCTGGAGCCGAAGAAGGTGTCCCAAATAGCTTCCTTGGAAGAGGATGGATTAAAGTAGGACGTCGAACCCAAGATCCTTAATTTAAATTCTTCAAGTCCGGTTTCAACGGAACCGTATTAAATTATGAAAAATAAAATTAGGGGTAAAAAAAAAACCGTCCCGCCTGCGCTATCGCTAGGCGGACTCCGCCAGCCGTACAGCCGTCTCCTCAGAGGCGTCGAGCAGACTCGGGGAACGGGTCTCGCGTCCCGGCCCCAGACGCTTCGCTAGATCCGGGCGGCGAGACGAATCTCCCGAGTTGCCTCTCCTGGAATTGACAATACGGAGGCCTAATAATATGAAGGGAAACTAATGTACCATCCATGAGGGGACATTAAAGAAGGAAGAAGGCTAAAACATTAGCCGGTTAATAAAGCCTTTGCCTAATTCTGATTGGTGGGAAAGTAGGAATGAGGATTACCCACGTGGCGTCCATCAACTCCACAACAAGGGCACTCCCTTGAACAATAATTTAATACCGTGGTTAACACTGAGGAAATTCCTATAGAAAATAGTCAGCGGGTGAAATACTCACGGTTGACTATTGGAGTAAGCACTTGGCTGATAGATCCTCGACTGGCTGGATATCTGCCGGCGTATGCGCAATCTGGAATCCTGTAATAAATATCCAGGGATCACGACAATATCCTTTTAACAACCAGAGAAGGGCTCACAGACCACTTCCAAGCACTATTACAACAAAATCCTTACCTTTTATAACATGGAAGAGCGTTCGTAGGATCTCCTAAGCGTGTTCAAGGGCAAATGGACGCCACCTCTGTTCAATAACACTGTCATGGACAACAAACCGGAATTAGACGGAGTATCTAGAAAATCTCCCACATTTCAGGTAAAATGATTATAAGATCACTGTAGATAAATACTACACGATGATACTTAATTTCTTGAAATTCACTAACCACAATCTGACATGACGTTTAAACGCTGAAACAATAAGAATCTTCATGATCCAGACCAACCAACAACTTATTTGTAATTTCCGATTCTTGAAATAGTCTTAATTGGGGTAATTATCCCAGAATATTAATTAGGCACATTTAGAACGTACAACCTGACAACATTTTGTCAAAGACAATTCACAGATTAAAAATAGATTAATCGGACAACGAAATTTCTAGAAAAAAGTCTATATTGAAAAAATAGTTTCATTTCCGTTTTCGGTTATTTAGTTTATTATGAATTTTACTGAAAACTGAAAATTATTAAGGATTGCTCCATACGATATTAATTCGATGGTTACCAACCAAAATATTAAAATATCGATTAAAACTACAACTATGAATCGGCGGCCACCAGATGTCGCCTCTTAACTGTCAGAAACTGACGTTCAACTGAATGACATTTGGAATGTAAACATTGGCAACTTATTTACAATATTTGATCTAATTTATTGTGAAAACTTATTTATTAGGGTTTAGAAAAGTGATTTATTGTTAGAAAGTATTAACTAAAGTGTCCTGTGACGAAATACAGTTGAAGGAATGAATCCTTCCATTAAGTTCAGGCCAAAGTCAATTGTACAAACTACGAATGAATATGTGACTCGGAAACTTCGTATGTTTTCAGGTAAATGCTACTTTAATTAATAGTAACGCAGCTGAGCAATACCAACCAGTGGTATGTACAAAAAAAACAACATAACAATACATTTACTTAAATAAAACAACTGTCCCAAAAACATTTTCATGTAAATTGTTGCCAAGACGAGACTATATGGCTCGCACATGGCTCGCACTGTCAAAAAGTTGTCAGATCTCATGTAGAACCAAGCGTCTAACTCTACAAGCCCTAACTTCACAAACTCTACACTTTAGTCAAAATATGTGGCTTGGCCGTTTCGTTACTGCATAATTAGCCCAAAATGAATGATCTCCTTTTCTTTCAGTTGAAATGACTCTATTGAATGACTTTCATGAAATCATGACTTTTGAGGTAATTCTAAATTTGAGATACTCGTATATCGATGATTCTAATGATGATAATTCTGTAGATAATAAATATTCGTTACGGCCGTGAATTATATTTTAATTAACATAAAACTTGAAACTGCCCTGCAACTTGCAAAAAACGTAAGAAAATTTGATTTTGCGGGCTACCTTAGCGCATCCCCTTAAGTCTCGTGTGGCATTCGTTTCTGTTTTGAAGCCTAATCAATCTGCCTAACCTTTCATACTGCTTTCAGTCTAACCGGATGCAGCTGAATACCAGTATTTTATTTGGAGCGAATTTTTATCTGACCCGACCCAGTAATTACTGTGTAACACGATACGGCCTCTTGGTAAGACCGATTGTCTGTTTGAAGCAAGAAAAGAAAATGAGAGTGAAGAAAATGCCTGAGGTTTTCTTGTAATGTTTATGCCATTACGTAAGTAATTACCGTTCATATTGTTCCTAGCGAAGTATTAAGACATGTTCAGCAGATACGAATATGAAAATCATGATTTATTTGATCCCGAGATTATAAAACCTTGTGTCATAGACTATTTTACTGGTCGCTTAATCTGAAAATGAAATGAATGATGAAGGAATGAAATTGTTCGGAAAAGAACTGGAGTTATCGACATAGCTTGCAGAGTAAGCAAACTGAAGTGGCAGTGAGCTGGCCATGTTTTTCGAAGAACCGATGGCCGGTGGAGCAGACGAGTCCTTGAGTGGAGATCGCGTATCGGCAAGCGTAGAGTGGGACGCCCCCCAGCTAGATAGACGGACGACCTAATGAAAGTGGCTGGAATGGACTAAATGAGGAAGGCGGAGGACAGGGTGTTGTGGCGCAGCCTAGGAGAGGCCTATGTCCAGCAGTGGACTGCGATAGGCTGAGTTGATTGAATCTGAAAACCTTAATGATTCGTTTGAAAAAAAAAAAAAACTATTTTCCATAGAGGCGATTATATCACCCAGTGGGTCGATGTGATGATTTCTTTGGAAAAAGATTCACCTAAGTATTTAGATAGTACCTACCTCTAGTTACATACCTATAAGTACTTCTATGGCAAAAAGAAGATCAAATAAATTACTGCTGTAGCCCTGTAGGTATGGCAGCGGGATTGTCCGAAAGGGTTGGCGCTGTCCCGGAACATAAATTGCTAAGGAAGGAACACGGGTGGGTTTTAATCAGTAAGAGTCTGACACTCTCTTTTGCTCCACCCTGAGAGCGGGAGGGGCCGTTTGATTGATTTCCCATACACAAAAAAAAAAAATGTCATTGATTGAGTTCAAACTTGAATTATTCTGGTTTCTTCCTTATTCGGAAAACCTTCGGATAAATTACCAAATTATTTCGTATTAGAGATTTATAAGTCTATTTAGACTAAAATATGGACGTAGTTATGCAAAAAGGATCCAACCCACAACATGACCGAAAATGAGTTAAGTAAATCAAACTGCTTGTCAAGGTCTATATTTTCGATTATCAAAAACAATCCAAGTAAAATACGAATATTTTGACATTAAAAATTCGTATTTTACTTGGATTGTTTTTGCTAATCGAAAATATAGACCTTGACGAGCAGTTTGGTATACCTACTTAACTCATTTTCGGTCATGTTGTGGGTTGGATCCTTTTTGCATAACTACGTCCATATGATGTTGGTATATATCTAGGTATTGTTGTGCTCTTTTCGCACAAATGTGTTACGCTATATTAAATGAACATTGGCCCCGATTCTGTTGTTCACAAACTAAACTAAATTTAAGTTCAGTGCATCTTTTTCTTTCTATTTTATTAAGAAAAGGACAGAAGATAAATATTTGTTTAGTCCTGTTAAATTAGATAATCCATAGACAAATCTTTGTCTGATGATGCGGTGGGAGGGGTGGTTAGACAGAAATAAAAAACCATGTATTCAAATAAAAGCTTAGCTTTATTACTCGTTATATTCACGAAGAAACATCCCTCACTGGTACAACAAGTCTCCATGCTGACATTGCTAGTAGAGATACGACTTTTATGTTTCACCGTTCTTCCATCCAATAATTTTGATAAATTTTGATCAACAGACTTTAGAAACCGCCAATGTGTTTGCCAATAAACGAACGCAATTTGCACGAGCCGCCGGCCACACGGCCGACGCACTCAATTTGGATACAATTTCAATTTCATTCACAATAATCCACTTTTATGTCTAGTACAACGAACAGTGGTTAGATCCTAAAACATTCACGGACAAAGACACACGCTCGTAAATTATAAGCATTATGACAATGTGATATTATATTAATGTATAAGTATTGTTGTAGTATTAAGAACCGTAATAATTAATGCGTAGTTAGGTTAGGTTAGTTTCTTGACATTAGGTATGACGTGTCTGAGGCCCACAGATTACAATAGTGACCCGCTAGCAGCCATTCTAACACAAATACCGACGAATCGTTTACAATTTTTTCCACATTTTTTTTCACCTTAAAATTGCTTTTAAATTTATCTTTTTTACATCCAGAACCATATAAACATCTTTGAGTTATTCATATATTTTTTTACCTATATAACCGGCCGGCCGCGCCGCCGCCCCTTAGCCGCGACGCTCAACTTTTTATTTACAAATGGTTAATGCTCCTAAACGTTTTATATCCGACGCTATTCTTAAAATTAAATACAAAAAACGCATGACATTCTAAATTTACCTAATGTCCCATTTTGTCACCGCTATAATTTATGAATTTTGACCTTTACACCAACTTTAGAAATATTCAATACAAAAATACTCTTTTTGAATAAAATTTTATACACGACTCATTATATCGTAGGCGCGTGCCGGGGGCGGGTGCGCGGGCGCCTCAAAAGAAAAGCTTTGAGCCTCGTAACCTTAACATCATGAAATTTGTACTAAATATATCAAAACAAGCGGACGCGGCCACTTAACACTTAGCCGAAATGCGAGGATACCGAAATGACGCCTAAACACTAGTCAAAATCTCAATTTCATTAATGGCACATCGCCTTTTGTCCAGTGCACGACCGCAGAGGGCCGAAATGGGTCGTGATGTGAACAAAAAACATTGCGTCACTATCAAAAATAATTTTGTATTTTTTTTTTAATTTTGTCACTAATTTTATCACTGGCGTCCGCGTCCGCTCGCTATAGTTTACAAATATATTATAAAAATGTCGCCACATTATGGACTGTGGCTCACCAAAGTAACTAAATTAACACATTACGTACGAACACACAATACAGAACTGAACGTGTATCGCAGTTGACCAATGAAGACCACAAGGATATTTAAAATATTGTTTGAAATCCACTACAGTATGGTTAACCTCGAATATAAAATGATGAACGCTTAGTCCCGTGTTGTGGGGCTTGTGCTACGTTCAAAAGTTCACATAGTTATACAATTGGGCGTTCGAGCTTATCTCACTAAATTTTATTGATAAGCGTCGGCAGTATTTGTTTCAAGACATCCTAATAGTATATCCGTGCTCAATTTTTGTCATTTTTATGAGATAATATATATATATTATTAAGAATGATACTTATTTCCATAACTACCTAAACTTCAGCAATTTTCCTTATTGATTTTTTCACGTATAGAAAAGTTGATACAGCTATTTGGTACATCTAAATGTCCTAACCTCCAAAAAATGAAACGCTACATACAATAGAGTCTATTACAATTTCGAAAATTTAGGAACCATAATACCCAAACGTGAAACCGAATACTTTCTACATATATTGTTTTTTTTATTATTTATAATTAATTTTGAAAATAATTATAATATTTATTTCATTTTACATTGATAATCCAAACATTTTCGTAGACGGATTCCAAAATACTAAACGTGTAAAGCAAAAACTTTAGATAAGTACATTTCCGTGAAACATAAATAAACTATCATCTAGATAAAGCATATGAAAACAATGAGAAAGCCGAAACGGGCAATTTCAATAAATCTACATACATATTATTATAAATTGATACAAACGTGAGATTTAAAGTCAACACCGAATTTTGTACTTTTTCAGCGGGATTAGCCCCCATGATCACTGTGGACTAAATATTTCGATGTTTTAAACTTGAGTCTTAATTTTTTTTCATTAAATTTAGAAAAATTGTCAACCGATAACTTACAAATAATTGAACATCGAATAAATTTAAAAAATCGGCTCGATCGCATGTTATATCCATTGTGGTCTTGTTATTATTGCACAGTGAGTCACTCAAGTATAAAATCCGGACAAAAATTGTATTAAATTACAAAAATTGATAAGCACATATTCTGAATTTTGACCTTGAAACTATATTATAGTACTTGAAACATTTTAATACGGCTCCAAGTATCTGCAAATTACGGCATTTCGGTTGAATACTGTTGATGGGAAACCAATACATTTCTATTGTAATATGTGTGTGTAGCCTGCGTAACAGTTCTATTAGATAAGAAGAAATCTATGGAGAGATCGGAATAACGAATTCATTACTTACTATACAAGGAATTAATCGGTAAATGTCAGTTTAGAGCTAACAAGTGGGCTGAGATACTTAAACGATGCTACCATGCTAGTGATCTTAACGAATCTAGTGCTATATTCGTACTAGTCATCAATTCCGTTAATCAATTCAGATACCTGTAAACTTCTCAGCTCTAAAACGCCAGTGCCTATGTTACGGAGAAACAAACAACTTGTAACAAAAGACAATCAGTAACGTAACATGGAACGTTGCTCGATCTCGAATAAGCCCAGCGACGACTGAGTACCTGACGTACTGGCGCGAATCGTGGAAACAGAACCCGGGCTATTGTCTGAGGGAGTGGTGGCGAGTGGGGACGTGTCAGCCAGCCTGGCCGACGCGGCGGGGACAATTTAGAAATAAAAACCGGTCTTCCGAAAGGGGGAGGCTGCGTGTTAATCTATGTGTCGATGTCTCAAAAACTTCAGTATCTCTAACTCTCCTAACCTGAGCTACTAAGCACACCAGTCGACGCCTGGTCCATCCTAAACTGAGGTACTCTTATATTATCGTAATAGTTCAAAATGGTTACAAATGAAACGATAACAAACGTGTAATATCAAATGAAATATGCTTACTTGCTTAGCTAGGGCCGGCCGCCCTCTCGCGCGGTTCCGTACATATAAATTAGGATGGCTTAAACATTTTGTACATTCTGCAAAACAATAGATATTTCCCTTTTGTCTATTGTCTCTTAATTAAATACCATTAACGCTAAGATAGTTACTCGATATTATCTCATCTGTATTAAAACTATCGTTATATGTACAAATGGCTATACATTTCTGTACAACTGTCTATCTTATCGTGTTATAATCTATTTGAGAAGCGAAATTATCATTATATCTGTTTGTTCTGTAAACTGAGGATGTGAACTGAAAGTGTTCCCGCGTGGCGGGCTGGCGGCCGGCAACTACATGATATAACAAATACATCGAGATTGCGATGCTGCTGAAGCTTGCTCCCTGATCTGCCATGCTACATTCAACCGTCTGTACTTCTCGAGTCATGTCAAATTCGTCTGCCATCAGTCAGGGAACAAGAGTCCAGCGTACCGCGCTACATATATCTACGAATCAAACTAATTATTTTTCTATAGTATAATAGTAAGTGTGTGTATGTATACTGATCGTTCGATACGGGCGAACTGGGGCATGCGCGGGCGGCGGGTCGCGGGCGCTCTGCGGCGGCCCCGGTTGGGCGGTTAGGTCTATTGAGGGCCCTTTTTGTATTTAATTTCTTATTTTTTTTCGTAAAAAATCAATATTTTTTTTTGAAGGCACTTCTGTTCGGACGATGTGGCCCAGTGCGAAAGGGATTATTGTTGGATGCCAAATAATGTAGCTGTAATTTTGAGAATTTGGATGATTTTTTTGGGATTTAGATCTATTGTATTGTGTTGCCTTCAACTATTGCTGCTGTTTGGATGTGGGTCAAATGTCTATGTGGTTGATAGCCGCCGCAAAGCGCTCGCCTGCCGAGTACGGGCGTCACTGTGGGGTAACTCAACTAAGTCGTAGTCAAAAATAACTGTTATTGTTAAAACAAAATGAAGAATGTTACAGTAGTTTGCCTTATCATTATCGGGTATATGGTGTGTATTGTGTATGAGTATGGATAATATTAGATAAAATAATGCCTTGATTAACGTGTAAGGAGTGACAGCCCGCACTCGCGTGGTGTGTGATCCCCGCGCATAGTTTCAGAAAGTAGTATTATCTAACAAATAAACTTAACCCTAATCCGGAGCCGAACTCCGGACGAACTGAACTTGCGATCCGAACATTGCCGAAATATTGTAAATACAAATCAGGATGTTTACATTAATCTTCACATAAGATGTGTAATCTTTTCGAATTTTGTGTATTCATTATAGTTATTCTATTGGTAAATCCTCTGCATGAACATAAAACCGGCTATCAGTATAAAAATAATCTTTAAATTCTTTGTTTGTGGATCGAAAAATAACCCTGCTCTATTGTACTAATGACTATGGTTAACTTTAATTAATTACTCCTAAAATAAGTATGACGAGGTAAAGGTTGACAATTTCCGGCCGCGCGTGGCGAGCCTCCAAAGTAAAAACTACCAGGGATAAACAACTTAGCATGCTCCAAAGGACAAGGAAACAAAGGAAAACCAAAAATAAAAACAACGAAAAATTCAAAACTTAAGCAGTAATATATTAATCGTTTTTTTTCCTTAAAGAATAAATCAATAAATGATTTAAGATATACACAACTATAAAACCATTTTAAGATAATACTTAATAATAATATAATAATAATTATATATAGCGAAATATATTATGTGCAGAAATAAAATTCTAGGTGACTTAAATTTTCTCTTACTCGTATAACCTAATGAATTTACTAGTAGAGCGCAGTTTGTGGCGCGGCGGTTACCGCGCCACGCGACGTCCAACGTACAAATCCAAAATTTCTTTTTAATAATTTAATTTAACGTTTTTTTTATCAATAATTTTGAATCTGAAGGCCTAAATGCGAGTGTCGTAAAATTTTGGTGTGCGAAACAATCGTCCAATTATTTGTTTTTTTTTTTTAAATATAATTTAGTTTTTTGCCGAAACAATGTGCGTCGCGTCGATTTGGCGCTTACTCCAACTGCTCGAGAAAGTTCGGCGACTTGAAGTACTCGGGCACTGGGTCGTCGAGCCGCGAGATGACCTTGTAGATGGACTTCTTCCAGCTCTGTTCTGCGTCCTTACCGCCCTGGATGGCGCGGAAGAACTCTCGTAGTGTCTGTTCAACCACATATCTGAAGTTCGGTGGCACCTGGAATCGTAGGAAGCACATTCTTAGAAACCGCTTCGACTTGATCAAGCATCAGTTTTTGGGATTGTTCGAGAACTATGAAATGTGTATTGATTTCCAAAAGGACATTTTCAAAAATAACCTATAATAAGTATTTAAAAAGTTTTATCACCTGCTGCATGCTCACCTCAATGTGGTTGTTTCGGTTGTAGTGTAGGTTGAGCACCCTGTACAGCTCGGAGTCACCAGCTACGTGCAGGTCCTCCGCTGTCTTCAGACCTTCGCTGATGGCCTGTCGCGCATACTTCTCCATTTGGATGTAGTAGAATTCTCTGTAAAGAAGAAAAAACTTACGTTAGATAAAAGTAAAAATAGAAGGAAGAACTCACAAATCAGTCTGTTCTCCACAAATAAAATGTTGATGAAGCTTGGCTAACGAGTTATATCTATAACAAACTTTATACGTATCTACATCGTGACACTTCACGGCACAATGAAAATAAAAAGCCCTCGAATACCGTCGAGAGCGGGAAAGGATTTGATTAGCCATTTTCGCTCTCTCGGCGTCGCATCGCTCCGCTATCTTCGCTCCGGTTCGCTTACGAGAGCGAGTTGAGCGAATCGAGAGTCTCGCGAGGCTAATTACTTACGAGTTCGCATTCAGACAAGCTAATTCGGTTTTTCACGTTCCTGCAAGTGACGAGCTAGTTGCTGAGGGTAATTTTATGAGCTTTTTTAGGGTTACGTTTGGCAAAAAGTTGGGTTTAATTATGAAAACCGCCTAACACACTCTTTGATATCAAATCTTATAGATAGGACTTAATCATGGGTTTGATTTATACGAAAAAAGCTTAATTTAATCAAATATATTCCTGCCAATCATAAACATTATCTTATTTCTCTCTTGAAAAAACTTCAAAAGACATATTTTTGTCATTTTTTAACCGCCTCTAAGTATCGTCAAGCAAAATTAGCGAATAACACGACACTCATGTGTCAATGAGCACGGATCATCTCTAAACCTCTTGTGACACTCCTCTCTCTCGCACTCCGAGGGCTTCTATTATTTTTTAATTGGCACCCCGCGCGATATCGCAGCCTTACTAATTGAATAAGTAAATGAAGTATCTAAATAATTAGATGTCTTTTTGGCTGGCGCAGGAGGCGGTGTAACCACTGTGCAATTTTAAGTAGGCTCAATGAAATGCCTGTAATTAGTCGTTGATTTTTCTTTGATTACGTTTTCCGTATTGCGTAATTAGGTTTGGTAAAACGTAGATGGATTATTCCCCTTTAAAATGAAACGGTAGTAATTCATATTTTAATACTAATTTGGTGATGTGAGATTATACACGGGTTATGGGATAAATCTTCCATTAAAATTATCCATAAACAACGTATAACGTTAAATGCGCCAAACCTCATACACCCCAATTAGAGCATTGAGTTAAAAGCATAATACAATGACCAAAACTATTTTTTTAAAACTATTTTTATTAAGAAAATCGTGTTGATTCTAGCATTACTTTATGCATTCAAAATTGAGTCTTATTGCCTTAAAATAAGACTTAATTTTCTTTGGCTCAATCGGCGGATAGTATGCCAAAATACATAATTTTTGAAAAAAAAAAACCTATATTAAAAATTACTGAAATCGGTTCAGTAGTCAATTATGAACAAACCATTTTCAGGTTTTGCGCATTTAACGTTACACGTTGTATAGACAATTATATTATTATAGATTAGGAACACTTATTTCTAAGGAAAGTAATACTTACTGTATGACTAACCAGTTCCACGCTTCAGTTACTAACAGACTTATTACTCATATCTGTAACTCATTAGTTACTCATATTCGATATTAAAAATATTGATAAGTTCGAATGGGAGACACATTTGATATATTCGTTGGCGACCATTAAGGACATGTGGCGTGTTATCACATGCTTTATAAGTGGGTGATATATTAATGAGAGTAATTAATATATTTTAATAGATGAACAGACGTTTTTTGGACTTTGAGAAAGTGTGAATCAAGTTACATTTTTGATTATTTATTTTGTAAAAGTAATCCCGAATATTATTCCCGAATATATCCCGAAAGCATTTATTCAGAAGTTAGAATGAGTAAACTCAGTTGGATTTTAATCCTCGTACTACGTAAAGAAAGAACTTAATATGAACTGTTTAGGACTGTTGCCATCTAAACAATTGTGAGAAAAGAGAATACCTACCCACCGTTCAACCCTTACACATTTTTATGATTATCTCAAGAAATATTCGAGAATTTATGCGAGAATTTTTTAGCAACGCTTCAAAAATCATTGAAAATCTTAAGCAATTAGACGTTTTGGTAACACCAAAAATTACTTACAAAATTAGAAACTTCTCAATTTCTACCCTACTCGTTGTAGGTCACCGATTATATCGACGTGATTGATAGCGATCGACGTAAAATGTGACGTGTTAGTAAGCGGTGAACGTACTAACGCTCAGGTTATGCTAATTGCATGCGGGTTAGCGATTGCAAAAAGAAAAAGTTTTGCCTTTACGTAAACAAGATAGTAGGTAGTATCGAATAAACCTAGTTTTAAGAATAACAGTAATTTAATACCTAAATAATTGTTATTTTTTCCAGGCGTAGATAGCAGTTTGCCCACTGTGCGTTGCGTAACTTTCATTACCTACTTGTAAAAGGTTTTCAGGAAGAAAACGTCGAAATGCGATGCAACTACAGATTTCTGTGTATTTTTTAATAAATTCTGTACTTACAAATATAACAATTTTTGTGAATCTGTTTTTTTTTTTCATTTTTATTATTAGATATTGACTAAAATCACTTTCTTGATAAATACAAAAGGCATCGTAAGCAGAAATTGGCAACAAAACTAATATTTTAAATAAAACCGTTAACTGTGGGAATCAGCTGTTGAATTGTTCACACAAACTACCCTTGTAAGAATATTTTGGCGAAGAGAGTTGCAAAGAAATATCAAGTCTAAAACTTACAAATTAAAGTACAATATTCCTTAAACAGTCAGCAATTACAAAACAAAATTCAAAACGGCAAATCTAATTTTGTAATTCAATTTTGAACTTTAATTTGGAAAAGATAAAGTTGATATTAGTTTGGTCGTATCTGCTTTTGTTATTTTTCCTTAAGGATTCGCATCTTGCCTACCTGGACCCCAACGTCTTGGCTTATTGTTTGATAGATTTTTTGCAGAAGTTCCTTTTCATCAATTGAACCGGAATCGAAAGTTGGAAGACGTCTTTGAAATAAAGATTTTGTTTCAATCGAAGATTCTCTTTCAATATTATTTTACGCTAAGTCTAAATTGAATTTAGATAGAAACAAAAGAATCTGGACGTCATTAGGAAAAATGTTTGAAAAATATTGTGACATGAAGAAAATTAACTAGGTAGGCGGTGTCGTGTTCATTTTGATAATATTAGGTTAGGATATTATATAAATAGCTGACCCCCGGCGAACTTCGTACCGCCTCAGAATCAATAAGACCGAATGTATGAGAAAATAAATTATCTTTATTAATATTTTTTTCGTGAATATTTCCCATGTTTCAAATATACATAGTTTTAATAGTTAAACTGCTATTCGGGGCGGAGACAAATCCAAGATCATAAAAATCTATCCAGCCGTTCTTGAGTTATAAATGGTGTAACTAACCCAACTTTGTTTTATTTATATACATAGATTTAATAGCTTCATAGTATGTTATTATTAGAAGTTTATCCAGTGTAGTTTTATACTCCTAAATAAATTCTCAGTACATAATTTTCATAATAGGTTACCTAACAAATGCCGTGTTTTCTATAATCCTTCTTGCTTGTTCATTCCAAGAAACTATTTTAGAATTGCATCTTTGCTCATTCACTTTTTCAGTTTATTCATGGCGAACACAATATTGTTTCCAGTATGTTACCTACTGCAAAATAAAATCACGACTTTAAACCCTGTATTTTATTTTGCTTTGACACCATTAAAACCACCATTAGGGTGGCTAAACATTATCAGAGATATTACCGGGGCTCCTTGAGCAAAGAGCTACAGGACCCCTCAAGAAAGCGATTCGATTCCCGTGTGAACCTCCATAGGTTCACAGATTATAAAAATATTGTATCGCAGAAGTGACAGAACAGTTATTAATTCCGTTTAGATTATTGTCACAGAAATCTATAGGGATATAGGTACTTAACAGGATAGGTAAAGTAAAAAGTAACCTATGTTACCTATAGATTTACCAGCGGCGTAATTGCGTACCTAATTAAACTATAAGTAGCAAAGGCTTTCATATTGACAGTTCAACAAAATTCATTGCGTATACGTTGCTGAACAGACAAATTTTTCTAAGATATGAAGCAATGGATTAGAAATATCCTTCAAAATTATCAGTACTTACAGGAAAGATATAAACTTACCTACCAATCTATAGGTTACCTATAGATTTCTGTGACGGTATTCTTTAAAACCTTTACACTGAGGGGCCCGTGGCTAAATAATAACAGCCGCACAGGTCGATCGATCAGGTTAAGCTACGCTTGCCGCGGTTGGTCTGTGGATGGGTGACCATCTTTACATATCAAGACGCTTCCGTGCTTCGGAAAGCAGGTTAAGCCGTTGGTCCCGGCTGTCATTCGTGGATGTTTGAAAGTCGTTACGGGTAGTCAGAAGCCCGAAAGTCTGACAACCAGTCTTACCAAGGGGTATCGTATTACCCAGTAACTGGGTTGTGGAGGTCAGATAGGCAGTCGCTTCATGTAAAATACTGGTATTCAGATGCATCCGGTTAGACGGGAAGCCGACCCCAACATAGTTGGGAAAGGGCTTGGCAGATGATGATTTTATATTAAAATTTGGTAGGTTATTTTTGACGCTAAAGATATTTTTCCTCTTACACAACGAAGTTAGGAAGTTATTCAATTCATTTTCCTTAATTTAATTAGTAAAAACTTATATATTGGTAAATCCAAAAGTGACCGCTAAATACCTCCTTGAAAACGATAGCCTAGTGTATTAGGTAGGTAAGTACGGTTACCAAAAGTGATAAGTAACCAGCCGATCGATTCTGTAAAAATCTCACCGTGATAACTTAGGTGAAGAGAGCTATTAATAGGGGCAATCCCTAACATCAGGTGGAATGACAGCTCACTTCACCTTAGTTTTTACGGTGAGATTTTTACAGAATAGCAGTGCAGGATCGTCGGATAGAAAACCAACAATTAATTTATCAAATTAAATTTCATTCGAAAACTTCCATCGGTTTCTTACTAAACTTTAAATATATCCGACGACCCTGGTTACCTACTTATTTCTTTATGTGACTGTATGTACATGAAGTTAGCAGTTATGTTGAAATATCACTAACATAAACGAATAATATCTTAGTTGTAATATTATTATTATTTTCAGGGTTTCACACGATGGTTACAAAAGGTTTTTTTTTTATTTAAGAAGTTCTTTCGTCTTAGACTTTTATACTCTATGGCCAAGGAGCCAAGACGTTACTCCGGGCGTAGTACTATTATGTATTCTGTGCTCAGGGGTCACGCATTGTTTTTTTTTCTGGTTTCTTTTCATCCCTTCATATTGTTGGGCCTTACGAACGTGTTGATTTTTTGTGTCGACTCAAACTCGACTTTTAACGAGGATAATACAGTTTTAAAAATATTTGTGATTGTTGAAATGTAGTACATTTCGTATGCTGGCCTATATAAATTGGGACATACCTTGTGTAGGTATAATCCAATTTTACCCAAGATTGTAGTTTTATTTTAAATAAAAAAATAACCTAAGGAATTTCTAGAGAAGTAGGCAAACCACAAACAAAAAAGAATCTAAGACTATTACAAAATGGAAGTGACCTTTCTCAAATATTTTTTTTTAACGCAATGTTTTCAATTAAAATTCCACTATGTTAAAGAAAATTAAAGTAGTGAACTGTAGTTGATTAGCAACACAAGTATGTAGGGCATGAGAGTCGATCGGCGATCTTTATTTCCATAGCTTACGGTGCTTGCAGATGCGGGCGCACGCGCATACCGCTAACCGATAACACGGGGTAAGAACCTCTATACTTGAGGGTTTTAATTAAAAACCTAAGGTTTTTCTTTGGAATCTGTTTCTTTGCTATTATCTACTTTCCAATAATTATGTAATTGTCTGGCGAAAGAAAAAATGATGGATTATTCCCGTCTAACTCTTTCTTAAGAAAATAGGAAACTTTTTTTGACATCATCATAAATCATCAAAACAACCAACCGAAACGGTAAGAATCTGTTTCTTTGCAGAGGTTCCACAAGGTTGTATATTTTGACCTTTCCTGATTCTTGTTTGTCTTAGCATATCTATGACAAACTATGATAGTTTTAGACAAAGTGAATACCTAAAAATTGTATCTAATATTTTCTACAGAAAATTTTGCCAGAATTTGAAAGATGTAAGATTTTGTTTGTTTTGAGCAAATGTCTTAACGTAAAACCCAAGTTATTTAAAACGTAAAACTATAAATTCTTACAAAATGACGCATAATTTTATTAGTTCAATTTCAGTAATAAAATATTAAATTAAAGATCTGGCACATGCTTCCTCTGTCCCATATTTCTTGCAAGAACTTGCGATAATAATATTATTTATATATGCGCGCTTTATTCATTTGCTATGTTTTTCCTTAATGTGATACTACGCAAGATTATTAAGTATTTTAATTAGGAACGAGTAACTCCTTTTGTATTTACTTGTATAGGTACCTAGGTATTGGGGAAATACTGCAATGGTCATTGTTTTAAATATTATGTATCTAGACAATGGTTATAAATACAATGGAAGAGTAGGTTTAATTTGTATATATTTTTAAATTAAAATATTGGTGAGTCTTCGGTTGTATATCAAAGGCAAAGGGAAAGGAAAAGGTAAGCCTGCTTCTTTCAGCTGTTTACTAAAATTAATATTAGATTGTGATGATTTCTAAGGCAAATGATAAACTGCAATTACTTTTCGTTCCAGTTAGTATCACTATTCATACAATAGCTAACCTCGCTTCCAATCAATCAGCGAATCATAAAGCCAATCAATTAAAATGCGAGCTATCAAACAAATAGCATTCACATCATTGGATTTCCACAGGTATAGTTATGTCTCTCTTCAAAACACCGCAGGCCGGTGTAAAACAAACTTCAACAGCTGCCATAAAGCTCATTAAATCCGCTGTACGCACGAAATTTGCGAAAAAAAAAATAGTTTCCAGACGTGCTTCGTGCCGGACTTCACCAAACACACTCATTTCGATCGCTCCCAAATACAATAGTTATTAAACGTGATACTCGTACCTAAAGGCTAGGTATTACTGTGAATACATAGATCAGTTATGTATATGTGGGCGTGTTACCTATGTGTGTGTGAGTGGACCGCGTCCAGGTTTCGAGGAGCACGGGAGAATGAGCCGACAGACTGCATTTTACAGAGCACCGCGATTAAACAGAGACGGTATATTTCTTTTTTGTTACGAAAATTGTGGTATTCAATGACGTGTTTTCGTTTTTGTTTTGCTAATCCATTATTCTGGTGTAATGACGTCTGTGTTGTGTAAGCAATGCACTTCAACAATTACCGGTAAAACTTATATTTTTAATGGTAAACAGTTTTCAGTCAGTATTGGTCGGTAACAAAAAGGTATACTAACAACTTTACTTAATAAAACTTTATCTTTACAGTTCTCTACAAGACTTCCAAGACTCAAGAATACAAAAACTATCTCCTTCATCTACAGAATCATCTTAAATCACTTTATAGTGTGAATAATAACCGCGCATCTGCATTTTGCGTGCTCTGTGCAAAAAAGTTGGCCGGCGGTTCGCACACATGCTCATGACGCACACACAGCCAAGTAAAAGCGAGTAAACTAATACCAGGCCGGATTAATGCTTCAGTTAGTGAAAAAACTTTTTTTCAGACTGCGCCGTCCGACACAGGGCCGTAATTAGACGGTGGAAAATGCACAAATTATGATATAATGAGAACGATGCCGTGTCGGGGCGTTTGAGAACAAAATGTTTTTGCAGTCGTTTGTGACGTTTTGAAGTTTGTACGTGTTGACTTTGATGTTACGTCGTGTATGAAGAGCACCATGCATTTGAGTTTGACAATTTTTTTGTCTTATATATTAAATTGTTTGAGCCGCCTGGCTGGCTGGCCAAGAAAGTTTCTAAGGGTTGTTATTTCATGTTGTGTGATATATTGATTTTAAAACTCTTGAACAATTCGTCAATTTTGTTACCTACTTACAGTTTGTGTTTTACATAAATTTTATTTATTTCCTACATCATTTTTAGCAGGTAGGTATTAAAATCAGACGCATATTATTGTTATTAAAGTTAAACAAAAATGATAGACGTTGTTTTTATTGCTATTTTTACGACTTTTACTTATGTAAAAATATCTCCAAGTCACGGTACATGCGGGTTGCAAATATCTACGGTAACGGCTTGCGCATGAGCAACTTTCTCGCAAAATAAACGTTATAATGCAAAAACTTAGGGGAAAACCAGTTACGCTGTCAACAAATAAGTAGATATGAAGTTATAAATACCATCGATTACATAGTAAGGAAAATATCAGTTCATGTTATTTTGATCTGAATTTTCATTAGTACCTATTGGCTTAATTGGCATTAAACAGACTGTTAAACGGTTATTATTATCTTGTTTTTGTCACGATTACCTAATAGGTATATCTAATACGAACAATAAGGAAATTTAAAGCGCTCGGGGTACATAATATAATATAGTCCCTATGTTTATTTTAAAATTAGGGATACAACAGTATACAGTAACAGCAGTAAAAACTTAAATAAGCAAGCAAGCAACTGGTTTTTTAATGTTAATCTCTGTAGGAACTTTGATCTTATATGTAACGAATAAAGTTCATATCACTTTTTCAACGATAATATTTTTTCATTCTTCTAAAATATCTTCTTCTTTCACACTTATAACTTATCAACTCTAACTTTACCACGACTTATATAACCTTTACGTAATGACTTTGATAATCAGCCTCCTTACATAATACTCGCCCCGAGTCCGGCCCTGTCGACCGTCTCCCTCCTCGCTGACCCGTCTGTCTTGTACCCTAGGCTTCAAAAGTTCAGCTCATTTGAGTGGCTGCCGAGATTTTATTACCCCCAACTACTACTCGCTTCGGTATTAATTTTTTTTTTTGAAAAAAATAAGGGTTAAACGTACGCGTAGCCTTTTAAGGACCACATAAAGCTGACCATTCACGGTTACTTGATCGTTGAATTAGTTCGTTAATTACTGTCGGGAGACAGTTTCAAAACAGTTTTTTCGAGTGTCACTTTATTATGAAATTTATGTTTGTGTATGTCCCGCTTTATGACAGAAGTCCGTAGTTGTGGTTATAATATGGACATGGTATGGGCATGGTGGACATTTTTGATTATAATGAGGTTGATGATTTTGGTTACAGGAATAGATTAACGTCATGAAAATGTAAAGGAAACCTCATTTCGCTTTCCGTTTTACGTAATTGGCGGTGTGCAAAAACCATGAACAGAAAGTTACAAAAAGGAGCATAAAATCTTTATGAAACGTCTAAAAATATAATACACCAAACCTATGGAGCCATCGATCTCAATCAGTTTCCCACAAAGCCACACGGAACTCTGAACAAAAAAGAATTTTCATAAGTTACGCACCACCCTGTATTAATATACAGGGTGTGTCTAACGATAATTACTTTAATGCGACTAGATATAAGCTTGCTTGCTGTCTCTACTTAAGTTTATTTCCCGAGGGACGTGATCATTGCCACTCGTCAAGATTTTACTATTACTAGTTATTTAATATCTGTCAATAGAAGTCTTTGTATTTTTAGATATTTGCAGTATAGAAAATTGTTATTTTTACTGATTTCGTGAAGATTTCTGAAACTCAGATCGTTGGCCACTCACACACATTGCAAAAAGTCAATTTGATTTACAAATAACTAATATTTTACACATTTTATATGAATTTTGGATATTTAAGGAGTCAGTCAAATATACATACTTTAAAAAGTAAAGCGAACGGGGCTATAATGTGTAGCTATGAAATATACCTACTAATATTTTATAAGATTAAAAATTACTGACACTACCGGACACTTAAAATTAAATTAATAGGCAGGAAAACAAGCACGATATACGACACTATAATAAAAAAAACTATAACATTCTCATAAACGTAAGGGTAGGTTATACATATTAATTAATTATGTCTTAGGGCGGGTCTGCGACAAGTCGCACTTCCCTAATTTCCCATGTGGATACAGCCTACCACACCTTTTTGCCTTCAACGTGCATGATTCCTTACGAAAGATAAGTTTTTTGTCACTAAAACTTTCATTAAGAAATGAGAAATCATGAATTTCGTGACAAAATGGAAAATGGCAAAACCTGATTTATATACAGGTTGTTTCAACTATTGGGCGTTATTTTATAGATGTAATTTAAGATAGTTTCAAGGTGTATTTTTCTTATCAGTTAAATTTTTTTTTTGCTTTTCTTAGATTTATCCACTTGAATATTTTTTATTCAGTCTAATAATATCAATTACGGTTGAAGTAGGTATATTGTATTTATTTATTTTATCCTTGAGACACAATTGCATGATATGTTTGCTCAAGGATTTATTATTGTTCTTAATTAATTAACGACACGATATTCTTGTTTACATAGATGAAGTCAGTGCCTTATAAATAATAATAAAATCATGTTTATATTTATTAGCTTTGTTTGATGTTTAAATAAGTACTATCACAACCTATAACTCGTCGTCGTATAACTCATGTAATATTCCTGTGTTTCTTCTAACATTGGAAAAAAATTATTACTTATCAAGAAGTCAAAGTTTTCGCATTATAATTGGTTCGGTAGTTTAGCAGTTAGATCGTAGCAAACAAACAAGCAGTGGTACATTTAAATTTTATGTGAGTATTAGTGAGGATTATTTGAAGAGAGGAGGCCTGTATCGCAGCAGCGGGTATTGTGTATCTACTGGTATTATGTAGGTATGTAGTGAGAATTAAGCTCTGAAAAACGGACACAGTATCATATCATAAAATCTTTTAAATGAGGCAAATTTGAATGACTTTCTTGTAGTATTTCCTGGTGACCAAAGTTTAATTAACTGTTATAAATGCCAAATAAATGTTATAGGTATACGATCGTTAATTATAATGGAAGCTACCACAGTCAGTATGTGTACCTAACTAAACTTTATATTTTAGTTGTTGTTTAAATGATACAGTTGGTTAGGTATTATTTATAAGAGAATGTTTTCCTATTTATGTAAATAACGTGTGGCCTTTCCCAAATTAGAAGTAGTTAGTTCAACTTTTAATCTGGGAATTTTGAATTTCGTGTGATATTTAGTAAGTAACTAGGTAGGTATGTACAAAAATGTTATTCTCAATAAAAAAATTAAGATTGCTTATTAAGTTAGAATTTACAGTAGCAAAATTCCAAATTAATCAGGGTGATGTCATATAATGTGTTTATAATGGCCACTTTAAGATATTAAACCTGCATACTAGAACAACTTTATTGACTGCAATTATAAACCAAAATAAGAAGATCTCTCGATACTAAACAAAACAATTGAATGTCGGCTGAAAAACGAAGTGTTAGGGGTCTCTAGTAACTGGTTGATAGATAGAGTTCCGCGTAAAATGTGAACAGTGAAAAGTCGATATTATGTCCTTAGCGATATATTGTTTACTAGCGATATATTGCAGAAATAATGGCAACGGTGTTGAAATTAAAAAAAAAAAAAATTAACTGCGATCATATAAATTAATAATGTTAAAAACAAGAAGAACACCATGTAGGTTTAGTCTCACAAAATAACAAAATAAATCTCATAACTTTTTGTTTCTTAGCGGCCATCTATGAAATTCATATTTGGAACAATTTCTTGGCGGTAAAATATCGATGCAGAATTTGCATTCGATTACAAAACATTCGTTTAAACAATCGCTCCTCACAGCCATTGCCAAGTGCTGCGCCAGATAAGAACAGTGGTCAACTTCCGTTACCACCGATAGTGGCCATTACAGTAAGGATAGAATAAGGACAAAACAATATTACAGATATTTCAATTCTAAGAAATATTAATTTCGAAGTATCAAGTTTATTTTACTGAATTAATTTTTATTGAAGTTGAAATTGTTAGTTTTATGATAACGTAATTATTAGAACTCAATTAAAGTCGAACGCTTGATTAGGCTTTTTTAAATCTTGATAAATAAATTCCATACTTTTTTCGGAACTCTACAATAACTAGCCAGTAACATTTTACTAAATCTCATTAAGACACTTCAAAACCATAAACAATATTTTAAAGTCCGTGTCATATAATGCCCTCGTAAAAAAAAAGTCGCGTGACGTTCCCGCCCAAAATTAACTGTCACTGTCAGGCTAAGGTGTTGCAAGGTAGAGGTTAATGAAAAGAACGCACCCGCTCCTTCGAGACCAACCACAAGGCGTGCCCGACCTCGCATGACAAAACACGAGCTTCAAATATGCTTGGATAATGTGAAAAATTCATTGGGAACATTCCTGAGTTCATTTATTTATTATTTGACTGAACTTAGGCAATATTTCCTTCAATTTTGCGGCGTCGTTTATGTACGGTCTACGTGACTAATTTAATGAATTTCAGTTTTGTTTTTTATCCAATACAATTATAACTTCCTAATTCATAACTGAGTATCCTGTTTTTTTTACAAAAATATTTTTAGTTACATTCCCTTTTACGTGATGCTTCAGCTAATCACGATATTTAAAGCGACGTAACATTAAATTCCTAACACCCTTTGTCTATGATACAACGCATAGGCTCGGCGAAGGGTGGAGTAATTAAAAAACTTAATGCCGCATCGAAGACAAGATAAGGTCGGCCGTCGGAAGAAACCGCCACTTTTCTAATTACTCACTCATTAGCTGATGGATGGTACATCGCGTGTGTTATATCGGCCGTTTGCTTGTGTTTGCGGTTACCGTGCGGCGTGCCTTGTGAGCCAATTGCAAGGCCGATTTTTCTATAGACGCAACGTGAATTACCTTGATTGATCCTATTGAGAAGCAAGACAGGAAAACGAACACACTTTCAACTTTTTTTTGGATTTTTAATTCAGAACACGAAACAAGAAGCATTCAAATAAAAAAAAATAGATAAAGTAGGACAAGTAATTCGGATGTAACATAAACCCCCTTCTACACGACTCACTCCTTGATCGCTGCGATAAGTAAGACCGCGCCTTCGCGTGTTTTAATTATATTATTAACGACGATGGCTGGCGAAAGGCTAATATTTTATAATGGCTAGCGTATCGCAATGATATGTAAATAATGCCGCACCCTCTTCACCTATTACGTACGTCGTTGCGTGCGTGTGAACTTTAATTCGGAAGTAAAGACACGTTAGTGAGAATTTAGTACTAAGGCGTGACGTTCTTTTTGGCCGACGTATGGGGCTTTAGACGAATTCTTATGCTAAATAAACTCGCCCGCTAATGGGATTGGCGTTGAGTGGCCGGCGCGCTCCTAGCGACATTTTCCACAGAAGAGAAAACTTCTGACGTGTAATTAGCAGGTTTTTTGAAGGAAAACTACTCATAAGCTTCCTCGAAAGGGTCGTATTAATTACTGGAGGTGCTCGTATGAGCGTAGCGCGATATAAATGGCCGGCCACTTGGCGCCCTAGCCTCGCCGGGCCTTATTAAAAATGTTAACACGTAAATTAGACTCCACACGGGTGCAGTGTATTAGCCAACCAATTAAATTTTACAGTTTCTGTATACAATACCGTGCGAGGAGACTGCGAGGTGGGGGATGAATTAGTGACACTAACTAGACTCGTCTATACATTCCCTTATATGCTGACTTCACCCGCCTAGTTATGCGTTAGAGTTTACTTTAATTCTTTTTCCTTTACACTTTGATAAAGTTTCAAGTATTTCAAAGCATGTTAACGTTAAATAGTGAACCGATAAAATTGTACACTTAAGTTTTTTAATTACAACATTAAATATATTGAACTAAATATGTAGGTACAGCTTCTGGCTGTTAACACGGTAAGTTAAAAAGGCATGTGGAAATTGCGACGTAAGGTTAGCAACATTTCCGTATCCGAGTGTAAGAGTCCTTACAGATGAGAGATTTAAATCTCAGTTTAAAATATTCGCTGCCGATAATCGTTTAAAATGTTTCGGTCGTTAGTTCTGTTTATTTTAATGTTCTGATTTTAAAAACTTGAGTTCGTTACTTTAAACGTATTTCTCAGTATTAATTTGATAATAATTTTCAGTAACTTACTCTTCAAATTCCTTCAAAAGCAGATATAATAATTTTGTATTGATAATTTAATAAGCGTATGATTACTGTAGGGTGAGCATACACTTGATGTATGTACATTTCGCAGCCGCGACCGCACACGCCTGTGTGTAAACGCTTAAAAGGTTTTTAACTCGGTTGGTCTAAGTGCACACACTCATGCGACTAGTTGGATGTGTAAAAAGATTAATTGGAGTGTTGCCCGTGTTTCTAACAATTTACGACGCCTTCTCGGGGCGGGCCGGCCGCAGACCACTTCTGCGCAACTTAATTAAGCGAAATAACTTAAACGAGTCACCGTTGCTAATTAGTGCTATCGTCGCGTCGGCTAATTCTACGAGTGACTCTTTGTTTGCAAGCCCGCGCATTTCTTTGAGTTCGCGCGCCAAAAGAATTTGTCTTTGCATCGACTTTGAGTAAAGGATGTTTGTTTTGCCTCCTGGGAGAGTTTCTGTGAAGACTTTTCTGTTTGTTTGAACTTTTGCGGCGTTGATTTTAAATGAGCTGAAGACGTAAACATCGCCAGTGGACCCGTTTGGAAAAGATGCATTGTAATTTTTTTGAATATTATTTTCTGCTTTTCATTTGTTGTTAGACTTTAAAAATATTTTAAATATGAACAGCTCTTTTATTATTGTAGGTAGCTATTTGTACTACGATTCGAATGAATATTCATTTTCTACTACTGTCTCTTTATTTGTCTACTAAAATCTAGAGCATTGAGGCCTTTGAATTTAGGATAATAAGATCCGTGTGCTTAACGCCGGTGATTTTAGGCAGGCATAAAATCACTCGTTAACAGACTTAGCTACTCTAGCCCAACAAGCTTGTTTGCAGGCTAAACATTAAAGAAAACAAATATAAAGGCGGCTCACACGAGCCAAGCGTCTAAAAGACACAAGGAGAGCTCTCGGCGGTTAGAGCCCTCGAGGTGTCCTACACGTCAACAAGTGGCCGGTCGTGTGTGCGGGGGTTTACGTCTTCGAATGTCGAATGCTTTGAGAAATTGACAGCAATTCATATTTTGAAATTAGATTTCTGAGATTGGAACGTGGTTTGAATTTAAAAGTAAAACAAAAAAATGTCATTGTCTATTGCTCTATTTTGGAAAACTTGTACTATATATAAAAAATAACAAATCCTTTCGACTTGTTTAGCTTATTATAATGTTATCGCAAAGTTTATCGTTGACTTTTAGCCCCGTTTTGTTAAATCCTATTTTAACAACACAAATCGCTTACTGTAACACTGATTAGGTCTAATTAAAAAAAAGTAGGTACTCTAATCAGTGTGAAGTCAAAGTTAACGATAGCCTTAGATAAGTATAATGATGTGAAATCGATAATAACAATAACAAAGCATTAATTATCGATAAATGAAAGTTATCAGAAAATAATTAGAATAATCGAGAAAGAAAGTTTTGAAACCGTCATTTTTATTTTCACATGTGCCCATTATAATATGTTATCTAGAAAATATTAACACCTTCATAAGTAGGTAGGGAGGTTGAAAATATGCTTAGGTCATAATTAAAATTTTAATACCAGCATGAATCAACGATGATGTCTGACAATAAGCGGATACAATTATATTAATAATAAAATAACAAAACTGAAACGTTTACCAAAGTTGACGTCCTAAAATCCCTCAATAAAAATAATGGAAAACTAATAAGTACGTATGGTATTTAAATAGCTTTGCTACCCAGATGTTGATAAATATCCAAAAAAAAAATGGATTTTGCTGTTGGGAAAATCCCCCCTCCCCCATTTTTATTCTATCCCAAATCCACCCCGCCCCCCCTCTTATATCTGCGTCTAATAATGTAATACAGACTTTATAAAACGTTCGATATTCAAACTTCCATTGACCACAGAGTAGTTTAAACTTAGCCTAATCGATGTTGAAAAATGTCATTCGACAGACACCTTAGTAATTGCCTTTCGTGCGATTATAGAACTACCCTCACCCCTTTAGCCCTTTCAGAGATGTTTATCGCGAAGGAAATGGTCGTTTTCCGATGTCCACAATGCGACCATTAAGGGTACAATGCTAATGGACTAAGTTGTCCAAGTCGTGTAAGGAAGATTTTCCCGCGTAGCGCCGCCATTTTGATTTATATTTTACAGTTATTTTGATGATGGTGTGTTTTTTAGCTGAGTCATGCTTGACCGGTCGTTTTGTTTGATAGGTTAAAGTTTGATCGAGTAGAAATCGACTTCAAATTGGGAATAACTTTTCAAGAAATCCTTATTATTTTATGTTTAAGAATTCCTTCTTTTAAGATTAACAGTCAAATCTGATATCAAACAGTTTGCATGCCCGGTTAAGTGGAAAACATTGCCCCCTTTAGGTACAAATTATATTAGTGCGTACAAAACTATGTTATACAAACGTTCGTTATCAAAGCTTTCACTCACAGTATCGTTTATCTAACTTAGATAATGATAATACAAGCTTGAGATAGCAGCAGAAAGCTTTAATAATATGAAAGTCGATATATCAGCAACGTCAAGTGTTTGGCACACATCGCGACAGTGCGCATATTCTGATGAGCGATACGTGCGCGGTATCGAAACGATATTGAAAAACGTGGGGAAAGGAAACTTTTTGGACGCAATAATGGGGAAGCACTAAAATGTGAATGAAGTATTGTCGGCAAAATGACAGCGAGAATAAGGCATGCAACTTAAAAAATCTAGATCAAGGTAAACTAAGTGCATGAGTGGGCGAACCCTTATTTGAAACTACAAATACAATATTAATTTCGAGGAAGAGGCTAGACTATGTTAACCTTGAATATCTAGTAATAAATTAAGTACCTAGTCTAGGTAGAAAAAAAAAGGTTTATAGATTTATAATGCTTTCCGTAGTGTCTTGTAAGATTAAAATCGTAATTAGTTTATTTTTACCAGTTGGTTTTCATTAATTAAAAGTCAAATTCGAGTGTGTTTTAAATTAAATTTTAAGATTTGGATAACTTAAGAATATTTTTTTTGAATTCTTGATTTATTATGTAAGTAATCCATGAATATTAAGAACATACGTATTATTGTGTTGAAAAAGAGAGGGAAAAAACCTATCGCTATCGCTATAGAGACTTTCAATAACAGCGCGAGTTGCAGGTAAGTGCGAAAGCGTTAAAATCGATGCGGACTCGAGTGAATCAGAATAATCAGATAGTGTGAAAGAAGGGGGGAAGGTGTTTATCATAGGAGCACGCCCCTTATCATAGGACTTAGATAACGCGAAAAATTAGTCGAGTAGAAATCAATACTGGGGCGGATTTTTCCGTTACTTGTAACATGTTTCAATATGTTTTGTGTTATCGCATTAAAATGTTCATAATTTTTCTTCAAAACTTTTTTAACTATTAGGTATTTTTGGTATTGTTTTTATTCAATACGAAAATTGAGAAAATATATTGCAGGTATTCATATCGTTCTTCAGAATAAGAAACGTATTTTGTGAATTCTGGGGCTATTTTTACAACGTAGAATTTACTTCCACTTGCAACTAAATATTTCAATAATCTACATAGTTTACGTTTTTCTTGAAAAATTGCAAACATGTTTTCTTGAATTATTGTTTAATAATGTAAGGGCGCGGGGTGGTTCTTTTTTACTTTGTATTCGAACTGAACGTTCTTGTGTAATTTGTTGTAATTTCTTCATTTTATATTCTGTTAGGTCTTAGGGAAATCGTAGTCTATCATTAAGGTTACGTTGTTTATAGTCTTACCTTTGAATCGAAGCAATAATTACGTTTTTTTTTGTCAATACAAAGTGGCGCGAAATCTTTTTCAAATACTTATTATTCAACATTAAGTCGTCAAAGTAAATGCCACTAAATTCCCCATTTGTTTACTCTAACCCGTTTAAATTTTAGTTAGGGGGACGCACCCCTTCCGAGAATTTGATAATTAGGAAATAGTGAATTCAAAACCCTTTACTGTGAAGGAAGATGCCAGAATTGGTATTAAGCAATTGATTTACCCAATTACGATGGTGCTATTGAGTTTTCTAAACGGAACTTGTAATTTCAAATGTTTTCGGAGGAAAAAAATATATAATCTAATGTTTTTATACTTACCTACGATGCAGAAAATATAGATAGGTAGATAAGTATTTGTATTAGTAAGTGCTTCTAAAAACAAGGTAACAGGTAACTAACTTCAAACTGGACAGGGATAATTGCATAAATAAAATCTATTTGTAATAAACTGTAGGTACCTATTAATATGATATAAATAATCATTTGACGATAATATAGGTACAGGAATGTTTTTCATTGTCAATCAAGCTTCAAACTAAAATGATATAACCACAAGATTAAATAAAATAGGGAGCGGAAAACATTCCCACAATAATCTAAAAGGATAGTGATATCATATTATTAGTCCAAAATATCTTAATTATGAGTAAATGTTATATTAATTTAAGGATAATTAAGATATTTTGGACTTGTTATGCTTAGTTAATATTCAGCATATATGTTATATATTGTTAAACGCAAGATAACATTGGATATTTGAGTATAAGATTTTAATTAAATTATTTTGCTATGCTTTAGTTTTATGTTTGTTAACCTACTTTGCAAGTTTTAGAATTTATTTTTAAAATCTGATTAGATCCTTTTTTGGTGTTGAAGGCTGAAAAAAAAAGGAAAAATAAAACTAAATCTATGACTCACCGGAAATTAGAGAACCACTTGACAAGTTGCGCCGTGTTGTTCTTGTTAAACTTGATGTCGGGGAAGTACATCTTGAGGACTGCGGAACTGGGGTACCGCACCCAGAAGAACATCAGCTTGGCCTTGCGGAGGTGCATCGGCGTCAGCGTTGAGGAGTACACAGGAGTTAAAGGCTTATTGACTTAAAGATGGTGTGAAATAAAAATGAGTATGTACTTAGAGGTTTTGTACGTTACAACCAGTATGATTTATAAAGAGGCATTAAAAATCGAGATCAGCTTGTAATGAAAGTTAGGTACGAGTATACTGAAGTAAGTATTACTGAAACGTTATTATTAGAATCTTACGACTGTTACCTGTCTAGGTATAATATGGTTTTCTAGACTGAACTATGTACCCAAGTAGTTGTAATATTGTTTACAATAAAACTCATAATACAGTTCTGGCGTAACCATGCAACGTAACGATATTTCCTTAAGAAAATATAAATCAAGACCGTAAATGGAATATGCTGTCTATTCAATCATTTCTAAACAAGTATATCTTCCAGGATTGTCCCTCAAAGATATATAAAATCTGATTAGATCCCGACTTGTCGTGGGCGCGCTACGAAGCACCACAAATACTAATCCGTTTGCATTTTCTAATCTTATAATGTGCCTTAGCCGTCTGTACTTATGCGATGGAATGTGGCGGATTATGTTTGTTTATACGATTGGATACTTGTCTTAGAACTTAGAATGGGCAAAAGATTTTGTAAATTTACATGAGAGTATTAAAGATTGTTAGCTTTTAAAAGAGATTTATATAAAAATTTCAGCGTTGCTCTACTTCTGGTATTGACAAGATTATTAAGTCATCTCTTTGCTATGTGATTGCATAGTTCAAGGAAAACTTAATGTTTGTATAATTCTACTGTACACTTAATAAGTACGCGATAGGCCTGGGATCGTGGAAAACGTAGAAACCGCAGCATTTGTGGGGTTTCCTCAGTCGTAATACCTAACCTGTAAGTAGGAAGTAGGCGGCGGCAGTCGTAAGGTTAAACACTACAGAAATAAGATATGAGTGGGCGTGCGGGGTTCGTGCCCTGCCGGCTAGGCTCGGGTTTCATCGGCAAGTTGACCTCGATATTACTGTACACAGATTGCTGAAAGGAAAGTTTGTTATTCTATTGAAAAGGATATAGTAGGCTGGACTCCGTCGTAAGGCAGGTCCGTGGAGTTGCAGTCGGAGTGCGGGTCCTGCGCGTCCATGAGCGGGTGGTGCTGCGGGCCGGCGTGGTGCGCCAAGTTGGCGTGGTGGTGGCGCAGGTAGTCGGGCGAGGCGTGGTGCGCCAGCAGCGCGGGGTGCAGCAGCGCGGGCGCGTGCGGCAGCGGCGGAGACTCGCGCTCCGGTGCCGCAGGGGGCGACCGCGCCAGCCCGCCCCCCGCGCCGAAGAACGGCGAGTACGGGGAGAACACCTGGCTCTCGTGTAGTGCTGGGTTAGGGATGGCCACCGGCGTCGGTAGGCCCGCCATGCCGCCCGGGTACGGCCGCGGCGACGGCGACTCCGGGAACTTGCTCTCTGGAGATTGACCTACACCTTCCCCCAAGATCCGGCTAACAGTTCTAGGCGTGATTCTAGTGTCGGTCACCTTATGCCGCTTTTTCTTGGGCGTGACGACTAGACTCAGGGCCTCGTTCTGCTCGGGGTTAGGTTCACGGTCGAAGTGTCCGTTCATGTACAGCTGACCGAGCGGTTTCGGCGGCGTCTGGAACATGCCTGTGGGAGGCCGTATGTGAGCACCGTGTCCTGGCCCGCTCGCCTCGGCGTGCATCGAGAATGCTGCACCGTTCGGCGCGCGGGGGCCATTCATCTGGCTCATCATCATTGGGTTATGTGTCAGAAACGACGGGACGCCATTCGGCGCGCCCGGGTGATGGACGGGTTGGTTACCTGACATTTGCCCTGATGGCCTCTGCGGTGGCTTTGACGGCGGCGACTTTCTCTCGAGCATCTGCGTCGCTATCATGATGTCTTTGTTGAGCTGCTCGGCGGCCGCTGCTGACGCCTCCGACTGCTTTCCCATGACACGTCGCTGATGCATAAAGCGCGTCACAATAGAGTCGATGAGACTTGCGAGTGACGCCGTGATTTCACTTTTTAGCACTTCGGCTAGACCTTCTAGGTCTGCTCCAGTGACGGGGCCCACGGAACCCGCATTGCTGCGGAGCGCATCTAATCGCTCGGCAAGCTCTGAGGATAGTGGCGGTTTCGGCGTCGGTCCAAGTTGTCGCTGCTGTGGCGAGTGTTGATTGGACTGCGGCCTGTGCTGCTGCTTGTTTTGTTGTTGTTGTTGGTGCTGCTGCTGCTGCTGCTCAGCGGCTTCCTTCATGCGTGCCTCCTGCTCTAGGAACAGCTTTTGGCTGACGTTCAGGTACATGGCGGCCGCATTGTTAAGGTGTTGATGCGGATGAGGCGCGTGCATGTGCTCGGGAGGCAGGTGCGGCATCATTGGCAGAGCGCCATTGAAGCCGGGCGGCAGGTGCGGGTGACCCACAGCGTGCGCGTGCATCTTAGCCGACATCATCTTGCTCATCACTTGCGAGAGCATGTTTGGCGCGACACTGTTAGGTATTGGGGGAGGCACCTCTTTGGCCGGCGAGGCGGGCTCAGACTTGGGCACAGGGTCGTCGTTCTGTTCTACATCACTAGAAGCACCATCATTATCGTTCGTCTCTGATTCTTGTCCCATACGGTTACATAATTGCATATATTTTTCTTGCATTTCTGCGAGTTGTTCTTGCATAGTTCTAAGTTGTGATTTAAGTGCATTTTTTTCTACTAACTTTCTTTCGATGGGCGGTGGTCTGTCACCGTCGTCCTCCGAGTCGTCCGACACTGTCTGCGCACTGCTGCCGTGGCTGGTGCCGTAGCGCTCGTGTGCGCCATCGTGCTGCTGCGGATGATACAGTTTCCGTTTCTTGCAACCGTTCACTTGCGGCGGCTGAGGCGCGGGACTAGAACGCATCGTCGACACTATGTTCTCAACACGGGCACGTTTCACATCTAGCGGTCGCGGGGAGGACCGTTGAGCGTCACTATCACGATCTTCGGGTTCAGACTTGGGGGCGAGCAAGGGCTCGGATCCCTGCGAGGGATGCGCGGGCGGCGGCGACGTACGCGAGTCGCCGGCGCTGTCGAGCGCCAGCAGCGCGTCGTCCAGGTCTGGTCGCGAGTCGCGGGACTGTGGTCGCTCCGGAGACATCTTGAGTTTGGGCTCGTCGTTGTTGTTGTTGGCGAGCACATTGTTATTGTCCGGGGAGAGGCGCATGAGTTCCTTCTTGCGGCTCTGCAGGATATCGCGCAGCACTCGGTGCGCGATGTCACCGCCGGAAGTTTCGTCGCCGGCGTCCTCCTGCTTGGGCGTCCGCCCAAGTAGTTCATTGATCATCTCGGCCGGAGGGTAGCCCGGGCCGAACAGGCCGAAGTGTTGGCGGCCCTCGAAGATGGCGCCGTAAAGTCCGCCGCTCATGTGTGCGGCGCGCGCGGGCGCGAGTCCGTTCGTCGTGAGAGTCGAGTAAGAATTGCGCGGCTCACCGGCGTCCACGCGCTGTCTGGCGCGCTTCTGTTTCCTAAGCAGTTGATCCGCGTACGAGTCCTCCTCCTCCGATGACATCATAGGCAAGACGGGCCACGATTGGCCGGCTGGGCGGCGGGTAGCACCCCACCGCTCTACTCGCACCGCATCGCCCGCACTGCAATAGGAGGGGAGCGATCAGAGCACACCTGCCTGCGCGCCGGCCGGCGCGTGCGCGCCTCATAGTGCATCGCTTACAAGGCGATGCATTATGAGACGTAATTATTAGAAATGCATTCACTTAGCTACTAGCAATTTTCCAAATATTTTTACAAGTTGAGTCATATTTATTTTTATAAAATATTTTACAATATAGTTAGTGTCTTATCTACATCACTACAATCTCTATCTTATATTCAGTGCAACACACTATTTAAGCCAACCAGACTTAATTTTAGTTTCATATATAGATACGAACGTAGATTATTATCAAGAAATCGATCGCCTATTAGCCGCCACTGCTAGACATGGATACTGAACTAAAAAAGTTTCCAGCTATCATACGGACATCTGGATAATTTCTCGTAATGACTGGTCGTAAAACAAAATCACATGGTATTGGAAAGTATAAGGAGAGTGCGATGGGGTTGCAGATAAAACCAGCTACGATATTTATGAGCACACTCGTAATTGGTATCAATTCCTATGAGGAATTGAATATAATGAATGACTGAAAAAATCCAACTAGAAAATCAAAGTTTTGTTAGAACGTATCTGTCATTATTATCGACAGTAGTCATCAAAGTGTAGCTTGAAGATCTATTCGTAATCCTAACAGATAACAATAAGCTACTGCCTGTATAGTTATAACTGTGCCTATGTACCACCGATGACAAACAGTGGACATACATAATGGCATTAATTTCTCCTGGAGCGTGACTTCGTGTGTAGATGACAATGAAGCTAAAAATGTCAGGAATAATTCTGTGAGACACATGTTTTGACGTGAGTCCATTGTTCATACGATACGAGTTTTCAGGAAAATAATTGTAATTACAAGTATTTTTATGGCTTTTCAACAATAATATGTATAATGGCTTAGTGAGAATATTTATGGTAAGATGCGAAAAATAATGCATCTTATAAGAATTTTCAAAGCAAGGTAGAAAAAGTCTGTAAAACAGATATAGGTAGATAGACCTAGATAACGCAAGTAACACGATCTGTATGAAAACCATGTGTGCCATTTTTTTGACTACCTACTATGACGTCACAAGCGCTGTTTCTCACTCACGCTCATCCAGCCAGCAGTACACAGGACTGAGCGCGAAAGTGGCGGCTTACGATTTTTGAACGTAAGTTGGTGTGATTTTTGGCACGCGAAGTAGTTGCTCTTGCGTTATCTAGGTGTATCTATATCTGTGGTTTGTACCTTTCCTATAGGAAAGTTATATACTTCAAGATTTTTAGTTTCTTTAGTTCTTTTCTTAGCTACTTCTTCGTATAAACCGTCAGCTATATTGAAAGAAAAATCTACTTAGTCCTACATCATAGTCAGTCTATAACGTTCCCACTGCTGGTACACAGGCCTCCTCTCAGTGAGAGGGAGTGGGCCGTAATCCACCACGCGGGCTCAGTGCGGGTTTTTGGATGTCATATGTCTTCGAATTTTTGGTTCTAGGACATGCCGGTTTCCTCACGATGTTTTCCTTCACCGTTTTGAGAGCAGTGGTGATGAAATAATTTACACAAAGCAAAGCGCCTGCCTGGGTTCGGACCTACGGCTTACAACTCGTAAGTCGTGTCCATTACCTACTACTGAGCCAACATTGCTCAAGTCAAGATAGTATTATTTTCCTTCAGTGTCTTTTAAAGTGTTTTGATGGTCTTGAAGATTTCTGTCACGATATTTATACATCTTGTTTTTTCTTGAAGATTTTGTTACGCTTTTCATCGCAAAGTTCTAAAAAAGCTTCCAAGTTTTTAGAAATTTTACTCATTTACAATATTTGTATTCATATTTTTTCTTGTTTACCAAAGAGTACATAAGTGAGTATGGAGCCTAGTCGTCTCGGACATCCGGCAGCAATTTGCTGTTCACAATGAGATGGTATCAATAGCGGATGACTTCCGATGGTGGCGTGACCGTCCACTTGCGACCGGCGTCACGGCTCGCGGCCTGCTTGTGCCACCGATAAACTTTGTCGTGAGGATATGGAAAATATGACTAGAATCGCAGTAAATGAATCTATAATTTTTAACTAGTGGATCCCTTAAAAGGCCTCTTGTGAAGTAACTAAGAAACACTTTGCTGGCCTTAAATAAATTAGAATAAAGGCAATATAATAATGATAGTGATTGGGGCCTCCTTTTAACCTAACACAGACAAGCACGTCCCACTAATATACTATTTTTAATTTTTCTATGGCATTTCTGTATAAAATGTCTAGTATTACAGTCTGCGTTAAAAGCCTTTTAATTAAAGTTCAGTGTGGGTCGGAAATGTAGCACTTTCCTAATCATTAATATTGATTATGATATTATTTGGATTAGATATTTTATCAGGAAATATTTGTAGTTTTTCTGATTGTGTAATTGAGATATATATTATTTTTGTGATTGTGTTACTGAGATAAAATGTATGTTGACTAACGTCAGTGTAATTTATTTAATTACATAGTTTATTTCTCCGTGCTACTTTTTTCTGTTGTAGTTAAAGTTTCTTACATTCAAGCTAGTTTTTCTTAACTGATTTTGTCAATATTTCTAGACATCTTGATGTAGGTTACAACAACAACAATCTTACTGAATCTCCTAAACAACATAAATTCTATAACAACTAACTACACCAAATCACACCAGTTATGTAAAAATCCCTACGCCAATATTTCCAGCAAGATATTCCTAACTCTTTCCCAAATCTTCTACAACACCGGTACATCTCAACATCTGCACACACAGATATTTTTCATGTGTTGTCTATTAGGTTACAGAACATTTCCAATTAGACCTTATATAGAACGTGTATTGTGCGGCATATAATGAAACAAAGTACTTGCGAGCCAGCGGTCTTTGTTGACGATGTTCGAGGCTGAAAATGTTTATGAACTTGAAAAATTATGCTTACCTATTGAAGGAACATGTTATAGTGGGTTAGACTGGAATGGTTGTTGAGAAATTATTGGAAAACAATACTATAGGTATAATATGTTTTTTTTTTGTAATGGCAGGTTCTGTTTCGTTGTTTCTTTAGTTTAGCTGTTTCTTATTTAAGTGTTTTTTAGGTTTACTAAGTACTCAGTGCATGGCAACTTGCTTTATCAAAAGTTTTCTGCTATCTCTGGATGTATTCTTAGATGACATGAAGTATTTTATACAAGTCTTTCGATTGTTTCTTCATTTGTAATTCCCATTTCTGTAAATATTTTGTACAATTTTTCATTTAGTTGAATTTTCGCGTAAATAATCGAAAAATTTTCTAGAACTTCAAACGAATACATCCTGTATCGCAACCTCATCTGCGAACATTAGATCGAGTCGCCTGCGCATATCATTACGAACTCTTTTGGCCATTGTGCTGCGTAATTTGCGGCCATTTTAGTACGATTGCCATGCAAGAGATTGCGAGATGTCATACAGTCAACCACCCAAGTCCTGTCACTGATGTCTAGAGGTATTTTGAACTGTGTGTTGTATGGAATAAAGGTCAGTTTCCCCTCAAGTGTTACTAATAATATGTGGTAAGGTGTAAACGGTGACTCGCTGGACCATCTCGAAATTGTTCCGGTACTTCCTGCTCTTTATAATTGTTTTACATTGTATGGTTTATAGGAGGTCGATATACTTTGTGGGAAGATAAAATGACCGGGTTTTGTTTAGTGAAAAAATGTGAAAATATTTTTCTTTTGTTATTTTTTTTTTGTTGCTACGGACTAGTGCGTTGTGGAATATGTCAGATAGTTTGGTGCTCTTTTGTACCTATACGATATGAGTATTTTTGAGTTTTTTACGTAGACATTATAGCTCACTCCTAGCTAGGTTACCAGTATTGCAATTGACTTTGCACACATTACTGCGAAAAAAAAAAATTTTTTTTTTTACTTTTGTCAAGTGTTTTTTGTACTTTAAAAAAAAATCTTAAATTAATAGGAACTTATATAATAAATAATAAATACCTACATAGAGAAAAGGAATTTTAGGCCTCCAAAAGCCACAACCACCCTACATTTCAACCGATTCCACGCTTGTATAAAACAATTTCGGTAATTATCCTCATGAATAAGCAATGTGCTGTCAAATACGTTGCGTTGCGTTTACCGATTGCGACTCCTCGTTTATATGGACCGACGCTACGATGCTAGGGTCTGCTCTCTAAGCATGAAGTTCGTAGTTTTAGCCGAAGTTTCGGCCGTCTCCTACTCCGTATCACTTAAGGACATAATGTTAGTTCGGTTTCCGAAGTAAGAATAGGTAAATGATAACACGATTTGACAGTTGTTGAATCCGACACTTATTTTTAAGAGTGGTAAGGGTAAGGGTCGCGACTTAAGAGTTTTAGGTCGTAGGTTTGAATCCAGACAGGCGATTTACATTGAGTAAATTATTTCAACACCACTGCTGTCAAAACTATAAAGAAAAACATTGTAAGGAAACCGGCATGTCCTAAAACTAAAAATTCGGAGACATGTGACATCTTCCAACCTTAAATTCGAAAATTGCCCCTCTGATTGTCTTTCCTTCGAACTGTTTTTGAAAGAACTGTTTTATCTCTACTATTTTCTCGGAATACAAAAAATCTGCCCAGGAACGGGAGAAAACCACCTCATTCTACAATATCCTTTCGTCTTGCTAAAGCCTGTGTTTCTTAGTCGTCGCATATGAACGAGACAGGCCTGTCGACGGGAACCTGTTGATTTCAGCAGAACAGGGGTGCGGCGTAGGCACGTCCAGGTGGAATGTCGAGTGTCGATGTGTTGTGTTAGGAATTTTTGAGACATGAGGGGCGGGGAGATAGAAAATTTTATTGGGATTAGATGGTTGTGGTCAAGTTGCAACAGAGAAAGAAGATGAGAGAGATGAAATAAGGTGCAAACATGTGATTTTGCATGATTTGATTATAAAATGAAGGAAATTTCGGGATTTTGTAAAAATTTACAAGGCCACAGGAAAATAGTTCTATGAAACATTCTAAAACAATATCATCACGTTATGTAAGAAACAACTAACTTTAAAGGTAGGTATTACTAGCTTATGAATAAAAAACAGTATGTACAGGTAAGATAAACAAATCCTTGTTATTTCTAACACAGCGATAAATTGCCAAAATTACTTAGAAATACCTTGGAGGATCTTTCTTGTAAGAATCTTTCACACGTTTACCACCCGCATCACTGCCTAATCACTACGGAAGTAACCCGACATTATCCCACACACATCGACAGTTTCCCAACACTAGCGCCTCAACCCGGGCGTGCTTAATTTGGCGTGACCCGACGTCGTCTAATTTTTACGGAAACATTTCTTTTCCCACCCACACTCGCAGAAAACGACCCGCAGCGAGCACTTGACACAAGTAAGCAGGATTTTATATGATGTAGAATATTCAGCCTATAATGTTCCCACAGTTGGGACACAGCTCGGGGCCTCTTCTTGGTGAGAAGTAGTGGGCTTTAACCCACCACGTGGGCCCAGTGAGAGTTGGTACGATGTTTTCCTTTACCGTTTTTAGAGCATTGGTGATGAAATTATTTACACAAAGTAAAATGCTTGCCTGGGTTGGAACCAGATTTGTTAGTAAGTATCCATAGTTGGTACAAAGTGGTACAATCGCACTGGGCGTGGGGATTACGGCCCACTCGCTCACAGAGAGGAGCGGGCCGTAATCCTGTGTATCAGCAGTGGGAACATTGTAGGCTGATGATGCTATGTAGAAAGAAGAAAAGAACAAGAAGAAAAAAAAGAAGGCGAAGAAGACGATTATTAGCTAAGATGGCAAACTTAAAGATGAGGGTATTTCCGTGTTTTCAATGCATATTGTATACTTAATAACTTACAAAACATTACATAAACCACACTAGATATAAATTTTAGATGAGAGAGAGAGAATTGAATAAGTATAATATCGACTGTGAACTGGCAACAGGTACTATCTCAATTTTGACAACTTTACAGGACGAAGGAAAACATGTTAGCATCATTTATACAGCATCTCGTGTGTTAAATAAAAATACGTAGTTTTTAAATATTTTTATTGTAGGTATTTAAATTTTGGATTTCTTGCAACGATGTGGAGTGTTAAATGGTATAAAATGGCATTAAAAAGTGAAATCTTCAAAAAATTGAGATAGGGCCGGTTGCCAGTTCACAGTCGATATATGGAAAATTACTACAAAGAGAGTATATAGCTGCACTAATGAAGAAATGAGTTTTTGAAAATCAAACCTTGGTTTGGTTTCCTAAGAAAGCGGCGAACGGTCACACAATAACGGCTGTCTAAATACAGAGAGTTTTTGACAAATTTTCATCACGGCCGTTACAGTATGACGGTACCGCTAACATAGGAAACTAAAGTTTTTCCGAACACCAGCTCTTACTACATCTTCAGTAATCTATGTTATGAAATATCTAAGAAATCGAAGTTCGATTAAGATGATGAAGTAGCAAAAGTAAATACAACTTTATTTCAATAATACAAAGTTATTAAAGCATTCATATTCCGTTAAAAGAAACTACGATTGTGTTACTTACACACAATAAACTTATATTCTCCATTAGTTAAAATACAAGTTTTTATTGGTTACAGTAACAAAGTAGGTAGAAACCTAAAATAACACATTTAAATGCTTGTTCTTGTTGATAAGGAATCGACAAGAAACACATATTTTCCTTAATTCACATGAACTGCGCACTAAATAAACTAAGTATTAAAACAATTTCTGATAAGATCGAGAGCCATGTGGCCATATGGCCAGCATTACATGGGGTGGTGTATGGGAATGTGTGGGAAACTCGCCCACCCCTTGCAATAATTACGTATCTTTGTTCACCTTATTCCAACGGTGACTTATGGTCATTTGACCATATGGTACGGTCACGCCATGGTGGTGGTTGGGACAAGGATATTTTAATCGGTAAGTTGAAGATAATGTTGTTAATAATATCCATTTACCTAGTAGTGCATATGGTGTAGTTGTCTTTTACATATTTGTAACGTAGAGTTTCTTGCCGGATCTTCTCCATAGGAAACGACCAATTGGAACCGTGCACCTAGCTTCTGACGTTTCACGAGTATCCATACAGGTTTATGTGCCCCATATAGTTTTCTTATAAAACTGTTGTTAGAGCTTCAAGGTTTTTCCTCCATCATCGATGTATGGAAGTAATAATTCACGCTTAGAATATTTGAAAGTTATAGTCATTTTGAAATTCAGCGAAGATACGAAACAGTCAAACGTCTGTTTAGTTATATTACGAATTTGTAATAGCAATATAAGTGAATCCACTCTTTATGTATTATTTGATGATGGTAGTGTGCATTTTGTTGATTAAAGTTGTACCGCAAAATGAGTGCAAACTGTAGATAGTACACCGTATTATCAATAAATAATTAATATTTAAATAAAATATACCGCAAACTAGTCAGTAAACTATTCACATTAGAAACCACAAAAGGTAGAGGTTTTCTGTTCCCTGACTTGTTTCATACTTTTCAAGATAACTTCAGCAACCGCACGTATCCGCAGCAAATTTTTATAAATGTTATTTATGAACATCTACGCTTCAAAACAACATCAAATGTAAAGCATCGGTAGACATCGGTAACTGTCAAAAGTCTCGATGAAGTTAAAAAACTGTATTTTTTCCCCTCACTTAGTGTTAAGTTTATTTTTATAGAAATATAATCTTAAAACCTACAACATTATAATTGCTTTAAAATTTGCATACAATGGGCTTTTTAGAAATGTATAACACTTTATATCTATTGCCGTAAATTTTTGAAAGAAATCAATTTTAAAATATTGAAGCGAACAGACCTGATGTAGACATCTTTTACAATTGACACATTGTCGTATTAAAAAAAAATCCAAACTGAATTCAAGCAAAATTACTACATATTATAAAAGTTCCACTCATATACTATTTAAAAAAATAAAGTGCGTCAGTAACGGCATAAGTAAAAACGATTTTTAATATGCCGTTGTTCTACCATTTTTCCGCGGCGTTGTCGGCGGCTGCGCAGAGGTCACATTTACTGCATGTTTTAGGAGACAGAGGGCGGGATGGATAAGACGTGGAGGATAGTTTATTTAAACATTAATGTGCTCCAGGTAGCCCACGAAATCCAAATTTTCTTACGTTTTCTGTAATTTACAAGTCAGTATTAGGTTATATGTTAATCAAAATTTGATTCGCGGCTGTAACAAGCATGTATTTACAGAATTATAATCATTAAAGTTATCAATACAACTCTTTAAGACCAGGTAATCCTAACACTATGGAATTGTCGAAGTTACGATTACTTGATCTTCTAGAGTTGTACGACTTTAATGATTATAATTCTGTAAACACATACTTGTTACGGCCGCGAATAAAATTTTGATCAACATACAATTTAATAATTACTTGCAAATTGCAAAAAACGTGAGAATATTTGGATTTCGCGGGCTACCTGAAGCATTCACCTTAAAGGTAAAGATACCTACGCTTACCTTTCCCATCATAACTACCCACTGCGTCAATTTAAAATTATATTATAGGTAGTGTGGCAAACGTTTTGAAGGCTGAGACTGACAAGACATGCAAGTTATATGAAATAGGTCGACTGCTCGCGTGTGTCCAGTGATTTGTACCCGTATTTACTAATAATTATACGTATAATGTCCGCCCGTCTGTTTAGCTACATGATCTGTTTATTTAATGGGCTGATAAGGGAAATTGGGATGCCTATTTTTTCTGGAATTAGTTGTTAAAGATGTACGAACTCTTACTCAGGCTTTCTATGGTTTCTCTATCTCGATTAACTTTTTTAAAAAGTACCTACAGGTCGTTTTATGTTGTGTGGAAATCGTTTGTTACAGGAATGAGAAAAATGTCGTGAGGAAAGTTTTGTGTATGATATAAGAGTAGGGGAAGATCAAATAAACGATGGATGGACTGTGTAAATGGTGATATGGTTAGAAAGGGGGTGACTACCCAGATGACGATTAATAGACAAGTATGAAAGAAAAATACATGTTGCGTCGACCTCAAGTAAATTGGCGTAAAGGCGGGAGAATGATGAATATATTCCATGCGGATTTCGGCTATGGTGACCGTTTCTGTTTCTGAAGACTATACGGTACAAGCATGTACTTTTAGATCTAATGTAACCTATTTGTAATAAGTAGGTAGTACGTTTAAGCTCTATTAATAATGTTTTCCCTCTCTACAAAGAAACTCTAAGGCCAAAATAGATTTTTGTGATTTTCCTATTACCAAAGGTTGTGACGATATATAAACATAAAGACCTACCTACCAACCTAGCTAACTATCAATTTAAGTGCGTACTAAAAATACCGTTACTAACTTTTTTTAAATAAAAGTGATTCTAGAAACTACATACCTATATTTGAAAAATGGAATCCGGCCATTTGGAATTACGATTTATTCTTGATCACCATTCTAGAACACAAGCCTTACATTCAAAATTCGAATCAATTTTAGAGATGTCAAGATAGATATCGACATTGGAAGACAAAAAAAAACCTACGATAAAACGTGTCCAGTAAAGGGTGGAAGTAGAGCAATCAGTATGCATAAGTTATAAGCATGGATGGCGTGCCTCCTAGCCCATTACTGTGCTTCTATGAAAAAGGACATTTCAGCTTATCGGTGGATATCACGAGAATAAAAACCGAGCGATAAGATCGCGCCGAGGGTGGTGCGGTGGTGGGTATCGATAAGTTTGTAAGGTCGTCGTATAAGGGTAGGCTATTTGACTATGTCGATAGAACTACTCAAAGTATGTATGAATATGTTTAAAAATTTTGCATTTGTGACTGCAAGTTTTGCTAAGTTACTTTTGGGTTTAATGATAGTATCTGTGTATGCATGTTCATATAAACAATAAACATTTTTTAAAAAACTTTTGTTTTTAGTTTTTGCCTGAAGTCTTTAACATAATAAGTCTATCCAGACAAATTCTACTTTCCAATCTAGTCTCAATTCTAAATTGAAAGAAAGAAAGAAAAATAGGTTTATTTGTCACAGAAACACGTGCAAACAAAAAGATAATTAATTCTAATGACAGCATCTATACTTATAATAAATCTGTAGAGAGGTCAATTCTGTACATGAAATATATTTCCAAAATAACTATCAGCGGGTGATTAGTGATCGATACTGACGCCAAAAATGTAATCAGTAAAATTTTTGTCTGTCTGTCTGTCTGTCTGTATGTTCGTTATAGAAACAAAAACCACTCGACGGATTTCAACGAAACTTGGTACAATTGTTCTTCATACTTCTAGGCAGGTTATAATATACTTTTCATCACGCTACGATCAATAGGAGCAGAGCAGTGAAGGGAAATGTTGGGAAAACAGGAGAACTTACTCCATTTTTTAAGCTTTCGTCGCGTGTGCAGCCTTAATGGTTAAAGCTACACAGAAATCATGTATGACGGAAATGTTTTCCTTAAAATTATATAAAAAATATTCCACGACAGCAAATGTCTATCTTTTATGGTTGACTCACAATAACACGTGTAACTCCCGATAGCTTAGCAGTTCGGAGCTTTCTGATTATATTTATCTACCCTTACGTTTATAACACTCTCACTCATCCCTAATTAAAAAATGGTAACATTATTACATAAGTAATAAAAAAAGAATCATAGAAATTGGTACAGAAACACCAAAGTTATACATGAAATACGCTAATAAGCCATCGCGCGTGAATACTGAATAATGCTATAAGGATTATTTTTGTGTAACGGTCGCCGCGCCCGCTATTGTCTTGAAAAACGCGTTGAATGAGAAATACGCGTTCTCAAGAATCGGCAGAGGAAAGAGCACATCGGTTAAACTCTATGAGAGTTAGTGCCTCAATTTCCGGAAGTCATTATTCCACGCGGACGAAGTCGCTGGCAAAAGCTAGTATATAATAAAAACAAAAAAATATCTTTATACATGAGCACAAAGCAGAGATAGTCGACGGCTGCACGTCATGATTGTGACAAGAAGGCTCCCACTCAGCATGATGCTGTGCTATAGGGAACCTACAGCACAGCGCTGATTTTCAGTGGTTACCCGTAATTTCGTTTAGCAAATCCTAAAGCCCTGTCCCAGATAGCAGCTTATCGATATTTTCCCTGCCCTAGCATGGTGTGTTGGAAGACAGGCACTTATTAGCCGTCATTATCTACGGCAGTATCGCCTGTGACATATGGCTAATATCGGACACGAGCGGCGGGTCATGCGAGAGAGCCACGCTACTTCCATGTGTATGAAAATATGCTTTAATTACTTATTTGTACTGCAGAACATGGTATAGTGTGCCTGGTATATCTTGGACTGTCATGGCGCCACTGTAACTGCAAAAAGTCGATTGAAAATTGAATGGAACGAAATATCATTTTTGCCAAGGTAGGTATAGGTACTTAATGGACACACTATACGTACGATCACACTTACACAAAGTGTAAAAATATGAACCCGACAAACTTAAGAGGTGCTTTAGACCATCGAACTGAACAACTGTCACGATGGGACCAACTCTGAAATCACGAAAAAATAATCAGCTGTTTAATACATTTTGGTCAAGTAGGTATTGAACTTTTGTATTATACAGCTGATTTTTTTCGTGATTTCAGGGTTGGTCCAATAGTGAAAGATGTTCAGTTCGATGGTCTAAATCACCTCCTAAACTTTTTAGGGTTAATTTTTTAACACTTAGATATATATTAGAGCATTATCAGAGCCTAGGTTTATTTCTAGGCATTACTCTTTCTTTCTATAAAAATTACAATAGCATCCTTACGTAGAAGTCACAGACAACAATTTTACATTCTCTCTTTCCATTTTTCTATCTTTATTCAGCCTCTCCGTTTCATAGGTATCCAAAGAGTTACCCCCATAAAGAAAGATACAGTCCTTTAGGAAAAGAAAGAAAGAAAAAACATTAATTTGGCTACAGTTCATTAACTGCTGCAACTGTATTAGATAACAGGATGGTGGCGAATTATCCTGAAGTCAACTCAAAATTACTACATATATTCATATATTGAGGAAAAGGTTTAACTTTTTAATTAGGTAAACTGATAAAAAGTGGGGTTTCTAACACAATTAAAACAGCCGTAAGCGGAGTTATGGGATAAAGCTATTCTGGTATATAACGGCGTCTACTTATTATTATTTAATTTCATTTCTGGCTGTCACACAATTAATACTAGTACAGACAACGTCGTTTACTCTATCTTTTAAAAATACTCAAAATTTTGTACATTTTTTGCACCCACATTTATTTTGTTAATAAAAATACTTATTTAGAAAATAAATAAATAAGAATGTGTTTATGGGCATTACAGCAAAAAAAAAACATCTTAAAACTATTACAAACAGAAAACAAAGATTATAATTCCAAAATGGCCTCAGCTCAGCATAATGTCAGATGACAACACAAGGTACCAGAGGGGCAATTCTCGTAATTTTTAAGAACGTTCACAGTCTGATCTCAGTCTCAATCTGTCAAAAATACTTCAAATTTCCCTACATTTTGACAAGTTTTTGACATTTGTTTGTCGCCGAGATGAGACTGCGACTAGATTTTGAACGTTTTAAATTAGCAGAATTGGCCTACAGGTGACGCTAACTTTCAGCTGCAACACTTAAACCTAAATTTATTATTTAATAGCTTTAATGTAAACAAACATTCAAAACTATGATCTTGTTTTAAAGTGTATAGAAAATACATATACGGTTAATTGTAATCAAAGAAAATGCTACTTTATCTGTTTAACATACCTACATTTTTTTCCTGAAATACTAAATTTTAAATGATAGACATAAAATTTTGTCTTTCAGAAAAAAAAATATGTATGTTGAACCGAGGTGATAGGTAGGTGCACAAGCCTGTAATTAAAAAGAAACGACTAATTAAAGATTGACTCTTAAGTTAGGTATTAAAACTTTTCCTTCCGAGGTACTGGACTCCACATACCTAAAATACATCAAATCGATTGATTTAAAAGTCGGATAGCAAATTTTTCCTTGAATAAATGTTTAAAATAAAACATAATGATCAGTACGTGAACTCGGAAGGTGTATAAAATAAAAAGGTACGACTGGGTTTTTCTACATACCTTCATCGGTTATTTAAAACAAATCGCTTTTATGTAGGTAATCATGTAATGAATTTTCTCAGCCTTACTATATGTACAGACGCCAACACATCAAGCTACCTGAAACTGTCAAATTTTCCCAATCAACTTTAAACCTAATGTTTTTAGCGATAAATTTGAAAATCTAATAAAGAAATTATATATACCTATTTACTTTACGTTTCTCCATATTTAATGGGAAAGAAAAAAGCGAGAAAAACAAATTCTTAGAAAAAAATTCTTGATAAATTTTTGATTCTTGATAAATGGCTTTTTTTTAAAACTTAGGTAAGTAGCAAATAAAAAACATTACTAAAAGAATTTATCTAAAGTTACTATTTACCTGCTCATCAAATAATATTAATGAGAATTATGTGAGTCAAACTATTTACTGACAGATAGGACAAAGTGTCACAAAAAAAAAAAAAACAAAAGAGAACGCCAATAAAAAAAAAGAAAAACTAGCTTCGTTTCCCGCCTAATAAAAAGCTCAATCAAGTCATCATCTGCCTAGCCTTTTTCCAACAGTGTTGGGGTCGGCTTCCAGTTAACCAGATGTATCTGAATACCAGTATTTTACATGGAGCGACTGCCGGCGACCCATCCACGGACCAACTGCGGCAAGGGTAGCTTTACCTTATCGATCGAACCGTGCGGCGGTCATTACTTAGCAAAAAGACCCTCAATCAAGCTAAAGTTTTTTTAAAAACATATTTTTTTCAATTGAATATCGAACTCTTGTAATTTGAAACTCATGAAAATATGGGTAACGCCTGCCCAGTGTTGTCAGTTATATTAATAGATTGCGAAACACGACATGCTATGCCTCACTCACACTTCTTATCGTTTCGTCCGTCTGTCCTGCACAGAAAAATGATAAAACATATCTGGTTACAATTTAATAATTTGCTGTCCAATTTGTGAGCGGAAGCGAGTTTTGAAGAAGATTTTTCAACAGCTTCAATGTAAAAGCTATAGATTTTTAAGATTTATTCCGTTCTAATACTAAAAACTAATAGATGCATTCCTTTCCACAAAGTTCGAAGACAACCCGCACTGGGCCGACGGCGTGGTGGATTATAGCCCACTCCCTCACGTAGAGAGAAGGCCTGTGTCCCAGCAGTGGGAACATTATTAGCTGATTATGCAAGAATTTTGAATGTAATACAAAGGAAGAACTTATCTAGTGTTCTTACTAGTTAATTCTTGTCCTAAAAAGGGGCTTTTGTACCTACAGACGCCAGCACATCTTGTTACTACAACCTGTCAAATTTATTTCATAGATTTTCAACTTTATCGCTAAAGAATAAGGTTCAAAGTTGATTGGGGAAATTTTACAGTTTCGGGTAGCTTGATGTGCTGGCGTACGTAAGTCAAGAGAAAGAAGTAGATTGAGTACATGTGTACTTGTATAAAGTGTCGCTTACGACATAGCCGAGATCTTCCTTTACACATTTAACCAGTCAGTCTTCAAAGGAAGAGTGTTCAGGCACGCTAGTACCATCACAGACCTCATCCATCACTTTACATCAGGCGTGAAATAAAAAAAAAACGATCTTTAATATGATTGATTTATACCCCCTCCTGGATATCCAAATCGCTGTTCTCCGACTACCCCATTCGCCCATCGCCCGTGCCTTAAACGTCCACGTGCTCGACACTGGACAATAACTGAGTACCACATCTGGTAGTTTCTTATCAAACAGAAACACCAGTTATTGTGTTTTGAAGGAAAACATTGGATTTTATCGCTCTGGCACCATTATTCATACATCCGTGCTTAAGTTTTTATACTATCATTCGGGTATTATGATGTTGCATTTTATGTTCCTTGTAGAGTTTTTTTGTCATGTTTCCTGCAGATAAAGTGTTAGTTAAATTATTCTTCTGTTATTATTGCTTCGGTCTCTTGGGGCGTAATAAGTCATAAACATGTTTGTTTAAAATTCAGAAGTTTCTTTAGGAGTTAAAATGTCATTGTTATCTTGGGTGCAGGACAAACAAATTTGACTTGACTTATAACTTATTACAGAAATATTTAAAAGCCCAGCATTTATCTTCCCTTGGGCTTTAAGTGCATTTTGCCAAACAAGGCATTTTTTTCCAAGAAACCCACCCAGAGGTCAAATGGCAATCACTCAGCGTAGACTCAAAACCTCGTCATTATTAGCGCTCTTTCCTCAGGCCCATTCTACCAGAGTAAAAGGAAGTTTTAGGTTTACTTTGTGTAAATTATTTCATCACCACTGCTCCCAAAATGGTGGAAGAAAACATCGTGAGGAAACCAGCACATCCTAGAACTCAAAATTCGTAGACATGTGACATCCACCGATCCGTACTGGGCCCGCTTGGTGGATTACGGCCCACTCTCGCTTACCGAAAAACAATATAGGCCGATTATGCTTCTACCAAAAGAAACATCTACAAACAAAATCTAGCCAACAAATCCTATACAGAATATCGTTCAACAAATATTATGACACAAAGTATACACAGTGGCTGCTCTATCAATTACTCTAATAGAGACATCCTAGCGTCGCGGACGGGCCGTCACAACACAACCCATTACCTTATATAACCACTTGTACTTAGGACACTACTTCCACTGCGATCGGAATTGTCTCTTCCTCCCACGTCGATGTAGGGCTGATACATTGGTATTTATCTTATTTATGTTTAAAATCAAAGGAGATGGAACAATTTGTATGGGTGTTGGGGCCCAGGGTATGTCGGGTTGATACTGAATAATACCTAGGTTTATTGTTAGTATACATCTATGATGTTCTTAATCCTTTTGAACTGCTTTATTATCACTTGAGGTTTTGAAAAATTATATTAATATCGAAGCGATCTAAACATAAGTCATCTTTCAATCATATCCCTTATATTATGCAATTTTTTCCTCAAATAACGAAATTGACTAAGTAAACTGTTTTTATTTTTCTATTGTGAAATAAGTAGCCCTATCAGTTCATCCGTTGTGCATCACTCACGCGCAGCTGAGATTGACTGGAGTTCCGTCACAAGCGGAGCGCGTGCAAGATTGTTTCCTCGTTAGCCCGCAATTGAACGGAGGTTCCGTTCCTTGCCCGCGGAACCCCAACTCTAATAGTTCAATTGCTTTCAAGTACGTATTTTAAATTATTTGTTGGTTTTGCTTTTGTGTATGGTATTAAAGTATTAGGATTAGTTGATACTTTATAAGATTATTCAATTAAAATGTTCAATAGGTTTAAAACTGTTTAATTTACTGCATTGTTTTTCTAGAGCTTTAAGCCCAATTTTATACATATTGATTAAGTAAGTTTACTGGGGAACATGCACCAAACCGACAGGTAGAAAACGATACTAATTTTCGTATTTGTGCTATATAAATATACCAACCCGCACTGGGCTCACGTGGTAGATTATGGCCCACTCCCTCTCACAGAGAGGAGGAGGAGGCCTGTATCCCAGCAGTGGGAACAGTATATGCTGACTATGCTATGTAAGTAAAGTAAGATTGTTCCAAGTTTCACAAAAAGTAGTTTTTTTTTTGTTGTTTTTTGTTGTAGCACCTCCTTGCTTAAAAGGTGATCTCCAACTCATGTTTATAAAGCATTTTATGTAATTACAAACATTTTTTTTACACATTTTCATCAGGTCATTGACAGTAAAGCGTCATACCCATCACACTATTTTCCTTTTTATGATATCACGTGTAAAAATGACAAAACACGTGATCAGTTCCTTCATATTTGTTCGTTAGCGCACAAATCACTGATACAATTATGTGTTTGTTAGAGCACAAATCAGTCGTTTTAAGGAAACACAGGGTAACAAACAGTCGGTAAAAACCCTGGGTTCACTTCGAGACAGAAAACATAGGTTTATAACCTTGATTGTCGCGTCGCCGTCGAGTCGGTTGTGATAATAGGTCCAGTATTATAAGCTACTGTGATTTTAGAAGACTAGATTTTTTGACGGGGATCGGAAAAGAGCACTCAAAGATAAATAGACTATAAATAGGATAAGACAGAGAGATATATCTATATATTGATTTTATTCTATTAGAGAAACTTACAGCTAATATAAACAGTGTTCTTCAACAATATATATGCGTTTGAAAACCAATTACAAGTTTCTACTGATAACCACTTAAAACAAACAAAAAATCAACAAAAATGGTCAACATAAGAGAATAGAATCTGACAACATAGTTACCAATCTGAGAAGACATACTTAAAACAAATAAATGGTAGTTTTGTCAGCTTATGAAATTTTAAGTACGGCAACATTTTTTGTCTGTTTACGGGGTAATAAATAATGATAATAATGTGCCGAGTGATCTCTCAGCAGTCAAAGTCTTAAATGGCTAAACAAATAAATAAAATCCAATGGATTAAGAAACAAGAGAAGAGGAAGATAAAAGTCATTTCGTAAACAAAATAGAGTCATATTGTGTCAACACTGATTTTGGACACATTAAGACAAAAAAAATTATTAACTCGTAAGTAGGTTTTTATCAGGGTATAACCGCTTTTAAACGCAGTATAAATAATACCACTTACGTCTGTAATCGTACTGAAACTAACCATATCCGGTCACCCACTCAATATTATACCTCCTGAAGGATTGGCAAGGTCATGAAGTTTATCTCAATTTTGTAAAGATAAAGTAATATATTGACGCTTTTGTGAAATAACAGTCAGAAAAAAATTGCTGTGAAAATAAATGCAGCATATCTTCTTTCTAGCCTTTAATTCTTACAGGAGACCGTGATGGTTGTGCATCTTTTTTCAGATTTAGAGTTTGTTGGTGGCATATTATTCTTGGTTACTTTTCTTACTAGGTATGCTTGTACTAGGAGTTGGTTCACGTCACAGGAGGGGTTCAGCCTTTAGCATTGTAATATTTATTTTTAACCAATAGAATAATAGGATTGCCATTTGATATTTTAACAACCAATAGTATTGTAGAATGAAATTCGGAATGTACTTTGTGGATTAAAATTATACACGCATAGGCCGAAGCAGATCACAGTGCTGATCTGTTACATATACAGCGTGTATCAGAAAGGTATGGTCAAATTTAAGGGTGTGGTACGGACCGTCAAACTGAATAATTTTCTCCATGGGACCAATATCGTAATCGAGACGACATAATCAGCCGTTCATAGTGTTCATACATTAGGGTCGAGTAGGTTTTGAAGTTTTGTATGGGACAGTTGATATTTTTTTCGTGATTACGATGTTGGCCCCTTAGACAAAGTTGTTCGGTTTGATGGTTTGTACCACAACCTTTTTGACCACTCGACACTCGTTATTTACAGACGCCAGCACATCAAGCTACTACAATCTGTCAAATTTCTTAAATATATTTTCAACTTTACCGCTAAAGGATAAGATTCAAAGTTAATTGGGAAAATTTGACAGTTTCGGGTAGCTTGAAGTGCTGGCGTTTGTATTAAAGTTATTATTTCATGCGTTCTTCAGGTGATCTAGCAATAAATATCCTGAAAGTCTCCTTTAAAAGTTTGCAAGCTAAAAAACCATATTCATGAAAATGTTCTTACCAAAACCACAATTTTTCGTGTGGTTACAATTACACAATGCTGGGAAAAAACTGACCCCAATTCCCATACAATTTAACTTGAGAAGCAAATTTTTTAATTTGGCTATGTGTGCACAAGGAAACATTTTATTATACATGTGAAACTACACTACGCATCGTACGCACGATGAAATATCAAACTATGTATACATATCCAGTTTAGGTTGATTTCTCATTGCACGAAAAGCCTATACAATGCGAGGTCAGTTAAAACTGGAAATCTATAGCTTAAGAGGTCGTTGTAAGGTGCATAGTGTAGTTTTGACTAATACACTACTGTGATTCGTAGATCTTTGACAGTCGTTTTGCGCAGTCATAAGCCCAAAATTCTGACAACCAGTCTTACCTAGTTGTATCGTGTTACGCAGCAAATGGTTTGAGGAGGTCAGATAGGCAGTCGCTCCATGTAACATACTGGTATTTAGCAGTATCCGGTTAGCGTACAAAAAAATCGACCCACCCCATGCGATTTGAAACAATATAATTTCAACAAGTTTTACTAACAATAACATAATGTATTGTATACTAAAACCTTCCTGAAAGTATGTAAATTAAATTAGTGAAAGAATAATAAAAACTAATTCATTACTTTTTGAGAAAATCGCGAACTTACAAATACGGGTGTTGATAAAGAACCTTCTTTTTTTTGAAGTCCGTTGACCAAATTGAGTTCAGTTTTGATTAAAAAATCAGAAATAAACACATTTGTTAATTTAATTGACAAAAAAAGTCACTTTGTCCGAGCAAAGTAGAAAAGTAGTAAAGGTAGGTAAGGTACAGTTTATTTGAACATACACAATATTTTGTTCAAGAATATTGCCTTGAACAAATTATTATGTATGTTCAAATAAACTGTACCTTACTTACCTTCAAACAATATAAAATAATAAATTATATTCATTACGGTTTTTGAGATATCGTGTCTCAAATGGAGAGCATGGGTGGGCCGATTTTTATGCACGCAAGTGTAGTTGGGAATAGGTTAGGCAGGTTAAAGCCTAAGTTTCAAAGTGTCTAGCCGCGTATATTTTGCTAGGCTACAAACTATACAAGTTTTCCTCTTCTATTTCCCGTTTAAAGCAAGGTATGTCCTAATTCCTGAATAATATGTAAATGCAAAAACTTTGGGAGTAAAGGCCGGGACTCAAGTGCATTATATCTAGAAATAAAGCGGGTGCAGACTGCAGTCGATTGCGCCACGGCTCACTAAACACACATTCTCTTGCGGTATTACTGAAGTTGGTTCAAACGACATCTTGAGGCCAAAAAGACTTCTGGCTACCTTCCAAAGTATACTGGGGTATTCTGAATAGAGATATCGAAGTGACATACGGGGGTTAAGTTTGGCAAACGGATATTTGGGCAAAAATTTTAGCACAAAGCATTCAGGTTTTTGAAACAACGATCAAGTATATGTTGATATAGAGATTAAATTATGGCTTCACAAGATTATGGATTCACAAGAGAAGTTTCCTTAGTAATATGTTCCAAAACTGTGACATATACTTAAGGCACTTGTGGCATGTACTTAAGGCACTTAGCGTGTCGATGGCAAAAATAAAAACGTAAATATATATGTCATTTTTGAAATTCTCAGCCATTAGGTCCTCACGTGTGCAGGTAACATGGCATACGGTGCAAGATGGGAGGTGAGCCATTGTCCTAATAATGTATCTAGTAACATAAATGAAGAAGAACATCTTTATTTGTCACCTACTACATCTTAGTTTGCAAATAAATGGTTCGAATTCTAATTAATTCACGTCGCACAAGTTCTACGAATGACCCAAGTGTTGCATGCACCAAGTTATCAACTCTGTCACTGAACACAGCATCTATCTTCCATACTTCATTATCAGTTCAACAAAGACTTGAAGCTTCACAACTAAGTTTACTTCATTCCAACATGTCAGCCGTTCCAGAAGTCCATATAACTAACTTAGACTTGGTTTACGAATGACCCGGCAAGTCGCTTGCGTACGCAGTTGTACCGGGACAAGTTTCCAGCATTAATGGCGATTGTTGTTAAGTGTAATATGTGTAATAACCGTTGCACGCGACTGCCCCTGGCCGTTTCCAACCGGAATTATTTGAGGATTTTCCAAAAAGCTGTTCAGGAGTGTTGGAAGACTTGGATTAAGTTGCTGGGTATTTGAGACTTTAGTACGATGGGACTTGCCCCGATGATATCAATCTCCTGGACTCCACTTACTCCAAAACTTTTGAGGTACTTAGGCCCTCTTCGTTGTTCTCGTAAAGTAATTGCTTAGTAATTACTAGCAACGCGTTTCTTGTTCACAGTGCGACTGTTACCTGACCTCCACACAGCTATCTATTATAAAAACTAGACCACTGGTTAATTCACGTTCATTGAAGGATTATGAGCATATATCTGTGTATGAAAAGTGTGCATTCACGAGTAACCATACTTATATAGGTAATCGAGCATGCAGTCAGTCCCGTTATCAATTTTTCTTGCTGATCTCTCCACCAAATCTAGAAATATTACTCCCTACCTTAGAAAAAGAAGCATCAATGATGAAAAATCGGGTGTATACTTATGACTCCTCGATAGAAGTGAAAACTTACGACTGGAGCCGAGTACACACGATTCAGCGCCGAGTACCTATACACGATTTAGCGTCACCGATCGACTGTAGCCGAGTATACCCGATTTAGCGTTACCAACCCGAGCGTGACGGTTCAGTTTTGCTCACCGCTCAGAAAGAGTGCAAAGTGCGCCTAAAGAAGTTTTCAATTCAATAATATAAACTCTATCTACGCCACTCCTTCACGGGGAAAAACAACGACATTAAATTTAATTAAGAAAACATCTATTAATATACTATACCTTTATCACCGCTTATTTTAGCTCATAAACCGACGAAAAACCCACATCAAAAAAGAAACTAATTGATGTAAACGTTTAATTAATGAGTACAATTAGACGTAATATGGTCGAATTGAGCGCATCTTGCAAACATATGCGGTAAAACCTATTCAATTTTAGCGACGGAAACGCCGCGCACGTAATTAGGACATCTACTAACCTGTAACTGTACTGTATCATGGACGGTTTAAGGCCATTTGTAGTCTTTTATTAATGTGTATGTGGCCTTATACGGTGTGTTTTTTTTATTTGTCATTATTTTTTATGAAGATTTGTAGGTTGAATTATTATTTCTTCGCTAGGGGGTAGCGAAGAATTTTTTTATTTCCAAACCGATAGCAAAAAAAAATCTGCTGTTTCATAGAAAAGTGCTATCAATATCTACGCGGTCAAGACTTATAGAACAATAATTAACTAATATTTTTTTATAACTGACGAAAAATTTCGACGCTAGGGGTGTCTAGAATCATAAAAGTTGAGTCACAGTATGCGCACTGGTTATTTTTTTCCAGTATGTATGTATGACAAAGACTATGTTGAAGATTAATCTTACTTTTTTTTCATTTCATAATGTAAGCTTCTTATAAAATTACAGATTTTTGTTGATAATGTAGTCTCTTCTTTAATGTGAGATTATTTTTGATGAGTGATTAAGAGATGTGTCATTAAAAGTAGGTATACCCGCCGACTGCTGATGTAATCGTCAATGCATTGTGGGTGTACGAACGACTTATGTTATCGGACCATTCCATAAATGGGAATTTCCCAAAGACTCTTCTTCGAAAGACAACTCATTCGTTAATTTAGCTCGCCCAGACAGACAAGACAATATAATGTAACTGGAACTAGAGAGATTGTATTTACCACATCAACCTTATCAAAAGGGGTCACGCAATCCTGCTTAAGAAATGTCGGCGCCACAGCACAATCATCTCAGTGAGTCAACAATTAATCCTTGCCCCAAATGATCGCGTTGCGTCAAAACCAAGACGATATAGGATGTGGCAAAGGTTAAATCTATATCGTCACATCCTCGCGAGCTTCCTGTTTAAATACTGCGTGTTAATTGGCTGTGGTCGTTCGTATGTGGTGTTGTTTGTAATTTGCATGCCACAGTATAGCAGAGACAGTGCTGTAATTGCCGTGAGTTGATCTGGTTACATTGTTTGTTGGTTGTCGAAAATAATGTAAACAAAAATATGCAGTTTTTATTTTAAAAGAGAGAGGAGTAAATCGGTTCGTTTGTACTCGATCGACGACAACTTAATGTTATTAATGGTAAATTGTAAATGTATTAATTTGGTAAGTGTCAGAAACTGGTATTTACTGCTTTTCATGACCAGCTGGTCTATTCTGTAAAAATCTCATCGTGGAAACTTGGGTAAAGAGAGCTTCAAGTGAGCTGCCATTCCAACTGATGCTAGGGATTGACAGAATTTACAGCTCATCAAATTTTTTGTCATTTTTACAGAATAGGTCTGCAGTAAACTTTTGCACATGGTAACAATACGTCTTTCTTCAAAATGTAACAACACACAGTGTACTGACTCTTAAAGTAGCAATGTTGTTACTCTGTGTCCCCACAACATCGTCCCGTGGTCTATATCTGAACGCGCATCCGCAAAACTAACTCGCGTGAATTGAGCGCGCGTATTAATTTGTAAAAAGGATATATCCTTAATGAGTGATTAAGCTGCAAGATTATACGGACGGTGCTCATCTAGTGGACACTTTGGTGTGTAGATGACACTTTGTTTAAGTGGGATGCATTAGGAAATGCATGTTGTTGTTTTAGAGCAATTAGAATTAAGCACAAAGATCTGAAAAGTTGCAAAAATCTACTACTAATAAATTTTAATATTTTATTCAGAAATACTTAGTATGTCTGAATTTATTTTTAGGTAGCGTCTTCATGTTAGTTTTAAGTTATTTTTTATAGTTTGTATTCCCTGAAATGACATTTTTTTCTTTCTTTCTTTCAGAAGTTCATACTTAAATTTTTGTTTGGCTCACTATTGACATATTTTCAGAAAATTTTCTTGTGTCTATCTAATAACGAAGCTGTTTCTACTAACAAGCTGTTTTAATGGTGTCTGATGTCATTTATTTTGAAGTTGAATCATATGAGAATTGAAGTATTCTTTAATTCTCCTAATTAATTCCCCATTCTAAGGTCAAAAAGACCATAAGCAATACAAACAAAACTTAAGCAGCAAAACTTAGTAACCAAGACAACAATCTCCCGTCTTAATCCGTAACTTAGCTTATGCTAGTTGTCTCGGGGGCAAGTTTACGTAACTGCGCTAAGTTAAAGGTAAGTACAAGTTAAGATAAGCCCCGGGAACAGTTGGGGAAAGGGCTTGTTGTGATAGGTCAGGGACTCGTAATGTCACGGTAGGACTTGTGTAAGTTGACAATATCTGTTCTTAGTAACGCAATATCGAATGTTTTGTTTATAGGTATACTAGTATTGTTTGGAACGTCTGGTTTTGGTGTCTATAAGGCTGCTAAGGTTTTTGTGGTCGTTTTCAAGTTGTAATCATTGTCCCACGTATTATATTAGGACAGACTTTCTATCTATTAAGTCAGTCCGTATAACTACGCATTACTGACTAACTCGTTGCTTAAGTCCATCAAGTCTACTCTTTTAACTTATTCTTAATATGATACATAGCTTCCTTCTTCTAAAACAATAGAAGAAGTAAGAAACAGTCAATTCTATTCTACATTTGTAAAATTTGAGTATTTGCAAAAACACACAATTAGTCTAAAATGTTAATTAAACGATTAGAAACGCAATTCGCAGTACAAACTCGAAATTTCTAAACAGCCTAACTTGTGGTACTTGAAAGTGCTCAGTGTTTGGTTCAAAACGCATGTTTCAACAAAAGTTTGTGCTATCAGTGATCAAAACCAGTACTTTGGAAGTGCGAAAGATAAGAACCACGCGAATTTAGTCTGGACTGGAGCTTCCAAGTGCTTTTAGGGTTATTTATAGCATTCGTTAACGACTTCTTCGTGACGAACGTCTTCATTAAAGAAAAATAATTGAGAGGTTTTCAAATAGTCTGAATATCTTTTGTGGATATTTTCACTGGGTTAGTTTTAATACGGTGAAGGATAACATCCTGAGGAAAGCGACGACTTCTAGAACCAAAAATTCGAAGACATGTGACATCTACCAAGCCGCTCTGGGTGGATTACGGTCAACTTCCTCTCATTCTCACTGTGAGGGCCTGTGTCCCAGCAGTAGGAACGTTATACGTTGATCATGCCAGTTTTAAAACGAAGAGAGTCTTATATAAAGAGATGGCTATCGATCGTATACAAGTACACACATCAAAAGTGTCTAGGGATCAAGCATTTTTATGCGGATTTCTTGAGATTGAGATGTGGCTTTGTAATAAATTTATGATTTTATAAATTTATATGGATCCTTTTTGGTGCATTTCATAATTTGAATCAGGAACTGTGAATCAAATTCGAGTAAAAGATGAAAATCAGCTGTCAATATTTTCCCTATAAAAACATACAACGCATTGAAGACATTATTAGTGCTACTGTTTCCCTACTACTGATTAAAACCAACGTTATTATGGAGCGGCGACGTCATTTAAGCAGGGAAGAAATGCTCAGAGCCGTGGGAATGATAGAAGCTGGTTCCCGGCAACGTACTGTGGCTTTAGCTCTGAATACAAGTCAGAGTGTTATCAGTCGACTTTGGACACGTTACCGAAGCACTGGTACCGTGGCTGAGCGCCATGGAGGACGGTATCGCTGCACCACACGGAGACAAGACCGATACATTCAAATCTTAACTCGAAGAGCTCCAACAATAACCGCCATGATGTTAGCCGTGAGGCTTCATCACTCTTCAGGGAACTTAATTAGCGACCAAACAGTCAGAAACCGCTTGCATGAAGTGAACCTTCATTCCCGAAGACCGCTACGGGTACCACCTATAGCAATGCACAATCGTAGGATTCGATATCAATGGGCTCTTGAACACAGAAATTGGGCAGAAGAACAATGGCGTTTCGTGTGCTTTTCTGATGAGTCTCGTTTTGGTATGAGACCAGATACAAGACGTATACGACACTGGAGAACCCCTGGACGCCAACAGCGATTAAAATCCTGCCAGGAAGTCCATCCTTATAGTGGTGGAACCATCATGGTATGGGCGGGTATTTGGATCGGCGGAAGAACTGAGTTGATTTGGATCAGAGGCAACCTCAACGCTCAAATTTATGCTGAGACGATTGTATCAGACGTCATCGTTCCTCTACAAGTGCAAATCGGTCCCTTATTTCAGTTAATGCATGATAATGCACGACCGCACACCGCAAGAGTTGTAAGACAGACTCTCGCCGCAGCTAACATCAATGTCCTGCCCTGGCCTGCTCAGTCGCCAGACTTGAACCCGATTGAGCATGCATGGGATATGCTACAGAGAAGAGCTCTGCCGAATATGGAGGGTATCCAGTCGCAAGAAGACCTTTTTTTGTTGTTGCAACGAACATGGGCGGCCATTCCACAGCGTGATTTGGATGAACTCATTTTGAGTATGCCAAACCGATGTTCTTGTGTTGTTAGTGTTCGCGGTAGAAACACGGATTATTAATTGTTTAAGTTACCCAATAAAATTTTAGAGAAAACTGTTATTTCAGTCTTTTTTTCGAACTTTTGTGTTAGTGGTTCAAATGTCAAAAATCCCTTTATTAGGAAAATGGCAAATTTCTTTATTAATGCAAAGGTGACTTGGTTTATCGTTACTGTGACAAACGAAAACACTTTATTTGATGAATCCTTAAAGAAAATTTTAATTAATATCAATCAGGAGAAAAGTTATTGCAAAAATATATGTTGATCCCTAGACACTTTTGATGTGTGTATATAGGTTCTATCGATTTTGTTTTAAGTCGTTATCGATACACGAATATATTTGATACGGAAAACTGCTCTACCGTCATCAGTCAAGCTCATTGTCATCTGCCTAGCCCGTTCCCAACTATGTATCGGTTTCCAGTCTAACTGGATGCAGCTGAATACCAGTATTTTATATAGAGCGATTGCCTATCGGACCTCCACAACTGGTTAACACGGCCCTTGGTAAAACAGTCGAGCTAATGTTTCAAGAAACCTTTACCCGTTTAAAACTGCAGTTTAAAATTCTCTTCCCACAAATCGTTAATTACACTGACATGTAAAGGAGATGACCTCTTTACAAAGCGTTCATAAAGATGCGCATCTCAAGAAAGTGAGGTCAATTGACGAGGCGAGGGAAGGCAAGAGGCCTAGATGAGGCAAGGCAAGAGGCACGAGGCGTGAGGCAGACTCAAAGAGCGAAGAAATTCAGTTCATTACCGTCTTACAAACTCCTTGCATCGTGTAGAGAGGGGACAGTTGATGATGTTAATTTTTATACATAGAAATGTGTTATTTGAAGTTTATGATGCTGTAGTATAGGAAATAGAGGTCTATGTTATGATGCATTTCTGACGGAATTAATAACGGTTAAAGTTCAAGGAATTACGTTACGGTAGATTGGAAAATTTTGTGCTAGAATTGAGCTAAGAACTGAGTAGTGTAGTGTAGTATGTTACTTTCAAAAACATTTATTTTCTCTTAGACGCTTTTGTTACTGGTCATATAATTAATCATAAAAACATTGTTTTAGTAGTTATGTCTTAATATTAGCCAATTCCGTTTTGCGCTCTGATAGCACGAAATAATCACCGGATTTAGGTACTACATTGTTCATAAACTTGACGATGAGGTCATAACTCGCTGAACACTAAATCTAAAATGACATCCGCAATGTAAAAGCAACTAAGATAATAACAGCATTCGACTAACAACAAACCAGCTTGTCTGATCTCGAGCTAGCAAAAATAATCAACGAAATTACTATCCCGGTGTTCTCAAAAGCCGAAAGTCACTCGAACTATCATCGTTGCAGCAAGCGGAACAAACTACCGCCAAGTGTGTCGATTTCCAACGACGTCGACTCGAGTAGTGTAGAAAAAAAAATATTCTCGAGTCGCAAGTTCAGGGTGGGGGGAGGGGGGTGCCTACCCTTCCTACGGACCTCCTTAACTGCTGGCAGCGGACAAAAAGAATGAATGGATCCGCCCCTTAACGAATACACCGAGCGGCATAATTCATACTTAGGAAAGTGCAAGGAGTTGACATGGACTTTTATTTTTTTTTCGTTTTAATTACGATAGCGTCGCCAATGAGGTTAGGTTTTGCTTTCGGTGGAATATTTTTATTTGTGTTTTTTTTTTCGGCTTTTTCGTCGACTTCTCTCCTATACGTATGCGTGAGGCTGGTCGGGAATTTTAGAAGTTTTTTTTTCTGTTTTCGTCATCCAAACTTGCTCGTATCGTTGGAAACTGCACGTATGCAGTTTGATTTTTTATTATTTCTTTGGTTTAATTTTGTTTATTGATTCAACTAGGCACATAAAAATGATGTCAGGAAAAGTCATCGCTTGTAACCTTATAATTAAAAAGTTTTACCTTGGTCGTCTCTAACGACATGCGAAATTAAAATATCTTATGCCCCATTTAAATGAGTAAAACAACCGCCTGCTGCAAGTATTCAAGTACTTGTACACAATTGATTACTTACACCACCAGTGCTCGTTTGGCTTGCTCTCCCTTTACACCACTTACGGTATGTTGTTAGTAATAAAGTAAAATAGAATATACCATGGCCTTGTATGGTTTCTTTCAGTGTCTTCCCATTATGTACCTACACATTTTCGTCGTTAACTTGGGGTATCCCCTAGGGTATTAAAACAAACCTTAACAGTAGTTATCACTCACTCTAAGGTTTCAAATATTGGGTATTAAGAAAAAATAAATTAGTTACTGTCAATCGCATAATCTATACATCATCTTGTTCTTTTTGTATTTGTGTTCTTTCTCTGCGTCATGTTTAAAAAAAAAAAACGTAAAAATACGTTTATTTTCGTAAAAAAATACGATTGTAAAATACGTTTGTCTTTCTTTTTTGTTCTTTTCAATGACACTGAACTGTATCACAAAATATCCTTTTTACTAAGTCCTCAATCACCCCCATAATTGACAAGTAAAATGAAAACCTCGTCACTCAAAAGCACTATACCAAGACAGTGACAGTACCGAGCGCACTGGCCGCTGCAAACGGACCACGGAAGCCCGCCTCGGAAGTTAAGATGCGTCGGTTGCCACGTATAATTTTTTCCACTCTCTTTCAATTCACTCCCCCTATCGCCCCCCACCCCCCTTCTCAACCCTTCCGTCTGTCAATCTTAACTACAAGGCGGGAAGCCTCCGTATTACAGGGTTCAGTACTGAACCTACATTTTTTTTTATTTCACTATCGAGATTTTAATAGGACTCGACTAGAATTTCTGAGAATCGATGATTCGAGCGGGATTACGAGTTGGATGGGCTTTGGAATAGTTTTTAAAGAGTGAATTTCGATCGCTCTGAAATTAGGGAGGTTTTTTATTATGTTTTTTGTTCGAAGCTTATTGCCTGTGCCTCGTTTGGTGCGTAATGCGTGCACTGGCACGGAAAATGTGTTAAAACGAGTCTTGTTTGAATATTTTTTTTTGCATAGTTGATTAATGTGCTATGTTAACTATGAATGTATGTAGTAGCTATTATTTTTATATTTTTGCTGTGTGCATATTTCATTTTCTTTTTGTATTGTTTATACATTTCAAAAAGCATAAAAACACACTCACATGTTCCCAAAAAACTGAACAGAACCAAAGAAAACATACCACAAGCCCAGTTAAAAATTCTCTACGTCTACGCACCATAGACAAAAACAATCATCGGTCATTTTTTTCAAAATGAAAATCCAAAAAGGCTATAAGTTGCCGTCTGGGCACTAATCAGTGGTATTGTGGAGGCTGTTTGAAGTCTCAGCGTAATGGAAGACCAGACAAGCCAAGGGGAGAAGGAAATAAAAAAAATATTCAACGCACGCATAAGTAGGCGGACGTCACAGCGCAAGTGCGAAATATTTTGGCTAGACGTTTTGGGAAAATGCTGTTTCCGTTTTGAAAGATTTTGTTAGAGGAAAATTTTGTGTATTTATCGTCTGTTGTGTTATATTTATAACTTACCATAAAAATAAAACAGTATGTAGTTTTTATTCTTGGATAAGTCTTCAAAAAATATATACAAGTAGGAAAAACTAACGATTAACTAAAAAGATTATGAAAAACTGATGTAAAAATCGGAAGTTTTAATAGAAAGTTTAGAAAAATCATTGCAATGTCAATTAAATATGTACTTTGTGTTACAACATCTGTCGTATTTACACAACTCAAAATGATCATGTCAGTAATACATTCAAATTGTCAGATGTAACCAAATAAAACTTTAACTAACATCAAATTCACAAAAAAAAAAAAAACCAAAACGTCCACCCAAATCTTGCCTTGCCCCGCGACACGAGACTCAAGATACATCACCAAAGGGGGTCCCCTACGATCCACTACGCTGTACAAACTTACAACAGATAAGGGCCTCAAGTACCCCCCAAAAGGGGTAAGACAGACCCCCAAGTCTAGGCAGACTTTAGTGCAAGAAAAAATAATGCGCGCCGGGGTGACTTCGAGGGGCGGACGTTTTAACTTCATCATCGCATATTTTTAGTTTCCCTGAGTATCGGAGGGTTTTTAAATTTTGTTACGTCCATGTTTTCGTGTTCTTGGTAAGTTATCTGTGGTCATTTTATTGATAGTTATTTTAAAGAGATATTGATTGTTTCATTCTAAGGCTGAGGCTACAGTAGGCAGCGATTTGCGATGTGACTGGAAGTGCGAAACGAGAAAAACATGGTATGGCTACATTATAAGCGAAATTCCGGCGTATATTCGGCGATGATGGCTGATATGTTGATGTAGCCGATGCCGTGATTACAGTAATGTTGTCTCTATCGCATAAAGAAATCAAAGATCGCTAGTAATATTTGATGTACGGTGTAGCCATATACGTGAGCATTCATTTACTTGTTTTAATTGCTCATGTGTCGCAGGTCGCGTCGCGGCCTAATGTAGCCTCAGCCTAAAGCGAGTCTTATTGTGTTTCTTTGTAATGAATTTGTATCTTGGTTTAATTGGGTTGTTAACTGAAATATAAATTCCAAATAAATAGAATACAGAATACATTCAGTGCTAACCTATACGGCTTTATTTAGGTATATTTTTGACGACAAATAGCAGACGTATACATACCAGGTTATCAATGTCAGACTGTTTTACTAAAAGCCCTCCTATTGCTTTTGCTTCATAATCAGCCTGTGATGTTCCCACTGCTGGGACAAAGGAGGCCTATCCTCCTTTCTGTAAGAGGAAATGGGCCATAATCCACCACAAGGGCCCAAGAGCGGGTTGGTAGATGTCACATGTGTTCGAATTTTTTGTTCTAGGACATGCCGGTTTCCTTCACCGTTTTGAGAGCAGTGGTGATGAAATAATCTGGGCCTGGGTTCGAACATACGACTCACAAATCGTAAGTCACCGTCGCCACCTCTGCTCTTTTGCTTTTCCGTACCATAGAGAAGAAGTCTTTCTACATTTTGTTCTTGCATAATTGTTTTACCACCAAAACCTAACTTATAAACTTCTAAAGTAACAAAACCTTTGTTTAAAAAAAAATGACCTCACATTAAAAACGTGTCCTTAAATCGTTAACAAAAGGCTCATTGTCTCAAAATGTTCTCAAATAGTCTGAGAAAGCCGCGACGCTCTAATTGTCCCACAGTGCGGCTGATATTGTGTTACCCTAGTCCCCTATTGTCCTTCGCCACACTGTGCCGTTTCTGAATCTTATACGGAAAGGAATCAATTTCAAGTACAGATGGTGGCAGAAATATGTATAACTATTGTTTGTTTAATTTAGATTGCATTGTTCTCATTATAAAATATATTGTTTTGAATGACATTTGTATGTATTTTAGATTTCATTTGATTTGAATGAATTTTAATTTAATTTTATTTGAATATCTGAAATCAGAAAAAAAAATCAGCTGCTTAATGCATTTTAGTCAAGTAGGTATTGTACTTTTGTATTAAAAAGCTGATTTTTTTTTTCGTGACTTCAGTGTTGGTCCCAAAATGAAAGTTGTTCAGTTCGATGGTCTAAAGCACCTTTTAAATTTTGTAGGGTTAATTTTTTAGCACCTTATATACTTATTACTTAGTAATAAAATATTATTGAGTATGTGAATTTTTTTGTTTTAATTTAATGTATTCCTACGAGCTTGACGCCTATAGACAGGATCGGTCTACACTAGCTCAAGACAGAGAGGAGTGGAAAGGAGAAAAGGAGACCTTTGTCCTGCACTGGGACAACAGAGGCTAAAAATAAATAAATAAAAAAAAAAACAACTCCTTTTTTATGGGCTTGTACTGTCCCACTGCTGGGCAAAGGTCTCAAAGTAATAAAACATTAAAATACAAAAGTCCTTTCTTCCTTGTCCGTCCTTTTGTGATAACTTGTGTATTTTAATGTTTTATTACTACAATTAAGCCCACAAAAAAGGTGCTGTTGATTTTTTAATTAACTAATTTATTTATTTTCAGACAATTCACATTTACATAACTGCTATGATCCTGGAAGATACTTTTAAAATGGATGCACTGACCAAGAAAATTACATTATTTGCAAAAGTTACTTTCAAATTTCAAGTATTTAAATGTTCCTGTTCGGTCCTTAATAAATCTCATCGATCTAAACTGCTTATTGAAATCCTAATAATTGTAACAAAGTTATGTCATTGCGAAACTTTTACTATTTTTTTTTATTTATAAGGGTTACTTAATAGATGCCCTGTTTTGCAGTAAGAACTGGAAAGGTGAAATAGAAGACGAACATCGTTTTGCATTTAAGATTTTTTTATCGATTGATTTCTGTTTTTTTTTTCAATTAGGATCATTTAGGAGCGTTAGGATCATCATCATTTCAGCCGAAAGACGTCCACTGCTGCTGGACTGGCTGCTTAGCCCTCTCCCAAGCTACGCCACTTCGACAGCTTTGTGCCTCGCATCCAGCGGAGCATTAAGTAGAGGAAATCGAAAATATACAAATATAAAACCAAACCTACTTGATACATTCTTTTGTTTTTTAACCCTACACGTTCATCATGATGTGTGCCGAATGCCGATGTCAATTGGCCTATGTCTTTGTTTACAAACCACTATTGTATTGGGGTCATCCTGTAAAGATAGTGTGTGTAAGTATAGTAATAAATAAATTAAAAAATCTTTTTACTCGAAATATTCGAGTTTACTTTTCCCAGAACCGTGTTGATTTGTCTGACTGTACTAGCGGCCGCAGTCTCGTGAACTTGATACATGACATTGTCTGCCCTTTTCACGCACTCTGGCACCGCCACGCCTTTTGTCTTGCCTTCTTGCTTACACTTTTTTTAGTATTTTACTAGTCTGACTACTATTCCGTGGACTATAGACTAGTAGCTTCTAACTCGTTTTTTTTAGTTATTATATATCTATTTTTTTTTAAAAGGGCCTCGTGATTAAGTAATCAGCCGCACGGCTCGATCGATCAGGTTAAGCTACGCTTGCCGTGTTTGGTCGGTGGATGGCGGTCTTTACATACTGAGGTAAAGATGGTCACCCATTCTTTCCGTGCATGTCAAACCGTTGGTCCCGGCTTTCATTCGTGGATCTTTAACAGTCGTTACGGAAGTTCGAAAGTCTGAAAACCAATACCAAACTTACCAAGGGATGGAAGGATGGAAGGTTGTGGAGGTCAGATAGGCAGTCGCTCCATGTTAAATACTGGTATTCATTTGCATTCGGTTAGACTCGAAGTCGACCCCAATGCAGTTGGAAAAATCCACACGATTACTTTTTGACGTGAAGTAACTGTGGTTTAATTTTAATAATCTGTGGTGACTTCTAATAAGGTCTTTCTGTTACGACTATGACCATTACATTATATTTAGTTGGTAACATTGTTGATTAAGTAGTTCAATCATTTTTGTGCATGCTTTTTTTAGAATTTTTATTATATGATTCACGTTGACACAGTTATTGATGTTATAAAATAATGTTTAAATAAACCACCATGCTCGTGAATTATTTTAATTTGTTTTATTCATAGTACTTAGTAACCCAACCACAAGGAATTAATTCCTGAACTAAGGAAAATGAAGAATAAGTATTCAAGTATCTCAAGAATTCTATTAGGAATTACCTTTCGTAAGTGCAAAGCTGAATCATCGTTTTAAAATTAAGGAAAATCCAAGAAAATATAGAGTTCTCATACTTAACAAAGTAATCCTATATTTGTTGAAGTACTTACATTCATTATTATTTTGTTTTACAATGCTACACTCCTTATGACCACTAACTTTTTCTTTCTACAAAAGATAACCACCTGGAATTTGTCAAATTCAATAGTAATTGTTTCACTCACAACTGGAAAAGTATAGGTTCAATCAACTTTGAACTTATGCGTTAGTAGTGAAATAAAATAGAAAATCTATTAAAGAAATTTGACAAATTTTAGTAGATTGATGGGTTTTTTTTTTTTTTTGAGGATGGGAAATCATCAAATGACCCCTCCCGCTCTGGGTGGAGCAGAAGGGAGTGTCAGACTCTTACTGACTAAAACCCACTCGGGTTTCTTCCTTAGCCCTAGATTGGTGTGCTGGCGTCTGTACATACTGAAAAGGTACGCATTGACTACCACAATTACTCATCGTATACGTTATTTTACGGTTTCTTCGCGATGTTTTCCTTTTACATAAATCAATTGCATCAAGTTTGACTTAAAAAGTAAGTACTTACATACTAAAAGAAAAACCCGTCAAGTGAGAGTCGGACTCGCATACGAAGGATTCCGCATCGCAAGGCAAAAACGCGGAAAAGATACGTTTCTTAAATTTTAACTTTATTTTTATTATTAGTTGTTAAAGCGGAAATAAAAATACACTGTGAAAATTTCAGCTGTTTACCCATTACGCTCATGAGATATAGCCCGCTGACAGACGGACGGATGGTCAGCTGAGGTTTAGTAATACGGAACCCTAAAAAACAAAATGCGCTTTATTTTTTTTCTCATATGGCTTTGAAAAGTAAGCCTCTTGGCAAAAAAAAACCTTTAAATGACAGAATTTTATCGTAACTTTTATTTGGGCAAGAACTTCAAAAGGACAATATTGGCAGAACAAAACAACCCTCAAATGCGAACGGTCCTTTGACGACACTTTTTAAGTATTAAAGAAAACTTTCACGCGATCCTTTCTTCCATTGAAAACCACATCATTAGACAGTCTCAGAAATACTTCTCTAGTAAAACGCTTAAATTTTGTGTTTTGGTTAAAATATTTGTAAGAATATTATGAAAGCAAAATGAAGTTGAGGGAGTTTTCTAAATTAATATTAATTGTTTTAGGAGTAATGGATCGATCTTTAATATAATAAGTCGCACTAAAATTGACGACTTATGAATAGAAAACGAATTATATAGGCAAAGATAGAATAAAAAATTCTGTTTAATTTTTAATTTTTGTTTGTGGTTCTTTTAAGAAGGGCTTGTGGCTAAGTAATAACAGCCACACGGGTCGATCGATCAGGTTAAGCTACACTTGCCGCGGTTGGTCCGTGGATGGGTGACCATCTTTACATACCCAGACCCCTCCGTGCCTCGGAAAGCACGTTAAGCTGTTGGTCCCGGCTAACATTTGTGGATCTTTGACAGTCGTTACGGGTCGTCAGTAGCCCGAAACCCAGTCTTACCAAGGGGTATCGTATTACCCAGTAACGGGGTTGTCGAGGTCAGATAGGCATTCGCTCCATGTAAAATACTGGTATTCAGCTGCATCCGGTAAGACTGGAAGCCGACCCCAACATGGTTGGGACAAGGCTAGGCAGATGATGATGATTTGTGGTTCTTTTATTTGTAACACGCACTTAACTCATTAAGCACACAAATAAATGCAAAAACTATTGCATTTTTTTTTCGCATATGCGTATTTATATCATCTCCATTAAAACATTGAAAAAATAAAGAATTTTTTTTATGTAAAGTCAATATTTCTTAACCCGTCACATTGCTCTCACATTTTCCTCATAATTTAGCATTCTCCGGTACGCAGGGTGGAAGATGGGGGTGTACTTGACCACCCCAGCAACCCTTCATCGCCTCAAGAACAACATCGCAATTTTAATATAGTCCCGTTTTAACTCGCGAGATAGTTAACGATACTGTATTTCTTTTTGCCGTTTTTTCTTGTGTATGCATTTTTATTTTGTGGGATTTACTATATAGTTTTATTGAAATTGAATTTGATTTGAAATTATGTTTTTTGTTGTATTATACGTTTTGTTGTATGTTTTCTAAAACATATTTTTAGCTTTATGTCTATTTGAATAATCTGTTTATATAATTAATATGTGTCGTCTTTATAAAGTCGTTCGACGAAGTATTAGTATTTTCTTAGATAAGTCAAACAATCTATTAGTTTTAATTAACAAATTAATCAATTACGAGCCAACACCACCAAAATACCAATTATTAAAAAAAAATCGCAATTAAAAAATAAGCTCCCATTAGAAAAATAGTGGGGCTCTCACATGTTTAACTAGCGTTTCTCAAGTCGACACCAAATGAGGGTGAGCAGCATTAATGAATAATTAATGTGCACACTGTTCGCGCCAATTATAATTACGTAAGGAAAGCAATTATGCCAGCCACCCTGTTCGTTCCTCATGATTTGCAAATAGTTTAGGGAAAAACTATGCATACACGCGAACTTTTCAGGATAGATTGATGGTATGACGTAAGAAGATTCTTTATATTTCTGGTACATTTTCGTAATAGATCGCTTTTAGTGCCTCGAGTTACTCACTTAAACAACACCAGTAGTGCTATTCTGTGAAAAGCGTTCCTGCGCTGTCATTTCACCTTAGGTATTGACACTATTGGCAGCTCACTTCAAGCTTGAAGTGAAAATCTCACCGTGAAATTTTGGTGAATTGAGCTTAATTCACCAACATTTCATGGTGAGATTTTGGCAGAATACACCGGCTGTAATGTAAATAATAATAATAAAAAATGACATTTAATGACGTCTGTAAAATTATTTTGACCGCTAAAATCCATACTAATATTAAGTATAAATGCGAAAGTGTGTCTGTCTGTCTGTCTGTAACCTCTTCACGCCTAAACCGCTGAACCGATTGAGATAAAATTTGGTATAGAGATTTGAGTCCCGGGAAAGGACAGAGGATAGTTTTCATCCCGATATTCCCGCAGGATTGAAGCTTATGCGGGTGAAACCGCGGCGCCCAGCTAGTTGATAATAAATTACCCCATCGGTTTTGCTGTCATTAAAAAAAAACCTAGGATACTTATTTATTTTATTTAATCATACTATTATACTACACAATCTAAATATAAATCTAGCTAACAATCAAACAAAGAACTCTCCTGGTTACAGAAATAGTTAGGCTGGACAATGCGTTTACCTTTGTTTACGTCTATTTAAAACCTAAACACTCCCGCGAATAACAGAAAAGGATCGTGGCGGGTGACGCCACAGAAATACATTAGTCTTTGATTTATAAACGACTTGAAAATGAAATTGAATTCACTTTTTCCTAGCACTTTGTGAAAGTAAGATCTAAGAAGTAATTAGATTTTAAAATAACGATTTTAAATAAAAATATACTTTTTGTCAATCAGTCGTAGGGTTCAAATTAAAATGGTTTCATGAACAAAGTCAGATTGAAGACATAGTGTCATATTATTGGGGTCACTTAATATCTTTTATTGAATTCGTAACTGAACGGTATTCCTTCTTCAACTCCTCAAGATTCTGAGACAATCAGCAATATTTAAAAAATGTGCAAGATGGAAGACTACGTAAGTTTTTAAACTTTTTTTTTTAAATGACTGTCCCTTAATTGTACCTATTATTATTTAAAACTTATTACAAAAACAATTTAAAAAAAACCTTTATTAAAAAACAATGGATAGAATTTTTAGATGACACCAACATCTAATTTGAATAACAATACCTCAAATTCACCGATCCATCTCGTTGGTCAAAACACCTCCCTATAATTACTGCCGGAAAGCGCATTTTTTCAACTTGTCTGTGAAATCAGTGCACGTACCTAATTAACAACAAAAGCGACGCGTGCGCAGGACACGGGGCTCGCGCGTCACGCCTTGCTCAGCCGGAAGTACCGCCGGACGTCGAGATTGTGGCCCCAGCCCCTGATTCCTTCCGGTGGACCCAATGGGCTCTTTGCCGGTAAATGCGTGAGGCATGAGAGAAAGGAGTCTTGAGGTAAAAAAGTTAAAATATTTTTTTTTCCTGTTTTTTTTTCATAGATTTTCTTGAGTGGTGTTATGGTGTGGGGTTATCATGTGTTGTTAATGATTTTTAGATGTTTGTTTTTATTTTGTAAGGAAATAACACCTTTGTTAATTAGACGTCTAATCTTGACCGTTGTTGAGAATTGGTCTTAAAACAGCGCTGTTATTGGTAATACCCGCCCTTTTGTATTTAGAGCTTTGTGCTGATTTATTTTATAGCAACACTTTCAGTCACAGACTTTGACAAATTTTAAGTAAATTGTATCGGTAGAGATATCGATTACAGGATGAAATTTCTAGATAAAGACAGTAAGACGTCAGCATTTAAAACTTTTTGTACGTTATAATAAAAAAAATCCGAATAGCATTTGTAACATAACTGGGGTAATTGCGTAACACACTATCAGTAGCAATGGAGTTCATTTTGAAAGTTCAACAACATTCATTGCGATATTTACGTTGTTGAGCAGACACATTTTTCGAACATATGAAGCATTCGTTTAGCAATATCCTTCAAAATTATTCAGATCGAGTTTGATAGTGTGTAATGCAATAAGGGTGCAGCTTTACGGGCGGGCTTACAAAGCTATCCGCGTTTCCCGAACCCGCTTCAGCTTATACGTTACCCCACTCATAAGGTCGACGCTCCGATCTTCAGTACGGAACGATTGACTGTGATCTTTTTTTTATTACTTGTCATGTACCGTGACTACAGCGAGAGAGTGATTCATGTCGGGAGCATGAGGTGACCTCTTTGGAATTGATATTGTATGTAGTTCGCAAAGAGGAACCTGCGGGGTAATTGCGTAACACACTATTTGTAGCAATAGTTTTCATTTTGACAGATCAACAACGTTCATTGCGTTTTTTTACATTGTTGAGCAGACACATTTATTTATATATACTTTATTGTACACCAGAAAATACATAACAAAAAAGACAATTCAATTCAATTTTTCGAACATATGAAGCAATGGATTAGCAATATGCTTCAAAATAATTCAAATTGACATCGATAGTGTGTTTCGCAATTAGGGTGCTGTTGTAAGTGAGGCGATCTGTGGGATGGGTTCTTTTGTTGTGTTTTATAATGATTAGGTATTTTTTGAATGGGGAGTTAAGTTATTAGATCGAGCGTTAACTTTGTAAGAAGAAAACAAGTGAAAAAGATAATTAGATAGTTCATTCCAGTGGAAATTTTTCTTATGAGATAGCTGTTAAATATCCATTTTTTCAAATGTATACTATAAGTAATTTTATAGCACTTAAGTAACGCTTTTCTGTGACTTAAGTAGTTAATTTTTACACAGAAAAAAGTGGCTTAAGTACGGGTTTAGGTCCCACAAGCTATAAAACAGTAAACGATACGTGTGACTTAAGTAATATTAATGCACGGCCTTTGCACTATAATAGATCCTGTAATAGTTACACCTCACGCGTAACCATTGTAAAAGGCCAAAATAAGTAAACCAATATGTCTTTTTAAATTTTTTTCGTGTCGCTGGCACGACTGTATTTTAAATCTTGTTAACCCAAAACTTTGCCACTTCCACGGCGTCGGCGGTGGCAGCGCAGAGCTCACTTTGATTGCATGTTTTTGGACACAGAGGACAGGATAGGAAGGAGGTGGAGCATAGTTTGCGACTCAGCTCCTTAATCACACCCTATAGCTATTCCGTCAAGGTAGCCCCACTTCACCAGGTCGAACTTAGATCTTCCCACTTGTATCCGGACACAGTTTAGAGACTTCCAAGTGGACTACGGAAGGTTACACCCTGCAGGGAAATGCTTAAATAATATTTTTTTTTTTAGATATTCGTGATAATGTGATGATCATTGTTTATTAGTATCATAACCCCAAATTTACGAACGTAACCAATACGTATAAAAAACCTTAGCCTTAAATTCTGTGGTGTTAAGGTAAAAGGGGATAAGTCATAAATATTGAAAAATGACATATCCCCTTTTACCTTAACACCACAGAATTAATGTAAAAATAAATGCATTACTGCCCTTACCACTAATTGCACTACCTCTTCAAGATCAAAACACAAAACCATACAAAAAAAACTTACTTTAAAAAACCTAACCCTTAAAAACCGCAGTCCTCCTCAAGTCCCACTAAGATCACTATCCATCCTAACAAAACCACAAATAAATATCAATAGAGTCCTCCGAGCGGTAGACCACAAGGATCACCTGTGGGTCGCACGGCGCCGGCGCAGTTCTCACGCGCTCGCCTTACGCTTCCTTCCTGTTTCTGAGCATTGAGCAAGTGTAGGGTTGGTGCTGTCATTAAATTATCATAAATTTTGTTTGTGTTGGTAATTATATGTTATGGTATTTCTCTGTGGTGTTATGATGGACACAGGTTTTTTTTAAGGTAATTTACATATGAAAAGAAGTGGTATCCTTTCTATAAATCGCCTAAAAAATACCTACTAAAGAGATTCATGAGATAAATAAAATTAAAAACTAATTACATTATTTTAATGTAAGATTATTTTGTGAATACAACTTACAGTTTTTCTCAATTAGGAAGTAGTTAACTTAATTTTTTTTTTGCATTTGTTGATTTACTTATTTACAAAAATCAATCTTTAGTCGATTCTGTAATAATCGATATATTGTAGGTACTTATATAATCAAAATAATCTCCTCTTCTAACCGCCATCTTTATTTTATCGTACTTGTAGTTTGCGCCTTAGTAAAGACGGACGTATAAACTTCCTAGTGACTTTCAATTGGCTATAATATACTTACAGTTATATAAAGCCCATAACTCGTTTTATTTGAGTGTTAGAACCTAGATTTCCTATAGCATTATTTCTTAAAACAAAAATTCTTATCAATATCCTTCTAATATCAAAATTATAATCTGGTTACACTTTTTTATTATACCTAAACATCTCTTCTATTTAATATTTTAGCCTTGTACACGATCATAGCCCTCGAGGATCATTCAGTGGTTAAGGGTGATAATAGTTAGCTGCCCCATCGGCTGGGAACCGCGCCTTCCGTTCGGCGTAAGTGACAAATCTTTTTTTGATTGTGAGAACCTAGGAGTATCCGGCTACTTACTATCCGGCTACTTGTACTTAGGAAGGAAGTGATTTGTGCGGGATACTGCCATGTCCTTCACTCTTTAGAGACGCACTTATTGGATGATTAGCTCTTAACGATGCATAGAGGGTGAAGTGGGTTTTTTTTGCGATGGAGGTGTCTGAAGGAGGTCCGTTTTGTGAGTGAAATTGGGGGAAAGTAGGAATAGGGTAATATTATTGAATAACTGAGGGCCAATTTCCGTATTAAAACCGTTCAAAATCTAGTTGCCATCTTATCTCGGCGACAAACAATGTCAAAAAGGTCGGTAAATTCAGGATATTTTTGACAGATCGAGACAGACATTAAAATTGCGAACGTTTTAAAAAATACGGAAATTGCCCCCTGGCTGTCTTGAGAACGTATTTTCTACTTGCGCGAGTTATTTAAAGACGAGAAAACCTGTTCGCATTTCAAAGAGCTTTACTTTACTTAACATAAAGGAATCAAATCTTAAAACATTTAAACCAAAGGAATCTCCTTCGGTATTCCTTTTCAACGCGGCATTTGGCTCCGTCTTATTTCTTGGCAGTTAACCCTTTTGTCGCCGCGGTGAAGGAGCCCATTGTTTCACGGCGGCCGGTCTCACGGGCTCCGTCTCAGGCAAACAGGTCAGGTTTGTTACATTGTTTAAGTAGGCTAATATTCCCATGGGAGTGGAGGGTTGGACGAAGTGATATTGAAGATCTGTAGTGATGTGTTTGAGGAAGTAGTGTATTTTGTTAAAATCTGTCGATACGTAAGAGAAATAAAGCAATTAATAGACTCACTGTATTGAGTTTCATAATAAATAGAAGAGCTTTTTCGCGTATTATTAATGATTTAAAAAAAAAAAACGAGTGTATTGCAGATGAATGCATGGAAATGGAATTGTAACTGAACTTCCATGCATACGCCAGAAGAATTTGATTTACTTTTTTTATTGGTGGCCATAAAAAATAGTTTTTTCTTTCGTAATGACTGATATATTATCGTGAATATTAATAACACATATCACTTTCCTAATCAGTAAAAACTTATCTCACTTAAAGCATAACAGACGTTTAATTTCATAATAATTACGTATGGAACCGTCTCAAGATTGTGATCATCGCGTGCGGGAGTGTCATTAGGGTGTGTACACACTGTCATATTGTGTGGATCGCTTACAGCGCCGTATCTTGAGGGTGGCACACCAGGGGATGAATGAATATTGTGTAGTGTAAAGAATAAGGCAAAGAGTTTAAGTAGATGGTTAGATTAATAGTGGTTGTAATTGATTTTAGTTTAGTTTACGGAGATTATTTAAAATCAAGTTGGTACGGTTAAATTACCAAAAAGATATTGTTAAAGTAGCAATCTTTTATCAATTATTAATGTTGAAAACTTCCTATTTTAGCGAGGTTACTACAAACTGAGAACTAGGCAACTTGTTACATTTTGTCTAACGGGTTTGTAATGTGATAAATTATACGTGTTCTATAGCAAAGTGTGTTACCTTTTTTTAAATTACCAAAAAGACATTGTTGAAGTGGTAATCTTTTAGCAATTTTTCAAATCAAATCAAATCAAAATATTTTATTTCACACTAGCGGCCTGTCCCGGCTTCGCACGGGTGGACATTTATTTTTTAAACATTTTCTTTTTTCTTGCAATTAAAAAAGCCTATATTAATCAGTGATAATGTAGCATTCAAATGGTGAAAGAATTTTTAAAATCGGTCCAGTACTTTCTGAGCCAATTCGTTACAAACATACATAAAAATCTTTCCTCTTTATAATATTAATATAGATAAGCCTACAAGGGCACTTATGAAACGTCAGAAATTCGTCAACGTCCAAAAACGTCAGAAATTAATGTTGAATACTACCCGATACTACAAACTGAGAACTAGGTAACTTGTTACATTTTGTCTAACGGGTTTGTAATGTGATAAATTATACGTGTTCTACAGCGAAATGTGCGAACCTTTTTTATTTAATTTCGCTACAAATGTGGCGTATACCTCTGTTAAGGATGATAAGTTCGATGCGTGCTGGGCCCGACTTTCAGCTAAATTTATGTCTTGAACTTTATGCAACATTTTGGACAAATTTCTTTGATTCTCACCATGAAAACATGTAACCACGCTTTGTTAATAACGTTCGACATTATTTGGCTGAGGCGCATAATAGGCAGTAGAAGTCGGTGATTCAATGTGAAATGATCATTATTAAAAATTCTGTTTACAATTTGTTTTTGACAGCATAGGATCCCGTTTCTAAAATATCATGGAAAAATCATTATGACCAACTGGTCATATTTTTGTTTGATGTTTTGTTAAATTATGTGCTGAATAACTATTTAGCACATACACGCTGTGGAGTTTAAATACTGATTAGTGCGAAAAATTTAACTGATGTTTAATCCACTGAAGGACACTGAACGACACACAATAGAAGTTTTAATGTTTAGTGTCCCAAAAACTGGTAATAAAATATTTAACAAAATATTCCATCAAAAATAACTGGCGGACTAACAGATGCAAACGAAATCTGAGAAAAGTATATATTAATTTTAAAAAAAAATTCAAATTCAAAAATCATTTATTTCAATCCATTTTAGATCATATAAAAACATTATAATTTCACCCCCAATAAGTTTAAATAAAATAACGAAAGAATTAAATCAGTAATATTAATTAAAATAAAATTAAAAGTATAAAATTAAATTAAAATCATAAAATAAAAACAAAAATTATTATTATTATTATTAACTAAAAAAATATTACTAATACGCCTGCCTTTGAGTCATTTGTTTGTTTGTCATTATATTAATCATATAATAAGGCGTTAAATCTTGCTTATTATTCAAAACAACGCTAACATTTTCACGATACTAAAACTCATGCAAGCCAACATTCATTTATTATTACAAGCTCATTAACAGTATAAAACGTCTCACACAACACACACGAATAATCATTCCCACATCGAAACTGTCCGCCTTCATTTTTAGCGCATAATTACGTCTGCAACGGCCCGCCAAGCTGTCGCGTGGCGTACCGGTCGCCGCGCATCTGTCGCGCGTCTGAACTCAGCCTTATGACACGGAACATTATTATAAAATTTTTAAAACAAAAGCATTTAAATTGACGTTTTACTGGTTCTTTTTATGGTAGTGAGTCATTGTTTATTTGTAGGTTTTTTAACTTTTCATAGATAAAAGTCGTTTTAGAATAGTTTCGGCTATAGATTCACGTCTACTACCTATACTACCGTCTAGTTTAACGTTGGTTTAGATCAAAAGATTACTTAACTTAGACAAAGATTGCATACGGCATTTACGAAATATCGATTTAAATGCACGTAGAATGTATTCTAAGAAAACGTAGCACCTACTTATGTAGCAAAGCGTAGCACCTACGTAGCAATACGTAGCATCTTCGTAGCCACAGGTAATACTTAAATGTTTTTCCTGATACAGACGCAGACGTAATATATATCAAATTGAACGCCAATTTGATTTAAATTACGACTAGTTTGCAAGGAATACATTTATCAAGCGAAACTTGTGTACTATATTCCAATTAACTTCAAGCACTTTACCTAAAAGGTGTAGGTATACTTTTTCAAAGAAACATAATCAACAAATAATCACATAAATTATTCCGAAACAAAAATAACATATCGGTCTGATAAACCTTCGTGAAATCAAAAGGGTTAAACATCAATACGCCAATCACACATTTGTTTCTTTCAAACATGATTTGGCTAAACTTTTAACTTGGGGTCACTTGTTAATTATAAAGAATTGTATTCTCCAATTAATCTACATAGTATTTCAAATGTTAACCGTAACATATGTGCTTTACGTTTGCCCTTAGTGACTTGCAAGAACCACCCTTACAATTTTATAAATGCACTTTAAACAATCCCTATTACATTGCGAAATGGGGTCAAAATCGAGTGTTTTGTGTGGTTTACGGTTGATTAGTTTTAATTTTACGCCCTTTTCGGGTGAAGAATGACGTGGAATGAAGATCTTTGTCTTCGAAGATGGATATTGGAGAAGGGTAAGACAGGATAGAACAAAAGTCTCAAGAAATGTCTTTGTGTACATTTTGTGAATGGGTTTTTGTATCAACTATATTAAATTAGGTGCGCTCGCAATCGGCGTGCATGTATAACCAGAGGGACAATTCTCGTAATTTTAAGTACGTTCACAGTCTGATCTTAGTCTCAATCTGTCAAAAAATACTTCTATTTTCTTACATTTTGACAAGTTTTTGACATTTGTTTGTCGCCGAGATGAGACTGCGACTAGATTTTGAACATTTTAAATTACGAGAATTGGCCTTCTAAACGAAAACGCAAATGAATGAAATTAATGAAGATGAATGAATGAATGTATGAACGAAAATGCTCGTAAACGAAGCAAAAGGAATATGTAAGGATTGTAGCGTTCTGTAGTTTCTGCCTTACCCCAAAAGGCGTGAGTTTGTGTATGTAGTGTGAATTAAATTAGGTTTGTAGAGAGAATTTTCTTGTTTTAATAGTTGCTCTTTAATACTCTTTGGTCAAGCTTACACACTGGGTAAAACATATTTTTTACAATTTCTTCTCCTTTATTTCTTGACATATAAAGTCTATTTAAACTTAAGTTTCTAATTAATAATATTTCAATTTAAACAAATATCAACTTTATTTTAATAGCAATGAAGTTGATTTCAAAGTGACTGCCACTATTTAACAAGTTATAAACATTTTTGAAGTTGTAGCGTAATCTGAACTTTATTCTGTAGGATTTAAAGTTATTTTTTCATAAACTCATATTTGTTTACATTTTTGTCAAATACCTAAATCGCGAATACAGATTAGGTCCTTATATATTAATTTTACCTAAGAGCTAGAATAAAGATCACTGTGATGCAAATCAAGCATAATTAGCCTATAATTCGCCAGTTCGGCGAATGGCAGCAACCTACAATGAATTATTTCAACACATTGATATATTTACATGCTCTTTGAGAAGGTTTCGTAGCTTATTGTATGAGACACTTGAACTCTCAGATTAATTGTTTATTGTTTTAAAAATACTGTTTTTTTATTGTTTTTATAATATTAGCGTAACTGTCATGCATGAACAGTTCACCTCCTAGTGACTAAGGTTTTATTTATTTATTTATTTAATACTTCAAGCACATAAATGTACAGAGGCGGACTTAATGCCATAGGCATTTTCTACCAGTCAACCTTTGGGTGATGCAGAGACAAACAGTGGTAGGTGCAATCATGAAAATTGAGGATTGATTTATTAATGGTAATCTGTGAACAGCGCTGTGGGTTACATTATTATTTAATTAATTTATGCTATTCTGTTTATAATATTGTATAATGTAGCTGTTTGTTGTTCCTTTTTAATAAAATAAAAATAACGTTCCCACTGCTGTTGACACAGGCTTCCTCTCTGTTAGAGAGAGTGGGCCATAATCTACCACGAGGACTCAGTACGAGTTGGTGGATGTCAAATGTCTTCAAATTTTTGGTTTTTGGACAAGCCGGTTTCCTCACGAAGTTTTTCTTCACCGTTTTGTGAGCAGTGGTGATGCAATTACATGCTCAAAGTGCCTGCCTGGATTCGAGTTCACGAGCTACAACTCGTAAGACCAAGATATGTGTGCAACAATACTGTGATGCAAAATGAGAGGTAAAATTACTATGTAAGGAGTGTAGGATGACTTTAACGGCAGAATATGCGCGTGAAAGCTCAACATTACTCTTATTTCAATATTCGTTAATTAGGCAGCCTTGATCCCAGCTCATTAAAGTTTTCTTCAACTAACAAAGACACGGCCAACAAAAACAAGAAACTGTTACTTTTACTTTTTTATGGCACAGGAAGATATAAAAAAAAATAACAAATAACTATTGGAACGTGTCTTAAGTTTTAAATTGATACCGGCAGGCGGTGAAGGAACCATGAGTGGACAAGTTTCAATTTCGAATTCGGAAGTCTTGGCTTGATTAGTTAGTTTTTGTGGAGCACAAAGCGCACTTCCGGCTTGTCACGTTCTATATACGAATTGTGGAAATGACGTCGATCCGTCGATGCGCTCCAACGGTTTATTAGAAATTGATATTTGGAATCTTAGATGGTCATTAGACCGTCTGTCTTCCGGTTCTAGCGGAGGGCGCGTGCCACTTAATTGCTTCATTTGTACCTATAATGCGGGATCAATATAGTTTTTTCATGCCATTGAGGTGTTATGCTCTACTGATGATTGAAATTTATTCATCCATTTCCTAATACAGTCCCTAATAAATAACCGGCAGCGGAACAAACAATATCAATCGTCCTCCGCCATCGATGCATCACAATCACGGCGCATCGTAAACAAAATTCGATAAAACTCATCATTTTATACCTAAACGAATTATCTGGTAGCAAATTTTAAGCCAGGCCTGCACAGTGCGTCCGCTTATACAAACAAAATACCAACCAATCACGATTTTGTGAATTTGAAATTTGTTAAAGCCCAACGGTTGTACAGAAAACCAATACGGTGTGTACATGTATGTACATGGTAAAACTACGCACGGGCTAAGCAAACTAGTGTGGGTGTGTGTGTGTGCGGCACACTCTCGCACGCACCTACCGCGTACACTCACTCACACAATGCGATATTGCAAATGGGCTAGTCGAATGTATTCGTTCGCCCGCCGGCCGCCGGGGGGTGAGGCCGCCCGCCAGGGGGGAGGAAGATGCGTTTTTGTGCAGTACTCTCCGCTTTAGCTACGTTTATGAGTAAATATAAGTGCGTAACCGATAACGTCCTTAATACGGGCTACGTCAGTGTGAGTTCCCCGCTTTTGGACTCAATTATACCTGTCTGTGTAAACGACATCTAGACTTTCTTCACAATAGGGCTGTCACCGACGTTGCATAACTATGTTATGATAAACATTTGTGTGAGCGGTAGTGTTCCCCTTTCACTAGTTTCCACGCCTTTTAAGTCATTCGGAGAACAAATGCAACAATACATCACCAATAGTACCTATAACATAATTGAAATACAATGTAAACAAGAGAAAACCCATTCCAAATAGCGAGTAATTTCGAGCTGTAGATAGTGCTGAATTCAAACACATGCTTCACTCGGGCCAATCTGCTAAATCTTTCATAGTATTCTATCATCCTCCATCCATTAACCAGCGTCCTTTCACGAGCAGCGCGAGCACTAAATGCTGTAAATCTAATTCTAAAGTCAAAAATCATTTATTCAACGCGCGCGGAACAACTTACAAACACAGAATGTATGTTTGCTGGTATTGCCAGTTAATAGGTTTGCAGATTTGGTAGCGACTGGCGACTGGCGGCCCTATGGCGCACAGCCGGCCGGAACGTTAGGCTTTTTAAAAATAAACGAGTTGTTATTTTTAGTGACAGCAGCAGACTAAGTGGCTTCGACCTGGGGGAAGTCCGACGTCCTCTGAGAGTTAACCACACCTGACTGGCGATGCTCACGGCCCGATTCACAGTTCTTTCAGCGCTCCGAAGCGGCCGAATGGAAAGTACATGAAAGGCCTGTTACTTCGTTACTAAGAAAAAGAGTAACACGAGCGCGAAAAATGCTCAGCGAACGGGAATTCGGGTGATGTTCTGTAATATTAGATAACTTGGGAGACGCCTGTCGGCTTCGTGCGGAGGCGTGTTAGTCGCCGGCCTATGCTCCTCTATTTGTTGTCAAAACTGCACGATGTAAGCCTCTGACACTTGTCTGCCGATATTAAATTTCCAACGTCATTCAAGCTAATATTTTACGAGCTGCATGGTTCTTTAACCGATTCTAAATTTAAATAATGACATTACCGATGCTCCCTCCAAATATTGAATATGGAACGTGAAATCGTGAAAAGTTTTTATTAATAATTCATACACAAATGTCAAAGATAATAAAGGATGGAATAACAAAAATGTATTTGTAGAACGTGCAACCACAGTATGCGGTCAACCCGGAATCTATTTCATTATAAGGACGTTTAACTAACCTCACGTCACTGAACCGCGGTGTTTCTAATATAAAATTTATTTTGATTAATCCGTAACATTCTCGTATATCTGGTAGGCTCGATGCCATTTCCGTAGGTACACGACGCATACACAAAGCAATAGTGGACAGTGTCCACTCCTCTTACGGGACGAACACGAATTTTCGCACACACACAACCGCCTATTTCAGTTTTACCGCACACTGGTGCTTGTATAAAATTTATGGTGCACACTTTTGCATCCGAGCCGCTATAGCAACGTAGATCTGTGGAAGGGGGATGGCGCTGGTCAGCCATTTCGTGTCGACGAGATTTATAACCTCTCTGTGCGTTGCCGCTAACTTTAGTAAGATGCGTGTATGTGACGTCGGAAGGCTTTATTAGTCAGACTAGGGTTTGTATTTTTCGAATTACGTTTGAAATTCGATATTTGTCGGGCGATAAAATTGGAAAATGGTGGTGGGGTAGGTAACAGAGCCGTTGGGGGCATTATTTCAAAATGTACGGTTAGGTGGGGGGCATTTAGGGTGGCGGGTGGGGGTCAGCCCGGTTGTTTGTCTATCGCCGCGCTTTCCCATTCACCGGGTGAATTTTCCGAAGCCCATTGCGCTTCCGGCCCCACCGCCCCCTTGAGCCTTCCTCTCTGTATTTTTATTAACGGAATTATGGCGTCTGAATGAGTAGTGCCTACTTATATTGATTAGGCCTCTAGCATGGTATCGTGTATGTGCACGATAAGCACAGTTTTCTTTATTTGGAACCAAATATTTTCCTGCAAAATGCTGTTGATTTCTTTCGTTGTTGTGTTTTCAATCTAGTTAAGTTTGTAAACTTTGAATGTTAATAGGTACATGATGGAAAAAGCTTTTTCTGCTTTACCTTTGTGTATGTTTTCAATTAAAGAGAAGACTTACAATGAAATGTTTTTTTTTTGTTATTGTTGCTGCAAATACCTTATTCACTGTAGTTTTAATCTTCATTCTGTAAGTTTTATTCTATTTGTAATGTGTATGTATCGTGCTTATGATATTTCAAATCAAAATATATCTTTATTTATTTATAGCATTAAGGGTTCCGATATCATATTATCTGACAAACCAATAACAACCTTTATAAAACAATTACGAATAGTTCGATCATAAATAAAAAACAAAACCCAATATTTGAAACACCACTCCCCAATTCTCTTTTTGAACAGATCTAAAAGCTCTGTATAGTCTGTGGGCGTTTCCAAACGCAAGGTTCTGATCAGAAACTCATAACGGACACGTCATGTCTTATCTATGGCGAAAAGTTCGGCCATAGAGTCCGCGGGAAAGCGCTTATACGCCGTAGTTTTCCGTCACCCGCTTCCGAACGCGTTTTGGTAAAGGAAAAGCTGTTGTGTCTGGTTTTCGTGTTATTTTTGTTAGCTGCGATCGTGAACAAAGCTGTAAGCCCATTGAGCGATTGTTAAAGACAAGATTGAGTTAGGTTAGGTTATTCCTCGGACAACTAAGTAAACTTTTTTATGTGATTTTTTTTAAATTGATGTTTTTTAGATACGAATGGGGATGTTTTTTTGCTCGGTCCCAATTACATAGAACTTAAACATACCGGTGAAATGTGTGTCGAGAGAGAGACGCCAGTAGGTACTTCAAGCTACTCGAAACTGTCAAATTTTCCCAATCAACTTTGAACCTTGTACTTCAGCGATAAAGATGAAAATCTATTAAAGAAATTTGACAGATTGTAGTAGCTTGATGTGCTGACGTCTGTACTATTGGAACTCCTCTGCCTGCTCCTCTGCTTCGAGAATCACAGGTGTGATGTTATGTCATGTGTTTAGTTTTCTAGGTAGCTGGTCTAAGAACAAAATAGTTATACCTGAACAAACAGAGGTTTCAAGGCAATGTATGTGATATGTATCATGTTGATCATGATAGTCGATTTGTTGTTCAATCCCTACTCACCTTTGACAAGTGCGTTGTGCAAGTGTCAAATATTTCAGGTCAAAGCCGATTGAGTAAGTTTTAGTGACTCATTTCTACTATTAGCGGTACTACAAACAATCGTGGGTGTTGAATCTTTTGACGTAATTAGTTGTGTGTTTAGGCTCATTTATTAGACGCCTTCAAACTAGGCATCAGATATGACATCAGTGTCGTGGTTATTGCAGAAGTTTTGGCTTGTTTTGTTGAAGTAAAGAAAAGAGTGCGTTAGTGGAGAAAACTTACAAGATGTGGTGTTAACTGCTTGTGAGTGCAATATTTTTGGATAATTCAGGTAGGAAATTACTGCATTTTAGCAGAATCCAATAAGGAAAGTGATGTGAGAATTGAAAATCTTTTATATTATCCTTGTTTTTGATGTTATTTTAATCGTAATTATATAAAAAAAAACTTTACAGATTCACCGAAAAGGCCTATACTACCCATCACTAGACAAGCTTTTCAAACGAATTAATTGAAATGACATCAAAAACTTTACACTCGCCTTTCACTTAAAAACAGTTTATTTCGTTTTCTTCTAGTCTAAGCGCATTTCATAAATCTTTATCGCGATCTTAGTAGCCCATCAAGCTCGCCTCGAATTCGCGATGACTGCACACTGATACGGCGTCGATAGCTTAAAACGTGGGTTTTCGATGCTCAAAACTGTACTGCTGATTAATGTTCGGTTTATCGGTTTCAACTGTTAATTATGGCTTTTTGAGGAACAGATATCGGTTGTTTACCTGTTAGGTTTCTTGGAAATAGTTATGTATGTTATATTATTGTTTAATGTAGGCACCTGTCAGTGTGATTTTAGAATGCGTCAATCAGAAAACAGAAGGCCAATTCCCTTAATTAAAAGCTTTAAAAATTTTGTCGCAATCTCATCTCAGCAACAATCAACGTCAAAAACCTATCAAAAATGTAGAGAAATTAGATGAATTTTTGACAGACAGAGACTAAGATCAGACTGAACGTTCTTAAAATTACGAGAACTGTTGTATCATTCTAATGAACGGTTTGTGTTGATAAAAACAAAAAATAAAGTGTCTCGTTATATTTCATCCCGAAAGCAATTTCAATCATTCCATTTCGGTAGTCTCGCAAACCAAATACCAAACTTCACAGATTCACCGAAAAAGCTTAAACTACCCATCACTAGAGAAGCTTTTAAAACTATACAACCAAAAGGTACATACAGATCTGTCGGGACCGTCAGCAAAACGACGTAACATTATAACCGCGGCCGTAGTAACAAGTCAACAGAGATAGGTACGGTCAGCAATGAAAATTCGCTCCCATCAAATATTCACAACATTTCCCGAACGGGAAAGGGGGTAGGGATGGAAAAACTGTCGGCCGTGTCCACCTCGTCTACTAAGTAACTAATGTGTGAGATAATGCGATTATTTTTACCGCCAACACGGTCAATGAGTGAAATTAATTATTAAAAACATGTGTTTTAGATATTGTTTTTTTTAAACAGTAGGTATTGCAGATTAGATACAGGATAATGTACGGGAAAACGCAATGAAAAAAACAAACGAAAAATTAATTTAACATATATTTACCTACTTCTCGTCACGTCCATCACTGTTTGTTATGTTATAAATAAGGAATAGGTAATTATCAAATGATAAAAAAGACTTTTTTAAATTAATATTATATATATAATATCTTTTATAGCAAAAATACTATGTAACAAATTATAACGAAAAGGAATTTTCAATTAAAAAAGAATATTTAACAAATCTGTACCAAGGAACATATTCAATTTTATGACACCCGACAAGTACTGTATGTCACATAAGTCTATGGCGGCAAGTGTCCCAGCACATATGCACGTCTGATTATTCGAAAATTCATGCCCTGTCCTCCCTTGTCAAGCCGCAGACAAAATACGGGTATATGTACGAAATTCACCCGGTTTTATTCCGGCGTTCGGCCGCCGAAAACCGGTGCGAGCCAGTTCATACCGCCTAAAACTGCGTATAGTACGTTACAAAGGAATTATAAAAGGCGGGTCAAGTCAGAATTGAAAATTTAAATTGGATTTTATTGTTCGAATGTACTTTATTTTCGTTTCGTGGTGTCTGAGGTAATTTGATTAGATTATTGGCTTGTATGAAATATTTTCTAAGTCTGAAATACGAAATCATTACTGGTGAAAATGGAAATAATTATTTTGCTTCTGCAAACTTGCAAGTCTGGTTGGAAAGTTATTTTGGAAAGTTGCTAGTAATTTGACAGGTAACATACTTATTAGTAATTTGACAGGTAACATATTAGTGTCGCTTTGTATTATGATAATTATCTTACCATTAATATGATTTTGAAATCTTATCAGCTGCGAAATATGCCCGTAGCCTGCGGTTGATCTGCAAAGACAAGATAAGTTTTGTTACTCCTCAATTTAATGCATAGTAGTCAATTTAATGACCAGAACATCAGATAAGACTGGTCAGAAGCAGTCAAAACCAATTTTAACACATTTCTTTTATCCACCCGTCTACCGAGAATCGATAAGAAAGTACAACACTACTTATCGATATCGATCAGATAGGGGTGGCCACGTGCGCGACCACCCGGCGTGAGCGCGTGCGCAGGGCTGTATTAAATCTATGGGGTTTTTTGTTTCTTCCGATAAATGGCGATAAAGCCAATCTTTTTGTGAATTACCCCTATCAAAACTTATAAAATAGTATCAATGTTTACATATATGATGATTTAGGGACAAACATCAATTTTATTGATTGAATTATTTTTCACAAAAGTCTAAATAGCCTCATAATCCTAGTCGTAGTAGGCTTTTGGCACTTTGAGCACCATGGCGCAAAGGTGAGATATCAAGTTTCCAATATGTTATGGACAGAAAGAAATATTTGTTTACAGACGTACAAATAAATAAAACGCAAACTTTTCATTCGCAGTCATGGAGACATGGAACGCATAAAGTTTACCTACAACACAAATTATCTTGCGCATTTCTCCGTACAAGCAGCTGATATCTTATTTTCTATTCTTTTAAATCAACATCAGTCTTAAACATCACTACAATATACCATAACTCACACTCAACACTACCGAAAGATGTTTCTTTATGTAAACCAGGTGCCATGGGGTGCTATAGTACTCCATTGATCATTTTATGGTCTATTAGGGGCTCGGTACAGTTCAAGGACCTAATTGTCAGGTAGAGGAAGCTCTGTAGTGCAGGAAGTAATTTGTAAAGTATAGTATCATTTTGAAGAGGTGTGGGTGATTTATTTGGTGCGGACTGTACTTAAGAATTTGCGAATTTTTTGTTAGAAATTTTTAGTTTTGTTGTTGTTTTTGGATTAATATGTGATGGCCCAGTGGTAACAGCCGTGACTTACGAATTGTAGGTCGTAGGTTCGAACCCGGTCAGGGCCTTCATCACCATTACTCTCAAAACGGTGAAGGAAAAAAACCGACATAGAACCAAAAATTCGAAGATAATTATGTGACATTTACCAACCCGCACTGACCCACTCTCTTTTACAGCGAAGAGGCCTGTTTCCCAGCAGTGGGGACATTATAAGCTGATTATGTATATTGTACGTATCCATCATCTATTGTACGTATTGCTGGAATCAACACTACTTAAATTGCAGAGCAAAAGGAGAATGTAAGGATCATAGCCGATGTCGTTTTGTAGTTTCTGCCCCATATGTATGTATGTAATTTCGACATTATTCTTTCTTTTTGTCAACTTATTATTCCAACTTAAATAGTTCATCGTCTGTCGTAGAAATATCTTTTTCTACATCTAACTATTTGTTTTCAAGATGACCAATTACTTTAGCCTCCTTTTCTTTGATCTAATTTTTAGGGTTCCGTAGTCAACAAGGAACCCTTATAGTTTCGCCATGTCTGTCCACAGCTCAGAGACTCTTAGTATTAGAAAGCTATAATTCGGCATGGTTATACATATTAATCAAACCGATAAAGGGGTAAAATAAAATCTTGAAAAAAATTGTTTTATGGTAGGTACCTCCTCTATATGTAAAGTGGGGATTTTTTTCGTCTACCTCATGGTGTGGAGTATTGTTGGATAGGTCTTTTAAAAATATTGCAGGTTTGTGAAAACAATTTTTCGACTCAGGGATCCGTTTGTGAAATATTAAGCTTTACAGTGCTCATTTTTGTTAGAGTCAAGTGTCCCCCCTGCCAGCTAAATGGTTGCTTTTGGATATGTGGAAAAATTCACGGCAGACGGTTGACTATTACTCGTAAACTTGTAAAGCCTACTAGCTTTACAAGTTTACGAGTAATAGTCGATCAACTTACCATTTTCAGTTGCAATGTACGGGGGAACATGATTTTCAAATACAGTGCTAAGTTTGTTCTTAGGATAAATTCATTGCAACTACGGAACCCTTCAATGTGCGTGGTCCGACACGCACTTGCGGCTACTGTTAAGAAACGTTGCCTGCTTATTTTTTTTACAGAATGATCTTTTCGTGCATGTGCAAATCTAAGAACCACAATAAATCTCAAAAAACATCTGTTTCTATTAATCGTATCAACACCGTCTATCAGATTTACGACACTTGAATTCCACAAAGGTAATATACGTGCCAAATTAGTTCTATAAAGGCTCAATATTTTGCACAAATTGGGCAAAAACACGCAGATGTTACACATTGACTTCTTGTTAGCTTGAAGAATGGTCTTTTTTGTATCAGTTTCCATTTCTATAAGACATCCTAGCTGACCCCGCAAACGTCGTTTTGCAAAAAAAAAAAATAGGTAGTAGCCGATTCTCAGACCTACCCGATATGCACACAAAATTTCATACAAATCGGTCCAGCCGTTTCGGAAGAGTTTAACCACGAACACCGCGACACGAGAATTTTATATATTAGATTAGCGGTATTTGTTAACTTTATACGACTGTATTCTTCAATAGTCATGATTCTTTTGTTTTTAGGGAAATATTATTAGTTAGGTACTTTAGCATAATCAGTCCATAATTTACCCACTGCTGGGCCACAGGCCTCCACCAGCACCCTAATTGCGAAACACACTATATTGTATTGATATGACATATAATTAATTTAATCTCTGTGACATTTAGTGAAACTGATACAATTTAATCTAATTTGTAATGATGTGCCAAATAATATTAATTTTGGATTTATTAATGATGTGAAAGTTTACATAATCTCAAAAGGCAAATGATAATTGACAATGTTAATTATATATATCTGTACGCCTCTGGGCAAAACATAGAGGATCTATCTATTTTTTAACACCTCACACTCCGTTGTAATCTGACCTATGTTTACAAATAAATAATTCTGATTCTGATTCACTATCGATCGCAATTTGAATCATTTTGAAGCATATTACTAATCCATTGCTTCATATGTTGGAAAAACGTGTCTGCTCAACAATGTAAAAAACGCAATGAACGTTGTTGATCTGTCAAACTAACACCCATTGCTACTAATAGTGTGTTACGCAATTACCCCGCAGGCCCAGTGCGGGTTGGTAGATGTCATAAGTAACTCTGCTCATAAGAAATTCAATCTAGCCAATTTATATTTGATTATTAGTTACGTCAAATTTTTACCTTTATAACGAGTTTTACGCAAACGATAGATATTATGACATGGTGTTTAGTTTCTGTTACTTTTTTAATAATGACCCTTATAAAAAATTAAACTACCAGTAAAACCGTCTCTCAATCGCTATGCTTTTAAAACGCTCACGAGATCGCCAACTATTAGGTAAGTCAAGACCCAAATAGAACTCAAATGTCCCACAAGGACAAGGACTCTCCACCATTAATATTTATTCGCGGGATGCGGGCTCACATTCAAGGAACCATTCTTGGCCCCTCACACAATGGGACAGGAATTGGCCTACCTACTTGGCCCACATTCCCACAAAGCCAATATTGGTCTACTTACACCAAATTACCAGTATCGCCCCGCATCCTTAGACCCCTGCAGAGACAAATTAAATTTTAATGGTTTTTTGCAAGAGTTGACGCAGGAAGTAGTTTCATTATTGTACTGTACAAGGTTATAAATAACGTTTTTTTCTTAGTCGCAGGGATTGCACAAGAGATGTATCAAAAGATTCGGTGATAATGCGGCAAATTGGCAGAATAATAAAATTGTAACGCGATACCCGTATAAGGCGGATTGTTAGGGTTGGTTTTTTGATTGACAACTGACTGCGAATTATCATATAAAAGATCACGGTAGTAAAAACGCCGCCCGACCGGACGCAAAGTTAGTCGAATCAAATCACAACTAAACCAAGAAAGTCAAACTAAAATTACATGTTACATAACCGTAACCCTTTACTTATGTCGTCAACGGAATTGTCAAAACACATTCCGCGTTGGGGTGCGTTCACACGCCCATTTGGAAGACTTGTGACGTCAGCGGACGCGACGTAAGGACTCGACGTCTTCAATGGGCACGCACACACGCACACCTGTACAATGACGTCTTAGAGGCGTGTGTGGGTGAATGAACGTAACGTCGTGTTTACGCCGAGATTGTAGACAGCCCGACTATGCAGAGTGACGGCCGACTATCGTGGACAAACATACTCGAACCGACTAATTGAAACACGTCCGTTATCCAGGATTGGCAACAGTTTAAAAAAAACTTTCTAATGAGCAAACATACCAGTTTTCCATCATAAATTCACACTTGAATTGCGACGATACGAGTCGAAAAACTGTTTCGTCATTTCCGAATTTTAATAGTGTGCGTTACGATGAATGACGGGGGCATTGGACCTTGTGCCAAAACCATAATACACGGACGAAGTTGTTTGTGCTGTCAAAGAAGTTAATTTAGACTCTAATACTATTCAGATAACGCGTTAAAAATAATAATGGGGTGTCAAAAACTATAGTTGTAACTGCAGTATCGGTATGGAGCGTACGAGGGGTGAACTCGGGCGCTCAGGCAGGTGTGAGGCCAGATGTCTTGAACAAATTGCCGTGCCATAAGGTACGTGTGGACACACCCTTACTTCTGTGGGCTCGGCGTGTGCCAAGTTTTAATTTTATGCTTGATTAAGACTCCGATACCGGGAGCGACTAATTAATGGCCAGGAGATCGACTGTGCGGTTTTTCGAGTGCTTTGCCGCATTACTACTTTGCTAGTACTTCTTAGGTTTTTGGGTGTTTCGGGTTAAAACACTGCGGTAATTTGCGTGAAAGGGAATTCGAATGGGTATTTAAAAAGCAAGGAACGCTATAGGAAAATTAACTTTGACTGTTTTCGTAAAATTCTTCTTGCGTTCAACACTCTTTATGCTTTAAAATATACTGAAGATCAGTCATTCTTAAGTAAGAGAAAATGCAAAGAAAATTGCAAAAGTATTGGGGAGGCTTGCCCAGCATCGGGACAACAACCCTTCATAATCTTTTCTCTTTATATTAAGTACTAGCAGCGCCCCGCGGTTTCACCCGTGTTAGTTTCGATCCCGTGGGAATATCAAGATAAAAAGTATCCTATGTGTTAATCCTGATTATGAACTATCTGTGTGCCAAATTTCATCCAAATCCGTTCAACGGTGTACGCGTAATTGAGTAACAAACATCCAAACATCTTTACAAACTTTCACATTATGATATTATAATAATATAAGTAGGAGGATAGATAATAATTAAAGCTATGAGACGTTTAAACGTCCAAAATGTATGGTTAAACAGTCGCTAATCATTACTTAAGCTTGAAGCTTATTTTTAAGGGGATTACTTGTAAACTTATTACAAGTAATCCCCTTAGTATTTATCTTTTAATTCTGCATTTATGATTGAGTCTTTTCTTCTGTGTTAAACCCAAAAAATGATTTACATCTATCTAGTTGCCTCAGTGCTGTGTCATAGACAGGGGGCACAAAAATTAAGTGACATTTACATTTCAAAATTTGTTAATTATTCAAATTTAATTAATTAACACAGGGAAAGGGAAAATGGCAGAATAAAAACTCATTCATTCGCTAACAAAAATAAAAAAGTTTTTTTTTTACTTGTTTTAGAGTATATTTTTGAGCTTACCTAATCTTATCAAATTTTATCATGGAACTCATTACAATCGCATATTCATAAAGAATTGTTAATATATCCAGGGATTTTAACCAGCCAATGGCAAATCTTTAAGCTCCTATAATTTTCTCCTCACACTCATTACATATTTCACCGTACTATGGTACCCTGTATGTAAAAAGCCTGGACGTATCATCAAAGTAAAGCCACTTTTTTACACCGTAAGCACATTTTTTATCACGACTCAATGGACAGTGTGTACCTTCAGCTAATGGGCGCAAAAAGAAAATTCTCAATGCGCTGCAAAGAATAAATAGAGAGATGGGTATATGTAAATTACTTATGTTTTTATTTAGGCATTAAATATTCCGGCTTTAGTAGCTTTATTTCTGTTATGAGAATATTTTTTTAGGTAGATAGAAATTTTGGAGAAAGTAATCTTATAATTTTCTGATTGGAAATAGTACAGTTATAAGTTGCTATTTGTAGGTCATTTAAACGAGAATATATAAATAATCTTAATAATCATGAAAGTACACAGAACAGTTCGTACTACAATAAACTGAAATAAAGCTAAACTCTTCAACTAAAAAAGAAAAAACTTGCTCTAACTTCAGACATATAGTATGTACATACTAATTCCATGCGTTGTTTGACGCAAAATAAAAAAAAAAAAACAACTGCTACAATATCGCGCCAAAAATTCACACGCTATTTTGAAGGAAAATTCAAATGATTCCTAAAATGGCGACGTCTAGATAACGGAAGTGGCGATGACCGCTGCGTTCGTAATTATATTATTTCACAGAAGTTATTGTCATTGACTCTCTGGTCCTGAAATTATGGCGATTATGTGCAAGTAGGTATATTATTTCATAGTTTATTTCTATAATGGGAATGTAGGTAGTTAGTTTAGTGAAAAAATGTGACATTTTTGGCATTTATTAAGGCACTGGTATTTGTACCTATGAGAAGAATTGGTATCGGAATTATGTGGGTGAGTAGAATGTATACGAATAAAATGACGTCAGTCGGTAATATTCATTTCTGTTGAATCACAGTTTTTTATTCTGGAAAGAAAATGTTATTAATTAAATTGATCAAAAAGATAAATCGTTAGTGAATTACAAAAAAAACCTTATTACTTAGTGCTTTGTCAAAAGGAATTATTCAATTAAAACACGACAATACTTCTGAAATTATACTTAAGTCAATATCATAAATTCATTACTAGTAATGAATAAAAAAATTAAACAAAAACTTGTTGTATTAGAAAAATTTAAGTACAACTTCTAATTTTTAAATTTACCAACCCCATAGCCATCTAAACTTAACATTGTAAAATATTACAGCCTCAAAGCTAGGGCTGCCGTCAATTGTTATATTCGATCGATTGTTAAGACCCTCATATACAGTTTCTAGGGTCGATTCATCGATTGTGACGTGTAATAATAGAGGAAAGGAGAAAGGGGTCGCCTGCACCTTTAGCTATTCCGGTAGAAAATGTCGCGTGCCCGGTGCGTACAAGCGTATGATACGAGTCATCCCGCGGAACAAATGTGCATCTTTACACCTTGTGGCTTAACTGTACTTACCTATTTGCAATATATCTATACTATACTAGCTGACCCCGCAAACGTCGTTTTGCGAAAAAAAAAATAGATAGTAGCCGATTCTCAGACCTACCCGATATGCACACAAAATTTCATACAAACCGGTCCACCCGTTTCGGAGGAGTATGGTAACTAACACTGTGACACAAGAATTTTGTATATATAGAAGATTATAAAGAGGTAAAATGAGTGAGTTTGTATGTTTATGGACCTTCGAAAATTCCTTTACTAATGTCAAAGGATATGTTATAAGATAAAATAAGAAATTTTACGGAAACTATGCGGACAGAAACTCGTCAATCATTGTTATGGTAAAGTAGTTCTATAAATGGCTGACAGATAACGCACAAACTAAACCACTGAAGATATAATAAACATTGGAACTTAAAAAAAAAAAAATAGGCGGAGAGTCCTATAAGAAAGTAGTTTTCAATGTCAACCCTTGATCCGCGAAGGGAGCATCGAGATATAAATAGGTAAGTAAAGAAGCAAATTACTCGATTTTGTAATCGATAATATCGATTATTTCAACTTTGAAACAGATGTGGAATCGTTACAGAGAATTTGCAATATTGTATTCAAGTATCTCTAATAGAGGGGCGTACGCACAATTTCGCTGAATTTCTTTATTTTATTGATAATGCGATGTAAGCGGCACATGCGTTTACGCATCTGTGGGGCGCGTGCGTTGCAAAAGATGTTTTGCGGATGATGGATGGATGTCTTCCCATTGTGTGAGCAAAACATATCGAGTTTCGGGATACGATTGTTTTGGTAGCGAAATAATCGAATAGGTAATTAATGATCGTTTGATAAGATTGCAATGTGTTGATCGCGATCGATTGTCCGCAAAAAATAGAAGAGTCGAAGTTAGTTTTATTTTTTTTTGGATTGATTGACAGATGATATGAAGGTGCTACTTTCATTTTTGGTGGTTTTTTTGTCAATATTGATTTTTTGTTTTTTCTTTGCCCGTTTCCTAAAGTATTAGTTTCTATAATTCACCACGCGGGCCCAGTGCGGCTTGATGGCAGTCCACTCACAGAACGGATGCCTGTATCTCAGCAGTGGGAACATTATCTGCTAATTATGTTATGCTTCTTTTTCTTTTTTATGCTTATTTGCTTCTGAAGTACCTATTTTCCGTTTTTATAACTACTTCTGTTCATGAAAGAACTTTAGAATGGCACAATATTTCAAGACACTTCTTACAAAAATAAATTCATCCAAAAAAATACAAAATTTTGACATCAAAATGCTCAAAAACCAACTACCCAAGCTTAGATTCGCGCACGAAACTTTATCGATCGCGATGCGCTCCCCTCGCCGCCATCTTGGGCGCCCGGGCAGCTGCGCCGGCGCCGGGTCAAAGGTGCGAGGGGTAAGCAGCTATTGTAGTGTAGTGGGTGCTGAGTACGCTATCTATAGGATTACCGCCATATTGTATGTCGACTTACGAATTGACGATTTAGAAAAATGCTTAAATTTAGATAGGTCTACCTATGCGGAATTTTGGCACTCCATTTTGATAGGTAGTAGAAATTGGTGTCTTCTTGAATGTATTTATTTATTTGGTTCACCAACAATTGTATACACTGGTATAAGCAAATGAAACAGAAGCAAAAAATGTGAGCGATCCAACAAGAGCAGATGTCTTTTCAAATATCTAGGAAGTACTCTATTGATCTCAGTATAGATTTTTTTAAAAATCATTCGATTAACGTCATGCAAAAGTCTATAATTTTTGAATAAGTAAAATTGAAATATGATCTACTACAGTCGATCCAAACTGAATCACTTTTTTCAAAACAAATAAGGAACTTATAACAACCGGGAATGAACCCACACCTGGTCACTCAGATTGGTTTAAGCGCCACCGTTGGTCGGTAACCGTGAGGATATTTGATACGCCCACAAAACACATTAAGTGCCGGATCAAGCATGTGCATCGATGCTATCTTTTTAACACGTGCCTTACAAAACCCAAACTGAAAACCAATCTTATTCACCCATCTGAAGGATAAAAGTCCATTGACGTAAGTTCTAAGGAGAAGTCATGAACCACCTTACAAGGTTTAGGCCTTCTCAAACAGTTTGAGACTCTATTTTCTGGAAGGTAAAGTTTTGAATTTATTGTAAGGATGTTACTCCAAATATTTACCGTAAGGTGCGGGCGTAAAATCAGCTGGTCGGTCTTATAAAGACGTTTTTTTCTTAAAAGGAGTTGCCAAACGGAATTCAACTTTGCCTTTGAGACCGAAGTTAATTTTTGCCCTGTTGGTTGATTTGTCAATCTGGGGACTGACAAAAAGGTTTTACTTTTAGAATTGCCAAGAATTTTACAATTTTCGTTCTTATTCCTTAAGGAATACGGTTCTTTATCAGTTTCAAAGGTGCCTTTAAAGAATTGGTGCTAGAAGGTGGTCTATTTGTCAATACCGGATGACGCATCTTAGTTTTTTTTTACGCGTGCTCCCGATTTGTATTCAATGGATCTACAAGGTGCAGTTTAATCTTTATAATATCAATTATTGCAAAACATCTTTTCACCCTTGAATCAACCTTTAATTTTGACTTAAATATACTTAGTACCTTTTCCTTTTCTTCTTTCTTACTAAGTACTTAGTTACTTTTGGGCGAAAAATTTTCTTTCTTTATTGGAGTTTTAATATCAATAACGTAATAATAATACAAAACTTATCAACCGCTAATGTATCCTTATAATCCACGAACAATACTCAAACAAGTAAGAGCTTTACGCTTTTACAGCAGGGGTCGATCGACATGTGCGCATACGACGCGTGGCTCGACAATCACAGTAATAATAACTAAAAAAATAATAATAAAATCGGGTGAAGAATAAAGAAAATCACCCCCTGCTCCCCTTGTGCTTTATCTTGTAGACTTGGAAATGTTTAAAGATAATAGGGGCGAGTCCCCTCGTTGCTGTGCGCGCGCGCACCTTTCGCGGGGGTTGTGACTGGGGCGTTGTGACGCGTGCGCGGCGGCGGCGGTTATATTCAAATTTTTGACGCGTCTTCTGTAAGTACGCGTTTTAGGTACTTACCTACAATAAATAAAATTATGGTTGGAAGCGTGTTTATGATTTGATGCTTGCGAGTTAACGGGAATAAGCATTTATATTTTTATAAAATTGCTTTTAAGACACACACAATAGGTTTTCGCACGTTGATAGATGCGTATGTAAGACTTACATTGAATAAAAATGTTATGCATGTTTGAGATATTGTCTTGTTCTAACAGAAACCAATCGTAAACCACATTTTAATCAATTCTTAATTCGTGTGTCGGCTTTTCCTAATAACAAGACATCAAAGACACATCACGAGATTACGCTGATCCGAACGTACTGATACGTCACCGCGTCGGCTTCAAAAACAGAATTCGACTCTACCACAGATTACCGTATTTCTAGCCTTGCCTAGCCACGAGCCTACGATCCGTAGCCATTTCCTACAAAACTAGCCCAGGAAATTAAAGCGCTACGCCATTTTTCTTTGGAACCAGACTAAGGGTATCTGTCGTAGTAGGCAGTACTAGTTTTTGGCAGTTCCCTCATGATGTACAGTCGAAAACATCTTTACTTCGCAAAAAATTGTTACGTAAATGTTTACTTTGCGTTGTTACGTACCTCGCACATAACTGCGCTAAAATCTCTCCCGGATTCAAAATTTCAAACATTGCAAACATAGATTTAGATAATTTTATTTTTTAAAGACTGCAAGATGGTGCCTATTTTAGAATCATGTAGGTATATGAATAATCTTTTTATTTTTAAAGCTCTGTACGTTTAAGTAAATTTACAGACTACTGACAGTTTTTTTTTAAACTACGTCAATATAAATCAAAAGCCAATTACGGAGATATGAATGAAACGAGAGGCCGACGAAGCAAAGGACGCTTTCAAAAAGCCAGAGGTAGGCTTTGTTGTCCACCTTTGATTACCTGTGGACGGCAGAACGCCGACCAAAGACAATATGTGGACGTGAATGAAAGGAGGAATTAGTTTTTGCGCAGTTTTTTTTTATTTCGCGATTCATTGTGAATTTTGTTAGTTTAATTGTTGTTGTTGGTGGATTATTGTTTTGGGAATGTACCTACAAATTGTATTTCGAAGTGGTCAATAATGTAATTCGCATTTTCAAGAAAAAAAATAATCGTTCCGCGTAATTCTTATTTATCGTAAAGCAGCTTAACAGTTCATCAATTTTAAATCAACTGAAATTGTTTCCTATCTCCCAAAATTAATTTCACCAACCAAAGGACTTCAAAATCTACACTATTTTCACTGCTCTAATTCTCATCAAAATTCAATCTTCGATTTAGCAAAAAAACTGACAAGACATGCGGGTTCGCCATATGTTAGCAAGGTGTTCTATCAAAGGGAACTCTTTCGGCAAAAGGTGCAAATTTTGAAGTAGGTCATCGTCTTATTAAAACCTTTTTGCTTCGTGTCATTTCTTCAAGCCTTACCTGGTCGCACGTGGATGGGTAGAAATCAACACATGTTCTATAGAAAAAGTTCTCTTTTCGTATAGGTAATATTTAGATACTACCAACCGCACGGTGTTACCACTTGATAAAAAATCGTGATTTCTTTATTATGTGTAAGTTAAATCATCATCTGCCTAGCCTCTCCCCAACTATGTTGGGGTCGGCTTCCAGTCTAACCGGATCCAGCTAAATACCAGTATTTTACATGGAGCGACTGCCTATCTGACCTCCACAACCCAGTTACTGGGTAATACGATACCCCGTTGTCAGACTTTCGGGCTTCTGACTACCCGTAACGACTGTCAATGATCCACGAATGACAGCCAGGACCAACGGCTTAACGTGCTTTTCGAGGCACGGAGGGGTCTCGGTATGTAAAGATGGTCACCCATCCACAGACCAACCGCGGCAAGAGTAGCTTAACCCGATCGATCGACCTGTGCGGCTGTTATTATTTAGCATCGGGTCCCTCTGTGTAAGTTAAATATTAATGAACTAGCAGCGCCACGCGGTTTTACCTGCGTTAGTTGCGATCCCGTGGGAATAACGGGATAAAAAGTATCCTATGTGTTATTCCTGATTATAAACTATCCGTGTGCCAAATTTCATCTAAATCTGTTTAGCCGTTTGTGCGTGAAAGAGTAACAAACATCCATCCATCCTCACAAACTTTCGCATTTATAATATTAGTAGGATAGTAGGATTAGTAGGATTATACACATAAACCTTCCGGAATAAATTCTCTAAATGATGGTGAAAACCGCAACAAAATCCGTTGTGTATTTCGAAACGCACCAACTTTGAACCGCACTTAAAGTATTCCTCGAAAAAAAAATTAATAAAAATAAAAATATTATAATTTTATTCCTCGAAATGCATCAACGATGAAAAATAGAGAAGAGCATGAAGGATTCGTAATAAATGATATCGATAGACGTTTCATTTGGTGCGTTTCAAAGCTGGTGCGTTTCGAGGAATACCCCATTAAAAAGAACAACGCGGTAGCTCAGACAGACGCGAAAAGCGACTTTAATGTTTAGATATAAATTTATTTATAAAAAATATATAGTATATACCCATGTACCTAATAGTCTTGTTTTTAACTCAAGGAAAAATAAATGTGTATTTACGGTAGAAACCGATGTTTTGTGGTTACTTGTTGTTGTTTTGATAACGTTAAATATATTAAATATTTTATCACTTATGGTTTTTCATATAGGTATATACACCTTGTTACCATTTGGTTTCTTTCTAATAAAAATAAAAGCTAAAGATTTTTTTAATTTTTTAAATTTATTATAAGGACTTTTACACATAGTGCATACCAGTCCCATTATACCCTAACCACATCTGACTGCCAATAGCTTATACTAAAATTATAAATATAACAATTTACTTCAATGCCATTAATCCAAACAGACACTTTGCTACCTTAGAATTGGGTTGACTAAGAATCACATTGAATGTGCCAACATCCAGCCTGTTTAATTCAAAAGCATTTGCTAGACATGTTCTCCCAGATTCAAATCGGACACATTCCAGCAATAAATGATATAGATCTTCACAGACGCCACAATCGTCGCAGTTTGGTGAGTCAGTCTTCCTCATCATAAAATTAAATTTATTGCATGGTATGTGTCCAGATCTGAATCTGTGAGCTGTAACAATCAGTTTTCTATTTAAACTAGTATTTGCGCACCAGGGGATATGAAGGGGCTGACATTGGATGGTTTTGTACCATATTCCTTTTTCTAATGAGCGCTTATTGAAATACTCCTTCCAACTCTCAAAACATATTTGTTTGTATTTAGGCAAAAACTCTGAATAATCTGGTAGGTACAATATTAATTTGTTTACCAGAGGTAGCTGCAAATTTAGCTAATGTGTCAGCCTCTTCATTACCCCTTAAGCCAGTATGAGAAGGAACCCATTGCAATTGCAATTGCAATATTTGGGGAATTGCTCCAATATTATAGAACTTTGTGTAATCTTAGTTTAAGAAAAATAGTGTTGTTTACATTCCCATATAGTAACGGTTTGCCACAGGAAGAAAATAACTTAAGATTTGAACTTAATTTATCATTGTACAATATGACATATAATAATAATTTATTCCATATAGTTGATACTAACAATTATGTTGGTAATAATTTGTTTTTGACAAAAGATAGATACAATATTGATAAGTACTATCTTTCTACCTTTCACAAAAGACAGTTAGCAGTGTCTCTGTCATATTTTTTTTCCACTTCAGCCAAGAATTTGGCTAAACAACTTGCTTCTTTTGAGCAATGCAACAATATCTTGAACTGTTCTGCCAATAATTTGGCAATTAATGACATTGATTTTCATTTAAATTAGAAATTAAGACAATAGAGGCAACCTCTTGCAAAAATGTAAGGAAGGCAAATAATAGATCAAACAAAAGTGTAAAAGAAGTAAATAGTATCAACCTGGTGCATCAAAATATTCAAGGGTTTTTGAACAAAGATTTAGAAGTGGAATTATTCCTGAATTATAACAATATATATATTCTTTGCATAACAGAACATTGGCTCAAAAGCCACCAATTCATGTTCAATTTTAGCAATCACCAGATTGGTAGTTCGTTCAGCAGAGTAAATGCTATACACGGTGGTTCATTAATTTTAGTAAATAGCCAGCTTAAATTTAAAGACCGAAAGGATATTGTGAACCTCTCTGTTGAGCGGACAATTGAAATAGCTTGTATAGAATTGGAGCAGTTCATTATATTAAGTGTGTACAGACCTCCTTCAGGATTGTATGATTGTTTTGAAAAGGTTATGGATGAAGTTTTGCATAAAATTTGTAATTCGAACAAGTCTATCATCACTTGTGGTGATTTTAATATTAATTTGTTAGATAACTCTGGGTTAAGTTCAAAAATTATAAGTTTGTTTCAGTCATACAATCTTGATAACCAATTTTTGGAGCCCACTAGAATAACTCCCACTAGTGCCACATGCTTAGATAACATCTATACAGATGTTATACCATCCCACAAAGAAATTATTAATTTAATAGACTCGGACCACTGCGGACAATTGATCACTATTCCAAATTTAAACAAAAAGGCTACTAAAAAAGATATCACTGTAAACCCAAAAACTACTAAACGCTTGGAAACATTTAAGACTAAACTTCTTAGTAATTTACCACTTTTGTCATCTAATGTTGTCCCTAATCAACAATATAATGATTTTTTTAATATGTATTGTACGCAATTTGATAACACTTTCACTCCAAAGACATTCTCGGTTAATAGTAATGCTTCTTTCAGTGACTGGGCCACCATTGGTATTCATAAAAGTAGAAAACGACTTTATGAGTTGTATGATGAACGGATTTGTATAAATACTGCTGAATTTAATTTATATGTTAAAAATTACTCAAAATTATTTAAAAAAGTTTGTTGTATGGCCAAGTCACGTTACTTGAGTTCAAAAATTAAAAATAGTAGTAATGTAATTAAAATGACATGGAATGTCATTAATAGCGAAACGGGAAGGTCATGCAACCGAGGTAGTGAGTACAGCCTTGCTATTGATGACAATATAATTAAATCAGATTCTCAAGTCGCCGCGGCCTTTGAAAATTTCTTTGCTGAGATTCCCGTATCGACGACTAAATCCCTCAACTCATCACCCTCCGCTGCAGAGTCTTTACTTAAAGAAAACGTTCCAGTTTGTGATTCTGATTTTTCTTTTCAATATGTCACTTGTAAAGATATTATTAAAACCTTTCACACGTTAAATGTTAAAAAGACCCCGGATCTATGGGGTAATTCTGTGGACGTTGCGAAGACGATTATAAACATTGTTGCACCTACTCTAGCTGTTATTTTTAATAATTGTATTGACTGTGGTGAGTTTCCTGATCTTATGAAATACAGTAAAATAATACCTTTGTTTAAATCGGGTAGTACATCAGACCCTACTAATTATAGACCAATTTCAGTGCTACCTACCTTTAGCAAAATTTTTGAAAAACTTATTTTAGATCAAATGCAAAGATTTTTTAATAAACATAAATTACTACATAACAAACAGTTCGGTTTCACAAGGGGTCGTTCGACTACTGATGCCGGTGTTGAACTTTTAGAACATGTTTATAATGCATGGGAGGATAAATGCGATGCTTTGGGCATCTTTTGCGACTTGTCCAAGGCATTCGATTGCGTTTTTCATGAAACATTAATCAGGAAACTGCACCACTACGGAGTCCGGAATGCCGCTTTAGATCTTCTTACTTCATACTTAGGTAATAGGATTCAGAGAGTTGATGTTAACGGGAAAAGATCACCCGGATCAATTGTAAAAATGGGGGTCCCCCAGGGGTCAATTCTTGGTCCTTTTTTGTTTCTTATTTATATTAACGACTTGCCTTACCTCATAAAGGATAATCATGATATAGTGTTGTTTGCAGATGACACTTCACTTTTATTTAAACTCAAACGTCAGCAGCTGGTTACTGACAATATAAATAGCGCCCTCGATAAAGTAGTTAACTGGTTTAATGTTAATAACCTACTTCTTAACGAGAAAAAAACTAAATGTATTAAGTTTACCATACCTCACGTTAGACAAGTAAAAACTAGTGTGCTTATAAAGGATGAAGTGTTGAATCCCGAAGATACCACCGTATTCTTGGGCATAACTTTAGATGCCAAGCTTCAATGGGGCCCCCATATAGATAAATTATCAAAAAAGCTTAGCTCCGCAGCATACGCCGTTAGGAAAATTCGTGACTTAACTGATTTAGAGACAGCCCGTTTAGTATACTTTAGTTATTTTCATAGTGTGATGTCGTACGGTATTCTGTTGTGGGGAAATGCCGCCGATATTCAGATAATATTTGTCTTACAAAAAAGGGCAGTTCGTTCAATTTATAAATTAAGTCCCAGACACTCCCTCAGAGACAAATTTAAAGAGATTAATATAATGACTGTGCCTTCTCAGTATATTTATGAAAATCTTTTGTACGCACATAAAAATATTAATCTGTTTAAAAAATACGGTGATATCCATAATATAAATACTAGGAACAAACACAAATTCGTTGTTCCTACAACCAGGCTTAAGAAAATAAGTGGCTCGTTTAGATGCCAATGTATACGTTTTTATAATAAACTTCCTAGCCACATTCAAGATCTAAGCCTTAATAAATTCAAATCTTCTATAAAGCGGAAACTATGCCAGAAAGCCTTTTATTCTGTTAAAGACTATATTGAGGATAAACATGCTTGGGATTGAGCTGCTCCAATAAATTTACACAGTGAATCTTGTTTGGTTTTTTTTTTTTTTGCTTATTATTTATTTTATTTTCTCTCTTTATAGACGTGAATATTTACTTTGTAAAGTATAATATTATTTTAATTGTCGTGTAGCTATTATTTTAATTGTCGTGAAAGTGAGGACTATGTGGGTCTTTTCTATCTTTTTTTTATGTTTTCCTTCTTAGTTAGTTTTATTCATGATCTGGCAGTTTGAGTAATTTACGCGGCCTACCTAAATGTCCATTCTTTGGTATTGTTTGTCGAATCGTTGAGCTCCTCAAGTTCTGAGTTGAGCTGCACATTTTTTTTGACAAATGGGAGCACTGACTGGACAGGTCCCCTCAATCTGTGTGGTTCTTTCCTCAAAAGACCATTTCAGACACCAATCTACATGGTCCTCAAAATGATCTGACCAAGACTATTTCTGGATTTTTATATACACATTGACATTGATAAATTTTACATATACAGTGACATGAATATTTACTTTGTAAAGTATTATGTTATTTTTAATGACTGTGAATGTGAAGACTATGTGGGTTAATTTTAGTTTGCCTTTGTTTTTTTCTCAGATAGTTTTAGTCATGGTCTGGCAGTTTGAGTAATTTATGCGACCTACCCAAATGTCCTTTCTTTGGTATTGTTCGTCGAATCGTTGAGCTCCCTAAGTTTGAGTTGAGCTGCATGATTAGTGACAAATGCGTGCACTGACTGGACGGGTCCCCTCAATCTGTGTGGTTCTTTCCTCAAAAGACCATTTCAGACACCAATCTACATGGTCCTCAAAATGATCTGACCAAGACTATTTCTGGATTTTTATATACACATTGACATTGATAAATTTTACATATACAGTGACATGAATATTTACTTTGTAAAGTATTATGTTATTTTTAATGACTGTGAATGTGAAGACTATGTGGGCTAATTTTAGTTTGCCTTTGTTTTTTTCTCAGATAGTTTTAGTCATGGTCTGGCAGTTTGAGTAATTTATGCGACCTACCCAAATGTCCTTTCTTTGGTATTGTTCGTCGAATCGTTGAGCTCCCTAAGTTTGAGTTGAGCTGCATGATTACTGACAAATGCGTGCACTGACTGGACGGGTCCACTCAATCTGTGTGGTTCTTTCCTCAAAAGACCATTTCAGACACCAATCTACATGGTCTCCACATGATCTCACCAAGATTATGTCTGGACTTTAAAAGAGACTGTGACCTCTGAGTTTGTTTCGGCCTTTCTTCTCAGAGTAGTCAGATAGGAAACGCCGACCTCATCTCGTTTTAAAAAAAAATATGATTGACGTGTAAAAGTGTTTGTTCAAACCTACTTACAGAAATAAAATCATTTATCATTTATCATTTATCATTTATCATTTATCATTTATCATTTATCATTTATCATTTATCATTTATCATTTATCATTTATCATTTATCATTTATCAATTTCAGAAGTACGCCTCGTTCTGTAAGTTCATCCATCTTACATAGGATACCATAAGCTATCGATGCACCTCTGCAACCAGAGGCACAACGAGCTATGTGTTGTAATGAGCTTTTGCTGTTTTAAAGAAGAGAGAGTTTTTTTTTTTTCATTATGAGTCATAGTTATATACGGTACATAAAATGCTGCTCCTTGACCGTTCACATTCTTAGAACCATCCGTAAATATAGGAAACCAGTCCTTATTTATATTTTAAATGTAACTCATCAATAATTGATTGATTTAATGAACTATTTTCATAAGACTTTTTCGATTTTGTAACACAATCTAAGCTTGACCTATTTCATTAATATCCTGCGTGTGTAAAATGTTGCATTCTATGCTTACTAGGCGTCTGGAGTGGTTTGTTGAGAGGAATAAATTATTGTCTCCATATACATCTGGCTTTAGAAGAGGACAATCTTGTCAAGATTGTTTAGTCAAGTTAGTTAGCCGAATATACTTAGGTTTCGCAATTAATTCCCCAACTGTAACATGTGTTTTAGACATTGATAACGCTTACAATAACGTAGTAATAGATATAATGGCTACAACGTTAGACAACATTGGGATTGGTAAAAGCATATGTAGGTATCTGTGGAACTTTTTGAGCGAAAGACATTTACACATTAAAGATGAAAGTAACCTTAACAACTACTTTGTAAGACATACAGATAAAGGTTTGGCTCAGGGTGATCCGATATCCCCACTCCTCTTTAACATTATTACTATTAAATGTTTTCAAGGACTTAATAACGTCAACATGTACACGGATGATTTCGTGGTGTTTATTACTTCTAATAATCTTAAACAATGTAAACATGATATTCAAACAGCTTTATATAATTTTTGTGATGTTATGAGGGAGGTGGGTTTGGAAGTGTCAGCAACTAAATCAAAGGTTTGTATTTTTTCTAGGGGTTTTAAAAAGTTAAATATTGATTTAAAATTGCATAATTGTAGGCTAGATTTGGTAGATAGCTACAAGTATCTGGGCGTTTGGTTAGGTTTGCGTTGGTCGAAACACATAAATGTTATTTTAGAAAAGGCCAATAAACATCTTAACCTGCTTAGAGTTTTAGCGGGATCTTCTTGGGGCTTGCATCCAAAGCATTTGCGGCACATTTATATCGCGTTAATCAGAAGTCGTTTGGACTACGGTTGCTATTTATATGACTGCAGCGCTAAATGTCATTTGTACAAGGTTACTAAGGTTCAGGCTTTAAGGATTATAGGAGGATTTATTAAATCCACGCCGATCCATGTTATGGAAAGTGAACTCTGTGTGTCTGCAGTTAAGGAGAAAGTATTTAGCATATAAATTTTGCCTTAAGTCTAAATCCCGACTAAACAGTACAATAACTAGTTTGTAATCAGATCTACAATCTTTTCGTAACAATTGTTATTGGAGAAACAAAACGATTCCGTTGCTTGTCTCTGTGTAAGATGAAGTTAAAGATGAACATGTCTAGTGATCCTTTAAAAATGTTTACGTTAAGAATGTGGCTAAAGATTTTAAAACCATATAATTTATTTCTTAATTTGAAAATGTGAATTAAATTGCAGTTAAACATTTTACACTACTCCTAAATGATTAAATAATCATAATGCTTTTAAACAATCATAACCATATCAATTCAAATCAAAATTCATAAACAATTCCAATGATTTACTGCACCAACCGAGGTCGCCGCAATTATCTATGCTAGTGTGCCACAATCTGCTATAATCAATAGCGTTTAGCACACGCCACCCCATCGAAACTCCATGAAAACACCTCATGCAAAACCACACCTTACTCCTTTGCGAATATAATCCAATTTTCATTGGATCAAAAACTAGTATTTAGTTATAACCAATAATGATAGGCCCCTCAAAATATTGCGTTGACACGTGTCTTGTTGCCAGCAGGGATGTTGTGAAGGGCCATGTTATATTGGTATCATCCCCTGTCTACGTTTTATAGGACATCTGTTTGTAAGTTCTTCAACGGGATAAGCGTGACATTTGGTTAAATGTTACTTGAAGGTTTTTTAATTTGAATCCGGTTTTGTTACTCCCACTGGTTTCAGGGGTAGGGTCACAATTCATTAATTAGTTAGGGAAATTAATAAATAGAAACTCTTAGTAAACGTCTTTTTTTAATAGAATTGCATAAGTTTCTAAAGTATTGGGAAGAAAATACCTAATACAATGGCTATTTTTGACGATAAAGAAAATAATCGTAAAGAAAATATTATTTTCTAAAGAGCGAATTTCCGAAAATTTTGATTCCTGTGTCAAACTGTCTTAGTTTAATATACTTTCATGAACTAAAAAAAAAGTAGAATAGTAGCTATAAGAGTTTTAACTAAATCTAAGCTTCCATAAAGCAAAAAAACTACGTCTAGTTAAGGAATTTGTTCAAAACGCTCATGAAAGAAATGAGCGTATAAAAGTTATGGAAATGAGAAGTTAACATCAATAAAATTATTTAAATCACATCGCCCCTTTCAATTAAAGTGCATACATCCATTATAGGGTGGCGCACTTCAAGAGCGGTGAGCGATTTACTTTTGCCTATTTAGCACACAAGAGGAAAGTGCAATAAATGGAGATTTATGAAGTATGTTTTCATAAAAGTACGAATTTATGACTATTTATTATAGATAAATTCATACCTCTGTCTAAGCCTTCGGGAAATGCAGCCGTCATGTGTTATTATAGATTTACAGTTTTTACACTTTCCAATTTTATATACAACATGGCTTACTTTTTCTTAGCGTGTCGATGGCAAAAATAGTAAAAATAAAATAATAATAATATAAAAAAAAAATTAATATTTTTTTTCTGTTGTTTTGCCTTAAATTCAGTAACGCTGACACCATTTATTGACGCAGTTATTGGTTCTTTGCTCGCTTTGTGTACAAGCTTACTACAGTTTATTAAATGCAATCAACATTTTCTGAGTGTCTCATAAATAGAAGACAAAATAGTGCCTACTTTAAAAATTTTGCTACAAATTAAAAAGTCTATCTCTCGTAACTTGCACCGTTGTTGACGCGACGCTCACACAAGACAGGAAACGTGGAGCACACACAGTCTCCACAAAAGAGAACATATAATTACGATATCGCGTAACAGAACAGATAGCAAGAAAATGGCGGCAAGTGGCTCACTTGTCGCTTCCTTTGCCTGAATAGAGCACAGGATTTAAAAATTATACGCTATCGTATGACGTCTATTCGTTTGGCGGGCTTTTTTAATCTGTGGTTTGACGTTTTGTAAGAGATGACATTTGATACAGTTTAATAAATAAACAGGTCAATCACCCTGTTTGCAACATAAAAGATACAAAGGCGGCCTTAAAGCCTTGGATATTAGACCTGTTAATGAGCTGTCTTTTTTCAATTTTTAAGTAACTGAATTGTGTCGTGGGATTTTGTGACAGAAAGTTAATTTTTGAGCAGTGGTAGCCATTTTGATTGGTATTTATTGCTTAAATAATGATTAGTCTGTGCAAAAATATGTGACGTGTAGGTTTTAGTCATTATTTTGGTAAACACCAGAAACATAGGTACTTATAATTTGAAAAAGTGGAAATGAGGGAAGGACTGTACCTAGGTACAACACATTTTACATTCCGGCGGAAGTCATAAAATTAGTGAGAGGGGAATGTATATGAATAATTTTATAACAAGTGATCCGCAGTGCAATATAAGACTTTTAAAGTTTTTTTTTTTTGTGGTGCGTATAATAAAGGATTATACCCAAATACCAGCCACAAAGGATAAAACAACTAAGGAAAAATGTGAGATCACTTTATCAAGCTTTCTTTAATGTGTTCAATAATTGAACTTGGTTTGAAGCTTACTTTAATGTGTTCAATAATTGAACTTGGTTTGGCAACAGCCTTATCTACAATTTTGTGCATTCAATTCATTGGACTACTTTTGATTTATGTATCTGCGAACTTTTATACTATTATTTTAGGTTATGTGCATTGACTAGCTTCTACCCGCGACTTCGTTCATGTGAAATTTCGAGTTCGACCCACGCGTCGCATCTCATCGCACGCTCGCGCTATTACTTCGTTTTCTCTTAGAGTTTTTGTGACTTTTTCTTTTTGCTCGGGTTTTATGGATCGTAGCGTGATGTTAAAGCCTATCTTACTCACGAAACGGGCTACCAAATGTAAAATATTTTTTCTAATACGACTGGTAGTTCCAGAGATTAGCGCGTTCAAACAAACTTTTCATCAGTTTATTATTAATATATACAATAATATACATAGATATATAGTATAGATAGGGCATCAATCTAACCCTAAAAATACAGGAAAGAAGGAAACACACTAAATAATGGGTAATTGACAGCCATATTGTTCTACACCAGCTGCATTCAATACATAATGTGAAAGAATTTCGTTGTAAACTAGTGTATTAGTTCCGTACATTCCCACAGGTCACTTCCCCTTTGTGATACTGTAATGTAATTATTACACCTGATTGTAGGGTTAGAAAATACAATTCATCAAATATTTTGTTGGGTTATTTTTTACAAACCAAATATGTTTTATTAAAATTAGTTTGTGTATTTAATGAAAATGTTAGTTTGAGTGTACAGGCAAAATAAAGAAAGCACTCACCTAAACCAAATATGGTGTTTTTTCTTTCTTACTAGAATCCTAAAAAAATATTGAAAAAAAAAAATTGAAAATACAGCAACAGCACTTTGTTAACGCCAAGATTTTTTATGTATATATTTTTTTTGTTTTAGTTTTTATACCAATAAATTAGAAACTATCACCAATAAAAATATAAATCTATCAAATAAAAGTTAACTTTCTCTTGGTCAGTACTCAGTACCAGCGGCCGTGCGTGACTCCGGCCGGAAGCGGGCGCCGCCATTGTGACGTAGCTTCCGTGCTCTATGGCTCGTATCCGCTCCCGCGCATCGCTTGCGCTATCGCGATCTTGTTATTAAGATCGTCACCAAGTGGGTAGTTACATTTATTAGCTTGTTGTATAGGTAGTGCAATCCACGAAGACGCGCCCCACTCTTCTTCCGAATCGTTAGTGGTTATCGCTAGTTAATTCCATTAGAGTTTTAGTACTTTCGATACAGACTAATTACCAACTAATAATAATTAGTGTTTAGTGACAAAACTAAAACACTACCGGAATGTTGCACACTTCTGCTGTAAGCATTAGGAAAAAGAGTGGGGCGCGTCTTCGTGGATTGTACTAGGTGATGAAAACGAATTTATTAAATGTGGGTAGTATTTCCAAATATACATAATCAGCCTATAATGTTCCCACTTCTGGGACTCCCATGTATCCCCATTGTATTTGGGAGCAGTTGTGGCCCAGTGGTATCGCCCGCCACTTACGAGCTGTAGGTAATAGTTCGAAACCAGGCAGGCGCTTTACTTTGTGTTATAGAGGTATGAGGAACAGGGTGTAAAGTTCACTCAACCTCCATAGAAAAGGGAGGATCCTCCGACCAGACGGGTGTTGTGTCTGGCGGGCAACTGCCCAATGATTCATGTCGGGCCGTTGTATCTATGCTAGTTGCGCGGTAAACTCTGCTTGCGAGATGCAGGATTTTTGTGACGTCAGTATGACGCGTTGTTCGCATGTGGCGCCGTTGTAGATACCGCTACAGTGTAAATAATTTCATCATCACTGCTCTCAAAACGGTGAAGGAAAACATCGTGAGGAAACCGGCATGTCCTAGAATCAAAAATTCGAAGACATGTGATATCTACCAACACGCACTCGGCTCGCGTGGTGGATTACGGCCCACTTCCTCTCATAGAGACGAGGCCTGTGTACCAGTAGTGGGTACATTATAAGCTGATTATGCTATAAGGTTAGAATATTTTTTAGGCAGCTCTGTAAGCTATTCATTTTATTTTACCTTTATTATTTTATTACGGACACAAACGGTGATATTATGTCTCTTTTATTACAGATTGATTTTGGTTTTGGTGTGATTTTGAATTAAAAGCTGTTAAGTTCACATAACCAATGAGAATCAAATAAGATACGATGTTTATATAAATAAATACTCTTTCTTCTGACTGTTTCATTTATTATTCATGAATATTTCAAGATAATAAGTACTTGTGAAGATTTTTTTTTACACTTTTGTAAAAGAAGTATAATGCATATGAAAATAACTATTCTCTGTCTGAGTATTACCTCACAATTGGATAGAATTGTCTATAATTTACCTACCTACATTTTAAATGCAAAAGGACTATGGCCAAAATGTAATTAAAAATTAAATGCTATATGATTATAAGCCGACCGCTTAACTGAGACGTTGCTTGAGGTAGCTGCGCGGTGCGGGAGGGGTGATAGTTGTCACAAGTTGACCAATCACTGAGCTCACGGATCACGTCACCACATCCCTCCCGTACCGCGCTGCTACCTCAAGCAACATCTCAGTTAAGCGGTTGGCCTATAGAATCACAGTTGTTTAATGCGAATTCTGGCATTAAGTCCGCTTCTGTACATGTATGTACTTGAAGTATTAAATAAATAAATAAATTATGTGAAGAGCTTTTCATAACATGCACTCGGAACATAATGTGACGTAACATCACGCTATCTTTTCCATTAAGGGTAAGGCAGAACACCCGAAATTCTCGGTATTAGGTACGTTGTAACACCTACTGGCCAATTCTTAAATCCTATTCTATTATCTGTGACAACCTCCACAGGGTATGAAGGTATTACAACCTCGTGAAAGCCTCGAAAAATAATCGAAGCAGACTAGGAAACATGAACAAAAGGTCTAAAAAGAACAATAAATAAACAAGCAGTTTTTATAACCAACCGCTTCGGGAAAACGATTCGAATCTCTCAATTTTGCCTTTTGCGAATTCTTCGTGATTCTTTTTCGGGAAATCCCGATCTTTTTTTCCCGAAAATTCTGCAGCCCTTACTACGATCACTTAACGAGAATAATGGTTACATGACCACTCAGACAGAACATTGCAACAACGATGTTCGATGGTAAAAAAATCAGTCGATCGAACAAGAGTTACCGTAAAAAAAACTCACTTGCGTTTAAAAATCGTGGGATTTTAAAACAAAAGCGCATCGAGTGGAGCCGAGAGATGATTAGCTGTATGTATCGGATTGAAGGATATTGTGATCTTTTTGCGTTTTGTTTAGGAACATGCTACGAATATGTAAAGGTGGGTTCAGAAAGTCGTTTTTATTAAAAATATAATTCCGCTCACCCGGCTTACGATTGCGACTCAACCGTTTCTCAGCTAACTGACATAAAAAAAAAACTTGAAAAAAAAATAACATACAAAAGCACAATAATTGCAGCAAACATCTTTAATTAATTAAGTCTCTCATCGCGGTAAAAGCGTAATCTAAACCGAAATAGGTTAAACAAAGGCAGTGTAGTCGTGGCTCAAGCGAGCCGTGGGCCTGCGCTGGCTGGCTCTGCGCTGCCGGGCTCAAACGAGCCAACCGGCTAATCCCAGCGCATCTGCGCCGTAATGAGCTACTCAAGTACACCCTAACCTGTTTACATTGTAACTTTATTGTGTTTTTTGCTCGACTCTTTCTTTCCTATGTAACGAAATGATTTTTTTTTCCTACCCACAGCCCGTAATAAAACGAAATCTGGCGTCGGTACTGCCTTTGTCTTTTAAGCGATTTATTTTTAATTACGAACGTACGTAGTTGTGTGGATTATGGGTAAGATGCACTGCTCCAGGGGTTTGGTTTGGTTTCGCGAATGTGATTTGGATTTGAAATGTTTCTTTAGTAGTCTTTTTTTGTAGTAGAGACAAGGCTTTGTGAAAGATATTTCAGCCTTCTATAGCGCACCCTACGTTCAACCCAGCTACGTATCTTTCTAATCTTTTGACTAAGGCATGTAATTATCTCATATCCTTACCATTTTTTCGTTCTTAGAGAAAATAAACTTTTTATCGAACATTATTTAAGATATGTTGGAGGATCATCATCTGCCTCGCCTTTTCCCAACTATGTTGGGGTCGGCTTCCAGTCTAATCGGATGCAGCTGAATACCAGTATTTTATATGGAGCGACTGCCTATCTGACCTCCACAACCCAGTTACTGGGTAATACGATACCCCTTGGTAAGACTGCTTGTCAGACTTTCGGGCTTCTGACTACCCGTAACGACTGTCAAAGATCCACGAATAACAGCCGGGACCAACGGCTTAACGTGCTTTCCGAGGCACGGAGGGGTCTTTGTATGTAAATATGGTCACCCATCCACAGACCAACCGCGGCAAGCGTAGCTTAACCTGATCGATCGACCTGTGCGGCTGTTATTATTTAGCCACAGGCCCTCTGTGTAAGTTAAATATCAATGTAATATACACATAAACCTTCCGGAATAAATTCTCAGATATATTGGAGGATATTTTTCATATCTTAGCCAAACTGCTAGCCTGATATTTTAAGTGCCAACCAAACACCTAAGAGTAGTTTACCGTTTCATGTATATCTCAACACTTTACCACCACAAAAAGGCAAACATTACTCGAATAAAACGTGTGTGCGCAACAAAAAAATATTACCATACAACAGATAATCATAACGGCACGATTCTCGCCAAAGTTTTCACAAAAGTGGACGATACAAAGCAGCTAATCAGGCTGGTACATGCGTGGCCCCATTTCACACATTGTCTGTTCCCAGTTCCGTGATTAAGAGGATTGTCGCCACTTCCCTGGGATATTAAAAGCGCATCTTGTCTAGATGCGTGCTAGAAAGTTTAGCTAGCGTTTTGTTTTAGCTTATGTGCCGTTTTTGTTTTGTTTTTTTTTTGTATTTTTTTTTGTTTGAGCTGACATTTTTTGTTTCAAATTTCGATTGTTTGTTTATGCCTTTTTGTGTAGGTGTTTTATTTATGTGATATTTTGTAGGTATTATGTTGGTTCGAGCTTAGATAATGATGACTATGAGAAAATGCTGAAAGCTTAGCATCAGATGTCGGATTTAACGAATTGCAGTTTTTTATTCATGATTCCAAAGCTAAATAACGATTTAATATCAATTAACTTACTCCTTTAAGTATTAACATGATAAATTACGCGATTAAAATCATGAAACAAATATGATGATGCAGCACAGAGATTAATAAAGAGGGCTCTCAGAGGGCTGTGGAGAAAGTTGGGAGGATTCACTAATTCCATCCGATCGATAAGAACTTTCACCGGAAATGAATCCTATTTCTATTAAAATCTATTGTTATCTCTCTTCCGGTGTATTTTAAGACAGTTATATAATATGTGGCGGCTTCAGTTTATTAGGTTACTTTCGTTCTCAGAAATGGAAACTGAATTAGAAGTAGTATTGTTTTGTTAGGATTTAGTTTCAATTGCATAACATTTAATTGGTTTAGATTTAGAATATCTATACCGAATTAACCGTTTAGATGAGCAAATGTTTTTAGTAGTCATGAAATCTGGAATTCTTGCAATAGCTATGATACTAAGTAAAATGTTTCTCTTTGAAATTCGACTAAGAAGAATTTTTTGTAAGAAACCATGAATTAATTCTAATTCAAAGATTTCAGTCATCATAATGTTTTTAACACATACATAATCAGTCTATAATGTTCGCATTGTTGGAACACAAGCCACCTTTCGGTTAGAGGGAGTGGGCCGTAATCCACCACGCGGGCCTAGTGTGGGTTAACACGGTCATATCTTTGATAAATATTTTTTTAAAACAATTTTTGCACCTCAGAGGGCATTCCTGTATTTATAAAAAAACGTTCGCATTATTAGCTTCAATCTGTCAAAAATACCTTTAACTTCCCTTTATTTTTGACAATTTTATGACATTGAATGTCGCTGAGATGAGATTGCGACTAGATGTTAGCCTTCTTGCATATAAATCTAAATTAAATATCAATAATCTATAACTTAAATCGACAGTAAAATCTTAACTTCACCACGGCCTAACAGCTTACCTTTAAACACCACAGCCTAACAGAAACAGTAGCACAACTCGAAATGTTTATTAAAAGAAAAAAAAAAGTAAAGTTCATTGGCCTGATGTGAAACATCGGGTCCTGTTTGTCATGTCAACAGATACCTATTACTTTCCGACGACAACTGTCAGACTTTTACGTTTATTGTAGTTTTGTACTTTTGGTAGCATTGTGTTTATGTTATTCGGCTGGACTGTGTATCTGACGATATAGGGATGTAACTGATTTGTTAGTTTGTAACTCTGTCATAGGATTTTGTTGCATATTTCGGTTGAGGTAGTGTCGAGATTTCCGGAAAAATCTTTATATACAGTTTTTAGTTTTACTGGTACTACCAGTCAATGATATAGTTTTTGTTATGACTGTACGAGTAAGTATATCTTAGAGACTGCCGTAGTAACTAATAGTTTGTTTTAGTTCAGAATTATTATTTTTTATTTTTTTTACTGGCCTTAATGTCCATTGCTGGGCAAAGACCAGCTGTCCAGAGCTGAATTGTGAAAGGTTCAATGGTTTCCGACTCCTGAATCCTACATAATTATCTTACTCTGTCGAGCCATCGTTTTTAGTTGGAAAACTACAATACTTGATGACCTAAAGCATACTTCTCTTGTGTGGCTAACATATGCTTATAAATGTAAAAAAAAAGCAATCTGTAACAGTCAGCGTCATTACAAAGAAATTTACAACCAATACATCGCCACAAATGTCGGCAAAGGTGTTCAATTTTATGCGCACGCGCGGAACATATGTTTGCGTCGCGTGGCCAATGTTTAACCAGACATTTGCACAAAAAATTGATGAGCCTACTCACGGTGTGGTCTGAGCTATCTAAACAGATTGTGTTGTGGATTTTTTTTAAAGATTTTTGTTTAATTTGCGATAGTTGTCAAACTGCTTTTTTAAGATAACCCTTTAGCTTTCGATTGGGTGTGCTAATATTTAGATTTTTTGTTGGCCCTGATTTAAATGTGTAGCAAGTTTTTCTAGAACCATCTGTTAAATGCGTGCTCCGGAGATTATAAATATTGATGTGTTTTTAGTTTTACATGCAAGAAGATGGTTTTTGATTGAGAACAGATAATTTTTTTTTATTGCTAAATGTGTCTGATCTTAACCTCGATTACGTCTGAATTTTATTTTAATTATGTTCATTTTTTGTTACCAGTAGAGTAAAGCCGTTGACATACATTAATAAACCATAACCACAATGAAATTAACAAATCAATCTAATCAAAACACATTAAACACCACAACAAACAATAAGCATTTCCTAAACAAGTGATAAAAATAAACGGTGGTAATTCACGAATCAGATACAACACTGTAGTTAACCCTCCCACGGCGATCGCCTTAAGTATAAGGAACATACGTCGTGCTCCCCCAAGCAGAAAACACCTATTTAAGTGTTAAGGATCGGTGCGAGTGTTAGCGGATTATAAGAAACGAAACGTCTTAGGATATTTTCTTGACTTTTTCTAAAAAAAAATGGTGGAAACTTTTTATTTGTAATGAAAAAGTAATAATTAAAGTAAGAGCTACAGTGTGGAGGTAATAAAAGTTAATGGTTACGAAGAATTGATTTTAAATAAAACTGTACCAATTTCACATATACCTGGATTTTTTCCCAATAAATACAACAAATAAGCTTCCTTCGCTCCATTAGTAACGGTAGGTAAATATTATTTTAAAAATGAAATTTACAGCACCCCACGCAAATAATAGGTGAAAATGTAAATATTATAAAAAGTCCTCACATGTTTTTATACAACTCTTTTAAATACTTTACGCGTTATTAAAATAACGCATCCCCAATAATTGGGTGGCGTCATTTTTCATCATTCATTTTTCTTTTTAATCGAATTCTGTTAATATCTGTTATCGGTGGCAGTTGTTTTAATATTAAGCGTTTTTATTATCCGCATTTATTGGCTACATGGATCAAGGTCCTGTCAATTTAAACGTTATTTTTACACTGCTATTTCTATTGACACAATCATTTTTAAGAAATCACTCTTTCACTATCGGAGCGGAGCGTTTTTAGATTCTTAGTCGCTCCGCTTACAGTAGCACCGTGCTTTAGTATATTTAACTAAACGGTGTTTACATCGTCTTGAGACGGAGGGTTAAGAAACTGCTAGGGGTGTCACGTAACAACGTCGTAAATTTTAGGAACACGCAATGTAAACGTAGGGGTTTGTTCCATTACCTGTTAATTTGAGGTATTTGTGTCGTTTATGGTTTATTGGTTATGTTATTAGTAGAGGGTAGACTTTGAGGAATGAGCGTGTTTTCTTTTTCTTGGAACTTATGAGCAATGGGGAATTCGACTATGGAGATATTTGTTGGTTCTATGTTATAGTGACTCAATCAAGTCAATCTTTCCAGCCTCCCAACTATGTTGCGGTCGGCTTTCAGTCTGCTGAATACCAATATTTTCATGGATGGATTGCCTGTCTGATATCCACAACCCAGTTATTGGGTAGCACATGACTAGTCACTGAAAGCTTTGATAATTTTTGTTATTAACGAAAAAAAAATGCTTTTATATTATAAATATACTTCCTTCAGGGTTTATCAAGTCCTTTAAAGTTACTTCATACATCTTGTCTAAACTAAGAAACCAGAGGGCCAAACCGTGTTTTTAAGAATCGCCTTCGCATTTCAATCTCAGTCTGTATCTGTCGAAAATACTTTTAGTTTACCTATATTTTTGCCCAGTTTTTACATTGAATGTCACTGAAATAAGATTGCAACAAGATTTGAACGTTTTGAAATATAGGAATCGGCCTTCTAAATTTCTTAAAATCTTTTTGTGACGAATTATTTCCAGTTTCTCTTTGCCAGCCCTAAGATCGGCCACACAATCTCACGGCTTTATCGAGAGCACTCCGGAGCCCTCAGAGGAGGCCCCGATGTTCACACTCTTATTTTATTGCTCTTTTATAGATGTGAACTTCCTAAGTAATGTCTTCTCTTTGAGATAAAGATTGAGATAAATGTGTTTTATTATTTTTTCAGACATTTCTTTGGGACGATTTTTATTGCTTGATTATCTTGTAAGAGTGATTTTGACGTGTTGCTCTTATTTACTTTTTTGTCTCTCACTGTTTGCAATTGCGTTTAAAGCCTGATTTTCACGATGCCATTTAAATGCCTCGGGCATCAGCATAGTCAGCCTATAATGTTCCTACTGCCGGGACACAGGCCTCCTCTTGGTGAGAGGAAGTGGGCCATAATCCACCACGAGGGCCCAGTGCGTTTGGTAGATGTCACATGTCTTTGAATCCTGGGGCATATCATAGTTAAGCAACAATGATAGATGTACTGTCTAAACAGTGTTCAGATGATGCAATTAATTTTTGTTGCTTTAATTTCATTGTATACCAAAGGCAAGAAACTTGCATGAGGGGCTTGTGGCTAAGAAATAATAGCCGCATGGTTCGATCGATCAAGTTAGCTACGCTTGCCGCGGTTGGTGCGTGGATGGGTGACCATCTTTACATACCAATATCCCTCCGTGCGTCGGAAAGCACGTTAAGCCGTTGGTCCCGGCTGTTATTCATGGATCTTTGAGGTCAGATAGGCAGTCGCTCCATATAAAATACTGGTATTCAGCTGCATTCGGTTAGACTGGAAGCCGACTCCAACATGTTGGGAAAAGGCTCGGCAGATGATGAGGCAAGAAACTTGCATCGTGTTTAATGGGTCTTAAACGATTAACTTAAGTTTATAGTATGCATTTTGAAACTGCGGCCTCTAGAAATATAAGCAAATAAGTTAGAACAACTGCAAAAACCCTCATATAAAACCAAGATGCTTTTAATTCAATCAAAAGAAATAGTATAAACCACACAAAAGTAAATCAAACTCAAACAAACGCCAACCGCTCCAGCTGTTTCTATTAGTAATTAGATCCGTATGAGGAGAAGATACCCCTAACCATCTGTCGGTAAACTACTGAGACAACTCAAACATTTGTATGTAAGTACATAACGTTACTGCCGTCACTACGCTAAGTACGTCCACAGTACGTCCCTCGGGTGGACATCCGTCCAGGCTTCGTTCACTCTTGTACACATTGGCCCCGATTCTGTTGTTCACAAACTAAACTAAATTAAAGTTCATTGCATCTTTTTCTTTCTATTTCAATATGAAAAGGACAGAAGATAAATATTAGTTTAGTCCCGTCAAATTATATATACATAGACAAGTTTAGACGTAATTAAATAATTGGCTACTAAAAATACGTCAATTTACGTCAGGCGCTGATTCATTTGACAGGACTAAACTAATATGTATTTATCTTCTGTCCTTTTCATAATGAAATAGAAAGAAAAAGATGCACTGAACTTAAATTTAGTTTAGTTTGTGAACAACAGAATCGGGGCCATTACCAGGAATAGGACGTTTTAGGGAGGGAAGGTACTTTGCTGGCGGACCAAGCGTGGGAAGTTTTTGTTCTACCATCAGACATTTAAAAACCTAATTTTTAAATGTCCTGTGACATGATTAGTACCTAAAGTTGGCCTGTTCATTTTATTTTATTTTTACCGTCCTACATATGAAGATGTATATTTAGTCGCAAGTGGTCTCTGAGCTTATAGGTTATGGTTTCCATTCTCTCTCGGATCAAACATATTAACTATCAATACATTTTTTTTCGATTTTGATTTTTTCATGTCGGATTTGCACACCCACCAGTTTGCTTCTTCATTTTTACCATTCACAACCTCAAAGTTTCATTTAAAAAAAAAAATTTTGAAGCTATTAAAAAACCGATCAAACGTCACTAGCTTTTCTATTTTAAAATTAATCAATATAGACCATTATAATCACTCTCTATTCTTACGTGGTCCGATCGATCATAATTTAATAAAGCGCGTGTTAAAGGTTTTTATATGCTATGGAGGCTGAGTGGGGGCTTATGCAATAGTTTAAATCTGTCATGGACACTTGGGGATATATCACGCGGGTTTTGAAAAATGGTATCTAGGTAGGTAAATTATGCGGGATGTTTTTTACGAAATTTTATTTTTAATAAGACGTTATAAAAAGAGAACAGCAAATGGAAGAATTTGGATTTTGAAAGCCCGGTTTAAGGATAGCTCTTTAAAACATCACAATGTGAGCATCTTAATAAACATAATTATGATTAACTAGTTGTGCCCCGCGGTTCCAGCTGCATAAGTGTCGATCCCGTAAGAATATTGGGATAAAAAGTAGCCTATATGTTAATCCAGGGTATCAGCTACCTCCATACAAAATTTTATCAAAATTGGTCCAGCCGTTTGAGCGTGAAGAAGTAACAAACATATAAACACACACACACTCACAAACTTTCGCCTTTATAATATTAGTGCGAAGTGTGATGTGATGTGATACGTTAGTTGGTTAGAAGCCAGAATCAGAATCAGAATTATTTATTTGTAAACATAGGTCAGATTACAACGCCAAAAAGAGATGTGTAAGGACATACTTTTTTTTTAGCCTTTACTGTCCCGTAAAGGCCCCAAGGTCTTCCAGGAACTCTTTTCCCGCGCCACCTCGAACCTGCCCTCGCGGTACACGTCCAGGACATAGAACATACTTGCATATTTTATTTTGTTACCTATAGTACGAATCATTTGATCTGACTTGGTTTCCGTACTTTTCGGGTCCCTACCCACTGAAATTCAGCGTTGTGCTGTGGGTCCCCATAGCACAGCATCATGATGAGTGGAAGCCTTCATGTCACAGTCGTGACGTGCAGCCGTCTGCTATTTCTGCTTTGTGCTCGTGATTATAGATATACTAGCTGACCCCGCAAATGTCGTTTTGCAAAAAAAAAAAATAGATAGTAGCCGATTCTCAGACCTACCCGATATGCACACAAAATTTCATACAAATCGGTCCAGCCGTTTCGGAGGAGTATAGGAACTAACACTGTGACACGAGAATTTTATATATTAGAAGATTTTGTTTTTATTTTTCCTTATTATTAGCAAAGGCTTGTCAACTGAAAAAATCTAATTAGTCCGTCAGTTAGATTATCAAAAAATATTTGACCCGTATTTTTTCTTTTGCTACGTAAACCAAAATTGAAGAAGATATGACGCTTTTAAATTCTCAATACCTTGGTATAATTTTTAGTGCGTTCTGACGTCACGAGCCCACTCCCGAGTTTCGATGCGTTTTAGCTTTGTCAATATTCATTGATTTACAAAAAAATATGTGTCCATTATTTTCCAATACTCTAACTGACGGACTAAATAGATTTTCAATTTATTGATGGTGGAAACCAGTCTATTAATTATGTTTTTGTATCCTATTTTCCATTCTTTCTTTCACCGTCAAAATTAGCCATTATTTACTTCACTACTATCCCAGACTAAGTAGTAAAAACTTCAACCCACTAAAAACTTAAGAACACTAATCGAACTAAAAGTTTTTCCTCAAAATCAATTACAAGTTGGTCCCAAATATGTGGCGGTCCCCAATCTTGTGTGATCGGCGGTGAGCCTGGCATCCCTTCAATTTAACTTGTAAGATCTTGGAACTTGAACCTTGTGTGGTAATTAACTATGTGGGTTAGATTGGAAAGCTTTTACATCACTAAAGCGGCAGCTATACCTTCTCGCCGTAGGATATAGAAATAGAATCCACTCAAAATCTATCGTCTTGGTAAAAGAGACTTGAAACCAAATTAGCATTGGTCTTTAAAACATAAAAAAGCAGTCAAGTGCGAGTCGGACTCGCGCACCGATGGTTCCGTACAAAGTACGTATGTAACTGCAAATTTACGGTTTTCGGTTTGTTTTCTTTACTTGTGCTATGACCTTGCTTCTTGCCAAATTTCATGATTCTAGGTCAGCGGGAAGTAGCCTATACATTTTGATTCTCTTGAGAGTGTCGAAATATGCGCTTTTTGCGGCATAAGCGGCCGTATCTTTTTTTTACGTTACCTTAGAAGTTTGTTTTTTTCACAGCTTCAAGAAACCGCAAACTTGAGTACATGGTTTTAATTTCAGCTCGATACCTTAATGGGTTCCCGAGATAAAGGGTCTTGACAAACAGACGGACGGACGGACGGACAACAAAGTAATCCTATAAGGTTTCCGTATTTTCCTTTTGAGGTACGGACCTCTAAAAAACAAGTTCCATTAAGCATCGGATCAAAACTGATTAAAATTGTATCTATCAATGAATTTATAGCTATCGTTACAGTTGCAACTCTTTTATTTTTTATTATTTAAACTAGTCTTGCTTTTTCAATTCACTTTCGACATTGGCAGAATGGTATTGCTTGCCATATTATGTATGAAATAGCATGCGTGGTGGATTACGGCCCACTCCGTCTCACAGAAAGGAGGCCTGTGTCTTAGCAGCGGGGATATTATAGGCTGATTATGCTGCAGATAGAATTCCTAAGCATGAAAAAATGTATGTCAAATTACACAGCCAATAACCGGAAACAAGAGACCATAACTCTTTATTTAAATAGAATCTCCATGCAAAATTATTTATTTCAATATAGAAAAAAAAAAATCCAGCAGAAAACAAAACAACCAATGAGACGTAATCTTACGGCACGCGCACGCGTTTAAAAAAGAGCCAACAAACAATACGCCATTAAACGCGAACAAAAGGAGCAAAAGCCAAGTCGGGGACAATTAAAACAAGAAATAATAAGGAGTTGTGATAATAAGTATTATTATATCGTGGGGCAGAGGGTCCTGTACACCTGGCACGCGATTCCCCTCGAAATATTAAAATGTTGAATTTTTTAGCCCCTTTTAAAAGATGTGTTCGGCTCCCAATTGGATGTTTGAGGCGGAGAGAATGAGATAATTTCTTTCATTGAGAAATAAGATAATGAACGGAGTTTTGTTTTTGCGACTGATTCCAACGCCAGATAATTTTTTCGGTAAATAATTTTGAATTTTTGACAGTTCTTCAAAAACTGTCAGACATCCATTTTATTCCATGAACAAAAATTACCTGTCTCTTGAAAAATCAGCTCTTAGGCGTCTTTGTATAGATTAACTTGATGCAGTAATTTTCTTATGCGGATTGAAAAAAAGGAAAGAGTTTTTTAACACGTTATGTGCTCCATTTAATAAATGTTGCCTTTTCTTTAGATTTTATTCCTTTGTCTTTATCATTGTGTTAGGCAAAGTCTATATTGAAATGTATATTTAGAATTGAGTAACTTTAAATGTACCTACATAAAATCCAACAAGGTGTTGAATAAAAATGTTAAAATCCTTTGTTTTTTTATAAAATGGCGTCATTCTCACCTATTCAATATATTTCCAAAGTTACTCTTTAATCACCCACTTGTTGTATAAAATCATCATAATATTTCAAGTGATGCATCCTTATTTGCATGCTCAATGCTCAAGCTATGCTTAAACGTGCGCGTGCGCTGCTTCGTCACATCTGTCAGTACCACCTGGTCAACTTGGTGCATTTCTGAGCCCCATTGTACAAGTACTTGGGGGAAATAGTATTTAGTGAAGAAAAATAATAGTTATGTAAGTGGACACGCTAGGCACGTAAGTGTTTCAAAATATTATTCTTAGTTTATTGGTGTTTTGATGATGGTTGGAGTCCTTTGAAAAACTATCCTTTATCCAGATATATAGATAGCAGTAAACTAGTAATGCTATTGTAACATATAGAGTTGAATTAAATCTTGTAGCTGGGGTCTTTTAATATGCATTTATACCGTTTTTGGTACAAGAAAACCTACGTTTTTTTGGACGAGAAATTGAGACAAAACTTCTACTCAGGAACTATGGTTAATTCGTTCAAAGCTTTTATTAAGCATTAGCTTCTGCCCGCGCTATTACTTTGTTTTACTTATCGTTCTTTCTGCTTTTTTCTTCTTTGCTCTGGTTCTAAGGACCGCAGCGTAATGTTACATAGCCTCAAGAATTAAGTTGTCCAATGCAAGAAGATTGTTTTCAAATCCAGAGATTTCTTTTTGCTAACACATAACGCACATACGAATAAAGACTTAGTAGATAGGTGTGTACCTGCCTAAAAACTGTGTTCGTGTAAAACTATACTTACTCATCTACATACCATATTCATTAATACCTATTCATTCCCACAACAACACGTAATTACACTCAATTATGTTAATTCAATTCATACATCCTTATGTACAGGTGTACCAACCTTTCAAGAGTAATTGGCGTGACTTCAGGAAACGGAAGTGCGTTTAGCCAATGGCGGGCCGTCACGGAATGCGCCCGCGCCAATGGAATGAGGACTGGAATACGTAGTTCGGTTTTTATTAAAGATGTTGATAGATACTGATGGTTATCCGATTGTATGGACATGATAATATTGTTATTGTTCAGGTTTGTTATGGTAGTCAAAGAATAGGGCGGTAACGGTAACTATATGTCATTTTGGTTGAAATTGTATGGAACGATTCACCTTTTTGGAGGCGGCGTTTCCTCACTCGAGTGTCGTATATTTGTTTCTGTTTTTCTTTGGCCTATAGTCAAGGCTAATTTATGCATTTTCGTAATGTTAGGGAATCATTACCTCTACGTCGTTTCCTGATATTTAGGCGTTGTCTACTCACTAACGTTTGGATAAGCTTGTATTGATGTTTTTTTTGCAGTCCATATAACCTTATAGAACTATGAGGAACAGAGTGTAAAGTTCGCATCTTCCTCATCAGGGAGGATCCTCCGACCAGACGGGTGTTGTGTCTGGCGGGCAACCGCCCAATGATTTATATCGAGCCGTTGCATATATGCTAGTTGCGCGGTAAACTCTGCTTGCGAGATGCAGGATTTTGCGTGACATCAGTATGACGCGTTGTTCACATGTGGCGCTGTAGATACCGCTACAACCTACCTATAGTTAAACATTTATAGACCCGTTTAGCTACACAATGGATTGTAATTGATAATAATGATTTCACTATCTCTTGCAAGTCGCCCATAAGATGGAAGCGTTTATCATCCGCTTCCTTCGATTCGTCGGTATATAGCGTTCAAAAGTTCTTAAGTTTTTTTTTCTAAATATGTACTTTTTTTTCTCTCATTTAGGTAACATGCGTTCGTTATCATACTCAGATGTCACTTCGTGGACAATAGTGTCGGTTATGCGTTTTTTTGACAGCAAAATTAAAAATTTTTGTAAATGCTGTAATGTATAACTGTTTTTTGTCTCAAATCACACTATCACACTGATGTTATGAAGGCGAAAGTTTGTGAGTGTGTGTTTATATGTTTGTTACTTCTTCGCGCAAAGACTACTGAACGGGTTTGGATGAAATTTGGCAGAAAGTTAGTTTATAACCAGTATTAACACTTAGAACACACTTTTTATCCCGATATTCCGACGGGATCGACACTTATGCGGGTGAAACCGTGGCGCAGCTAGTAAATAAAATAAAATAAAATATAAGGTACCAAATATAACGCCTATAATCCCCGAAGAGTTAGGCAGAGGCATTGCTGTAGTACCTTCACTCAAAGGAGACGGGCGAATCTGGGCCTGACGTTACACAAATGAAACATTTATCAATAATTTTTTTCAGTTTTTTTGTAGTTAATTATGAAATATTAAGCAGTTTTATCATGGCATAAGAAATTAAATATTTATTGGAAAAAATACTGACTTCCCTTATTTCCACTTTTAAACAATGTTGCCAGATGAAATAGGTAAGTTAATCGATATTTAAAAATACAAATAGAAAAAAAACAATAAAAAGTGATTCAGTGTTTTCTTCTGTAATTAAGTTTAATTTTTTTTTTTTTAAATATTGGTGGTTTCCCAGTGACACAACAACGTTCCTAAAAAAATCGTAAGAATAAATAATTGCAAATCGATTTCACAATAGATCATCATTTGTTTTAATATTCAGGCAACACATTGGAATTCATGTCAATCATGTCAATGTCACGTCAAACACAAACGTCAACTAAACAATAATTTGCTTTGTTCGGTTGGCTCACAGGAGACTCAGGAGTTTGCGGTGGTAGTGGATATTTTATTTTCTGTCGTGTTTTCGTGTGCTGTAGTAGATATTATTCGATTAGTATTCTTTTGCGACTTTGGCTACGTATAAAGGATTCTGACGGGTATTACTTAGACGAACGACCCACGCATTTTTTACAACGGACTAAATTATCTTGCCTGCTCGACATACCTCAGCAGGCTCAGCCTCATGTACTGGATTTCTAAGAAAAATACAGTGAGTGATCAAAATAGTCATTTTAACAACTGCGGCATAGGTACTTGGTGGCGTAATCCTTCTTTAAGATTACATCAAATAGAAAACGAGGCATTATTTCAGTTATACAGCAATGCAATAGGTACCTACTGCCTGCACAGTTCATATACGATATTTCATTAGTAAATAACGAAGTGAATAAACCATTATAAGAAGTATTTTTAATTCATACTCCCGCTGCTTTTTATAGTTTTCTCAAACCTCTAGAATCTAGTTGGTGGGTCGCAATGTGTGAATTTCCTACGATGAAACCTGTTAAATTCTAGTATACAATAAAGTCTGATAATTATTTTATCAAATAATAATGTGAGAGCTCGGTGTAAGAATAACTTATAAGCAAGAATGTTGTTTCTGTATAAAACCAATAACACCCCATATTTTTTTTCTACCATGGAGAAATTGAAAACTTTTTAGTTTTTTTTAAATGGTATTAGTATCTAAATAAAATAATGCAGTAATCGTTACTGTAACGTCAGGCCCAACTTCCTATGAACTTTCGCCCGTCTCCTTTCGCCAGTCATGTTTAAATACCATGTAAGGGCGAGCCTATTGCCAACGACCCGGCACAAATTCAGACTCCCGAAGTCGGTACACCTTGCTACTGAGAATTGACTGTAATATTTCTTCAGAATCATCTCCTCCACATTAGAGTCTACACAATAGTGTAAACTTCCAACTATCAAACAGCCATTCATCAGAGTTCTAAAGACGCTTTAATTACTTTTTCTCGCGGTGTGGCTTAATGCGAAAACTTTAAAATTCTTGAGCGTGCCCGCCACCATACGCGGGTGTTCGGGCGTGACTCGTTGGTACCCAAGTTGCCGTGTAAATGTGTGCACACACTTGTGGGATACACACGGGTTAGGAGTTGAGACGGGCCTGTAAAACGCGGAAGAGAAATAGGCTGGCTAGGTTTGCTTTAAAAGGTGGTGCGGAGGACATGTTTTTTCTTGATATGAGTGTTTGCAGTCGTGTCAATGTCATGTTATAAATGAGTAATGGCGGTCAAAGAATACGCCAAATCCGTTCGCGTAAAGGTGCGGCAGCCATCATTTGTCTCGTCACGGTCTGTTTGGTTACTTTCACGACATCAATGTGTTATTTTATCATTGTGAGTCAGTTAAAAGTTTCTCCGTCATTGTATTGCATCTGACTATACAAAATTTATAGGTAATCGTTTTCCTGCCATCCATTACGACAAGCAATGCAAATGACAGTATAATGACAAACAGTGTTCTTACTTTAGGCGTCACGTTTAGTGTAAATAAATGTTTGTTTTTCGTTCTCTTTCTTTACCAAAACATATTCCCCTTTATTCATAAACGTTTCTTGAAGTTAGAAGATGTTTAAACGTCAAAAATTTATGGTTGTTGTGTTATCTTTAAGTAACATTTATAAATAATCCTTATTATCTTTTACTACATACTGTTATGCAAACATATAATTGCGCGTTCCCACTTTTTTTCCCCACCCCCGTATGTTTCCCTCATCACACCTCGGCATTCAATTTGCGACGCGTCTCGCGAGCAATTTGCGACTTGCGGCAACTTACCTCATTGTGGTGTCGCGGCGTCTTTTGTCGCAGAAACGCAACCTCATGTGTGTGAACATGAATATCTTGAATAGTATTTTTTTTTATAATTTTCTCTATGTTTTGTTTCGTTGGGTTAAAAAAATAGAGGTTTTTAATTTGTTGATATTTTTAAGTAAAGATATTTGCGGTGTTTTTTTTTTTTAATGGGACGTTTGATGCCTTATCTATATCGACTTAACTATAGCACCAATTTTGTAATTTTTTCTAAGAAAGGCTACGTCAACTTGCAACTAAAGTAAAAACATTAAAAAACTACGAAACAAGTGTCAGCTAAGTTTCCCACTGTCCTCTTAGCTCCACTATAATATTCCTCACGATATCTTTTTCCGCAACAAACCTTAATGAAGAATTCTCAACTACATAATACCTCCTTTACCGACTGCGGCAACACCATAACACTTCAGTGCTATCTTAAGTACGGTTTTTCTCTTCAGTCTTAATGGAGAAGCTCTTTCGTACGGTTTTTGAACGTTTGCGGCTGACTTTGTCTTTTTGCTGACGTAATAGTATTGTAATTGGGAACTGACGATCTTTTTCTTTTAGTTTTATGAGATTTCGGATTGATTATTTTTTCGCAAGAGAGGGCTTTTAGATTTTTTTGTAAAAAAATTAGGACGATGGTCTGATCAGATGCGATTTATTTAGTAGATAGCATAGAAATTTTGAAAAAAAAAATTACACATAGATAGTCGATTAATTGATTCGTAATTTTTCTATGGTAGCATTGTATGGAATATTTGAAGTTTAATTTTATTTGTGCTAATATAGTTTATAAGTGTGTTTTACTAACATTATGGATCATTGTAATCTGATTTAAACAATAAATAATAATAATAATAATTGTATGGTAGTATGGTGGTATCTAAGCCTAAAGAGGTTATCTCCTAAGCCTAAAGAGGTTATCTCCAAAGCCATACCTAGAACTCATTCGTTTTGAAGTGTCTAAGAGGGACGGGATATATGGAAATACATTCTTTGTTCAAAACAAAATGGCTTTTCCTTACAACTTAGGCACAACACATGACCCACATTACAATCAAAATAGAAAAAGAAAAAACAGTGCGCTAAAAATATTTATATTATAAAAAAATATGTCCGCCGTATCGCTCCGTTCCACGTAATGATTCCAAGATTCACGCCATCAGATCGGGAATGTTTCTCTAATGAGATCCACCTTCGTGTCTACGTACAATGGAATGCGATGCGTGAGTTTTCTTTTTTTTAAGCGTCAAGGGTCGCGCCCATTCAGCCTTTCTGGATGACGTTTAAAAAGATGGCGTTCTAAGTAATGATTCTACATGTGACGTTTTAATTTTGTTAGTGGAGGTATTTGTTTGCGAGAATTACTTTAGTGTAGGCTTACCTGAGTGAGTTTGGTGCCTAGTTTTGTTAGGCTTTAATTATATTTTCTTAAAACTGTTTTAGTGTTGTAAGTTTGTTTACAGAGACAAATCTGACTCAGACCCGGAACAACTACATAAATATATTTTCCTGTTGATCAATTCCAGAGGGTCAAGACAAGTGTCAATCGCTTTCAAAGCGTTTCGTATTTCTTACAACGACTCGTAACAGGATTGTCATAAGCTTTTTGGTAGCTTATGCCAATTCCATATTTTTTTGATAGCTTATCATTATCATCATCATTTATTTCAAGTTTCTCAGACTCATAAACTTAAATAATCATACAGACACAGTCACATTACATAAATCAAGCACAGCTAAACATAGAAATCATTAAAAACAACACATAGGTAGGTACCTACACAACACTTATCGCAATTATATTAAATTGATTTGATTTAACTTAACTTATTAGACTAGTCACATTACCCGCGATCAATATGTAACCTACAGCAGTGATTAATGTAGGCTCAATCGACCCTTTCCGCGAGCGCGGCCAGCATGCTGTTGGAGCTCCCCCGCACTCGCCGAACTAGCGAGGTGCCTCTCTTGCGCATTGTTGCATAAAAACAATGCGCTTATGTCATTTTATATTTTTTTGGTAGCTTATGTCAATCTCATATTTGTTGGTAGCTTATGTCAATCTCATATTCATTGGAAAATAAATAAATAAATAAATAAAATATTTTTTGGTAGCTTATGTTAATCTCATATTTTTTGGTAGCTTATGTCAATCTCATATTTTTTTTTTACTTTTCCATCATCGTTATCGCTGATAGAATGCCACTTTTTCTAGGACCCATTTTGTTCAGCCACTGTACTAATCAAACTCTCGAACTCGTTCTGTTTTAAGCATTAAAATCTAAACCTTTTCTTTTTTCGTCTACTACGATTATGTATAATTTGGTACTTACCTAAAATATGCCTATTAATGATGTCACCGAAGATTATCAGATGTTTTGATTAGAGGTGGTAGAGAAGTCTGTAAACAAGGAAAATAACATAGTTTACTTTATTTATTTATTATTTGGCTTTTCAACAATGGGTACACTGTGTCTATAAACTTCAGGATTCGACTAAGAGAATTTTCTTTGGGTAAAGCATACCATAAAACAGATACAGGCAATAAAAACTAGAACTGCTATTTATGCTGAGTGTGTGTGTGAAGTACTGAGTGTACAGATGCCAGCACATTAAGCTACCTGAAACTGTCATATTTTGAACCTAATGCCTTAGCGGTAAAATTGAAAATCTATTAAAGAAATCAACGCATTGATAGGTACCGGTGAAGTGTATCATACAATACCTAGTATAATTTAACATTGACGATCAGTTTAATCATACACTACGGATTCATAAAAAATACAAAAACATAGCTGGCTACGAAAACAGAATCTTCGTAGACCCTTCGTAGAGCTTGCTACGAAAATTGTCTACGTCGTAGCCCAGTCGTAGCCACTTTAACCTCATTCGTCGGAATTCCTAAGATTAAAGTCAAAGTTAGTGTAAACTTAAGTCCCGCCCCCTAACGTCTTGTGCACGCCCCTCGCGCCCGCGCCGCACCACCGCGCGGCTCCTCGCACACCCACGCCTTGTTTCTTATGCCGCCTTGGTACTATACGCCCTGAATAGGTGGGGTGACGCGTCTTGGAATTGGGTTATAAGCAGACATGTAGGTTGTGTGATTGTGTTGAGTTATCATTCTGACTAGCCTTTTCCCAACTATGTTGGGGTCGACTTCCAGTCTAACCGGATGCAGCTGAATACATTCTTTACGTAGAGCGACTTTCTGACCTCCACAACCCAGTTACTGGATAACTGGATACCCCTAAGCTCTATAGTATCTCCTAAGTCCCATAATGACTGACAAAAATCTACAAAAAATGACACCGGGGACCAATGGCTTAACGTGCTTTCTGTGGAACGCACAGATCGCGATACGTAATGGATGGTCACCCATCCATGGACCGACCTCAGCAAGCGTAACTTAATCTTTGACCGACCCGTGCGGTTGTTATTATTTAGCAACGAACCCGACCGGTATTGTTCGATATGCCTTCTGATGAATCTCTCTATATTCATGTCAAGTTTATATCTATTGATTGGCATGAGTCTAGCGGTACAATGAACAATCAAAGAGCTATGGCCAGAATCGTCATGAAAACAGATTGTTCAAATCAAAATTTGAAGTGATTTTGTCAGAAGGCACAAAGGAGGATGTAACACGTGACAGCCTCTTGTCATAATCACTATTGATCTTCTTTTATAACGCCAGGAAGACGGGGGTGGTCTTTACGTACTCTATAAGTACCTATCTAGGTACTTAACCAGTTCACGTACCCATCTACTTAACTCACACGGCAGCATTTTCACTTTTAAATAACATGAAGTAGTTTTTCCTGTGCCCTCTTTTATTTTTCGTTATGGGAAATTCTTATCTAATTATCGAGCTACATCTTTGCCAAAGTACAGACGCCAGCACATCAAGCTACTATAATCTGTCAGATTTATTTAATAGATTTTCAACTTTATAGCTAAAGTATAAGGTTCAAAGTTGATTGGGAAAATTTGACAGTTTCGGGTAGCTTGATTTGCTGGCTTCAGTACATAAAAATCGGTTTAATCATTTAGTCATTAAAAGTATTAAAGCAATGCTGATATTTATTTGGAATTACATTTGTGTACCATAATCAGCCTATTATGTTCCCAATGCTGGTACACAGGCCTTTCTGTGAAAGGGAGTGGGCCGTAATTCACCACGCGAGCCTAGTGCGGGATGTTATATGTCACATGTCTTCGAATTTTTGGTTCTAGGACATGCCAGTTTCCTCACGATGTTTTCCTTCACTGTTTTGGGAGCAGTGGTGATAAAATAATTTACATTTAGTAAAGCGCTTGTCTGGGTTTGAACCTACGACCCACAACTCGTAGCGTAGAGAAGTAGAAGTAGCGGCAGTTATCACTGGGCTATAGGTAGTACCGCTCTCATGATTATTAGTATGAAATAATTCACAAGGCAGCTATTAAAAGCACCTAATAAAGTAAAGCTAATATGTATTTTTAATGTTACGTAGTCAACAAGGAACCCTTAGGGCGGTTCCGCACGACATCCGATTCGAATCCGAGAAATGCCGGTCCGAAGTGACCGTAGTCCTATTTGTATGAGGGGTTCCGCGCTAGATCCGAATTCTATCCGTCAGAATTTAGAACATTCCCAATTCGGTTTAAAATTGGATCTTTAATTCGGATTCGGATCGAATGTATAGTGCAGAACCGCCCTTATAGTTTCGCCATGACCCTCTGTCCGCAGTTTAGCTCAAAGATTCTTAGTACTAGAAAGTTATAATTTGGCATGGATACACATATTAATCACGCCGACGGAGTTGTAAAATAAGAGTTAATAAAAAAAAAAATTTTTGGATACCTCCTCTACACGTAAAGTGGGGGTATTTTTTTCTCGTCTACCCCATGGTGTGGGGTATCGTTGGATAGGTCTTTCAAAATATTGCGAGTTTGTGAAAACCATTTTTCGATTCAAGGATAGGTTTGTGAAATATTAAGCCTTAAAGTGCTTATTTTTGTTAGAGTCAACTGTCCCCCTCCTGCTAGCAAACTGGTTGCTTTTGGATATGTGAAAAAATTCACAGCAATAGTATATATAACGAAATTAAAAGGAAACCTATCACAGCTAAGTATGCTTTACAAGTTTACGAGTATTAGTCGACCAACTTAAATTTGCAGTTGCAATGTATGTGAGAACATGATTTTCAACTACAACGTTACAAGTTTGTTTTTGGGCCAAATTCATTCGGAACCCTTCATGGTGTGCAGTCCGACACGCACTTAGCCGATTTTTTGATAATCGATTATTAGTTGTGAATGAAAGAGAGAAAGAAAGAAAAAGTATTTATTGCGACTCGTACAGGAGGAAAAGACAAATCTTTCCAATACAAGAGACGAAACTATTTCAAATCTTCAAACTCTCGTCAATATCTAGAAGCCTAGAAGTTATTAATAGTGCCCCAATTTTCGGGCTGATCAAATATTTATAGGTACAAGAGTGGTCAACGCTCAAGATTCGCATTTCAATAGGTATTTCAATATATTTCTCAGCCAATAGCGAGCTAGCACCGCCTACGTCTTGCCTCGCCCACTTTCTTAGAAGTTTGTTAACCACACCTATTGGGCTAACACGCCTACCCAATAACAAGTCTCGTATGAGGAAATATATAAGTATTTGGAAATATATTCACATTGAGGCTATGAGTAACATGATAGGTATAGCGTCGGGCTACCTAATGTTGCATTTACACGCTAAAATGTTTAAAGGAACTGACAGAAAGAATGCTATTGGAACAAAACCTTACATATCATAATACATAATCAATATACGTACACTTTTTGAAGTATTATACGTACATATCGTTATTAACTTCAAAAAGCTTTAGTAAACCTACCTAGATAGATCGTTAATTCTATGTACAGTCGAGTTCATTAATATATTGGCAGTGACAAAGTTTCAAAATATTATTAAGCGTTAAAATGATCAATAGTTATATACAAATTTAGACATAAATAAAATGTTAACATACATTTAAAGTTTCAAAATAATAAAAGCGTTAAAATGATGATCATTTTAACGTTTATAATATTTTGAAACTTTGTCACTGCCTATATATTAATGAACTCGACTGTACCTAGGTAGTTTATATTAAAGAATGTATCTTTTCCGACCCATGGAAAATGTAAAATCCGCCTGATAAGGAGAAAGGACCTTGTGATCAAACACGGTTATCTCCTTGGGTAATCGTACCCATTCAATTCTACAGTCTACACTTCAAAGTAACGCTCCTACTGCCATCTCTTACTCAAGATAAGAACTAAAATTATTGCCGCATAGGTACTTATTCGGATCATAGATGGCGTTGCGTTATTTTTAGAACTGTAATGAGCTGCCCTCTGTCGAGATAAAAATGGAAAGCTATTGACATAATGATTTGGAGTTTGAGTCATAGGTGGCGCTTTACTAATAACATTCCATTTGAAAGCGTCAAATACAAACATAAAGTTACGAGTGCAACCCAATGGTTAGACAAAGGTACTACACCCACATTTCGCCAGTCGCCCGTTATTGGGGCGAGCCTATTGCCAGCAACTGGACGTAAAGTCAGACTCCATGCCGCTACTGAGAAGTTAAGAAAACCACAATAACAATAAAAACATGTTTAATAAAAAAAAACCTGCGGTTTTACATAGTGAAAAAGGAGTAACGAAACGACTCATATATTCTTAAATCACGCACGTCACTAGCGCCATCTGCAAAACGTTTATAGTTATAGGTTAACGTTTACCGAGGGTTATAGTTGGACTTGGATGCGCCCACGACTGTGCTTACAACGCCATCTGTGTTATTTTGTCCGAACTTCGTAACGCGTACCCTACCGCAATTTGTTGTACCTAATTATTGTTTATGTTTGGTTAGTGATCGTCATTTTTTGTAGATGACGCTATTGATGAATTTCAAAACAATTATTGAAACAACATTTTTCAGGCAATTGATAATAATAGATGATTATTGTATGGCTTTGTCTAGCTAGAGAATTATTAATGTTCTTTCAATTCTAGAAGATAATTATGACAGAAGAAAGACTTGTAACGATCTGAAATCGCCCACCCCGACTGGGAAGTTATGGTGATAATTGATCGTTTCTACTCTATGAAAAAAAATGCTCACTAGTTATATTTCTAAAAATGGATCATATACCTACCTACTAAGGTTGTTCGATGAAAAAGAATAAAACCACCTTCAGCTTCTGTCAATTTTGTTTTTGCAGTAGATGAAGATATTTACAGTTTTTTAATGAAAATGAATTAATTATATTAGTGTTGGGGTACTCATGTCGGTATCTCGAAAAGGACAGACTTTGAAAACCGAAATATAAGATAATTTTGATTTATCCTGACGCCTCTATTTTCTTCACAGTGCTTAGCAAACGCCCTGTATCGTTTATGATCACAGTTTTATGTTAACCTGATGAGCACCTACACTTTCCGTTTATAATAAAAACAGGTACCTATCGTATATGTTCAAGTTTCAAGATATACCAGTCATGTCAGAAAAATGGCTCGCGGATCATAGCCAAGAGGCCCGGATGGTGACTAAGAGAAGATTTTTACTAAATTATAAGAAAAACTTTACTAAAAATGATCTAAGAACGAATGCTGTAGTTTTGAAATGTTATCTATGTGAAACAAAACCGGGTATATAAAATAAACTAGGCGTCGGTGATTCTCCGGACCAATCGACTCTTGAGGAAAATAGAAAATCACTATGAAGACAAATGTTAGCAAATATTATGTTGTTGCTGTATATCTAGATAAGTAAGGCATTTGTTGGTTAATCAAATCGATTTATTTTACGGCTTACTACGACTAATTACCTATTTCATCATCATTTAGATAGTATTCAACATAATATCAATACTTGGCAGCCTATAATCGCTGAGCACGAGTCTTCCCATATCGCTTGATACATGATTTCAAGTAGGTACATATTTTCATTTTCTTTCGTGAAACTACAGCTATAGATACCCACACCTAGACAACACAAGAGTAACTACTTCGCGTGCCAAAAATCGCACCAACTTACGTTCAAAAATCGTAGGCTGCCACTTTCGCGCTTACTCCCTGTGTACTGCTGGTTAGGTGAGCGTGAGTGAGAAAGAGTGCTTGTGACGTCATAGTATAGGTAGTCAAAAAAATGGCACGCTTGGTTTTCATACAGATCGTGATACCTACTTGCGTTATCTAGGTCTATCTAAATCTGTGGGTGAAAAAGACCATTATATTATGGCAGTGAAAGGGACTTTAAAGCACATGAAGGGTTCCGTACTACAAGGCCAAAACGCCAAAAAAAACGTTTCTTGTATGGAGCCCCTTTAATTTTTAACTTTATTTTATATCTATTTGTTTTTATAGCGGCAATAGAAATACACACTGTGGAAATATCAACTATCCACCTATTAAAGTTCATGAGATATCTACAACCCGCTTACAGACAGACGGACGGACAGCGGAGGTTTAGTAATAGGGTTCCGTAGGTACTTTGGCACCTTCTGGCTACGAAACCCTTAAAATCCCGACTTACTAGATTATCTTCTTGAATTACCTACGTACACAAAAATAATAATTCCATTCTTTCTGTCGTGGATCTGCGTTCCCTATTCCATTTGAGTTAAACAAGACCACAATACGTTATGGTAAGGGCTATAGTGAGACATAACATGGCGGTAATATCAATAAGGTCTTATGTGCACCATTCAAGACCAGTTACTGCCCATTTCATAAACGGGTTCCCTTCGGTATTATGTTACTCTCCCCTAAGTATTGGTTTGAAGCTGTTACTTGCTTCTTACGCAAGATATTTGTAAGATATTTAGAAACATTGTTTTCTTAATTTTATTTGTAGGAATCAGAAATCTTGTGGGGATTTATCATTTTAGTTTGACGAATCTCGAAGCAGGCCTTTCAAATAATCGGCCGCGAAATTTCAACACGGCACAAAAATGGTAGCGAAAATGATATTTTTTTTTTTTATAATAATGACAAAAAACAGTACTGAGGTTGTCAAACCAATTTTAACTTTATGTCTCCCTAATTTGCTGGCAAAAGAATGTATCTTTAAAATGAATTTCAAATAATGTAGAGAACTTAGAAATAAGAAGAACTCATTGAAATTGACATCGGAAATAATAGTATTTCTATACACTATTAGGTATTTAATGAAACCCACAAAAGTGAAGTTACGGATATTTTAAAAGTTCAATATACGATCAAAAATATCTAGTTTATTCATATAAAAAGAAAGCTTCATTCATTAATTAAATAACATAAAAACTAAAAACAGACACAGTTTCGACGGAAATTTTATACTTATCTTTTAGTAGTAGATAAGGCAAAATAAAAAAAAGAACAAGCAAAAATAAAAATAAAGTTTATTGTAGGTAAACAAAGTCATAAAAATAACAAAAAAAAAATTGGTAGAAAATAGGAAAAAATAATGAAAAACACTTATTCTATAACAAGAAAACGGTAAAAACATGACAAACTCGAAAAAAAGCTCACATAAAAGACGATTATTTGATTTTCAAACGGTATCGTAATTAAGTTTCATACAAACGAGAAATAACAAAAACAGAATTAAATAATCTTTTCTTCGAGTTAGCCCGAAAAAATACAAAAACTAGCTCTACAAGTAAAATCTAATTCGTTAAGATAAAATGGTTGTTAGATTTGTGAAATCTATAAAGGAGATGGCCCGTCCCGTCGGACGACGCCGAAAAATAAAGAGCGCTTAGAAAACGCAAAAAAAAAATACACAAAAACAATAAGTGTGAAATTAACAGTAGGTTTTCGTGAAATAGGTACTGTTTGGACACTGCAACAATCTCATTTTTTTTTACAAAATAAAAAAAAAAATACAAAAAGAAAAAAGCTATGCACACAAAATTAAATGAATGGCACTAGCTCTACAGTAAAACATTATCGTTTAATATCACCACCTTGGTCCGGGAGAAGAGTTCTTGAGATCGAATCACAAAAAGTTTGTACGTCCGAGTAAACCACAAATAGTCCAATATTAAAGTAAGTACAGCAGACAGTATTTGTGGCAGTCAATAGTTAGTTCAATTACTATCAATTACTTAATATTAATATAACGCTTAACATTAATTATTATTTACTCATCAATCGCTCACTCAAGATCGCTCGTTAGTTAAGAAAAATAAATTTTAAATAAAAATATTCTCATCAACGGCCAAAAGTTTTAATCTCTTTACAAATGTAACCGACGTAAATATTAAAAATTTCGCAAAAAACTTTTTTCCACTGCCAACAGTTTAGGTCAAAAAAGTGAGGGTCGAGGGGATTTTAGCCTAAAAATATTTTCGATTAGACGCGGTTAATTTTTTTAAATTTACTTTTAAGGAATTTTGTATTTATTAAAATTTATAATCACAAGAGCACGAGGAACGTGTATTACGCCGCGCGGCCCGGCCGGCCGGCGCGACTCCAGACGGACGACTGAGACGGTCCCGCGGCCAGCCGCGCCGCCACCCCCGACCCGCGCCTCCCCCACCCCGGGCCGCGCGCACCCCCGCCCCTCCCCGGGCCCGACTTCGTTACGAGCCACTTGTAATCGCCGCGCGATTTTTCCGCCTAAGACAAATTAGGCGGGCCGCCCGCCCGCGCTCCCCCAGCGACTCACGTTTGGGCGGTTTCTTACGGCTAAGACGTTTCGTCTACGCCTTGTATATTTTGTTGCGTAACACTTGAGTTTGTAAACGAATGTCTTTCATTTCTGTGTGCTCGTATTATTCTCTCAGTTTCAAGAGCACACAGTATGCACAAACGGGTTAGAAACGCGTTAGGAAAGAAGTGACCGTCTACCAACATACGCTAGTCTAAAAGTGTATGTAAATATAAATGATCGGCATCCCAATGTTATGGCGGCGAGCTGTTTTATTTTTAAATGGCATTTAATCGTCACTCTCGCTTTCGCCGATGCCGAGGCCGGGTTAATTGTAAATAAAATTCAATCATTCGCAAAAAATCCTCCGGTAATCGGCACCCGACAATATCAATGAGAGATACGTATTCAGCGATTGTACTTTTTAATGCATTATGGTGGCGTGAGTGGCGTGACGTCATCGCCGCTCTTTTTTTGTTCGACACTTGTATGATTACATATACGAGTCAGTAGTTGATCGATTTTAAGATAATGAATGTGGATTTCGATTAACTGTTGGTTAGAACAAAGTGAGGAATAGAATGCAGTCTAACAGCACCGTTCAAAATGATCATGTATATGTCAAACTAAACAGATTCCTAAACGAAAGGGTCAGGACTGTGAGGAAGAGAGACTGGTTCTTTGTTTAGTTTCATCTCACCCTAATTGATGAATTGGTTCCCCAGTTTGTTCACAAAACAAACGGGCAACAAAAAACGAGTTTTATAAATTCTAAAATCTGTTTGACCTTTCCAAAATATTGGTTTCAATCAGAATCACAACACAAAGTAGACTAATTCTAATAATTCAAATCAATTTTAGGAAATACAGAGAGTAAAAAAGGCACAAGTTTTCTTTTTAGATCGTTTTTTATGTAATTTTTTGAACTGAGACGTTAAATTTATCACAAATATATTAGGCGGTTTTAATAAAATAAATAAGTACTAAAAAATATTTAATTAAAAAGAGTACATAAAGCTTTATGAAAAAAAAAAAATCTAACGGAAATGAATCATTCGGGACTGAAACGTTCAACTAGGTACCTACTACGAAATGCTTAAATTAATCTTTAAGAACAATAAACTTCTTGCCAGAAATAAAAAAAAGAATACAACTGATCTGAATGACACAAAAAACAAAAACGAAAAAGATCGCATCACTCACGGGACACAAAAAAACACGACGTACATTTTAACATCCAATAATGTCGAACTCATTGACGGGAAATTTAAAAAGGAAACCAATAATTTACCTCGATTTCGTTATATAAAAAAAAACAACAACAACGTCACGTCCGGAGCGTATTTTTTTATTTCGCAACGCAAGTGAATGTTCACGTGGAAACCGTAAACAGCTGAAAGAGTATGAATTAATATGATTCTTTTATCAGAGACCGCTTCGAGCGAGGTCGACGAACCTGACGCGGTTTTACGACATTTTTCCCGTAAAATTACAATTTTTATTGCTGTGTGTTAATATTTTTAGACTTTCCTAAACAACGTCTACGGGGGTGTTGTTAAGAGAATGAAAGGAAGCAAATAATCTAAGACTTTTTTTTTGTTTTTATCAGAAAACATTTAGTTATAAAGTTGTTGAAATGCATTTTCCCTTTGTGTTATTTTTTTTTATTTAGACGACTGGACTATTTTTTTGCGATGTAGCGAAGTTCTCTCAGATTAAATAAAATGATGATTTTACGCGGTAAAACGCCTTGCATTGAATCGAATTTCAATTCAATTGATTGACATATAATTTTGTTTACTCATAATATTTTGACCACAACTGTTTGGCTTTGTTATTTATTTGAAATAACACAGTTTATTTTTGTAATAAATGTAATGCCGTCATTGAGAATATGTTTTTTTTACAAAATGAGCGATCTTTGCAAAATAAAAATAATTTAGCAAAAAATATAAAAAAAACTAAAACAACAACCAGAAAATTACCAAAATACAATTTCATTCACAATTTACCTGATGTGCTGACTAGAATATTTTTCCTTATCTTGAAAGGAACCACGTATCTTGAATAATTAACTTATTTCTAATTTTCCAAAAACACCACAACAAAATAATACCTTATATTAAACCAGTCCGAAACGTCCGGGGAACTTAACAATAATTTTATAATACAATAATTATTCAATTTCTAAATTAATCCAGTCCAAAAACATGGGTCGTTACACTACAAAAAAATTACACTAATTAAAAGTCCTCGACACAGCTAAAGTCAATTTGGAGCGTCCACTAATTAACTGGTAAATAAAAAAAAAAATCGAACGCGGCGAAGGAACTTAATACCACTTATAGACTATGCGGCAAAAACGAGCCGAATATTTACATTGGAGAAAAAAAAATGAGGTCATTCGGAGGTTACGGGCAACGCAGCCGGTCGGCGTGGGCCGCGACGGGATGTGGGCCTCGCGCGCGGCTCACCCGCGCCCTCTCCCACACCCGAACCGAGACTACCGAAAACCACGTGTGCGCCACTCACGACAGAGACGTAAATACACCAAATACACTCGCTAGAGAGTAACGACACTATTCTTTTTTCAATTTACTATATTTGCTGATTTTTATTATTTTTTCACATTTCGATATTTTATTTTTTAGTTGATGCGCTCCGCAACTCACCTGTTGTGCTTGACCCGGTTCGATCTGCGACCGATCATGTGATCGACGCTTTTCAATACTTTGGCGGCGCGTACGATTATTTTTTGGTTTGGTCAATTGTGTCAATAACACAAAAAAGCAAAAAAAAAACCTAATTATAAAGTTTTTTTTTATGTCACATAAAACACATAAAACTGTTTTACCTGAAAAATAGTCGACAGTTCTACGAAGCTCTACGCACGGACGAAAAAGCTATTGTTGATAATCCTTTACGAAAAAAAAAACATATTTTAAGAAATAAAACAAAAAAAAAGTTCTGTATCTATTTTTAAAACGCCTTACTCGCCTCATTTTGTTAATAAAAACCGAAATACTAGTTACTACAATATTATTCTAATCAGATATCGCAAGTGCTGCCATAATATAGCAGCGTCGGATAGCAGAACTAAAGCTGAAACCAATGAGCTCGCACACTAGCGCCACTCCGGCGTCAATAAGAACTATTAGCCGATGGTTCATTTCTAACGCGTCGTTTATTTTTTCAATTTTATTTTTTAATCGTGAAAGTGCAACGGTCACTTCGCCGGGCATTCAACGGCCATTTTCGTTTGCAGTTTCTTTTTCGTTTTCATTGGTTTTTTACAGACGTTTTGATCATGTCGTCGGATCTCTGTCGTTTTGAATACAGTACCTTTGCATTTGACACGTTCAATACAGTTATTGATAATACGTCAACCTGTAAGTAGTATTTTTTACGCATTTTGTCTAAAGTATTTTGAATTTTTGTCCAAGTTCTAATCTGAATATTTAATAGTGAAAGCTCATTATACCGTGTTACTTTACTAATTACAATAGATGGCGCTACTGATCTCGAAATGAGATTATTAGAAACAAAATTGTTTAATTTGTTACGTTTTATTAATTATTAGATTCGATAAATATTATTAACATGTTTAGTCTTACGTTATCGTCAATTTTGATGAGTTTTAATAGTACATTATTTATACATTGTGATAAAAATTTCTGGTTACCATAAAGTTCAGTGACCAAATATTTTTGCGTGTACAGGTTGCAACTGGGTCTCACTTTCCATTATATTTTTTACTGCCACAGTAACGTCTAGTCTGCTAATACTGGCGTAGTACAGAGCCTCCTTTAGATATAGTCGTTACAGGCTTATCGTTTCTATAGGTATTAGAGTAACTCGCTTCGCTCGCTCTCGTCGATATGAAAAATAACTGCCCCATGTTTCGGTAACATCTAGGCTATTTTATATACTTAAGTATACATGTTAGTTTTGAGTTGAGGTGTTAAACATCAGTGGGTTCTTTGTAACCATTTTTTTTTGGTCTAGAAAAAATATTTTCTTTTTCTTTATGGATAATTTGTATTTGAATTCAGATGGTTCACATAAACACTCAAATTTTTTAACGGTTTATTTTTGAGAAATTTTCAATTTTGTAAAAAGGGAGAGGTAGGCCTTTGTCCTGCTGTGGCACAATATATTATACAAGCTAGTAAAATTAGATTATTTATTTTTCGGGAGTGGCAGCGACCGATTGTAAGAGCCATAAAATGATAAATGGCTTAAAATGATACTTTTTCTTCAGGCGCTTTTCTGATGAAAATATAATAAATACTTTTTTTATTGAAATTACAGTTTTAATAGTATAATAACGATTCAAACGTAGTCGTATTATATCGTATCAAAATTTGGTGTGTTCAGTTTAAGATCACGCCATTTATTTATTTATTTATTCATTTAAGTATTTATCATGCCATTTGTTTTTCATTAACTGAATAAGTTGTCCTGCCATTTTGATATCAAAATAGTGGGACCACTTTCTTTGTAGAATATTTCGAAATTTTATGAGTGCTATTAAAGTATGAAATATTAGAAATTTTGTTTTTTTTTTTTAAACGTTGCCCCCACACTAGGAATTTCTCCTGTATTGTGGGTGCGTTTACAAACATTTAAACTCACATACACAAACAGCTAGACCCGGAACAACTACTTGTAGGTCATACAAATATTTGTTCCGTGCGTAAATCGAACCCGCGACACGCAGCGCAGCAGTGAATCGCTTAACCACTGCGCCAACCGTGCCGTCATTAAATTGTATTCACATGATATTCGAAAAACCTCGCCCCCGTCATCTTGACGTTCATAATCTACTGATACTAGGTAGATAATGAATGAATTATTTCGAGTGTCTGCTGCCTTGCCTCTCAGAAAATGTTTGAACGTAACTAACGAATTTTCCGACAACAATACTGATAGATTGTGGAGTCTTGAGATTGATTTTATTAAATGTGAATTTTAGCTCTGATTTCCGAGGCTCCCGGGGCAAGCCTCTTCTCCACAAGAGTAATAATCAGTCCATTCGTTTAGGAGCTACCATGTCACAGACAGACACGTCAAACTTATAACACCTCTCTTCTTGCGTCGCGGGTTAAAAAGAAAAATTTATATTTCTAGTAATTAAATCTCAAATTCTAAAAAAAAGAGCCAAAACATCCAATACAGATATCATCATCACATCATCCACAGCCCCACTGAGGCTGAGCATAGGCCAATCCCCACGCGCCTGTGCCAGCCTCATACAGGTTCTACCTTTCGTTCGTCGAATCAATCGTTGAGCTGCACGATTTCTGACAAATGCGTAAACTGACGGGACAGGTCTTCTCAATCTGTGTGGTTCTTTCCTCAAAAGACCATATCAGACACCGATCTACATGGTCTTTATATGATCTGACGAAGATTATGTCTGAAGTTTACAAGAGATTCTGAGACGAAACGCCGAAATCATCCAATTTTTAAAATGTTTGTGCAAACCTACCTACATATACAATAAAATCATTTATCATTTATTTACCCGCGATGGTAACAATATCGTCCGCCTATCTCGCTGCCGAACGAGCGACACTTCGTCTCCCAGTCCTTGGACGCCACTCGCTCACGACCTCTACCTGTCATTACTGCGTCTTGCCAGCTTCGTGATTGCGTAACACTGCACTAACAGTAGATACGCCATTCATTTTGACAGTTCAACAATATTCATTGCGTTATTGACGTGGTTGAGCAGACAAATTGTTCTAACATATGTAATGGCTTAGTAATAATCCTTCAAAATGATTCAAATTGTGATTGCTAGTGTGTTACACAATTAGGATGCTTGTGCCCTGCCCAACTCCATTTGAGTTCCATAACTCGTTTTCCGATATCGAAAACCTTCCTTCTGCGAAGCAAACAAGTTTTCTTCTTTCCCATCCACCCCATTTATGGTTATCTACCTACGCGTAAACCGAATCTTTAACAACACCGTCCCTTTAAAAAGCGTATCTTGTTCAAACGCGGTACTAAAGTACCAAGTACCGAATGTCGTAAACATGTCACTCAATTACTTATTCTAAATAAATTACTTTTACACGCGAAATTTTCTCAGAACATTTACAAGTTAGTTGCGTTAAGGAGAATAGATTAGGTCCTATGAACGTTAGTAATCGAGAAAATGTCATAATAGTTTCAGTTTGTCTAAATACTGTTCACAATAATTACAGGCGTCCGAATTATCAACCATCCCAAAGTTGCTACGGCTACGACGTGCTACGCTGTGCTACGTTGCGTAGCGTGGCGTAGTGCGTCTTTAGTCTTGCATCTACGAGTATACTAATATTATAAAGAGGTTTTTAAAGAGAGTAAAAATCTACAGATAGTGCAATCCACGAAGACGCGCCCCACTCTTCTTCCGAATCGTTAATGGTTATCGCAAGTTAATTCCACTAGTGTTTTCGATACACACTAAAACACTGGCGGAATGTTGCACACTCATGCTATAAGCATTAGAAAAAAGAGGGGGGCGCGTCTTCGTGGATTGCACTATGTGTAATTTTAGTTTATAAGTAGTTTTTTTTTAGAGAGAGTTTGTATTTGTTATGTTGTGTTATTTGTTTTGTTGTGTTGTCTTCGGAACTACTAATCCGAATATCAATATTCTTTCACTAATGGGAAGCTACTTACATTATGCAGTGTGCCATAGGATATATTTTATGTTAATACATGAAATTTCACGTGCACAGTCTCGGGTAGGAACTGGAGTCGTATAAACAAAATTTAGGGTCACAAATCTTGGTGTCCAAACGGAAAAGTAATCTGTTTTATGAGCATGCGAGATAGACTCTTGATTGAGTTTCTTCTTATAAGACACCAGAAGGTACCTATAATGTGCGATGATCTTAATTCTTGCAACAAACAATTCGAATACCATAATAAACAAGAATTACAAGGGTAGCTCCACCGTAGTTACCGTGAGTGTCACCCTCACCAGATCATAAAACGTTACCTCAGTAAAGTTACTATCAAGAGCGTCATAAAAGTGTCGTCAATTCCTTCCTTAACTAGCGCGAGATTGACTTGCCGACACTTCACGACACTTGCCGACAGTTGACGACAGTTACCGACGCGGGAATAGAACATCAACCTGTTATTTCGTTTGCTTTAGCTGCTGACAGTAAATCTTCAGTTGGTTTTCCGATCAAATCTTTCCTAGGAAAGTGTCAATCAGATCAGCCTTCAGTTTTATAGATTGAAAGTTAAATTACACTAATCTTGAATAATCATGGTGGTGGATGAATAACATTTCAAATGTCCCACATTTTGATTGCTGGCTCCACCGATAAACCCCGTTGGTCCTACATACGTTACATAGCTAAACTATTTAACCAATAAAGATGTTTTACGGGGTAGTTTTGGCCAATATAGATTACGACATTAGCCCCTATATTATAAACGTTGCACAAAGTTAAGAGACGGTTAAACGTTAAAAATGTATGGTTAAACAGTCTCTAATCATTATATAACTTTTAGCAACGTTTATAAATAAACCCCTAGATACATAATTGTGTTTCTGGAATAGAAATAATAATACTGATACTTTCACATTTAAATTATTTTATGAAAGGTAAAAGTAATGAACAAGACGCAACGTTCTTTTATCAGGGTCCGTTTATGATCCGATATAAATTGTGGAACAAAATAAGAATAAAATGCTTCTAAAATGGCGGCCGTGGGGCCCATATACCACACCTTGTTAAAGTAAGATGCTAACTTCTTTTTTATTGGCAACACCTTCAACGTTTTAGCATTACGAATAACTTTGAATTTGAAACGTTTTTATTGCTGCTTGCTTTTTCTTGTTATACTAAAAAGGACTTTCGTTTTAGAAGTTAGAGTTCATTTTAGAATGGAAGCATGAAGTGTTGAGGCGATAAATAAAAACTTTTTCATTTGTTTTGTTATACGTCATACGTGCGAGCGTGTTTTAGCGACATTAGACTTTATTTAGACATGTCAAGGTTGCTTTTGAGTTAGATTTTCGTTTATCTTTGCGATAATGTCCTTCTGAACCAATATTGAAGTCTGACAATTTACAGATATTGTTCATCCGTTTTGATGTGACGGGCTACGGAACATTGTACTCTTATAATGTCCGGGATGAACCTAAAGTCCGTTTATGAGTTCCTACGAGAGGTGCTTCCGTTCAAACGAATCCGAGTTTTTATTTCTTGTTTTATTTAAACACCTGGGAATAAAAGGGTGGCTGTAATAAGATGATGTTAATGTTATCACAAAATAAAGCAGGTTTTTATGTTATGAGCATTTTATTTCATTGCTAGGCTGCCTACGACCACAAAACCTTTTTTTTTTTTTTTTTTTTTTTTTTTTTTGTGGATGGGAAAAACACAAAACCTTATAGAGAAGTAAAAAAAAATATAGAGAAGTGATATATCAGTCATATCTATTTAAAAACATTAGATACCTCCCCTACGGGGGCAAAAGGATCCTCAGGTTGCAAAAGTCACAGATACAAAATGATTGCCTAAGATTACACTGAAACGGGGCAGCGGGATTGTCCGAAAGGGTTACCGCTGCCCCTGAACATATCTAGGCTAAGGAAGGAACACGGGTGGGTTTTAGTCAGTAAGAGTCTGACACTCCCTTCTGCTCCAGCCAGAGCGGGAGGTGTCATTTGATGATTTCCAATCCTCAAAAAAAAAAAAAAAAAACTACAGACTACACTGAATTTTTTTCAAAACAATTTTCATAGTATGATACGGTGTATTTCATTTGGGACTGATTTTTCCAACGCCAGATAATTTTATCCGAGGAATAATTTTGAATTTTTGACAGTTCTTCCAAACAAAATTTGACAGACGTCAATTATATTCCACAAATAAAAATTATCTGTCGGTTGAAAAATTTGCTCTTAAGGCTGATTTTTCCAACGCCAGATAATTTTATCCGAGGAATAATTTTGAAGATCTGTCAGACTTTAATTATACTCTACGAATAAGAATTGTCAATCCATGGAAAAATCAGCCCTTGTCTACATATTTAGAATAGAAATAAGTCGGAATGTGACACAGTTTGAGGTAAAGTAAACAATGCTAATGCCAAAATGACAATAATAGGCTTTATCTAAATATTTTTCTAAAACTAGGTAGGTACCTACATCTGGCTAGATCTACACAGTTATTATTTTAAAAATCGAAATAACAATAAACTCTTAACGTTTTATTTCCTTATGGTTGTTAAGATTTTTATTCAGAACGGCAAAGGGCAGCACAATAGAAGAAAGAAAAGGGGTAGTAATCCTTTATAAGCATAGTTAGTCTATGGTCATACAGCGAGCGATGCCTATTGAGCGAAATCTTTATTATTATGGTAGGTATTGTTAAAGGACAAAATCATTAAAATTTATAATATTTATTTGTTAGATGAATAATAAGTATGAAAAAAAAAACTTTTAAATTAAAAGAAAATACTAAAAGTGGTGACCTGTTTTGTTTTCTTTCGTTTAATTATTGTTAAATCTTCTACATTCAAAATATTGTAATACAGCCCTTACTTCTTGTGTGTTTGTCCGTTAGTTGCGTTTATATCTCTAAAAACAATTACTAATCCGCACTGGGCCTGCGTGGTACATTAAAGTCCACTCCTTCTCGAAGAGAGGAGGCTTGTGTCCCTGCAGTAGGAACATTATAGGCTGATTATGCTAGTATGCTCTAAAACCAACAATCCGATTAACGTAACGAAATATTTTTGACTAGGTTTTAGTACTGGTATCTGCTGTATTACTGTACTATCTACACGCGAGCGGAGCTTGTCGTTTCTCGTGTATGTCTGTGACTACGTTATTATCTTTAACTACGCAACGGATTTTGATGCGGTTTTCACTTGGAGAGTTTCTTCCTGAAGGTTGAAAACATATATAATAGTGTGAAGCAGAGCTCAGTTGCTAGTCGTGTACAAACTAAAAGTGTTGTATAATCGCTACACGCTCCTACACCCGCTATGAAAGAGACCTCACCCTTACAATTTGCACACTTTATAACGAAATAAGTTTTATAAAAGAACTTTGTGAAGGATTGTGGTTCTTTGAGTTTGAACTCCTTTCCTATTGATGAAATGAGAAATACTTGTATAATGCAGTTTTAACGAAGGACTTAAGGGAAGTTTAATTTTTCAGTTGAAGTTAGTAAAAGTATTAAGTGTTTTAGTTGTATTGTTTCTTTTGTAGTAGTAGGTTCCTTTAAAAGTGATCGGAAAATGGTATCTTAGCATTTGGTACTCAGGAAAAAATCGTTATTAGCTGCCAGGAGTCTATTTAATATACAATGCGACATACATATATGTCAAAGAATTGAAAAATTTGCACATTTTCTTGACGTCATCGTCATCATCATTCACAGCAAGTTTTCACCCACTAGGTACTGAGCATACGCCTCTCTTTTCTCGTGCCAATCCCTACGCTTCTATGCTAGACTCATCCAGGTTGCCCGTGACGGCAAAAGTATCGTCTGCCGATCTCGCCGCCGGACGACCGACACTTTGTCTTGCAATCCTTGGACGCCACTCGATTACAGCCTTACTCCACATGTCATCACAGCGCCTTGCCAGGTGTCCTGTCTAACTCCATTTGAGTTCCATAACTTGTTTTCCGATATTGAAGATCTTCGTACGCACGGCTACACATCAAGCTATACATAACCAGTATAAGCTGACTTCTGATTGTACGAAAAACCCGTACAGTGCGAGGTCAGCTAAAACTGGAAATGTATAGCTTGATGTGTAGCCGTGTGTACGTCTTCGGATCTCGACGTTTGGGACTCGACTCGAGTTTTCATAACAGGTGCTGATTAATAAAACAGAAAACGATGTTTTTTTTTTTACAAATTTGACAGATTATCGATCGCCTGTCGATTTTATTCATAATCATAATCATTTATTTGCAATAAATATTAGTACAGCGTTGGTCTTAAATTTTAAATAAGTTTCCTAATACATAGTCAGGCATTTGACATGCAAAGTTTAACAATTTAAGATTATAAGTATGTGTACGTCCAATGGCATGCTTTAAATAAGTACTATAACTTTCGAAGAATCATTACTTTTTACAATACATTCAATATTTATCATCTGCACATTACATAGTTTAAAAAACATTATTTATAAATTCATTTATAGAATAAAATCGTTTTACCAGCAGCCATAATTTTAACTTTTTATAAAAAAGTTTTTTGGTATTTTATTATAGATAAGTCCACTCATATGATAACAGTTCTTTTTATACAGAGAAGTCCTTGGTGCCCTAGGCAGAACTATTCTATCTGGATCTCTTACTTTTCGAGGCCAACGGTATTTAATACTCCTGCATAGCTATTCACGACCATTCGACAAGATGTCCTATAGAAAATGACACATTTCGATAATCTGATTTTCCTTGCCCCAGACAGCAAACAGCTGTGGGAAGAATAGCGGTCATTTGTTTGATTTAGGGCTAATTTTTCCATCGCCAAATAACTTTTGTTCGAGGAATAATTTTGAATTTTTGACAGTTCTTTCTTGTTGAATCTGTCAGACGGTCAGACGTCAATTTTATTCCAAGAATAAGAATTATCTGTCGAGGAAGGGGCCCGTAGCTAAATAATAACAGCCGCACAGGTCGATCGATCAGGTTAAGCTACGCTTGCCGCGGTTGGTCTGTGGATGGGTGACCATCTTTATATACCGAGACCCTTCCGTGCCTCGGAAGGCACGTTAAGCCGTTGGTCCCGGCTGTCATTAGTTGATCTTTGACAGTCGTTACGGGTAGTCAGAAGCCCGAAAGTCTGACAACCAGTCTTACCAAGGGGTATCGGATTACCCAGTAACTGGGTTGTGGAGGTCAGATAGGCAGTCGCTCCATGTAAATACTGGTATTCAGCTGCATCCGGTTAGACTGGAAACCGACCCCTACATAGTTGGGAAAAGGCTAGGCAGATGATGATGAATAAGAATTATCTGTCGATGGGAAATTCAGCCCTTACACTGAAAAAAATTTTAGGTTTTGGACTTGGGAACAGCGCTTAGAGGACTTCTACGATAGCATTGATTATGTCCGATACGGTATGGAAGCGTAAGTATCGAGTTGTTGTGAATATCTATGTAGGTTATTAATATTATCGTATTTGTTTTTCGCAATAAGAGTCGTAGAATCATTACACCAAGCTTAATAATTTTATGTTTTTCAATTGTTTGTGCCCCGTCGATACCCGCGGATAATTTTTCTATTAAGTATTTTACGTTCATCGGGAATAATGATAATTATTCCCGATGAACGTAAAATACTTAATAGAAAAAGAGCAAATTTTGCTATTCGTACACTGAACCTATGACGTCAAAAAAGTTACTCAAATACGTAACAGCGTAACGCAAATCTAACCCGTTTAGAGATTTTGTATTCTACCTTACAAGCTATAAAGCACAGTTTAGCGTGTCCCATGCGTGTGTGGATAGAATAGACAAACAATTTCATGTGCTGGTATGAAACTGTAATAGTAATTTGAACAATATGTAGCTAACTTTACAGAATATTCTTGCTTGTATGACCTGAAATTAAAGTTTGGTAGTTTATTTTCTGATAGATGATGATTTATGAATGATAAACGAATATGGAACCGTGTGTCATTATTTTGATCTTTCATCATCATAGTTGAAAGAAGCCCACAGCTGTATCGTTTCAACGACCCATTCTGTGCTTTAAAAGAAACAAAAGAAATACACATACTCGCAATTCTGCTTAATAAAAATCTGAATTTTACAGACAGACTCACTGATACTAAATTCATACTAACTTAATTCACTGACAGACTTACTGATACTAAATTCATACTACATTACTAAATCTACTGACAAACTCACTGACATTAAATTCATACTACTTCACTAAATCCACTGACAGACTCACTGATACTAAATTCATACTACACTACTAAATTCACTGAGACAGGCATTGTCTGTCAGTGAATTTAAGATTTTTTATTTACCCAAACCGCTGGGTCTGGATTCTGGAAGCGTAAAATTTTGCGAAAGAGTCTCTTAGATAACGAAGGTACAACTAAGGAACGATTTTTGAAAAATTCAACCTCTAAATGGAATAGGGGATGAAAGTTCGTCATTTATTTATTTATTTTTGATTATGGGTAACCCCCTCAGACACACGGCTAATATCGAAATATATATTTTCTTTCTAAATAAAAAATACACAGCCACAGGCTGTCTGACTACCAGGTCTCGAATCTACGGTTGACTAGATCGTGGCTATAAGCCATCAAATCTTAAACCAAATTAATGTCCCCAAATAATATAATAAAATAAACTATCCCTCAGCCAGTCTCTCGATGTAAATCTCAAGCCTCATACATTACCGTTGTCTAGGGGCAACCCCTGCTAATTTATAGTCAACTTTCAATTTAGCTAACACGTCTGTGTCTCCGTGTACCGTAAATCTGGACGACCATTAAACTGTTCCTTGTGGTCCCTTCGGTAACCGGACACTTGGACATTGTTAATACGATTCTCTGATTAAAATTTTGAATTAAAATGGCGGTAGTTCCCTTCCCATTGTCTTGATGTCACTTTGTGGATTCTGTGAAGTTTGTCCGTAAAAGGGAACTTTAAATCATGCATGAGGGGCTCATGGCTAAGTAATAACAGCCATTCGGGTTGGTCGATCAGATTAAGTTACGCTTGCTGCGGTTGGCCCGTGGATGGGTGACCGTCATTACACACCTAAATTCTATTCAAATTTATGTTTAAAAGTAACGTTATTTCAAGTTCAACAAATATCAAGCTTATTTTAATCGCGATTAAGTTAATTTCAGAGTGACTAGCACTATTAAAAAGTTATAAAAATGTTTGAAGCTGTAGCGTGAACTGAACTTTTAAGAATTAAAGTTATTTTTCCATGAACTCATATTTGTTTACATTTTTGGAAAATAAATCGCGAATGCAGTTTAGACCCCTCCGTGCGGAAAACACGTTAATAAGTCGTTGGTTCCAGCTGTCATTCGTGGATCTTTGACAGTTGTTACGGGTCGTCAGAAGCCCGAAAATCTGACAATCAGTCTTATCAAGGGCTATTGTGTTACGCAGTAACTTGGTTGTGGAGGTCAGAAAGCCAATCACTCCATGTAAAATACTGGTATTCAGCTGCATCCGGTTAGACTGGAAACCGACCCCTACATAGTTGGGAAAAGGCTAGGCAGATGATGGCATCATGCAGGCTGGCATAGAAATTAACCACTCATTTGAATTTAGAATCAGTTTCAAAATTGTAAAAGACGCGTTTAGTAATAGTAAAACTCATTTGTTTTGGTCGCTTGAAAGTAAACACGTTTTCTTGAAAGTAAATACCAGACAAAATTCAGCATAGCTTCTCATTTAGCAGCATCGCCACGTCCATTACGGTACTTGGGTTCCAAAACCCTATACGTCTATTTGGATAAATATTAATAAGGGTTTCACTTACAAATGATGTTTTTGGTATTCGTCCTTCAGACCTTGACGTTCAAAAGTGCTTTTATGTGCCTATTTGAAATAAATGTTATGACTTTACTTTAACTTGTTCGTGCTTCTTTTTAGCGATACTTACTAAAAATACGTCGGAACGTTCGGTCCAATAGTCACGCAAATCGTCTTTCCTAATACAGTCATAAGTTCCTCATAAATGTCACAGTCCACTATAACTCTTAATAAAAAAAAAAAAAACTTAAAAGTTAAACCAACACACAAAAAAGTGCTCCATACTTAAAAAAGTAAAACGCTCAATGAGTGCATAAATAAATTCAGCCTTGACACAGCTACTGTAATACAGTGTTCCCGAATGCCAAGGTCAGCCAATGACCTCGACCGAATCAATAACTCATTACTTTTTTATTTCGTTTAACGTTTAAAAATAACGTGTTTTTTCGCGTTTCGCGCGCCCTCATCGCACCGATTACGTATCGCTGGTGTTGTGTCGATGGCAATTGTGACGTCATGTTCCGGAGTTGTGACGTATTGCAGATTTCATTATTTTTTTTCGGTTAACTACTTGGTGAAGGAAACCACTGTAGATATCATTCGAGAACTTTTGAGACCTTAGTAGTTCATGGAGGGTCAATGACAGTACATTCACGACTTTCTTTCCAAGCAAGAACTACCTACACCATATTTATTTTCTGATATTTCTTAGAGATGTCTCGATTAAAGCTCAAACTCCTTCAAAACCTTGTTCATAAACAGCTAATTAGTTAGTACTACTTTCATATTTTCCTTCACTGTCTTCCCATACATATCAACACTATAATTTGAAAAATTTGTAAAAACCAATTATTTTTAAAAGATTACAGTAACCGTGGAGTTTCTTGCCGGCTCTTCTCCATAGGAAACGACCAATTGGAACCGTGCATCTAGCTTCTGACGTTTCATAAGTGCCCATTAAGTTTTAAGTGAAATTGACTATCATTAAGTAGCTTTTAGTTTTAGAAGCAGGTAGTTTAGTTTTAGGTCCAGATCCTCTCCTCTTCCTCTTCTTTAAATCCATTCGGCTATTGTGTATCCAGCAAAAAATATGACATAAAAATTAAAAGGAATAGGTACGTAATTAGTCAATGAATATATTTTAATCGGCGTATTATTTTCATCTGACCTGGTAAAAAATGAATGAAAGAATGAACTGTTCATTTCGCACGCAAATTTTAACCAGATAATTTGGGTAAATATTTTTTAATCGAGTACATTTCTGATAAATTTTTATTTTAACTTTAAATGTTCTCTTTTCACAACCTATATTGTAAAAGTAATTCTGATTTGGTTGGCTTCTGTTAAAATCAGTTAAAAATAAAACTTGTCAAGTGTAGACCGGGCCACATCATACAAAAAGAAGTTCCGTATGTAATATTTATTTATTTATTATAATAATTTTTTTTATTTGCATAACACACATTACAATCATTGTGAAGCCCTGACTCCAGAGCTAGATATGTAATACCTGTATTTCAGGAGTCAGTTTCTTCTTCCATACATGGTTCTTATTGTATGCAATAATTAATTGAAACAACTAGACTTTTACAACTTAAAGAAAATAAAAATAAATAATTTATAAATAATTTGACACATTAATTTAAGTTTTTGTATGATTAATATTAAATTGATAGATAATTACATATATTCAATTTAAATTATAATTGAAAATATATTTGATAAAGAAAACAAAAATAATAATAATCATAATAATTAATTTATAATTACATTTGGATAATTAATACTTCAAGCACATAAATGTACAGAGGCGGACTTAATGCCATAGGCATTTTTTACCAATCAACCTTTGTGTGATGCAGAGACAAACAGTGGTAGGTGCAATCATTAAAATTGAGGAATAAATCCTACTAATATTATAAATGCGAAAGTTTGTGAGGATGGATGGATGTTTGTTACTCTTTCACGCAAAAACTACTAAACGGATTTGGATGAGGTTTGGCACATATATGGTTTATAACCAGGATTAACACATAAGATAATTTTTATCCCGATATTCCCACGGGATCGAAACTAACGCGGGTGAAACCGCGGGGCGCAGCTAGTATTTAATATGTAGGATGAATTAATGTACCTGTACCTAAAATAAAGTAACAATGACACATTTTGTGATAAGCAGACGGACAGGCAGCCAGGCATTGCTAAAATAAAAGTTCCAATCTGTCATCTTGTTACGGATCCCTTAAGCATAATATACAACCGTGGAATTCCAAAATGTTATCCTAATTTGAACTTTAGAGAGGAAGTTATAAGAACCTTAATGACGAAGCTAGGAAGTCTGTTTCTCTAAAGTTGACACCTTATGATCATAATATTATCACGCTCATATTCCCCGCAAGATTAGGTAGAGGTGCAGCTATAGTACACCCACCTTATGATCTAATATTATAATGGCAGAGGAGAGTATAGTTTTCAGGCAAAAAATCAGGTGAATGATCTTTTAGCCTGTATTTATGAATTTCAGTACATATGGATGTACAGTCACCAAAAGAGATAAAATTACGACTGCCGCAACCCAGCGCAGGGCACGCCGCGATAGCGGCGGTAAGACCCCTCTTTGAGGAGTGGCTAGAGAGGCGCCACGGCGCCCTCACCTACCGCCTGACGCAGGTCCTCACCGGACACGGGTGTTTCGGGAGGTACCTGCACATTATCGGGCGGGAGGATACGCCCGGGTGTCACCACTGCGAGGGTCGCCCGGAGGACACGGTGGAGCATACGGTGGCGGTATGCCCCAATTGGGCGGAGCACCGCCGTGTTCTCGCAGAGGCGATCGGCGGCGGAGGCGACCTCTCGCGCCCGGCCCTGGTTCAAGCCATGGTCCGGGGCGAGAGGGAGTGGGAGGCAGTCACCTCCTTCTGCGAAGCAGTCATGCTAGCGAAGGAGGTGGCGGGACGGCTGAGGGAGAGGGCCTCACGTCCCAGCCGCCGCGGGAGACGCCCCGGGCGTCGGGAGCCGCGAGACGACTCCCGGCCACCGTAGGCGCGGGCCTGCGGGCGGAGAGTAATGGGTAACTCTCCGTCCGATCAGGACCAGGCCCGTGCCGGACGGCGCGTACGTGTTCCACGCGCGCCTCAAAGAGATGTCAGCATAAGGAAGGGGCCCGAAAGGGCCGAAGCCTGCCGGGGCAGCGGGATTGTCCGAAAGGGTTACCGCTACCCCGGAACACAAAGGGCTAAGGAAGGAACACGGGTGGGTTTTAGTCAGTAAGAGTCTGACACTCCCTTCTGCTCCACCCAGAGCGGGAGGGGTCATTGGATGATTTCCCATCCACAAAAAAAAAAAAAAAAAAAAAAGGGGTCATTGTACTCATCACTATGAACAACTTTTACTATGGGGCAAAAACTTAAGTCGCGGAAAAAAATCAGCTGTTCACTACATATGTTCGCATAACTCGTCAAAAATACAGGGAACAGCTGATCTTTTAGTTGATTATTTGAAGTTTAGTAAGAAACCGATGGATGTTTTCGAATGAAATTTAATTTGATAAATGAATTGTTTGTTTATTGAAAGACACTTTATGAATAAATACTAGCATTACTGTCCCACTGCTGGGCAAATTCCTCTTCTCATATACAGAAGGCTAGAGAGTATTGATCAGATCACCACGCTTGCTCAAGACAAGTTGACGATTTCATACTTATATTAGGTAACTTTAAGTCCAGTTTTCCTCACAATATTTTTCCTTCACAGATGTCAGTAGGTAATATTCAAGATAAACTCAGAAAGTACAGAAGCTAGCTGCACATCAAGCCTCTACAATCTGTCAAATTTATTTAAAAGATTTTCAACTTTATCACTACAGCATAAGGTGCAAAGTTGATTAGGAAAATTTGACAGTTTCGGGTAGCTTGATCTGTTGGCGTCTGTACATATTTACCTACGTCATCTGCCTAGTCTTTTTTCCAACTATGTTGGGGTCGGCTTCCAGTCTAACCGGATGCAGCTGAATACCAGTATTTTACATGGTGCGACTGCCTATCTGACCTCCAAAACCCAGTTACTGGGTAATACCTCTTGGTAAGACTGGTTGTCAGACTTTCGGGCTTCTGACGACCTGCAACGACTGTCAGAGATCCACAAATGACAGCCGGGATCGGAGGGGTCTTGGTATGAGAAGATAGTCACCCATCCACAGATCAACCGTAGCAAGCGTAGCTTAACTTGATCGATCGACCTGTGCGGCTGTTATGTTTTAGCCACGGAGAATACTTACTTACCTATTAATAAAAAATAAAAAAAAATTGATACTTGCCCGGGTCTGTATCCACCACCTCGAGCATGAGAGGCGAGGCCTTAACCCCTGGGCCATTATGACGAGGAAATAGAGAAAAGACACTTTGAAAAAAAAAAAAAAATGATAATGATCGCCAACTTAATTTTTTTTTGTTTTTCTTCTAAAATCACAGTTTGAGCAATCACAAAACCTAATGCGAGATTTGTTAGCTTTACGGTTTGTTATCAATCATGTTTTCAGAAACCGAGGGTCATTCATTATATAAGTTCAAATAAAAACATAGGAGATGCTACCCCAATAACCGTCTAAAAATAAAATCAAATTGGAGCTACTTACCAAAATATTTGCAATCCCGATGGCGTATGTAAATAATTAACTAAATAAGGCACTGTTATCAGACTATTGGTTTCCTTAAACACAATATATTGCACAATATTAACAAAAAATATTAAAAATTAGTAAAAACACTGAGCACCACCATACATAGCCTTATTTAAAAAAAAAAAAAACAATCGATTCGTATTTTGTAGGAACTTATCACATTTTTCTTTTTCTTAACTTGAATAAAGAACAATAACACCAAGGCACTTATTTCGAACAATTTTGAATTTGAATGTGTTAGTTTGAGTTTTGGCGGGAGAGCAGGGGTGGCGTGCGCCCGGCCCGCTTTGTGCGACGGTCTACAAGGAACTCGTCTTGAACTCAAAAGACGTTACGTCGGTATCGGACCCTACGAACTCCCCTTATTTGATCTTGATAAGTATGTGTGCTCTTTAGTGTCCGTTTGAAATAAAATTTATTTTATTTGCTTCGGTGGTAAAAATGTTGTTGTTGTGGGTGTTAAAATGTTGTGTTTTTGATAAGCGCGTTTTGTATATGAAGTGTTAAGTTAAATGACTTTGCACACAGCGAACTTTTTTTCAATATAGTATTTTCACTAAACATGTCTTGTAATTTCAGAAATTTGTACATTTTACGACTGATAAAAGAACCTAACAATAATACCAGCTAGTTTCAAGATTCATGACTCGATTTTAAATTCAAGTACATAATAATCTCGGTTTCATACAAAATCTAATTCCAAACATAAAATAAAATCAGGCGACAGTCACAATTTCATCACATCACAATATTAAAAGCGACCAGTTAAAGTATGAAGGCTCATACAGCACATTTGCTAATGTAAAATAGCATCTATAATTGAGTCGATAAAGTCTAAACGTCATTAGGGCCAGCTGCTCGCATAAAAAAAGTTTATTTTGTTAGGGTGTGCTTTCTTCGCGATAACTACTGTTGTTCGTACACACATAAAAGACGAAAATAATTCAGAGATGAACTAGGTAGGTTAAATAATTTCATAGTAAAGTTTGATTTCTTATAACTACTTAGTAATAAATACTAGCGGGGTAATTGCGTAACACACTAACAGTAGCAATGACTTTCATTTTGACACTTTAATAACATTAATTTCGTTGTATAAGTTTCTGAGTAGACAAATTCGAACTTAAGAAGCAATGGATTGACAATATCTTTCAAAATTATTCAGATTGTGGTTAAAAGTGTTACGCAATAAAGGGTATTGATGTTATTAGTAAAGTGAGAAAGAAAATTAAAAAGTAAGTAAGTATATTTTAGATCATTTATTAATTGGTGAAATGTATAATGATATAAGACAATGCATAGTGTGCCTAACAAAAGTTAGTTCAGAAAAATATGTTCAAATCTTTTAGGTATGAGTTTTAGGCTTGTTTTAGTTATGATTTTATTTTTTCGATACTATAGTATAGTTAGATATGAATCTAAGTAAATGGGCGGGCGACGTTGCTCATAAAGGAAACTTGTCAAAACCCGTCAAATCCATTCTCATAAATGATAGTACCTATAGTTTTTTAGTTTACCTCGTTTATTCAGATAAATGACGCACTATATTCAACCAACACAGGGATACACAAGGAAAAATCCAAGTTCGTCCCTGTCTTAGGAAGTATTGCACGGTGACTTATTTTTAACGGTCGTACGTGGCGCGCGCCCTTGTAACGGGCTAGGAAACCGCGGCCCGATGCCAATTCAGGTATTTTATAGTATAATTTTGTTTTTTGTGTATAATTTTATAAAGTGCATATAAATGCACTTTATAAATCGTGCATACCTATAAAAAAACCTCTGAATCTTAATTTTTTTATAGAAGTAAATAAGATGCTTGCATTACTTTCATAAAATTAAAATGATCTTACGGGGTAGGATGTTAACTGTGTGGCAAAGGCCTAAATCTTAATGTCTGTACAAGTTGTATGAAAACAATATTTAATTATCTCAAGCTTACATAAAACAATTATTGTTTCAGTTGTGGGTAAGTAGAGGTATACATTTAAAAAGAAAGAAATAGCAAATTTGTATTATCTTAAAACAAACTAGTGAATATTCTATTAAAAAACTATCATTTCAATTTCTGATCCTTCACAAGATCTAGTAAGTAGCGACCCGTGAGTTGAATTCTCCTGCCCACCGTACGTTATGGTCGAACGTTATGCTCCTTCGAAATTCAAAAACAAGCGCTCGAGTGAGACGTGACTAACGTATACTTACATTTTTTATTAGGTACCTAATAAGTATTCAAATAAAATAAGGAGAAAATGGCTAACCTGTGGAATATTTTCCTATTAACTATTTCATAGGTATATCATTTAAAAGGTTTCTTTCTAATGTTATGTCTACTCTCCATAGGATTAGACTTAAGGATACCCAGGTATTGCTAATTTTTATGATTATAATTCTACATTATATAAAATACAAGCATCGCCCCGAGGTTTCACCCGCGTTAGTTTCGATCCTGTGGGAATATCAGGATGAAAAGTATCCTATGTGCTAATCCAGTTTATAAGCTATCTGTGTGCCAAATTTCATCCAAATCTATACAGCCGTTTGTGCGTGATTAAGTAACAAACATCTTCACGACCTTTCACATTTATAATATTAGTAGGATATTTGTTACGGTCGCGAAACATAAAGGTCAACATACACCAGAAGGCCATTCCCAAATTAAAAACGTTCAAAATCTAGTCGCAATTTCATCTCAGCGACGATCAATGTCAAAAACTTGTCAAAAATGTAAGGAAGTTAAAAGGTATTTTTGGCAGATTGAACGTATAAAAATTTGAATTTCGCGACGCTTTCGCCTTAAGAAGACACACACGTCAATGTAGAAGTATGCAGATTCCCACCCTATTTCAATCAACGACTAACCAAACTAGTGTCTAACTGCAACCTCAGCCATCACCTACAAAAACTCAAATCTTATTTTTTTTTATTGCCGGGCCTGCATTTCGATCTCGCCTGATAGAAAGCGATGCATAAGGTCTATGATGGATCGAGTCTGTATTTTTGTTAGGATCTTCGATCACCCTAATTGCGTAACACATTTTCAATCTGAATCATTTTGAATAATATTGCTAATCCATTGCTTCATTTGTTCGAAAAAGTTGTCTGCTAAACAACTTAAATAACGCAATGAATGTTGAAGAGCTGTCAAAATGAAAGCCATTGCTACTGTTAGTTTCACATTAAATCCCACTATTTATTAAGGAAATAGTATTAGATATATAATTTTAGTTTTTTTTTTCTCCTCACGTTTACTCATATCACACACAATGACATACAAAAAATACAGAATTGTCGCCGGTACATAGAGAAAAAATTGAATAGAATTAACCCGCTGTGTAAAGCTACAGCGGGTTAATTCTATTCAATTTTTTCTCTATGTACCGGCGACAATTCTGTATTTTTTAAGTACGTAGGTAACGTTAAAAACGAATAAATTCAACTATTTAATAAGGAACTAGTATTAGATGTAGAATTTTAATTTCTTTTTTCTCCTCACGTTTTCTCATATCACACACAATGACATACAAAAGATACAGCATTGTCACCAGTGCCATAGAGAAAAAATAGAATAGAATTACCCCGCTGTAGCTTTACTTTTTTTTTAAGTACGTAGGTAACCTTAAAAACGAATAAATTCAAACACAACCGCCACCTGGACAAACTAAAGCATATCGCGCATCATAAAACACAGGACTCGTGCCTGGCACACGAGCGGATGTCTCCAATTTCCATAAATGTGCCACTAGTCCACAATTATTAGAATCACACACATCCCTACCAACCTTAACGTCATAACTTTAAGGGTGATTTTCGCTTGGCAGTGAAGGCACGCGCCGTCTTCATACTGTTCAAGAAATTAACAGGATGCGTCAAAAGAAGGGTGATTCCAAGACGTTGGAGTAATAATAAAGTAAGCAAGCGTTACGACAGATGGCTGTTTCTTTGGTCTAGTGATTAGACGTCGGGTTTTAATCTATGGAACTGGCCAGTGACCATAAGGTCGGATAGAATCCTTGGTGCCATCTATACTAATATAAATCTATACTACGCCATCTATAATATATAAAATGAATACTTCCATTTTATTTCTGTTTTTAATGTCAAAATAACAACTTTTTATTACTAAATGCATATCATGAAAGTATATGTATAGATACTCTAGGATAACCAAAAAACCACTTTTAAATTTTTCGTATGTCTCTCTCTGTGTGTTCTGGTTAATCTCCGCCACGGCTGGACCGATTTTGATGAAATTTGATATAGATACTTGAATCCTGACGAAGGTTATAGGCTACTTTTTATCGACATACAAAGCGGCAAAGCCGCGGGCGGAAACTAGTTTTTTAATAATAGTACCAACCTATTATTGCCATACTGCTGGCCAAAGGGCTCTTCTGATACAGAGAAGGCGCATTGACCACCAGGCGTGCTCAAGACGTGGCGATTTCAGATTTTATTTTGTAACATTTTCTTCTAATCTCGCTTCATTATCATCATCACCACCCGTAGATTATTACTTCTCAAAAAAAGAGGAGGTTCTCAGTTCGTCGGAATCTTTTATTTTCATGTATGTTCCCCGATTACTCGAAGACGGCTAGACCGATTTGAAAAAATCTTTTTTTTGTTTGAAAGGGTGTACTTTCTAGGTGGTCTCATTGTCAACAAGTCAAGATCTGATGATTGGATCCTGGAGAAATCGAAGGAACCTACCAACTTTCACGTGTCTAACTTTAAAAATTACGATAATCCATATAAACTTTCGTCTCCTACTTGTTTAACAAATAAATTTTTAATCTTTACCTTCGTTATAAAAGGAACTCTGGTACGAAATTGCATGCTTTTAGTGCGTTGTCAGTCAAAATTTCAGATTTTTAGCAAGACAGAAAGACAGGCCTGTCAATATATATTTGTAGTGAAGATGACTACCCAAAGAGCACCAGACGAAAGGTTAGTATCATAACACGTGGAAGCCCTTTTATTACACTCTTTACTTAAAAGAATACAGATAAAGTTTAAAGCTCAATAAATCATCAATTAATCCCTATAACAAGGCAGTGATCACATACAGCAACTATTCAGCAATTTGTCAAACACGATCTTGTTGCCGACGTGCTAAGTTAGTTAAAGCTAAGTTCGGAAGTGGGTCGGACACAGTTCCTAGATTTGCCACTTAAGTGATTTGTCCCGAAGCCTAAGTTGCGAAATCGAGTAATTTGTCATTCAGTCGTACTTTGTCGAGTCGAGTTTGTCCTGCTAAGTTCGTGCTAGATTAGAATAAGGTATTTAGAGGCATTTATAGACCCAGCAATATGAGTCGTTACGGGTAGTCAGTAGCCCGAAATCTTACCAAGGGGTATCTTATTACCACAGATATAGATACACCTAGATAACGCAAGAGCAACTACTTCGCGTGCCAAAAATCGCACCAACTTACATTCAAAAATCGTAAGCCGCCACTTTCGCGCTCAGTCCTGTGTACTGCTGGCTGGGTGAGCGTGAGTGAGAAAGAGGGCTTGTGACGTCATAGTAGGTAGTAAAAACAATGGTACTTTGGTTTTCATACAGATCGTGATACTTGCGTTATCTAGGCCTATCTATATCTGTGCGTATTACCCAGTAACTGGGGACGTTAGATAGGCAGTCGCTCCACGTAAAATACTGGTATTCAGCTGCATCCGGTTAGACTGGAAGCCGACCCCAACATAGTTGGGAAAAGGCTAGGCAGATGATGATTAAATAGTATTTTTTAGTAAAACCTCGAACATTGTCGGAATCCACTACTCCCATTTTAATAAACTCATCAAAGTAATTGAGGACCCTTTTACAAACAGAAAACAAAACGTTTCACTAATAAACCTCATGTTTTTGTTCTGTCTCCGAATATTACAGTATAATTGAAAATTAAGAAAAAAAAAACAACCGTTTTTTGCGTTCCGTAACGGTTTGCCTTACCAAATTATAACAGGACTTGCGGGTTCCTTATTTTTGAGGAATAAGGTTCAGAATCGCTTAAAGGTTACCTGCGTTAATAGCTGATTAGTTCTGGGTACAGGTTGATGAGTAGTTTAAGACAGCGATGGGTAATCGATTTTGACGATTGAGCTGTCGAAAACCCTTCATTATATTGTAAGAAGGTTTTTTAAATTATTGTTTGTTTATGTCTTCTATTAGAAGGCTAGTAGCAAGTTTTTGTTTAAACAAATATAATTTTAACGAACATGGGCCGGCTTTACTTAGGTTTACTTCATTCGGGTTGGTAGATGTCACATGTCTTCGAATTTTTGTTTCTAGAACATGCCGGTTTCCTCACGGTATTTTCCTTCACCGTTTCAAAAGCAGTGTTGATGAAATAATATATTATTTATTTTTATTGCTGAATGAGGCTTTTTTTTTTGTGGATGGGAAATCATCAAATGACCCCTCCCGCTCTGGGTGGAGCAGAAGGGAGTGTCAGACTCTTACTGACTAAAACCCACCCGTGTTCCTTCCTTAGCCCTTTGTGTTCCGGGATAGCGGTAACCCTTTCGGACAATCCCGCTGCCCCGGCAGGCTTCGGCCCTTGCGGGCCCCTTCCTAATGCTGACATCTCTTTGAGGCGCGCGTGGAACACGTACGCGCCGTCCGGCACGGGCCTGGTCCTGATCGGACGGAGAGTTACCCATTACTCTCCGCCCGCAGGCCCGCGCCTACGGTGGCCGGGAGTCGTCTCGCGGCTCCCGACGCCCGGAGCGTCTCCCGCGGCGGCTGGGACGGCTCTTGACTTCGATCACGCCTGATGGAAAGCAATGGATGAGGTCTATGATGGAACGAGCGTGCCAAGAAGATTCCTAAGGCACTTGAACTCCCACGTATCGACGAAACACAGCAGGCTGCTTGACGCCGGACTCCGGTGGGAGGGAATTATAGAAAGTAAAGCGTATGGGTTCGAACCTACGGTCTACAACTCGTAAGTCACGGCCGTTAATACTGGAGCACCACTGCTCTCGCTGTATAAAAGCATACAAGTTTGTTTTTGTGTATGCGCCAATTCAATGAATATAATTAATATGAACCGCTGTTCAAGTCGTAAATCAGTAAGTACAGACGCCAGCAAGCTACCCGAAACTGTAAAATTTTCCCGATCAACTTTGAACCTTACAATAGTGTAAGGTTCAAAGTTGATCGGGAAAATCTATCTATCAAATTTCTTTAATAGAAAAAAAAATCTATTAAAGAAATTTGATAGATTGTAATATCTTGATGTGCCGGCCGTCTGTAAATAGTAGAACTACTTAAACACTAGCAGCGTCCCACAGTTTCAGCCGTCTCGATCACAAGGGAATATCGTTATAAAAAGTATCCTATGTGTTATTCTAAATATGTATAAGCTATATTAAGTACTGTAAAGGTTCATCAAAATCCGTTCAGTACTTAGTTTTTGCGTAAAATAGTATCTAACAAACATTCATCCATCGTCCTCACGAACTTTCGCGTTTATATTATTATATTAACATTATAGTAGGATTTTCTAGAACCACTGTCGCCATTTCCTATCGCTTGAATACCGTGGTACAGGGTCGCGCCGTTCCACAACATGTGTTGGATAGAGTCGTCTTCATTAACGGCTAAGTGGAATCAGGTGGTACGCCATTAGCTACAGCATTCTATTCTTCATGCCTTCTGACGTAGGGATCATTGTTATTCTAACGTTCTAACATTTGGTGGGCTTTAATTAGAGATTCTGACGTATGATAGCTCTAATATCCGATTATTTGACATAGCAAAATGGAGCATTTGTAAACCCAAAGCAAGTTCTCCCCACGTAGGTATCTACTGAACCTTGATTACGATAGCACTGAAAGCTTCTTAATAGTAATAGTGTTAAGATAAATGTGTTTTCAGCCTACCTATACACACACCACACCACACCATACCATACCACTCCGCACCACACCACAGCACACTACTTCTAGTACTCAACAACAATTCTAATTTTGTATACTCTTTTTTTTCCCTTTTATTTTGGTTTACTCTGTTTTCCTATCAAAGGTTAAAATAATTTGTTTTTCTTAAGATTTAATACTCAATCATTGTTTTTTTTGGGGGCTGGTAATATGTGTAACAGGTTTTTCCTAGTGCAGATACCAGTTTCCCACAAAGGATTTATCAGATGTAGTGTCTTCATATTTTTAAGGCGCCTCTATGGATGAGAAATAAAAAATATTTATTATTTTTATTCTTCTTGAGTCTTTTGCATGGAATAGAATATTGTTTCTGTCCTCTCTTAAACTATGACGCTCTTGTATATGTGATTTTGTATATGTTACGTTTCTCTTTACCTAGGTCTTCTACCTTTTGCCCTTATCCCAATTTATTTTTGTCAAGCATAGCATGTCAAACTGCAATAAAGACGAAAAGACATCTGCATGGATAACTATAGAGCATTCGTTTATGTATAGATTTTTTATATTTTTAGGCCCATTTCTGTATAATAAAGTAAACGCAATTTTGTCTATCTCTGCATTAAAAACGGTACATTGCAAAAATTTCAGTACAACTCGGTTACAAAATTTGTCTTATGAAGATACAGAAAAGTTACTATTTGTCTTAAGTTAAATATTATTTTTAATTCAGTATTGTCCTATCATTAGTTGGTTAAGTTACTCAATATTTATGTTTATCATCAATCTTAAGAATATTAAAGCAAATTTGCACGTATGATACCTGAGATACAGGTTTATCCTAGTTCAGGTAGATCCTAATACCTACCACTCTAGTTTAAGACTTAATATTGTAAATATGCAGTATTTCATTAATTAAATAAATAAATAAATGGTGGCCCACTGGTAACGGGCTACGACTTACGAGTTCCAAGTCGTAGGTAATCCAGGCAGGCGCTCTACTTTGTGTAAATTATTTCATCAGCACTGCTCTCAAAACGGTAAAGGAAATACATCGTGATGAAACTGGCGTGTCCTAGATCCAACAATTTGAAGACATGTGACATCTATCAACCTGCACTGGGCCTGCGTGGTGGATTATGGCCCACTCTTCATAGAGAGGAGCTCTGTGTCCCAACAGTGGGAACATTAAAGGCTGATCATGATGATGATGATGATAGCGTGTCTTCTTTACCTACATCTCTATTAGCCGTCATCACGGTAATCACGTCCTTTCTAGCCCTAACATCTTTTTTCACACAAGAAGTCGAAATCTTTTGACTGTACTTACCCGTCAAAAAGAGTAACCTAGATAATGTGGATAAGACACAAAGTCTAAAACAGAAGAAGATCTAGCGGGGTATCCAGGGGGGGTGGAGGGGGGCTCAGGGGATCAGACCGGAATAAATCGAAATAATGATGTTAACAAAAATACTACTATGCTAAATTGTATGGCATTAAAGAGCGTGCATTCTGAAATTTGACAACGTTGCAGATAGCTGTCAAATATTTCGCATTTTTGATTTGTTTGTCATTATTATTACTCAAAAAAAAGCAATTGGTTAGTTTCCAATGCTTTTTTACAGCTCAAACTAAAATTAAATATCCATTGTTTCGATATTCATGAATTGTTGCAATTCATAATCATTTTTTTTAAATTTACTACAGTTCATTTTAGTTTAGTGACAAATTAATGAAAACAGAAAAATATTTGACAGCTGTCTGTGACGTTGCCAACTTTCGATCAGAATGCACCCTCATAACTTGTAACTTCAACTTACTTTCACTTAACTAACGAAAATCTTCACCAGATCCTACAAATTAGAAACTTATATCAAATATTGTACTCGAGCCACGTGTTGCTTACTCAAGGCGCTAATAAATCTCACATGCCCTTAATTACGGCGATGTGTTGAGACAGACAGACCAACAGAGGGTGGTTTTACGAGCGAAGAACTCCGTTACGATGTTTGGGTACCTCTCCAAACAATAGGCCAAGTTTTACCTAGATCAGAGAAATATTTACTCTTTTAACCGATTTCAAAAAGGAGGAGGTTCTCAATTCTACTGTATGTTGTTTTTTTTTTTTTTGTATGTTTGTTACGCGATATCGCCGACAATTTGTAAATCGATTTCAAAAATTATTTTTTCAATAGATGGGATATGCTTCAGTGGTGGTCCCATATAAATTTTATTAACTTTGCTTGGGTAGTTTTTGAGTTAGCTTCAATAATACGTATTTTTGCCACTTAGTTTATATTGATGATGTTATAATGACTTCCAGTCACTGATATTTACATAGCAAGTAGTGTTATACGAATTTATGTAGGGTAAGTACTCGTACAACCTAAAAGTGAAAGTAAAAACTTAAAAAAAAAACAACCGAATCCAAAAAAGACTACAAAGTGAAAAATAACTTTAATTTCGGAAGTCGGTGCCAATTGATGGCCTGAAACACAGGTTTTTTTTAAACCTAGATCAGGCAGGTCTACATTACAGTTAGAATTTAATTTTCCTCGATTGTAATTAATGTAAATCATAATTGTACTTTATACTAGAATAAAGATTATTATTATTATTATAATTGCAAATAACGAAAATGCGAATCCAACGACACCGACATCCAAAACTAAATTTATTTTTCACTTTGTAGTGTCTTTTTTGAAGTCGGTTGTTTTTTTTTTTTGTGTTAAAACTATTAATCGGGAAAGTCGTGACCTAAACCTTTTTTTTTTCTTTGTGAACTGTTTTCCAGATATAAGGTGACTGGGTATTAGTGACCGATACTTAAACACATGTTGTACTCATCGTAACAAACAACTTTCCAAAGATACGATATTTTTTTAATTTACCAAGCGCATGACCACAATCAGCCCAATAGAATATTGAGTACAGACGCCAGCACATCAAGCTGCTACAATCTGTCAAATTTCTTTAATAGATTTTCAACTTCATTGCTAAAGCATAAGGTTCAATACTCAATAAATTTATTACATGTGAACTTAGATGGTAGGTTTTACAGAATATGATCATTGTCGACCCTGTCGGGCACAGCAACAGTGGGAGAGAGGAAGAGAGATTTTATTTCACTACTTAGTTGTTATACTATACCTATATATAAATATTGTTGCTATTTTATAAAAACATGTAATTTAAAATTTGTCATTTAGATATTCATTGATATTATAATAGCATTTATATAATAGAAATTGCTTGAATTTATTTATGAATGTATTACATTTTTGTTCTTGTTTAATTCTTTCTGGTAATTTATTAAATATTTTAATTGATATGACTTGTGTACTTGTTGAGTGCATTTTTTACTCAAAAAGTTCAAAGTTGATTGCGAAAATTTTACAGTTTCGGGTAGCTTGATGTGCTGGCGTCTGTACATAACAAGTACACTACCACCTATAATTTAATTTAATTACTAATACCTTTTTACAAACAAAATTATTCCACTTTTATTATGCATTTTTTTTTCATTCATTTAAGAACTGTAAAGACCGCGCTGTTTTATTGGGCTCATTGGGGTCATGCGTATAATAAATTAAAAAATAATAGTTTCTTTGGGAAAGTTCTTCGTCATGATGAGTACAATCATGTGTACGTTACTAATTACCATTCGCCCTATACGAGTATACAGCAGTGGGCAGTTACAGGGGTTAACAAATTTAATTGGCATTGTTTTAAATCGTTTTTAAATAATTTACCAAATAGCATGGCATAAGCTATGCAAGAGGGGCTTGTGGCTAGGTAATAACAACCGCACGGGTCGATTGATCAGGTTAAGCTACGCTGGCTGCGGTTGGTCCGTCAATGGGTGACCATCTTTACATACTAGGACCCCTCCGTGCCTCGAGAAGCACGTTATGCCGTTGGTCACGGCTGTCATTCGTGGATCTTTGACAGTCGTTACGGGTAGTCAGAATCCCTAAAGCCTGACCACCAAGGGGTATTGTATAACTCATTTACTGGGTTATGGAGGTCAGGTAGGCAGTCGCTCCATGTAAAATACTGGTATTCAGCTGCATCCGGTTAGACTGGAAGCCGACCCCAACATAGTTGGGAAAAATCTAGGCAGACTGATAGATTGAAGATATGCTCATAAATAATAAGTCCTACAAAAGTAAAGTGTATAATCCTGCGATAGTCAACGAATTATTGTTTGTAGTGAAAGACACCGTAGAGAAAAAACTTACACCCTTCTTCGTCCATTTTTTTATTCAATAAAAAGTTAATTATTGTAGTAATGATGACTCCCACGGAGACAACGGTAAAACTGACAGAATACTGATTGATAAGTGCAACAGATGTCGATTTAGTTCTAAGCAAATTGGAGCGAAAAACCACAAAAAAATCTAAGACAGTTCCAAAATTATGCTTTAGAACCACTTTTTTTTGCTAAGGAAGTTAAAAATCTTAATCAATGTTTCTTAAGGTGATTGCGCAGTAATTACCGCGAAATTCAAATTTCAGGGTGTAAATGTCAGGGTACACCCTGACACTGACCAGCTAATTGCAAAAAGTCGCGAATCATATTTTGTCTTGATCAAAATATGATTCGCGACTATAACAGGTACTTATTCACAGAATTATAGTCATTAGAATCGTTAAGACTGTGCCGACCGCACAGTGGCGCCCTCATCGTTTGTTTGGTTATTTCATACAATTTAGAATGAAAATGCAGAAAATAAGCACGTTAAGTTGTGCTTCACAAGATAATACGTTAATATTATTAGAAGCGGTAGTTTTATATTGTTTAGTTTTATTATAATCCTTAAAACGGAATATAGTGGCCACTGTTATCCGTAGAGTATAGATTCTATTATTTATCTACTACATTATAAACAAATTAATGATATAGATTTCTATTTAGTTTAGACTTCAATATATAACGCAACTAACTATTTACACTAGATGATTGAAAAATTTGCCCTTAGCTACAAATAAAAAAAAATACAAAAAAAAACTACCGACTTCCAAAAAAACACTACAAAGTGAAAAATAACTTTAATTTCGAAAGTCGGTGTCGTTGGTTCCGCATTTTCTTTTATTGACACCGACTTCCGAAATTACTGTTATTTTACCCTTATACCCTTTTAAATAAAAAAAGAATTTTGAAAATCGGTCCACAATTGGCGGAGTAATCGCGTAACAAACACAAAAAAAACATACCGTCGAATTGAGAACCTCCTCCTTTTTTGAAGTCGGTTAAAAACAAAAGGACATCTAGCCGTCAATGTCATCCAGAAACGCGCCCAGAACGCTGGCAGCATTTCCACGTTGAACGGCAATGCTAATTCTTTGGCCAAAGAACGAGCCAGCTCTCTGGTCACGTGAAGTGTCGACCAGAAAGCCAATTCCTGTAATTAAAAACGTTAAAAATCTCGTCGCAATCTCATCTCAGCGACAAGCAATGTCAAAAACTTGTCAAAAATGTGGGGAAATAAGAGGTATTTTTGACAGATTGAGAGTTCTTAAAATTCTAAGAAATGCTCCTCAAGGGGCTGTGTCCTTCATGAATAATTTTATATTCCTCTTTCATCACCTTATCATAATGGAGATGTGATAAAGGTAAGCACATTCTATGACGTCACCTTAATCGCGTTTTAACATATTATTTTAACCCTTTCACTGTCTTGATGGTTGATCGGCTTTTAGATAAGTTTGTCTTCATCTTAACCCTTCTTAAACTTGTGCCTAAGCAGTGAGAAGGTTATTGGGCACGCAAATTAAATTTGCATGAGAATTCTCCTAAATTGAAGTGGTCATGTGAAGTTATGTTCATAAGAGTGATTGTTTTGGATTACCTTCTTAAGGTGAAAGCGTCAAGGGTACCCCGCCAAATTCATTTTGCAATTTGCAGGTTAGTATCATGTTTTATGTTGATTTAAATATAATTCGCGGCCGTAACAAATATTTATTTAAAAAAAAAAACGTGGATTAATAAAAACAGCCGCACAGGTCGATCGATCAGGTTAAGCTACGCTTGCCGCGGTTGGTCTATGGATGGGTGACCATCTTTACATAACGTGACCCCTCCGTGCATCGGAAAGCACGTTAAGCCGTTGGTCCCGACTGTCATTCGTGGATCTTTGACAGTCCTTACGGGTCATCAGAAGCCCGAAAATCTGTCTGACAACCAATCTTACCAATGGGTATCGTATTACCCAATCACTGGGTTGTGGAGGTCAGATAGGCAGTCACTCCATATAAAATACTGGTATTCAGCTGCATCCGGTTAGATTGGAAGCCGACCCCAGCATAGTTGGAAAAAGGCTAGGCAGATGATGATGAGATGATGAACAAATATTTATTTATAGAATTATAATGAAAAAAATCACCAATACAACTCTCTCAGTTCATATTAACCTATTGAATTGCTATGTATTTCATGAAACTATGACATTTGAGGCCAATTCTAACTGAAGGAGTTGTATTGCTGATTGTAATGATTATAAATCTGTAAAGCCATAAGAAACCTTTTCCGTCTTGTTAAAAACGAGTTCTAACTTTAGTTAAAGTCATAATTAGAAATAATAATTAATTATTTTTCATAATTTTTAGTAGGCATAATGTCAAAATCAATGTCATTCGAGCCAGTTATTGTAATTTGAACTCTAATCCGATGAACGTAAAGTTCTTAAGACAAAAACTGATTTTAGAACAGAGTCTAAATTATCAATTATGAATTAAGAACATTATGCATGTCGGAATACAGTTCAAAATTTAATAACTGTCTCGAAGGTTTTCTAATAAGACGGTTTGAATCTCTTCGGCTCCCAAAAGTCACGAGAGTCATGAATTGTAAATATTTGAATTAAGTGTTCTTGTGGATTATGGCCCACTCCCTCGCACAGAGAGGTCTGTGTCCCAGCAGTGGGAACATTATATATTAGGCTGATTATGCCAGCAGTGCACCTCTTTCGGCTGAATGATGATAATGAATTCAAGAACTATTATGTTACTATTAAAAGGTCTCTTCATATAAAACGATTCAGGTTTTACTTGTCATTAAAAGCCAAATATCGAGAATAGATACGGTCTTCATTATCATGGCTGATAATCGCAGATACGCGAAAACAGATGTTGGCATGTTGACACACTCGTAACAACACTACATTATTTTACAATGTCTCAATCAAGCTCTAATTTAACTTATTGTTATAAATCGCGGTATAACTATAACATTGTTCTTATTGAAAAGGTGTTGTTTCTTTCTCAGCAAATATTTGTTTTTAATACTTTTGTTTTGAATAATCTTTACGTCAATGTTAGGCTAGATTTTCGGTATAAAAAGGTCTGAAAATGTTGTATCGACATCAGTCCGGTTCCAACTCTCAATCAACATGGGAGGAACAACCTTCGTGATCCTTTGCTGCGCTTTGCAGGTAAGCATACCAAGGTTTATTACTATTTATCTTTGATGCTATCCAATTATTGTCTTATAACTTTATAAAAACAAAGTCACCCTACCGCCATTCGAACCGAAAATTTTGTAACAATTTTATGTTTTAAAAGAGTGTCCGTGGAGTTTCTTTCCCGTTCTTCTCCATTCTACTATTCTTTGGAATGGGCAACTAATGGTAGCTTCATCTTTCTGACTGACCGACCCCTTGACAATACAAAAGTGCCTGTATTTGGTATATTTGAAATAAATTCTTTGAATACGGGATAGTCTTCTATTATAAAATTTTGATATGTTGTGCTACTGTAAAAGAACTAAAAGTAAAAAGTAGTCAACTAATGCATCGAATGATGTTTAAACATGAACTAAAACAAGGAAAAAAAATAAGAATTGAAACAAATTCATGGTTTGGACTTGCCCAGTTTGCTATCAAGTTTTGTAAAATAATGATTTTAAGACTGCGAGTCATAAATAAACTAGCTGTTGCCCGCGACTTCGCCTGCGTGAAATTTCTAGTTCCCCCACCTGTCTCGTCGCTTCGCATTTTTCATTCATTTATATAATCATAACAATTTAGATTGTATTGAACATTATATTTAAAAATAAAAAAAATATTATCACATGCAGAAAAAATACCAAATAAAAGCCTATCAATTAGAATTGATGTGAAATGTATAGTTCAACAATCAATTCATATTAAAAAAAATATATAATAAATAAATAATATAATGTCAAAATATTAGTAGGCATAATGTCAAAATCAGTGTCAAAAATATTATGAGTGACACTGTGCTTATCACTAAGTTAACCTATCCTATTGATATCACAGTGTTAGAGTCAAAAGATGACTTCAATTTAGGGCATCTATTACTTCGTTTTCGCTTGACTTGATATTAATTTGTTTGGTTTTAACAGGCAAAACTAATAAATTATATATATACGTTGTCAGTACGAACATAAAAAAAAGCAGCGGTATGACTGAATAACTATTTGACTGACTCGTATACACTTCCACCCAAAACTTACATTAATAAGTTTCTATCGTCAGACTATCAAGAAGACATATTTTACTATATATCTTAGAGACTACTAAGAAGTTAACTTAAAAGAGATTGAATTTTTTCACCTACCTTTTCCACCTCTGGTTTGGTCAAACGGGGATCTCAAGTTTGTACCTATGTGAATGAAAGAGCTATACATAAGTATATGTTATGATAAGACGTTAAGTTTATTGACGGCAATCATCGGAAGGTCTCTTCTTATAGTGGTTGGATCTTCTGTTGAGGGGTGGAAAACTAGTTGATTTAATTTTCCCCTACCCCTACGTGCCCTCGTGACTCTTTTATTTGTTTTAGTATAACCAAATATTTAAATTTTATTCACAGTATGCAACCGCCAATATTGCACCTGGGATGGACTATCACCCAGAAAAAATTGCCGGTGCTCATCAAACAATCATAAATCAATCTGAAACAGTTGTAAAAACTGAACACGGATATGAGGACCACAAAACTGTCAAATCGAAAATTGAATTTAAAGATCTTCCACCGGGTCTGCTACATCATGACGGCCTTAAACATCATGAAAAGAAGAGGATGAGTTTCACTATTTATATTGATGAAAACGGTGAAGAAACCATTTTTGAGGAAGAGGAAACCATTACAAAGCTATCCGATGCGGAAGCAAATGCTTTAGCAGGATCGTCTGCAAGTTCCTCGTCATCTGCGAGTGCCTCAGCTGGTGCATCATCTGCAGCAGTTACAGGACAAGGTTCCGATGTCAGAGGCTCGAACCAACCCAGCGGCCCTAGAGGACCAGCAACCCAACATAGATCAAAGCAACCTAACAATTCTGGCACATCTAGCTCAACGGCAACCTCTACATCTACATCTGGATCAGGTTCACAAGGAGCTAGTTATGGACAAGGAAGCAGTTATGGACAAGGATCCAGCGGTAGCGCCTCAGCAGCAGCATCTGGAGCAGCAAGACCATCAGGATCTAACGGACGGGGTCGACCAAACCGGCCCTCCGGATCAATCGAAAGATTTGAATCAGAAGGAGCAGAAAATGGATTTATTGGCCCTGGACCACAACGTTCTGGAAATAGGTCAGGATCGAGCAACAGTGCAGCAGCCGCGGCAGCAGCTGCATCAGCCGCAACAGCAGCAGCATCAGCCGCGGTAGCTGCAGCGGAACAGGCAGAATACCAAAATAGCGGACTGATCGAGGAATATCTACTAGATGGTTCACAAGCAGCATCAGCGGCAGCATCAGCAGCAGCAGCAGTAGCAGCATCAGCAGGCGCAGGCAGACAAATGGGACCATATGGGCGAGGTGGTCAAAACGGGCCAGCCGGATCTTACGAAATATTATCATCGGATGGATCAGAATATGGATCATTTGGATCTGATTCTCAAGAATTCGGAATTGGACCGGGAACAAGTAACGACGCAGCGGCTGTGGGCGCAGCAGCTGCTGCTGGAGTAGCTGGCGGAGCAAGACAACGTGGACCCAATGGAGCATATCTATCTGGCGGATCTGGCACGGGTGCGGCAGCAGCAGCAGCAGCAGCGGCTGGTGGAGCAAAACAGTCAAATTATAACGGACAACGTGGATCAAATGGTGCATATCTATTAGACAGATCTGATGCAAGTGCAGCAGCAGCAGCAGCTGGGCAATCTGGAAAAGGACGAAATGGCCTTAACGGATCCCAGGAAGGATATGGACGGGGCCGATCAGGACCAGCAACAGGTTCAGCAGCAGCAGCAGCGGCTGCAGCAGCAGCTGGAGCATCCGATAACGGTTATGGAGTTCAAAGCAGTTCTTCTTCATCCGCAACTTCTTCAAAGTCAAGGTCGAACAGAGGTCCAAATGTCATAATCATCACAGAAGGAGAAAATGAGTCTGACAGTACAGCTACAGCTTCAGCTTCAGCAGCAGCAGCAGCAGCAGCTGGACAATCAGGAAGAGGACCAAACGGCCTTTATGGAAACCAAGATGGATATGGACGGGGCCGATCAGGATCAGCAGCAGGTTCAGCAGCAGCAGCTGGACAATCAGGCTTAGGACAGAATGGTCTTTACAGACCTGATGCAGGATATGGACGAGGCCAATCAGGGCAAGCAACAGGTTCGGCATCAACAGCGGCAGCAGCTGCAGCTGCAGCAGCAGCAGAAGCTGCAGCAGCAGCAGCAGCTGGCAAGGCAGATTTGGGTCTTGATGGCTCCTACAGCTCTGAGGAAACATACGGAACTGGCCTTTCAAGATTAGGACCATATGGTCTTGACAATTCTGGGGATGGATATGGACCCGAATCGGGATCAGCAGGTGCAGCGGCAGCAGCAGCAGCAGCAGCAGCTGGACAATCTGGAAGAGGACGAAGTGGCCTTAGAGGATCCCAGGAAGGATACGGACGGGGCCGATCAGGACCAGCAACAGGTTCAGCAGCAGCAGCAGTGGCTGCAGCAGCAGCTGGAGCATCCGATAACGGTTATGGAGTTCAAAGCAGTTCTTCTTCATCCGCAAGTTCTTCAAAGTCAAGGTCGAACAGAGGTCCAAATGTCATAATCATCACAGAAGGAGAAAATGAGTCTGACAGTACAGCTACAGCTTCAACTTCAGCAGCAGCAGCAGCAGCTGGACAATCAGGAAGAGGACCAAACGGCCTTTACGGAAACCAAGATGGATATGGACGGGGCCGATCAGGATCAGCAGCAGGTTCAGCAGCAGCAGCTGGACAATCAGGCTTAGGACAGAATGGTCTTTACAGACCTGATGCAGGATATGGACGAGGCCAATCAGGGCAAGCAACAGGTTCGGCATCAGCAGCGGCAGCAGATGCAGCTGCAGCAGCAGCAGAAGCTGCAGCAGCAGAAGCTGCAGCAGCAGCAGCAGCTGGCAATGCAGATTTGGGTCTCGATGGCTCCTACAGCTCTGAGGAAACATATGGAAACGGCCTTTCAAGATTAGGACCATATAGTCTTGACAATTCTGGGGACGGATATGGACCCGAATCGGGATCAGCAGGTGCAGCGGCAGCAGCAGCAGCAGCAGCAGCTGGACAATCTGGAAGAGGACGAAATGGCCTTAGAGGATCCCAGGAAGGATACGGACGGGGCCGATCAGGACCAGCAACAGGTTCAGCAGCAGCAGCAACGGCTGCAGCAGCAGCTGGAGCATCCGATAACGGTTATGGAGTTCAAAGCAGTTCTTCTTCATCCGCAACTTCTTCAAAGTCAAGGTCGAACAGAGGTCCAAATGTCATAATCATCACAGAAGGAGAAAATGAGTCTGACAGTACAGCTACAGCTTCAGCTTCAGCAGCAGCAGCAGCAGCAGCAGCTGGACAGTCAGGAAGAGGACCAATTGGCCTTTACGGAAACCAAGATGGATATGGACGGGGCCGATCAGGATCAGCAGCAGGTTCAGCAGCAGCAGCTGGACAATCGGGCTTAGGACAGAATGGTCTTTACAGACCTGATGCAGGATATGGACGAGGCCAATCAGGGCAAGCAACAGGTTCGGCATCAGCAGCGGCAGCAGCTGCAGCAGCAGCAGCAGCAGAAGCTGCAGCAGCAGAAGCTGCAGCAGCAGCAGCAGCTGGCAGTGCAGATTTGGGTCTCGATGGCTCCTACAGCTCTGAGGAAACATATGGAACCGACCTTTCAAGATTAGGACCATATGGTCTTGACAATTCTGGGGACGGATATGGACCCGAATCGGGATCAGCAGGTGCAGCGGCAGCAGCAGCAGCAGCAGCAGCTGGACAATCTGGAAGAGGACGAAATGGCCTTAGAGGATCCCAGGAAGGATACGGACGGGGCCGATCAGGACCAGCAACAGGTTCAGCAGCAGCAGCAACGGCTGCAGCAGCAGCTGCAGCATCCGATAACGGTTATGGAGTTCAAAGCAGTTCTTCTTCATCCGCAAGTTCTTCAAAGTCAAGGTCGAACAGAGGTCCAAATGTCATAATCATCACAGAAGGAGAAAATGAGTCTGACAGTACAGCTACAGCTTCAGCTTCAGCAGCAGCAGCAGCTGGACAATCTGGAAGAGGACGAAATGGCCTTAGAGGATCCCAGGAAGGATACGGACGGGGCCGATCAGGACCAGCAACAGGTTCAGCAGCAGCAGCAACGGCTGCAGCAGCAGCTGGAGCATCCGATAATGGTTATGGAGTTCAAAGCAGTTCTTCTTCATCCGCAAGTTCTTCAAAGTCAAGGTCGAACAGAGGTCCAAATGTCATAATCATCACAGAAGGAGAAAATGAGTCTGACAGTACAGCTACAGCTTCAGCTTCAGCAGCAGCAGCAGCAGCAGCTGGACAATCAGGAAGAGGACCAAACGGCCTTTACGGAAACCAAGATGGATATGGACGGGGCCGATCAGGATCAGCAGCAGGTTCAGCAGCAGCAGCTGGACAATCAGGCTTAGGACAGAATGGTCTTTACAGACCTGATGCAGGATATGGACGAGGCCAATCAGGGCAAGCAATAGGTTCGGCATCAGCAGCGGCAGCAGCTGCTGCAGCAGCAGCAGCTGGCAGTGCAGATTTGGGTCTCGATGGCTCCTACAGCTCTGAGGAAACATATGGAACCGGTCTTTCAAGATTAGGACCATATGGTCTTGACAATTCTGGGGACGGATATGGCCCCGAATCGGGATCAGCAGGTGCAGCGGCAGCAGCAGCAGCAGCAGCAGCTGGACAATCTGGAAGAGGACGAAATGGCCTTAGAGGATCCCAGGAAGGATACGGACGGGGCCGATCAGGACCAGCAACAGGTTCAGCAGCAGCAGCAACGGCTGCAGCAGCAGCTGGAGCATCCGATAATGGTTATGGAGTTCAAGGCAGTTCTTCTTCATCCGCAACTTCTTCAAAGTCAAGGTCGAACAGAGGTCCAAATGTCATAATCATCACAGAAGGAGAAAATGAGTCTGACAGTACAGCTACAGCTTCAGCTTCAGCAGCAGCAGCAGCAGCAGCAGCTGGACAGTCAGGAAGAGGACCAAACGGCCTTTACGGAAACCAAGATGGATATGGACGGGGCCGATCAGGATCAGCAGCAGGTTCAGCAGCAGCAGCTGGACAATCAGGCTTAGGACAGAATGGTCTTTACAAACCTAATGCAGGATATGGACGAGGCCAATCAGGGCAAGCAACAGGTTCGGCATCAGCAGCGGCAGCAGCTGCAGCAGCAGCAGCAGCAGAAGCTGCAGCAGCAGAAGCTGCAGCAGCAGCAGCAGCTGGCAATGCAGATTTGGGTCTCGATGGCTCCTACAGCTCTGAGGAAACATATGGAACCGGCCTTTCAAGATTAGGACCATATGGTCTTGACAATTCTGGGGACGGATATGGACCCGAATCGGGATCAGTAGGTGCAGCGGCAGCAGCAGCAGCAGCAGCAGCTGGACAATCTGGAAGAGGACGAAATGGCCTTAGAGGATCCCAGGAAGGATACGGACGGGGCCGATCAGGACCAGCAACAGGTTCAGCAGCAGCAGCAACGACTGCAGCAGCAGCTGGAGCATCCGATAACGGTTATGGAGTTCAAAGCAGTTCTTCTTCATCCGCAACTTCTTCAAAGTCAAGGTCGAACAGAGGTCCAAATGTCATAATCATCACAGACGGAGAAAATGAGTCTGACAGTACAGCTACAGCTTCAGCTTCAGCAGCAGCAGCAGCAGCAGCAGCTGGACAGTCAGGAAGAGGACCAAACGGCCTTTACGGAAACCAAGATGGATATGGACGGGGCCGATCAGGATCAGCAGCAGGTTCAGCAGCAGCAGCTGGACAATCAGGCTTAGGACAGAATGGTCTTTACAGACCTGATGCAGGATATGGACGAGGCCAATCAGGGCAAGCAACAGGTTCGGCATCAGCAGCGGCAGCAGCTGCAGCAGCAGCAGCAGCAGCAGAAGCTGCAGCAGCAGAAACTGCAGCAGCAGCAGCAGCTGGCAATGCAGATTTGGGTCTCGATGGCTCCTACAGCTCTGAGGAAACATATGGAACCGGCCTTTCAAGATTAGGACCATATGGTCTTGACAATTCTGGGGACGGATATGGACCCGAATCGGGATCAGCAGGTGCAGCGGCAGCAGCAGCAGCAGCAGCAGCTGGACAATCTGGAAGAGGACGAAATGGCCTTAGAGGATCCCAGGAAGGATACGGACGGGGCCGATCAGGACCAGCAACAGGTTCAGCAGCAGCAGCAGCGGCTGCAGCAGGAGCTGGAGCATCCGATAACGGTTATGGAGTTCAAAGCAGTTCTTCTTCATCCGCAAGTTCTTCAAAGTCAAGGTCGAACAGAGGTCCAAATGTCATAATCATCACAGAAGGAGAAAATGAGTCTGACAGTACAGCTACAGCTTCAGCTTCAGCAGCAGCAACAGCAGCAGCAGCTGGACAATCAGGAAGAGGACCAAACGGCCTTTACGGAAACCAAGATGGATATGGACGGGGCCGATCAGGATCAGCAGCAGCAGCTGGACAATCAGGCGTAGGACAGAATGATCTTTACAGACCTGATGCAGGATATGGACGAGGCCAATCAGGGCAAGCAACAGGTTCAGCTTCAGCAGCGGCAGCAGCTGCAGCAGCTGCAGCAGCAGAAGCTGCAGCAGCAGAAGCTGCAGCAGCAGCAGCAGCAGCTGGCAATGCAGATTTGGGTCTCGATGGCTCCTACAGCTCTGAGGAAACATATGGAACCGGCCTTTCAAGATTAGGACCATATGGTCTTGACAATTCTGGGGACGGATATGGACCCGAATCGGGATCAGCAGGTGCAGCGGCAGCAGCAGCAGCAGCAGCAGCTGGACAATCTGGAAGAGGACAAAATGGCCTTAGAGGATCCCAGGAAGGATACGGACGGGGCCGATCAGGACCAGCAACAGGTTCAGCAGCAGCAGCAACGGCTGCAGCAGCAGCTGGAGCATCCGATAACGGTTATGGAGTTCAAAGCAGTTCTTCTTCATCCGCAAGTTCTTCAAAGTCAAGGTCGAACAGAGGTCCAAATGTCATAATCATCACAGAAGGAGAAAATGAGTCTGACAGTACAGCTACAGCTTCAGCTTCAGCAGCAGCAGCAGCAGCAGCAGCTGGACAATCAGGAAGAGGACCAAACGGCCTTTACGGAAACCAAGATGGATATGGACGGGGCCGATCAGGATCAGCAGCAGCAGCTGGACAATCAGGCGTAGGACAGAATGATCTTTACAGACCTGATGCAGGATATGGACGAGGCCAATCAGGGCAAGCAACAGGTTCGGCATCAGCAGCGGCAGCAGCTGCAGCAGCAGCAGCAGCAGAAGCTGCAGCAGCAGAAGCTGCAGCAGCAGCAGCAGCTGGCAATGCAGATTTGGGTCTCGATGGCTCCTACAGCTCTGAGGAAACATATGGAACCGGCCTTTCAAGATTAGGACCATATGGTCTTGACAATTCTGGGGACGGATATGGACCCGAATCGGGATCAGCAGGTGCAGCGGCAGCAGCAGCAGCAGCAGCAGCTGGACAATCTGGAAGAGGACGAAATGGCCTTAGAGGATCCCAGGAAGGATACGGACGGGGCCGATCAGGACCAGCAACAGGTTCAGCAGCAGCAGCAGCGGCTGCAGCAGGAGCTGGAGCATCCGATAACGGTTATGGAGTTCAAAGCAGTTCTTCTTCATCCGCAAGTTCTTCAAAGTCAAGGTCGAACAGAGGTCCAAATGTCATAATCATCACAGAAGGAGAAAATGAGTCTGACAGTACAGCTACAGCTTCAGCTTCAGCAGCAGCAGCAGCAGCAGCAGCTGGACAGTCAGGAAGAGGACCAAACGGCCTTTACGGAAACCAAGATGGATATGGACGGGGCCGATCAGGATCAGCAGCAGGTTCAGCAGCAGCAGCTGGACAATCAGGCTTAGGACAGAATGGTCTTTACAGACCTGATGCAGGATATGGACGAGGCCAATCAGGGCAAGCAACAGGTTCGGCATCAGCAGCGGCAGCAGCTGCAGCAGCAGCAGCAGCAGAAGCTGCAGCAGCAGAAGCTGCTGCAGCAGCAGCAGAAGCTGCTGCAGCAGCAGCAGCTGGCAATGCAGATTTGGGTCTCGATGGCTCCTACAGCTCTGAGGAAACATATGGAACCGGCCTTTCAAGATTAGGACCATATGGTCTTGACAATTCTGGGGACGGATATGGACCCGAATCGGGATCAGCAGGTGCAGCGGCAGCAGCAGCAGCAGCAGCAGCTGGACAATCTGGAAGAGGACAAAATGGCCTTAGAGGATCCCAGGAAGGATACGGACGGGGCCGATCAGGACCAGCAACAGGTTCAGCAGCAGCAGCAACGGCTGCAGCAGCAGCTGGAGCATCCGATAACGGTTATGGAGTTCAAAGCAGTTCTTCTTCATCCGCAAGTTCTTCAAAGTCAAGGTCGAATAGAGGTCCAAATGTCATAATCATCACAGACGGAGAAAATGAGTCTGACAGTACAGCTACAGCTTCAGCTTCAGCAGCAGCAGCAGCAGCAGCAGCTGGACAGTCAGGAAGAGGACCAAACGGCCTTTACGGAAACCAAGATGGATATGGACGGGGCCGATCAGGATCAGCAGCAGGTTCAGCAGCAGCAGCTGGACAATCAGGCTTAGGACAGAATGGTCTTTACAGACCTGATGCAGGATATGGACGAGGCCAATCAGGGCAAGCAACAGGTTCAGCATCAGCAGCGGCAGCAGCTGCAGCAGCAGCAGAAGCAGCTGCAGCAGCAGCTGAAGCAGCTGCAGCAGCAGCAGCTGACAATGCAGATTTGTATGGACTTGATGGCTCCTACAGCTCTGAGGAAGCATATGGAACCGGCCTTTCAGGATTGGGTCTTAACAATTCTGAACACGGAAATGGCTCAGGATTGGGATCAGCAGGTTCAGTGGCAACAGCAGCAGCGTCATCAAGTTCAACTTCAGGAAGTGGTTTTGAAGAAGTCATCATTATAGAAAATGGTGGATCAACGTCATCATCTAGTTCGTCGTCTGAGAGCCACGAATCCTACGCCCCATATGGGCCAGGCGCTGCTAGTGGCTCATCTGCAGCCGCTGGAGCTAGCAGTTCAGCTGGTCGTCAATCTGGAGGTTCTGGTTCAGGTGCAAGAGGTCGCAAGAACTGCCGCATCACCCGCGGTCAGCTATTTGTGAAGTACGGTACTCGCCGCTCTCCATGCACTACCTGCTAGTCTCTTTATTCTATTATTTCGTTTGTTTTTGTCTGGATACATCTTTTATTTTATTATGTAAATAAATCTTGGCATTTTACTTCATATTTTTTTTTATACAATCCTCTCCATTTTGCATTTATGTTTTAATTGAAAGTAAATGTTTATTGGACACATACACAAACTTCAAAAAAAAATCTGCTGTTCAGTACCTACATTTTGACCAGTTAGGCGAACATTAATGACTGAACAGCAGATTTTTTTTCGCGAATTCAGGTTTGGTCCCATAGTAAAAGTTGTTTGTTATCATGAGTACAAACACGTGATTAGGTATCGGTCACTAATTACCAGTCACCCTATATAGGCTACTTTTTATCTCGATATTCCCACGGGATCAACACTTGTGCGGGGAAACCGTGGGGCGCAGCTAGTATCTTACTGAATTTCATTCTAACCCGCTGGTCAATAATGTGATTTGAATTTGGAACCAAAACAAAAAAAAAACATGAAAGTTTGGGCCATTCAAATCATTTTATTGATATACAGCTTGGTTAAAGAGTTCTAACTTCATTGGTATACGGGACAGGTATATTAGGTGAAGAGTAAATTATAAAATAATTCGATGCTGGTGCTTTAGTTTGTGTAAATTATTTCATCACTACTGCTCTCAAAACGGTGAAGGAAAACATCGTGTGGAAATCGGCATGTCCCAGAATCAAAAATTCGAAGACATGTACCAACTCGCACTAGGCTCGCGTGGTGTATTAATTACGGCATATCTAATAACCAAGGAATATACTAATATCCTACGACTTCCACGGGCAGAAGTTTCGGACAGATAAAACAAAAGAATCACTAGATTATAGAACGTTGAAATAAAAAGTAAATGACGGTACACAAAAGAGTTCGTTTACACCTTGAACAATATGGTTTATACAACATTAGCTGACCCGGCGAACTTCGTATCGCCTCAGAATTATATAATGTAACAAAGTTAAGAAAGGAAATAAATGATTAAATAAATTAATAATTTCACAAAGGAAAGAAATGTTAAAGCTATTTGTTTGTTGTCAAATATTTATAGTGCGTTCAGAAATTTATTTTGTGACTTAACTTCTAAATATATATCCAGCTACATGAAAAAAATCTGTTTAGTTAATAAAATAAAAGAGTTAATATCAAACAATGAATAAATCAAACTATACAATCTTATTACCTCCGTATTATTTAATTTCTGAACGCACTCTGTTTGACAGGTACGAACAGTTTGTATGGGATGATAAAATTGGTGCTTTTACTTTTTCTCCTCCACCTTTTAGACCTTCCTTGGACTTCTACAAATATTTCAAAACCAAAATGAGTCAAATCGGTCCAGCCGTTCTCGAGTTTTAGTGAGACTAACACACGTCATTTCATTTTTATTTAGGCATATATATCATCATCTCATCATCTGCCTAGCCTTTTCCCAACTATGTTGGGGTCGGCTTCCAGTCTATCCGAATGCAGCTGAATACCAGTATTTTACATGGAGCGACTGCCTATTTGACCTCCACAACCCAGTTACTGGGTAATACGATACCCCTTGATAAGACTGGTTGTCAGACTTTCGGGCTTCTGACTACCCGTAACGACTGTCAAAGATCCACGAATAACAGTAATTTTTATATAAATATCCTACTAGAAAGTTTGTGAAGATGTTTGGATGTTGGTTACTCAATCACGCGTAAACCGTTGAACGGATTTGGATGAAATTTGGCACACAGATAGTTTATAAACAGGATTAACACTTAAGATACTTTTTATGTCGATATTCTTACGGGATCGAAACTAACGCGGGTAAAACCGCGGGGCGTTGCTAGTAGATGATAAAATTACCTACGCAATTTTAATAGACATAATAAAGTGGAATAATAAGTAACAATAATGTATATTTTTTTTTTGTGTTTGGTCAAGTCCTGAATATTAGATAGTGTGATTCAAAAGCTACTAATTTCTCTAATTGAGTTTCATTACCTCGCACTAGGTGCGAAAAGTAGAGTATTCTCCACGGGGATAACGGTGTCTTCGTCTTGGGCGAGCTAGAATCCCTCGATACACTCAGGATTCTAGTCTTAGCTAGTCCTGGAATCCTTCATTATCTACGTTCAGGATTCAATATAGCGCCCGTGACTTAAAACCCAAATTTATCCTCGAAGTGAATAATTTATTAACATTAATCGACGCCCCCAAGGAATAAGTCCCTAATCGTAAAACTCAAATTTTGCAGGAGAAATGTTTTTCTGTTTTTGATGAATATCTTTTCATCGAGTCGGAGTATTGAGGCCATTGATACATCAAACAAAAGCTAGTTTTTTGTGTAATTCAATTGTTTTGTTAATATACTCTTAAGCCATTATTGCACGGACTTTTCCAACGTTATGTCTTATCGTAAAGACGATACGGTACGTAATTTTTTATCACGGTGTTATTATGGTTATTTTAAATTGACATAATATTAGCAGTATCATAAGAAAAAAATATCGAAAACGGGACCAAACGTTTTCTTTGACGCGTATGGAGTCAATCAAGCTTCAAAGTTCAAATACAACTTCAACTTTAAAAATGTTGTTAATTCCCATTACGCTTGCTTGTTGATTCCATTAGTATCTTTGGTTCCTTATTTTCGTTTTTTGACACCGACTTCCGAAATTAAAGTTATTTTTCACTTTGTAGTTTTTTATTTTGAAGTTGGTTGTTTTTTTTTGTAAAAAGTTTTAATTTTCACTTTTTAGTTTTACCTATCCCACACGAATTCAATTAACACTAGGTACTTGCTATGTGCTTGCTTGTATGTTTAACCTTAATTTCAGAAGTCGGTGGCAAAAAACTAAAATACAGATCCAAAGACACCGACTTAAAGTTTGTAGGGTAAATACTTTTTCCATAGCTTCTATCACATTCATCACATTATAATCTGTACATATGTCGTTGCCATGGTGATTAGAGTTAGTTGACTGGAAACGTCTGTTGTGGAAAAAAGGATATTTAAGTTTTATTTGTATTTTATATTATCTCATTTATTTTAAATATACTCCTGCTATACACATTTTACTTCTTTCACTAAACTGGTGATCCCGAAGTAATCCGGGGAGGAGTGGTGTAGCGGTATCTACAATGACTCCACATGCGAACAACGCGTCATACTGACGTCACAAAATCCTGCATCTCGCAAGCAGAGTTTACCGCGCAACTAGCATAGATACAACGGCCCGACATGAATCATCGGGCAGTTGCCCGCCAGACATAAAAACCGTGTGGTCGGAGGATCCTCCCTTTTCTATAGAGTATGAGTGAACTTTACACCCTGTTCCTCATACTTCTATAAGTTATTTCATAATTTTGAGTTAATTTCATTTCGAAGTCATTTTTTTTAAATTACTTTTTTACAATATTTCTTCTTCTTTTCGAATCGATGATACAATAGTTTCTATTAGGTTTGTAAGTTTTTGTGACCCATTTTGTTTTGTTGTTGAATAAAACTAAGTAGTTCCATAAAGACTGATTTTTAATTGCGAAAACGCGATTTTTATAGATTTTTCAAAATGTGTCAAAATATATGCTATCTGTACGATTACATCGCACATTATTTAGCACGCTAGCATAAGCATTTTTACGCAATTTAAACCCACATAGCAACTAATGTTGTTGAGTACATTTTCGACCGTTTTATTGTAAACACCTTTGTTACAATTAATAAACTTATCAAGAAGTCAACAAAAATAGTTTTCTTCCATCTCAACTTATCACACGTACCAGCAAGCAAGTGCTAGTACATATGGTCCTTCGAGCAATGTGTTGGTGATTTGGATTCTCTCGTGCGATTGCGAATCGGTTCCGTTGGCCTCCCAGAAGCGGGTCTCACTGACGGGGATTGAGAAGGCGCATAACGTTACACGGCAGGGTATCAGACCACTCACACAGACAAGTGACAGTGAACAAGCAGTCCAAGATTACAAGAAGCATCAAGGCTACAAACAAGACAAGCACTAGCATCAAGGCTTCATACAAGACAAGACACCAAGCAAAAGCTAGCTAGCAATCCGAAACAGATCGATCTTCAGCAAGTTCAAGCAAGTTGACGGCGATAGTACTCCGCAAGTCAGGAGGGATAACCAAGACATTTATTTGATTATCCTATTTAACAAGTATCAAGATGGAAGAACTACTATACAAGCAGCAAGTTGCCATCAATGGCATGCGACAACTTTGGTCCAACTTCAAGAAAGATGGTCAAGATCGCAAAACTTCAGAATATATCAAGAAAAAGATTGAAACTCTGGATAGTTATTGGAACGAGTTTCAGAAAAATCATGACAGACTGTGTATGTACGAAGATAAGAATCAGGAATATTTTACTGGAAATCATTATGAAGAGAATAAGGCGTTTTACATAGAAGTTAGAGATTCGATCCAGGGTGCGAGTTTGATAAAGCCAACTCGGTTTGGGCGGCAGCAGCCAGGAGCCGCGCCCGCAGAAGGCAGATCTACCCCAGTGAGTCCAATGCTAACTCAGGAGTTTACTACTCGGGGAACTGATAGCAAGTTCGATGAAAAGTTGCGTAAACAGGGCAGCAACTTTAAAGCCTTTGCTCGCTTCGTGTCCAGCGTAGATTTATCAGCCGTAGAAGAAAAATGGGAGTTTGAAGACATTTTGAAAACTCTAGAAACCCGCTGGAAAGCTGTTGATGATCTCCATTGGAAAATAGACAGCGAATTCGATGAGGTAGACGAAACTTACGAAACTTCATATACACAACACGAGCAGATGTATTATAATATCAAGAAAGAAATAAACCGTAAGTTATTTTCTGCGTCACATCGAGAAAAGTCTACGCCGCAACTTGATATTCCTATATTCACCGGGAATTATCAGAATTGGGTATCATTCAAGGACCTGTTTACGGAGGCAATACACGGTAACCCATATTTATCTGCAGCACAGAAAATGCAATTCCTGAAGAGCAAAATTAAAGGTGAACCAGAACGCTTAATACAGCATCTTGCGATCAGCTCAGACAATTACATCGCCAGCTGGGACATATTGAACCACCGCTACAACAACAAGAAACTAATTTTCTCCACTCATATAAACACCTTCGTGAATATTCCAGTCATGCAACAAGCAACATCAAACCACATCAAACGCATTCACGACGTAGCAACTGAGTGCCTTAATGGGATTAAGAATTTAGGCGTCAACATTGATACCTGGGATCCAATGATAGTACATCTGCTAACTCTGAAAATGGATTCCGAAACTCTCAATGAATATTTCACCTCACTCAAACAGCCAAGAGAACTGCCGTCTTTGAAGGAATTTTTAGAGTTCCTGGAAACCAAGTTCACCACAATGGAGTCGGCGCGTCGTAAACAAGATGCGACACAAAAAGCTACAAGTCTTCCTTCAAATTCGGGGAACTCAAGATCCGGTCAGGGAAAGAATTGTTACGCAAGCAACAAGGCTACGTCCCAGAAGACTCGATCTCTCTCTTGCCCCATCTGCAAGGATCATCATGGCATATATTATTGCAAAGAATTCAAAGAAATGGCACCCGCTCTGAAAAGAAAAACAATTAGTCAACTTAATTTTTGTACAAATTGTCTACACAGTCACAATGGAAAAAGGTGCACGTCAAGCAATCGTTGCCGAAAATGCAAAGAGCAACATAATACAGTGCTACATGATGCCTATACTAATGAAAACACGACGTCACACACCATTTCCGGCCTCGTGCCCGCTGAACAAGAGCCAAGCCATGCGACTCATGTTGCACAACAAAAACTAGCTTCGACAGTTCTATTAGCAACTGCGATTATCAAGGTGACAGGAGCTGATGGAATAAAAAGGACTATGCGAGCCTTGATTGACCAAGGATCACAAATTTCGTTGATCACCGAAAACGCAGCTCAGCAGCTAGGACTACCACGACAAAAATGTAAGGGAGTTATCACTGGCATCGGCAAGAATAACAATACATGTAAAGGAATGTTGAGTATCAACTGTACATCATTTGACGACAGCTACGAATTTAGCACCAATGTTCTTATAATGAATAACCTAACAAGAAAACTACCAAACTCAACGTTTGCAAAACCATCATGGGCATTTTTGGATCAAGTTCAATTAGCTGACCCACAGTTCTATATCAGCAACCCAATTGACATATTATTGGGCGCGGATATATACGCCAGGATTATCATGAACAAGATTCACCGAGACGATGCAAGCGACTACATCGCGCAGGAAACACGTATTGGGTGGATTCTGTTCGGTGAGATCCAAAGTCTTCAATGCAACCTAGTCCTAAACAACATACAAGACATTCAACAATTTTGGGAGATAGAAGATATTCCTGAAGATGATAAACACTCATATGAAGAAGATGAATGCATCAAATTTTACAAGTCGACCACAACCAGGCTGGAAGACGGGAGATATCAAGTGAGATTGCCACTAAAGTACAATTTTAACACGGACATTGGAGAATCGAAACATAAGGCAGTCGCTCAGCTGTATCAGATAGAACGGAAATTCACAAAACACGACTCTATTGCCAAGCAATATAAGGCATTTATTGATGAATACTTATCTCTTGGTCACATGAAACCTGCGCATAGTAACAAGAAACCAGAATATTTCCTGCCGCATCACTGCGTACTACGTAATGAGTCAACAACTACGTCACTCCGAGTAGTATTTAATGCATCATCAAAAACTACCACTGGGGCTAGTCTAAACGACTGTATGCATGCAGGACCCAACCTCCAAAAGGATCTTATGACACTTATATTGAAGTGGAGACAACATCGCATAGCTTTCATCGCAGATATTGAGAAAATGTTTCGACAAATATGGGCACATGAAGACGACCAAAATTTACAAAAAATCGTTTGGCGAGATACTTCTAAGCAATACGTACAAGAGTATCAACTTACTACAGTCACCTATGGCACCAAGGCCGCTCCGTTTTTAGCAATGATGACTCTAAGGCAGTTGGCTAACGACGAGAGATCAAGATACCCATATGCAGCTCAAGTGATCGAGGAATGTTTTTACATGGATGATTTGTTACACGGTTCCGACTCTGTAGCATCAGCAAAACAATTACAGCAAGATTTGCAGGAGACCCTCAAGGCAGGTGGTTTCAATCTACGAAAATGGAGGTCCAATTATCAAGAATTGCTTGACAGCACCAGCAAGGGCTACGATCAAGAGCGTTACGACTTCAAACATGCTGAGTCAACGAAAGCATTGGGACTTCACTGGAATCCTCAACAAGACATCTTCACATTTCAATCAAGGATTGAGACCACTCCAGATACAAAGCACTTGACCAAGCGGAAGTTACTATCTGAGTTATCCAAGTTATTTGATCCCCTCGGTTGGCTCACCCCACTTTCCACACAAATGAAAATACTATTCCAAGACATCTGGAAAGAAAAGGACCTAAAATGGGATGACAAGATTCCTGAGCAAATCAACCGAGAATGGAAAAAAATCAAACAAGACATAGAAAACATAAATCGATGCCAAATACCTCGATGGATAGGCACAGACGCGACCGGAAACAATATTGAATTACACGGTTTTTGCGATGCATCGCAGAAGGCGTACGCGTGTGTCATATACAGCAAAATTACAAATCTAGGTCAAACAAACATAACGTTAATGGTTGCGAAATCAAGACTCGTACCTCACAACAAAAATATTTCTTTGCCCAAATTGGAATTAAGTGGTGCTCATCTGCTTTCTAAACTAATGGTCAAAGTGAGAACAAGTATGAACGGCCACAATATCAAGGTTTACGGCTGGACCGATTCAATGGCGGTACTGGGTTGGATACAAGGCGATCCTAATCGCTGGAGAGTGTTTGTTGCTAACAGGGTGCGACAAATAACAAAGGAGATTCCTTCAGAATGCTGGCGATATGTGAAGTCAGCAGAGAATCCAGCAGATTGCGCTAGCAGAGGTTTAACAAGTCTGAAGCTAAAAGAACACAATCTGTGGTGGAACGGACCTACTTGGCTACCTCACTTCAAGCCTGAAATCGAAGCAAGTCGCGAAACTTACTACACGGATGAAGAAGCCCTTAACAAGCAAGTTCATATTACGATACAAAACACGTCACAGGGCAACAGCTTCATCAAAAAGTTGCTTAGCAAATTAAGCTCGTTTACAATGGTTGTACACGTACTAGCACGTTTACGGCGCTTGGTAACCCGAAAATCAGGAAACGCCACGAAGCCCTACGTTACCTTAACCGAGCAACGCAAAGCTAAAGCCTTAATAATCCAAGAAGTTCAGGGTGTGGAGTTTGAACAAGAAATCCAAGATCTGAAGAAAAACAAAGAAGTATCCAGGACTAGCAAGATCTTGAATTTGAGCCCGTTTTTAGACGATGAGGGAATACTACGTGTAGGTGGAAGACTGCATCATGCTGTTATCAATTCAGAACTCAAACATCCCATAATTTTGCCTCATCAACATCGTTTGACGGAACTAATAATAGATCACGCACACAAACTCACGTTTCACGGTGGAGCTCGAGTTACATTAGCATGTATCAGGCAAAAGTATTGGATAATCGGGGGCAACAATGCAACGAAGAAACAAATACGTCAATGCGTCACCTGTAGAAAACAAAACCCTACTAAACAACAACCCCTGATGGGAGACTTACCTGCAGCAAGGGTCAATCCATCTCGTCCTTTTGCGCACACTGGCGTTGATTTTACTGGCCATGTCTACATCAAAACCAACAAGGGTCGGGGTGTCAAGACCACCAAAGGATACGTGTCAGTATTTGTTTGCATGGTGACGAAGGCCGTGCATTTGGAACTGGTTTCCGACCTCACAACATCATCTTTTATCGCTGCCTTACGCAGAATGGCAGCAAGAAGAGGCACACCTTCTCACTTGTATAGTGATAATGGCCGTAACTTCGTCGGGGCAAGCAAGGTCCTACAAAACGAATATAACGAAATCCAGGGTATTATCGATGACAACCTATTGGCTGAGATAGCGGATATGGAGATCACATGGCATTTCAACGCTCCTTCATGGCCATCAGCCGGAGGCTTATGGGAAGCTGCAGTGAAAAGTTTCAAGCTGCACCTCAGGAAAGTGATTGGTGAACAAAAATTAACATATGAAGAGTTCACTACCCTCCTAACCCAAATCGAAGCTTGTCTTAACTCAAGACCGCTGTGTTCAATCTCAGAAGACCCTGAAGATCTAGATTTCTTGACACCTTCTCATTTTATAACTGGTGGTCCTACGTTAACGTTAGTTGAGACAGAAAGAGATCTGCGAACACGCTGGCAGCTAACACAAAAGATATTACAAGATCTGTGGAAGAGATGGCGCACAGAGTATCTTGCCCAATTAACTGTGAGAAGCAAATGGAGGCAACCTCAACCCAATGTCAAGTTGGACGATGTAGTTCTCATTCACGACGACAACCTTCCACCCGGCAAGTGGGCGATGGGAAGAGTCGTAGACTTACATCCGGGCAAGGACGGCCACGTCCGTGTCGTGACCTTAAAAACAAAGAACGGCATTATGAAGCGTCCCGTCATAAAAGTATCCGTACTTTTAGAACACAAAGAAGTTGCTCCACAGTGCGACATGGCACCAGACAAGCATCAAGATCTGGACCACCAGCAAGCCAAAGGATCATCAACAAGGAGATCAAAGAAAAGCAAGTTTAACTTAACAACAGTGGTTACTGGTTTCATGCTACTCTTCACGTTTATTACAAGTTCAGAAGGCAACATGAAGATAACCCAATTTGAAACAAGTCAAAGTTTATATTTTGACAAAGTATCTAACATGATGCTTATCAGAGATGACTGGAACCTTGTGGTTTATTACAGCATGGATACGTACTTGCAAGCAATTGCAACGTTCAACAAGTATATTCAATCGCTCAAACAAACATGTGATACCATCCAATATCAAGTTCACTGTGACGTAATCGTAATACAGCTACGTCACGCGTTCTCGGAACTTGAGCACTACAACCAAGTTTTGCAAAGTCAGCATTCCAGCACGCGACACGGAACAATGCGTCAGCGCCGAGGCCTTATCAACGGCGTGGGGTACATCGCTAATAGCTTATTCGGCGTGCTCGACGAAAGTTTCGCTGAAAAATATCGGAAGGACATTTCTCTCGTTCGGGAGAACGAGAATCATCTCGTTTCTCTGTGGAAAAATCAAACTTCACTCATGGAAGCAGAGAACAACCTTCTGAAACGCACAGAGCAAGATATGAATCAACAGCTTAAAATGATAAATCGTCACATGAACAAGCTTGACGCAGCAGTTGATCAATTGAAAAACAATATCGAAGCAAACAGCGTCATTAATGATTTCAACATGGGAGCTATAATAGCAAGTAATATGATGTACAATTTGAAGAGCATACAGAATACGTTATTAGATACCGTAACAGATATCTACAATGGTCGTTTCAACTTACACTTAATTACACCCGAACAACTCATGAAGGAATTAAGTACGATTGCTAGCAAGCTCTCCAAGGACGTCTCGCTGCCAATTGACGACATACACTCGGACCTTCGGAAGATATATGATCTTCTGGAAATAAAAACGAGACTTCTGGATGACATTATCATCTTTGAAATCAAATTACCGCTGATCAGTCGAGATTCGTACGAAATCTTCAAGACGATTCCGATTCCCAAGACAACAGGCCTAAGTGACATGATCAGCATAATCTCAGTATCCGAGTACATATCTATCAACATGAAGAAGGATACCTACATCGACATGTCCGAAGAAGACTTGAGATCATGTCGAACCGTTTCTGATGTTTATTACTGCCACGTCTTACGACCCATATACCAGATTAAAGGAGACAAGAACCTTTGTGAAACAGAAAATTCGGAATGCAAAACCATCTCAAGACTCTGTAAAGACAATTTACAAGAAACGTACACTTTGAACAGTTATTTTTACTTTTGCTGCGATAGGTGTCATGTTCGAACAATATGCGGCGATCAAATAACCGCACATCAGCTGACCCAAGCCGGACTATTGAGTATAGGTCATGGATGCATAATCAAGACAAACAACTTTACCTTATATTCACACAAACCTTACTTGAGTGAATTAAGGACGGACTCTGATATTTATGCACCACTGATTGCCCCTATCAACCACATCATCAACATCAGCATACCTAAACTGGGTTTAGAAAATAAAACTCAAGATTTAGAGCAAGAAATCAGCGAAGTAGACAAAAAGATACAGTCTATGAAACAAGCGAATGTGATGTTACCTGATGATCTATCTTATGACGATATTCATCACTACGTTATGATCTACGTTTTGGTTGGAATAGTGGGCATTGTTGTGATCATCATGATAGCTCGCCGTTCCAAATGCCAATGGCGAGTTCCGTCATCACCGCCACCAGCAGTTGCCGAGGGATCAAGACCATTGCCAGCCGTACCTCACCGCAGCAGCGATACAAGTGAAACAACCGGACACCTCGACTGCGTGCGCGTCCACATTCCTCGCAACCCTCGTGTCAATATAGGAACTAGCCCTTAACTAACTTTACATAATTACTTAATAGTTTTTACATTTACTCTGTTATTGTAATTATTTACGTTCATTTTATTTTATTTTGTAATTCAAGTTACTCCGCATCCTCCCTAACTCGTCCGGGAATATGTACGATTACATCGCACATTATTTAGCACGCTAGCATAAGCATTTTTACGCAATTTAAACCCACATAGCAACTAATGTTGTTGAGTACATTTTCGACCGTTTTATTGTAAACACCTTTGTTACAATTAATAAACTTATCAAGAAGTCAACAAAAATAGTTTTCTTCCATCTCAACTTATCACACGTACCAGCAAGCAAGTGCTAGTACACTATCTAATACAATATAACAGCAGCACAGGTCGATCGATCAGGTTAAGCTACGCTTGCCGCAGTCCGTGGATGGGTGAGCATCTTTACATTTATAAAGACTATTCAAGATACCTTCGTGTCCTGTCATTCGTGGGTCTTTGACAGTCGTTACGGGTCGTCAGTAGCCCGAATGTCTGATAACCAGTCTTACCAAGAGGTATCGTATTACCCAGTAGCTGGGTTGTGGAGGTCAGATAGACAGTCGCTTAATGTAAAATACAGCAGTGCGATTCTGTAACCATCTCACCGTGAAAACTTAGGTGAAGTGAGCGTGGAGTGAGCTGTCAGTGTCATCCTGATGCTAGGGATTGATTGATACTCTTGACATCTCACTTCACCTAACTTTTCACGGTGAGATTTTTATAGAATCGATCGGCTGGCATTCAGCTGTATCCTCCATCATATTTTGATAATATTTTACGTACTTATATCTATGTTATTATTTAATTATTTCTGTAACTGCCCGTGACATCACAGCTGGCCCTATCAGAATACCAGCGCTGTGACATTTATTTTTAAATGTCGCAGCATCATGCTGAGATTCCGATCCTTTTGGCTTCGTATAGGACTTTCTGTTTCTTTTTTCTTTTTGTTACTTTAAAAAAAATATAATTTGGTTTTTTACTTTAGACTGTGTTTAGTATAGGTAGTTTGTGATCTCCTGTACGAGTCTCAATAAAACATTTTCTTTCTTTCTTTACTAGAAAAGGTTACATGTCATAAACTATGCATGCCATAATCTCTCTTTTATAGGAACATCTCTGCTTAACGCTTCGGAGCATATACAACAAAAAAAAAGTTTTGGACGCCTGGGTTATTAAACTTTTTTTTGGTGATTTATTGTTGTTGTTTTTTTTTTTTAGTTTAACTAAGTAGGTAATTAAGCTTTTTATCTAACAGACTTAAAATAATAATAATAATATGTACAAGTATATAAAAAGAAGGGGAAATAATCAAAGGGCATCAAAAAATTCGTGATTTATTTAGTTTATTACTTAAGGGATGATTTTTTCAACGCCAATATTATCCTTAATCGATGGAATAAAATTAACGTCTGACAATTTTTGTAAGCAAAAACTATTTTAAGTTTAAAATTATTTATAAATTAAAATACCAGATATTTTAATTTATAAATAATTTTAAACTTAAAATAGTTTTTGAAAAAAACAGGCCATAATAGTAAATAAACTAAATAAATTAACACCAACTCATCAAGTGTATAGCAATCTAGGAACTTCTCTTTAAAGAATAACGGTTGGAACCGGTTATCGCGAGACTGCGACCCCTGAGTATGAACAGAACCCACGGTGACATTACATGAAATCAATGCAAATTAATACAAATTTATGTGAGAAAAGAAGACCACTGTCCTCAAGATTTGACCATTTCACCTTTGACCGTACGTTTAGACGCATCTTCACAGAATCATTTATAAAATTTCACTTATTATAGTTGAAACAATGCGTTTGAAAATCAAGAAGAGAATAACGTGATTTGAGTGTTAAGTAGGGTGGTATTTGTGATGTTACAAAAAATACGATTTAATATTTGTGTTAATGATATAAGTGTAAAAGGAGCAAAGTTTTGTTTTAACATAAGCATGTGAATAAAATACTTGAAGAAGTGTTTGATCTCCATGAAATTGAAGCAGCTTACTTCGCTGTACAACGGATGATAATTATTATGTAAGTGAACATGACATACCTATTTTACACAATCTTTTAAACAATCAGTCAATCAACAAGTTAGATTTCAATTAGAACAACATAAATACGTCATAAACTACGAGGGGCGTTCAATGTATTCTCGGTATCAGGATGATTTACCAAGGATGTGGGTAATTTGACTAAAATTAATGAAATTTTCTAGGGATATAAAAGCAACATTTCATATAGTTGTGATCATTAGTTTGCTGGTTATCCTTTTTAGTCAACGATAACTGGAATGGCTAAAGTGGCTGGTTGAAGAAAATCGAGCACCGCGCTTTTATTAAATTCCTTAACAAACAAGGAAAAAGTCAAAAAACTATTCACAAGAAATGGTGGGTGCTTATCAAGATTCTGCACCTTCGTTATCTAGGTACGGTTTAAAAGTGGCCAAGTGAATTCAAAAGGGGCAGAGAGAATATTGAAGACGACACTCGCTCGGGCAATTGCGTAACACGCTGTCAATGGGAATCGGTTTCATTTTGACAGTTCAACAACATTCATTGCGTTATTTACGTGTTAGGCAAACAAATTTTTTGAACTTATGAAGGAATGGATTAGCGATTTGCTTCAAAATGATTCAGATTCCGATTGATAGTGTGTTACGCAATTAGGGTCGCCGGTTACTGCCTCTACCGAAGAAAACGTGAAAAAGTTGAGAAGCTTATACTGATGCCCGAATGAAGATCAAAATGATTGCAGAGATGACCCTCCCACCAAAAAAGACGGGGTAAACTGACCACCGGTGAGTTGCTTCTTCACGACAACGCCCCGGTCCAAAAGGCGCGTGTTTCTCAGGCTGCTGTACGAGATTGTGGTTTTGAAGGAATTAACCACACACCCGGACCTAGCCTCGAGTGATTATTATTAAGTATTTATTCCCTAATTTGAAGAAAGACCTTCGTGGGAAGCGATTTTCCAACGACGAAGAGCTAAGGCGGCAATAAATGTGCATTTTTTGGAGAAAGAGGAATTTTTTTTTTACAGGGAATTGAAAAGTTAATTTCGGGATGTAATAAATGCATTGGGGTAATGGGGGATTACATTGAAAAATAAAAAAAATATTTTTATTGAATTTACGTCTTTTCTCATGCCGATACCGAGAATACATTGACCTCCCCTCGTAGCATACAAATCTGATTGAATCATTCCGAACTAAAATTAAATTATATTTTTAGTTAAGAATATTATTAACCTACAATGATATACATTAAAACGTCAAATTAACTGTCGATTTTACAAAAAAATTACTTTGCCTTGTTGTATCACTAGTGAACATTTAGTAATAGGATCTAATAATAGTTTCATGTTTTACAAAATTCGAGTTCTAATTTGAAAAAAAAATGCGGAAAAAAAAATGGCGGCGCAGTGATCGTCACGGGGGGGCATTTTAAATGTTCCTAACACAGACGCAGCAGTCAGTGCGATGACGCGGCGGGGGCGGCCCTACCCCTCACTATCACTCAACTACACGCACACATACAAATTCAGCCAGTCTACTTTGACACGCTCCACCTCGTTGATTTTCGAACAAAACTGGGCATTTATTCGCGTGGTGACGTGTCACAACTTACTGGCCACATACAACGCTACCAAAAACTAGAGTTGCACACTGACGAAGTATGAACGTGGTACGCATAAAATTCGAAAATATAGGTATGCGTATACACAGCTATACATAGGTGATTGTTTCTCTTGTGCGGCCCACAAATGAGATGGTACGCGGAGTGGAATGAATGCATGATTTCGGTTTATTTGACTTTCCTATCTATTCTATGTAGGATTGCCTGCAGTTTTTTTTACCTACACACATGTCTATCGATTGAATTATGTAAACCGAAAACTGGTAATGTGTTGTCAAAAAACTTTCTCATTTCATAAACGTTTTGTGTAGAAGATATTACGTATCATTCATACATACGAAAATTCTATTCATAATATACTTCACACATCTATGCAATATTCGACCGCCATTAACTTATTAGGTTCCATACATTGATGGTATTATTATGATAGTTGCACTAATATATACTTAGAAGGTGACACTTATTTATTTAGTTATATATACTTTGTAGGTAAGTACACCAGAAAATGCATAAAAAAAATACGATTATTAATACAAAACACAACGGGCGGCCTTATCGCTTTCTGCGGTCTCTTCCAGGCAACCTTTAATTACTTTTAAAAAAGAAATCAAAATCGTCATCTTTGACAAGGTTCAAGGTTATTTTCAGTTTCGTTTGTCATGAAAACTGTTGCTGCTTGAAAATGCTGTCAAATGATTCAATAGCTTTACTACTAGTAAATAATAAATGATTTTTATTTCGGTAAGTGGGTTTGCACAAACACTTTTACACATCAATCATATTTTTAAAAGTAGATGAAATCGGCGTTTCCTATTTAACTATTCTGAGAACGAAGGCCGAAACAAACTCAGAGGTCAGTCTCTTATAAAGTCTAGACATAATCTAGGTCAGATAAAAAAAAAAAACACTTTTTTTCTTCCTAAGACTTCATCGTGAAAAATTGTATTAGATACTCCTCAATCTACGCTGTAGTTACAGACAACTTGCATAGTTACGAGTATAATAATATTTTGTTTTTTGGTAACAACAGACCATCGTTATAAAGATTTTTGATATCAACTTAATATAAGTACCTATTCACCATTAAAATTATGGGTTATTGGCGAAAATGCTAATTCAAAACATTGTATTTTACATAAAACTACGGGCCTAATCTATGGGTGTTTATTAAACGTTAAAAACTAGGTGCACGGTTCCAATTGGTCGTTTCCTATGAGGAAGAGCCAGAAAGAAACTCCACGGTAATAAAATGGGGTGACAATAACGTACGTAACGTACCTAACGTGGCAATAACATACCTAAAGGTAGAAACAAATAATAATCATTTAATAGCCAATTACTTAACAGGTGACTAAATTTTGGCCTTTAAGGCTCCGCTTATACCACAAAACACTAAATGCGTTTAACGCTAAAATATTGACTACCATCATTCTATCTTATGGTGCTCCCACATTGCCGTTAGAAAGTGTTTGTAAACATTTTCTAACATAAAAACATTAACATGAAAAGATTTTTTATATTCGTGATTAAATGTTTGCACAAATGTTTACTAACGTTACTAAACATTTTCTAACGGCAATGTGGGAGCACCTTTAGTCATCTTCAAATGATTGACAGAAACAGAACTCTGGTTTAAATTCGTTTAGTATTTAAACGTGGGTATTTAGTGATTTGTGGTAGGTAAAAGCGGGCTTAAATTGTTATCATTTTCTTGCCCTTTATTGAATTCATTTTGGGTCAGCGAAGCACGTCTTTTTTCCATATCTTCATCAGCCGTCAACTCACAAATCACATACCTCTTAGCCATAATTATCATCTTTCACACTAGGTATCCATCAATCTTTCCTTAGCTGAAGTATGGTCTTTGAAAGAAGCATAATTGTACAGATAGTGTTATTAAGAGCCTATACTATCTCAGCTAAAATTCACTCTTTATCTCGCTCGCACGATACTGTTCGCGGACTGAGTGAGAGCAAGACAGAGTGCGGTGCTAGGCGGCAGGCAGCGCCAATAGTTTAGGTATTTGCTTTTTACGGTAAAAATAATGGTAAGTAAAAAAAAAAACATATAGTTAGTTCGGTTAGTATACAAAGTTTCATGATTTAATTTGAAGTATTTTTTGAATGCCAGCGGTTTATTGGTCGGTTTGGAGGTAACTTTGGCTTTTTTTTCTATCGAGAAAATTTTATGGAATCGTGTTTTCGTCACACATAAGACCTAACGTTAATCCTCAACTGTACCATATTTTTATTTCAAAATTAATGCTACAGTATTTTCGACATAACGGAGCATCATGATAAGCCATTTGAGGTAGTAGGTATAGGCCCTTAAGTAAAGCTGTGAGCGGTGGCCGTCACATAACGGCCGCAGTGACGGCTGTCATGGAAATTATGGCACCGGCGTTTGACTTTACGGTGTCAAAAAAAGCTCTCTAGAGAACCACAACAGCTTACTTAAATAAAAATGACGTCATTCAATAGTAAATTGCGGACGGTATGTGGCGCCCCGCAGTCTTAGGAAACCGTAGCTTAAAATAGTCAAACCACAACCATTTATTTCAATAATTAAACCATTTACAGGCACTTTTGAATTGTCAAAGAGTCGGTCAGTTAGTCAGCTAATTTTACAGAAACGGCGGATGATGGAAAGAAGCAAAGCAATTTTCATCACAAATATACAACGTGTAACGTTAAATGCGCAAAACCTGAAAATAGTTTGTTCATAATTGACTACTGAATCGATTTCAGTAACTTTTAACATAAGATTTTTTTTAAAAAAATTACGTATTTTGCCATACTATCCGCCGATTGAGCCAAAGAAAATTAAGCCTTATTTTAAGGCAATAAGACTCAATTTTGAATGCATATCAACACGATTCCATGCAAGGATCAACACGATTCCATGCAAGGATCAACACGATTTTCTTAATAATAATAGTTAGCTTTAAAAAAATAGTTTTGGTCATTGTATTATGCTTTTAACTAAATGCTCTAATTGGGGTGTATGAGGTTTTGCGCATTTAACGTTACACGTTGTATAGAGCAAATGCTGACTTGAGTCATTCCCAGTGGTATCGGCTCCGATTTACGAGTTTTGGGACTTTAGTCACTTTACTTTGTGCATTTGTCATCAACCACTGTTCTCAAAACGGTGAAGGAAAATATCGTGAGGAAACCGACATGTCCTAGAACTAAAAATTCGAAGACATGTGACATCCACCAAATTGCTCTGGGCTCGCGTGGTGGGTTATGGCCCAATCCCAGAGAGAGGAGGTCTGTGTCTCAGGAGTGGGTACAGACGCCAGCACATCAAGCTATCCGGAACTGTAAAATTTTCCCAATCAACTTTGAACCGTACACTTTAGTGATAAAATTGAAAATCTATTAAAGAAATTTGATAGAGTGTAGTAGCTTGATGTGCTGGCGTCTGTACATTATTGGCTGATTATACTATGCAATCAACTAAGATTTTTGCAACATGCAACAGTACCTTGAAAGTAAAATGATGTGAAAATGACTGAATGAAAGTGAAATGACTTGTTCTTCTAATATTTTTGCCAATAATTATACCTCATCATCATCATCATCTGCCTAGCCTTTTCCCAACTATGTTGGGGTCGGCTTCCAGTCTAACCGGATGCAGCTGAATATCAGTATTTTACATGGAGCGACTGCCTATCTGACCTCCACAACCCAGTTACTGGGTAATACGATACCCCTTGGTAAGACTGGTTGTCAGACTTTCGGGCTTCTGAACACCTGTAACGACTGTCAAAGATCCACGAATGACAGCCAGGACCAACGGCTTAGCGTACTTTCCGAGGTACGGAGGGGTCTCGGTATGTAAAGATGAATGAATGAATGGATGAATGAATTATACCTATAGCCAATAAATATCCGAAAAAATCTTTTATTTTTCGCTGGTGGTAATAAATTGTTGCCATTGTATGTTAGGTTTAATAATAAGTTGTTTCGTTTAGGTACTTTGTCGATGTTGATGATGTTACAATACCAGTACCTACCTACCTACTTATAGATAGTGCAATCCACCCACGAAGACGCGCCCCACTCTTCTTCCGAATCATTAGTGTTTATCGCTAGTTAATTCCATTAGTGTTTTAGTTCTTTCGATACACTCTAATTACCCACTAATAATAATTCGTGTGTATTTACAAAACTAAAACACTAGTGGAATGTTGCACACTTCTGCTGTAAGCATTAGGAAAAAGAGTGGGGCGCGTCTTCGTGGGTTTCATTATCTATACTCTGTAAAAAAATACATAGCAAGAACTTGTGTGGGATACTACAACTAAATACGATCAAAACTGTTGAGGACCTTTTACATTACAATAATGTTAGTTTTGGAAGTCGGATGGCAAAAATGAAACAAGCAAAGTCACCGATTTCCGTAACTTAAGACTGTGTCGACCGCACAGTGGCGCCCTCATCGTTTGTTTGGTTATTTCATACAATTTAGAATGAAAATGCAGCAAACAAGCACGTTAAGTTGTGCTTCACAAGATTATACGTTAATATTATTAGAAGCGGTAGTTTTATATTGTTTAGTTTTATCATAATCCTTAAAACGGAATATAGTGGCCACTTTTATCCGTTTTAAAGATTATAATGAAACTAAAAAATATAAAACTACCGTTTCTAATAATATTAACGTATAATCTTGTGAAGCAGAACTTAACGTGCTTATTTTCTGCATTTTTATTCTAATTTGTATGAAACAACCAAACAAACGATGAGGGCGCCACTTTACGGTCGGCACAGCCTTAAGTTATTTTGCACTTTGTAAGTAGAGTTTTTTTTATATTGAAAGTACTTATACTTACTTAAGCCGTCGCGATTTGAATAATTTTGAATTATGCTTTTAGAGGATATTGGTATATAACTATTGGTCAGCGCTAAGTCATTTTGAGTTCTTGTCAACTGCGAACAAATCTCGATGCGATCTTTAAGTTCTTCAGCGAGGCGGAGCCATGATCGTAACACCGCTTTATTGGAAAATGCTTATTATTTAATATTAGACACATTGGCCCCGATTCTGTTATTAACAAACTAAATTAAATTTAAGTTCAGTCCATCTTTTTATTTCATTATGAAAAGGACAGAAGATAAATATTAGTTTAGTCATGTCAAATTAGATAATACATAGACAAGTTTCGACGTGATTAAAAAATTGGCTACTAAAAATACGTCAATTTACGTCAGGCGCTGACTAATTTGATAGGACTAAACTAATATTTATCTTCTGTCCTTTTCTTAATTAAATAGAAAGAAAAAGATGCACTGAACTTAAACATAGTTTAGTTTGTGAACAACAGAATCGGGGCCATTATCGATTCAATTGAGTAATCGTTCAGAGAAATACTGAGAAGTTATAGAAGTAGCGTTATGTCGCAATGTCTTATTGGCCGCTGGGTTTAATTAGAATGACGTAAAGATCGAAATCGAAATGTTTTCATTTGAAAACGCCTTTTTATTAAAAAACTGATACAACTTACATAACAAAAAGATACTAAACATGACAAAAAACAACACGAACGCGTGCGTTTAAGTCCAAAATAACCAACAAAAAATCATGGTTAACGCAAACGGCGCCTTTTATTACGTACACAACTGGATACCTAATAGCGATTTTTGGAGCAGTTCTCAATATATCACGTCGGTTGCAGAATGTCACGGGGTAGGCTACACGCACGCGAATCAACACCCACACGCGTGCACCGCATCATCGTCAAGCTATGGAGTAAGGTCGGAGAAAAAAAAGAGGATAAAAAAAGTGTTTTATTTTTTTCATATTGGTGATGTTGACTTTAGTAACAAGAAACAAGCTAATCATGAAATCCAATGTAAGCAAGAATGCGTTATTTACCTGAGTATTTCAAGTATAACTTTTTTTGTAAAAGTAAATTTTTATTGGTCACATGAATGAGGAATTTGGAAGCAAATTGAGATTAGTCTATCCGACTAGGAGTTTTTTTGGTAGATATTTTCTGAATCCGTAAAAAGAGATGATCAACCTTTCTTAAAAATATTCTGCGTGTTATGTTATTTAGTGCTATCTTTCAAAAAACGAATTAGCGTCTAAGTTTCTAGCGAAAAAAAAACACATAAGAATTAAATAACAAGTGACTAAAAAAAGTTCCCAAAAAAATCTTCTTTGCCTTTTTTTACCGAACTTCTGCAAACTGTACCCCCCTTGTGGGCATTTGGCGAAGTGTGAGCGGGCCCAGTTATTAGTCCGCGCGCGCGCTCAGGATAGGTTTTCACAATTTTGAGCCGAGCCGTTTCACACAATACCGCGCGTCATTTTCTATGATTAATAGTGGCGCGTCATCCAACGGGTTATGCTATTGTCTATGTGCAGCAAACTTGATAAAGTGCGCATAGGGTTCAGGTTATATAAGGTGTAGATTTCTTTGGGTCTAGCACCTGTGCGTCTGCCGTTGTATTCATTCAGTCTTTTTCTTTTACATAACAGGAAATACCTAATACGAAATCAGGGGCAATTCTCATATTTTTAAGAACGTTCACTGTCTGATCTCAGTCTCAATCTGTCAAAAAACTTTAAATAATAAGAAATAAGCATCACCTTTGTACCTATTTTTCTGTTCTGTTTTATTCTTGTCTGTTTATATATGTGTGTACATAAATGGTAAAATAAATAAACAAATAAATTTCCCTACATTTTGACAAGTTTTTGACATTTGTTTGTCGCCAAGATGAGACTGCGTCTAGATTTTGAACGAACATTGAAAGAAATCAGCGGCTTACTCATGACTTGCGATGTAGATAAATGTATGCTACAAATTTTTGTTATGAGTGATCTAAAAAAACTTACCTCTACGCCAAAATTTCAATTCAAATAAACAAACTTATAGACATATAAAACTTAGTTAGCTACACAACCATCACTAATAACAATCATAACGAACAATGAAATAACACAATATTCGATAAACACGTCGAAATTGCCTAAAAAGCTTATGTGAATAGTAAAAAGGATGGTTAGGCCTAAAAACGCGGATTTCGGCCATCTTTCCGCAGCCTCCCTCATGCAGGGGGATGGGGGATGGGGGACCACCTGCACTATCCCCCGAGCGGCACTTGACGACCGCGACGCTAGAATATTAATGCTCGTACTTAATTGAATATTTTTGACTTATCGACTTTTTTCGACCGTAGAGCACGAATGTCTGGTCAGTTGTCCCTTTAAAACTCAGTGTTGCCTAGACTGAAAGCTGAAATCTACCTATTTGAGAAGGGGATAGGCAGATGATGATCTGATCTTAATTATTAAAACATTTACGACGTTGATATACTTCTTCATCTTTACGTGTCTGTGGTACTCTTCGGCGTAATAGTAGAATAGAATAGAATATTCATTTATTTGCTCAGAATGTAGGTATTTACAATAAGGTGGTTACAATCTAATATATAAAATTCTCGTGTCACAGTGTTAGTTACCATACTCCTCCGAAACGGCTGGACCGATTTGTATGAGATTTTGTGTGCATATCGGGTAGGTCTGAGAATCGACTACTATTTATTTCTTTTTTTGCAAAACGACGTTTGCGGGGTCAGCTAGTAATATTACATTCGACCATTTTCGCATGCAAACATTGATGCAGTGCGTTCTCAAACATACAAACATTGACACCTACACAACTAAAATTTATCAGCTAGAAAATCCGATAGTAGGAGAGAGGAAGCATTGAAAAACTTAGCTTATCAGTCTTCTGAACTAAATCTAATATTATTGTGTTATGCTTTTCTAAACATATCGGTTTATACAAGGTCAAATTAAATTAGCTAGAGAAACTCACCAAACGTGATAGGTATCGGTATCTAATCATAATAAAACGAAAAATTAATTAATTCGACGATGTTTTTTGTGGGGTCATTGACCGCAGGTAGTGTAGTTAGTTGAAATATCAGTTTAAACACAGTTTTTTTTTGTGTAAGCTTCTCAAACATCAATACTTATCTCCACACGGTAAAACAAAAGAAAACAGTTTTTCTGAACTGTTACACTGCAAGTGGTTTGTCCCCAAAAAAGGTTATAATGGATAAGACACGAGTTTAAAACAGAAGAAGATCTAGCGGGGTATCCAGGGGGGGGGGGGGGTGGAGGGGGGGATCAGACCGGAATAACTCCAAAAAACATTGCCAGATTAATTTCTATTTCGTTTTATGGTGTTTAGATATCCATACGTGTCTGCCTCTGCAGACTTATACCTAAACAAGAAAGAAGAAAAACAGAAGAAGTAGAAGTATCTAACTATACAGGGTAAAATTGAATTAGCTAGCAAAACTCTTTTCGCTAGCTAATTTAGCTTGATCCTGTATAGTTAAACTGTAGTTCTACTTATTAAGATAAGTTAACACTAATATTTTGCCGTTTAAATATTCGTTTATAATAGCTGCAGAGTAGCGTAATTATATGTATACCCCCGTTACTGAACTGTAACCGTAGATGGTTTATAGGAATATATACCTAAAGATGTAGGTATAAGCCTGTCTATAGCGTATCATTTATTATTAAGCTGCATGAGTAAGTTATTGTATTTTTGAGGGGCCCGTGGCTAAATAATAACACCCGCACAGGTCGATCGGTCAGGTTAAGCTGGATGGGTGACCATTTTTATATACCCCCGTGTCTCGGAAAGCACGTTAACCGGTTGGTCCCGGCTGTCATTCGTGGATCTTTGACAGTCGTTACGGGTAGTCAGAAGCTCGAAAGTCTGACAACCAGTCTTACTAAGGGGTATCGTATTACCCAGTAACTAAGTTGTGGAGGTCAGATAGGCAGTCGCTCCATATAAAATACTGGTATTCAGCTGCATTTGGTTAGACTGGAAGCCGACCCCAACATGATCAGATGATGTGATGAGTATGTTATTGTATAGAATGTACCACTATTTAAGGGGGACTCGCTAAGATTACCCGCAAAAAAATTTCTAACGTTTTTTTTGCAATTTGCAGGCCCGTGTCAGGCTGTATGTTGATTAAAATGTGTTTCGCGACCGTAAGTAACAAAATAAATTTTTTTTTTTGATAAACCCATTAGAATGAACAATATGAGTTAGAATTGGCCTCAAATATCAGGATTTATTAAATAGTAATTCAATAGAACTTAGAGAAATTTATGGCCGATTCCTATAAATTACGGACCGTTGTTGGTTAAAATTAAGACTCCTGTATCTTTACCAATAATGATGCAAATATCTCATAGCTTTCCAAAGTAGACCCTCCCATATGAAAATAGCCATCACATGTAAAATTAGCATAAGAATCTATGTATATGCCCAGTTTGACCATAAAAACTGCCATCATTGGTAAGCAAAACGATTCGTTTTTGTTTATTGGAACCGTGCATTAGAGAACTTAGAGAGTTGTATTGGTGATTTTTTCGATAACGTCGGTCGCTGACACCTAAGAAAAAAAAATATCTTATCGTGTATACACAACCTATCACGCCTGCAGAGTTTCGCTAGCTAATTTAATTTGACCCTGTGTATATAAATATTTGTTACGCTGATCGCAAATGGCAAAAGACGTAAGAAAATTGGAATTTCGCGGGCTACGCTGGCGCTTTCATCTTAAATGTCATCTAACGTTATTTTACACAAACCTTTCTTGATAACAAATAGATTTTAGAAAGAAGTTGGCATTTAGCGATCTTTATATACTTGAGGTATAAATTATATCTCCCAGCCAGCTCTGTCCGCGACTTCGCTCGCAAGATTGTAATGTTCTACCTATTATTTTGACCAAATCAATGTTTCTCAATAAAATCGGTACAGTAAATTATAAATATTTACGCCTGGAGAGCATTTTAATGGTGCCTTAAATAATGACTGAAGCTTGGGTCTTGTCGTAGACATTTACAGATATTTAAAGTAAAATTACAGTATATCGTCGGCTTAGAGTGTAAACCTGCCAAATCCATTTTTTGACTTTATGACGTTATTCATACCATTCGAAAGATTCATATTTTTTTAGGAATGTTTTTTGTCTCTCCTGAAAATTTACCTAATATGGAGTTAGCAGGTTTACACTCTAAGCCGACGATATTGTATACATTATATCATTTATGTATTCGTAAATGTTTTATATAGGCGCCACAATCTGCACAAAACAGCCAATCATAATTTTTAATGATTTTATAAGATCTGAATGTCATTTATCTGTTTTGTTTATGTTCTCGTAAAAATAAATAAATTTCAAATCAGGTTACCTATATTATTCAATTTAATAGTCTTTTTCCCTGATTAGGATCAAAATAAGTACCATGGTTTCGATAAAGTGACAAAACAAAAATTCTACAAATTATAACAAAATACCCACATATAATAAATCACAGCGGCATTGCAAACTCATTTATATAAGCCAGACCTAACCATTATCCAATTCCCAAGTTACAAAATCGCTATCGAACTATCTCGAACACCCGAAAGCAGTCGACAATCGAACAAATCCAATAAATTGGACGGAACCCGTGTTTCCTCTGAAACCGGCGTCTAATTACTAACCTTTAAATTAATTTCCGAATCGTAAATAACGTTTCCCGGCGAATTCTTACAATGTTATCTTAACAAATTGACGTTAGGTTAGAGCGAGACAAAAGTAAGTATCCGCGAATTTTACAATTTTGCGCGCCAGTGTTTAGCAGTGTTTATGAAGGGGGAGGAATGAAGGGGGCTTGGGGGCTTATAGTGTCGAAATGGGGAAAGGATAAGGAGGACTGACCGAAACCTCCGACACTTAGATATATTTGTACGATGTTACCCCCAAGATACAAATGTGTGTGTGGGTGCTGCCATGACGACGTTTAGAAGGCTTTGTAAAATAAGGGTAACTTATTGTGCTTAGTTTGCTTAGATAGTGTAGTTTGTTGGGGAAGGGAAACAGATGGACGGGGTGAATATTATAAATCAGAACTATATTGAGGATGTGTTAGACCAACGATTAAATTCATAGAAGAAGTTGGTTTATAATAATATCAAGTAATTTAGTTCTCATTATCTTCGAGTATGATGCCAGTTCACAATTTTACAGTTTGACACGGATAGATTATAAACTATCAAAAATCATCATTTCAGCCGAAGGACGTCCACTGCTGGACATAGGCCTCCCCCAAGCACCTCCACTTCGACCGGTTCTGTGTCTCCCGCATCCAATGTGCACCCCATGGTTCCTGCGGCCTTCACAAGGTCGTCAAAATAATGTGGACCCACATTGTAGGAGGTCTTCACGTCTTCCATCTCGTCTAACATTATAACAGAACTATCGAAAATGAATACGTTATATTGTAATGAGTATGGTACAGCCGATCGATTCTGTAAAAATCTCACCGTGATAACTTAGGTGAAGTGAGCGTGAAGTGAGCTATCAGTAGGGGCAATCCCTAACATCAGACGGAATGACAGCTCACTTTACCTTAGTTTTCACGGTGAGATTTTTACAGAATATCTCGCAAAATACTTAAATTATAAACTAATGGTGTTCACAATCTTACGGTGACATAAACACATTACAAATTATTTTGTGAACGACTGGTTTAATTCAAGTTAGGCAACTTTAGAATGAATACATTAGGCTATAGGTACTTTCTTAAACGAACAAATAAATAAATATATATGAACACTTCGTGGAGTTACCTTAATCTTGTTATCTGACAAATTCTGTTTCGAAGAGATTTCCAATAATTGGAAATCTATTTGAGTGCTGCGCTCTCACAAATAGATACAAGTCTGTCTAAGTGAGTTCGAAGTTTGTTGTTAGTTTTATTGCCAATTTCTTATTAGATTATCTATCGTACATACTCATGTATCTAACACGACCCAAACCATTACCTCCTATTAGTAATTTAACCCTTTAAAACAAATATTTCCTATAAGACACTATGAGTTTTTACGGATTCAAATTTAATGGTTCATAAACCAACTAGAATATGATTCCAGCTCAACTTTTTTTCGAGTACCTACTCTGCACATTTGGCGAATGAGAGATAATCCGAAAAAAGTGTATCATTTTGTCCACCACGACCGTTTTACTACAGTTTTTTTTTTTTCATTTATTTACTACCTTCTAATATTGTTAATTTAGTTCACTGAGCCTGTTATTTAATACATAATATACAGCAAAATTAAAAAATGAAGGCGATAAAAGTGGACTGTATGTAATAGTGGTTGGTGGAACGTAATAAAAATAAAGCTCAGTGCGATAAAAGGATTTTAGTGGGAAAAATGTAAAATATTACATCAATCGGAAACATAAACCAAACGTTTTGACAAGAAGAAGCAGTAAAAAAGAAAAGTATATCATTCAAATAAAGGAGAGGAGGCCCGAATCCCATCTTTATCCCCGCGGAATATACTCTACTTTTCACACCTACTGCGAGGTAATAAAAACCAATTTGATTATCGAATTAGTAGTATATGAAACTGTTAAATAACCGGGATAAAAATATAACACACTAAAAGGATATAACATTATAAGGATACAACATTACAAAATCACAACCCTACTGCAACTAAGATTCAAAACAAGCTCACTTTTGAAGCAGTCTGATGCAGTTGATGACATCAAATCTGAGGTTGAACTAAAATAACTTACTGTCTGCCGGGTTTTTTGATTTTTTAAATCTAATCTCATGCAATTTCATCAATAACACAACATATAATATCGCCAATAGGGCGTCACCCCAAATCCATTCTAACGCCGTATACGCAGCATAGCAACCGGCCGACGGCTAATAAAACTTATGAAGTGAGAAATATTGGTCGACCTGTTTTTTTTTTAGTTAATGTTTCCATCTATTTTCTCAGTTATGGTTCCAAATTCAAATCACATTAATGACCAGCGGGTCATAATGAAATTCAGTACAATATTATTGCCCGGTTAGAGCCTAGGGCTTAAATGACTTGCTATAAGATAGGTTTACATGACATAATTTGACGTTAGCGAGCAGGTGGTGTGAAAAAGACATTCCTTTCCACAATAGCAGGGACGCTGGGTACCAGTCGGATTTAATATTCTATTTTATGCCTGTGATAAGATTAAAGTATGTAATTTCTTGTGTCCGAATGTGAGAGGCGTTTTGTACGCACTACGTGTTCGTAGGGCTGGCAATATTTAAAAAGATTAAAAAATATACTATATTTATTTATGATATTATGAAAATTTAAAAGAAAAAGAGCAGTCGTGGCCTAGTGATAACGCTGTTTTACTTAGTGTACATTTATTTCATCACCATTTTCAAAACGGTCAAGGAAAACATCGTCAGGAAACCAGCGTATTGTCCTAGAACCAAAAATTTGAATACATGTGACATCTACCAACCCGCACTGGGCCCGCGTGGTGGATTACGGCCCACTCCCTCTCACCGATGAGAGATCTCGTCGCAGCAGTGGAAACATTATAGGCTGATTAAGCTTATGGTAAAAGAAAAAAAAAAATCTCTATGCGGTGTAGTTTTAATATATCTACATGTAGCTCAGTCTTGGCAGTCTGTTCCGCTATCATCTGGCTGATTGGCTAGTACTTTTACAGCGATATGAGATAGTTAAGAGGTTCGTGAAGATAGGAGTGAAAATTGATGAACGAACCACCCAAGACGCTTCAACATGTTGTTAGTGACAACATCGCTCACTCGTTGATGGAATCATTTGGATGTTCTTTGTGCGGATTCATTGAAAGCCATAAATCATCATCATCATCAGCCTATAGCTGAACCTAGGCCTCTATTTTTGCACGTCATTCAACTCGATTTTCGGCAAGTCTCATCCAGCTGCTGCCAGTGATCCTGCCATAAATACCTACTCATCAATAATTCCTCGATTTTAATCTACTGTCAGCGTAGTTTGAAATCAGCTACGACGCCTACGTCGTAGCAAAATTCGTAGCGTTCACGTATTACAAGGCCGATTTTTAAATCGTAAGATAATTTTTGTCTGAGGAATAAATATGACAGTTTGTCAGCTTTTGGCTAGAAAATATGTCAAAGCGTCTTATTTGTTAGTAGCTGCTGTCCGTGACTTTGTCCGCGTGAAATGTCTTTTTCCCCCGATCCACCCCGTCGCCTACTCCCGCTATTACTTCATTTTTGCTTAAAGTTTTTTTCTGAATTTTTATTTTTGCTCGGGTCAAGGCTCCTAGCGTGGTATTAAATAGCCTTCCTCTAGATTTAGGCTATCAAATGCAAAAATAATTTTTCAAATCCGACTGGTAGTTTCATAGATTAGTGCGTTCAAACAAACAAACTCTTCAGCTTTATTATTAATATATAGATCGATAGATAACACGACTTATCCATAGACCCTTATGTACCGTGAGTTCGAACCCACAGCAAATGCAAAATCAAATTCGGGCAACAAAAAAAAAAAAATCAACAAAAAAGAAATCGCAAGATTAAAAATGGCAGCCCTTACAGCTAGCCATAAGAAGTGCGTCCCCCCGCCCGGGGCAGCCACAGAGCCGTCCTATTATAAAACCCTCCCTACCCACACTAAGACGACGTCCAGTACATTGGACAATTTTCGTCCATAGACAATTCGTGAGTCGTGACTCGCTTGCCGATTTAGATTTTACAATTTAACTGTCCTGTTTTAGAATCTAACTAGCTGCACCCCGCGGTTTCACCCGCGTAAGTTTTGATCCCGTGGGAATATCGGGATAAAAAGTATCCTATGTGTTATTCTGATGTATAAGCTATATTACTGTAAAGTTTCATCAAAATCCGTTCAGTAGTTTTCGCGTGAAAGAGTAACAAACATCCATACATCCATACATACAAACTTTCGCATTTATAATATTAATAGTAGGATAGTCGATTTTGATGTTTTGTTAATTTGGTTTCGTCGGGTTAAATGTTTTATTCTATTGAAATGTAACAGTTTACCAACCAAGGCTGTGGCCGTTTCATTTGTTACCAAGTGACTGTTTAATTTAAAAAAAAGTATGACCGATGAAAGAATTCGTTCTTGACATCTGTCAGTTACAAACAAAAATACGTGTTTTGCGAATTTGCTCCACTGACAGATGTGACTAGATTTGTCGCACTGACAGATGTGATTTCTCAACACCTACATATTGATAAATTACGTCAATTTTAATCATTGTAAGTCCAGAGAGGGCCTTGATAAGTGGCAAGCGCTTTCAAATCTTCTCGTTGTTCTAAAAAGCCTTTTACAGGATTGACGGTAGCTTATGCCAATCCAATATCCATGTTTGACATTTTCATCTTCGCTACCACTGATTGAATATCGCTTTTTCTAGGCCCTCAGGTGTCCTCATGATGTTTCTCAGCAGTTTTAGTTAGTGGGCTCTTGAAGTAATTTAGACTTACATAAGAAAAAAATATATATACATATACCAAGTTTCTTTGAACCCTAAGCTACCCCTTAAAAACGTCGCCCGTTAAAATAATGTAATAAAAGCGTGAAATAATTACTAACCCTCGACTAATTCCATTACGTTAACAGAATTTTCGAGAAACACCATGACGTAACAAAAACTAACCCTTTAAACTTCGCCAACACCCCAAAAATGTTCCCAAAACCACCCTCGCGATTTTCTTTCATCCCTCCCTCGCTGGGGTTTAAGTCACCCTACTTAAGATCGATGGAAGGGTAGTAGATGAGACTTTGCGATAAGGGTAGAAAGGGCCCCCGTCCCCGAATTAGGGTCCACCCTTTGTGAATCTCAGATGGGTCGCTCGAACTTCATATCTTGTTTTGACGTGTTTTATAATTAATTTGCTAGTTTCAAACCGTAGTTTAACGAGGGTAGGGGAAATTAATTTTAACGAAATTCTGCAGGTTCTGACTCTATGTACGTTGTTGTTTTTAGGTACTTATGTAGTAAATGAGTGATGGCTTAGTTTGAGGTTCTTTACTATTTACCAAATACATGATCTGTCGATTCGTTCTGAAATGAGTGAAGGAGTTGCCCTTGCCACCAATGCATGGTTGCTTTTGTAACCTTGCGTTTATCCCAAGTTATAAACAAAAATCAAACGTTCATCGTTTACACCGCAAGAGCAACTACTTCGCGTGCCTAAAATCGCATCAACTTACGTTCAAAAATCGTAAGCCGCCACTTTCGCGCTCAGTCCTGTGTACTGCTGGCTGGGTCAGCGTGAGTGAGAATGAGCGCTTGTGACGTCATAGTAGGTAGTAAAAAAATTACATGCTTGATTTTCATACAAATCGTGATACTTGCGTTATCTATGCGTTCAATACATGCCTGAAACAACGGCAATACATTGTGTGATAAATGCTTCGTACACGATACGTTTTTGACAAGTCTTTTACAAGACTTGTTGAAGAGAAGTCTCACATCTTGTATATGGGTGTAAACATAGGATTGGGCTTAATGATTTTAATTTCAGAAATTACCCAACATAACCAGATTATAATGTTCCCACTGCTGGGATACAGGCCTCCTCTCTGTGAGAACCAGTCCACACGGCGCGTTGCGTCAGCGTTGCGTCGACGCAGCGCTGCCGTTGCGTTGTTTTACATACAAATAACCATAGTGTACACACGGTGCGCTGCGTCGTCGCAACGCACACACGACGGACAGCAGTCCAGGAGACGAAGCGGGAGGGGTGTAATTACCTGCGACTGCGTCCTAGCACCACTGGCAATGCTTTACAATTCATGCGTTGCGACGACGCAACGCGCCGTGTGGACTGGCACTAAGAGCTAAGAGGGACGCACCACGCGAGCCCAATGCGGGTTGTTGGATTTCACATCATGTCTTCGATTTTTTGGTTCTAGGTCTGCCGGTTTCCTCACGATGTTTTCCTTTACCGTTCCGATAAATTACCCATTTATGAATAATGTAACTGAGCATAACACTACTAAGGTAACTTTACATTTACCCGCACTCAAGTCAAGTCACACCCAAAGTCGTCATACCTCGGTCCCACTCGACTCTTAACGCTCTCGTGCATTCGAATTCAAATTCTGATTTATTCGCGGATGAATGGAAGATGATTCCCTTACAATATACATATGTATGAAGTACCTTCCGTGGCAAGAATTTGTGACGGGTACCGGCTTTAACGTTCACACTGACTGAAATAGAAATGTATTGATTATAGTCATAGAAAAAGTATGAATATGACGTCTAGTGTCGCCATTTTGAATTTTCAATGACCTTCAACTTATTTGGTCTAGCATAAGGATACCTAAGTACATTCCGAATCAATGAAATTTCATATATTTTATTGTAAGAAAATATCAAAATAAAAGGCACACGATATTTTCTTACAAAAAAAACTTGATCATCAACAGGTATTTATAATTTGAGGTGTGTATTTCTACTAGCACAACATCTAAATTATTTGCCTTAAATGATTCATTGATTTTGGCTGGTGAAAATAGTGCAATAATTTGATCAATATAATAAATGTTTAAATACTAAAGTTAAAATTACGTAGCCTAGGTATCCTATGTAGTGGAAAAAATACTGTTTGACGAAAGTTCATGTTTAGAAATCTTTTTGTAAAACTAGGCATTTGGTCAGAAATTTGGTGTTATTTGCCATGTAAGTAAACTATTTCCGTCCTACACGTGGAGCATGCAAACTGGACCGTCAAATCAAACTAAATAAATTTCACAGAATATACAAGAAAATAACATTGTGTACTTATTGTGTAACGTAATACCAAGGGAAACCGTGTTGCGAATGTGATCCATCCGTAGCTAAGCTATTGAAAACCCGCTTTCTTCCCCGCTTTCTTTTAGACGCTATATTACGGTTTACTTCGAGAATAGGCTCATAATGGTTTGAACTGGATTGTAAGTTATTAAAATATTCTGTATTTTATAAATAGCTAATGTAAAGAATCACCACGTTTTACTTACTCGATACTTCATAGCTTCAAAAAGCATTATTTTTTAGTGTCAGAATAGAGCTTATTGAATTAAAAACAACTTTTAATCTGTGATTTTAATAATAAGACAAGATTGCATACTAATTACGTATTGATTTATATATTTCCTCTTTTACTTTTATACACGCTGTCTAAATCTCTTTATCTATTTTACTATCAGATATGCTGGAAGAGATTTTTATAGAAATAATCATCGTCTGTTTGTATATTCTTTACTGAATTATGCAACGACATGAAAGTTATCTCAATACTTTCAGGTAATTACCGTAAAAAAACAACAATCTTAAATTAATTTGAAGTTTAAGCTTTGTTAATGCCATTCCTAGTTATTTCATTACCGTCAACAAATTGACAAAAAAATATCGGTTCCCATAACGATGATGAACCATTCATTAGTTCCAGAAATTGATATTCTATAAGGCCCTTTGTACAAACGCCAGTACATCAAGCTACTACAATCTGTCAAATTTCTTTAATAGATTTTCAACTTTATCACTAAAGCATAAGGTTCAAAGTTGATTGGGAAAGTTTGACAGTTTCGGGTAGCTTAATGTGCTGGCGTCTGTACATGGCACGGTTTCTTTACGGTACGTAAAAACCGCGTCATAAAAAAAAAATTGGCCTTCAAGAAGCTTCCATAGTAATCCATACAACACTGACGATCCGTACTACACACGGTGAATAAACTGTAGTTTTTCTCAGCAAGAAAAACTTGTGTGTAAAAAGTGTCTAAAAGTCTTACCGTGTAAGCTTAAATGAACTGAGCTGGCATTCCACCTGATGCTAATTGATGATGCAACTGATGCGGATTGACACCATTGACAGCTCACTTCACAAGAGATTTTCACAGAATAGACCGGCTGAAACAAAAGACTCGCTCACCATCGCCAAGACTGCTGTGTACAGCGGCTTTCAACAACATACAGTTACTGTAGCAGTAAACATGTTTAAAATTAACGCTCGCCCATGTAAATAATGTGTTAATAAGTTGTTTGCCCAGCTTTCTGTTTGCTACACAATATTTTCATGTTCTAATTTTCTAACTAGTTGTGTGTTGTATGACGCTTCAAGGGACACTGGGTAAAGTTGTAAGGGAATTGGTCTATGAACTAATTTGAAACGTGAGTATTTCAATGATATTTAAAAAATGCACATGGAGATGATAGTGTTATTATTCTAAATTCAAGCTCGATAATCATGAAAACTTCGTTTTTTGAAAATTAAGAGCAATGGTGAAGAAATGTTGTCTATGCTACGTGAATAGGTAATCTATTTATTATGGTAAAGATGTTATAACATCGACTGCAACGACAGCAATTTTTTTCTTTTTCTATACCTTTTATTACACTTTTGAATCATAGTTTGGTTTTCGAAATGATCGGATCAGCGGGGTAATTGCGTAACACACTAACAGTAGGAATGACGTTAATTTTGACAGTTAAACAATATTCATTGCGTAATTTACGTTGTTGAGCAGACAATTTTTTCTAACATATGAAGCAATGGATTAGCAATATCCTTCAAAATCATTCGGATTCTGATTAATAGTGGGTTACGCAATTAGGGTGCGGGTTTTGATGACGTCAGAAAGAAACAATTTTAATTAACAAAATTAACCACACCCTATCTGTTGCTTCATAGATCTCTTTTCCCCAGTATCCTCGACGAGTTAACGTTATTTTATATAATTTGTTTAGATGGTAGCGTTTGGTGTGGTTTCGGTTACTGTTTTTTTTAAATTGATATTTAAACCCGAACCAGCAGTGCTATTCTGTAAAAATCTCACCGTGAAAACTAAGGTGAAGAGAGCTGTCATTCTACCTGATGTTAGGGATTGACCCTATTGATAGCTCACTTCACGCTCACTTCGCCTAAGTTATCATGGTGAGATTTTTATAGAATCGATCGGCTGTAACCAAACGCGATCAGCAATCTAAACCGCGTTCAAGACCTGTCAGTGTCTTCATTGTTGTGGAATATTGCCAGTGACAGCTCTTGAACGCGGTTTAGACTGCTGATCGCGTTCAGTTTTATTGGTGAAATTCGCCCTTAAGTATCAACAAACTAAATATCCAATGCATCTTCAATGCAAAGCCATCTTTAGCTAACTACAACCACCATTGTCCCACAGAAAAGGACAGCACTACCATCATTCAAGTAGTTATAGAGTATTTTAATTATGTGAACCATTCACAGGCGTCTCCTTTGTAAGCGCAGTGACTTCATTGGCGGCAGTGGCTTTGTCTTAAGGACACTGGGGGCTTTTAATATATGAATACCACCACTATCTGTGGTCCACTATACATAGGGACAATAGTCATTGTTTCAAACGGCTGGAGATAGTTGGTTTTCTTCGTGTCTGGTTGTGTTATCTTGGGTTTTGTTGTTCTGTTACCTATTGGAGTGTTTTGCGTTTCCTAGGCATAGTGAATTTTTACATAGGGAGGTAAATAACAGTTACAATCCTGTGAATGTTGTAGTTTGAGACTAGTCATCTCTTAACTGCCAGGGCTTATTTTTAATTGATTTTTATTTATTTTTTTTTACATTATTCTTACATATAGAAGCAACAAGAATAATGTACCCAGGATTTTGTAATATCTTGGTTTAAAAGAGTGTCCTTGGAGTTTCTTGCCAGTTCTTCTCCATAGAGATCTACGTTTTGGAATGGGCAACTATCTTCAACTTTCTGACTAATTGACCAACTCTTTGATAATTCAAAAGTCTGTAAATGGTTTAATTGAAATAAATCCTAGTATGTTCTTACACCTAAATGGTAGGTATAAAAATCCAAGATTGCGGCTGCGAAAATTTTAAAATTACGAAATTTTTTACATTTTTGCAGCCGCCATCTTGGATTTTCATTTTGACCTCACTATCGGCTTCAGCACCCTCGGAGACCATGAACATGACACCTTAAAACAAAATTTAAAAAAAAAATTACATGCAGCCGCCATCTTGGATTTTTATTTTGACCTCACTATCTTTCTCTTTCTCTGTCTCTTTCTATTACATAAAGGAAAAGTCGCATGGAGGGGGCATAACGTTTTTTCGTTACGTGACGATTTCTCCCATTTTACTTCTACTGCAAGCTCCGTAAAAGAACTTCATTCCAATAAAAAGTAAAAAGTATTCATTACTAAACGATTTTCGTATTATTTGACTTGGAAATTGGTCATTCAGTACCTCATCGCTTACGTGCCAAATTCTCGAGAGTAATTTCGGTACCTATTAACATTTTTACGCATAAATAAGTTTTTTTTTTCAAAAACCACCACTGCCATCGTCAAAACCAAGTCAGCCCACAATCCAATCGTACATTCCTGCACCAAATATCACTTTCAACCGTATAAACGTCACGGAATTGTCACAAGTAACCTTTATCACTGCTTGCTGGTCTATAGGGAAAGTTTTCCAATTACGAACACCGTCAAGTGACCACCTCACCACCCTGCTTACCTCAACACCCCCCGGACCTCCCCTTCACTCCCCGCGACCCCTCTAGCCGGGTACAGCCGCACAAAGAAGTTTTAATTGCTAGCCTTCGCGCTAGCTATCAACTTGAACGTCCACTATTTGGATTGCCGTATTCATAATGTGGCATTCAAAGGGAATGGTCGTTAATGAGGTTTGATGGGAGGTTTTTTAATCGTAATGTTAGTTGACTTTTCATTAGAAAAGTTTGGCTGCTGAGTGGCGATTTTACTGATTGTCTGTGTGCAAGTTGTAAATCAGTGAAATTTTATTTATTTATTTTATTTTATTAGTTTTAGGAAAACTTACAGCTATACATACATTTTAATATCTAGTACAATGCGTAAGCGATGGCCAATTACAAGCTTCCACTAACGATTAGTGTGGGTAACATAAACAAATACGCGAAGACAGCGACGTAAGAGATACGCAATATCACGCTCAAAAAATACAATAATAAACAGAAGAAAAAAAAATGAAATAAATGGTTATACATCGAAAAAACAATTGAAAAAAAATTACAAAATTTAAGGCAGTTGGCCTGGAAACAGTTTCTGTATTGGTATTTCAAATTATCCAGCGCTTTTCACATAGATTATTGTTTAGTATATAAATATCAATGTTTTCAAAATGATCCTATTTCCTTTTTCAATTTCGTAATTAGATTACTTGAGCTTTTATGTTATAAATTACAAATAAGTTTTACAAGTAAAAGCCGAGCGCTCGATGGGATGTCTCATCGGGAAAAATAACGCACTTCCATGAAAACTATAAGTAATCTTCTATTCCTCATTAGTGCTCATCTTCAGTATATAAGGAATTCATGCTTCAAGACCCAGCGGTGCAGGCAGTGCGTTGTCTATCAGTGTCGGAATAAATTTAAAAAAATTAAGTAAATAATTCAGAATTCTTGTACAAGATCTAGCAGGTCAACAACCGTCGTTCTTAAATCTTTATTTCAATGTAAAACCCATAATGAAAACAGCCATTTCAAAATAACAATTAAACTGTTTTCAAAATAGAGCTGGTTAAGTGAATCCCACTATACCGACACCAGGGAATCAGACAAGGGACTCTAATTTGATTCTAGAAGGGTCAGACAGAAACTAATTTTAGTTACAAAAGCAAACATCGTAACACCAGGATTGTTTGCCTAAGTAGTAACTGCGAGGGACTTCAGCAAGTTAAAATTTAATTACCTATCGTTTACATATCTGCTCGTCTGCCTGCACTTGTTATGGGAACTAGATTTTAGAAACCACTTTGTTTGGTAATTGAGTTCGATGTTTTGTTCTACTATATAATAGGTCCAATAATATTGTAGAGAAGATTTAGATTTCATTATTTAAGAGGATTACTGACACGGCAACTTTTTCATCTAGGACTAAAAAGTACAGTTAAATACTTATAAAAAGATGGAAATAGATTAGGTAGGTATGAGGAAAACTCGGATATGAAACACAGACAGGAAATTTCGACTCCATGTAGCTTACTTTTTATATTTTTTATATCTTAATGATATATTTTTTATAAACTGTAAAAGTGATTCCGATATCTTATTTACAGAATATATAATTTTATTTTATTTCACTTACGTTCAAAAATGAAGTCAAAACTCACAGTGAAATCGTTTTTAATTAGTTCTTTTATCAGCTTTTTGTCAAACAAAAGGCAAATATATTGTTGGATACCAAATAACTGGCGTAAAAGAGAATGTTCTGCATTGTATTCTCTTTACACCAGTTATTCGGCATCGACTAAATTATTTCAGCAATAACACACATCTTTCCGGTAATCTTGCAATCTACTGCCTAATATTTAAAAATAATTTCTTGAAATTATACGACAAGTGTCACGAAAGTAAACATAATGCTCTTAGATAACATTAGGCAGTCTGTCATTAAGATTAAGATGTTTTGGATTTTCTCTGTTTATTCTGGAAGGAACTGACGTAACTAAAATAGGTTTGTTGCACATATTTATAGTGTACACGTCAACCTTATTTAGTCAAATAACAGGATTTGATTGTCGTATAATGCTAATATTATTATAAAGGTATAATTTATTAAGGTATATTATTATTCACCAAACTTTTTATATTTAGAATTTTTTGACAGTTTTTCCATACTAGAAATGTCAGGCGTCAATTTTATTCCACGGATATATATATTTATATATATTTTATTGAGCAAGTGAAACTTTGGTAATCAGCCCTTAGGAGAATAATGGGCTCGTTAGGCTAGATATATTTTGATTAAAATTTGGGCGTTTTCCATTCAAAGCGTTCTTAGGTTCACTAACATTCTTCTTGAGAACTGTTAATAATGAACTGTGTCTGTTTCTGTGACCGCGTCTTCCTAAAGTACGCGACGGATTTTTTTGCGATCTTCTTAAAAAAATTGAGAATTTATTTCGGAAGGTTTATGTATAAATAAACTAACATGTAATAAAGGAATCTATGCTTTGTAAAGTCATATAAAATATGCGAAACAGAGGCTGGTCGCTAGTAGATGATATATTGTATTTCCGCACTGACTGAACTGAACGCGTTGAAGTCTATGGCAGGCTAGAACGTGCTAAAACAAGTGACAATATCGCGTATTGCAGAGGGGTAATTCTCGTACTTTTAAGAACGTTCACAGTCTGAGGGGCATTTCTCGTAATTTTAAGAACGTTCACAGTCCGATCTCAGTCTCAACCTGTGAAAAATACCTATAATTTCCCTACATTTTGACATTTGTTTGTCACCGAGATGAAACTCGACTAGATTTTGAACGTTTTAAATTACGAGAACTGACTTTCAGGAACTCCAACACAAATACCAATGGTATTAGTTGTTGGTATTAGAACGGAATAAATCACAAATCACGCCAACTGCAATATCTCAGCCAAAAGGCTGTCTTTATCAATGTGACATGAAAATTAATTAAAAAGTAAACACCATTATCTTTTCTACGCCAAATTAACGACATGGCCTAAAATAAAATGCAAAATAACATCCTTCCGAAGACTATTACGCCAACCATTTTGCGAAGGGGGTTACAGATGGCGTCGAGGGGTCGTCTTAATTTCGCCGTATTAGTGAGTCTTGCTGACCCTCTGGACATTAATCGTGAAGGGTCCAGAGGTCACCGACCCGTAGAATTAAGATGGAATTTTGGGGTAAGAGGCGATCGTTAAAACCGACTACTATGTAGAGTAGTTTTGGAATAAGATTATAATTCCGTAGTCCAACATGGCTTGTATTTTTTTAAGTTTTTTGAGCACATTGCTAACAACGTATTCTGCCTTTACCGTCTTTTATCATAAAGAAAATTATATAAAACTAGCTGACCCCGCAAACGTCGTTTTGCAAAAAAGAAAAAATAGATAGTAGCCGATTCTCAGACTTAGGTACTGAATATGCATTTAAAATTTCATTAAAATCGGTCAATCCGTTTCGGAGGAGTATGGTAACTAACACTGTGACACGAGAATTTTATATATTAGATTTATATTAGAGAATTTTATGAAAATAATAAGTATATTCTACCGAACATTCACACGCTAAAACAGTTGTTCGCACAACAATCTAGAAAGATATGCATAACATACTGTGTATTAAATATTACATTATTAGAGGTAGTGAATTCTTACAGAATATTCTATTACGTATTAACAGCTTATTAGAATGCATAAACAAAAGGACACCCATCCTCTTAGTCGCCTTTTACAGCACGGCCGGGAATTAGATATTCCTGTCGAATTGTGCATTCTACATAAGCAATCATTTATTTTCTTTACTCGTATGAGCTCGAGATAAACATCTACTCTATTTCATAAAAATCGAACCGTGTTACTTAGGTGCAGTGAGCCTAAAGTGAGCTGTCCTTTCATTTTGATGATAAGGATTGACATAACAGCCGATTGATTCTGTAAAAATCTCACGGTGATAACTTAGGTGAAGTGAGCTATCAATAGGGGCAGTCACTAACATCAGGTGGAATTACAGCTCACTTCACCTTAGATTTCACGGTTAGAATTTTACAGAATAGCACTGCTGACAGCCCTCTTTAGGCTCAGTTCACCTCAAGTTATCACGATAAGTTTTTATATTGGCAGGAAAAGGTCATGTCGTGGTATAATGATTAACCAATCAACAAGAAATATGCTGAGACTGCGTCAAACATCCCAAAATATCGCTTCCTGTGAATGTTTTCATCAATAACAAAGAATATTTACTAAAGACAACATGCCTATATACCTGAAGTACATAGCGATGTAACAGCACATAGCCTGAGCTATATAATGCTCGGACAAGATAAATAATGCGGAGCTATCGTCCCGCCATCCAACTTTATAAATTACTTTCTCAGATAGCGCGGCTTGTTCTACAGTGGACGCAGAAATGGCATAAATTACGTTTAATTTTAATATTTATTTTTCTTGCTTCATTTGGTGCAAGAAGTATAAAGATAAAAGTGGAGGTAACACTCTAAATACCTAAGTGGACGTTCTCTTTTTGAATACATACATACCTAACACAAAGAAAACACGTATCACTGTCTCGTTCTTATGTGCGTATTTAGAGAATGTCCGACCACATTCGGTTTCACTTAGGTATTTAGAGTGTTGCCTCCATTTTTATCTATAAGCTTCTTGATTTGGTGGTTGTGAAATGTGTATTACAGTACATTCAGAGTTATTTTGTCTCTGATTTTGTATCATTGTCAATATCATAGTGATCTTTAATCTCGTGACAATAAGGTTGCTGTTGGGTTGCTTCAACAGTAAAGTCTGTCAAAATGACAGTGATCTTTATCATCTTTGTAATTCTGAGGTCACAGTCTTTTTTAAAGCCCAGACATAATCTAGGTCAGGTCATGTGAACCAATACGTAGATGTTGCCTGAAATGGTCTTTTGAGGAAAAAACACACAGATTGAGGGGACCTGTCCAGTCAGTGCACGCATTTGTCAGTAATCTTGCAGCTCAACTGAGAACTTACGGAGCTCAACGATTCGCCTAACATTACCAAAGAAAGGATATTTGCGTAGGCTGCATAAATTACTCACACTACCAGTCCATTATAAAAACTTACTGAGAAAAAAATGGTGCTGATTACCCGCTTTTATATGTGAGCAAGTATACATATTAGACATAACTATAAGGAGACAGCTATCGTAACTATAAGGTACCATTGTAGACGGCGGCACGCGTGGGGCGGTCCCACAAAGGCTATACCCGCAACTATCGCGGCAAACTTCTGCCCAGCCCGCCCCGCACCCCGCACCGCCCCGGTGCGCTCCGGCCCTTCTGGCGCCTCTCGACGGAGAGATGTCATCATCAGAACTATTTGTAGTTAGATATAAAAAATATGATAATCAAAATGATCTGAGATGCTGTTGCTTGGAGATTTACGCTGTCAAAGTCAAAGCATTTATTTCAAATAGGCACAAAAAAGGACTTTTGAACATCAAAATGTGTGATTCGCGTGTCTGCTAGGAGCGCCATTTTGAAAATAACTGTTGAAATGCGTGTCTCTAGAGTAGCGATAGGTACCTACCTTTCTTTCGTATTAATGTCGGAAATTTTGCATTTGGGCACGCCGGATGCTATTAAAAAAATACTGACATAAAATCAAGTTCTAATAATATTTATCCCCTGTCATATGAGACTTGAACATAACAGACACAGGTGTACCTGTACTATATCTAACCCTTTGTGGAATACATGTGATGTTATAATTGCCTTTTGCCCATAAAGTTATCACTGACTGTGATAAGTACGACCGGTGTTTTATTTTTTTTTCAATTTACTTTAGATCTTATTTGATATTAATTTCAACTTTTCTTTCTTATCTTCTTAACTTTAGAGTACTATTTCTTGTACAGAACTTTCAATGTATTTTTAACAGTATTTTAAACTGTCTGTGTTTTGGCTAAATAATAATATAAACTGCATGAAAAACAAAACAAAAAGTCATATATTTCCCCGTGGTCCCTGCGAGAAATACAATGCTGCCAAATTAAAATGGTAGTTCCTCCCGTAGTCCCTAGAAGGTGCTACGGGTATTGTTTTTACCCGTGGTGCCTCCGATAAATTACAATGCTGCCGAATTAAAATTGTACCTAATTCAAGTAATTATAGTAGCAGTAAAAGGCATTATTGATTATTAAAAAATATAAATAAAGAATCACAGGATGAAAAAATTACGATTATATTACATAGAACAAACTAAAAACAAACTTAACATTGCAGTTGAAAAACATGGAACTGAAAATTGAAGTTTGAAATCATAAAAAAAGAATTTGGATTTGATAAACAAGCACAACAAGTTGTTAGTTTTTAATTGAATAGGAATAAATAATTAACGGGAATTGGTAGCAAACATCCTAAGATAACAATGAATAAATAATTTTAATTCGGCAGCATTGTATTTGTCGGAGGGACTACGGGTAAAAACAATACCCGTAGTACCTTCCAGGAATTACGTGAGGAACTACCATTTTAATTCGGCAGCATTATATTTCTCGCAGGGACCACGAGGAAAAAAATCCCCGTGGTCCCTTTCAGGGAACGGCAGGGAACCACGGGGAATATACGCAAAAAGTGTCTCCAAGCACCAATACAAACCAAATTCATTATTCTCCCATTCGCTATCGTCTGACAGCAGCATTTTACCGCCCCACACCTCAGCACTTGTTTTCTTACTCCATCAGGACTTTTCCAACTCATTTGCATGCAAAAGCAGATAGCAGTGATGGCGCGATACCGTACCTTTGTGGGTTCTGCATAGTCTACAAAGTTGCTTACTGTAGTTCCGCTAGTGTGCTGCCAGTTGCAAACTTTTCCTGAAGTTGGCGTAATGTTGTGGCAAAAAGCGTTCATGGCAGGTTTAACAATTACCTAAGCAGGGCCTGCAAAGTTTTGCACACCAGTTTTGTTGTTGTTGCTTTCGCAGCGTTTAGGTTTGCTGTGCATATTAGCTATTTTGTTCATATAGAGGTTTAATTAAGAATATTCTGCTTGATGTTACGCTGAATTGTTCGTGCTTTAAAATTTCGGATTAGTTTAAAATTTTTGGGCACTAGAGTCTTTGTTATTGTGTCAGTGAGCGCCGATTCAGTGTATTTTAAAAGCTTCAGTCATTAATTAAGACAACATTTTTACAAAGACACTCTAATTTTCGGTCCGTTCACCAAAAGCATAACCAGTTTTTTTTTGTCGTTTGGTTTAACAATGGTTACAGATGTGGCAAACAGAACAATAATAATTTACATTTAGTGAATATATGAGTTAGCTAATAAAGCCATTGATTAGCTTAGTACTTTCAATAATTCACGGCCAGAGCCGTATTGTTTCTCGTGTTTAATATAACGCTACGCCCACAGACTGATAATTTTACCAAGTCATAACAAACAAACCGCCTATAATTAGCCGTTTAAATTTGCGTACATTAGGTACTAAGAATCCAAGTGATCCAGTGTCGTATTGCACTCACTTAATTTTTAGGGTTCCGTAGGTACCTCGAAAGGAAAAACGGAACCCTTATAAGATCACTTCGTTGTCCATCTGTCTGTCCGTCTATCAAGACCCTTTTTGTCAGAAACGCGTGGAGTTATCAAGTTGAAATTAATATCAAATACTCAGGGCTGCAATCCCTTGTAGCACTCGTAGCAGTGAAAAAATCAAACTTCTAAGTCAACGCAATCATAAGATACGGGCGTCTATGCCACCTATTTTGACACTGTTGACCTAGAATCACGAAGTTTGGCAAGAACCAATGTCATGCAGTACAAGGAAAAAAATTCGAAAACCGTTTTGTAGTTACATACGAGTATGATGTACTCCTACAAATTTGTACGGTTTTTCTATTTTTGAGGCAAAAAATATGTAAATACAAGGTGTAACATAACTAACGCAAGACCAAAACTTATTTTATTTATAGGTTGCTATTATTATTAAGAAAATCGTGTTGACACTAGCATTACTTTATGCATTTTAAATTGAGTTTTATTGCCTTGAAATAAGGTTTAATTTTATTTGGCTTAATCGGCGGTTAGTATGAAAAAATACATAATTTTTGAAAAAATACCTATATTAACAGTTACTGAAATCGATTCAGTGGTCAGTTATGAACAAACTACTTTCAGGACTTGTGTTTATTCTGTTACACGTTGTATATTTCGAGACCCCCCCCCCCGCAAATGTGTGTGCGACGACGCGTCTATGGACGTTAGTTCTCAATACCGCTAGTCATGTAGCATCATATTACAAGTACCATGACTTGATTTATTACGGCAATCCGGCTATAGACGTGGTATTTTTTTGTATGAAAATTTTTGGTTTCATTTTCAGATCGTCGCACATTGATAGAAGAGTGACGCTAACCAAAACCAAAAAGCTATTTATATATATTTAGTAGAAGCATTTAAAGTTTTACCAAACAGTAATAACTAGTTTTGCACCAGAAATATTAAAAAATTGGTATCATGTCATGATAGCAATTTAAAAACATAGCTTATTAAAAAAAATATAAAATATAGCTTTTTTGGTTAGTGTCACTTAGGCCTATGTTCCAGTATTGGTAATGATAATCCATAACACTTAACTTTCACTGTACTATTTAAGTTAGGAAATGAAAAGGTATATATTGAAATATTTTCTATTTGTTTTCTGTTATTGCACCTACTGTCTATTGTGTCTGCATCACCCTAAGGTAGACTGGTAGAAAATGCCCAAGGCAAGTCCGCCTCTGTACAGTTTTTACTTTTGTGCATAAAGTTTTAATAATGGTCAGTATCAAAAATATCTAACAAATACATATACCCACTGACCGACTGTTGAACATAAAACGAATAAATCCATACAGATAGACTGACATCAGTCCAGCAACAGCACAGCAGAACAAATGTCTAACACGGCACATCTGCGAACATTACGTAAGGACCATTAAAACTGTCCGAATACACTGTGTTTTCAATTACAGCAAGCTCGCGAGATATTTGAATCGAATAGGGCTGTGTGTGCGCGGAAATGTGTTGTGGTTTGGTAAAACAATTTATATAGGATTATTGTAAGTATGTTATTTAGTGAGTTTTATGCAAGAACTAGCGGTGCTGTGCCTACAACTTCGTTAGCGTGCGTATTGGATTTCAAGGGTTTTTTTTTTTGCGTGGAACATATTTTTTTTCTAAAGTAAAAGTAGCTTAAGTTACTACTTATAGCATCAGCTATCTGACAGCGAAAGAACCGTCAAAATTGGTCCAGCCGTTTCGGAAGTTAGCCCGAACAAACAGTCAGATAAAACATTTAAAAAATATGTTATATGTACCGTATATACTTTCATATGCATTTAGTAAAAAGCTGTTATTTTCACATTACAAACAGACACTTAATTTTATTTATTTGTATTGATATATGTTAGATAAGGAGTTTCTGCTGATAGACTTTGTAAGTAAGAAGTTCTCATTTAAGGTGAAAGCGCCAGGGTAGCCCGCAAAATTCAAATTTTCTTACGATTTTGAATTCGCATTCGCGAAAATTTGAATTTCGCGGGCTACTTTAGCATAATATCTCATCGTTTTCATACAATCATTCTCCCCAATTTATCTGTGGGCGTCAAGACTCTTGTTAGTTTTAATTAAATTTGTTTTGTAAACGAATAATTTTGGGAATCATAAATTGTTCAGCGAGTCCACTAAATCGTTCGGTCTTTGTGAGAGTGTCAGCTAAACTTACACACACATGCACATAAGCTCACGCGTACTTCCCATGGGTATAGACAGAAACTACAGAACGGCTAGCTACGATCCAGCTGGCTAAACAGCCAAATAGCCAAACTCAACTCTCAGCCAGCTAAACTGCCAGCGCAGCTCTGTGTCAGCTAAACTTAACTCTTGTATTTTTTTAAACTGTGTGGCTGTGTCAGTGTTGTTAAGACTGTGCCGACCCTACAGTGGCGCCCTCATTGTTTGTTTGGTTATTTCATACAATTTCTAATGAAAATGCAGAAAATAAGCACGTTAAGTTGTGCTTCACAAGATTATACGTTAATATTATTATAAAAGGTAGTTTTATATTGTTTAGTTTCATTATAATCCTTAAAACGGATAAAAGTGGCCACTATATTCCGTTTTAAGGATTATTATAAAACTAAACAATATAAAACTACCGCTTCTAATAATATTAACGTATAATTTTGTGAAGCACAACTTAACGTGCTTGTTTTCTGCATTTTCATTCTAAATTGTATGAAATAACCAAACAAACGATGAGGGCGCCACTGTAGGGTCGGCACAGTCTTAACAATATCACTTTCTCGCCAACACCAAAAAAAAATCTTAAAACAAATAAATCTTAAATTAATCTTAAATTTTAAAATCGATGATTCCGTGGACAATAGTGTGGGTTATGCGTTTGTTCACTTTTATACCATAACTAACTATTAATATTGTAACGCTTAACTGTTTTTTGTCCCAAATATATAAAATAAAATAAATAACATAAACACTTGAGCGCTATCAACGGAATCATTTAATTGCTTGTGGACATACTACAATTTGTGTAAATGATTGCGTCACCACTGCTCTCAAAACGGTGAAAGAAAACATCGTGAGGAAACCGGCATGGTGTACCAACCCGCACTGGGCCCGCGTGTTGGATTACGGCTAACTCCCATTCAAAGAGCGGAGGCCTGTGTCCCAGCAGTGAAAATATTATATGCTGAAAATAATTTGAAGCAATCGTTTAAACAGTGTTTTAGCAATACAAGTCATGACTTGTATTGCTAAAAAAAATAATAATAATAAAATAAAAGTAATAATAATAATAAAAATTGATAAAAAAAATGATCCATCATCACTGACAGGACTATTGTTGCCAATAAGCCTGATATAGTGGTGGTGGATCGATCAGAGCGGCGCGCAATGATTGTTGACATAGCCGTCCCGCATGACGAGAACCTCGTGAAAGCCGAGAAAGATAAACAAATCAAGTATCTTGACTTGGCTCACGAGGTTGTCGACATGTGGGATGTGGACTCAGCGATCATTGTGCCGATAGTCGTGACAGCCAATGGGCTAATAGCCAAGAGCCTCGACCAACATCTAAGGAGGCTCTCGTTGGGCAGCTGGATCAAGGGCTTGATTCAGAGAGCGGTACTTCTGGACACGACCCGCATTGTTAGGAGGTTCCTCTCTTTGGAGCCCTGACCACCGGTAGCTTGGACCCTGTTCCCGATACCGGTGGGCTACTACTATTTTTTATATTTTTAAATGTTTTTATATTTTTTGTTTATATCCTAATATTTAAAAATATAATTTATATGTACATAGTGAAATAAAGGAGATAATAAAAATAATAATAAAATTATAATAATAAAATTGAAGCAACAAATGAATTTGTTGCTTTAATTTTGTTGTCACAAGTAAGACACTTGCATCGTGTAAATGTAGCTTTATTCATCATTCGATTCTCTAATTAATAATGATCCGCGTAATTAATAATGATTCAATTTAACCAATATATACTTTATTTGCGTTCATAAAATTCCAACATAACAATAATGCACCGTGTTAATTTTTACGTAACCATTAGGTATGTCAAACGACAAATAGTTATAAGACAGCTGCGCGCACAGATTACTAAATATGAAGTACTAGCGGCCCGTCCCGGCTTCGCACGGGTGGAACAAAAAAAGAAAAAAAAAGCCTATAGTAATCAGTGATAATGTAGCATTCAAATGGTGAAAGAATTTTTAAAATAGGTCCAGTACTTTTTGAGCCTATTCGTTACAAACATATATAAAAATCTTTCTTCTTTATAATATTAATATAGATGTAGCATTAAATGCTGAGCGATGGCCATTTTGCGTGGATGTGACGCTTATTTTCCCCCTATTTGTTCTTTTACTCTGCGTCATATTTGCTGCAAATAAACCTATTTTCTTTTCTTTCTTTCTTATTCATTACAAATCAACCTATTTTTTCTCATGCCTACTCCAGTGTCTGTCGACATAACCCTATTCGCTGCGCGGTATCCGCGTGCCTTCCCACCTCGGCGGCATTGCGGCAGCCATACCATTCGACATCAGCCGGCCAACACCTTACGTACACACCTTTCGGTATACTGGGGAACAGTGGCGAAGGGTGAATTTATGACAGAGGTAAGCCGGAGCAAGAAATAATTTCAATGAACTGTTTCATTATATTTCAATGATGAATTGACTACATAGAGTGGTTGTGTTCTGAATTTTCGAAGGGAAGCCGGCGGGAATCGAGTTGTATGGTACCTTCGCCACTGCCAAACCAGCAGTGTTATTCTGTAAAAATCTCACCGTGAAAACTAAGGTGAAGTGAGCTGTCATTCCACCTAATGTTAGGGATTGCCCCTATTGATAGCTCACTTCACGCTCACTTCACCTAAGTTATCACGGTGAGATTTTTGCACAGAATCGATCGGCTGTTCGGGTTAATGCTTGGATTTAATATTAAAACTGCGAGGTTATTGCGTAACACACTAACTGTAGCAATGGCGCTCATTTTTACAGTTCAACATCATTCAGTGCGTTATTTATGTTGTCGAGCAGACAAATTGTTTTAACATAAGAAGCAATGGTTTAGCAATATCCTTCAAAATTATTCAGATTGTGATTGAATGTGTGTTACACATTTAGGATGCTGGTTGTGAAAAGTTTTATTTATTTTATTTATGTACACACAGTAAAATACATAGGAATATGACATAATTATAATTTGAGTACAAAGGTACTGCTTATTCAGGTACTGTTTGTTCAGTTTATTTCTTGAGTTATGGAAGCAGCGTGAGTCCGCGTACTAACTGAAAGCGGTCATCATGCGAGTACGCGATCGTCGCGCACTTAAAAAATAATGAATCTCGTAGGCACGTACTCGCGTGGTCAATCAAGTCGCGTTTGTACGGCACTATAGCGTTAATGGTACGTAACTCTTTTATATACAGAATGGAATCGAAGTCATGGGCATTATTTTAACCTAAGGCACTACTCACGATACTGATTGCATTAGGGCTATTAATACGCAAATCAAAAATATTATTAATGCAAGTAAGGAAAACCTTAAAAATGTAGTAAATCAAATTGCACAAGGCTTATTATTGCAAATAAACACTTAAAGTAATTAAAACAAAATACTTCGTTAACGCCAATAATTGTTGAAATATCAAAATCTTAAAGCGCAGTACAGCGCAAAGCGAAATGTAAACAAACATCACCTGCGCGCGCGCGGGTTTTTCCTTACAAGTAATAATAACAATGGGCTACAAGACATTCCGTCCGGCGGGATTCCCTGAACTCTCTCCGTCCCACTCCCTCACTCGCAAAAATACGAATATCACCCCCGCGCGGGGTATGCTTCCCGCCGCAACACGAAGTCACGAACCCGGAACCAGTGTCATAACGACTGCGCAGGTGCATTGACGCGTAATTGATTTATTGATCCCGTGACGTAATCGCCGTACTCGCCGCTCGCGTCATACGGTGCTTGGATTGCAGTGTATTAAGTGTTAGTGTAGTAGTTGTGTGTTGTGTGTGTGTTTGTGTACACGATGCCTCGACCGCGTAATGTGCAGGCTAGGTACACCAACCAACAATACCCACAAATGGTTGTAATTTACGATCGCACAAGAAATTTAGTATGAACTCGTGAAATGTTCCATCGGCGCTACCCGAACGACCCTATTCCTTCACGGGGTCTCATTCCACCAGAACCTGTTGGATTTTTCGTCTTTTCACGTGCCAGCACATGCACAAGCTCGTGGAAGAGCACCCGTTTACCCTCTGTCACTTTACCGACAAATAAGGTTTTTTCAAAACAATCCACAAGCTAGGTACGTAAATGTTTTTTTTTTAATGTTGACGTAGTTTTGACCGTCCTAAGCCGGCAAAGTACGAAGGGAAAATTGGAATTTATTATGAATCAATTCATTGGCAACTTACGAATGTCACGTGAGTCGGGCGGGGTCAAAGAATTCACGCCCAAGGACGCGCGTACGGCGTAGTGTACCTACGCATTTGCTATCGAGAAGCGCAACTAATTTGATACTTTGTATGACTTACTACATTTTAAGGTTTTCCATACTTGCATTAATAATATTTTTGATTTGCGTAATAGTAGCCCTAATGCAATTAGTATCATAAGTAGTACCTTAGGTTAAAATAATGCCCATGATTTCAAATGCACCCTGTATAACTAGCGACCCGCCCCGGCTTCGCACGGGTGCAATGCTGATACTAAGTACACTACATATAAACCTTCCTCTTCAATCACTCTATCTATAAAAAAAACCGCATCAAAATCCGTTGCGTAGTTTTAAAGATTTAAGCATTCAAAGGGACAGAGAAAGCGACTTTGTTGTATACTATGTAGTGATAATAATTATAACCAATTAAATTGTTCTCGTTCACTGGCAAAGTATCACGTTAACAATTGGGGTAACTATAGAACGACGAAATTGGAAATTGATCGCAACGTAGTCTACCTTTATGAAGTTCGTTTACACAAATTACCCATGACTTTATTGTTTGAGATAAATATTACGTTTTTAACGTAGTTAATTAGGCTTTATCAATTTCAGTGTTTTACCTTACAACAATGAGTAGGTAACGCTGTTGAAAGCCCACAACGCGTATTCTCTAAGTATTTTTTTTCTGCTCTCTCATTCACTCATAAAAAAAACTAAACTTTACATGATGTGAGATACACATACAAAAAATTCCCTAAATCCTCATTACAGTACGAATATCAACAAAAAGAACTACCATTAAGTTGGTGTTGTAACCTCATTCCTATTTCACTCGAACGAACGTCTGACTTGTGGTATTCATTAGCTCCCTAATACGTGTTACTTTGTCCTAATCTTACCACAAAAGACCACTGACACAACTTAAAATATACTCTCTAACCTTTAACATAAGGTATAGGATCAAACGTCTGAATATAATCATTTTAAGTCGATTTGACATGCCGGGGACTAAGTATTTCGCCGCATTGTTTCGCATTCAGCGTTATAAAAGAGAATTTGTTAACTTCCAAAATGTCCGAATAGTGGGTAAGTTTCGACCCTTGGGGAATTCTCTTTGAGTTTAATATCGAGATTTAATTAGTTATTCAGATGGAATAGTAATATTTATCCTTGTATTGTTAGTTTCGTAATAATTATGCATCTAAAGTTCTGTTTGGAAACTACTTACTGGGAAACTGATCCAGGTTCTGGGAAAAAGCGAATAATGAACTCTATGGAAGTACCTACCTAATACAAACTGTATGTAGGTTGGCACTATGTAAGTCGAATGTTACGTTACGTAATCTCATCACATGAGCATAATAAACAGTTTCTATTATTTTATACCGACAGAAAGAAATTTTTTAACAAAAGCTGGTTTCATAGATAAACTCTAAGAGCTACATATTTCTAAGCAACGCTGAAGTTATGCATAATCAGCCTATAATATCCCCACTGCTGGGACATAGGTCTCCTCTCTGTGAGAGGGAGTGGGCCGTAATCCACCACTTGGGCCCAGTGCGCGTTAATGGATGTCACATACCTTCGAACCTTTTGGTTCTAGAACAGTTTCCACATGTAGTTTTTCTTCACTGATTTGATTTGTGATAAAATTAAATACACAAAATAAAGTGCCTGCTTGAGTTCAAACTAAAAGGCAAAGAGGAACTTTTCAAAAGTTTACTTGCATAAATCCACCTAAATACTAACAATTGATTTTAAATAAAAATTTACATAAAAATTAGGACAAAATTTATTAAACCCTGTTTTCCATTCTATAATAAAACTACTTTATAAAACATAGGACCGACTATAATGATATTTATGTTTGAAGTTTGTAATAAAATATGCTGGCGTCCATGAACGCGTAAATTGGCTATCCCCTTGAGGTCAATAAAACATTATGTAAATCAATAGGTAGCTACCACTACAACTAGCGCCCTCGCAAGACCCGAATTACGTAATTAATCACACACACATACTCTCTCTCGCTCTCTCACACACACACACACACATAATAACGAAGACCGTTATAAAATATGTGTAGGAGCTGGGGGGTTAATATCGTGAAGGAATAGGCACATAAACACTGGAGATATAAATTAAAGTTGACAATGTGAATTTTAGATTATTTTCTTTAATAAAAAAAAATTAAATGCAGAATGATTGATTGGATAAGGAAGTAGACGAAGAATGATGTTTATTCACTTGGAATTAAAATAATATGTAAGTAAATAACGAGTAATAAGTACCTAGGTGATTAATTAATAAAAATAACAAAATGATATCCTAACTTAACTAAAACTATTCAAGAGTGAAAATATTATAGCATCGAAAAATTCATCCGCATCGTTGTTTACTGGTAATGTACCCAATATGAAGAATTGGTATGTCAACATATAGTAGTTGGAGACAAAAAATGCAAGAGTAGAAAACTGCAGAGAACTTTATTCTTACTCGTATCAATAAATTTTATCAATATTTTTCATTTGTCATTTCATAATAGCACAATTTCTATCAACATTATTCTTCTAAACATTTCATCAAAGCTGGAACTCGTATCTCCACGACACATCTAACGTATAATTACTGGTAAAATCCTACCAAAAGCCATTGCAAGCACAAAACATAGGCCTCATAAAGGAACATCTAAAGATAAGGGAAAAGCGGGTCGCAAGGATACAGCAATAATGAATCTGGGAGTCACAATTAAAGAGGGGAAGTGCGTGCGGATGATCTTCGAGTAATCTAGGGGTGGGTAGGGGGAAGGGGGTAAAATTAGGGGAGGCACGGATGGGGTAATGTTGTATGTAAGGTTAGGGACGTGTTTGCGTTGTTTGCTTAGAATTAGAGGTTTTTTTTTACTCTCTTGATCTTGAAGAACTTTAGAAGTTTCGTGTTTTTCGGGGAATTACCTAATAAAAGAGTGTTCGCATTCAGATAGTACATATTTATACTTATTAAATAAAAATAAACTTCATAAAGCTGAAGAGTTTGTTTGTTTGAAAGCGCTAATGTCTGAAACCACCAGTCGGATTTGAAAAAATATGTTTTTCATTTGATAGCCCAATTCTTGAGGTAGGTTATAAGCTATTTAACATCACGTTACGACCCATAGAAGCCGATAGAAGCCCATAGCCGATGCTATGCGACGGGGTGAGTCGGGGGAACATGAAATTTCACGCGTACTAAGTCGCGGGCAGAAACTAGTTTAAGAATATAATTATACTAAGCGCAGGCCTGGCCTAACTTCGAGTTATACAGAAAAAGGGCATTTAGATTTATTAACTTTCCCTTTTTTAGGACAATTGGCAGTTTTTACATGGAAATACAAACAAAACTATAATTTTTGACAAGAATTTATTTTTATTTCATATGGATTACTCATGTATGGTCAACACAACTGACGTTGTTCACAAAATAAATACTTTGTGTCACGTAATAGACAAAGGGACCGATCACCATGGTTAGGTTTTCCGGAAAATCACCAAAATTGAATCAGAAAATGGGCGAAGTCAAATTCGGATTGTGACATTTACGACAAATAGACCAACAGGCTGACTCTTAACGCTGGCTTTAAAACAGGAACAATATCTGCCGTTTTCATCAATTTCTTTCACCGCCAATATTTAACCGTCGCATTTTCGTATTCTAAACATTGCGTCCCTTACATATTCGTCGTAGGGTGGCAAGGGTCGCCTGAGGGTGGCAACCCACTAGATAAAACGGTGTTATTTCGCCCGAGGCTGGCAATTTCTTGAATAGTCCAGCCAGTGAAGTAGGGGAGAGGCTGCGAATTCACTTTTCTTCCACGACCGAATTAATTTCGGCTTTACGAGGGACCGTTGATTATGTAATTTGTTTATGTATTATACATGTATATAAGTTGTTTATATTTTGGACGTGTTTGTATAAAGTTCTTTGTTTTAGCTAGCCTACTACATTTTTGGCGGTGAAATTCGGGTATGGTTTATTTAGATACAAAGGTTTATATTTAAATCTGACCTTAATATTATTTCAATAAATTTTACTTCTACCAAAAAGCTGGATATTAACTAAATTAATCTTCAAGTAACTCTACATTGGGATTGGAAATAAATTGGTCTTGAAACAAATTGAAATGAGCTAAGCCATATACACGTTAACGTTTAAAATATAAAATAAATGGAATAGTCACAACACCTCATGTAAAAAAAAAACAGTATAGACGACAACCAACATCTTGGAACCTAAATATTCCCAAATATTTTTTTTATTTTTCTACTTTAGCAACACTACTACTTACTCTTAACCATATTCATAACATATACACGTATAATTTTACGATGATCAGTTTGAAACGCTATTTCCGTGACGGCATCAGCAGTGAGATGGTGTTGCCGGTTCAATGGAGTCACAGAATCACTGAACTGTTGCAGGCATCTGAGATCAAAAGATCTGAACATAGGATTTTGCGCCTGCAGTGTTAGCCGCGTGAAATGCGACTTGTTGTATGTATATACGACTATTTTTAAAATATACTAAAGCCCGAGAGGCAATTCTCGTATTTTAAGAACGTTCACAGTCTGATCTCAGTCTCAATCTGATAAAAATACCTCGAATTTGCCTACTATTTTTGACAAGTTTTTGACATTGAGTGTCGGTGAGATGAGATGTTGAACGTTTTAAATTACGGGAATTGGCCTTCTAATCTTCAAATTTAATTTATTAATAGAAATAGGTACGTATCTCTAATTGTATAAAATTAACACAAACTTTAGCGGGTCAGATATTTTTTTACGCCAAAAATAGGCACATATTATTTTTCTTCGTTTCGCTGGCACGACAGATTAAAATAACTTCGTCACTTCCATGGCGTTGTCGGCGGCAGCGTAGAGGTCACGTTGACTGCATGTTTTGGGACACAGAGGACGGGATAGGAGGACAGGTCCATATTCATCCTTATTGTGAAAAATAGTGGAATAATATAATTAACTAGCTGCGCCTCGCGGTTTCACCCGCATAAGTGTCGATCCCGTGGGAATATCGGAACAAAAAGTAGCCTATATGTTTATCCAGAGTGTTAGCTACCTCCATACAAAATGTTATCAAAATTGGTCCAGCCGTTTGAGCGTGAAGAAGTAACAAACATAAACACACACACTCATAAACTTTCGCCTTTATAATATTAGTGTGATTTTAAATGAATATTAATTTTGTTTATCAGTCAGTAACAACAATAATAATATAGTTTATCTATTCTATATTACTAGACTTTACTGTAAGAAACATAAGGCTGCATGCAGATGGAACGTGCAATGACGCGTCTTTAGGCCCTTTATAGACGCACGGTTTCTTTATGGTACGGTGTACTTACATACCGCGCCGTAGAAAAAACGTGTCTGTTAACAAGCTTCCATATTAATATATACAACACTGATGACCGTGCTTACAGACGACGAATAAACTATAGTTTTTCACGGCAAGAAATGTACAAAGGACCATAAGCTACACATTTAGTTATTAGAAAAAAACTAGTGACACGCTTCTTTTGTCGACGACGCATCAATTTTATATAATGGGAACTTAGCGTTACATTAGAAATCACGATATCAAAGATATTATTACAAACGATCGAATTCGTTTGACGTTCTGTCAAAAAATACATAGTTTTTATTCTCCTCTAGAACATCATGCATTTGGCTGAACCCAATTAGCCAGCGACAACCAAAAGAATATTTAATAAAGAAAAGTATTTATTGCGACTCGTACAGAAAAATTACAAAATAAACTAAACACAGTAAAAAATCAAAATATTAATCAAAAATCAAAATGTTAACAAAAAAAGTAACAAAAAGAAAAATGAAACAGAAAGTGCTATACGAGGCCAAAAGGCTCCTATCTCATCTAATATCATCTGCAACTGAAAAAACATCCAAAAATAATAATAAAACTGTTACAAGAACTCCCATAACTTGATATAAAAGAGAACGGCTAGGTACACACAGTAGAACTCGGCTCGTCTGCGGTGCATACTAATTGATTCCATATCGGCGCTGTCCTTTTGCATCATTTCCTCTCTGCTGAGATCCAATCACTTTTATCTAATACGTGCAACAACACTCGCTTGGAACTGGCCACTGGGAACTGGGAGCGGTGATTGCTTGTGTGTGATGAGTTATAACTGACAAGTTTGGATTGAGCCTTAGACTGTGGGATTGATAAAATAGATTTGTGTTGATTTAACACGATATATTATTATTTTGAAATTTTAATAGGTATCTACTCTAGTAGGTAGGTAGACTAGAGTCTGGAGAACGAAATCCGTAGTTTCGGCATCGTTTTGACTCCGTATAATATATGGACATAAGATTAGTTTAGGGCATCGTCGACTTTGTCTCTGTCGCCTTTAACCCAGACTACAGTCATGGGCAAACCCATTTCAAATTAAAAAAGGGCCCAAACTAAGAATGAATGGCTAGGTACGCAATTTTATTTGATAGTTGTCCTTACTCCCGATAAGTTTTTGCCTGTCCGAAAAAGTTAACTAATTGCGAGTAGGGTTCACTCCGAAGTACCGAACTACTTTCAGACCGGCCCGTATCTTTTTTGACGGACTTAGAGAGTAAGCTCCCTAGTTTAGGATGAAGATACAGACGCCAGCACATTAAGCTACCCGAAACTGTAAAATTACCCTAATCAACGTTGAACCTTATGATTTAGCGATAAAGTAGAAAATCTATTAAATAAATTTGACAGATTGTATTAGCTTGATGTGCTGGTGTCAGTACATAGTCTTTGGGAGAATTTCTTCCAATTTAGCTTTTTAATCGATGTATTTTCAGTTACAAAATTATGATAGGTACCTATATGGATGGAATATGTAGCCCTTTGTCTTCATTACGCATACAGTGCCCTCCAAAAGATAGTTAATTGAAGATTATTTACTGCAGCTTTAATGTCATATTATATTAAAAAGAATAATTTATTGGTCCATTGTTACAAAAAATGTACAAAAATAATTATAATGTTTCTTACTGTAACTGGAATAATTAACATATATATTTGAACAGTGGTCCCCAAACTAGGCAGCGCCTAGGTCAGGCCCCATACGAGATAATAAGATATTTTATAAGAAACAGAATACTTAATATTATCATTTAAAATCCTAGTTTGAAATATTTAAAACTAGGAAAGAAAACTAGTAGGGGAAGACCAAAGAAACGATGGATGGACTCTGTGAAAGTTTATATGTCTAGAAAGGAAGTAACCAGGTGACTACCAAGATGATGACTAGAGAAATATTAAAGAAAAAGACATTTTGCGCCGACCCCAAATAAGCTGTTATCCCAATTTATTTGGGGTCAAATGTTTAGTTCCAAATGTTTCGCCAAATGTTTAGTTCCAAATGTTTAAAACTCATTATTGCTCTTGAGCAATGATGAGTTTTAAACATTTGAAACTTGGACAGTGTTTTATTTATTTATTTATTCACTCCAAACATACAAATATCCATACAGATCTAGACGCAATGCGATATTGTAGTACCCCTAAAAATTATATAGTTCCCATGCTTGTACCATAAAAAATTCTATAGGTAGCTATTCTTTCAAATTCACCCAAAGCGCAACAGAATAAATGTCAAAGTCATCAGCAATGAGGTTGAGAGTGCGGAGTCTTTTCTCGGTTCCTTAATTGCTATGTAATATTTTTGGCAAAAAGCTAAACTGGACAAATGGAAACTCGTTAGCAATGACACACAATTTTATAGAATGACACCCGATTTTTAACTGAACCATATCATGTTCATTATGTTAAATCCATCTTCACCGTCTTATTTAAACCTATGCTTGTATGATTGTTTTTTATAAGTCACGCATCCATTTGATCGAGTAGGTATACTTTGAGGTTTTTTGACTAGCTTCTGCCCGCGAATTCGTTCGCGTGGAAGTTGTAACACCACAGTACTTATACTAAAATAACAGCCACATTTCCCGTCAGCGCTATGACTTCGTTTTCGTTTAGCGTTTTTTCAGATTTGTTTTCGGTTTTCGCGTCTCCTAAATAAACTTTTTCAAGAATTGGACTATCAAATGCGAAAAGAATGTTTCACATTCGACTGGTAGTTTTGGACATTAGCGTGTTCTAACAAACAAACTTCAGATTTATTATTAGTACCTATACATTTATAGATTTCACGGAAGCCTCAAAACAAAATGGCCGATTTATACCTATAAATTATTTTCACAAACAGCATTTGAGCCTATGCAAAAGTTACACCAGAAAACGCACAGTCAAATTAACATTTTATCCAAAAAACTCACATACACAACATAGATAGTTACATTAATTATAAGCTGTAACATTTCAGTTTTCAGCATATTACGTTACGGCAAATGATAGCACAAAGCTGGTAGGTACCAACGTGGGTATATAGGTAATGTAGTGAAGTTCTCCCGATATTTGATATCGTGGAATATTTTCACGTTTTTGTTCCAAGCTTTAGTTTTAAAAACCATATGTATTATTTATTTGGAACGTTGATGAGCGTCGCTGCCGGCTATTTACCTGTATTTATTTTAAGCGAAATATTTTCCTGCTGATATACCTACGTTTTCAAAATACCTATGCATTTTGATTTCGGTTTTAATTAAAGCGTGTGTTAGGTAATTTTTAAAGCATTTCCTTTCCCTTATTAAAGATCCCTTTCTTTTTAATGTTTTAGTTTTAATGTACACGAATGATGTTTGATTAATTTTACATTAATATATGAAAAAAAAAACAATTACCCGAAATTCTTCTACAAATCCTGGACGCAGTCTCATGTCATAATTTTAAACACAAAACTGCTTCAACAAAATAACGCGAAAACAAAAACATATTTATTAATTTACCACCCAAAAATCTCCTTCACCATTTTATAATATCTAAACTAAACCAAAATCCTAATGCATCATTACACTAGCCAAACCCGACCGGATCAATACATGAAGCAAAACTTAAATTTCGTCCCCCCGTAAGAAGAAGGTTGGACGGGTCCAAATTCGTATGTTAATACATCCCTCCCCACTGCGGGGCGGGGGGCCTCCACCCACGAGGGAACGGACCGAACTATTATAAAGGGTAGCACGAAAGTTAGATTAATGATGTTAGGAGCTGACCAGGGTACAGGGGAAGAGGACAGTGGAATTGGGTAGGTTCTTTCTTGGGTTAGAAGATGGTTCTTTAAGCGCTGCTAGGTAGGTATAATGGATGTATCGTCAGATGGTGATTGCTGCAAGTAAGAATAGAAATTTGCAGGACTGAATCTTGCACTTTTCTTCGAAACTATCTAATAAATTTATCCTGTGTATAGTTTTCGCAACTTTGATAGGCCTAGTCGGTTTCTGGCTAGCGTGTTCTGCCTTCTGGATTCTGTATTCCATTGGTAATTCCTGATTAATATTGTTGTTAGACAATCAAGACCAAGGGATCATCGTGCTTTAGAAGTAAGCGTGCCCAGTAAGCACCAACAAGTCAAGCGTTTCTCCGAGATCCGGGCAAGTTTATGAATTAGCGCTGGTCGTAAATATGGTTACAATTTTTTTTTAGTTTTCTCTATTTGCATTGGGTGCCACAACATCTTCAACATGAGAAAATTGCAATGTTTCACCACATTTCTTATATAAGAAATTCCTCAACAATCAAACATATCGCTCATTCCTGCGTCAATTTCGCCTGTAGGTGTACCTCTCCTATCGAGTCCCGCGGTAAAGTGTGGACGATCTAACTTCGCCTTACACACACACACCCCAACTCCCTCATGCACATACACATACACACACGACACAGTAACGCCGCGGGCTGTAACGCTGAGTTCACATGGGATTAGATTCGTCACTACACACACAGTTTTTCATTAGACACTGTGTTGCATAAATCATAAGCAGAAAGCCACGACACTGTTTGAGAATGGACACTGTGTCGTATAGTGTCTGCTGAGGAAAACGGGACGAAATTCTCTGTGTATGAAATTAGAAATATTAGATAGATGTTTTACTTCTTTTACGCCAATTCGTTGCTTTTAAACGAGATATAGTTTTAGTTTTTTTTAGTATGAGATATTCATTAAGAAGATTACGTACAGTTTTATTTAAAACTTGACAATTCATAGCCATTAGTTTTTCAACATAATTAACCACTGTCATTTTTCAACACGATCTACCGACATTTTAGTTCTATGACGAAAAATAAGTCCCAAAATCTGCAACTCTACCCTTACAATCCTTATTAACAACGAACGAAATAACGAACATTAAACTAAAATATCTAATGTATCGCATACACACATAATTACTGTTAGACACACACACTCACACCGCACACACACACACACAACACGTCCTCAAGTGATCCGCCTTCACCACCACCATCATGTGAATTCAAGCAATCTGTTATAGGATATGCTAAAATTAAAGATCATTTCGCATTTTTATGAACTGAACTATTAATATAATTTACTGAATGTGGGTTAAAACAAGGAAAAGTATTAAATGACCATTTAAATTGATTGACAATCAAATAAACTACATTTTTTTAAATTTTCAAATCATTTGAAAATAGTTTATCCAAAAAAAAAATAATTTGTGAAAAAATATATTAATTTTCAGTGTCCAAGTTTCATTTCAAAAGTAAGGTAACATAACATTTACAAAGTATTCAAATATTCAACAAAATGATTCAATTCCTTAACCCATCTCGACCTCACAAGTTTAAAACTACAAAAACTCGCGACCCTTTAAGAAACAAGCACAGAAAATATTCCGCAAAGATCACGTATCTATTAAAAACTAGTTCGATAAAAGATCAACGGTCAAGTCAAAGGGACACACCGAGGTCGCGCAGGCGCATGTGAGATTGTGGGAACTCTGCCCTCATTATTATGCGTTTTGATCTCTGACCGGAGAATCTCACGGGCGACCGGTCCGGACCGGCTATCTCCCTTATGATTACCAATTTATTCTATTTTTATTCTAATAGATTTTATTAATTATGTGGAAATCTAACGACGTTTCTTTTGATGTTGAACTTTTTGAGGAATTCCCAGGGTAACGGTGTGAATCATTTAGATTTTATGTTTTATAAGATGGTTCATGGGGTTGAATTGAATATTTTGATGGTAGTTCTCATTTGTAATTTCTGTAGGCAAGTCGTGTTGTATTAAAGCTTAAGTGTATCTAGTGGAACATATTTCTTGGTGAGTTTTCGGTCTACGTTCTTATTTTGTTTCTTCCTTCTTTAGTTTCACATGGTGATTGAGTCATGGAGTCTCTCAGTCATTTATAAGTGAATAACCAATTCCTGTGTCTTACATAACATGGGTTTTTGTTCATAAAGTTAAACATAAGACGCATAAACGTATCTGCAGTTCCTACATTTACTACAGAAGACTGCCGCCCACTCGCTCGCGAATTCGACCAAAACTACACTCACACCCCGATATATTTACGCTTTATCCCGAACTTGTCGCCTTGCATGGCGCTCCCCCGTCGACAACTGAGGTGCTGGGTACTGCCCGCCCGACGGCCGTACGGTATAAAAGCGGATTTTAGCCAAGCCCTGTTTCACGGAAAGACGTTTTTGAATGGTTTTTCGTTAAAATAATTTGCGGTTTTTCTTGGAGCTACATTATCCACTGACATAAAAACGGGTATAGACAATCCATTATTGATGGGAATAGGATTTTGTGTGGTTTTTCATAGAATTTTCTATCTCGCCCTTCCTTCCTTACCGTCTGACAATAATAAAGGTCATGTGTCCTGGAAAGAGCTTTTGATATACGTACTATTTCCAGTTTATTGATGGAAGGATCGTGGATGATGATTCGTGGAACTTATCGCCGTGTATGGCACTCCCTCCTTGGATTTTGGTTGAATTAATTTGCGGTTTTTCTCCAGTTTTCCATTTCCATGCTATTTCACAACGAAGTAATGCTGAGAAGTAATCCTAAAAAGTATTGGGTTCGTGGGTGGTTTTCTGCCCACAGAAATAATTTGGGCGGAATAGTTTTGGCGGATTTTGTTCAGTAGATGGATATAGCTGGTCTTACGTATACAGATGTATGAAACTAGCTTCTGCCTGCGACTTCTTCCGCATGATATTTCGGCCCCCGAGCCACCGCATCGCATCGCATCGCCCGCCCGCGCTATTACTTAGTTTTCGCTTAGCGTTCTTTCTGAATTTTTTCGTTTTGGTCGGCTCATAAACGTGATGTTAAATGGCCTATAGCCTTCCTCAAATATTGGGCTATCAAATGCAAAAAGATTACTTTAGATCCAACTGATAATTCCAGAGATTAGCGAGTTCAAACAAACAAACAAATAAGCTCTTCAGCTTTATTATTAGTAGGTATAGAAGATAATTATATTAATTAATTAATATAAATAAACAAAATACTTTTAAAAGAGTAACGGTGCAGATTCTTGCCCATTATTCTACATACGAAACTACCTTTTGGAACTGACGACTAGAATCAATTTAATGTTTTTGTAAATATTGACATTCAAAAGTGCCTATTTGAAATAAATGATTTGACTTTGAATTTTTAATTCTTTTAAGTTTTAGCACTGAAAAAACATTTGTAGATCATTAGTACAAAATATAAACACATGTTGTCATATTTCTTTGCTTGCAATTAAATTGCGTAATGAACGTGTTACGTCATTCACAATCCACACTAATTTAGATTGCTGCGCGGACACCGTTCCACGTCATGTCTATGCAAATCAGAAATTAATTTCGTTCATTTATATCCTTATAAACAACAGAACGGACGTATTAAAAAATTACACATGTTTCGGTCAATTTCGGTTGATAATCGAATCGGTTTAGGGTGGCGCGAACTGGATTTTTCCGGGCTTGATCGGTAATTTATCCCAATTAGTGTAGGCAGAGTGAGCGGTAAAAGAATTTTGGTGGAGGTGTGGCTTAAATCGTGTTAGTCGATTAGCTTCCCCTACGTTATTTGATTTGTGTCATCGCTATGTTAGATTCAAATGGAGTGATACAATCTGATTAAAAACTAATATTAAAATATAGCCATCGACATCGGTTATATACAATCCTTTCTGTACAATCCTGAAGGCTGTAGGGATATATACTTCGTCGGCTCTATTAATGCAATTTATGCGTAGACTTATCAGTCTTTTGGATGGTCGTTTCATTCGATCGTTTTTAATTTAAGTTACTAAGTTTAAGCCCGAAAGTCTGACCACCAGTCTTACCAACAGGTATACTAGTACTCAGTAACCGGGTTGTGGAGGGCAGAAAAGCAGTCTTCATTGCTTAATAATGATGTTTGAAAAAGTCATTTGCTCAACAGCATATCGTCGACCGTAGGTTCAATTGAGGTAAGGGACAAGAAACCCAATGTCCCTTACCTCAATTGAACCTACGGTCGACGATATACATATTGTTTAACTATCATAATGAAGACATTAAATGCGTAGGGATACGGTTTCCTAGAAGTGCATTTCCGTCATATTTATAAAGGACGTCATGAAAATCTGTCATTTTCGTCAGTATTTGACGTTAAGGTGTCGAAAAACGCTCTGTATTTGGAAAATAAGGTGTCGAAAAACGCTTTGTATTTGGACATTAAGGTGTCAAAAAACGCTCTGTATTTGGACATTAAGGAGTCGAAAAACGCTCTGTATTTGGACATTAATGTGTCGAAAAACGCTCTGTATTTGGACATTAAGGTGTCGAAAAACGCTCTGTATTTGGAAATTAAGGTGTCGAAAAACGCTCTGTATTTGGACATTAATGTGTCGAAAAACGCTCTGTATTTGGACATTAAGGTGTCGAAAAACGCTCTGTATTTGGACATTAAGGTGTCGAAAAACGCTCTGTATTTGGACATTAAGGTGTCGAAAAACGCTCTGTATTTGGAGATTACCAAGGTAATAAGTATGTGGCGGCCACCGCTCTTCTAAACCGCAGTTTCAAGTAATGAGGCAGCAGTCTATTTTTCAAACATGAATACCTATTTATTTATTTATTTAATCTTTTCGCTCACAAAAGGTACAAAGGCGGACATAATGCCTTAGGCATTCTCTACCAGTCAACCAAGGATAGTGCAGAGATGAGATGGCAGGTGCTTTGGTTGAGCCGAACAAGGATTAAAAAAAACTATTAAAATTATTGAATTATAAATAAAACGTGCATAAATACATAAATATACAATATACTATAATATATACTATACATAACCTGTTAGGGTTAAATGAGGAAAATCAAAGGAAAGGCTGTCCTTTTAAGGATTTCAATAATACGTTTATTATCCATTAATATTTATATATTGGAAGGTATGTTTACTATAAGCTACCCGTCTTAAAATAATAACAATAATATGTACAGTACAAGTATATAAAAAAGGGAGGGCAAAGAATCATAAAGCTTGCAAAAAATCGTCCGCAGCGCTGTCAACAGGCAAAGTGCCCAAAAGTCTGGCAGCCACGTTGCCACGTTGCCACGTTGTATGGCGATGCTAATTCTTTGGCCAAACACAAGCCGGGCTGGTCATGTGAAGAATCATACCTAATTGCACGGCGTCACAAATCTCTTATATTATAGGTCCTGTACCTACCTATCGCATCACTTATCAATACGTAACTCAATAATTAAGACAAAAGTAATACAAACACCAATATAATATTTTACTTTTAGCTTCAAAATACTAAAATTATAACAATAGTCAGTTAAACATCCATGTTTGCTTACACTAAACAATATTGAACCTCTATTTTACTTAGAACATCTGTGCAAACATAATCACGAAGTGTGTATTTTGTTTCATTAGACAACCTCGTTGTTACACTTATGGCCACTAGGCCATAAGCGTGTCTCCTAAGCATGAGGTTCTATCTACAAGTCGTGCTAAGTGTTAGACATTTCTTAAGCCGGAGTTTGTGCCCGATTGACAGCTCGCCAAAAACATTGAAAGAAAGAGAAATATTTTGTTTAGGATACGCACAGGAAATACAAATAATGAAAAGGGCATTTAAAACTAGCAAAATAATTAAATTAAAAAAAACCGGTCAAATGCGAGTCGGACTCGTCCATCGAGGGCTCCGTACAAATTTGTAGGTATGTAAATAGTTTTACAAATTATTTTTTTTGTAATGTAACTAAAAATTTACGGTTTTAGGATTTTTTCCTTTACTTGTGCTATATGACATTGCTTCTTGCCAAATTTCATGATTCTAGGTCAACGAGATAAGTTTTGATTTCAAAACATATACGCGCCATCTTTTGATTGCGTTGACTTAGTTAGAAGTTTGATTTTTTCACTGCTTCAAGGGATTGCAGCCTTGAAGTATTTCATATTAATTTCAGCTTGATAACTCCACGCGTACATGCCTGAGAAAATGAGTCTTGACTGACGGACAGACAGACGGCCAACGAAGTGATCTTTTGTGGGTTCCGTTTTTCCTTTTGGGGTACGGAACTCTAAATAGACCTGTGCGAAGTCAAAAAGACACCTATCAATCAGCATATGATGCATAGAACTTCAAAATATAGTTGTCGAAATGTGAAAGTACTCTACACTTCTGCCTACCCCATGGAAGTGCAGTCGTGTTGTTATACCTACAAATGTTCCATTAATAATACTACGAATAATATTCTAAAAGTTTTGTGCAATTAAAACCCGCCTGAGAGCAATAAATCCGTTTATATCTGGTAGTCAAAGTTATCGTTAAAAACTTATACTTCGCTGTTAGTTGTTGTTTATAGCTAATATTTTAATTATCTCGCAGTAATTTTAGTTTTACTTATTTAGTTATGAGTGGATTGGGAATTAGAGTTTGATATTGTTTTTAGAAAGATGTCTGATGTAATTGTAAATAGACGGTCTGGACAAAGGTAAATTAATGTTATTGTAAAGGTGTCTACGAAAATAATCCGTGGTGAAAAGATTAGCTAGTGAAAATGATTGTTAGGGATGCTGGCTTCGCTACATGCGTCGAACGTACCTATTTGATTATCTCTAGTCACACCTAACAATTTCATATCACCTTACAATTATTTATCGTAAACTAGCTGACCCCGTAAACGTCGTTTTGAAAAAAAAATAGATAGTAGCAATTCTCAGACCTACTGAATTGCATATAAAATTTAATAAAAATCGGTCAAGCCGTTTCGGAGGAGTATGGTAACTAACACACGAGTACACGAGAATTTTATATATTAGACGAGAATTTTATATATTAGACTAGCGGCCCGTCCCGGCTTCGCACGGGTGGGAAAAAAAGCCTATATTAATCAGTGATAATGTAGCATTCAAATGATGAAAGAATTTTTAGTATCGGTCCAGGTCTTTTTGAGCCAATTCGTTACAAACATACATACAAATCTTTCCTCTTTATAATATTAGTATAGTTTAAAACAAGACCTATATAGCTCCGATCAACTGTTGAAAAATCAAAATTTGATTTATAAAATAACAATAGAAATTCAATTGTGTCTCAGTAGCTATAGTTGAGCTAATATTTTATTATATTATGGAACATTAAAGATTGCATAGTAATTTAGTTTGGCTTACATGCCCTCTTTTTAAATTGTTTAAACAAAAGGGATCCACAGTTAATCAAATTAATCATTATACGTCTACATTTATGTTTTTCACAATTAAGGAGACACGTAGCTTTTTCAACATTTTTAATGATCCTTGATAGTTCAAAGATTATAATCATCTGGGATCTACTGAAAAAATAGAGAAACAGTCAATGTATTGATTTCTTTTAACATATCAGCCTATTTTGAAATTAAATACACCTCGCCTTTTATAAAATCATCTTCTCTTTTTCAGTTACAAGGAAAAGGAAGTAAATCAATGGTGCCTGAGAGATGTATGACGCTACTACGTGGGTGCCATCTTGATGAATCGGTAAAATGATGTAAGTTTCTATCATACATTCTTATTTCTTCATACGCTTTCTATCCACAAATAACGCCTTTGTGTTTGCTAGTTCCTTTAGCAGTTCCTTTGAAGGAAACAAACATATACGTACACACAGTGACATCACATCACATCACACACAGACACACACATCACATCGAGCATCGTTTTTAGTACATCGAGTGAAACTACGGGCCAGCATGCGGCAGCAGCGGGTAGCATTATATATTTTAGGTTTGTTTCCTTCATAGGAACTGCTAAAGTAACTATCTAGTCTCAATAGTTCCTTTAGCTTTTGCAAAGTAACTACTGATCAAAAAATTCTCAGTACTTCCTTCAAAGGAACTACTAAAAAAACTAGTGAGCATAAAGAAAAAACGTAAGCACTTGTTCATACCCCGTCTCTCCATACATAAATGTCGTGTTTTAATTTTTTTTTTACAGTCACCAAAAGTGATAGATAATCACAATCGTCAGATATAGGCGAAGTTTAGTAAGAAACCGATGGATGTTTTCGAATAAAAGTAATTTAATTAATAGAAAACGAACAGTTTATTTATCAAATTAAATTTCATTCTAAAATCAATCAATTATATCCGACAACCCGGGTTACTTATTTCTTTTGATGACTGCACATACATAAACAGACAACAAGAAAGGAACAGAAAAATACGTAAAGATGATGCTCGACGCTGATTAATTTGACAGGACTAAACTAAAATTTATCATCTGTCCTTTTCGTTATGAAATACAAAGAAAAAGATGCACTGAACTTTAATTTTGTTTAGTTTGTGATCAACAGAATCGGCACCAAATAATAAAATTAAGACATTTTAGGCATTCTGTATCTGTAACACTGCATGCCTACAATATTTTCATTTACAACACTTTCCTGTGGGTCATGATTTGTTTTCACACCTATACGGGGTAATTCGCTACTATGGATTCAGTATACGATTCTGAAAGCGTTGAAAATTTTTAGTCGGCTGATAAAAATAAAATTAGCTGTTCTCATGGCGAGATCCTTGTATTAATTTTTCCAAAAAAAAAAAAAGATTTTATTTAGAGGGTTCTAAATATTTTCCAATGTTAAGGATACATTACCAGGAGTAGATTGATATAGGTACTTATCATATTTTTAAAACTCCGCATAATTAAAATTTATCGAAATGAAAATATCAGTTTTTGATTCATCTTGTTGCCCATTTTGAATTTATAATTTTTTTTTACAGTATTTTACAGAGAAACCCCGCCCTTCAAAAATTTAAATAGCTAGATTTGCCCTCACCGTACATAATCACAAGAAAAAGTGTCATATCTATACTATATATAATATTATAAAGAGGAAAGGTTTGTATGTATGTTTGTAACGAATTGGGTCAAAAAGCACTGGACTGATTTTAAAAATTCTTTCACCATTTGAATGCTACATTATCACTGATTAATATAGGCTTTTCAATTGCAAGAAAAAAAAATGTTTAAAAAATAAATGTCCACCCGTGCGAAGCCGGGACAGGCCGCTAGTTCTGTATATTTTCAGTGTGTGATGTAGGACGGCCCAAAAAAAAAACACATTTTTCCTTTTTTATATTGTTTAATTTACTTAGGGCCGATTTTTCAATCATCTGGTAACTTTATTCGAGGAATAATTTTGAAATTTTGACAGTTAATTCATTCAAAACTGTCAAACGTCAATTTTATTAATCGAATAAAAGTTATCTGGCATGGAAAAATCAGCCTTTATAGATACATCAGAGGGTCAATTCTCGTAATTTTAAGAACATTCACAGTTTGATCTCAATCTCTCAAAAAATACTTATAATTTCCCTACATTTTGACAAGTTTTTGTCATTTTTTTGCCGCCGAGATGAGACAGCGACTACATTTTGAACGTTATAAATTACGAGAATTGGCCTTCTGTTCTTCAACCGATCTTCACCCGACAATTCAATACAAAATAAAGAGAAGAAACAAAGATATATTTTCATGATTTCCAATCCGAAATCTCCAAAAATGATTTGTACTTGAATCAGTTAACTTGAAAGCGTAGACATCGCGTTATAACCAGTTATTATTATTAGTTTACTCGTAGTCTCGTTGAAACTAAACCCGCTTTTTATTTGTTTATTTTCAGGCGGTATTGGTGTCTGCGCCATATCCGTACACAACCAAAACGAGGAGAACAAGGTCTGTTCGGAAATTATAATAAAACTATTATTTCTTTTCGTTCATTTTGACAGCTTGTAGGTCGATTAAATAACTTATAAGTATCGGGAACGACTTTTTGAATGAGTGCGGATGCATTTTTATGAGTAATTTTGAGACTTGAGATGACTTTATTCTCTTAAGAATATAATAATCCTTAAAAAAAACTAAATATATCTAAAGCCAGTAATGCTGGGAGTATTATAAAAACTAGACAATTGTTCAATATCAAATATTTATTTAGATAATTAGAATAAATTGATAAGACTACCATGTCCAGAACCAGACCAGCATGTCCTAGAACCAAAAATTCGAAGATATGTGACATCTACCGATCCGCACTGGGCCCGCGTGGTGGATTACGGCCCACTCCCTCTCACAGAGAGGAGGCCTGTGTCCCAGCAGTGGGAACATTATAGGCTGATTATGTTATGTTATTATAAAAAACAACCAATTTTCAAAAATAAACACTACAGACTGAAAAATAACGTCAATTTCGGAAGTCGGTGGCGAAAACGAAAATACAAACACACTCACGACCGACTTACGAAATTTTGGATTTTTTTTTTTGGAAGTCGTTTGTTTTCTTTATTCTTAATAAAGTTTTATATGATAGGTAGCTTATGTAGGTACTTACCATTTTTATGTTATATTTTTTATAATTCTTCATTAGCATTATAATAGTGTTACTCCTAACCTTGTATTTTAAGCCGATTACCTGAAAACTCCTTGAAAAACAATAGTTATTTTCATTCATCTTTGTAGCAATTGAAAGTATTATTATTTATTATTAGCAATTAATGTCCCACTGTTGGGCAAAGGCCTCCGTACTCTCTTTCCACCTCTGTCTGTCTAGAGCTGCCTAGGACCAATCTTTAGGAGTATTTGTCTCTCCTCCCCTTTTTAATCCATCCAAAGGTTGTCTTTAAAAGATCGCTCTTAGCGATAAGACCGCCCATTGTGTCACCCTTAGTAAAATTTCCATATTTATGTCTGTAATATATATGGTGTATATAATAAAGAGTAGGTGTATTCTATTCTATTCCGATTGAAAATTAATTGCTAAAATTATCTACCGATTGAAATTAAAATGTATAACTGTGAAATTTCAGGCCCAGCATCGTCGACGAGCTTTTAAGTTGCAGTAACGGAGCAATGCATCAAACGAAGCATCATCGGAGACCTGTAAGCATTTCTCCTTCGCTTCGCCATCAGCAGCGCTTCGCTACGCTTCTGCTTACGCTCATCGTGCAATCCTTTTGGCACTCGCTTCGGAGCTAAGGGCAATAACATTTTAGAAGGTAGAATTATAGATGAAGATATTTAGCAATGCGTGTTGCATTGGTTTTTAGCGATGAAAAGTTTTTCTTTTAGTTAATACTTATTCAATACACTTTTATATTACCTAATCAGATCATATTCAGTATATGTGCTGGAGTACGCACCTAGAATTTAAATCATTAGCAAGCTCTTAAGGAGCAAAACTTTTTGAAAGCTCATCTTTTTTTATTTATTTCCTAATCAGTCTTATGTCCTGAAGTAGGTGCTATCATTATGAACTAGGAATACCTAACTGAAAAGTTGAAAGCCCAAAACTAAATAATCAGAAAGCGATAAGGCCGCCCACTGTATATTTTTAGTGGACGATAATTTTTAATTTGTTATGTAATTTTGTGGTGTACAATAAAGTATAATAATAAATAAATAATCGCAACCAAACAGTTCAAAATTATTTAAATTTACTTTGAATAATATTGGGCTGTTTAGGAGTAATTTCATAAAAGGAATTTTCGAACACATTAGAGATAAACCCAGAAGACAGAATTATATACCCAGCTTGCTTATTTTTTTGTATTAAAAGGTCAATTAGTTATTTCTAGCTAAATTTCAAAGCACATTCATCAATATCAAGTAGGTACTCATTGTTTTCTTTGCTTACTTAAATAGTTATTTTAAATGAAAAATAGTTATTTGAAATAAATAGTTATTTAAAATGATGAATAGTTATTTAAAATATCAAGTAGGTACTCATTGTTTTCCTTGCTTACTTAAATAGTTATTTAAAATGATCGGGTGTATGGTTATTCTTAGATAAATAATTTGAATGGCATTAATAAATTATTTAGGAAAAAACGTTGTTTTATTTTCCTGAACTACTGCGAGCTTCTGTAATTTGCAATTATTAAGGGCTTTCACCACGCTTAGCATCAAATGGTGACAGGTAATCATGTGTTCCCCGTATAGGCTTCTTAAACCTTCTTTAGCTATAAATAAAAAGAAGAAATGGCATGATGAAGTTTTTTTGATGTTAATTTTCAAATCCACTCGTTTAACACGATTCCTGTCTTGTAAATCAACCACCATATTAACAAGACAATCTCGTCTATAAACACACAGAAAGTTACCACATAAAGGAAAGTATTTTTAAAAATTATCAAGGTGTTAATAACATTTTATTCATCTTCGGCTTACCGCTCTCTCCCTCGGCTTACTGCTAAGGTGTATCAAACTGTCTATCAAATCAACTAATGCTCGGTTCCTATAAACAAAAACAAATCGTTTTGCTTACCAATGATAACATTTTTCTTGCCGAACTTCGCATATAAATAGATTCTTAGGCAAATTTTACATCTGATAGCTACTTCCATATGGGAGGGTCAACTATGCCAAGCTATGAGGTCTTTGTTTCATTGTGGGTACAACAGCCTTAATTTTACCAATAACGGTCCGTAAATTATAGGAATCGGCCATAAGGTTATTACATACCTGCAAATATCTGCATTATTTGAACAAACTTACAGCTAATTCATACAAAACGATTCGTTTTTGTTTTATTTGTCTCCCGTCGCGCCATCATGGCATTTGACAAAAGCATGCCATTTTAAAATATTTCAAAATTATATTCTACCACCATTTTACCAAATGTCATAAACGTTTGAAAAGTCATTAAAAGTACGCCTTTACAGTTAGAATAGCCCTCCACCGAAAGTTTAAATTAATTATTATCTAAGTGGACGTAGGCACAAACATTTAATAATGAACTGTAATTTGAAATGTCTTTAACAATAGAAAAAGTTCCGATAAAACAGAATATTTTTTAAAAACCAAGATAAACTGAAAGAAAAATTTATCGAGTCTCTGTTTCAAATCATAATATTTTTCACAATCTTTTTTTTTATCAATATCTTTTTCTATGTCGGAAACCTAATCTGGTTCACAAGTTCCAGTTCAATATAGCATGCCCGTGTCAATACGTAACCCCACGACAGCCATCAGTTACCAAAAATCAAAAGTAACCCGTCGCCGCTGAAGCCCCTTCGTGTGAAACCGGTCGACTAAAGCGCCACCGAGTAATTTTTTTCATAACTAAATAGCGAGCGGAAAAATTCGCGCCCGTAACGGCATCTCTTAGCGGACGGCAGAATTTTTCACGAGTTCGGTCATAACACCCGACCACGTGCATTTGTTTTGGTTGGGTTTTTTTTCTCGAAAAAAAGAGCATACATAAAGCTCACCTCGGCCGCCTCGTAGGTGCGCAAAGCAAAATGGTCGTCATTTTTTTCTTCTCTTTTCAGCCATCTGTCCGTCCTTTTCGGTCAAAAATGCGATCGTTATTTCTGTTCCGGTGCGGGTGTGTGCGTCTAGCGGCCAGCGCGCTAAATATACGCCACGTTTACGCGCCGCAAATTTCGACTGTATTGTTTCGGAATAGGGTTGGTTTTTGTAATGGATTGAAATCTTCTTACGTCTAATGTTTGACGGAGAAAAAATAGAAATATAGGAGGCACGGCGTGTACGATAAAGAGAGCCGGAGTCGTTAACGATTCTGCGCCGGGAAGTTGCGCAGATTGCGTTTTTGGTGCTTTTTTTGGGGGCAGCACCTCACACCACGGGGAGTTTTTTATGGCTGTCTTTTTCTGGCACGCAGTCTCACTCGGCGCTGCGATGTGTTAGCGGCTGTGCGTGTGTGCGGGGGGCAAGCACCTAGCGCTAGATTTTTGCGTGCAAACTTCCTAGATAGGTGATCGGCGGGTAGGTACATAGTCGCGGTATATAATGAGATGTCACCGTTATGTACATAGTAAATAGAGCTGTGGAACAAAGCGTATGTAGTACGTTGACGCTGATTAATCGTGGTCTTTCATAATTCCGCGCGCCAACCTACTGACTGTTAATTGCCTATTCAGATGAATATGAAAAGTATGCGTAGCTTTTTGAAACAAAGGATAGATTTACCTTTTGATAGATATTTGGCTTTGCTGTTTAACCTAACTTTTTACCGATAGAATTAGTTTTCGTTTCTGTCTATTATTACCTAATTCACTTAATGAACTAGTACCTCAGTTAATTACTATATCTATTCGTCCCAATAATTCAATAGGGTGGGGGATAAGCTTGCAACAGTTGTGTGCGACGTTAGGTCCTTAATAATAAAGCTACAGTTTATGTATAGGTAGATACTAGTGCCTCTTGCTGTCGGCTCGAGCCTCGATATACTCTTAATGAATTAAATGTTATTGTATTGGCGCCAAGCGTAGCCATGGCAACGAGACGAGTTTTTCTTTTTTAAAGAATGGCGTGGCGAGGTGGCGTTCGTAATGCGGTACCGATAAATAGAACTTTCGCAATTTTTTCTCTGAAAACATTTTGGTCAGTTCTCAGGTAGTATTTATATTTTGGTCCTTGGAGACGAAGTTCGATCGCTTAGATCAAAATTTGGCAGGAGAAAGAGGTGATTTATGTTTCAAATTACTTAGTAAAGGCGCTGGAGCCAGCAAAATTTACACTATACAGCTGACAAAATACAGCTAAGAAAATAACGGGAAATGTTCAATTGATCCTCTAAAAACATTTTGGGCTTCTAATGTTGCCCGCTTTTTTAATAATTTTGGAGTGTGGACACAACTAAAAAAAACCGGTCAATTGCGAGTCGGACTCGCGCACCGAGGGTTCCGTACAAAGTACGTATGTAACTACAATTTTACGGTTTACAAAAATGTAAAAAACGATAACGAAAAAACTTTAAGCTTCATTTTTTGGTATAGTCTTCAATTTTTTTTTCTTCGACAGACCACTTCAACAATAATTACAAATCTACCAAAATCTAAATTAATTTAATTACCATCTAAGCAGTTTTTGTATGAAACAACATTCCATTTAATTCTGTATCTAGAGAAGGGCGTTGTTAGCTGCGCTATAGTTTATAATTTTGCAGCTATCATCGTTTTACTTGATTAAGTCTTATTGTTCCGAAATAAACTTATTATTATTTTATTAATCATTTGCGGTCATCCATCCTATTCTCATTTATTATCAGGAGCAGCGGTGGCCCAGTGATAATGGCCCCGACTTACGTGTTGTGGGTCATGAGTTCGAACCCAGGCAAGCACTTCATTTTGTGTAAATTATTTCATTACCACTGCTCTCAAAACGGTGATGAAAAACATCGCGAGGCAATTGGCATGTCCTAGAACCAAAAATTCGAATAAATGTGACATCTGCCAACTCGCACTGGGCTCGCGTGATGGATCAGGGGGCCTACCACCACCTCTTATAGCAGTATAGTTTTAATCTTACTTCAGTGTGGGAAAGAGATGGAGCCATACAGGACATGCAGCTCCATTTCTTTCCCACACTGAAGTAAGATTAAAATAATACTGCTATAAGAGTGTTGGTAGGCCCCCATGGCCCACTCCCTCTCACAGAGAGAAAGCCTGTGGTCCAACAGTGGGAACATTATCGGTTGCTTACGCTCATGCATATCAATCCTGGGGCTCAATTCGCACCTACATCACAGTAATATTATAAAGGCGAAAGTTTATGAGTGTGTTTGTATGTTTGTTACTCCTTCACGCACAAACGGCTAAACGGATTTGGATGAAATTTGGCACACAGATAGTTTATAACCAGGATTAACACATAGAATATATATTCTCACGGGATCGACACTTATGCGGGTGAAACCGCGGGGCTCGTAGCTTCAAGACTTTACCAGCAAAAAATTGGTAATTAATACTGTAACATAACGTAAAACGTTTCCGTTAGGCTATAATGTTCACTTAAAAGGGTGCAGCAATCTAGAAAAAATCAAGTTTCACCCGCGCCTCCTTTTTTTTTGTGGATGGGAAATCATCAAATGACCCCTCCCGCTCAGGATGGGGCAGAAGGGAGTGTCAGATTCTTACTGACTAAAACCCACCCGTGTTCCTTCCTTAGCCCTTTATGTTCCGGGGCAGCGGTAACTCTTTCGGGCAATCCCGCTGCCCCGGCAGGCGGCAGGCTCCTTGCCTACCCCTCTCATCAAACACGGCAAAAACAAAACACAATCGCTTCCAAATTAGAGGTAACTTTATAATTTTTTTTATATCAAGAAAATTTTAATATTTTTGGTTTCTGTTCACAAAAAGTTTGGAAATACAATGTAGTTACTCCTAATAATTTTATTTAATACCCTAAGTCTTACCAACTTCTTGAAAAATCAATTGAAGGTAGGCTATTTTACCTGATTCCCCCTTTTAAGGCTGCTGCGATTTTAATTGTAAATCGAGATATTTCAATGTTTCTGGTACCGAGGGCCATCAAGTTGATGGCCCTCGGTACCAGAAACATTGAAATGGCATGGCAGTAATAGATTTATTTGTAGAAGTATAAAAACTTTCGAAATATCGTGAAGAAACCTAAAGTGTATACAAATTATGTTTCTAATTAATATTATTACAAGTTAAACAAATATGAACTTTATTTTAATGATGATCAAGTTGATTTCAGAGTGACTAGCACTATTAAAAAAGTTATAAAAATGTTTGAAGTTATAGTGTAAACTGAACTTTACTGTGCATGAATTTACAGTTATTTTTCCATAAACTCATATTTGTTTACATTTTTGGCAAATAAATCGCGAATGCAGATTACGTTAGATAATTTTGACTAATTTCCTTTTAAATTGAAATTAAAAGAGTCTAATTATCGTGCATTTGCCAATGTTTTTGATGAGCGATTGCTATTCTATTTGTTCCACAATACCTAATTAGTTGAATTATTTAGTAATTGATCGAATGTGTTGCTTATGCGTAGTTTTAATAGCAAAAAGAGATATTCATTTAATTTGAAATAGCTGTCCCGACAGACGTTATTCTGTCCAAATTTCAATAATTCGTACACCCCTTGGAAAAAGCACTTTCAGTTTTTCGCGAATTTTGCAAGTACCGGGCAACTATTACAATTTTTGATTTCCGAAATTTTCTCTATTAAAAATTCGGACTATTACAAATATTTTAAAACAAAAATTTGTCAAGTCGGTCCAACCGTTCTCAAGTGATGCGCTTACCAACGACAAGAATATCATTTTTTTTTTATAGATTCCTACAATCTCTGTTTTTATTGCTTATTAAAACTTTTAAAGAAAAGTGGTCTACGAAAATGCTACGCTGCGCTGTAGCGATTAGTTTCGAGCGCCATCTGTACATGTTTAGAAGTACTAAAGTGCATTGTTTAGAAAACTTTAGTAGTTTACATGTCATATTTTTTATGTAAGTATAATGTTTTTTTTTCTTATTAACTGTTACGTGACTATTGAATTCATGAACAGTATTTCTAAATAATAGACATTTAGAACAGCGCCATCTATGGGTGAGTAGCCGAGCTTAAACTAAAATTGTGACCGAGTGTCAAACACTGTGTACGCAGCAATGAGTAGGGTGAGCATCTCTTCTGTCTCCTAAATTCACGCCTTTTTATTTCAAGTGACTTAAAAAATAATAAAAGTTAGGTTTTCCTGCACTGTCATATATTAAAAACAAACTTCATGATGATATCTGTATGTTATGTTTATGTTTATTTAGTTTAAAAACTATATTTTGTTGTCATTAAGGACCATGTTTCACCCTGAATGTAACAAAAAAAAAAAATACAGAAGAAAAGTAACATTTACAGAACCTAAAATACATCTGTTTAGTTTGCAATTTACTAAATATTACAAGGCTGTGACAAATACTTATAAAAATTATAGACCATAAAATATCTTGTATTATGCGAGAATCGAACCAGCACTCTATAGCGCAGCAAATCAACTCTTCTACTACTGCGCCAATCAACCCTCGCCTTAAAAAATTACACAATAATGTACATCAAAAAGGAAAACCTTTTTGATGATACATTATTTTTATAAGCATTAGAACCCTCAAAAAATAAGATTTAAACCGCTGTTAACAGAAAAAAGAAAACAAAGAGGCACAGTATATATCCTTCTTATTCAGTTTATGAAATATCTTTTAAATTGGTCCAATATTGGAGGAGGAAATACGCGGTAGCCAAACCTCGAATTACGATTTTTCAAAAGTCTCTCCGACCGCATTTCCTCTTAAGATTTACGGCAGTTCATGGCCACTACGTGTTCAAAGTCAAAACGTTAATTTTAAATTAGGCCATTCAAAGGCAGTTTTGAATGTCAAAATTTATAAGAAAAAATGAAAGACTTCAATCTGCCCCCTCCAAAAAGCAGTTTCTTATGGAGAAGAATGGGTAATAAACTACTATTGTGACGTGTGCTCGACGTTCTCAACAATGGTATCCGGTTCATATTCAATCTCAGAAAATATAACCCTGTGTCGAGCTATAGGTCTGAGCTCAAATGGATGTCCATTCGCCAAAGAAGTTTGCGCGCTTTGACCTCGCTTTTCTCCCTTCTCAACTCCCCCAATCCTCCTTCTTATCTCATGGTTCAGTTCCAATATCTATGTTCTTCTCATGCTAAGAAGCTGCGTTCTTCTAACAACCTTCTCTTACTCTGTCCTTCTCATACTTCTGATTTTGTACGTTCTTCCTTTCATATTCAGTCCATTCTTCTTTGGAATGCGCTTTCTCTTGATATCATGACGGCCACCAGTCGCTATGTACTAAGCGGAAATTGCAGAGTTATTTTCAAAACGAATAGCGTAGAGTCATCTCAACATCCCCTTGATTTTGTATACAGGGTTACTTTTCAATTAACTACCAGCCAAATTTAAGGATGTGGTACAGACCATCAAACTAAACAACTTTCTCCATGGGACTAACATCGTAATCGAGAATAAAATTCAGCCGTCCCATACGTTTAGGTCGAGTAGGTATTGAAGTTTTCTATGGGACAGTTGATAAATTTTTCGCGATTACGATGTTGGTCCCATGGAGAAAGTTGTTTTTGATGGTCTGTACCACATCCTTAAATTTGGCTGGGCATTGAAAAGTTACCCTGTATATGTATATATTATAAATACATATTATAGTAAATAGTATGTATGTTTATTATAGGTTTTTAACTTGTTTATGTATTTGTGTAAGTTTTTTATTTATCTATATTATATAAAAATGAACTGCTGTTCGTTAGTCTCGCTAAAACTCGAGAACGGCTGAACGGATTTATCTTATCTTGGTCTTGAAATGTTCGTGGAGGTCTAGGGAAGGTTTGAAAGGTGAGAAAAATCGAATAATTCCCGAGAAAACCCTAAAAACAGCCCTTTTCTATTTCCCATACAAACGTTTTCTAAATAAAATGTAGAGTCAATTGTCTTTTATTAATCGATTCAGGCAGTACGAAATCTGCCGGGTCAGCTAGTAATTCAATAATTTTAATAGTTTTTTTATACGGCTCAACCAAAGCACCTACCATCTAATCTCTTCACCACCTTTGGTTGACTGGTAGAGAATGCCTAAGGCATTAAATCCGCCTTTGTAGCTTTTTGTGAGCGAAAATCACACAAATATTATAAAGGCGAAAGTTTATGAGTGTGTGTTTATATGTTTGTTACTTCTTTACGCAAAGACTAGAGAAAGGATTTGGATGAAATTCGGCACAAAGATAGTTTATAATCAGAATTAACACATAGAATATTTTTCATCCCGATATTCCTACGGGATCGACACTTATGCGGGTAAAACCGCGGTGCGCAGCTAGTATCAAATAAATAAATACTCATAAAAAAAAAGTTTCAACAAAATGTTGTTCACACAACTGCACAATCCCTTGAGAGGTATCACTAATACTTAGTCCCGTATTACAGAACATCACTCAATGCTCAAGCATTACTTAAAACTAGTTTCAACCAATCACATGGCTTGAATCTAGTTTTAAGTAATGCTTGAGTATTGAGTGACGTTCTGTAATACGGGCCTAAGTCTCAGTGCTCATCCTAGATAAGTGACACTTACATCCTCACGTCTCTTCATAAACCAGCAACTGTCATCAAGGGCAACAGGTCTTCACCACGTGCTGGAGAAACTACAGGTACTTACGTATTTCAGTATATTTTCTCTAACTTCTCTTCTTTCTTTTTCTAACACTCACCATAGACTGCAGTCGACCTGTTTACTTACCACAGGCATAATCAGGCCATAATGTTCCCACTGCTGGGACACAGGCTTCCTCTCGGTGACAGAGAGTGGGTTGTAATCCATCACGCGGGCCCAGTGCGGGTTGGTAGATGTCACATGTCTTCGATTATTTGGTTCTAGATAGAACGTGCCGATTTCCTCACGATGTTTTCCTTCAGTGTTTTGAGAGCAGTGTCACACAAAATAATTCACACAAACTAAATCGCCTGTCTAGCTTCGAATCTACGATCTACAAACTCGTAAGTGAAAGCCATTACCACTTGCCGACCACTGCTCCTTACTTGCCACATAAAGTAGATAAAATAAATTCGAGATACATAAACAGCTAGATTAGTTAGTTGTTAAAATATCAACAAACAGGCGTCATCACAGCTTACAAGCAGCGATTATTATCATAAGCACGTAATTACAAAGTCATTAACGTGAATAATTAATACAGTATTCTATTTGATCCGGAAAAGTACAAAATAGTTACAGCGGTAAATAAATTATTTCCACTCACCCCACTTTTATAATTTTATATGTATAAATGTTCAAACCAATCACGGAATATATTTACGAATAAATTAAATATTGTGTGCATTAACTATTTATAAAACAGTACCCCCGAGTACCCCCTATTCCCGCGAATAGAGTCACCCTATTACTAGTAATAGATGAGGGCGTCTATTTTGGCCATCAAACGAAATTTAACTTTATTTCAAACGCACTAAAGTCTATTTTTCCCATCGGCTTTCTTTTATTATATACTTTTATTCGAGCTTATGTATAATCCGTGTCTATTTTATGTATGCCGTGGGCATACTGGAAATTGTTTATAAAATTTTAGAGGAATTATATTATAGAGGTAGGCTGAAAATAACATGTCATGTCAGTGTAAAATGAAAATGAATATGCCGAGAGCATTTTTATTTTTATGACTTCGGATATATCGATATAAATTGCGGTTTTTTATGTAAACTAGTTTGTAGATTATAGAATTTTTCATGCACTATCTCCGAACAAGTGAAAAGCAGTTTCATATGTTTTTCTGAATGACAGTGCCCGAGATCATATCATATCTAATTAAACTTCCATATACCTAGTAAAAACAAACTTTGAATACGTAACTACAGCGAATCGAAAATGTTATGATGACGCATTATAAAAAAAAAAAAACCTCTGCGTTAGTCCCGGAGCTGTAGCAACGAAGAATACCTCGAAAATACCTCGCCGACACTTTATTTATTAAAATTTTATGCACAAGTAAAAAAATACTGTACAAAGGTGGTCTTAATGCCTGATGCATTTTCTACCAGTCAACCTTAGGGTGATGCAGAGACAAAACATGGCAGGTGCAACATACGGGATAAATAGCTAGGAAATGACTCAGTGACGACGAGGTATTTTTGATCTCATACCCAATACAAATTAATGTCCAAATCACTGCCTAAATATGGTCTGTTTAAAAAGTATTGGATGATACTGTAAACAACTCCTGTTCAGGTTAAATCCTTCCACATTCACTCAATAAAGGTAAAAATTAGAAAAAACAACACACACAAGTTAAAACTTTATAAGTACAAATACATTTGTATTTAGGACGTTTTAACTTTATTATCTCACCACGTTGGCCAAACATTATTTTTTAAATAGCATTATTAATTATTTTGTAACAAAAAAATCATTGACGAAAATTTTGTCAATTACGGAATGAAAAAGACATCTTTTTAAAATAGAATTCGATTTAGAACGTGATTTAAAACATAATTTCGGTTTGAAATATTCAAATAATCAAAGTACATTTGTCCAAATTCGTATCCACAGGTACGGCCTATGATCCATTTGCTTACATTTTCGTCAAATACTTTTGAAACTAACTATATCTACTACTCAAGTGCACTAGAAAGCTACAAAACTTATCTGACAAGCAGTTAACACGACCATGCTCATCACAAAAAAAAAAAAAAATCATATAGAGATTAAAAATGTTCTTCGTGCAAATCGCAGCACCGAACGACTTCATAAAATAGTCTATGACTTATTCGCTCAACTTGACTGTCGCTGACTCGCATTTATTATTCTTAGGAGCAAACAAAGCCTGGAGCGACTAATAGTAATTTATCTCGCAATGAGTCGCTTAGAAACTAACATGAAAAACTTCCTTTAGCTATATGAAACAGGGTCTAAGAATACTCACTGAAAAAAAAAAAAACAAATTATTGGTGCTTTTTCCAATCCAATTTTCTTACAGGCAGAACTTTCGATGGATCCTAACAAGTACTAGAAATCGGGTGCGAATGCAATTTCAGAGAGACAAATTAAGAAGCTTCGTTCTCAATTCAGTTAATCACAATTTATTCTACTTACCTACTCTTTTAACCAGCTTCAATGATTAGGTAAAGGTTTTGTCGAATAAAATGGGCTATGAGTATGAATAATTCCAAATAAAAATAATTTAATGTAGTACCGGTCGTCAGAAGCCCGAAAGTCTGATAACTGGTCTTACCAAGGGGCATCAGTAGTACCTAGTAACTGGGTTGTGGAGGTCCGATATAGGGAAGGTACGTATTTACGCGACCAGGTTTTTATACCAGGTATTTGCTTCCAAGTACGCACACCAGGTACGGGACCGAAATACTTGAAAGACTTCAAAGTATTTTATACGGCTACTCGCTCAACTACGTAGGTACTCAACTGCGTTAGTTTTCGCAAATGCGATCATGTTCCTTATTAGTAAGAGTATACGGAACAATTTCGTATGCAAGTATTTTTTACTTCATTGGTTTGTAAGTATTTATTTATAAACGCGATTGTGCTCCTTATTTATAGGATTACACGGATCAATTTCCTATGCAAATATTTTTCTTCTAACAGGGCTTGGAGTTGATTTGATTTTTAACCTTGAACTCTGAAATGTAATCAGCAATAATAATAACATGTACGTTTGCCCCGCACGGCCCCGCTGAATTTGCGATTTAGGTGTGCACCAATGCAATGTACTCGCCTCTAGGAGTATATGTACCGGTTTCTTTTTCAATGTACCTCTGTACTTTTGAAGAAATATCCATAAAAAGGGGGCCGTGCCAGCCAAACGTTTTCAGCACGGCCCCCGTGTAACTTGAAAAATATAAAGCGTATTAAAAAGGTTCCTAAACTCAAGGAATGTACTCTATTAACACGTTATATGTACCGTAACAGATATTGTGAATTCGTAATAACAAATAATATATAGATGTGGAAAGGGGGCCGTGCTGGAAAAAAAAATATAAGAAAATATTCAAATTCAAATTCAAATTCAAATAATTTATTTTCTCTTCACAAACAATGGTATCATATAAATTTAGACAAGCTTAGAAATTAGTTTGTGAGAGACTGGTGTCTGCACTAGGAATTCCTGTATAGCAGATCACCAGGGTCCCACCGCACGGTCAGTAAGCATAATTCGTTATTTAGTAAATGTGAAGGAATAAAGGGTATAATATAAAATCAATGATAAACACACAGATTTAAAACAATAAAGAGAACTCATTTTTAAAAGGTGATATAATATGTGTAGGGAAAGAAGGGGGTTGGACTATTTTGGATGAGTAAGTAAATCCTCAGTTGCCTTATAATCCAAATTAAGGAGCCATTCAACTAGAGCAATTTTACAAGCCTTTGTTGTTAGGTGATAAATCGTTGTAATACGATTTATCTTATTATATAAGTGGGAACCCAAGAAGGTATAAAACCTTTGAGAAAAACTTGTCCTTAGACCTTTAGCCGTACTGCAGACAGCGTATTTTCGGCGTTTTCCTGAGGTAGAGGAGCGATCAAATGTTAAGGATGAATGCTTCTTGAGAACAGTATATAAAACAAAAAGTTGCCTCACTGACAAGACTTTGAAGTGTTTGTAAAGATCTACTGTAGGATATAAGTATGGCAGAAAACAGGCCACCTTCAGCACCACCCTTTGGGCTCTTTCCAATTTTAAAATGTTAGATTTTGGAGCACCACCCCATGAAGTTATGCAATATGTTAGAAGAGACTGACACATTGCATAGTATACCCACCTGATAACCTCCACGTCCGCTACGTGACGGAGATTTTTGAAAAGAAAGATTAACTTGGGAATTCTCGTCGTGAGGCTGTCTATTTGTGGTTGGAAGCTTAAATTGTTATCTATTATAATTCCAAGATACTTAATCGAGGTAGACTTTTGGAGAATGGGACAGGAGCAGGAGTGAGAATTTGTGTCCGTGCAAGAGTGTGCTTTAATCTCAAAATGGGATAGCAATTCATTATGATTGTTTGTGAGGGAGAATGCTATATACTTGGTTTTGTCGACGTTAAGGGTAAGGACGTTATTTTTTAACCAAGCCAGAACCGTATCAAAACCTTTTTGTGCGTAATGGCAGACACCCGCCCATGAGTCTGCTGTGAAAACCAGTGCTGTATCGTCGGCAAAAGAAATGATTTTACCATGGGGTAGCTGGAGGTTACAGAGATCATTAATATAGGCAAGGAAGAGGGAGGGCCCGATCACACTTCCCTGAGGTACACCAAAAGTGACAGGTAGATCATCACTGACATATTTACCTATTCTAACCCTTTGGAACCGATCAGATAAGTAGTCCCTAAAAAGTTTTAATGGTAGGCCCCTGATCCCCATGTTTTCCAGCTTGTTCAATAGGTTGGGTACAGAGACTGTGTCAAACGCCTTGGCCAGATCAAGGAATATGACAAGTGCCTTCTTTTTGCTATCAAGACTGTTAACAAGAAGATCTGTCAGCTCATGAACAGCGTCAGCACAAGATTTCCCAGCCCTGAACCCAAATTGCCCCTGTGATATAAGGTTATTGCGTTCTAGGTATTCAGTCAGTCTGCTGTTCATAAGGCGTTCTAGTAATTTGGAAAGAGTGGGTAAAATGGAGATCGGTCGGTAATTGTTGACACAGCCTCTGTCCCCAGCTTTGTAGATTGGAAGTACAAGTGATTTTTTTAAAGGTAACGGAAATGTGCCTGTGGAAAGTGCTAAATTAAATAACTGGGTAAGCGGGGGAACGAGGTAGTTCTTGTAATGCTTAAGGAACCGAGCAGAAATGGGGTCAACACTTTCAGAACAGGTATTTTTAAGGTTAACGATGAGGGAGTCAATCTCCTTTTCATCTGTGGGAAGAAAAAACAATGAGTGTGGATGAGCGACTGAAAGACTGGTAGGGATAGGGACGTGTTGATTTAATATCTTCTCAGCGAGGGATTTTCCAATATTGGAAAAGAAGTAGTTTACCTCATTGATAGACTTTAGGGGGTTTTCCACTTGTATGAGCTCCTGAGCGGGTGGCTTAGGTTTGTCCGTGTCTGTAATTTTCCTAATGACCTTCCAAAGCTTTTTGCTATTATGCTTCGCACTACGAATCTCCTCTTTCTCGTATTCTTGTCTAATTTTCTTCAATAAATCATTACAAAAGTTGCGGTATCGTTTGTACGTGATTCGTAATGACTCATCATTCGGATACTTTTTCAACTTTTTATGGAGGTTGTCTCTATTTATAGAGCATCTCAAAAGTCCTGGAGTGATCCAAGGCTTAATAATACGGCGACGGTTACTGACAGGGACAACCTTAGTATGAAGGGAAATTACATTTGTTAAATTATCTATAAGATAAGTAGCTGCTAAATTAGCGTCGCTCATGGAATACAATGGGGAATAGTCCAATGCCTTCATAGCATTATCTAAACCACTATAGTCAGTTACTTTTATGAATTTCTTCGGGTACAAAGGTCGATTTGACAAATTCAGAAAAAGGGAGGTACTGTCATGGTCAGTCACTGAGGAATGCATTACGAAACAATGCGCGTTCCTTTTGGTTTTAAGGATAACATGATCAAGGCAGGTACGTCCATGTGTAGGAAAGTTGTAGGCTGGTAGCAAGCCGTGAGACGCCATTAAATTAAGGTAACTATGAGATCGAGAGTCGGAATTATTTACTGAAATATCTATATTAATGTCACCAACCAACACAATATTTTTAATATAGGAGTATTTTATAAGGAGTTCATTCAAAGAGTTTAAGAAACCAGATATATTTTTTTGCGCAGGGGGACGGTAAATTGCTACTATAACAGTGTCTATATTTATTTTTACTAAAAGACAGTTGGCATCAAGCAGTAACGGTTCTTCAACAGATAATTTCATGCTGCAATTGTAATAAATGACCACACCTTCGTTTTGGGTAGTATTGGTAGAGGTAGAGTGTGACGTATAGTTCTTAAGAGAAGGAATAACCTGGGTGCATGGTAGCCAACATTCTGTAAGGATAATAAGATCCCAGTTTATATTACTCCTACTGAGTAAAGTTTGGAATGCGGGAAGGTTGCGTCTAATGCTTCTGATATTTTGGTGTATAAAAGAGAGATACTGTTTTGGTTTAGGTATGTTCGTAGAAATGTCTTCAACATCACATATACTGGATTTTGCAATCGAAACAGCATCTAATATGGAGTTTATTTCATCTACATTATCGAATATGAATTTAAGTTTACTGTTAAATTGCTCCGAAGGTAAGAGGGGGGAAGGGAGTAACGAAAAGGCATAATATTAATTTCAAAGTGTCTGCGATGTGATAACACAGTGTCACTGGATAAAACCAAGTTAGGGGGTTTGTAGAAGTGAATACTTTTAAAAATGTGTGTTTTAGTAACTATGCAAATCAACAGCTTAGAGGTTAAACAGTCTAAATATAGGATTGCGCTTAAGTAAAGGCAATTCCTTTTCCTTTTTACAACAGTTAAAGATCTGAATTTAAGAGGTAAGTTTTTACAAGAACAAATAACCGGTGACAAAAAAACAAAATCTAAAAAAGACAAAATAACCTTAGCCAAAAACTATTAAAATATAATTGATGTTTGGCAAGTAACATATGTACCGCATTGGTTTCTCATACAACTTGCAAAATTTAAAAAATAAACCAATTTTAGTTTATTCAGCACGGCCCTCTATAGTTGCCTAAATCTTTTTAAATATGACATGTTTGTTTACAAAATTCGACTTCCTAAATTATGTATAGGAGTACATTCGTTCCCAATAAATTGCGATTCTGCTGTATTAGTACTTTAAAAGATAAATTGGATCAAAAATATCATATAATACAACTGATAGGGTGACCATGGTTCCATATATTAGGTACATATATTCTAAGGCCGCCCATTGTATGTTTTGTAGTAATAAGTGTTTTTTTTTGTTATGTATTTTCTGATGTACAATAAAGTATATATAAATAAATCACAGATATATTTCCAATAAATCACACGGGTTGAACCGTACATTACAATAAAATTACAGATTCATTACATTTCACAGATTAGTTACGTTTACCTATAGAATAATCACAGAAAACTATAACTATGTGTCACTAACACTACAGAGCTTAAAAGGCTTTGAAAAATGACAGATACGTTTCCAACAATTCACATCGATTGAAGTACCTATATCACAATAATATTACTTACATTAATCACATTAATATTATTTGGAATAGTCACAGGCAACTAATTCAACCTACGTAATCACAGTAGTATTTCAAGCAACTGTAATAATTAGAATATTGTTATTATTTTTACATAATTATAAAACATCAAAGATCACTCGCGAATCATATTTAGATTAACATACAACCTGACGCTGACCTGCAATTGCAAAAAATCGTATGAAAATTTGTATTTCGCGGGCTACACTGAAGCAAATACCCATAAGTAACGTCATACTCACCTACCTACCTATGGTAGGTATACGCCTATAAAGTTAGGTTTTGTGATTTAAGAATTCTAACCTTAGACTTAATCAAAAAATGATTACGCAACAAGCAATTACTTCTATTGTATACGGGTGTAAGACTTAGCACACTCTCGCTTACACTTCACTGTGCCGTGAGCGGGTGCTTCATACAATTTGATATTTTGAAATTTCATTAAATAAATCTAGTACTTAAGTAAATTGATTTTAGTACATATCAAATCCGTTTCTTAAGTACAAATAAATTATATGATTACTTTTAACTACCTGTTTATTAACATTCCATTTCCGTGCTTGAAATAGAATTCACTGCTGAACGACACGTAGAAAACACGTGAATACTGAAATTAATGGAGCAATGTTTACATTTACTGCTGTAGGTATATTGTGCGCGTAAAGATGTGACTGATCAATAAACACTCGAGCGCAACTGCGCAACATGAAGTAACCGCGACACCAGCGCCACTTCAAAAATCACGGTAGCGTCAGTGAACTAATAGCGACCGCACAGGACAAGTTTTAACTGATTTAATTCCCTTAAAAGATGTCATCGCTAATATTAATTTTCAAGAAAAAAAAACAAATAGTAAAAAAAGAATGTTTATTTCAATGTAGTCACATAATTTAATTATTTATTATTATTTATTTATTTATATATACTTTATTGTACACCAGAAAATACATAACAAAAAAAACACTTATTACTACAAAACATACAATGGGCGGCCTTAGAATATATGTACCTAATATATGGAACCATGGTCACCCTATCAGTTGTATTATATGATATTTTTGATCCAATTTATCTTTTAAAGTACTAATACAGCAGAATCGCAATTTATTGGGAACGAATGTACTCCTATACATAATTTAGGAAGTCAAATTTTGTAAACAAACATGTCATATTTAAAAAGATAGGTATAGGCAACTATAGAGGGCCGTGCTGAATAAACTAAAATTGGTTTATTTTTTAAATTTTGCAAGTTGTATGAGAAACTAATGCGGTACATATGTTACTTGCCAAACATCAATTATATTTTAATAGTTTTTGGCTAAGGTTATTTTGTCTTTTTTAGATATTTTCTTATATTTTTTTTTTCCAGCACGGCCCCCTTTCCACATCTATATATTATTTGTTATTACGAATTCACAATATCTGTTACGGTACATATAACGTGTTAATAGAGTACATTCCTTGAGTTTACGAACCTTTTTAATACGCTTTATATTTTTCAAGTTACACGGGGGCCGTGCTGAAAACGTTTGGCTGGCACGGCCCCCTTTTTATGCATATTTCTTCAAAAGTACAGAGGTACATTGAAAAAGAAACCGGTACATATACTCCTAGAGGCGAGTACATTGCATTGGTGCACACCTAAATCGCAAATTCAGCGGGGCCGAGCGGGGCAAATGTACATATAATAACGGTTCTTAGTAGCGACACTATAATCAAGAGTCATAAGATACATTATCGCGCGTACGAAGGGGATTTTAAAATTTGTGATTTTTTATGATGCACATGCGCTTAGTGGTTTTTAGTCGTGATTTATTTAAGTCACCGATTGCTCGTGCATTGTGCGTGACCTAATTTCTTGCGAACTTTTTTGACTAGCCTACTTTCCTATTTTGCTAACCTTTACATTGACGAATGAATGTATTTCATAATAAGTAAATAAACGATCTATTAATTACGGCGTTTTATTCTACTTACCAGTTACCACGTGATCTGACTGAGTAGCGATGTTTACAAACTTCATAACCACGTAGGTACTCAATCAGATTTTGTAAGTATTTATTTGTAAACGCCATAATGCTCCTTATTTATAGCACGTCAAGGTTCAATTTCCTATGCAAGTATTTTTACTTTCAACAGGGCTTTTGAATACGCGATTGTACTTCTTTGTATGAAGTCATGGATCGAATTTCGATGCAGATAGAAAATACTTGAAAGTATTTCGAGCCCTGGTTTTAGGCCCTGGTTTTTTAAGGTGGACGTACTTGGAAGCCCTGGTACTCGATTTTGCAAGTACGACCCATGTCTAGTCCGATACGCAGTCGCTTCATGTAAAATACTTTTATTCAGCTGCATCCGGTTAGACTGGAAACCGACCCCAACATAGTTGGGAGAAGGCTAGGCAGATTATCAAATAGTCTGATCACAGATGATACCTGTGCCTGCATCAATGTTTCGTTAGATGCATCCAGTATTAAATTTTTTTAATATCATTTACTAAACTCAGATCAGAATAAAATTGTATTATTTTCGAACACAGGAGGTTATATTTTGGCAGCGGGATTGTCCGAAAGGGTTACCGCTACCCCGGAACATAAAGGGCTAAGGAAGGAACAAGGGTGGGTTTTAGTCAGTAAGAGTCTGACACTCCCTTCTGCTCCACCCAGAGCGGGAGGGGTCATTTGATGATTTCCCATCCTCAATAAAAAAGGAGGTTATTTGAACTAATAGATAAGTACAACATTTAATGTAACTGGGAGAACTTGAAATACCAAACAAAATGTAAGGCTCTACGAAAACCCACCAAAAAATAATTCTGAAACAAAGCACGAATTTTAATATTTTTTTATACGAATCCTCTCTAACCTACAAAACAATAAAAAATCTACTTCTTTTGTAACGGCCCCTATAATTGTATCACGTACCATAAACCCACAATACTGGGTGTTTGAATAAAAACAAAAACGGATTTATTTCTTACGCATTCAAATTAAGCTTGCCCACCATTTTTATAGCTTAAAGCATTCCGTAGCGAAAATAAACGTCCTTTATTTGGCACATAAAGGACTTATTTGGCACATAACGGAAATAAAGTTGGTTCATATGAATAGGTGTCGCTGTTTCACATAAAACCCTTTAATTTATACAAATGATGTATGGCGAATGAAGATATGTGAAAGAATGGTTATTTGATGCTTGAACATAGTTGCTATAGTTTTTCTCTGTCGTATGTACACAAGTTATACAATTCCAGTATACGCCGACTTCTCATTCTACGAAAAGCCAACACAATGCGAGGTCAGCTTAAACTGGAAATGTATAGCTTTATATGTCGCCGTATGTTATAAGTAGTCAAACTCAAACTTAAAGCATTTATTTCAAATAAACCAATTATAGGCACTTTTGAATTGTCAAAGGGTCGGTCAGTCAGAAAGATGAGGCTAGTTGCCCATTCCAAAACGTAGTACCTATGGAGATGAACGGGCAAGAAACTCTATGGACACTCTTTTAATTATTTTTTTAGAGATCGCAGAAAGCGATAAGGCCGCCCATTGTAGTGTTTGATGTATCTTTACTTGTTGTATTTTTGTGGTGTACAATAAAGTATATATATAACGAAGGTAGCTCTCCCATTTGGGATACCTCGTCATCAGGATCCAAGTTCGACATGGTGTAAGTACGAAATAATAGTCTCAACACTAGTTACAATCGTCTATTTGTTCACTCCCAATAACAAAGTAACAAAATCTTAAATAATCAAGGTGATGGAAACCGATTAAACTACGGAAACGCGGTAAGTTCGGTACAGGCTGGCAGAACGACCTCTCGCCCTCGTGTCCAACTCCAAAGTGTCCTCTCAAATCAAATGCGTTCAATGTCAAAACGAATGACAGCTGACAGCCGTCAAACATGCCAATGCGGTCAATGTCAAAACGAATGACAGCTGACAGCTGTCGAACATGCCACGTCCTGTACCGACCTCACCCAAGCACACTGCTTGACGTTTCCGACAAAAGATAATAGATGGCGCTGTACTAAATAAACGTTAATCAATAGCGATTCTAATAATTGTGCCTCTTTGTTGATTCTGCGACACGGCCATCTTGACAATTCACACGTCCTCGTGTGAAGCATCTGTAACAAGAATTTATGGAAAGTAAAACGTCCTTTGTTCGGCCTTCCTGACCAAGAAGGAAGATAAAGTCGGAAGATAAAGTCACGCGATTCAAACAACACAATTTTATTCTGATTCACATAGTCTCATCAAATCTTATAAAGAAAATCTTAACATTCAAATCACCACTCTTTAATAATCATCAATTTTCAAACCAATTCATGAAACATTCTGACCAAATCCAGTATGCAATGCTCTGTTCGGTACACAGCCTCGTCACACACAACACATTGCCTCTATCCGGCCAACTAGCGGGACCTCCATCCGGTACCCGACCTCAACACATCATATTGCCTCCATCCGGCAATCCAATGGGACCTCCATCCGGTACCCAACCTCAACACATCACATTGCCTCCATCCGGCAATCCAACGGGACCTCCATCCGGTACCCGACCTCAAGGCCATCGCCTCTATTTAGCACCTTAGCGATTACCTACATTGCCATGTTGACGCTGGTCACCAACCTTAAGTAAATACTCAGGCTTGCAGCCACGAACAACATTGCAATGTACCCAATCTGAGTCACTTGCATACTACATTTGCATCTTTTATTACCTCACCTAAGGTCCAACACCTTCATTGTCAACAGGTCTAGTCTCATCAGTTTTGCTAGAGTCATGGTCAGAGTCGGTGTCAGGGTCCTTGTCGTCAAAATTGTCGCTGTCAGGCATTTTTCGAAGACGGTCGTGGGCATACTTGTATGTCCGATTCGAATTGAGAGCTTTAAGTACATACCGGTCTCCTTCTAGTACCTCTATAATTTTGAAAGGCCCTTTGTATTTAGGATCGAGCTTCGTTTGGTTTCGTTCTTCGTTCTGCAGCAGTACAAAGTCTCCAATAGTAAATGGTTTTAACTTAGCTTTGGTAGAGTCAAAACGCACCTTATCGTAAGCTGAGCCCTTCTCCATATTCTCCACAGCCTGTAACCTTACCTGCTCAATGTCGATTTCGGGGTCGTCATCAACTACCGATAAGACATCTAAAGGCCTCGCAACCTTCCCAATCAGAAGTTCCAATGGGCTAGCTTGCGTGACTCGATTCATCGTGCAGTTGAGAGCCAGCTGCACGTCAGGCAAAGCATCCTGCCATGAGCGACTACTCGTTTCTATTGTAGTAAGCATGTTTTTCAATGTGCTCATGACGCGCTCCACCTGGCCGTTGGCCCTCGAACTACCCGTCGCTATTAGGTGGAGCTTAATGTTGACAGAGTCACAATAGTCTTTGAAGTCTTTACTGGCGAAACACCTACCTTGGTCAGCGATTACACGGTTGGGCGCACCAAATAGTGAAACACTAGATTTTAAAGCCCTAATACTATTAGCTGTGTCAATGTTAAGCGTATGGTGAAGTAATACGTACTTGGTGAAGGCATCTATAAGCACAAACACATATTCCTTCCGGTCATTCTTGCCGCTGAGTTTTCCCGTAGCGTCGATATGTATGGTGTGCCAAGGTATAGCTACCTTAGGAATAGGATGCATTTCTGCCTGTACCTTGCCAGAGTGTGACTTAGAAATTTTGCACGTGGCACAGCTGTCTACGAACTTTCGTACAAACCTCGTCATCTTGTCGAACCAGTAAAGTTCGTAAACCTTTTCTAAGGTCTTCTCCCATCCCAAATGCAGCAAACCTTCGTGTACATTGTTAACGATGGACCACCGGAACGCTCTAGGAATTATTGGCAGGCATAGAGTCTTACCACGTCGCTGAATTTTCCGATGCAAAACACTTAACCGAAGCTCGTAGGTTTTAGCCACATCGTGAGGAAGTTTTCCATCCTTCAAGTCAGATACGAGTTTTGAAAGCTCCCCATCCCTCTGCTGTTCTGCAATCAGCCAGTTGTCATTCAATTCGGCTAAATTAATTTGTTTACTGCTCACCTTCTCGAAAGGAGCGCTCTCTCCGTCGTCTGGTAATGGGTTTCTTGAAAAGAAATCTGCATGAGACATTCGCTTACCGCTACGATGAACAATGTCGAAGTCGAAGGCTTGCAAGAAAGCCCACCATCTGTGAACACGCGGCGTTAAGTCTGTTTTCTTACGGGTAGACTGCAATGAACTGCAATCAGTCACCACGTCGAATTTACGACCATGCAGATAATGTCGGAAATGTTTTACTGCGTTGACAACAGCAAGAGTCTCCAACTCGTACGAGTGATACTTAGACTCTGCAGCAGTTGTGCGCTTGCTGAAATAGGCAATAGCATGTGACTTACCTTCACATAGCTGAATAAGAACAGCTCCATATCCAATAGCACTCGCATCCGTATGCAACTCCGTCTTTAAGGCTGGATCATAAATCGATAACACTGGCTGACTAGTTAGAATAGAAATTACCTGTTGTCTTATGGTCTCATACTCGGATTTCCATTCGATCCGACCGTTACCGGAAGTCAAAGCATATAGCGGGGCCATAATCTGAGAAAACTTTGCTATAAACTGACGGAAATAAGACGCTAAACCAATAAATTGGCGCAATTGCGTCACAGTCTGGGGTGGCGGTAACAAAGTCAAACAACTGACCTTGCGAGGATTAGGCCGTATCTGCCCTTGACTGACTTCAAACCCAAGGTACTCTACTTTCTGTTTTAGGAAGGCACACTTTTTATAATTAAGAGGACTCCTAGTACTATCTGAAGTCGCTCAAGCGCCTCGTCAGCGTTTTCTGCGACGATGAGTACGTCATCCATGTATACTACAACGTAAGTATTCACCAAATCCCCAAGCGCATGAATGAGAGCTCGCTGAAACACTGATGGGGCGTTTCGAAGTCCGAATGGCATGGTCAATTATTCAAATTGCCCGTCGGGTGTCACAAAAGCTGTTCGCTCTATAGATTCAGTTGAAATGCGAATCTGGTGAAATCCTGACGCCAAATCTAAAATCGTAAAGAAATGACCTCCATGCAACCTAGCTATTTGATCAGAGATAAGCGGTAATGGAAAACGATCAGGTACTGTATTATCATTCAGTTCGCGGTAGTCCACACACATCCTATCTGTACCATCCTTTTTTTTAACGAGGAGAATAGGACTCGCAAACGGTGATGAACTACAGCGAATTATATTGGCCTTAAGCAGTTCATCAATTTTACTTCGTACAACCTGTCGTTCTTCGGGGCTCAACCTATAAGGGCGTCGATTAACAGTCTTATGAGGGTCTATGAGGCGAATTTTCATGGGTTCAGTGTCTGCAGGGGATGTAGGTACACCGGAAATAAAATTATTTTTGAAAGATAGCAAAATATCTAACAGTTCAGTTTTTCTTTCAGGGGGGATGTCTGTATCTATCGTGTCAAAGTCAAATTTACAGCCTACATTCACGTCACATGTCTGAACTGTCCGTATTTTCTCAAATCGTATCTTATCAGACGACATATGAACTACTAGACCAATTGATAAAACTTCGCGTCCAATCATGATTTCATGTCGTAAAAAATTGTCAGGTAAAACGTGGAAAAGAATTTCAAAAATAATTCCATCGATCTCAACAGTAGTCAAAATTTGTACAGTCGACCTTACAGAAGTCTGTCCGATACCAGTCAATGTTACATTTCCATAAATTCGTCTACCACTAAATTTACAAGATACAGATTCTTTAACAAGTGAACATTCCGCACCAGAGTCATAATAAAAATCGAATTGCTCACCAGAATGCCGTAAGGATCCAGCAGGCGCGTCCACAAGGCACACATCAACTCGCTTCTCCCTGGCAGGATCAACCGCCGTGCTGCTGCATGACTCCTTGGCGTTCCTCTTAGGACAGCTGGATGCGTAGTGTCCTTGTTCACGACAATTGAAGCAAGTGATCCAGTCGGCTTTCCCTGCTACCTGGTTACTCTTGCCACTGCTAGATGCCGTCGATCTCGATTGCTCTTCATGTGCTTTTTGGTCTCTTCTCAGGCGACACTGCACCGATCTGTGTCCTGGTTTCCCACAGTTGAAACATTTGAGCCCAGCGTTGGGCCAATTAGGGCGGTTCCTCTTCGCGTCAGGACCTTCACGTTCATCACCACCAGATGGGGCGCTCCTCTTCAGAAACGAAACAGCCTTCAGTTCCCGGTGTAAATCGTTGCGGGTTTTGATGTCCGTAGTAAAGGACAATCGCTGGACTCGCGTATCATTCTTCGCGATATGAGCTAGCACCGTCGCGACAGCAATCTGCTCTATCGTAAGGCCGTTCCATTTTGACATGATGGTTGTCATGAGGGTAGCTGCATATGCGGCCAGACACTCATTCTCCTTAGGTTTGTTTCCATGCAGATTGATTAGAAAGGAAGCGGTAGTCTCTGGACAATCATACCTGGCTATAAACAGTTCCTTGAAATCGCTCCATTTCATCCCAGGGTAAGATATGGACGACAGCCATGATGAAGCTTCTCCCTTGAGTGCGTGGCTCAAGGCAATCATCAACGATGCACCATGACTATTCGGATCGATCACACACATGTCCGCTGTTGCCAGCCATGCACGCGGGTCAACATTCCGTTTTTCAGGGTCAAAATCTGGTAGGCGAACATCCACAATCGCAGCAGGTGTTTTCATAGCTTGCACGATAGCCATAAAGTTTTTGTTTTGCTGCTCTAACAGAAAACGCCATTTTTCCATCTCTGTGTCACCTTCAAACACGTGCGTATTGTCTTTACACTTTTCTTGGTTAGCACTGTCACTTACAACACGTGGGGCGTTTGAGTTGCATCCCACTTCTGATAACGAAGGTAGCTCTCCCATTTGGGATACCTCGTCATCAGGATCCAAGTTCGACATGGTGTAAGTACGAAATAATAGTCTCAACACTAGTTACAATCGTCTATTTGTTCACTCCCAATAACAAAGTAACAAAATCTTAAATAATCAAGGTGATGGAAACCGATTAAACTACGGAAACGCGGTAAGTTCGGTACAGGCTGGCAGAACGACCTCTCGCCCTCGTGTCCAACTCCAAAGTGTCCTCTCAAATCAAATGCGTTCAATGTCAAAACGAATGACAGCTGACAGCCGTCAAACATGCCAATGCGGTCAATGTCAAAACGAATGACAGCTGACAGCTGTCGAACATGCCACGTCCTGTACCGACCTCACCCAAGCACACTGCTTGACGTTTCCGACAAAAGATAATAGATGGCGCTGTACTAAATAAACGTTAATCAATAGCGATTCTAATAATTGTGCCTCTTTGTTGATTCTGCGACATATAAATATAAATAAATAAATATAAATATAAATCATAAAACGTTCGTATTGCTTAGAGTGTGCCATTGTCTCTGAAAGCAATCGCTAACTTATTTCATTTTACAACTGATATATATATATTCTAAAGCCTTCAATGTGTATATGAAAATGATGTACTAACTTAAAATATTTTTAATTATTGCAATAAACCCTTTTAAGCAAAATATTTTGTTTTCTTTAAATCACAGCCGTAAGCTATTTTAATTATTGTCTATAACAGTCTCCTAATAACGACCTCTGGTCCTACATCGTGCCGATTTAATTGACAACTTGAGCAAACCAACTTTATTAGGTTAACAGAAGAGTATCTTACGTACTTTATTAGGTTAATAGAAGAGATCAATGTTCTTTAAGTATTTAACGATACAAGGTGTAACATAATTAACGCAAGGCCTCATACACCCCAATTAGAGTATTGAGTTAAAAATCTAATAACAAGGACCAAATGTTTTTTTAAATCTAACTATATTTTTATGAAAATCGCGTTGACCCTAGTATTACTTTATGCATTTAAAATTGAGTCTGAATGGCTTGAAATAAGATTTAATTTTCTATGGCTGGATCGGCGGTCAATATAGCAAAATACATATTTTAAAAAAAATACATATCGTATATTAAAAGTTACTGAAATCAATTCAGTAGTCAATTATGAACAAACTACTTACAGGGCTTAAGTTTATTCTGTTACACCTCGTATAGGATAGACCACTGCAGTAATATAAAAAACTTGTGTCCAAAGCGTCAGAACTTTTAAAACTCACAACGATATTTATACTACATAATATTTTTTTTTTAAGTTTGGCTAAAATAAGCTCTCAACTCACGTTATCCTGATGCTCTTCTATACGCCATTACCTAAAACATGATAGATAAACGACGAAAATAATTCAGGCGCATTCAAACCATATCTTTTCTACATAAAAGTGGGTGCGCAGACAATTTTATAATCCACCCCATTTAGCACACCAGGCCGATAATAAAGCACCCAGTTTCCCTTCGAAAGCTCGCCATTTTTCTCCGCAGGACCCCACATATATTAATAATATATTGCACTGTAAGAAATCGCAAACGCGAGGGTGGGCCGGCTAAATGCTCCTCGATCCCTTGCAGCAAGACCAAAAAAATATACGAAATCCCACACACGAATTTCAACTACATTTTAAGAGAGATAAGGTGTATTTTTGTCTGAAAAAATAGAGCACTTAATCACCGCTGTCTCTCGCATAATATGTATGTAGAATGGTCGCGTACTTAGGCCTTTTTTTAGCAAAAACTGTGACGCCTCGCGGATTCAAGATGGCCGCTCCATACGTATGTTGTTTTCGTGTAATTACATGCTCTTCAGAGTTCTAAATGTGTTTATGTTTGGCGAATGAAATTATTTGAAATTAGAACGTTATTGTTTTTGGCGCGAACTGAAATTAGATTGCGAGGGGAACATGAAAAATGGAGAGAAATGACAAAAAACGGGCATGTGTATACAAATGTTTATTTTTTGACACGAATAAATGATTACAAACAAGATGTTGCTGCGGAAACTCTGTAAAGGAATGTAAACGTTAAGGTACAAATGAAATCTTATAATGTAAATGAGTACAAAGCAAATTAAACTTAGTGGTAAGAGGTAGGTATATGTTATGGAGAATTAATACTAAATCACTGAAAAGCAAGCGAGCGTAAGGTCACTTAGGATATGCACAGTATCAGCAGGTCAACTGAAGGTGAAATCCTCAAGTGAAAGCATGGTCACATGATACTTTGGATGCAAAAGGCCTCATGTAATTTCTTAGATTAGATTATAATAAAAATAGATTATTAAATCTAGAAGCTAGGTTACTTTTTTAGAAGGTGTAAGTGTGTGCGTAAGATGTAGGTGTAATGTGTGGAGTGTCGTAGTGTAGTGTGTGTATCTGGTGTGTAATTTGTGGTGTATAATGTGTGATGTGTAATTTGTGGAGTGTAATGTGTGGTGTGTTCTTATAAGATTTCACTGGGATACTAATTCACCCAAGCATGGCGAATTAGCCACATCAAGATCGTTTCCAAAATGAGTTAATTCAAATTTCTGCAGTGAATTGTTGATTTTGAATATAGAACAATAGTGAATATTAAATCTCTGGTTATGTTGAATTACAAAAGAGGCACAAAGATTTACCAAAAACGAGTATTTTTCAAGACGCGTACAGGCAAAAAAATATATGAAGGTAGCAACTAAGAACGTTCTAAAATTAAACTAATGTGACAGCAGGTAACTTTTGTTTGTTGTAGTCAAATCTGTTGATTTTGACTGTTGATCAATTAGTGAATCATCGTATTTTATTTATCTTAAATTACAAGAAGACAAAAAGGTTTACTTACAAAAAAAAATAGTCTCGTAAAGGCACTTAAAAAATATGTGTATGTAGCAGCTGACGATCTAAAATTAAACTAATTTGACAACAGCAAACAAAATGTCCCCACATCTGTCAGTTTTTAAAAATCGAACAGTGAATCGATAGTTTTTGAGTGAACTTATGTGGTTTTAAAACATTGAAAGCAAACGTTTGGTATTGATTGAGTATCGACTTTTTGTTTGTTGAAATCAATATCGGATATCGGTCAAAAATTCCTGTTTGTTGTACGTCAGCTGCTTTTCAATCAACCGTGACTTACTTTTAATAATATTAATGATGAAATGATACAAATTATGTTCTGTTTATTAGCTGAATATCTATTTTAATAATACTTAAATTTTCTGTGAAAACCGTAAGTAATTTCATAAATGCTTTTGAAAAAAAACATTTTTGTTTGAATGTTTAAGAAGTATTCGAAAATTTGAAATAACTGTAACCCATGTTTTAATCGTTAAACAGTAAAACCAATAATATTAGTTTTAGTGGATAATTTTTCACGGAACATCATTTGAAATGCTTCGATAGAAAATATAATGTTAGTGAATAGGTTAGAATTTTTAAAACCATACATGTAGCCTTTAAAAATTGCAATTTCTCCATTTCTTCTTTTTATTATATTGTTACCTACTAGGTGTGTTCTATGTTAAAATAAGCGTCAGCGTGACGCGAATCTAGTAGAACAATTTCTATGAACACTTCATGGAAATTTTTCTACCAGAATCGCATCGCACAGTCGCGCCGCACCTGTCAGCACGAGCCTTAAAGTATCACTTACGGATCTACAAAATAACAATAGAAATCGGTTTTCTGCCAAATACATTTTCTTTTTTTTTGAAATATCTAACTGGAATAGAGAGATTGAGTGCCTATTAATATCTACTAAAGTCACTATGAATTCTGAATATTTTTTAGATGCCAAAAGTACACAAAATTAACATAAAATAGCCCAAAAATAAATCAGATTTTTCTGTTTTCTAAGAACAAACATATAATACCTAAATCAAATTCGTTTGATGTGTTCTAATTACTAAATAATCGGTTACACATACTTAAGTTGAAATTATATTATTAAATTATTAATAGACATACGAAATCAATCATAAAAGTGTCAATATTTGAAGCAGTTTTGAACTTGAAATCATATTTCAAACATATCACAATTTTATATTTCTTTATAATAAAAATACTATATTGAAGCTGTTTAACAGTGATCACGTCCAAATTTCATAATGTTTTTAAACTGTAATTTAACACTTTACTAAGAGCCTGTTTCATCACTTTAAAACAAATTAAAAAGTTTGGTAGCATAGTTATAAAAAAAAATTGCTAAAATATCTGAGTAATGAATAACTAATATTTTAAAAACGTAAAACTGTTATCTAAAGAACCAGAAACTACTATTTTTTAACTAAACGTTGCACCATTTTTTTTCTTTTCTCAAATTTTCTAATCATGACAAAACAAGCCCTCAAAATGAAAAAATCAAAAGAATCCAATACAATAAAAACCATTTACTATAATCCAATCATACAATCTTTAAAACACGAATCGATTCCCTGAAACCGATTGCAATCGATACTCATATCGGTATCGGTAAAAGAATTCCACCAGCGAAGTGTCGGCCATCCGATCGTGAGTAAATATTGGTCGATTTTGTCTTTTTAACCGAACGGCGTCCGTGGCCGAGTTAGAGGTTATTGTTCCATTTTTGAAATTCCCGCCGAATTTTGTTTTGTTTTTGACGTGTAATGGCGACGCGTTGAAACTGTTTTCGTTTCCAGATGTATTGGTTTGCACTGAAACAGAAGAAGTTGATAAATCATCTCGGATTTTGGAGTTGTTGTTTCACACGTCTAGGTTAAAACTTTTATTAAGGGGTTGATTGATTTGAGTTTATATATTATAGGAGTAGTGTAGGTGTATATTTTTCCTCAATCAGCACTCTTGTTGAGTACCTACTCATTGAGGAAAAAAGATAAAAATAACGTATAGATAAAATATCAGATAAATAAGGCGAAAATTTGTGTGTGGTTGGGAGTGGCCTTTTCACACAGTTCACATATAAACAATATTTTTACTGGAAACCATTAAGATACCTTTTATTTCATATTGCCCACATTTATCAGGGGTGCATAAATAGCCTATTCTCATATTAACAAACACTAGGACCCTGAACAAATATCCGTAGGACATACAAATATTGGACCGCGCGGGAATCGAACCCTTCACCCAGGAATCGGACTTTCACAACGTTAATTATCTTTAGTAACCAATACGAATGAGCTCAAGATAGTAGGTAGGTAATATAGAAATCCTCAATCATCTAATTCTATCATCAACTTTCTAACATTATTTTCCGCTTTGCAACTACAACCTGCGACCTAGAACGATAATTAGAAGGCCAATTCCAGTAAATAAAAACGTTCAAAATCTAGTCGCAATCTCATCTCACCGACAATCAATGTCAAAAATGTAGGCAAATTAGGAGTATGTTTGACAGATTGAGACTGAGATCAGACTGTGAACGTTCTTAAAATACGAGAATTGCCCATCCGTTTTAATTCCTTATTTGAAACTGGATTTTTCAATGGAAAAAGTCGGTTTTGAATCGAAATTGAAGTTGTTTCCTAGAATGTTAGGAAGTAGAAAAACAGTAGACAGAAAACAGACACAGAAACAAAAGCCGAAATCATCTAATAAATAAATGAAAATGACGCAGCCTCACGAAGCGGCATAAGTAAAGAAAACTAAAAAAACACGCGTCAATGGCGCGGGTACACAACAACAATTGTCAAGCAATTGTTGTCATTTTGCGTAGAATGCGCGTCGGCCGTATGGCGTGCGTCTACTCTCAACAAATAAATAAACAAAATTGTTTTTTTTACCTGTGGTCTGTTGCCTCGTGGATCGTCTGCGCCTTCGGAATTTTTGGTACTTTTGTTGAAATTTATATTCTAGCTGGATCATATTGTTTTCTTCAATAGTTGCTTCGGAATGAAAGTGAAGTTTTGATTTAGGATATATTAGAAATATGTTCTCATTTTTTAAACTGCACTGTATTTAGAGGATTTTGAACACTGGCATTATTTTAAGAATACCATATTTTAACTGTTTGATGATGTAGTTAATATTCACTGTTACATTTTGAAGTAATTTGGAAGCGAACTTATCGATCGGTGGCCAGATGTGAACTGAATTCGATCTGTGCTCGCAATCCTTTAACGATTCACATCCCCACTCTAATTTTAAGAATACATATTTACTTGACCACAATAAGCACAAAAATCTATCGCCAAACCAAAAAAGAATACTAATATTTTATTGCAAAAAGAATAAAGACTAAAATCCTTTGCAGATTTTAAAATGAGATACCAAAAATATTGGGTAGTAGTTCGCCAGCCAGTCTTTATAATATGTTTGAAAAAGAACTGGTTTTAAAAACGTTGCAGCTTTATATGTCTGGAAGTAAATAGGTTGCAGCGTTCTTGCTGCAGAATTGAGCTCGAGCGAAGGGTGTAACCCTTTGTCGCGTGGTCGCGCTATGTATAAATATATACTGGACAATCTTTACAAGGGAACCATCGGTTTGTTTTGTACCTAACCAGTTTAATTCGGTAGAAAATTTGCTTTGTAACGTTGGGTGATTGTAAAGGCATTATTCAATGGATGGGAAGATTACACCACGTTTGACATTGAGATTGTGTGTCAAAAAACCGTTATATCGCTCGGCACCAATGAAAAACAATGTAAACTGACTTAGCTGGTCCAACTATGGCCCTGGTCCACCATCTTGTTGATTTTCCTCCGGTTTGTTTAAAATTTAGGGGCATTGTACCTAGCAAAAAATACAATAAAGTCCGTAGGATGTTAGTACCCACTTACTTAAATATTTAAATCCTATGTTTTCGTGTTCCTATACATTATTTATTTAATTATAACGGTTTAAAACTAATCAAAAACAAAAACATCACACAATAATACACACTCTCACATCACTTCAAAAACTTTTTTCATAAAATTTTATGAAGTTTGTGGAAATCGTGCATTTCAGATTTTTGGCAGTTCTATGTGCTTAAAAGAGTCAACTTTGAGTTAGGTATAAACTCTATAAATAGTTCTCGTTTAAGAGATTAGCGTCATCATAATGAGTTCTTGTTTTTTCGCAACTACGGCGTACTTACCAGATTTTAATTAAATTGTAGTTTAGCTTTATCGTGCCTAATCCAACCAAAACTGATCTCAATTGTTAAATGCTTATAATATATTATTTCTACATTCGTTTTTTTACGATATTAGAAAAAGTAAAAGAATAAACATGAAACATCGTGAGAAAACTGGCATATCCTAGAACCAAAAAATCAAAGACATGTGACGTCTACCAACCCGCACTGGGCCCGCGTGGTGGATTACGGCCCAGTTCCTTTCACAGAAAGGAGGCCTATGTCCCAGCAGTGGGAACCCTTTAGGCTGACTATGCAAAAACAGGTAAGTATTTTTAGGTATTCAATATTTTATAAGAGGTGGGGACAATAAGACAGCAAATTAAACTTCCTTCTCTTAATGACATTCCCAGACTGCATATAAAAATGCAACTAAATAAATCCAGTTAGTCACTATAGCTAGTTAAAAATTGGCGGTACTATTAAGGGCTAATCTTTCAATCGACAGACAATTTTTATTCGTGGAATAAAATTGACGTCTGATAGAATTTGTATGGAAGAACTGTCAAAAAATCTAAATTTATCCTCGGATAAAATTTTCTGGCGTTGGAAAAATCTGCCCTTAATTTGATAAAAACCCTTTTTTTAAATTTAATGTGGGTTATTTGATAGTTACAATTACAAAATAATTCTAAGGTTTAGTACTGTCAGTGTTTTCAATTATTGTCGCATTGTCGTCTCCATTTTGTATACCTATGCTTCTAAAAGAAAATATTAAAAAAAGGAAATATGTGAGTACATTTTTTTAAGTCGTTAGTACAATAAAGAACACATTTTTTCATGAACATGTACCGCATTAAAATTAAGGAGATGATCACACACCAATCGTCTTAAATTCTGAATCAAAGACAAAGGACGATGGACGAGCTTTAGCGAAATTACTAAACCTAAAAATCTGTCCAGAAAAAAAAAACTACCTACGCATAGGCCGGTGCCTTTCTATAATATAAACACCGTTGCGGCCCACCACTAATCTAAATGCAAATCAAGCATCTGCATTACGTCGACTAAATTGAACCACATTGATTATACTTTTGTTTTCATACGTATGTTGTAATGTAGGAAATGACTTTTTTTATGTCTGCGGTCCCTTACTTTCACTTATTTTCCTTTATACCGTTTTACATATTGATTAAAAGTTAAGTAATTTCTTAACCTGTTTTTTATATGAATAATTATTAACTATTAGTTAAATTTCCCTGTCTTGTGCGATCTCTGGCCATATTTTCCCTGCAAATGATATTTCATTTGCAGGGCCAATATGGCCAGAGATCGCACAAGACAGGGAAATTTGGAATAAAAAAGGGGACGCCTTTGCCCAGCAGTGGGACACAAAATGGGCTAAAAAAAGATAATTATTTAAATCACGAAATACGACGATTTTTTTCACTTGTCGAAAGTAGATTTTTTAAACGTTTTCTTCCTAGCTACCTATTGCTTTGTTGCTACTTCCTAATGCCTAAAATGATATTGATTTGTCAAAACAAATCAAAATACATGTTTTATTTATTTAAATTCCACTCCAAATTAGGCTGGATAAAAACTTGAGTTCATAAAAGTCCATTTGATATTATGGAATTCAACGAAAAAATTATCAACTGAAATTTCAGCATGGCTGATTGCATTTCCACTTACATGGAATAGCGTTGAACTAGATTATACCCCTTGTTTAAACATGGCGTACGGACATGGGTATCGGTATATACCTAGACCTGCCTACGCATATTTATTGAAAATACAAATATATAATTTTCCAACAAAAAAAATACAACGGATTTTCAGTTTTTCTTATTTTTCAAATTTCCCGGAAAATTCTTAAATTTTCCTAAAAACTTTATTTGGACTATTACGATCATTTAAAAATCAAAATAATAGACAAATCGGTCAAGCCGTTTTTAAGTTTCGCTTACAAACGAACAGCATTTAATTTTAATTCTTATGTAGGTATTATCTTTAAAAATAAAGTAGACATCGCGGTTGGTTCAAGAATTTTACACTGAAAAACTTGTTTTAGATATCTACTCATCACAAAAATACAATACCTATTCTGTAATAAAAAAACATCCAATGTCCGTTTTAACGAACACGTTTTAAAGGCCACACAAAAACGCTACAAAATGACTTATGCTCCTTTATATACGTTATTATACCGATATCGGGATCACAATTGGCAATTCAAACGCTCCCCAGTCTAATTCGCTCATTTCGACCGAGCTCCGTGCAAAACGCAGCTAATGCAATCATGTAAAAACCGGATTCTAAAAAACGGATACAATAATTTTATTAAGCCACCAATAATGTTTGAATGAAACAGGTTTTTCGGAACGAGGGTTTCTGCAGCGCACAGGTACCGCGGAATGCAAACTTCGAGCTGCAGATCACCAAACGGGTTCCGGGACGTGTTTTTGACATTGTCCTCAAGAATGAAAGGGGTAGCCGAACAATCATTCGCACAAATAAATACGGCAGCTGCAGGTTGCAAAAACTGGTACCTACTGCTCGAAAAGAGCCGTATTCGTTCATTGTAATATTTCAATAACCATTTAATACAGTACAGACTCTTGATATTGTTAAACGATAATCCAATGGATTCAGTGGTGTTGCATCTCCAACCGACATCGTTGCGCCATTTTAGGAGTATAATAAGAATTCTAACGTTCTTTTAGCGTTCCATTTGTAAATTAAATTTAAAAAATGGAACGCTTTTTACACAAAGGCGTAAACGTCATGCTTTGTTTTTAAAACTAACACTGAATGCCAAGAAAAGAAACGTGTTGTGCATGCGGCAGCGAATTAAAAAAAACAAGCAGACATTTTTAAAACAGCGTAATATTCACATTTTCCTACTAAGATAACGCTCCGCCGAGCGAAATATGAAAGGAGTTATCAAAACAATCTCGCGCGCACTAAATCACTGTATATAAGGGGAAGAGGAGTCCTATTTACTCGGAAACGGACAAAATAAATGTTTTTATTACATAATGCGAATTTTCTCAGTCTCATTCTAAATGTAGGATCCACAAAAATAGTCCTTGGCGTTTAGAATATAGAGTCAAGTTTCTATTGTAGATTTTTTGAACATTGAGGCCGTTGTTTGTTAATTACAAAAGGACGTTTTTGTTGTAGGAATAAGGCTTGTTTTCGTTTGTGAGGCGTGAGGGCAGATGGTGGACTTTGTATATAAAAAGGTATGGTGCACAATTTTAAGCAGAGGGATTTGGTGGCGCTCGACAGCCCAGTGGCTTTCGTCGCTTACCTACCTCTGCATTTGAGTACCTACGGGCCGTAGGTAGAAAACTCTGCTTGAAAACATCTTTTATACAGTGATTGTGTGTGAAAACTCGAGTTTCTCTTTGTTTTACAGGGTGATTGCTTGATGAAACTCTTTATTATACTTATTTTAAATGACTATTCTGCACAATACTTTGACATGCTAAATAAATTGTGTGTTTATGATGTTATTTTTAACTAACAAACCTCAAATTGTAATTTTAATTCGTAATTATGCAATTAATAATGTAAATAGTAGCCTAATAATCTCTGTCCTGTAATGAATGGAAAAGTGCGAATCATCACTTTTTTTTTTCTATAGGCGATTTGCACGAGCTGGCACGTTTTGAATTCTAAGCAATAAAATATGAAAAAGGCCATAACGCACAGAAGTGATGATAGTTAAATATTAGGTATCGAGCCGGATGTAAACCAGCGAATTAAAGAAAGGTATAGGTGCAATCTGGTATATTAACTAACGATAAATATCACAAGAAACAATATTATATATACTACAGCAAGAAAAATTAAAAAGCCAAGGGTTGGACAGGCATTAAAAAAAACATTAACGATCAGTCCTATATCTCTCAATCTGACCAAGATTATGGCTGGACTTTAAAAGAGACTGTGACCTCTGAGTTTGTTTCGGCCTTTCTTCTAAGAGTAGTCCATAAATAGGAAATTCCGACCGTATCTAGTTTTTAAATTACGATTGACATGTAAATGTGTTTGTAAAAACCTACATACAGAAATAAAATCATGTATTATTAAATAATTTATTAAATCCAGTTAAGTACGTTTAATCATCACCATTACGTAAGGAATAGGATAATAATAAAGCCTTTATTTACTGATAAACTAAAACTAATCTATATACACACATCAAAAGTGTCTAGGGATCAACATATATTTTTGCAATAACTTTTCTCCTGATTGATATTAATTAAAATGTTTTTTAAGGATTCATCAAATAAAGTGTTTTCGTTTGTCACAGTAACGATAAACCAAGTCACCTTTGCATTAATAAAGAAATTTGCCATTTTCCTAATAAAGGGATTTTTGACATTTGAACCACTAACACAAAAGTTCGAAAAAAAGACTGAAATAACAGTTTTCTCTAAAATTTTATTGGGTAACTTAAACAATTAATAATCCGTGTTTCTACCGCGAACACTAACAACACAAGAACATCGGTTTGGCATACTCAAAATGAGTTCATCCAGATCACGCTGTGGAATGGCCGCCCATGTTCGTTGCAACAACAAAAAAAGGTCTTTTTGCGACTGGATACCCTCCATATTCGGCAGAGCTCTTCTCTGTAGCATATCCCATGCATGCTCAATCGGGTTCAAGTCTGGCGACTGAGCAGGCCAGGGCAGGACATTGATGTTAGCTGCGGCGAGAGTCTGTCTTACAACTCTTGCGGTGTGCGGTCGTGCATTATTATGCATTAACTGAAATAAGGGACCGATTTGCACTTGTAGAGAAACGATGACGTCTGATACAATCGTCTCAGCATAAATTTGAGCGTTGAGGTTGCCTCTGATCCAAATCAACTCAGTTCTTCCACCGATCCAAATACCCGCCCATACCATGATGGTTCCACCACTATAAGGATGGACTTCCTGGCAGGATTTTAATCGCTGTTGGCGTCCAGGGGTTCTCCAGTGTCGTATACGTCTTGTATCCGGTCTCATACCAAAACGAGACTCATCAGAAAAGCACACGAAACGCCATTGTTCTTCTGCCCAATTTCTGTGTTCAAGAGCCCATTGATATCGAATCCTACGATTGTGCATTGCTATAGGTGGTACCCGTAGCGGTCTTCGGGAATGAAGGTTCACTTCATGCAAGCGGTTTCTGACTGTTTGGTCGCTAATTAAGTTCCCTGAAGAGTGATGAAGCCTCACGGCTAACATCATGGCGGTTATTGTTGGAGCTCTTCGAGTTAAGATTTGAATGTATCGGTCTTGTCTCCGTGTGGTGCAGCGATACCGTCCTCCATGGCGCTCAGCCACGGTACCAGTGCTTCGGTAACGTGTCCAAAGTCGACTGATAACACTCTGACTTGTATTCAGAGCTAAAGCCACAGTACGTTGCCGGGAACCAGCTTCTATCATTCCCACGGCTCTGAGCATTTCTTCCCGGCTTAAATGACGTCGCCGCTCCATAATAACGTTGGTTTTAATCAGTAGTAGGGAAACAGTAGCACTAATAATGTCTTCAATGCGTTGTATGTTTTTATAGGGAAAATATTGACAGCTGATTTTCATCTTTTACTCGAATTTGATTCACAGTTCCTGATTCAAATTATGAAATGCACCAAAAAGGATCCATATAAATTTATAAAATCATAAATTTATTACAAAGCCACATCTCAATCTCAAGAAATCCGCATAAAAATGCTTGATCCCTAGACACTTTTGATGTGTGTATATAAAATTCAAAATCCTGACATGAAATTTGGAGGGTGTGTTCTTTGTGAAGAGTAGAGGTATCCACTAAGAAAGGTTTTCGGAAAAGATGGTGAATGGGAGGATGATATTTCACGCGGACGAAGTCGCGGGCAGAAGCTAGTTACAATATAAATAAATTAAGCAAATAATAACAATTGCTCTTCGGTGATTAACGCATAGGGCTCGCTCTGGCCTTTACTTGGCATGATCTCGTGCATCACTAGACCACAGGGCACCAGATGTCTCAACTATGTCGTCGCGTTGCCCCAGCGTTTACTTCCTCAACTTCTTTTAGATCCATCTCTAATTATCTATTCTGTTATGGCTTCAGACTACTTATTATTCTGATCACAGAGCTTAATTATAACAAGCCCATCTCCATTTTAGTATTTTTGTATGGAACGTCCTTTAGTTTGGTACCATGATCCAATAAACAAACTCATCCTAACTCCTCGTCGCTTCAGGCAACAGTAAAAATATGATATTCTATGTATATCTCGTGTAAAACAAATATCTTTACAGATCAGCGTCACTCGTTAGCGCTTCTGGCTAACGGTTCGGGGTTCGATCCGGACAAATGTAGTTGGGAATTCTGTCAGAAAAATCCACGATGGCGGTAGGTGGGATCGTATCTGGGAAGTTAGTGTGCTGTGATAATGTTTTGACGAGGTATTGAAGTTCACATAGGACTTGTTATGATTGAGTCCTATAATTTACTGACCGTTATTAGTTAAAATTAAGATTTTTGTATACCGCAATAATGAAGCAAACACCTCATAGCTTTGCATAGTAAGTAGAGCCTCCCATATGGAAAAAGCTATCACAGGTAAAATTAGCTTAGAAATCTATTTATATGCCCAGTTTGGCAATTAAAAATGCCATTGGTAAGTAGAACGATTCGTTTGCTATGCTACATCTATTGCGATTCTAGGGTGGGAAAGCCTTAACACCTACCTGGCAATGATTCTAGATAAAGAAGAAATTAACTCTTTTATTCTCTGTTTTCAGTTTTCCGCCTTAGACTCACTTAATTGATTCGTATTCGACCACAAAGCAAATGCTTTTTTTTAATAAAATTGTTTGCCATAAACCTAATTAAGACTCCCGTAGACTGGTGCGACTATAGTAGTACAATTTCTATAAAAACTTCATGGAAATTCTTCTACCAGAATCGCGTCGCAGTGCCGTGTCGCGTCTGTTGGCGGGGAGCCTTTACGTTCGTTTAAAAATGAATTATACCTATTTTACCATAACAGTTTGTAAATTACTTTAAAAGATTTATGAGACCCCGATTCCCAAATTTCGACCCCCATTCAATGCAATATATTCAATCACCCGACATATTTACTCCTGACATCTTACTTGCATAGCGTCGAAAGTGAGAGTGCAGGGCAGACACATCCACACCCCCTGCCGTCGCGCCTCGGAACTAACGATATCGCTCAGTAATCGGCCTCTGTCGGGCATCGAATCCAGACTACTATGGATACACTAATTGTATTGGATTGCGGAACATGTGTAGCTTAACTAGTTTGGACCGCGATTCCGGCTGGGCGTGAAGATTTTTTTTTTGTAAGTAAGCCAGCTATGTTATTCTTTGGGGTATTCAATTAATTATGATGAGTTAACTCCAACTATTGAAGAATTCCCCTGCCCTTATCTCAATTTTATTTGAGGTCGGCGCAATATTTCTTTTTCTTCTATACCTAAACAAAAGACAAATCGTTTTGCTTACCAATAGCATTTTCATTGCCAAACTGGCCATTTAAATAGATTCGAAAGCTAATTCTACCTGCTTCTTCCATAAAGGAGGGTTTATTTATTTATTTATTTGGGACAAACAAACAGTAACACATTATATCTGCGCAAATAATATAAAAAAAGATATTATATAAATGTGAAACTCACACCGTTATCCACAGCATATACAATTTAAATAACTTTACTAATGAACAATCTATGCGAGTAAGACTACAAGACTGTTCAAATAACTATACATCAGAATCCTTAAGTTTTTTTTACAAAGCAGAACGAAATCTATTTGCTGACACTGAGAATAAATCTAATTCTGAAGTTTCTGAACAAAAATCATTATAGTTTTTGCACAAGCGACGTAGAGGCGCCCGCAAACCAGCATTGGTGCGGCAATGGGACACAGCAAAAAGAGGACGTGCGCGCACCTCTCGTCTAATAACAGTTCTTGGGACACAGTAGCATATTTTATTAGTAATCTCAGAGCAGTTATACCTGTTATAGCATACGTCGAAAAGAAACATAATTTCTAGATATAAACGTCTAGACTTCAGACTCATTAGATTGTATTTATTAAGTAGATTTTTACAGGTTGGGAAATTGTGGGAGCACCTATAGTGCATCGATCTGAGGAATTTGCGCTGCACTTTTTCTAGCATCTCAACATATTTATTATAAAAAGGGTTCCACACTACCACTGCATATTCGAGTTGAGATCTAACTAGTGCTTTATAGAGATGAGAATAAGTGCTTGCGTGTTTAAATTCAGTAGCTGATCTCATAACAGGGTTTACTATTTAAAGCTATAAGGTCTTTGTCTTTGTACGCAAAATACGCGCATTGACGTGGAGTTGCAGACACCAGACCGTAATACCTAAGGTCCTTGCTTCGTTATTGGTAAAGATGATATAAGAGTCTTGATTTCAACCAATAATATCATCTTGGTTTTAACTATGTAGTCTATGTATATCGACTTTCACACAGGGGAATTAACTATCTACCAGAAATCGTTTGCTAATTGAACCATGATTAAAACTTTTATAATAATAGTTTGTTAGAATTAATTGAAGTCTGTAAAATGTCTAAACTCAATTAGATTGTTTACTATTTAGCGGCATTTATAATGGTTGGTGATTTTTCGAAAAATGCTGAAAGTCAGCCATGATTTTTAATTAATATGAATAAAAACGTTAATACCAGGCCCGTATTGTAATTGCATATCTAAATACCTGTATCAATAAAACAAAAAGATATCGGGACAAATATTTTTCATTACACTTTCATAACGCTTTTCCAAGCGTAACTCGCACTGGTTCTCTCTCGTTTAATATCGTACGTGTGATAATCCCCATAGAGAAATGAAAGTATAAACAAAAACAAAGCGCCCGGACCCCGCCTATTCTAACCTCAAAACATAACTCTTGCTCATAAGCCCTCAGAAACAAAAAAAAAACGTTCGCAGAGACCGCTCCAATTATAAAAGGCAGTCGCCCCGAAAACCCTCGGCTTTAAAAAAAAGAATAAAAAAAAGTTATTTAAATAAAACCCGGCGCCCACGCTCTGTGTCGCATAAATTGCCTTCATTAATTTCCGGACCCTGCAAAATATTGTCTTGAAAGGATAATCAAATACAAAAACGTGGAAATGGCGGTGCGTCATTTCCATAACATTTCCCTGGCCCGCCCCGCGCGCCCCGCTGCCCCCTCGCCCGTTTTTCGTCCCCTTTTCCGGTCCCTCCGTCCCCTTTATGAGTCGTCCAATTACGACCCAACGTCGGAGCTTAAGGCTCGCATTAGAGAGAATGGTAATGGTCGCAATTAGATGTATATACTATGCAGACTCACGAGGTTTTATGTACCATTGTTTAAGAAATTAACTTAATTTTTTTAGCTAATCTCGGGGAATTAAGGGTAAATGTGTGAGCAAGCACGCCTGGCTTCTGTCGCTAGATTCAACCGTAGGGCGTGAACAGCAAAGACTTCCCACAATTTGCAATTTGCACCTTAAGAACGTTTTGCTCTCAAACTGGGCCCATTGTCGTTATCTATCTTCGAAGCAATGCGTTACTTTTAAGTGTGGCGTTCTATCAAGAATCTACTCAAAACTTATGCTGATGCTAATCCTAGTCAAAATAAGGCGCTGCAAAACAGGTTTACGTTCAACACTCAGTGGATACTGCCGCATTTTCTTTGATTACGATATTTTTACGATACTTACTAAGAACTATTATGACCTCATGATCTCTTCTTCTTAGCGTGTCGATAGCAATCTAAATGGACTCGGCCCAGAATTCGGCTACCTGTATGGCGTCATCATTAGCGTCCATCAGTTCATGATGATTTACAAATAGAGAAGGGAGGGGCCCGTGGCTTAATAATAACAGCCGCACAGGTCGATCGATCAGGTTAAGCTACACTTGCCGCGGTTGGTCTGTGGATGGGTGACCATCTTTATATACCGAGACCCCTGCGTGCCTCGGAAAGCATGTTAAGCCGTTGGTCCCGATTGTCATTCGTGGATCTTTGACAGTCGTTACGGGTAGTCAGAAGCCCGAATTTTCGAATGCCTCAGTTGAGGGGTCGCGTGTTGCATCCTTTACGGATCCAAATACTTGTATAAACACTTCCACACTATAGGAATAACGGACAGTCCCCTGTACAGAGCTTGCATGGAGGCTGATGAAACCGTTGCGCATGTGCTCTTTGAGTGCACAGGCGTCACCCAGATTAGATCAGAAACCCTCGGGACACCCAAATCATACACAGATGTTCTCAATAAACCAGGAGACCTAATCAGCTTCTGGACGGAGGTGGGCTGGTTGGAATAACCACCGACGGTCGCCATGGCCCACGCGCAATGGTCCATTTGAAGGACTAAGTGCGGAAACCAAACCCATAACATAGAACATAGAACATAGCAGGGAGCAATGGTAGCCCAGTGGTAATGGCGACTTACGAGTTATTATAGGTCATAGAGCTAACAAAAACAGGTGCCTTACTTTGTGTAAATTATTTCATCACCACTGCTCTCAAAATGCTGAAGGAAAACATCTTGTTGAAACAAACCGGCATGTCCTAGAACCAAAAGTTCAAAGGCATTTGATATCTACCAACCCACACTGAGCCCACATGGTGGATTAGGCCTTCACTCTCGGAGGCCTGTGTCCCAGCAGTGGGAACATTATAGGCTGATTATATTCAAATCGCAACTGTCATCCTTTGATTGTTGCATGAAATGGCTTGAACACGATAAATTAAGACTGTGCCGACCGCACAGTGGCGCCCTCATCGTTTATTTGGTTATTTCATACAATTTAGAATGAAAATGCAGAAAATAAGTACGTTAAGTTGTGCTTCACAAGATTATACGTTAATATTATTAGAAGCGGTAGTTTTATATTGTTTAGTTTTATTATAATCCTTAAAACGGTATATAGTGGCCACTTTTATACGTTTTAAGGATTATAATGAAACTAAACAATATAAAACTACCGTTTCTAATAATATTAACGTATAATCTTGTGAAGCACAACTTAACGTGCTTATTTTCTGCATTTTCATTCTAAATTGTATGAAATAACCAAACAAACGATGAGGGCGCCACTGTACGATCGGCACAGTCTTAACGTAGGGTGTTAATTAACTTAACAATTACTTAATCAATTTCTCGGACTGTACATGCATCAGCAAATCTAGTTTATCGCTACAAATAAAAGCGCCTATAACCATACAAATTCAAGTACCCATTCCTAATTCAATTAAACATAAAATCAAATTAGGATCTTCGAAAACACATACTATTACCTACATACAAAGGGCAAACACAGTCGCGTAGCGAATTCGTTTCGAAGCTGCGCCTAAATAAACATAAACATTTATTGGTTGTGTTTGTCCCCACTTAATTAATTTTCTCATTTCCTATGAGCCCTGAGGTGAGGTAAAGGATTTTCGTTGCCCTGTTTGGTTTTGGAATCATGTTATGTAAATTCACTGAAGGGAACCCTTATGTAAACGTGGTAGGTACTCTCTGTGGGTAGGAATGAGGCACTTTGAAGCAAGTCATTATTTTATTTATTTTTATTTTATTTTATTAGGGAAATCAAACAATTGTACATTTTGTATTACACCTAAGTATACAATAAAGTGCGTTAACGCACAATCAACAACGTTTCCACATATTACTATAAGTATTACTTTACTTACATACAGTGTGGATGAAAGGTAGGGCTCATTTTTATATTAAACTTATTTATTAACTATAGTATAGTATAATATTATACTATAGTATGTATAGTATTTATTAACTATACTATCTATATCTATACTTATAATAATCTATACTAATAATAAATCTGTAGAGAGGTCAATTCTGTACATGAAATATATTTCCAAAATAACTATCAGCGGGTGATTAGTGATCGATACTGACGCCAAAAATGCAATCAGTAAAATTTTTGTCTGTCTGTCTGTATGTTCGTTATAGAAACAAAAACCACTCGACGGATTTCAACGAAACTTGGTACAATTGTTCTTCATACTCCTAGGCAGGTTATAGTATACTTTTCATCACGCTACGATCAATAGGAGCAGAGCAGTGAAGGGAAATGTTGGCAAAACAGGATTTCTTTTTAGGTGAAGTAGTAATAGGTTAGTAGTAGTTAGTAGTAGGTAAGTTTTGGTTAATTTATGTTCAGTTTTTTTTAAGATTAAGTAGGTAAAAACGTAGGTACTTTTATTAATTATAGGTATAGGTAGGTATTATTAATTATAGTATTTATAGTTATTTAGTTTTAAGTGAAGTAGGTTTTATTATATATTATTTTATATATTAGACGTAGTTATATATTTTTAGTTATTCAAGCCCCAAGCGGACGCCGGCGTCCGCCCGCTATTGTCTTGAAAAACGCGTTGAATGAGAAATACGCGTTCTCAAGAATCAGCAGAAGAAAGAGCACATCGGTTAAACTCTATGAGAGTTAGTGCCTCAATTTCCGGAAGTCATTATTCCACGCGGACGAAGTCGCTGGCAAAAGCTAGTAGTATAATAATATTTTTCTGTATGTTAATCTTTTAAGATACTTTTGTACGTCAATATTTTGTTGATCACTATTTTAAAACTAGATGGCAATGGTTAAATTAGGTAACTGACGTTCAAACGTCAAAAGTAGGTATATGGATAAACAGTCGCTAATCACTACTTAACTTGAAGCAACGGGGTTTGTATACTGTAGCCTGGAAAACAAATGTGTATTTAAACAAAGCTTAAAACAAAACATATTAAAATCATTACATCCATTTTGGGTTTTTCCGTTGTCAGGTTATTAAAAACAATGGTTCATGTAATGCCATACAATTTCCAATCTAATTATCTTTGTGTGAAAAAACAAACTTAATTTAATTACTGATAAAACTCGCGCTCTAGATTATAGAGTTCGACAAACTACCTAGTAACTTTCATATTGCACAAAATGTATAGATAAACGAATATGAAAAGTTTTTCCACCACAAAATATTATTCAAATATTCAGTCATCACTGTATTTAATTCCTTCAAAAACTTAATGCTACATAGAATTTTATCTGATAAAAGTACAAAAAAAAAATGTTTTACTCTATAAAAATAGGTACTGGATTTTCAAAACCAGGTTTTATCATTTGATAGCTAAAATGCTGTAAAATATTTTCTATAAAAGTAAGTAATAAAATATTGAAACCTCATATAAATATTATGAGAACTATGCGGGAGAAGTCGGTGGATGTTTTGAAATAGGTCATGAAATTAGATTCTCATTATCAAAAGTATACCAAATAGGATCGAACTCATGGCAACGCAACGCCACGTATCACATTCCAATCCAGGTTTTAACCGCTGGGCTATTGCCGCTTACGTTAACAAGGTTTCGAGTAGGTTCCATAACTTTCTATACATACCTACGACATTGTTTAAAATTAAACCACAGCATTATAAATTAATTTCGAAACTATTGACGGCGCATCTTGTCTTTTGAAAGCGGTCCGTTCACAGTTATTTTACCTCCAACTTTATTTGTAACGTGGATAGAGATCAAAATGATTTTACCAGACTCTTGTGTGACGGCAACCCAACATTAACCTTATTAAAATGAGAATAAAGATCACTGTGATTTGGACAGTGATGCAAAATCAGAGGTAACAAATGCCATGGAATTAGTATGTACTACATCAACAACACCCCCTGCCAATTCCATTCGAGCACCAAAAGGTCCTTGTAGCAGTGTCAAAGGAACTCTAAAATACTGAATGAAAAAAAAACGAAATAATTACTGGTTTATATAATTTTAAGTACGAGTACTTTTAAAATTGTCTGTTATTTTCACGGAACACTTATAAGTAGCAGCGGCCCACTTTACCCGCATAAGTGTTGATCCCGTGGGAACATCAGGATAAAAAGTATCCTATGTGATATTCTAATGTTTAGGTAAGCTATATTACTGTAAATTCGTTCAGTAGTTTTTGCGTGAAAGAGTAACAAACTTTCGAATTTATAATATTAGTAGAATCATGTACCTACTTCTAAAAACTGCAATGCTATTCTATTAAAATCTCACCGTGAAAACTTAGGTGAAGTGAGCTGTCACTCAATCTGATGTTAGGGATTACCCCTATTGATAGCTCAATTCACGCTCACTTCACCGAAGTTATCACGGTGAGATTTTTCCAGAATCGATCGGCTGATCGGCCTACATAAAGCTTGAATGATTAAAAGTTATATTTCATCAGTCATTTGTTTTCCTTTCCATTGTACAGCACATAGGCTGAGGGGATTCAAACTCAAGCTGGTATTCGTTGATGAAACGAAAATACACGAAGGGAGCCGAAGGCCAACGCGGGTCGTAGATGTTGGTTTTAATTTTATGACCAGATATTTTAGCGTCAAAACCGATTTTTAAATAGCATTTATATCAACGCTATGCGCTCACCCTATTATGCCGTATTTATAGCGTAGCTGCGTGTAAAAAAATGGAATTATTAGATTATGAAACCGCGCGCCCAACTTCAAGTACGGTATTAAAGCTTCGACCCCAGAAACTGTAAGCTACGTGGGCTACGCCGTAGTCTTCAAAGCGTAGCTGTAACGTAGCAAAGACGTAGAAACACACCGAAGCACACGTAAACGACTGCCAAGCTGTTGCAGTTTTTAAAAGAAGAGTAAAAAAAACACTATCATTCCACTTCATCTTAGTTGTGTAGGTATGTATTTATCATTTTGATTATGTTATATTTATTAAAATTTTAGTGTTATTTATTTTAGAAGCATGTATGTTTATTTGAATATATGTAAGTATATTCTCATAATTGTTTTTTAGTTTTATAAGGTGAATTGTTTAAAATTTTATGTATTTTTTGTCTCCTTTACTCTTTCACACGTAGTACATCTCTCAATCTATTGTGCTATCGCAGGTATGCTGCAAGAGATATCTTATGAAATAAGCATCACCTTTGTACCTAATTTTCTGTTCTGTTGTTTCTTGTCATTTATATTGTGTATATAAATGGTAAATAAATAAATATATCCGCAACTGAAATTAGTGTGAAATTGTGTTACTTATTTAAAGTGTAATTTTGAAAGTTTTTATCTGCTATTGTTTAGTATTATTTCTATCAACTAACTTACAAAACTTGATAGAAAATGCCTAAATCATAAAGTTTTTTCGTCCAGTCAATAAAACTACGTCCTGGAAATCGAACAATTTCTTTTTTCAATCTTTTCTTCAGATTAAATCGAGCGTTTAACAAACTCATGCACTGTGATATTTTCTATGTTAATCTAAAAGTCAACCGCAAGTTTCCAAAATTCATCATATTAAGCGAAATGCTACACCATTGGTACACCAATAGTATTATTATCTATACCTACTCTATGTTCGTCCACAGCAACCTAGTCTATGCTCTATGGGGGAGGCCCATGCTAAGTAATTTACGAGCTAATTTTATGGTGCACGTGGTTATAAGTGTCGCCACATAACGCTCGTTTTTGCATATGCTAGCGTTGCATTGCAAACCTTTATTTATTTCCAAAAGGGGAGGGATCGTAACGAGTCGTCCCTATGCACACATAAATACTAATAAAACAACGATCTCGACACTCGAGAAATAAAACTTGGGTTTATCAACCGCGTATCAGAAAGGTACACTTAGTAAAATTTTAGGGTATGATAGAGATAGTGCAATCCACGAAGACGCGCCCCACTCTTTTTCCTAATGCTTACAGCACAAGTAAGCAACATTCCACTAGTGTTTTAGTTTTGTCGATATACACTAATATTATTAGTGGCTAATTAGTGTATATCGAAAAAACTAAAACACTAGCGGAATTGACTAGCGATAACCCGTAACGATTAGGAAGAAGAGTGGGGCGCGTCTTCGTGGATTGCACGATCTATACACAGACAGTATTTTAGCTACACTGGCGAACAAGGTTGACGAATATTTTATTAGACTCTGGGCTGGCAGACATTTGCGTGCACATGTTCAAGTAGCCAATTAGTGTATTTTTAAGTTTTTGCTCGTACTAACATAGGATAACTTCATACTAACACTATTTAGTCTAAAATAAAGAGTTTGAATTTGAATTTTGAATTTGATACAGACCATCAAACTGAACAACTGATGATGAACTACCTACATAAGACCAACATCGTAATCGAGAAAAAATAGTCAGCCATCCCATACATTTGTGTCGAGTAGGTATTGATGTTTTGCATGTTAATATTTTTGAAGCCCGATTTTTATAAGCCCGAAAGTCTGACAACCAATCTTCCCAAGGGGTACCGTGTCACTTAGTAGATAGACTAAGGAGGTCAGATAGGGAATCGCTCCATGTAAAATTCTGGTATTCAGTTTCATCATTCGGTTAAACTGGAAGCCGACCCCACATAGTTGGGGAAAGGATAGGCAGATGATGATATCAACCTAAATAAAAAAAGGCAAATATTTTGACCGCAAAAAAGAAACAAGAAATTAAAATTACTTTTTATTCGAGAACTTCCATCGGTTTCTTACTTAACTTCAACTATATCCGTCATCCTGCATACTTATCTCTTTGTTGACTGTAAATTAACGCCATAACTACCTACTTGCCAAGAGGATCAGCAGCATCCTTCTATCTGCTAAGAAAAATACACTGTAATGACAAATGCACCTACAAAGAGATTGATTGGCTATCGTTTTGTTAGAAAAAAACAGAAAAAGGAAGTATTTCCTATTATGTACTGTTTAAAACTAAAGGCAACGACACAAACCGAAAAAATACCCCTTTCGCGACGACCGACCAGATTGCAGATTCTCATTAAAATTAGGAAATAACATTGTTTTGTTGCTCAGTCAATCGTTCACCAAAACAAAGTAATCCTTTATTTTATTTGCGACGAATTGTCAGCATATTAATTCACACATCGATTAAGATTTTTGTTTCTGTATCATGATTTTCTTATGCCTAGCCTGGCATGGCAAAAGATTTTCGTAAGCGGAAATGATTTTGAATCTTATGATCATACCCTAAGTCACATTTTGTTGATCTGATATCGTCACAAAGGGACTTGCAATGCTTTGCCGTACCACGCCAAGTCGTGTTGCCTAGTGTACGGCGGCCTTTTCAATAAAAGTCTCTTGACTTTTATGTCCAATTGGTTATAAAAATGTATTGTGTAAACACACAGTAACTACACCACGTTTTAAAGAAACTTCTCTTTGTTATTTTCCCGCAGCTTTGCTGGCGCGGATGTCGGTATATATCCCACGCGAACGTACTACCGTCATTTAAAAGTACCCTATATGTTAATCCAGCGCCCTAATTACGTAACACACTATTACTCTCAATTTAAATCATTTTGAAGCATATTGCTAATCCATTGCTCCATATGTTCGAAAAATGTGTTTGCTCAACAACGTAAATAACGCAATGAATGTTGTTGAACTGTCAAAATGAAACCCATTGCTGCTGATGGTGTGTTACGCAATTACCCAGCAGGGTATAAACTATCTTTGTGCACAATTCCAGATAAATATACAAAAATTCTTCGTTGCTATTTTAATATAATTATGTTTAGAAGATACACAAGGACGTATAGTTAAATTGAAAACAAACACAGACTTTCAATTTAAGTCCACGTCCGTTAAAAACCATAACCGTTTCACAACGCCATTTTCCAGCACAATCAAAGTAAGCAATAAACATACACCCACATAAAACACAGCACACCACACGATGATATAAAACGCACACACATCTCCACAAATAGGCTAAACTCCAGTAAAAAGCTGGCAACATTTGCATAATGACTTTATATTATGCCCGCAACTCCAGCGCAGAATTTTAATGACCCGAGCAGCGTTTTTGAGTTTTTAATGTAAGCAAACATACGAAATGTTATGTAAGAGTTGATAGGATGTGCTCGGTTGGTTGAATATGGCAAGTTTCTTTGTAGACATTCAACTTTTAAAATCTATGCAAATAAATAAAATTGAAGTATATTTTTGTAATGTCAAAATAACAGATTTCTACTAAATGCTTAAGAAAGTATATACATAAGGTACGAATAACAAAAAAAAAATAAAATTGTCTGTCTGTTTGTTTCGGCTAATCTCCGAAACGGCTCGACAGATTTTGACGGCACTTTCACTACATCTACCAACCCGCACTGGGCCTGCGTGGTGGATTACGATCCATTTCCATATCATAAAGAGGAAACCTGTGTCCCAGCATTACATTACATTATAGGCTAATAAAATTATGCTACATGTCTTTGAATTTGTTGGTTCTAGGATATCCCGGTTTCGTCACATTATTTTCCTTCACCGTTTTGAGAGCAGTGGTGATGAAATTAATACAGAAAGTAAAGTACTTCCTGGGTTCGAACTGACGACCTACAATTCGTAAGTCTGAGCCGATACCGATATGTGACAACTAGCAACCGGCACTGGGCCCGCGTGGTGGATTACGGCCCACTCCCTTGGAGGAGGCCTGTGTTTCAGCTGTGGTAACATTATAGGCTGATTATGCTAAGGTTAATTTTACTTGCACCTTGCCAACATTTTGAATGAATATTATTATTTCTTTTAAAATCCTCGTATTCATGGACCGTACCAGTCAAAAGTTATACAACATTAGTTTTAGTATTTGCGAAACCCGAAACACGTGTCTAGTATTTTTCTATAAAGAATATACGTACAAAATTTCAAAACTGTATCATGAAAAATAACAAAGTTATAAGCTTGTTACCTAGTTGTCCGTACAAAAACATGCTCACCACGCGGGCTGCCCCCGCGCCGCCCGCGCATGCAGCGTCGTCTTGCGCTCATTGGTTTGGTAATAATTTGGCAGTAGGTATCTAACCGTACGGCGCGGCGATTGTATTGTAATTATCTGGTGATAACATTTTCCATCGCACTTGCAGGCTTTGGACTGTCGGTACTTAGTGTTGCTCGGTGTCCAACTTGTAATCTTCTTTAAATGTTTATGGGACAAAAAGTAACATGGTGTAAAAATTATTGGAATCGATTCAGTTACTTATTCTAACAAACTATATTCAGGTTTCGCAAATACTAAAAATAATGTTGTATAGATACATCAGAATATAACTACACAATACTGCTACTTGGTGTTATCAAACACCAAATTATTTTATTTCAGACGAAATATTTTACTTACCCTCTTCCACGCGCCTTTCTTCGCTTGGAACATTAGACCCTATATTTCCTTTAGCTATCTACAGTATCACAGTACCAATTGTTTCTTTTAATATCTATATTTTCAGAGATTTCGTGATGAATCAGCCAGTTGTTTTACTATTCTAAAATTATACAGGGTGACTGGAACTTCGACGAGCAAACTATTAGGTACTATAGATTCAGTTTATGATTCTGAACCCACCTGCGTTGAAATATTTCGTCGGTTATTGCAAAAGAGGGCGGCGTCAATTATTGGGTAGGTTGCGTGGAGGCCCCAACAGCATCCTGAAGATATTGGTTGACAAGGTGGACAGCCCCTTTATTATCTTTGTGGGCCTTGTAGATTTTAGATTTGTAAACCATTTTTTATTTTATCAAGTACCTGGTACTTGTTGACAAATTTTTTTTTTTGGGATGCGAAATTCATCAAATGACCCCGCCCGATCAGGGTGGAGCAGAAGGGAGTGTCAGACTCTTACTGACAAAAAACCATCCGTGTTCCTACCTTAGCACTGTATGTTCCGGGGTAGCGGTAACCCTTTCGGACAATCCCGCTGACACTCTCCTCCCATACCTACTATAATTAGAAAACATTGTAAAAGCCAGTTATTTTTAAAAGAGTAACCGTGGAGTTTCTTGCCGGTTCTTCTCCATAGGAAACGACCAATTGAAACCGTGCACCTAGCTTCTGACGTTTCATAAGTGCCCTTGTAGGGTTATGTGAAATAAAATATTTTGATTTTGATTAGGCACTGGATGCAGAGGCACGTGCCAATATGTGTTGAGCTACGTAGTTATTAGTTGTTGTTCTGTATGGATTGTTTTTATTTTTATATGTGATCCGCAATAAACGGTATTATTATTTACAATGATTATTAAAAAAAAATGCTGTTTCATACATTTTGACCGTGTATGTATTGCACTTTTCAACATAGGCAAGATAAAACAGATTTTTTTTTTGATGACAAAAAAATTCTTCCAGAGGTCTAGAATCATGTGTTCAATTCATGGTTACAGTTTGCGCGGTGTTGTGTCTCCCTGGCACTCTGTATTATATCTTTCGTCAATACTTCAGTACTTAGCCTACGTATAGCTATTAAGAGGAAATGCGGGTGGTCGTTTCTCCATAGAAACGCTCTCGCCTGTTTTTTTTCTGGTTAATGTCCACTGTTGCAGTAATTAAGGTTCAATATTGATTGTAGGACTTCGTAGAAAATCACAATACGTCTTTATTAAATGAGGATTTATTCCGTACTACTTTAATGAGCAAGACAGACAATTATTAAGCAATGAGTTTTTACAGAATAATAAATATTAACTACTTTTATGTCCCAATGTTTTCCTTTTTGATGATACATTATTTTTATAAGCACTAGAACCCTCAAAAAATGCCGATTGAAACCGCTGTCAACAGAGGCCTAGTGTAGAAATTTCACAACTATTAATGAAAAAAGAAAAACATAGGGACACAGTATACATATAACCTTCTTATTCTATTTATGAAATATATTTTAAATTGGTCCAATATTGGAAGGAGAGGCGAGAGTCAAACCTCGAATTATGACTTTATACTTAGGCTATATCAAAAGTCTCTCCGACCGCATTTCCTCTTAAATACCTAAATATATCCGAGATTTTCGTCATAACAATCTCATTAAAAATAACCTCATTACGTATCCAGCTCCACATTTACATAAAACAGCTATTATATAAAACACGTATTATGTGAACAGACAAGGGTAAATCCCTGCGATTTACGTCATGTCGTTAGTCATTACGCATTCCCGTGAAGGCTTTGAAGGCAAAATTACTGGCCCTTGAGGGGTGGTCCCGAAGTGGGAGGGGTGGATAATAAATGACGCGGCCAGGCCCAGAGGGGCGAAGTTGCCAACTTTTTTTGACAAATTGCTGTAAAAGTGCGTGCCTCTAATCATAAGGGGTTAATGTGGGGGGAAAGGGGGTGAGTTTCCATCTAATGCTAAATCGGTGTGCTTTGTCCTAATTTCTGTCGGTGTTATATAAAAGGGTTGTTGGTTATATTAGGTGGAATTCATTTTGTTTTCGCGGAATCATGTTAAGTTTTATTTGTGTTGGTTACCTACAGCTTAGAATTCACAACTTCTAACCATTCTTTAGTAATTCATCTGCCTAGCCTTTTCCCACTAAATTAGGATTAGCTTCCAGTCTAACCAGTTTTAGCCGGATTCTTTAGTAAGTATGGGCTTACGAACTTTAACGTCTTTTTTAAATCGTTTCGCCTCGTTTTGGTGTGCCCTAGTAATTGAATCAATGAATTTCTGAAAGCAATGGAGCAGAAAGATAAAAACGATGATTGTCAATTCATTCATATTCTTCAGAAATCTATTTTGCATTCACTTTAATTTTTATTCCTTTTTGTTTGGTAAATAAGTACTAAATATAGTCTACTTCATTCAGTAAATCATAATCAATAATTGTCTTCGGTAATTCATGAATTATGACTAATTTATTATATTTTAATAATAATTCCAGCCTATTATTTTCTGATTGTACAGACGCCAGCACATCCAGCTACCCGAAACTGTCAATTTTTCCCAATCAACTTTGAACCTTATGCTTTAGTGATAAAGTTGAAAATCTATTAAATAAATTTTACAGATTGGATTAGTTTGATCTGGCGTCTGTAAGTCACTGCTGGGCACAGGCCCTCTTCTCATACAGAGAAGGCACGAGGATCAGCACGAATGCTCAAGACGGGTTGGGTTGGATATTTAGTTTTTGTGAAATTAATGTAGATCACATACCTGCATAAACGTGTGTAACTACTTCCCTTCTCATGTGAACAATTTACTCGTTCATGCGTCTTCATTCGCTCAGTCGAAATTATTATTAACTAGCTTCTGCCCGCGACTTCGTACGCGGATCCTGTTGATTATGCCAGCGACAACGGGGTCGTCAAAATCGAAGATCTGAAACGTCTGATGTCGAATTCTAAGAGCCCGGGGACGGGAAAACAACGGGATGCGCGAGACGATTCGAGACGTTCCAGATCTTTCATTTTTGTAAGTCAACAGAAAATTCCCATCAGACTAAACAACTTTTGCTAAGACGTCATTCCTATATATGTTGTAGTGTCGCTGGGCTTTGGAGTTCCACAACAGGTGTTCCAGATCTTCAGATTTATTCTCACAGCAGAAAATGCTCTTCACGTGGAATAATTTTTGCTATGGCACCATTTTTATATATATATTTATAGATTCTAAGGCAGATCTAAAACTGTGTACGTAGGGATTTACTTCATGCAACATATTTTGAAGCAGTGAAATCAGACTATTTGTTCAAGTGCGGAAAGTTTTGGTTTCTAATATTTGCCTGATCTTGATAATTGGATACGAAATATATTTGGAGAAACTTGGGGTCATTTTCACACAATAATGAACCAATAAGGTGGTAAACTTGGCCTTGCACTTTGAATGTTGGCATAAATGGGCCTCTTGAAATCTGTTTCGCACCAAAAGATCATTTGAAAGGCATTGTATACAGATGTTGTCCAAGAAATGTTTTGACTGTGGATGGTCACCAATTAGCAATATTTAATAATAATAATATTAAATTTTTGATTTTGAAAATTTTTAAATATTGATTTTGTAATATTTCAATATGTACTTTTCCACCTGAGCAACACATACCGTTTGTTTCTTTTTGCCATTTAACAGCTTCACAAAAAGTACAATTTTGAACCATACCTCCGATGGCGGAATACGTGGCGTAGTCAATCAAGTCATTCATAAGAGTATACGTAAATGCACTTCGTTCCTTATCAACCCAAGGAAGGTTGCCACGTCTTACGGCTATATCTCTGTGTATATTCTTCAGATGATATGGACATTCTGTTCAGAGAATGTCGAAGTCGATCAGAATTCAAACGTTCGTTGCGCTCTTCTTCTGTCTCTTCATGCCGTTCTCCAGCAATTCTTTCTCTCTCACTTTCTAACTGATTATGAATATTATGTTGTGTGTGTGTTCGGGACAATGTATGATAATCTCGATCACCAGTTACTCGCGCATCACGTTCATCACTCGTTTCAAAAGACCTGTTAGTAGATGTGCGAATACGCTGAGAACGCAGGCGTGCTTCGCGATCCGAAGAGGTTTCCACGGAGCGAGTTGCAGCCTGATGTTTTCGAACAGCATCAAGTCTCTCCTGACGCTCTTCGGTAGATTCTTGGGATCTTATGATCCACAATCTTTCAGCTCCTTTGGAACATTGGGAAAGATTTGACCTCTTTCTAGGCATGGTTATAGTTTTATTGTGAATATACCTGATCAATTAAAATCTAAGTGACTGCTCCCCTGCGTTACCGGGTAGGCTACCGTATCACGAAGATAAATGGCAAAGGAAATTAAACACTCAAATAACATAAGCCCGAAGGCATATTTATTGATAAAGTAAAAAAAATAAATGGGAGTTTTGACCAGTAGAGTCAACTTTTCAATGATATACCATCGTCACCGAAAATCAGTCCTAAACTGTTACCGCCTTCACCGCGTGGAGGTACTCCCAGCTTATGTTATTTTATAATTATACACTGAAATTAGTGATAGCTTTGATTTCCACATCAGATGTTTCTGATTTTCGATTTTTATAAGTCAACAGGAAACGCCCATCAGATCGAACAACTTTTGCTAAGACGTCATTCCTATATGTGTTTTGGTGTAGCTGGGCTCTTGGAGTTCCACATTAGGTGTTCCAGATCTTCGATTTTTATAAGTCAACAGAGAGTTCTCATCAGATTGAACAACTTTTGCCAAAACGTCATTCCTATAAATGTGTTATGGTGTAGCTGGGCTCTTGGTGTTCCACAACAGGTGTTCCAGATCTTCGATTTTTATAAGTCAACAGAGAGTTCTCATCAGATTGAACAACTTTTGCTAAAACGTTATTCCTATATGTGTTATGGTGTAGCTGGGCTCTTGGAGTTCCACAACAGGTGTTCCAGATCTTCGATTTTTATAAGTCAACAGAGAGTGCTCATCAGATTGAACAACTTTTGCTAAATCTTCATTCCTATATATGTTATGGTGTAGCTGGGCTCTTGGAGTTCCACATCAGGTTTTCCAGATCTTAAAATTTATTCTCTCAGCAGAAAATGCTCATCACGTGGAACAATTTTTGCTATGGTACCATTATTGTATCTCTTATACTTTAGCTGGTCTGTTGCGGTTCTGCGTCAGGTGTTCCATTTTCCAAAATAAATTATAGCCTATATGTTGCCCAGACTTAATACCTATACAACAAAAAAAAAATCATTCAAATCCGTCCAGTAGTTCCGAAGATTAGCGTGTACAAACAAACAGACAAACAGACAAACAGACAATTTTTTTTTTTGGATTCGTGCTCTATTACTGTTTCTGAACCCCCCTCAAGTATTTTTTTTTTAATATATTCAATGTACAGACACAGTTTTTTTACTGTTTTATTATATGTATAGATAATTAATTTCTGTGACAAAGTCGCTACGTGACCACAACACAAACCATTATTGAAGTCTTTTAAAAACATAGTTTTTTCGTGCTAAACATAGGCTATGTAAAAGAGTGCTACAAGGCGTGATCCTAGGCCCCAAAATGTTTCTTAGTGTAGGTACAGTTTTTGATGAGATTAATTGCGAAAACCTCAACTTCCAACTTCAGATAACAGTGGAGTTTCTTGCCCATTCTTCTCCACACGAAATCTTCATTTTTTAGAATCAATTATATTTTATTATAAAGAGTTCAAACGTGCCTTTTATGTGCGTAGTTGAAACAAATACTTTGATATAAGTTCGGACTGAAACTAGTCAAACAATTCTGACACGTGTTCCTATATAAAACCGTATAAACAATAAAAAACACACACGTACTTACCTTCTAACACATACCCACCCAATTCTATTTCAGTGCATTTTAATCAAGCAAAACACACGCACGGCATTTTAAACATATACCGTAACTCCCCCTTCCGTAAACTTTCAATACATAAGCGCAGAGTTTCGGAGCAAATGGAATATTCATACAACCGTTCCGTTTACGGCCTTGTAAAGGGCCGCATAAAAATTTAGAGGCAAAAAACGAGTACATCCCTTTAGATGTACTCTTGGGATGGAGCTGAAGTTTGTAATTGAATTTTTGCCAGGAGCCCGCAAAGGGCCGGCCTGCTTAATTTGTCGTGCGCGGTAAAGGGTTGACGCGTGTGGTGTTCGGGGTAAGCGGACGCGGGATCTGATAAGGATTGTAATACCTACTTATGTTATTACGATTTCCAGATGGTTCACTGCCTCATTGGTCAAGCGTTACTGCTGAGCATAAGATGCTGCGTTCGATTTCTGTAAACCCAATAAACCCACCAAACCATAAACCCAAATAATCCTATTTTTCTTTCTTTCATTATGTTTTAAGGCATACAGAAAGATCAATACACGTCCAGTCAAAAACGGTTTAAGGTAGCTAGTCGTATTAAAACAATACATTCTATAGTATTGAGATCAAAAATAGTCAAAACTCCAAGTGAACTCAAACTCAAAGCAATTAAACCATTTACATGCACTTTTGAATCGTCATAGAGTCGGACAGTTAGTCGAAGCTAGTTGCCCATTCCAAAACGTATATCTCTACGGAGAAGAACGGGCAAAACACTACAAGAACACTCTTTTAAATCAAGATATGTATTACAAAATCCTAGGTACATTATTCTAAAAAACTAAAGTACTTACTTAAGACTCGCTAGCCTCCTCTAACTTAAATCCCCACACAAGATACAAATTATATTGTTGTAATCAAAAAGAAATATTCCATTTTTTACCAGAGTAAGGGTTGTTTGGGCCTCCTTTTTTCGGCCTACGTGCTAAAATTTAATTCGGGCTTTCCGGATTATGTAAAGGTACGTTTGAAATACATAACCCCTTTTTATCTTTGGTGAAATAATAAAAAAAAAATCGGTAACACCTTTTATAAAAGGCGACACATTTAATTCTATTAAGTTTTTGTAAAATGTTTTGTAGATGAACGTTTTTTTCGTTCGTTCGGTGATTCGGTGTTTGTTACTGAAGGTGATATTCAGGTTTTTTATAGGTTTATCTGGGTTAGGTATTATCACAGAGCACTTACACGCCTCAGTAGCCTCAGATAAAGGTGGCGCTGTCAACACCTGCCATAAAAATCAAGCGTGTCACCGCTTACTCGCACTGCGACATAAATGAGGACGTCATGTAGGAACTAAGAAAGTTTTGAATGCGAATATGACAGTTTTGCGCTCAACGCATTTTCGGCGGCAAGAATTTTATGAGTACTGCTGTCTTTAGACGCTGCTGATGCGATTCTGTGCTCTGTGGCTAGTAGTTTTATACGATCAAGAGCAAAGTTTTTAGTTTTAGTTAGAGCAGAAACACTAGAAAGCGGTGAAGATTGGACGTATTTGAAGGCTAAAATCTTTTTTATAGTTTCGATTTTTCATTATTTTGTAGTTAAATAAAGTAACTATATATAAATAAATAAACTTATTGCGATTATGTTTTTATTAATTTGATTGGTACTTTTAACCGACATACCTAATCATGACTATGTAAGTATGTATGTTATAATACCAGCGAAGGAATGTTGTATAATACCTATAGGCTTACTAAATGTTAAAATTATTGAACTGTTGGATATTCAGATTTATTCCGTTCTAATACCAACAACTAATACCACTGGTATTTGTTTCAACTCATATTTATTTTCTATTCCGAACGGATACCTACCACTCAACTCTCGGCGCTCGATCGAGATTTCAAAATCCAAGAGTGTGCTTTTATTTACCTACGCATAGCATTTAGATAATTATCACCTAGAAAACGATAATAAGGTGAAAAAGTCATATCCTTTTTATGTTTTGCGTATCAAATTTTCTTCCATTAGGTACTGTACGCAAACGTTATATAGAATTATACAAAGTGTTAAATAATTAACCCGTAAAACTTTAAGAGGTGTTTTAGACCATCGAACTGAAAAACTTTCACTATGGAACCAACTCTGAAATCACGAAAAAAAAAATCAATTGAAGTTTTGTATTAAACAGCAGATTTTTTTTCGTGATTTCAGAGTTGGTCCCATAGTAAAAGTTGTTTAGTTCGATGGTCTAAAGCACCTCTCAAAGTTTGTCGGGTTAATTTTTTAACATAAATTATAGAAAACAATTCAAAACACAAATCAACTCAAAACCTTAATTTCTTTAAGTGGAAAAAGGAAGTTGATATCGAGTTGCGGCTTTTGTTGATTGAAGACTAACGTAATAAGTGGAATGCATTAGATGTGTTTGCTTACTCAATAACCAATCACTTAGCATAAGGGATAATTTACTTTACTTCTTTGCCATAGGGTTTTTTTCCAGCACCTAGGTAGTCATACATGACCCTGATGATGATGAGGAGGGGCCCGTGGCTAAATAATAACAGCCGCACAGGGCGATCGATCAGGTTAAGCTACGCTTGCCGCGGTTGGTCTGTGGATGGGTGACCATCTTTACATACCGAGACCCCTCCGTGCCTCGGAAATCACGTTAACCCGTTGGTCCCGGCTGTCATTCTTTGATCTTTGACAGTCGTTACGGGTAGTCAGGAGCCCGAAAGTCTGACAACCAGTCTTACCAAGGGGTATCGTATTACCCAGTAACTGGGTTGTGGAGGTCAGATAGGCAGTCGCTCCATGTAAAATACTGCTATTCAGCTGCATCCGGTTAGACTGGAAGCCGACCCCAACCTAGTTGGGAAAAGGCTAGGCAGATGATGAGGTAGTCATACATGAAAGCAATGCAGGCATGTCCTAGAGCCAAAAATTCGAAGACATGTGACATCTACCAACCCGCACTGGGCCCGCGTGATGGATTACTGATCACTTTCTCTCATAGAGAGGAGGCCTGTGTCCCAGCAATGGGAACATTAATCAATCAATCAATCAATCAATCATTTATTTTGTTAAACATAGGTATGGTAACAGATAGTATTATTATAAGCTGATTATGCTAAGTAGTACCTATCATCGTCTGCCTAGCCAGTTTTACAACACCGTGTATTTTACGTGGAGCGACTGCCTATCTGGCCTCCAGAACCCAGTTACTGGGTAACACGATACCCCATGGTACTGGTACTGGTGCTTTACAGAACCTAGGTATATATCTTACTAGATCTGCCCGCGACTTCGTCCGCGTGAAATTTTTTGTACACCGGACCCATCCCGTCGTATCGCATGCGAAAACTTCTGACTTTTTTTTCTTTTTGCTCAACTCCTAAGGGTCCTAGCGTGATGTTTAATAGCCTATAGCCTTCCTCAAGAATTGGGCTATCAAATGCAAAAAGATCGATACTTCCAGAGATGTAGAGCTTTCAAAAAAGAAACTCTTCAACTTTATAATAATAGTATAGATTAAATAGCAATCTCATCGTCAACAAAACTGGTAATGATAACAAAATTTTGTGAAAAAAGTAAGTTGTAATTTACAACCTTATATGCTAACGTTCATTTCCGAACAAACCAAAGTATATTATATAACACCAAAAAATAAAAAAAAAACCTTAACACAATTTCAGCATAAAACCCCTATCTCCAGTTTTAAGCCCGACAGCCTAAAGTGAAGTGACAAACAAAAACCGTCACTCTAACCCAAAAATAAACACAAATATAATTTATTATCTGTGGACCAAAAAAAAAACGTCACGCAATCTTACGTTACGCACAAACAGAGCCCTGCTTAAAACCTATCCCGGCCTTTGCTTTTCCATTTTCCACCACCAACAATCTCTGAACCCACTCTCCCCTCTCTTCGGTACTAAAAGTGCTAAAATCGGGGTTGTTGTTTAAAAAGAGGGAGGTCGGGCTAAAATGGACAGTTACCCCGTTCAGCGTCGTATGACAGATGATTATCTACGGGCGACATCAAAGTGAATAATTGGAATTTAGAATAGGCATGTTTTTGGAGTTTATGGTAGCTCGATACAGCGAGCTTGTTGATTATGTTGTAGTGTCAGACGGCGGGGATTTTTTAGTAATCTGAACTAGCTATGCTTTGATCTTAAAAAGGTAACAAAAAAGTGTTGTGTAGCTGCTTATAAGCCAATGCATTGAGTTCTATACTTTTAGCTTACATACTCTATTCTCTATATTCCACACTCTCAACCCGTGCACAATACCAATATCTTTATATCAGGTACCTCTACCTATAAAGTGCCCTATCTAAACATAATATTATCTACAAAAGTATTTAAAACACCCAAACGAAAGTACTAACACCTACACATTAAAATTCTTTCACCCCGGGCATGCCCAAAAAACAAAAGAAACGCGTCCATGTTTTATAACGACTACCTAACACGAGCGGTGAAAATGAAAGGGTACTAATTAATTCTACAAACCACACACACACGGACAAAAAAAAAGCATAGACATCTATCTATAAAAATGACCACATCAAAAAAATATTCGCATATCAAAGGGATGCTCAAGAAAGATAGGCGAAAAAACCCGTACCTACTGAAACAAAACCCCGCCCTCCCTGCAGGTCTCAGCGGCCGCGTCTCCCCTGCCTCGGGGGAGGCTGGGGCACGCACATGCGTATTTTTCCGCCCCCACTCTAAGCCAGCCTTCCATTTTGTTTTTGCGTGGTCATTTTTTCTCCCGTTTTAGTTTCGCTAGACAACTGTTTTAATAGAAGAACAAAATGTAATGATAGGTAATTATAGTCTCATACGATTTCTAAACTTAGATTTAGATTATGATAATTGAGTTTGTGTTCAGAAAAACCAAAGAGAATTTCGCTAGTTATAAAAAAAAAACTTGAAAGTATGATTATTCCTTCGTCCGCCATTCTACCTCCTACAGTTACAAAAAGCTACTTAGCTTAGCGTAGCTGCATTTGTTTTCTTTTCTAGAAACTTCCATTATTCCCCTCATCCATTGTTCTGTAAAACGCTTTACTTACAATCATCTTTTGGTGGATTATACCTACTGGCTAATGGTATACAATTTACCATGAGGTGTGTTTTTAAGAGCCTCCACGATATTCATATTCATATCTTCATTTGCATTCCAAAATCTAATGTCTGCTGGTGTTACAGTGGCTTAAAGCTAAGGTATAATTGCGAAACCTGTAGGTCACAGCCAAAACTATGAAATAAATTCATAATTAAAACGAAAATATAATTAGGAAAACAAATTAACAATTTAATTTTTTTTAATTGATTGTGTTATTTTATTGAGAACTAACGGTCCGTCCCGGCTTCGCACGGGTGGAAAAAAAATAGCCTATAATAATCAGTGATAATGTAGCATTCAAATGGTGAAAGAATTTTTAAAATCAGTCCAGTACTTTTTGAGCCAATTCGTTACAAACATACATACAAATCTTTCCTCTTTATAATATTAGTATACAGGGTTACTGGTAACTCGACGTATTCCTTGCAGGACGTCATTGTAGGGCGAAAATGCAACAAATTAAGCCACCAAATGTTCTACCGAAATTCAGTAGTTTTTGAGTTAGTAAGATTTTTAGTTTTTTTCATGAAAAATCCCAGATTTAATAATTTAAAGCTAATTTGAAAGTTTTTTACGGAGCGAATGTACTCAAATTTATATTATTATCATAGTTGATGCCGTAGCAAATCTTTGTTAGTAATTTATTTATTTATTTATTTAAACTTTTCGCACAAAAAGGTACAAAGGCGGACTTAATGCCTTAGGCATTCTCTACCAGTCAACTAAGGATGGTGAAGAGATTAGATGGCAGGTGCTTCAGTTGAGAGGAACAATGAGAAAAAAAAAACCTGTTAAAACTAGGTACACAAATACATAAATAGCTTATATACACATACATACTATAATATATATATATATATATATAATTATATACTAATGATATATATATAAATACTTATAAATATATACACATAAAAATTCGAGAGACAGATGTTGAGATGACTCTTCACTACTTGTGTTGAAAATAACTCTGCAATTTCCGCTTAAATGCATACCGACTGGTAGCCGTCCTGATATCAAGAGGAAGCGCATTCCAAAGAAGAATGGACTGAATATGAAAGGAAGAATGAACAAAGTCAGAAGTATGAGAAGGACAGAGTAGTAGAAGATTGTTAGAAGAACGCAAATTCTTAGCAAATTCAATTCAATTCATTTCAATTCTTAGCAATTAAAAGTTCAAAATGCGTAAAACCTTGGCAAATATCACTAATCAAACATTAATTTTTTTGTAATTTGTACATCTGGCGTAGTATTTTTTTTGCACTAGACAACATATTTGATGAAGTAATATCAAAAATTAAAAAAAAAATGTTTGATTAGTGATATTTGCCAAGGTTTTAGGCATTTTTGAACTTTTAATTACTAACAAAGACTTGCTACGGAATCAACTATGATAATAACATTTTGAGTAGGTACATTCGCTACGTAGATAATTTTTAAATTGGCTTTAAATGATTTAATCTGGGATTTATCAAAAAAAAACTAAAAATCTTACTAACTCAAAAACTACTGAATTTCATTAGAACATTTGGTGGCTTAATTTGTTGCATTTTCACTCTACAATGACGTCCTGCAAGGAATACGTCGAGTTACCAGTAACCCTGTAGATATGTATTAAAAGCTTTGGCGCACTTTAAACCTACATTCTGTTTAAGGGTCCTCTTACCAGTTTATAGCCAGTTAGTAAGATAACCCCAGCGCAACCCGTAGTAAAAAGATTAGGTATCCATGTACTTAATCTTTTTGAGGGGCTCATGGCTAAGTAATAACAGCCGCACGGGCTGAACGATCAGGTTATGGTACGCATGCCGCGGTTGATCCGTGGATGGGTGAACATATTTATATACTGGGTCTCCTCCGTGCCTCGTAAAGCACGTTAAGCTGTTGGTCCCGGCTGTCATGCGTGGATCTTTGACAGTCGTTACAGGTCGTCAGAAGCCTGAAAGCCTGACAACCAGTCTTACCAAGGGTATTGTGATACCCAGTAACTGCGTCGTGGAGGTCAGATAAGCAATCGCTCCCCGTAAAATACTGGTATTTCGACCTCAAAAAGAAAAAACGGAACTTTTATAGGATCATTCTGTTGTCCGTCTGTCTGTCTGTCTGTCAAGACCCTTTCATCTTGGGTATACGTGAAAGAATTGAGTTTAAATTAAAACCATATAATCGGGTCTACAAAGGTCCCTTGAATCTGTGAAAAAATCAAACTTCTAAGTTATCGTAACATAAAAAAAAAACGGCCGCTTATGCCGCAAAAAACGTATATTTCGACACTCTCAAGGGAATAAAAATTTATAGGTTACTTTCCGTTGACTTACAATCATGAAATTTGGCAAGAAGCAATATCATATATCAATAGCACAAGTAAAGAAAATAATCCGAAAACCATAAATTTGTAGTTACATTCATTCAGTCAACACCAATCATCATTCATTTCAATTTGTAAGGAACCCTCGGTGTGCGAGTCCGACGCGCAATTGACCGGTTTTTTTTGTTCGATAAACTTTTCAGTACTCACTTTCAACTATTTTAAATACAACGTGGAGACGACAAAATTAAACTGCGTTATCTAATGACGTTCTCAGTATGCATACGAAAATTTAATCAAATATATCCAATAGTTAAGTCACTATCACTTGCCAAAGTTTGGTAAAACCCAGAAGCAGTCAACCTATTTAGTTTGGAAAAAAAAACACTTTTTTAATTTCGATGTTAGGATTTATTTCGTAGTTCCAAAATACTCTTATGCATTCTTATTGCCAGTGTTTTCATTTTATTGTCGTTTAGTTGTCTCCACATTGTATAGTCGCTTCATAAAAGGTGCATTCTTCGTAATATCAAATATTTGAGGTACTTTCAGTAATGTAATGAATGTCATAAAATCTATTTCAGTTGCTGGAGAGTGGAACCTTTATCAAAAGAACCCTCTATTGGGAGCCTCCAGTGAAGAAAATACATAAACACGGTATTTATGAGAACATATATATTTAGAAATAGTAAACAAATTAAACATCGAATTGAGAATCATCCAACAGAGAGGCCACACCAGTTTCGGTTTTCGATAAACACACAAATATACGCCTCTCTGAAGCAAAATGCATTTATGCTACTGAAAAGTCTAACAGCTTACCGGTATTCCCTTTGAGGTTCTCATCAGAAAGCCTATTCTGTAAAAAAACCTCAGTGATAACTAAGGGAAGTGATCTTCAAGTGACCTACTGTCATGCCACTTGATGCTAAGGATTGACACTATTGACAACTCACTCAAAAATCACTTCACCACGCGGTGAGATTTTTATAGAATAGACCGACTGATATGTAACTTCGTTTTAAAGTAACTTAAAGCCATGAATCAATAAAGCCAATACTAAAACAGTTCCATGGAAATTGTAGGTAATTGATAGAGCTGCCTTGTCGTCCTCGAGAGACAACTCGTATCGTGTTCTCTTGTTACCTCGTTCGTTACACTAACAAATAACAATTTTGCTTCATACCTGATACTTTTCGGCCTTTCAGGTGTTCCAAGATTATGTGTGATAAAAAAGTGCCCAATGCCATATTAAAAAGTTAAAAACTAAGACCCAACTACGACAAAAACGCCAACTAAACAAGACATCACTTAAATACCAATAAAAATCCGGTATCACACGTCATTTAATTAAAGCAGAAATCGGACAATTACTCTCTTTTGGATTTGCCGTAGTAGAGTAAAAAAACGTTACATAAAATCTTTCAAAACGATGAAGGACAATATCGTGATGTCCTAGAACCAAAAAATCGAAGATATGTGACATCTACCAACCCACTCTAGGCCCGCGTGGTAGATTACAGCCCACTCCCTCTCGAATAGAGGAGGCCTGTGAACCAGCAGTCCACATTAAAGGCTGAATTTTTGCCCGGCAAAATGCTGAATACCTTAGGGGCAATTCTCGTAATTTTTAAGAACGTTCACAGTCTGATCTCAGTCTCAATCTGTCAAAAATACGTCAATTTTCCCTACATTTTGACAAGTTTTTGACATTTGTTTGTCGCCGAGATGAGACTGCAACTAGATTTTGAACGTTTTAAATTACGAGAATTGGCCTACTTGTATCATGATACCCTGCATTGCAAGTAAGGTTTAAATAGAAAATTACATTTCAGGGCCCTACTTCACTATGACCACTCAATTGGATAAGACACAAGTCTAAAACAGAAGAAGATCTAGTGGAGTATCCAAGAGGGGGGGTGGAGGGGGGGGGGGCTCAGGGATCAGACCGGAATAAATCTGTAAAACAACTAACGGTTTTGTAAAACAGCGGATTCTACAATCCATCAGCGACATATATACAGTCAGCCTAGACTTTCAACTCCTGTAGCGTGCAGACACGATATTAAGTGCTCCATTGTTTGTGGTATCCCACAACTACTACACCACATTTATACTCCCTAAATATGGTTACTTACAGGCTAATCACAGCCAATCACAGTTCCTAATCAACACTAGCCCAGACAAACTCGAACAAAAACAAAAACAACCTACCATCCATTAAACACATCAATTACCTAAAACAAATACTTCCACCCTTATTTCCTTTATAAACAAACCCTCGCCTATTTACTTACCGATAATGACAAACACAGTCTTGCAGGAAACGTGTTCCTTCCCCAACACCTACAATTTTGAACCTTAATTCTTTGCGTTAAGGCTACAAGAAACGACGCTTGAGTATCTAAGGTTGAGCCAAGAGATTTTGAACCTTATTCGTTTGTTATAAAGGTGTAGAGAAAAGGGAAGATATTTTACTTCCCCGCTTGGGACGGTGATCCATCATAGCGTCGTTTCTATTTATCTTGATGAGGCCTCACTTCCTGCACTAATGGCCCTTTGTTTTTTCCCCTGTTTGTGCAGGATACCTACCTAACTACACCCTGTAGCAGGGTGCAGATTAATCATTTACGTAATCTACCGCCATGTGTTTTTGTAGATCGAAGTCGGTATATAAAGGAGTGGAGGGTAAATATAATTAGGTATGCTAAGCATTATGCTGTCGTATATATGACACCCCGTATAACTTGTGAGAGCAGTGGTAAAGTGGGTCGTGGGTTTGATAAACCCAGGCAGCCGCTTTACTTTGTGTTAATAATTTCATTCCTGCTACTCTCAAACAATGAAGGAAAATATCGTACGGAAACCAGCATGTCTTAGAACCAAAAATTCCAAGACATGTGTTATCTACGAATCCGTACTGGGCGGATTCGTAGATAATAATAAAATTTTCCTCAGTGCGAGTCGGACAACTTACACCAACACTCCAACTCAAATATTGTTTTATCTACCATACAGTCTACTTATAATATTACTCCCACACTTAACCCCATTGTTGGACACTTGGCTTAGGCCCGTGCCATCAGTTCTATCAGGCCGAGAAAAACATTTATATATAAACAAAATAATAATAATAATAATTTATTGACATAAAAATATTACAACCAACATATGAAGACCCTGACTCCTGTGCTAGGCGAACCTGTGTTACAGGAATCAGTGTCCTCCGATAACACATGTCTTCGAATTATGAATTCTATGATATATAGTTATGCCGGTTTTCCCGCGATGCTTTTCTTCACCGTTTTGAGAGCAGTGGTGATGAAATTAAATACACAAAGTAAAGATCCGGCCTGGGTTCGAACTCACTACCAACAACTAGTAAGTCAAAGTGTTAAAACCAACTCGTTAGAAGTGTTAAATAGGAATCTGAAGACAGAAGAGAGCTGCGTGATTATTTATTGACTAGTACATTGTGTTAAATTGCTATTGACATTAATGCAAATTCTAAAATTGTATTAAATGACATATTTTAGAATAAGTCTTTTCTTTGAACATTTTTTTTAACTGTCACAACAACACGTCAAACAAATTAGTCAAATAACCCGCCCGTAACTGTTCCCGGCGTTAAATTGTAAATTGCGGAAATTGTATTTAAGTTAAATATTATACCTAACATTCATTCCACGAAAATTTCCGCGCTCTAAATCCAAGGATAATTTCCAAAACATTCGAGTTTCGAGAAATTAAATAATTTTAAATAGAAATAAACAACCTGAATATTATTAGTTACTAGAAATGTATTATACCAAACTATATCATCATCTGCCTAGCCTTTTCCAAACTATGTTAGGGTCGACTTCTGTTCTAACCGGATGTAGGTAGACACCAGTATTTTACATGGAGTGACTGCCTATCTGACCTCCAGCAAGTTTTTGGATAAAACTATTCCCCTTGGTAAGACTGGATATACCTAACTGTGTAGTTATATTGTCAAATAATAACCTAGCTCATTTGCAGCGTGCATTCATTTTTGAAACTACAATTCCAGTTTCCTTCTTTTCAGTCATTCTTTTCGAATTTACCAAGTCAAAACTATAACAATAAATAAATATTCGCCACTGCCTATAGTTCCAGTCGTACAAATGCCGGCTTGCGTGCGCCTCTTCGTCGCCTTACGAGCAATTTTAATAAGAATTTCTGCAGTTTGGATCTGATCTGGTTTACCGCATAGAAAGTTTAGACTCGTGTTACTTATAATATTGGAAAATTAATGTGACACTGTTGTTCCACTTATGCGGCATTATTAACAGCTTTATGTTTTGTTGATACTTTATTATTAATTATCCCCTTTTTTATTGTTTACAACACTTATAGTCTTAAAATTTACCAAATTGTCTCATTGTGTATCTGTGGAGAACGTGGTGGATTTCACATTTGTAGGTATCATTTCTGTATCCTATCTTTTTGTAATTCATAATATGTAATTGTTTGTTTTCCCGAATAAATAGAATAAAATAAAACTAAGCTACTCTTTTGAAATAGTTTAACCAGTACCGCCTTTTTGCTTATTAAATAACAACAAACTGCGATTTATCTAGGTACTATAACAATGTATTACCGTTCCTATTATTCACTAGCGAACTTCGTACTTACGACCTCAGATTTTTTTTTTTCGTGGATTTGACCTCGTTTTAAGAAAAAATATTATTTATTATGTACAGTCAACAGCAAAATAATTTAATTATATCTAAAAATATTATTATTATCAACAAAAAATAACAAAATTAAATCCTAACTTAACTAAAAAAAAAAAAACAATACAATTTATATATATATTATAACCTCATTTTAATAGTTATTCTGCTATTCGGAGCAAAACCAATTATCCAACAAATCAAAGATCAAAAAAGCGGTCCAGAAGTACTTGAGTTATATAGGTGTATCTAACCCGACTTTGTTTTATTTATATAGACTAGCTGACCCGGCGAACTTCGTACCACGTCAGAAACAATAAACGTTGTGTTAACTTATTCATCCAAAAAGCCGTTCCATACAAAATGTATGAAAAAATGAATTATCTGCATAATTTCTTTTTTCGTGAATTTCCCCCAAATTTTAGTAGTTATTCTGTTATTTGGGGCGGAGACAAATTCAAAAGATCAAAGATCATAAAAATCGGTCCCGCAGTTCTTGAGTTATAAATGGTGTAACTAACCAGACTTTGTTTTATTTATATATACATACTAGCGGTCCGTCCCGGCTTCGCACGAGTGGAAAAAAAAATAGCCTATAATAATCAGTGATAATGTAGCATTCAAATGATGAAAGAATTTTTAAAATCGGTCCAGTACTTTTTGAGCCAATTCGTTACAAACATACATACAAATCTTTCCTCTTTGTAATATTAGTATAGATATATCGCTATATCGCTGCCCTAGTTCAACAGTAAGATATGTTGAACAAAGTATGTTTTGAGTTATTCATACTTTTATGCTTTTACTGTCATTATTTCACTCGTTGTTAATTGAAATGTAGTTGATTTTTTAAAACTATAGCTTAGTTTAATGTTTTAGGGAGTTATCTATACTTCAAGATGAATAAAATATTTTGTAAGATGTCAGAATCTTGAACTTAAGGTCGGTAAAAATATGCTTAAGTGTCTCAGTGAGACATTGCAAATTAGGCACTTTGGTTGCGTTTTACAGATATCCGATTTTTGAACCCGACAGAAGAGCAAATTTTTCACATGAAACAAAACTTATCTCAATTTTGTTTTTTTAAAGATATCTTACTGTTGAACTAGGGCAACGATATATTAACCACGCAAGAACTTACCATTTAAAACATGCTCTAATTAATAGGGTATATAATAATAGACAATAACAGTAAAGTCTACAGGTCTACAGCTATTGTCTATTTAATATCTACGTCAAAACAGGAATCAAATTCACAACCACAGGAGAACTGCCCCACCATTCACAACTACCCTAAACTTGTTAACGTGATTACCACGCTAGCTGTGCAGCTAATGCCTACAGAACTGCCTACCCCGTAATCGAAATGAGCGCAAAGATATATAGTAAGCTTTATCCCACCAATTTGTGGATTGCAACCGTGAATTCATGGGGTTGTGCATGACAATGGCAGACACGCGGTGGGTTATTAGAATGTACTATTGCTGAAAGTATGGGGTTAAATTGGTTTTTTAATATAAAAAAGCGTTCATAAATAGATACACTGTTATCAATAGAAACTAAGACTTCATTAATTCTTTAAAGTTAAAAAAATAAATAAATAAATAAAAAAATAGAAAAAAAAGAAAAAAAAAATATAAATCGTTAGAAATCATCATGAGCATTAGTTTTTGAAATATAGTTGGTAAAAAAATTGTTTTGTTACTTTCCTAAAAAAAAGTTCTAAATTTGTATCGCTATTTTACGGCGTGAGAGGTTGTTTTAGTTTTAACCTAGAAGTGTGTTTGTTTTACGAAGATTAGAAATCATTATAGTAAATGTTATACCTGAGAAGCAATTCTCGTAATTTTAAGAAAGAAAATACGTTTATTTGCGGTGAACATGACGCAAAAAAGAACATAAACACAAAAAATAAAATAAATAAAAGGTAAGGGGAAACATGCGTCACATCCACGCAAAACGGCAATCGCACAACATTATGCTGTGACCCTATGCAAGACAGAGCCCCAGCGCTGGTTATCAGCGACAGCCGGCGAACGAAGAACGGTCACAGTCTGATCTCAGTCTCAATCTGTCGAAAATACCTCTCATTTTTGACAAGTTTTTAAAATTGATTGTCGCTGAGATGAGATTGCGACACGATTTTGAACCTTTCTAATTACGGGAATTAGTCTTCAGATATAAACAGGTCAGCATTTTTCTCTTATGTACGAGTTTCAGAGGATGTGCCAAAAGAATTTGTGGTGTCTTTTTGCTAATAACAAAATTAAGAACAATAATTAGTCTGCTAAGATAGTTTTGACAATTTCTAAAATGAAAAGGAAATCCTAATGTTTAGCCAGTTTCATTACAATCGTGAATTCATGGGGTTCTGCGTGACAATGCATACGCGCGGTGGGTTATTAGATTGTTAGTAGGTACTATAGCTAGAACTATGGGATTAGAAAGTAAAAATTCGTAGCTTAAGTATCATAATATAGAAAAGTGTTTATCACTTTTCTGTATATCGACACCTGCAAGAACTCATTTTTAGTAAATTTTCAGGAGAGCGCATCTAACTTATAATTTTTATGATTATATTTTAATATAATCATAAAAAAGTATGGCCATTCCCTCGTTACCTCGAATTTTCAAGGTTGGTTGGCATTACGACTTAACCGAAACCTGAGAGATTTTTTTTTATCTTTGACGCGCTCTCCTGAAAATTTACTAAAAATGAGTAACGATGTTTTTCCTTGCAGGTCTCGATATGATACATATTATTATTAGCTACGAAATTAATTTTGGCTTGGGTTACGGAAGGAATATACCATTGCAGCGTTTCCGTACTCCAAGGTTTGGTAGAAAAGGCAACATAGGATATTTGACAAGAGTTTCGCCGGCTATCGCTGAAAACCAGCGCTGGAGCTCTGTCTCGTATAGGGTCTTAGTATTATGCTTAGCGATGGCCATTTTCCGTGGATGTGACGCATATTTTACACCCAACTTGTTATTATTTTTATGCGTCATGTTTACCGCAAATAAAAGTATTTTCTTTCTTTCTTTAGTTTGGGTAACAGCGTCTTTCTTTAATGTGATTATTTATTTACTAAGCAAGGCACACCAATGACATATTTGCAAGGAATAACAACAATAATCTGCAGTGCTATTCTGTAAAAATCTCACCGTGAAAACTAAGGTGAAGTGAGCTGTCATTCCACCTGATGTTAGGGAATGGAGGCATCCATTGATAGTTCACTTCACGCTCACTTCACCTATGTTGTCACTGTGAGATTTTTACAGAATTGATAGACAGTATCACCAATCAGTATAAGCATGCCCAACATTCTCAATAAAAGGTAAACAATACATCAATTAAGTTGCTGTCTACATCTCTCTATTTATTGTCCTATCGCAGGTATGCTGGAAGAAATTTCTTATGAAATAAGCATCATCTTTGTATACCTATTTTTCTGTTCTTTTTTTTTTTTTGTCCGTTTATATAGATATGTGTGTACATAAATGGTGAAATAATAAATAAATCAATTAAGTTTTTTTATCATTAGAATATTATGATATTATCAGCAATAACATTACAATAATAATGATACCAGTGGGGTACCATTTTATTATTTATAATTTAAAAACATATATGCTTATTTAGTAAATAAAGGAAACAACACACTGCAATCACTATGGAAATTACTCCAATAGTGGGTAGGAGTTTATTTCCATTGTTCGGAAAATCTAGTAATCTTTACCTCGCAACGAGGAGGGGAACCCTTTTCATTTATTGGAATTCCAATTTCATGGAAAAGGGTACTACCTTTACAGGACATACGTTGCGTTATAAGAGGGTACTATGGGGTGAGATTGGTTTATTTCTTTGTTTATACGTGATGGAAAATAGTAATCAGATCTTCGTAGCTTTGATTAGGTTTTAGTCCTCATGGACTAAAAGTATAAGAGACATATCATTTGTAAACAAAAGGGGATTCTAGTGTTCAAGTTCTTTCTTCAAACTAATAAAATAAAGCTGAACAGTTTGTTTGTTTTGATCCCTTGATGATTTCCCATCCTCAAAAGAAAAAAGTCACCATGTTTGGTCTTCCTAAGATAAATTAATCTAATGCATTTTCTAGATCATTAGCCTAAGTATATCTGAACATAGATGCAAGGTAGGGTGGTGGGATAATAGGTACTAAGGGCGGGTATTTTGGGGGACTGTTTTATGTAATTTTGACATTCGAAAAGTGCGGAATCTCAGCCTAATGTGAATAAATGACCTTTGATTTCAGAAATATGTAATTATGATAGTTTTACATGTTTTCTATACAAAAACAGTCAAACAGCAATATTTATTCCTCAGATGAAAGTTATCTGACTGTTGAAAAATAAGCCCTTAGCAGAGTTAACAGTTTGAATTAAGCTGATATTTGATGATTTCAATCGACACTAAAAATATCTGAACAGATATTTCTAATTGTTTAGCTATTTCATTAAAGAACTAATTCCATGAGTTTCTTTTTGCAGTTTCCCATTTCAGCATCTGCATTTTACTGCACAAAGTAAATAAACAAGTATATAAATAATGCGGCAATTCAACGCAAGATCTTCCTATTCTTTAAACAAAGGCCATTCATTGAAAACCACATTATTTCCCGGCCTTCATTGCCATAGGCCCACACAGTGGTCCCCACAACCAAGACAAATGAGAAATACACAATATCTAAAGCCTAGGTAAATAGGATAGCTTTGTCCTAGCCACGCAAAAGTGGCACCTTCTTTTATACAAAATACGTTGCAAACGAAAATCGTCTTTAAGTTGTAAATGCAAGAGCGTTATTTTGCTAAACCTCAAATGCCGCTTCAAAACTCCGAGACCGTTTCGTTGAGATATACTATGTTTCTGTGAGAAACTTACTTGATATTCAACCTTATTTGCTTAAATATAAAGTTCAAATTCGCTGTGTATGTTTTGTAGTATACAGGCTGTTTTGGCTAGTCAGAAGCGGTCAAAATTTATTGCACGTAAATGTGCTCTGGCTAACCCGGGAGTTAGGGGGTGGGGAAGTAGGCTTAAAAATCGGGGAAAGGGGTAAAGGGGTACGTTTTTAGCGTTCGCAGCGCGTCGGCCTATTTGGGGTGTTGACGGCCTACAGGGACGGACTTGGGATGTTTTCAAATCGTGTTTTCAAACTTTGTGTTGCCATCACTCGTGAGTTTGCCGAGAGTGTGCGGTCGGATGTTTTGGAAGTCAGAATAATATAATAGAATACTCTTTATTATGTACACCATATAAATTACAGACATAAATATAGAAATTTTACAAAGGGTGACACAATGGGCGGTCTTATCGCTAAGAGCGATCTTTTAAGGCAACCTTTGGATGGATTAAAAAGGGGGAGGAGAGACAAATAAATAATGTTTAATACATACGTCATACTCGTATTATTTTTCTGATTTATTTTGAGTACCTACTAACTAAACTACCTATCTAGTTTATTTTAAAGCTAGTTTTATAATATTTAAAATGTACCTAATACTTATTTCAAGAAAATAAACACATATATACCTACTTTCAGTGAAACCATTATTATTACTCATTTGAATTAACACATTGTATTTTATTAATTTCAGGATATCCGCACGAAGAGCCTAAAGATGCTGGATCTACATGTACTCTGCAGAAATCTTTATTGCTTCTGTAAAAGGTAATTAACGCATTCAAGTATTTCTTAGTATGAACTTACCTCTGTTCAACTTGTCTGTTATGGAATATGTATCTTCTATTAATTTCCACACATTAAAACCCAATACTGTGCAGACAGGAGTGCCTCTAAGGGAAAGAAACATTTTGGAAAACTTTTCATAATTAAAGGTACTAAGTACCTAATTCGGCGTTAAAACACTAGCTGCACTGCGTCAAAAGTACTAAATCCCACAAAATACCCCAATACGTCCTGTTCCGTCCCTGTAACGCGTTTAACCCCGCACCCTCTCGACCTACGCACGTCTCACTCGCACAAACTACAAAAAGAACTCTCCGTCGCTTTCCACCCTTTGCTTAAATTATTGCACCTCCGGTCTAACCCCGCACGAAATGGCCTATCTGCCATAAAAACTGCCGTTCAAAAATATAACCTATTTTCTTCAAAATATGGTAATAATTAATGTTATTCCACACAACTGTAAGAACGAATTTCTCGAAAGGACGCACAGTGATGATCTGATATCCTATTAGATACCGATCTAACGTTAATTTTGTTACTAAGCAAATATATACCTTAACGTTTAGTCTTAGAACACAGTTTTGTTTGTTTTTTTTTGTGTAAAATTCGTCTTTTAAGAATCGGGAAGTAATAACGGAGAGGTTGTGAGCAAAGGCGGAGGGCATTAAAAAGGCCACCCAGGGGTGATCGTTTAGGGGTGGGAGGGGTGAAAGGGGTGGGGGTAAGGGTAGTCAGCATGCCGGAGTGTAAAGACGCATTGCTCGGGAAACCACCGGTATGAGAAGACGTCGATTGGTTAAATATTTCTATATTGATGACATTAAACAATGATTTTTTGACAGGTCGTTTGATTATTTACTTAGCATAACACCCATTTGAAAGTATGAAATGGATAGGTAGACATACCTAAATTGGCCAGCCCATTGGTCGTTAGAAATAAAACAAACAGATCTTGAATAGTTTGCAAATTAATATCTGCTATCTAAATATCGAAATCATCATAATTTATTGCAGAAATTCTACAAGCAATCATGATGACTTCTCACAATGAAAGGGGAAAATGGTTTTGTTATTCTGAAGATTGAAAGCACAATCTTCGAGAATAAAACGAACCATTATTTTATATACCTATGTATATATATTTTTGAAGTGAAACTCCTTTTAATTTCGTTTTATCTACTGCCGTGAATTTTTGAAGTGAAACTTCTTTACGCACGCTTGACTTGGGGAGTAAGCTGGCGAACGCGTGACGTAAGCGTTACGAAAAGTGTGATCGGGCAAGGCGAACGGAAGTTAAGTGGGGGATATAAGCAAGAGACAGCAGTGCGCGCGCACATTTTCTTTCTCTCTTCCTCTCATAGCCAAATACGTTCCGTATATCTAAGCACACTGCAGGCTTATTGTCTGTATCACAGTGTAGGAGCAAGAGAGAGCAGTGCGCGCGCACATTTTCTTTCTCTCTTTCTCTTATAGCTAGTAAATGAAATATATATATATTTCAGTCAGTAGTTCGTTTGCGAGTTTACTAGCGTTACGCGAACGGTGATTCTTTGGTTATTTTTCGTAATTCTATTTCGTTTTGAACAATTTTATGAATTAATATTTTGTTCAATACATTCAATATTCTACGTTTAAAGTGAATAAAACTGTAAATTCATTTTAGAGTTCATGTTTTGTGAATTTTCGGGTAAATAATAACAAAAAATAGAAGATCTATGCAAAAATATTAATTTACCAATGAAACCATGAAATAAATTTAAATATTTGTAGAAAATTAATATATGTATATGTGTATACATGTATATATTGTACACACATATATATACAGAGTTGATACGACAGAGGGGCATTAAATTACACTACGTATACTATACGTGTTTAGTATTAATTCGATACGGTATAAAAATAAAAAGCATCATAAATGAGAATTTTTTTGTTTCAAACAAACTAAATAGCTTACAAATCAGAATAAAACGCAACCACCCTTTGTAAATAAAGGAGAAACCCAAACTTCATAAAAACTTGGGCCTGGTGACTGACCTTGGATAACTATACAAAGTGGCAACGTCCAACGTCGCGCGCGGGCAGAGTAACTCGAAACACACTGTGGATTTTCCAAACTGCAGTACCGGAGATTTTGCCGATTCCAGATCGGTCCGAGTAAAAGTACTCTCATCGGTCCATATTAAATTAGTTAAGAAATGACGGTCTTCGGATGTTTTATTTAGTAGCCATTGGCAGTAACTGTTGCTGATCGGCAAGTCTCTCGATAAAAAAGTTTGCACCTTCCGATATTTAGAAGGTTTGCGTTTTTTACGTTTTAGAACCTTGTAGATAGTTCTATGGCAACATCTAAACTGCCGGGCGGCTCTGTGGAGACTCGTCGGGCTGCGGGAAAAATTGTCTAAAATTCTTTCGTCCCAAGCAGCGGGCATTTACCGCGGTGGCACTCCCTCCTGTTACAGCACTATACGTTTATTGTCCCGTAATCTTTGTACTGCCAACTGTATGGTGCGGGCATTCCTAGGGCAATTGCGGCTATCACAATACCTTTCTCTGTAAGTTCGTAGAGCTAACGTTGCGTTTCCACGGCATTCGCCGTAGATTAAAATCATGTCAGTGTATTCTGACGCCGTGTCAGTTACACGAGGTATTTTTGAACACTTTAATTATACACACACACAACCAAAGTTTAACTATCACAATAGAAACAGTCAATTACAAAAAAAAAACACTAACACTAAATAATAATAATCCCAAGTTACGTGTCCTGTCCTGTCACAATAAAAAAAGGAATACTGTCTTAAACTTATTTAGTGTCCTATCACAATAACAAAATAAATTCACAATTATTGTCAGCGCACAAGTTCGACAAAACAATAAGGGCGCAGGAGCTTCCGCGTACGTACCTACGTTCCGGAAGGGTAGCGTCGGCGCACTGAAAAAACAAGTTTTTTGGAGGCCCCACTTACTGATCGCAAGCACAAAATACAGAGAGTACAGAAGTCAATCTACATACAAAGTGCGCTCGAGCAACGCACACATAGACACCGCTCACGGACACGATATCTCGGACTGGTTGGGACTAGTGCGAGCGCAAGTGCCATCCGCTTGAGACATGCGTCTATGAAGAGCAAAAATGGAGCAATAAAAAAAAAATATAACTGTTCAGTGGACGGTTGTTTAAATTCAACATTAAACGGTGAATTGTCGTTTTTTAATCTACCAGTTGTTTCAGAGAGGTAAGTAGGTATTTGCTTGTATTTCGATGGTTTGTATTAACGTAACACAGTAGTTAGGTAGGTAGGTAAGCGCCCCGGCCCCCAGTCCCGCGCCGTAAAGTAAAAGCGAACAGTCATGTTCGCTTTTAGTTTGTAGCACTTTGTGACAAAGTAATGTAACAATAACATTAAAATTAAAATATTTTAGTTATTATTGGTTTTTTCGTTTCTCATCATCATCAATAAATCAAACAACTAGATGCGAGTGCCACTACCACGATAGTTTTTTGTGCATAAGCCAAAGTTGACAACCATAGCGCGACCGCCGAGCGTAGACTTCTGTACTCTCGGTATTCTGTGTCGCAAGGATCTAAGATACAATAGCAACACACTGACCTATTTCTATTTCTTTTACGCACGTGATGTTTTGCCAATAGGATTGTCACTCTCTTATGTACTACGTATTGGTTTATGACTTGCGTAAGAGCGGCAACAACGTATCGTAGATTTATCGTTTTAAGGTGCATGACCTATGCCTGTAGACATAATCAGCTGTTAGGAAAAATACATCGTGTTCAAACGGTGCAAAAACTTAAAAAATCATTTGCGACTAAACTACTGTTTCAATTTAATTGATTTTTGGTAGAGAGCTTGATAATGATACCTAGTATAGGCAGTTTAAAGGAAAGCCCATCTGTCGTATCAACTTTGTATATACATACAGATGGAGCGAAAGAAGTTTCACTTCAGTCGTGTGGTCATAAGCACACTCGTTTTTTTTTTTTTTATTAAGATTCTATTTAGGTACTTACAGTTAGTTTGTCAGCACTAAACAAAAGTGCGTTCAAAAAGTTATGAACGCAAATTTTATGAATTAGGTACGTATGTATTCTTTAATATTTTAATAGTGATTAGCATAGTACAAATAATAATTACGATAAACAATACACAATCATCCAAATATGAAAGAGGGGGTTGCATTACAACTTATAAGCGACACAGTGCGACATGTCAACCTTACTAATTAATTAGTTCAATAATTTACAAAGGTATAAACGGTGCACCTACCTTAAGCAATACTAGAATGCTGTGTGTGTTTGTTGGCTGTGTTTGATAAGAAGTGTTTAGAGTAATCAGCCTATAAATGGTAGATAATGTTCCCAGTGCTGGGACCACCACTACCCTATCATCTATTTCTCAAGAAATGTTAAGAAAGACCAAATTACCCAGGAACCAAAAATAATAAATAGGGATTCTTATATCAATATCACGTCTACGTATTACAAATGTACCTATATGTATTTTTTTTCCGAGTATATTGTTTTATCTATAGCGAAAAAGTCTGTAGCCCACTCCAAGTATACCTAGAACATACAATATTGATGATAACTTTTTTTAGTAGTTCTTGTAAAACGACGATCGAACGCCAACTTCCCGTCATTTTTCGGAAAACTTGTTGCGAATAATGATAACGTGATGTATCTACATAATGATGATACTTACATTATTTGTAAATCCCTTCAATCCACCTGTAAGACAAGAGAACTCGTCTTTTTTTCTCTTTTTCACAAATTGTCTAAAATAAGTCGATATCGTGCACGGCCTCTTAACACATGTGATGATTCTAAAACGATCTATAGATACCTAGAGTTATCTAAACGGGTAGTGTAACAACACTATTGTCGACGAATTTTTTTTCGAGCGTTGCCCGCATAATAACGAACAGTACGGTGCGTACAAAGAAACTTTTTGGCCAGTCAGACAGTATTGGATTCCAATTAGAATCAGGGATGGTGACCAATTCACCATCTGTGATAGGCAAACGAGAATCAAACCGAATTAAAGCTGTGCAGCTTATACATTCATTTCGATAAGGTCGACTTATGGTCGGTTCCTATAAACAAAAACGAATCGTTTTGCTTACCAGTGTTAGCATTTTTTATTGACAAACTGAGCACATAATTAAATTCATAAGCAAATTTTACCTTTGATAGCTTCTTCCATATGGGAGGCTCTGCTATGCCAAGCTATATTGGTAAAGATAAAAGAGTCTTAATTTAAAACCAGTAACGGTCCGTAAATTATCGGAATCGTCTATTAGACCATATATCATAAACCCCTTTTATTCTGTAACCAAAAGATGCTGCATCACCAAAACACTCCAATTCCACTCAAAAGTTGTTTTTACGTTGATATTTCTCATAAACGCTCGATGCACTTTTGCAGTTTAAAAGGACAAAATGAACCTCCTTGTAACACTATAAACAAGCCATTAGCAAAATCAGTTTACCAACGTCAGAAATACTGGGTCGAAGTCTATTAAAAAGATAGGTTGACCTGACCACAACCCACTATACCGTACTACAAGATTGGCCCTAATAAGACAACGTCGTCCTATAATCAGAAACATTATCCTAACAACACGAACAACCAGCAGACGATCATGGCGCTTCCAACGATACGTCATTTGTCAAATTATGATAAGTAGTTTAGAAGTGAACACACATACTTACATTTATGTACCGGTCAAAATAATAACCCTCCATTTTACTTCGCTGTAATTCACGAACCGACAATCCAAATTCGCCGCGAAACAATTCGGGCAGGTCCTGAAACTTTCACTTTCTTAAAACCGTAAATTAAAAGTGTACTTCACAAAAACTATAGTATTCTGTAAGTTGCTCGTAATAAATAGTACATTACTGCAGCGGCCTGCAAAGGAGGCATCGATGAACGAACGTATAAATGTGGGCCGAAGCGAAGTCGAGGCACACATACGTAAGTCCATCAATGCCTAGTTGTGGCCAAGGCTTGCATAGTACTTTACTCAAAAATAATGCGCGGAAATTAAAACTAAGTAGTACCTAGGCAGAACTTTTTGAAAATACAATTAGGTACTTTTCAAAATCAATGACGAACTACAGTAATTTTCCCGCGTTAAAGTGTTCATTTGTTTTTTTTTTTCCAATAAACAGCTTTCTATTTGCAAGCCAGTTCAAAATTTAAATAAAACCTTTGATAAGTTACCTCCTTGGTTGCCATGTTGCGGAGTAAAAGATCGTTCCGTTTTTAAATTACACGACAGATATGAGTTTACTATGTAATTTACTTGGCCGCTAGACCACAACAGATAAAGATTTTTATAGAAATTTTGCCGGCCGCTGCTCGCATGTATTAGGCCAGTACAAGAATTTCGACTTATCTCGAAGAAGGTAAGGTCAAAATAAAGCTCAAATTTCCAAGCTTGTTTGAGAAAATACTATAATACAACGTGTAACGTTAAATGCGCAAAACATGAAAATAGTTTGTTCATAATTGACTACTGAATCGATTTCAGTAACTTTTAATACAGGTTTTTTTGTTTTTCAAAAATGATGTATGCCATACTATCCGCCGATTCAGCCAAAGAAAATTAAGTCTTATTTTAAGGCAATAAGACTCAATTTTGAATGCATAAAGCAATGCTAGGATCAACACGATTTTCTCAATAAAAATAGCTTTAAAAAAAAAGTTTTGCTCATTGTATTATGCTTTTAGCTCAATGCTCTAACTGGGGTGTATGAGGTTTTGCGCATTTAACGTTACACGTTGTATAAACCTACCTACATTATATTATATCTACAGACACAGGTGAGGGTAGCTGAACAAAAAGCACGGAGACAGCGTCGGTATCAGATGGGCGTAATTTTTCATTACATTACCATAGGATAGTCATGCGCGCGTGAAGATAAAACCTCGACCCTAACCCTCGTACTGCGAGACGAATGTGGGAAACGATAGCGATACGACAATGGGTTTATTTTTTTGTTTTCACTAGCTTTTTCCGCGACTTTGGTCGCGTTTAAGTACTCCATGGTACTAATCATCAGTGGTGGAGTTTCCAGAAAATCGTTTCCTAATTCATCATCTAATTACAGGTTCTAGAAAATTATTCGAAGTCCACAATTTCGGTAGAGATTTAAAAAAAAACTTTTGTTCAGTAATAGACGTTTATCCCTTCATATAGGTGAACGTGGATCCACGTGAGGCACAATGGCTTTTTAAATGTTTCTGTAATTACGGTATTCAGCGGTTAAGCTTCATTTTCCTTAACTTGCTTCGTGTTTAAACAAAGGAAATAAACTGCTGGCTGAAAAAATAAACACAAAATAGCGCAAAGTAGGTATTTACAGACGCCAGTACATCAAGCTACTACCAATCTCTATAGATTTCAACTTTATCGCTAAAGCATAAGGTTCAAAGTTGATTGGGAAAAATTGACAGTTTCGGGTACTCGGGCTTTACGTATGTCCTGTATTGGTACGCCTACGTTTTTCGACAATAAAGTTTCACATATATATAAAATATAAGGATGAAATCAAGACCTATGCGAGTAAAACCGCAGGGCGCAGGACCCAGTTAATCATAAATGGTTGTTGAGTTTTTTCCAGCTGAACCACCAAACGTGTTCGTTTGTCTTCTGCATGCTTTTCATTGCAACGTTCTTCTGTATTTTGTATGTATATGTATTTTCTTCTAGCCAATGATTCTGTATGGGTTGGCCATGGCGTAGGTATATTGGAAATCCCATCCACTGAAACAATATTAAACATATGTTACGACATGTTGATTTCCTTAGAAGTAAAAAAAAATATACAAAATAGAATAATCCATTATAAATATGACTGACGATGTAGATGTTTCAATGTTTTATTAAAAATATGATGAATATGATGACAATATGACGAGGAGTGGTCGAAAAAATCTAATAGGTAGAGAATTAAGAAAATTACGGTAAGACCAATAATCAAATCTATTATTTTACTGTCAAACTACCGCTTTTCAAACTAATTTTTAAAAAATCAACAAAAAATCAATCCAGAAAAAATTGAAAACAATCGTTGCATCATACCATGGTACGAGGGCCGGGGTGTAGAGTTCCCTTAGGAAATTAATAGTCGAGTGGCGGAGACCCTTCGGGCCCGAAGTTCTCGGGAGCACCGCTAGGTGGCGACGTCTGACGCGGAATGTGGCGCCACGAGGCAAACGGTCAGCGACGCTTCCATTTTTTAATTTGAATATGAGATTATCTACGTATGTAGCTGGAGTGTTGGAGGATTAGGTAGAGATGCATGTGTAAGGTTGAAAAGTAGTTGTAAGTTGCTATTGTAAGTAGGTTGTTTGGAAATCATGATTGGCTGTCAACACCAGTTTTAAAAGTTTCAGCAATGCTGGTAGAGAAAAACCAAAACTCTCGCAAATCTGACCAATTTAATTTATGAGCGCAAAACCTTCAATCGCAAATTATATGAATACAGCTAGCGTCTTCTGTATTTTTTCATGTAGATTTTGTTAAAGGATATTAAGTAGATTTAATGTTTAATTTTCCGCACTCCTTGGAACTAGCTTAATGTAACCTACATTACACATTATATTCTACAGTTAATCTTCAATATTCCTAACTAATGCAACTCCTACAAGCTAGAATCAACGCAATCGTACATTGTAAATCATCAAAACAGCATATTTTTTGAAAATTAATTCCCACCAAACCGTACAGATGGCGCCACCCAACAAAAATACGACCGGAATAAAATCACCAATTTTCAAATGCACGTAACAGGAAACTACGAACCGCACACAAACTATTCTGCTTACATCGAAATATTTAATAGTCGCTAAAATATTCGCCGAGCCGCGACGTGCAGGGATAAAACTAAGCTAAATTAAACCAACTGCTCAGTTTATTAGTTGTAGAAATTATTATGATTTTAGTTTTGCAACACTCACAGCGTCAGGTTGTAGTCGAAAACTCGGAACGTTGGCTTATTAATCGTTGCAAATTCTGTAGGGAAGCGCTTTCGTGAATGTTATGTGCGAAATTAAAATTAGAATGTTGAAAGCTATTACTTTACTCGTGTAGCTTCTAATGTAACATGAGATTATTAAGGCGCACTGTAGACGGGTTGGAATTACATAGAATTAAAATCTTAGTGCATTAATTTTGAAAAGAATATTTGAGGGACTAAAACTAGTGATTCTAAATTGGGGCTAACTTGTAATTTTGTTGTTCTTATAAAATTATTAGCTGAACCCCGCAACGTCGTTTTGCAAAAAAAAAATAGGGGTATGAAAAATAAATAGTAGCCGATTGTCAGACCTACTGTATATGCATACAAAATTTCATAAAAATCGGTCAAGCCGTTTCGGAGGAGTACCTATGGTAACTAACACTGTGACACGAGAATTACTGTGACACGAGAATTTTATATATTAGACTAGCTGACCCCGCAAACGTTGTTTTGCAAAAATAAAAAATAGATAGTAACCGATTCTTAGACCTACTGAATATGCACACAAAATTTCATACAAATCGGTCCAGCCGTTTCGGAGGAGTATGGTAACTAACACTGTGACACGAGAATTTTATATATTAGAAGATCATGAGCAATGGTGTTCCAGTGGTACCGACCCCGATTTGCGAGGTCGTGAGTTTGAACCCAGACCGGCACTCTATTGCTCTCGAAACGGCGAAGGAAAACATCGTGAGGAAATCGGCATGTCTTAGAACCAAAAATTCAAAGACGTGTGCCATCTACCAACCCGCACTGGGCTCGCGTCGTAGAATGGGGATGGACAAATAAATGAACGTTTTCAAGCTCTTTATTTGAATCTACGCGATAAAAAGCTAACGAAGAGGAGACTGCAATCACGAGAATATTTCAGTTGCTTATTAGAAACCAGCTAAATATTTTATAGCAGTGTGTCTATTAAGAGAGTACAATATACAACGTGTCCCAAAATTCATTGATAAGCGGGCACCAGAAGGTAGACCAGCTCACGACTACTCGAGAAAAAATAATAAAAAAAATCTAATTTTTTTAGGAAATTACAAAAAATAGGTACATTGAAATCCTTCGAAAATTGACACCCCTTACGATATTTTTAACCAAACTTTTTCAAATATTTCTGTTTTTTTTTTTGTATCGGCAATCTAAGAAGCACTGCTATCCACCACAACCCTAAAAAATCCCAGAATGCCTGTAGTTTTTACACAAAAATCAATCAAAAAAATTGTTTCCTTAAAATTTTCAGTTTTTTTTTTACTTTCTGTCCACTTTGTAATTACCAAAAAAAATTTGAGTTTTATTTTTAAAAAAAAATCTCGGGTACTCATGATCAGGTCCACCCTCTGGTGGCTTATCGTTGAATTTTGGGATAAGTTTTACATAGAAAAGGAAAAATCAATTTTTTTTGGCTAATTTATAATTTGAATAAACTCACACTTTCTTTCCATGGTGGTATGCAGAAACTACAGAACGCCACTTGCTACGATCCTTACATATTCCTTTTGCTTCGTTTACCTACATACATCTAGTCATATACACTCAAGTTGAGAGTACTTCGCACCTGCATTGCTATTCTGTAAAAATATCACCGTGAAAAATAAGGTGAAGTGAGCTGTCATTCCACCTGATGTCAGGGACTGCCCTTATTGATAACTCACTTCACCTAAGTTATCACGGTGAGGTTTTTACAGAATCGATCGGCTGACCATTCTGAAGAACTTCCACTGATAAGGTCGCTGTAATTATGTCTTTCAGTGTCTCCACTCACATCTGCCTTATAATTTATTGTCCTTCTATATTTGGAAAACCAAACACAAAATGTCAATGTAAATAATGTTTTGGTACTTATTAATTGTTCAAGATTAATCTAAGTTACAGTTCTTCTACAGCATATAGCTTGTAAGTATAAAGTATCCACAACGTGGTAATATTGGATTTAGTTTAGATGTAAGTTTAGCTGCTTATTTATAGCTTCCTCTCTCCTACCATTTTTGCTGTGCCCGACAGGGTCCAGCAAAAATGGTAGGTAATGATCACTATTTTTTAATTTACCACCTAAGTATACATTGTGGAATGCAAATAAAATTTGAGATTGAGTATTGAGAGATTCTTTTGTAACAGAAATTTTTATTAATATTTTTTAAACTAGTAGAAAATGCTTCAGGCGTTAAGTCCGCCTTTGTACAGTATTTTTTTTACTTGTGTATAATATTTTAATAAGTAAATAAATAAATAATTTTGTTTCGGTCTCTAAAATGGCATTCTGGGCTGCTTTGAGTTTCAAATTTATTCCAATTACAAAACTATCGTTAACCCGTCGAAAGCAAACATGTCGTCGGTAAGTCCAACCCTTTAAAAGCCAACGAATCTAATTTCCGACCTCGGCAGCTCCAACTATTTAAACCGAAGTTAGTTTAGTCTCGAAGTCCCAGACGCAACGCACTCTCAATTAGTGAGTCCCGTATGAAAGTTTAACCGCCCATACATAACCATTATGTGTAAAATACGGGTAAAGTGCAAAGTTAGACAGCGTTTCTATCCTTGCGAGGCTATAACTCATGTGTGGCCAACTTCTGAGAGTACAGTGCGCAGGTACAGAGTTAATAGTTTTTGTGTTTTTGATTGGGTAACTTTTGTTAGGTGAGGATTTTATGTGTATTGTGTTTTATTGGCTTATACGAGTAGATGTTACTGTTTATAGTTGCTTTTAAATCTTTCAACGTGCATCAAGCTTGCGTTTGTTTAAATTAAAACTTCCAGCAACGCAACCAGAAATTATAAAGCTACGGTTCTAGAAAAAAAAAAGCAAACCTGCACCAGAATTGCGTAACACATTATTACTCACAATTTTAATCATTTTGAAGCATATTGCTAATCCATTGCTCCATATGTTCGAAAAATGTGTTAGCGTTAATGTGTGCTGCTGATAGTGTGCTAAGCAATTACCCTGCTGGATGAGGCTGGCACATGAGCGTGCCACCTTGGCACCTTGTGTTATCTTTATAAGTAACTAGCTGTTTGCCTGTGACTTCGTCTGCAATCCAGGGTAAAAAGTACTTAGCCTATGTTTTTTTTTTTTTTTTTTTTTTTTCTTTTTTTTTTTTTTTTTTTTTTTTACCTCCAAGTCATGGTTTTCCCATGTGCCTTTCAACTAAATCCGTTCAGCCGTTTTAGCCTGAAAGCGTAACAAACAAACTTACTTTCGCATTTATAATATTAATTAGGATTAGGATGTCAATGTCTTCAGTTATTCTAGTCTACATTTAATAGTGCTACTTATCTTTCAACTGACTACAATCATGAGTCTTTTCGGGCCATAGAATCTAAAAGCCCCTTGCTTGAATAAAACCTATCTGTGCCTTATTTTGCAGACGGTGCTTGGGAGTGCGGGGCGCGGGGAGGCGGCGCCAGTGTGCGGTAATTGTACAAAAGTTACCATCCTCAGCTACGGTGGATTCATTCACGCTTCCTTAAACGCGAGCGGCAGACGGGCGGGCGAAATGCGGCGGTTTAGACTTTGGACTGCTTTGCTGAAAAATTAAAATGAATCAGTTATCTGCGACTTGCTTGCTTACTATACATTCGGTTTCTTAGCGTTACATAAGGTGATTCCTATAATGCATCCGTGAAATTCACAACGTCTTACGTTTTTTGCAAATAAATTTTGAATTAAGTATGCTGAATTAGAAATTCGTGCTCAACTTCCAATTCTGAATTCATTTATAGTAAACAAATACCAAGTGTTGTTTAATTATTTTGGTATGAATTTTAACCGATATTATTGGTCGTAGCGTAGGATCTAGCTTTCTAATAATTTATAATAATATGCTAAAGAATCCATAATAGCAAAAATACTTGAAGGGATTTAAATTACTTTATTGAACCCTAAACTAACTTTAAACTTGCTATGATCAACGTCACTTATTAATTAAGCAAATAGATCCTATGTCAAAATATGCCCTTTGTATTTATCTACTTATTATGTGTAGCTACACCCTATTGCACGAGTACTTCTTCGAGAACCAATCATTCAAGAAATATTTATTTGCCTACATAATCTCAACATAGCCATAACTTATCTAACACTTAGATTTCTCGACAAATCAGTTACAGAATTTTGTTACTTTGATTCGGATCTAATGCGGCGTTAAAGCACGAAAAACAGTAGTTAGTCTCCAACAAAAACACAGAAAAAAACAACAAACGTCACCTCCCTTTACTTTACAAATTACCCAGCTTTATTTCCCATCACTACGGAGCCATTTTCCGAACTTAATCAAATACTTTCCAAGTCATTTCACACACGCCCGGTCCCCTAAAACCGTAACGTTCGATTTCCCGTCCCGGGCCCCTAATCGTAACTTTTCTTCAATCAACCGTCTACGAAACGTAAAAGTAAAATCTAATTACCGCTTACAGATTGCCATCGGCCCAGGGCTGCGCGTGATTAAAAATTTAAATTATGTTTTAAAATTAGAACATTTTAATCTAGGGTCCTGGTTTGAAAAAGTTTTTATTCAAGTGGGAATGCTTAAAGTTGACGGCCGTTGTTGAGTGCGAGTGGAATAGGGTTGCCAAAAAAGTAAAAGAGTTCTATTTTCAAATGATTTTCTTTTGTTTTCTAATTCGTACCGACTGCTCTTGAGGTTTTCCTATTTGGAATTTCTTTCGGTAACGACTTGTTACTGTGGTCTTCCATTTGGAATTTTTCCGGACTTGCCCCTTTATTTATTACCTACAGTTACTTTATTGCCTATACTTTCGAAAAATACAGTCGTAATGTCACGTTATATTTCTAGCAGCATTTCTACGAAATATAACATTTCTTTTTTTTTTTAACTTACTTCATTAGAACTCACTTATTCCAAAATAACACCCAAAAACAAGACCCAATATTTTATTATCATTAACATAATATCATTTCCATAGAGTATCAGTCTCTTTTTAATTATTTATTTTCACTAATTGTGTACTTGAAACTTTCATGCGTTGTTATTGCCGTAGTTTTATGTAATATCGATAATTGTAATTATATACGGGTAATACGTACCTACTTCAAAGCACTCTTAAATGTTCATAAGCATCATTAACATTAAATTCGAAAGTTTATGTTAAATATCTGATATATTTGTAACAAAAGTGTTATTAAAATAAATTATTAGGTACCTGAAATTGGATATTTTTTTATCTAGTAAAAAGTATTTAAATGAAGTAAAACATGGATTGTGAAGCAGTAATCTTGGGAATTACACATTACATTACTTGAAATGTCTTCAAAAACAATTTCATTTGATTTTCATCCAGGTGATGTAGTCATAATCTAGTCACACTAATATTATAAAAGCGAAAGTTTGCGCGTGTGTGTGTTTATAAGTTTGTTACTTCTTCATGCTCAAATGGCTGCACCAATTTTGATAAAATTTTGTATGGAGGTAGCTGACATCCTGGATTAACATATGGGCTACTTTTCATTCCGATATTCCCACGGGATCGACACTTCTCTCTACGTCTCATCTCTCTATGGAATATTAAAATAATTAATCCGGCCTTACATATTTCTAAAGCTTCTCTTTTTTCTGATTTCTAAGTGTAACCACCAGTCTTGTCAAGGGATATCGTATCATCCAGTAACTGGGTTGTGGACGTAAAATAGTCGCTCCATGTAGGATATTTATACCTATTCAGCTGCATCCGTTTGGTCTGATATTCGAACCCAATGTAGTTGGAAAAAGGCTAGGCAGATGATGACAGATCTCTAATCTAATCGTACCCACATTAGACGCCATTTTTAAGTACCTAATTATACTCTGTACCTAAGAAATACCACTGTATTCAGTAATAACTTGTGCGAGCTACTCCTGTAGCTCCTGCTTAGATATTAGGAAGTCCAATAAAAAGTATATACAAAAGAAACATTGGTAAAGGTTTACATAAGAAATAATATGTACCTAAAAAATACTATTTTTATATATTTTTTTATTACATTTTCTAATATCTAACCTCCTAGTCAGCCCTGTAACTCGCACAAGTTAGGCAAGCGGTAGCCGGGGCGGGTCTTGTGGCGCAGGGCGGGCGGTAATGAGTTGGGCGGCAGTGCCCAGGATCTGCAGAGGCGGACGTAGGCATTAAAGTTTGGGTGGATTTGGTTGGTCGAGAGTTCGACAAACAGTCTGACAAATAGCTTATGATAAGCAACTCGAAGAGAAGTTTGTAGTGTTACAAAATGTTTGATAGACTAATTGAAAAAGCTTTTCCATTTTCGAAAATACACAGAAAAGCATGCCTTTTTCCCAGTGGCTATATCAGACATGCTATGGTTCTTACATGCTTCTTCAAAACATCATAATCGTCATAATTTCAGCCTGGAATCGCCGACTGCTCGATATAGACCTCCCCTTTCTTCTGCCATACTTCCAAGTTCCGTTCATCCCTTCCCGCGAGGTTGACGGTATCAACAACCCAACGCACTTTTGGGCGACCCTGGTTTCTTTGGCCTAACATTGTCCGCCATTCGGTCACAGCTTTACTCCATCTGCCATCAAAATAACAACAATACAGTACTCAGTAAAATAACACCATTCATTTATATTTTAGATGCATTTACAGATACAAAACTCACGTGCAAAACTACCGTCCGTATTTCGGCGATGGTGGCCAATCTCAAAGGAGACTAGCCGGCGCCGGAGATATTATAGTGCACAAGTGTGTGCGCAGACACAGGTGCACTCTCTCTTCCCTTAGTCTCATAGTCCGATAGGTCATCACGTAATTCGACACGTCCGGAAAGAGATCAGGCGCAGGACCAATCGCTTAGCGTGCTTTCCGAGCTACGGGGTATCACACCGCTAACTTCCAAATTCCGGGCTGTTACTAAGAAATTCCTAATGGAAAAACCCAATAACACTGCGCCTGACATGGGTATGGAACCCAGATGGATGACCATCCATTACATATCGAGACGCCTCCGTGGCTCGAAAGAACGTGTTTTCTGAGCCACGGGGCTCAGAAAACACGTTAAGCCGTTGGTTCATACTATCATTCGTAGATCTTTGAGAGTCGTTAGGCCCCGTTCCCACTATGACGTGACGACAGATTATAGTGTCGTTTAAAGCGTCGTGGCTTGTGTATTTAAATGGAGGTGTTCACATATAGGACGGCACGATTAACTGTCGTCTAGGACTTCTTTTTGCACAGATTGTCAAGTCAATGGGAACGGCTAACACGACAGTCGAAAACGTTTAAAAAACGTCACGACTTATTGTGACAGCAAATCATGAGTCGTTATTGCGACTATCTATCGTATCCATAGTAAAAATATCAAAAGAGCGTAGAGGCGACTGATGTGCAAACGACAAAGCGAATGTCGTGAATAGTAAAAATGTCCGTCACGATCCAATGGGAACAACTAGATACTACAGTCATTCGACGATGTAATATTTTGACGACATGGTGACGATAAGCAGTCGATATAATGGGAACAGCAAGAGACGACAGTCGTCCAACGATAAATTAAACGTCACGACATAGTGGGAACGCGCCCTTACGGGTACTCAGAAGCCCAAAAATCTGACAACCTGTCTTACCAAGGAGTATTTACCCAGTAACTGGGTTGTAGAGGTCAAATAAGCTCCATGTTAAATACTTATATTCAGCTACCCGCTATAAGACAGAGACGCTAACATAATTGAGAAAAGACTAGACATATCAATTAATTGTTATTTTATTTACTCAATCATAACTGACGTGATTTCAATTGATGCATTTTTCCTATTAGCACCAGAGTGAATCTACGAAACTTTTATCCGTGCATTACCCGGTTGATTTGCGAACTATCCAGCATATTATCCATTTGATAGATGACGCTGATAGATCACAGTTACCCGTTATTGACTATAGCGTGGATAGGTTTTAGCGACATTTTCATTTGTATTGTTAGTTTGGGTTTTTAATGGATTATTGACACCTGGCTGTTGTTTACAAAATGCTCGTAGTGATGTTGCTTTGTATTACATCAGTGGTATAAAAAAAAAACTAATAGATGTAATGAACTTCTACCTTCTTACTTTAGTTAATAATATTTGTTAAGTTATTCCGGTCGGATTCCCTGAACGGCTTTCCTGCTAGGTTTATGTTGTTGTAGTGTTTATGTTATTGCTAGAGATTTAAAACTGTTACTTAGCAGTATTCTATAATTATATAGGCCTGACCTGTACGTCCATTACCTACTGTGTAAGCAATATTTGTACGCCTTGCAAGGCAAGCACATATTGACACAACATATTTTATTTTGTACTATCATGTACACACGGCTAGACATCAAGCTATAGGTACATTTTCAGTTTTAGCTGACCTCGCAATGTATAGGTTTTTCGCACAATCAGAACGCAGCTTATGCTGGTTATGTACAGCTTGATGTGTAGCCGTGTGTACCACTACATTACACCTATGCGTAAATATATAAATTTGATACTAGTACCTACCTGAAAGAATGATAATTCCATGCCATTCTTACTACAATATTTCGAATTTGAAGAGGTCTTTGCCTGAAACAATACGGGTTTCTTCCTAATTCCTGATAAGTGAGGAAGTAAACTTGTTTTATTATAATCTCCAGCAGTGACAAGGGTAGCCTATCTTTTGACAGCAATAACTTCATATTTGGTGCAACGGTGTGAAGTCAAAGAAATTATATTGCTAAGCCTATTGACACATTGACACCCTACGTGCATTAACTGTGTTATAGCCATTTCATACAACTGTCAAAGAATGAGAGTTGTGATTTAAATAAACGGACAATTTAAGTTTGTGGTCAGCTTGCTTGACTTGCACTGACTGACCAAGCTGCGAAAAAAGCAAACAGAAAACAAATGACTGTCGCGTCTACATTTTTTTCTTCGATCTCTTTGGTGGAAAGTTGAAATTCGGCTCCGCTCTCGAGACTACAGATAAATATCTGGCCGCGGCCGGACTTTTTTAATATAAATGTTCTTTGTTCCTGACGGGAGAAACTTTTAATGAAAATTCAAATAAGGACAACTTTTAACCTTTTGTTTTTTTTTTCATGATTTTTTTTTTTGCGTCGGAATTGTTTTTTGTTATTCCAAGTGCCGGTGATAAGGACCGTGGTTTGTTTCGCTTTGTTCTAGTTTTTTTTTTGTTTGTGGTTGATAAATTAAGTTTAATGTGCCTCTTACTTTATAATTAAGGTTTTGTCTGCATTGTGTTTATATAAATGACATCTAAACCAAGCGCTTTTTCCAATGCATGTATTCTAATAACAATTTTAAACATACTTAATATTTTATATTAGAATCTAATAATTCTAATTTCGATAACCTATATATTATAGTAAATCTCTCTCATAGAAGAGATTATAATATATAATATATGGATTATTAGCCAATACACGATATAAATAGTTCATTGTATACAATGCAGCATACAGCTCTTCAATATGGCGGACATATCTTCAATCTTATGATGTATAATTCAATCGAATCGAAAATCAAAAGCTCAGTCTGGTCTATTCTGTAAATCGCCTTATGAAGTTATCTTAAAGTGAGCAGTGATTCAGATCACAGCTCACTTAGGGGCAGCCGTTTAAGGGGCAATTCTCGTAATTTAAAAAACGTTCACGGTCTGATCTCAGTCTCAAACTGTCAAAAATACCTCTAAAATTCTTGAAATTTTGAAAAGTTTTTGACATTGATTGTTGCTGAGAGATTGCGACTGGATTTTGAACGTTTTTAATTACGAGAACTAGCCTTCTGATGGGATAGAGATTAGCACTATTGACAGCTCACTTCAAACTCACTTCACCTAAGTTTTCACGGTAAGATTTTTACAGAACAGATCGGTAGGTACCTACACATTTTCTATAAAGCCATTACCACACCCACTCTTCAAAACCCACGTCGCTACCGTTTCTCCCACACCGTCATTACCTTACAAAGAATTCCCAGTAATGAGTGTAGGCCTTTATTTATTCGGCCCCATTGCCTCAGGAACGAAAAGCAAATAAAACCCTCTTTAAACAGTCTATGCCAGCATACATTTTAATCAACTGACCCTGTCAGAACGGTAGGACCTACACTTAATTACTTAAGTTGATTAGGTCCATTTATCCATGTGTGTAACTTGTGGGCGTTTTTAATATTGTTGAAGTAGTTTTGTTAGTAAATGTGTGCGGTAGAAGAAGTGTGTTGTGTGAGCTTGTGGGACGAGGCGATCACTAGGGACTTCATCGCTGTAGGTAGAAACAAAATGATTGTCCTTTACAAAATACCATCACATTCGAGTACATTCAGTATACAGGGTTACTTTGGACGGTTGGTATTCATCTGCATCCGGTTAGACTGGAAGCCTACCCCAACATAGTTGGGAAAAGGCTAGGCAGATGATGATGATGACATACAGGGTTATTTTAAAATGGGCTAGCTGAATTCCATAGATGTGATGGATACCGATATCTAATAACGATAAAACATAAGAAAACAGTTTTTTGCAACTAATAGTAACATCACTAATAGCAGTCATTGACCTCCCAGAAAAAACATCAAATATTTTTATATTATCGTGTTTAGTTACGTCTGCGAAGTTTAGCTAGACATTTAAAATTGCCCTGTACATAAATTCGTTATAATACACTTATATGTAGAGTTTGGTCAACATTTTCCAGATAAATTTTACCAAAAGGATTTATAGTAGATCTACAAATTCCATAGGTACTTGACGCAAACAATTTATTTTTACCTTTTAAATGGATTATTCAGCGTTAACTATGCTTAGTAATATTAACTATACATAGTATATGATTGTAACTTCAGAAGTTAAAAAGTTTGTTTCATTAAACATTCGGAAATTTTCCTAGAATTGACTTTACAATTAATTATTATAACAAAGAGGGATGTTAAATTATATGCTGTATATATAATTATAAATTGAAATCAAATGCTGTTCCGCATAACTTGAAAATGGCTAGACGGATTTGGCTATTTTTTGTTTCAAAATATTCGTAATGTTCTGAATTAGGTTTTTCAACTTTAAAACATTTAAAATACAACAAACATTATATAATGTATAACTACACTTTACCAAGCTTGAGACTTGAAACCTCATCAACTCTCAAATAATAAAATACAATACACTCGAACATTACCGACCAAAAAAAAACAACCCCTCACAAAATTAAAATTCTCAAACAGTCCTCACATTGAAAGAGATATATGGGGGTGTTCTTTCATCTTTCCCAAGCGGTGACCTTACCTTAGTCGTTTGCGGGTTAGGGGCGGGTCCAGTGTACCCCTAAGGGGGGTAAAAACCCGGGAAAAGTTGGGGAACAGACCTCTGCGGTGTTATTTATGGGTCTCTCGAGCACAGTGAAGTGCCCGCTGAATATAAATCCTGGGGTCGGCAAAGACTTAAAATGTAAAATAAGAACGGAAAAGGGACGAATTTAAAACCCACGGTCCGTACATACGTTGTTTAATTTAGGAGGTTTAATGCTTAGGTATATATGATAGATGTTAATGGTACATCACCTAACCTAAATAAAAAGTACTGACGAAGGCTAAAAAAAGCTCATTTGCGTGGCTGGTACTTATTGTAGCAAACAAATTCAAAATTCAAGAGTTATTTAAGCGACAGTTTTGCTTTTGCGACTGTTTCCCGCAATGACATTTACATTTACGATTCAACACTTGGCAGCTTGACTAAAATACGAGTTCATACTATAAACTTACAACGGTAGCGATTTTGAAGCGCGAACGCAAACATGTAAGTACGTTACGCCTGTCGTCGTAAATCGCTAATAAAAAATAACTCTTACAGCTTTTTTTTTATTGCAATTTGGGCCAGTTTTTGACCTCGATTTGCCTGGTGGAAAAAGATGGATGAGGTCTATGATGGAACAAGCAAGCCCAGAAGATGCCTATTCACTCTTGCTTTAAAGGCTGACTGGTTATACGCGGGATGGAACACAGACGCTAGCAGAAGAGAGTTCCACACTTTGGCCGTGCGAAGCTTCCTTGGATCATCTACTCAATTCAATATTTGTAGAAACATTTACACAAGGCAATAATGCATTTTATATAAAAAAGTCACCCCTAAAAATTATCTATGACTTCACCCCCTTTAATGATGAATAATAAAAGGTGGGTCTGTCGACCGAAGTTTTCCCGCTTAGGATCAAGTTACATTTTTCATTCTCATTAAACGAAATGAAATCTGACCCCCGATATGGGGGTAGAAGGAATCTTTACCTACCCACGCAATTTTTATCGGGTAAACTGATGTTTAAATGGAATGCTTGACAACCTGGTCGACTATTACTCGTAAACGTATAAAGCCTACTTAGCTGTGATAGTTTTCCTTTTAATTTCGTTTTATCTACTGCCGTGAATTTTTGAAGTGAAACTTCTTTACGCACGCTTGACTTGGGGAGTAAGCTGGCGAACGCGTGACGTAAGCGTTACGAAAAGTGTGATCGGGCAAGGCGAACGGAAGTTAAGTGGGGGATATAAGCAAGAGACAGCAGTGCGCGCGCACATTTTCTTTCTCTCTTCCTCTCATAGCCAAATACGTTCCGTATATCTAAGCAATAGAAGATCTATGCAAATATATTAATTTACCAATGAAACCATGAAATAAATTTAAATATTTGTAGAAAATTAATATATGTATATGTGTATACATGTATATATTGTACACACATATATATATATATACATACAGATGGAGCGAAAGAAGTTTCACTTCAGTCGTGTGGTCATAAGCACACTCGTTTTTTTTTTTTTTTCACATATCCAAAAGCAACCATTTAGCTGGCAGGGGGAGGGACACTTGACTCGAACAAAAATTTGCACTTTAAAGCTTAATATTTAACAAACGGATCCATGAATCCAAAAATTATTTTCACAAACCTGCAATATTTTTTGACAGACCTATTCAACGATACCCTACGGTCTACAGTAGTACCGTAAAAATGTACACATAACCCCCCACTGTCCCCACTTTACGTGTATATTTTTTTCATAATTTTATTTTACCACTTTGTTGGCGTGATTAATATGTACCTATATCCATGCCAAGTTATGGCTTTCTAGTACCAAGAGTCTCTGAGCTATGCTGCAGACGGACGAATGGACAGGCGGACATGGTGAGACTATAAGGGTTCCTTGTTAACTAAGGAATCCTAAAAACTGTTCCATTCATGTTGCGCAGGCGGTCAAAAAAAAACCTGCTGTTTCATACAAACAGCAGGTTTTTTTTTTGATAACCGACTATCTACGCGTCAGTCATGTGCTGAAATTCATGGTTTCAGTTTGTGCGTCGATGTGTCTGCCAGCTTTTATAGTAACGGTTCAATATTGATGCTTATGAATCTAGAAAATCATATGTAAAACGTGCTAACTTTTTATAAACCGACGTAAAAAGGAAGTGGTTATCAAGTCGACTCGTTATTTTTATAACCACTATTATCTTTTTAGAGTTCGATTTTGACGATTCTTTTCATAAGTTTTATTTATTTTTCAACAGATATCTTTGTTAAAGTATAAAGACGAAAGAACAAGTAAAAAAATGCAGGTATTTTTAGTGCCATATACTTTTATGGCTCTTTGATTCATTTCCTACCGTACGTTAACAGTTCTATTCGGACTGTTTACAAAAACTATTCGTTTTCGTGGTAAATATTCGTTTCAACAAATAATACATTTTCACATAGATAGCAGGATTTAATAGCATGTTTGATCAACTCGATACAAACTAGCAAAACAAAATAAAAACAAAATATTTTCGGTGCTCATCAGCATGGCGTTTACGCAACTAATATTTTTGTATCGAGTATGTTTTAATGAAGCTAGCTGATCTATTCTACCTGTTTCATAATAAAATCTAAATATTAGTGACTCATCGTTTTATCATTCATAATTTTGTGCAGTTTTTCGTAGATTATCTAAGTAATCGTTTACGTAATCTATTAACTCTGCTTGGGTAGTTTTTGAGTTAGCTCCAATAATACGTATTTTTGCTACTTAGTATAAATTGATGATGTTATAATGACTTCCTGCCACTGATAAATACATAGCAAGTAGTGTTATACGAATTTGTTTGGGGTGAGTACAACTTAAAAGTGAGCAATAAAAATATTAAAAAAAAAAACAACCGACTTCCAAAAAAGACACTACAAAGTGAAAAATAACTTTAATTTCGGAAGTCTGTGGCAAACTACGAAAATAAACTAAACTATGTCGACTTCCAAAATTAAAGTTATTTTTCACTTTGTAGTGTCTTTTTGGAAGTCGAATGTTACTTTTTTTGAAAAAAAGTTTTTGTAGATCAAAGTCAGTAGGTAAGTATATAAAGTAGTGGAAGGTAATTTTAATTATACCAAGCATTATATGATCGTAAGGTTGATAGTGGTGACCCAGTAGAGCATTTGTGGCCCCAAATTATCGGTCATGGGTTTGAAACCAGGCTGGCGTTTTACTCAGTATAAATAATTTCATCACCACTGCTTTCAAAACGGTGAAGGAAAACATCGTGAGGAAACCGGCATGTCCTAGAACCAAAAATAAGCTAATAGATTTTTTTATCTTAATTTAACCTGTGTACCTATCAATTGTTTTTCTCTCAAAAATTATGTTAAAGAAACTGAAGGTTAATCAAATTTTGTTGCTACCGTACATTTTAAAATGTAGGTATAGTGTCAAAACTTCGAAATAGAGGTCAAATAAAGGCTTAGAGTTACATATAAACGTAGTCGCAGTCAAAAGCTAATACCTATTCACAAAACCCCGAGTCGGCACAGAATCGTCTAAAATGTGCTTAGGCGAAGTTTACACAGTACATAGGTACCGGGTAATCTACGAAAAACACGCGAATTCGTCATAACTCGTAAGCCCGTCCGTAAAGTACGCACTTCACTAAAAATATGAGTTTTGGCACAAGTGATGAGAGATTTCCAAATTTTGTGTGCGTGTTTAAATATCCATGCTTTTGGTTGCTAATATATATTATTACATTGTAGCGATATCTACAACGCCACATGCGAACATCGCGTCATAATTACGTCACGCAAAATCCTGCATCTCGCAAGCAGAGTTTACCGCGCAACTAGCATAGATACAACGGTCCGACATGAATCATCGGGCAATTGCCCGCCAGACACAACACCCATCTGGTCGGAGAATCCTCCCTTTTCTATGGAGGATGAGTGAATTTTACACCCTGTTCCTCATACCTCTATAACATAATATATTATTGTACTTGTTTTGTATTATACATTCATAACTTCGTAAGTTAATTGATTGATGTCAATGATCAACTCAGTCTATCGCAGTTCGCTACAGGACATAGGCCTCTCCCAGGCTGCGCCACAACACCCTGACCTCCACCTTCCAGTTCATCCCAGCATCTTATTAAAGTCGTCGGTCTATCTAGCTGGGGCCTAGTTCGACCTGCCGGCTGACAGAATTTCATTGGTTATTTTCCTAATGGAATTAAAATTAGGCCAGTGGATAAACCTACGAATAATCGCACCTTGAGAACTTCATGATTTATTTTTCTAATCTGAATTATAAATAAAGGAAATAGTGATATTCATGATATCTAATACATACAGCAGTACTAGGATCTTTTGGCGCCTAAATGAGTTTAACAGGAGGCGTTGTCGGTAAACATTTGTTAAATTTTCACGGAAATTTTATTGATAAAACAATATGGCGATGTTAGTTCCGATTTTCTCCACGCGCCAAAAGATCCAGCGGGATAATTGATTAACACTCTAACAGTAGCAATAGCTTACATTTTGATAGTTCAACAACATTCATTGCGTTATTTACGTTGAAGGGCAGTCAAATTTGTCGAACATATGAAGCAATGGATTAGTAATATCCTTCAAAATTATTTAGATTGTGATTGGTAGTGTGTTACGCAATTAGGGTGCTGGTAGCGTTGTAGTTATATTTATATATATATTATTGTACACCAGAAAATAGAGAGGAGGGGCTCGTGGCTAAATAATAACAGCCGCACAGGCCGATCGATCAGGTTAAGCTACGCTTGCCGCGGTTGGTCTGTGGATGGGTGACCATCTTTACATTCCGTGACCCCTCCGTGCTTCGGAAAGCACGTTAAGCCGTTGGTCCCGGCTGTCATTCGTGGATCTTTGACAGTCGTTACGGGTAGTCAGAAGTCCGAAAGTCTGACAACCAGTCTTACCAAGGAGTATCGTATTACCCAGTAACTGGGTTGTGGAGGTCAGATAGGCAGGCGCTCCATGTAAAATACTGGTATATTCATCTGCATCCGGTTAGACTGGAAGCCGACCCCAACGTAGTTGGGAAAAGGCTAGGCAGATCAGATGCTGATGATTGCACCAGAAAATACATAACAAAAATTAAAAATTAAGGAAGGAAAAATCGGAAATTCTCACCCCTACCCGCTGTAGCTTATCACTCGGCCCACCCCTCATACCGTGATGTCGCACACAATCCCTCATTAAACGGGACACGGCCCACGCTCCGCATTACGGCGATAATTTGTACCAAACTCGCATCGAACCCATTTGTACCTCGCTCCACGTACCGACTGCGAAAGAGCTGCAACTATTAGGACCTACGCTGACTAAAGACTTTTTGTGCGATCGATTCTGTGTCGTAAAAAGCTCATGTGGAAGCATTATTTTACTGTTTAAACATAATTTCCTACTATTGTCCCTTTCGATGGACAAGAAACTGCGTCGCATATTGTCTGCCGTCAGTAACGTACACGGTGCGAAAAATTTCACAGATTTTTTGGTCGTCGCATGAAAAGTCTGTCGTCTGTGTGCCCCTTAACATTATGCTCGTAAGCACTGCTGTGTGGTGACTCTTAGTAAAAGGCTAAAAGGCTTTGGTAGCAATGTATTTTGTTACATATGCGTCTCGTTTTTTGACAAGTTTTCAGAGTAAATGCCTACATGTTATTACGTCACATTCAAAGTCAAAGCATTTATTCGTGCTCCTTAACATTATGCTCGTAAGCACTGCCTGTGTGGTGGCTCTTAGTGGCTGCTGAAGGTAAAAGGCTTTGGTACCAATGTGTTTTGTTACATATGCGTAAGTCTCGTTTTTTGACAAGTTTTCAGAGTAAATGCCCACATGTTATTACGTCACATTCAAAGTCAAAGTATTTATTTCAAACTAGCTGCGCCCCGCGGTTTCACCCGCGTAAGTTTTGATCCCGTGGGAATATCGGGATAAAAAGTATCCTATGTGTTATTCTGACATATAAACTATATTACTGTAAAGTTTCATCAACATCCGTTCAGTAGTTTTTGCGTGAAAGAGTAATAAACATCCATTTATCCATCCTCACAACCTTTCGCATTTATAATATTATAGTAGGAAGTAGGATTAGTAGGATAGTAGGAAGTAGGATAGGATAGTCACATAAAACACACTTTAGATCTTCGAAATTTCTAATTTAATAAAATTAACTCTAGTCGTCCCTAAAGCTTCGCATGGAGAAGAATGGGCTAGAAACTCCACGTTACTCTCTTTTAAGATTTTTTACTATATTTTGTATACATTAATTATATGTGAAGACGATGCACCTAGAATAAAATTACCATACCTAGGTAAAACAATTTAAAATTAAGCCATGACAGATAAATTAATTATGTGAGAGATAGGTCGTACATGGCACGGTTTCTTTACGGTATTGCATATAAACCGTGCCGTAGAAAACACGTGTCTAGCATCAAGCTTCCATAGTGATCTATAAAACACTGATGAGCGTGACAACACACGGTGTATTTACCGTAGTTGTTCACGGCAAGAAAAACGTGTGTGTAAAGGGCTTAACATAGCATGACTTTTTCATATAACTCTATTCAAAACATTTCGCAGTAATCTACATAATGTTCTACCAAAACAATGAAACCGGAGAAGCTGGCAAAACCCGCAGGCTCCCCTAATTTTCCATTATCACAAAATTCTGCCATAAAGAGTGTCCCTTCAGCCTGAAAATATCTTATGAAAGAATTTATAATGAGCCGCTGAAAAGGGATAATTGATATGAATTTTCCGTCGAGCCTTCGTTGCTCGGAAAGGCTTTGTGATGAGACAAAAGGAATTATAAACAAGTGGTACGGACGATGACGGGGTGTAGGCAGGGAGCCCGGGTAAAATGACGTGGAAATAATGTAGGAGAATTTTGAAACGATCATTCTTAAGTGTAGATTGTAATGTCTCATTTTCCTACGTAGTACTAACTTATGTTATTACTAGAAACGATCTAAAGGCCATTTCTCGTACTTAAAAACGTTCAAATTCAAGTCACAATATCATCGCAGTGACAGTTAATGTCAAAAAAATGTAAGGAAATTGATGGTTGGTGATAATTGTCACAAATTGACAAATCACTGAGCTTCCGCATTACGTCACCACACCCCTCCCTCACCGCGCTGCTACCTCAGGTAACGTCTCAGTTAAGCGGTCAGACTATAATTGAGAACACAAAAGTTTACCCTTATCAAAGGATAATACTCTTGTAGTACCTATATCTTCTGAAAAATCTCACCATATTCATAACTACGTAAAACTCAAACGCACATTTTCATAATTCGTATAGGTATTTTGTGTCATAATGATATGAAATTTTTGTTTTTCTAGCTCCTAAATCAACATGCATCTATAGGGACGCTCCTATGTACATACATGTCTATAGAAATTTGGATAGGCTAATTAGCAATTTTGTGAGTAAAATAGCCACTGCAGGATGATAAACATTCCAGTTTTGTTCAATTTACTGGTTTGTTTTTATTGATCCGTGTTTGTGGACTGTAATGGCGGCTCATAGTTCTTTTATTATTTCAGTACTTGTGTGTAAATGTTTCTATGTTCCCGTTTATGTCAATAGTGGACGTTTCTGGGTGTTTCAGTATGACATCAAGTAGATCTACGTTATAAGTGATACATTGTTCAATATCTTATTAACAGAACGGTAAATACGCGATAAATAAATAATAACTGAAATTAAAATCTCACTTAAATTACAATAAAGTATTTCTTTTTAACCACTTGTACGCAAAACCTACTGTATGTTACATACCACTGTATGTAACATATAGTAGGTTTTATTTTATTTTATTGCTGAATGGGCTCACTCTTGACCTCGATCACGCCTGATGGAAAGCGATGGATGAAGTCTACGATGGAACGAGCGTGCCCAGAAGTTGCCTAAGGCACTAGAACTCCCACGCATCGACGAAACACAGCAAGCTGCTTGACGCCGGACTCCGGTGGGAAGGTGGTCGCAAACAAGGCGGGCGTTAGCCCTACCACCGCAAGAATTGGCCAGCCAAACAAGGTATTGGGTGTGACTGTCCAGGATGCGCCAAGCACCCGGTTCAGTTGAATAACTGGCGGAACCAACTGCGCTATACAAGGAGGTTTCTACATGCATTGCAAAATCTTCAGGTATAACCTACCTAGTTGCATTAAATGTATTTTTTTTTCTTATCCCGTATGGACACGAACTATACATGATTTAGGGGACTTCGACACGGATACTGTTTCCATGAATTCAGCATAACATATGATTGTAGACGCAGGCACTCGGCGTAGAAATTTTACAAAAGTGCAATACCTAAACAGTCAAAATGTATGTAACAGTAGATTTTTTTTTTAAATAAACGATGATATTCAAACTCTGGTGGGTCTAGAATCATCTACTGAATTAATGGTAGCACTTTTCGCGTCGATGTCCTTTTAACACCCTGTATAGGAATGCCAGATAGGTGCTAGTTACTCAAGCTGCACCGGAAGTACATAATCAATCTGCCTAGCCTTTTCCCAACTATGTTGGGGTCGGCTTCCAGTCTAACCGGATGCAGCCCAACCCAGAGGTCGAGATACGTAATGGATGGTAACCCATCCACAAACCGACCGTGGCTAGTGTAGCTTAACCTTCGATCAACCCGTGCTGCTGTTATTATTTAGCCACGAGCCCCTCCCTACTTCTTCATAGCGTGTCGATAGCAATCTCAATGATAATCCCTCCTTATTATCATTTAAGAATCGCCACTGGTAAAGGCTATTTTAATACCACTTAAAAGTGGTTTCTACAAATCGCAGTCAGCACCCTTTCAACCATCCCACACTTTAATTTACTTAAAACTCGCCTGTGTCTATTCATTGAGCGTTCAATTAAAACAAAAGGTAGTGATTACTTTGTTCAATTTCCTCTTGGCACAAAAGGAAGCGCTCGCAGCGCCCCTACCGGGAAACCACTGCAACTCATTTTGGCTAGCCAAGTTTGATCAGCTTTTATCTAGAAATGTGTAATTATGAGATTGAAGCTTTTTGGTGAATTATTTTGGATTAGGTACCTAGTAAGTTAGTGTTGGTAGCTTTAGGCAAATTAATAAATGAATCATTATAATAATAATAATTCGGGTATAAAAAGTCAAAAAACTGCTTTATTTTTTCTTTGTACCAAAATCATTCATTTAAATCAGTACATCGGCAGAATAAAACACATAAGTACCTAAGTCATGATCGCTTGTTTGGGCTCGATTTTAAGTAACGTCCTTTTTACCGGCTTCACAAAAAGGCCTCCTCCTTTTTGTGAAGTCGGTAATTATACTATATTCGGATATACTATGTTCGGATGTTTGTATGTTTTTTTTTTTTGTATGTTTGTTCATCGAATACTCCGCCAATTGTCGACGGATTTTCAAAATTCTTTTTTTGTTTGAAAGGATATGCTCCCGAGGTGGTTCCATTGTCACCAAATTGGAATCTGATGAGGGAATCCCATGGAAATCGAGGGAAATCCTAAAATTTTGTAGGCACACCCATAGCGATTTGGGTATTTTTTATAGTAACTCGTGCATTTTCTCACCAAAAGCACCATTCGGTGAAGTGGAACTGATGATGAAGACCACAGATGGCCATCGGAATTACTCAATAATAAATATTTCACGGTTTGCGATTCGATTAGGTACTTTAATATGGTTGCTAAGCACAATGCGTATCGTGAAGTGGAGCTGATAGTGACTTCCCAATCAGCTCCAGTTCTCCTGGTTCATACAAGGAGAACTCCTCAACAATTAACGTCCCTGCATCGGGAAAAGCAATATTTTGTAAAAGGTTATGAGCAGTTGACATTAGGCTATTGTAACTTAGATAAGTTACAAACTGGCCCACTAAAAAGTGAAAAATAAAAAACTTTTTTACAAAAAAAACTACCGACTTCCAAAAAACACTACAAAGTGAAAAATAACTTTAATTTCGGAAGTCGGTGTCAATAAAAGAAATTGCGGAACTAACGACACCGACTTCCGAAATTAAAATTATTTTTCACCTTGTAGTGTTTTTTGGAAGTCGGTAGTTTTTTTTGAAAAAAGTTTTTCAATCTCTTTATTCGCATGAATCTTGCGACGTTATAAAAAACATAAGTTGAGTTCTTAAAAGTGTGACTTTTTGACTTATGTTTTTTAGTCTGCCGACCCTAGTATTTCATGGCGAAATGTGAGTGTACTATAGGTACAACTTTGCTATGTATATTTTATGATTTGGGTAAATTATATATTTTGACAACGCCATCATTGGTACCATGACATTTTAAAATTATCCCTCTAAAAAATGTTTTTAAAAACATTCTTAATTATAGTTATTATTTCCTTACTGATTTTAAAAAGTTTAAGAAACGAGTACCCTGCCATGTATTCCATATTTTTACTGAAATTGTCGCTATCGTAATGAAAAGAAGAAACACAGTAAAAAAAATGGCACCGTTGCCTAATAACATATGAACCCTACAAAAGCATAACCAATTCTAAAACAAAAATCTAGCAAGCACGAAAATAATGATTCTATTTCTAATTACGTCGCAGCAAGTCGCGTGGTCAGCTCCTCCTAATGAGGTCCGGCAATTGTTTCAATTTCGTTTCGCAGCTGCCCACTGCCCAGTGCCGTCTGCCCAGTGCCCAGACCCCAGTTTTTCGTGCCCTGTCTCGTTCCAGATGGATCTGTCGCATGGCAATTGTTTAGACCGACTTCTAATTAATTTTATTGTAACTTCAGACACGGTCGGAAATTCAGTTTCAGAGGAAATTCGAGTACTTGTATTTAAGGGTAGATTTTCTAATTTAGAGTAAGATTTTTAAATTGAATTGTTTTCTTTTTTTTGTTTTTAATTGGGTTTTGTAAATAAAAAGGTTCTTATTTCGTTTTTAAATCTATTTTCCATTTTCTCTAATACTGTTTGAGAAACTTTATATACTTACATGGTTGAACATAATTTAGTATTGTTGCCAAAAAGTATAAACCATAGTTCTAGGAAAATGCTCACAGACTGCACATCTATATCTTTAATCTATACTATAATAATTAATATTATAAGAGGAAAGGTTTGTATGTATGTTTGTAACAAATTGGCTCAAAAAGTACTGAACCGATTTTAAAAATTCTTTCACCGTTTGAATGCTACATTATCACTGATGAATATAAGCTTTTTTAATTGTAAGAAAAAAATAAATGTCCACCCGTGCGAAGCCGGGACGGGCCGCTAGTCTTTAACAAACAAAAAAAAGTCTGCATACTATTCTAATACAAGTAATAAAACCTCTACCACATAAACAGACTCTCACTGAACCCGAAGCACCCAGCTCATAAATAAGGTAGTAAACACAAGACGTGAATAAATACGCCACTATTAGTCGACCAGCATCCACCAATTATAGCCAGTCTCGGCCAGCATGCACCAATTATAGCCACTCTCATTTAATCCAGCTGCATCTGGGCATCTGAGGCCACTGTTAGACGTATGGATTGAAAAATAAAATGTATTCCGACTTCATTCATTTGTTTTTAGACTGATTTAGAATGTATTTGGCTTTTGTGTTTGTAAACTGCACTAATTACGATAGAAAGAGATTCAGTAAACTTATTTTATGTAATCGTCACCAAAGTATATGTATATAGTACAATATTATATAAAACTAGCTGACCCGCAAACGTCGTTTTGCAAAAAAAATAAAATAGATAGTAGCCGATTCTCAGACCTACTGAATACCTATGCATATAAAATTTCATAACAATCGGTCAAGCCGTTTCGGAGGAGTATGGTAACTAACACTGTGACACGAGAATTTTATATATTAAAAGATTATTCTATACTCATTCAGCAGTTCAAATCTCAACCAATAAAGTACTTTAGAGGACAAGGTAGTTTTCAAATAAGTGTTTGGATAGCCGAGATTTAAAACTGCTGACAGAGTCAACACTTTTTATATATAAGGGTAGATTATTAAATAGTTGTGCTCCTTCATATGTCAATGTTTCTTGTCTGTTCTCATGTAAATGATTTGAACCTAAATGTAGAGTAATAATTAACGCTGGTGAAAATGAGATTGCGACTAGATTTTGAACGTTTTTAATTACGGGAATTCGTCTTCAGGCAGGTATTTTTTTAGAGCAAGAGCTAGCCGCAACATTTATCTCTAGTAGGTACACTACATTTTAAGGGTTATTCGCACTTCGCCCCATTCGCACTTCGTACCCCGTTCGCAGTTGGTCCCATTCGCACTTGGTCCCATTCGCACTTGGTCCCATTCGCACTTAGTCCCATGCAAGTAGTTTCTAAGGGAAGAGGTAGGTTTATGGACCAAAGTGGGTTGGATTTATAAAAAACCGGTCAATTGCGAGTCGGACTCGCGCACCGAGGGTTCCGTACAAATTTGTAGGTATGTAAATAGTTTATCACGGGTTTTTTTTAATAATGTGTCAAAAAAATAAAACTGAGACACCCCTTGATTTATATCCAGCATCAGCCGGTATTAGGATTGACAGTCGCTCGCAATAGTCGCAGTCTCTCCGATCATCTATGAATAATTTCGTAAGATTCATAAACGTTTGGCACTGAAATAGGCGTATGCAATATTCGGCCAGTTGTCACGTCTATAATCTTATTTCCGGATGTGATCGGCAGCATTTTTAATGAAGGCATTAAATATCTGTGCGGTTATATGTGCAGAGAATTCTCATTTACTATGCCTTATTAAAAAGTAAAATATTACTCATTGCCGTTTCAACGTCTCTCTCTCTCTATAATATTAATTTTCCATTTAAACAATTCATAATCATAATCATAATCATTTATTCATTTGCGAATATGGGTACAAAAGAAAAGGTCTCATACAAACAATAGTGCCCATTAGCCATATCCTACCATAAGGCATGCAAATTTACAAATACACAGGTATTATAACACAAACTAGAATTAAACAATAAAAGACACAGAGGTAAACTAGAACTTATCAATAAAAGACATTATTTAAAATATCGTATGGAGTAACATTATGTAAGTTTATCCTGTAAATATTCAGTAACAGAGTAATATGCTTTTTGTAGTAATAGTGTTTTTATATTGTTTTTAAATATATTTATATCACCTATCTCCAGAAGTGAATTTGGTAAATGGTTATATATGCGTGGAGCCATACATAATATACTTTTATTTAATAACGCTGTTTTATTGATTGGAAAACATATATTGAATTTGTATCTTTTGCTAATCAATTTATTAAAGTAGTTTGTATTTTTCCTAACGAACATTATAACCTCTAATATATATACACATGGTAACGTAAGAATGTTTAATTTTAAAAATGATGGTCTGCAGCTGTCAGTTACTTTTATACTAGTTATGGCTCGTATACATTTCTTTTGGGCTTTAAATACCGCTTCTTTATTAGTAGAATTACCCCAAAAAATAACACAATACTTTAGAATAGGTGCAACATAGCCGTTGTAGGCTGTAAGGACTGTAGAAGTACTGACCGTTTGTTTAAGTTTAAGCAATGCATAAGAGAAGATATTCAATTTAGTGCATAATGTATGGATATGTTCTTTAAAATTCAGATTATTATCTATCTTCATACCCAGAAATCTCGTAACGTCAACTTCTTGGATCTTATTATTACGGTAATTTATGTTCATGTTTGCTATTTTACTTACTCTACTTCGGAATGTCATAAAGTTTGTTTTGTCGAGATTAATGTGTAAATTGTTTGACGTCAACCAGTCTATAATGCTATCTAAAGTCATATTTATCTCAGGTTCCACTATCATCAGCGAATAGGATTGTGTTGCATTTTGTCGCCCTTGGAAGGTCATTGATGTATATTATAAAAAGAGGCGGACCCAATACACTTCCTTGTGGAACGCCAGATGTAACCTGTCTACATGAGGATGAATAAGTTATCATTTTCCTCACATAAGGACATATCCTTGTTATTTGTGTTATTTGCGTTCTATTACTTAAGTAAGATTTAATTAGGTCATAAACGTTTCCTCTGACACCATAGGCGTATAATTTATCCAAGAGTATTTTGTGGTCTACATGATCGAAAGCCTTTTTGAGGTCCATAAACAGTGCACACGTTTGTTTACCTCTATCCATGTGGGTTAATACGTCCTGAAGAAAATTATATACTGCTAAATCAATAGATTTATTTTTACGGAAGCCAATCTGTTCTTTACAAAGTAAATTTTTCCTTTCAAAGTAACTATAAATACAATCATGGATCACTTTCTCGAATATCTTCGAAATGACTGGTACAAGCGCTATTGGACGATAGCAGCTCATATCATTTTTATTTATTTTTTTAAATAAAGGTTTTATTAGAGTTAATTTTAACTTTTCTGGGTAGACTCCATTTGCTATACATAAATTTATTATATGACTAAGTATATATGATAACTTAATGGATACGTGTTTTAAAACTTTTGTTGATATATTGTCATACCCGGTACTATTTGTGTTCTTTAGGGATTTAATTATTTTGTGTATATCATCTGGTATAGTTGGACGCATAAATATTGAGTTTGGTTCGAACGGGATTTGGCATCTTGAATGGTTTGGTATGGAAGTTTTATTTTTATCGATGAAGAAATTATTAAAATAGTTTGCAATCTGTTTAGGGTCAGTTATTATATTACCATCCACAGTAATCTGTTGTATCTGATCCTTTGGTATATTTAGTTTATTGGAATTTATAATCTTCCAAGTGGCTTGCGATTTATTTCGGGCAGTTTTTATGTAGTTGTCATTGCGAGACTTTTGCGTTAACTTAATGATCTGATTTAATCGTGAGGATAAGGTTAAGAATTTAATTTTATTATTTTCTGTAGGTTTTTTTCTGTAGTCCCATAAAAGTTGTCGCTTACGTTTACAGCACATTCTAAGACCTTTTGTAATCCACCGAGGGCGAGGTCTTGTTGATAATTTTATCTGTATAGTGGGGAAGCAAAGATTATAGAATAGGTGGAATAGTTCATAAAACTCATCAAATGCTAAGTTTGGATCTGTACTGTCAAAAACATTATTGAAATGAAGAGAATGTATGCATTCTTTGAATTTACGAATGTTATCTTTAAAGTTGTCTCTTTTTTCTATGTTCCATGATTTGAGGAGGAAACTTGATTTGACTGGACATGTAAGCAACTGAGCAGTGTGATCAGAAAGTGCAGATTCAATAACCTTTGCGGAACATCCCTTAATATTAAATATAATATTATCAATGCATGTTTTGCTTGATAACCGCGTTGGTTCGTTGATGCCTAATTTTAAGTTGTAACTGTGGAGAATTCGCATAAATTTAGTTTCATCGTAAGTTTTCTTAAGCAAATTTATATTAAAGTCGCCGCAAATTATAATTTTCTTTTTACCGTAACAAAATCGACTAAGAAGGGAGTCTAGATGTTTAAAGAATATATTTATATCATCTGTATTTGGCCGTGGAGGTCTGTAGATGCATATGACATATATTTTATGGTCAAGTAACTCAATACCAGAACATTCGATGATATTTCCAACTGAGTAATTACTGAAATCATTTATTGGTGCATATTGTAGCGATTTTTCTATTAAGATACATGATCCACCGCGTCGGTTTTTCCTACAGAAACAAGAAGCTAGTTTATAGTTAATGATATTTAGTATGTTTTTGTCCGTTTCTATCATGTTATGTTCAGTAATACATAGCACATTGATAGGATTTTGTTCATTCTCAAGAGCTAATGTTAAAAGGTCTGACTTAGAAATAAGGCCATTTATGTTTTGGTGAAAAATGTTAATATGTTTAGACACGAAAAAGCTCCTTTGATGCTTGTGGAGTAGATGTATTATCCATATTTTGATTTTGTAATGCAAGAGTTGGAGAGCAAGTATCAATAGAAGACGGGTATTGATGGATCTGAGTTTCCAATTTTTTGCAATGTCCATTTGAATTAGTATCTGTTAGTTTTTTAAAATAATAAGGAATGGTGCCTGGTTTCCATTGATTGATCGTATTACTATTTTCCATATGCGTAGTATCTTTAGTCTTATAATTATTTTCATAAAATGTGTTTAAGTAGTTTATATATTTTTTTAATTTATGAAATATTTTTTTGATCCCAGTATTATTCACTTTACCTGTAAATTTAGAGAACATATCGAAAGTATAATTTAAATATTTATTAGTGTCCAACGTATACGTATATTCAAACTTCTTATTACTTAAATATAAAAGTTGGTTGAACGCTTCTATTCTATTATTAAACAACATCACGTTACCATTTAGTTTAAAATTTGGAACACATAAAATAACATTAGTACTTATGTGTTATTTTTTCGAGCTTACATTTTATATGATTTACCAATGTTTCATAGTTTTTAGAGACGACAAAGTCTCTTTCACCCAATAAAATGATACAATAATCTTTCAAAGTGTGATTCACTAGTTTTAAATCGAGCCCTGATAGGAGTTCGGATATTCCTGCATTTGGCAGACAGTAATGACAGATTGTTTTGTTTGGGAAAACATTTTCAGCAGTTTCTAGAATGCTGTTTACATTATTATCACTAAGTATACAAATTTTGGAGCATGTTATGTTTCTCTTACCCATAATTTTACGATGACTACATTCTGCTAACTCTAGCATGACTTGAGAAACAATTGCGCCCTCTGTTTCTGGGTAAGAAACCAATTTGGGTGATCTTGGAATATCATCTATTAATCTTTCGTCCCTGGAACATTGTAGTTTGTTACATGTTTTTGGGCTAGATGATGTTTTGTTTAATTCTGTATTTTTAATTAAATTACTTTTTGGACTCTTTTGCACATTTACAATAGGCTAGTTTCCACCATCAATAAATTGAAAATCTATTTAGTCCGTCAGTTAGAGTGGGTATTGGAAAATAATGGACACGTGTTTTTTGTTTTTGTGAATCAATGAATATTGACAAAGATAAAACGCATCAAAACTCGGGAGTGGGGGCTCGTGACGTCAGAACTTACTAAAAATCATACCAAGGTGTGACGTATTGAGAATTTTAAAAGCGTCGTATCTTTGACAATTTTGGTTTACGTAACAAAAGAAAAAATACGGGTCAAATATTTTTTTCACTTCAGTAGCTCAAACATGTAGGTTTTGCTGCCTGAAATCAGTGAGCAAAATCCGATTTTGCTCACTGAGTGAGACAAAGTAACTTTTTAATTGTTTTTGCAGAAAGCCGCGAATATCTTACTCAGCCTTGGCCTTGGGTTAATCATACAATTCGAAACATTCACACTCTATCTCTTTCCCGCCATTAGAAAGAGAGAGAGACAAAGACCAGCCCTTTCAAAGTTCCGATTTTGAATTCGACCTCAAAGACAAACACGTTCGGAATTTCGTACGAACTAAAGAAATTTTGCAAAAAGCTAATTATGTCTTTTAATGTAATTTATTGATTTTTTAAGTTATTGTTGTATTTAAACGAAAATAAGTATTTACTGCAAATAAAACTGATATTTAACCTGTAAATATTTATTTCTAGTTTCAATAATGTTACGTAATATATTTTGAATACTAAAATATCATGGTTGCTATTTCCGAATACGCTTTAATTTATCTCATATTGTTCTCGCTGCTGAAGTGAAAAGTTATGTGTGTTACACGAGAGCAAAGTTTTTTGAATCTCGTGCCTTTGAATCCCTCGCCACACTCAGGATTCAACTTTAGAATCACTCGCTACGCTCGTGATTCAATCATTGAATCCTTCGCTTGCTCAGGATTCAAAATCAGCACTCGCAGCAAAAAACGACTTTGCTCTCTTGTTGCACAAATAACTATTGATAATCTACCTGACGGACTAATTAGATTTTTAATTTATTGATGGTGGAAACTAGCCTAAAAAAGTGGTAAATAAAAAAAAATATATAATATAATAATAAATAATATTCGTCTCTCATCTCTGATAACTTCACTTCGATAAAAATAAACTTACACACAGACATACACACAAAACGCACATGACATACACACAAACTTTAGATTATAACTATGCTTTGTGGGTAAAAATTATAATGATTAATTACAATGTGTAATAAAACGAATAAACATCAAGCCGGTTTTCCCCGAAGGATTACACAAAAGAAAAAATACGACAAACAACAACAAACCAACCAAGCAGCCAATCAACTAACTGGCAAAGAATCAACCAACTAATTATTTACGGGTAAAATCTTAACAACCCATAAATAAAGCGGTTTATTTTTAATGTTCAAAAATAAAAAAGCATTTCTACGAGAGCTTGAAGATAGGTTAAGTCAGTTTTATACATAAAGACGTAAATAAGGCCAGGTGGCAATATTTCAAGTAGACCGCTAGACAAGCTTACGCTAAGTCTTGCAGCTGCATAAAACGACCAAACAAATCCACTTCGTTGACCAAGTCTAGGGCTGCCACAAAAAGAAGAAACTGAAAAATATATAATGTATAATATTTTTTTTTTTTGTTGTAGCTTAAAACTGACAGATTTCGCAAAAAGCTACACTTAAATCTATATACATAATCATCACTCTTGATAACGGGCCTTAAACTTCTTAAAGCTAATATCAGACGTTCGAGTGAAACATTCACTCGAGTGAATGCAGTGGCGGACTAACAGGGGGCGGAAGGGGCGGCCCGCCCAGGGCCCCCATTCTTGGGGGGCACCCAAATGCCTCCGCGTTCCCCTGATGAAATCCTAAACAAGACTTTAAAAATGTACTTAGTTCTTACATAAGTTCATCAAGATCAAAACACTACAGCCACCTAGACTTTTACGCGATACTAATGCGAGAGGAGTTGTTCGAAACTTAAACTAATTAAAAATTATCTTCGATCTACAATGGGTCAAGAGTGACTGGTTAATCTAGCTGTACTTTCAATAGAAAGAAAAATTTCCAAAGAAATCGATTTCACAGAAGTTATTGAGGAGTTCAGTAAATTAAAGGCAGGAAAACACATTAACAGCTACCTAGAAAAAAAAAAAAAACTATCTTTGATTTTTTTTTGTCGATCGATTTGTATTTTATTTTCCTTACCCATATCCATTCCATATTGTAGGTATGTATGTTTATTTAGCCGAAATAATTTAATTCGAATTTAAATTTCACTTGCCAGATTTTAACGAAATAGACATAAAAAACTAATTTTTTTTTAAAGCTGGGGGGCCTCATTCAGCTTTGTCGCCCCGGGCCTCTGGCGGGCTTAGTCCGCCACTGAGTGAATGTTCATTTTTGTTTAATTCCACGTTCACACGACATCGAAAAAAATATATAGAAATGCTCGTTCATCAGCTAATTAATTCATTAATTTTTTTCGATCACTCCACAAGCGAATGAAAGATGCCGAGTGCCGAAATCGAACATTGTTAGATCAGTTACTATTAAATTCATTTTTCAGACGGTTCAATTCAAGTGAAAGACAAAAAGGACCAAAAACTGAAATATCTGCCTTACGACCGACTTGAAGATGACGACAATTAACATATTTTTTGCATTGGATTTAGTTGAATACGTGCGGTAAATAGAATGTAGAACAAAGCTAGTGAATTTTGCGCTCATTCAAAATTAGATATAAATCAATGTAACTTTTAAACATTCCGAACATTAGGTACTCTCCAAATAATTAAAAAAGGTTATTGCTTCTTTATTGCGACTGGTTTGTTATTTTAACAGGTGTTAAATAACACAGTATTATTACAGGTGTCCAGTAGAACACATTCAATTATCTGAGCAGTAATAAGGTAAGTGTGAAGTATTTTTGCGTGGCAACCTTATGTGAAGCCCCAGACACGAGGGCGAGGTTTGTTCCAAGTCTTTGCTTTAGCGCTGTTATTTAACGGATTAGGTTATTACGGAGCCAACATAAATTCTTATCTTGGCCAACTTGGACGACGCTTTTTAAAATAAACGAGCTTTATTGCGGCTTCTTAAATTTTTGACAGTTTTTATTATGAAAACTCCGTATAATTTTAGCTTATTGGGCTCTTATATGAACTCTAATATATCGGATGTGCTTTAAATGGGTTTCCATACTTTTATCACATTCAAGATATTCGAGTATAATGGGCGTAGGTAAGTGGTAAAAATGACGAGCCTGCAAAATGTTATATTTTAACACTAGCTTTTCCTTCACCGTTTTGAGAGCAGGTGATGAAATAAATTACAAAAAGTACGCCTTTCTGGGTTCAAACCTACAACCTCTGTCTCAATAATTGAGATTAAAACAACTGAAGCGTTAATCGACCTTTTAATGACTGCAGCAACAAACACATCTGTTCCAGAAACACAGGCGAAACCAAAGCAAAAATATTCTCACAACTACTGCCGTACATTTTCAGAGAACATTTATTGTTGTAGTACTAAATTATTAACGTTCGCCGGCTAGAAGGCGTCTATTTGAGTTCGGACAAGTAGTGATTCACATTTAGAGCGCGTTTAGCTCTTGACAGGCAGCTCGCGGCGTCCACTAATGTTGTGCTGACTGCACCCCTCTGTAGACCTCAGAATGCTCAGACAGAGACAGGGATTTACTTCAGTTTAGAGGTGATTTAGAGACATTTGGAGTGGGTTTAGTGTCACTTTTTGTGTTGACTGCATCCCTCTAGATAGATGAGAATACTGGGAAAGTCGGAGACGGTCTTTATTTTGAGTTTGAAGGTGATTTAGAGACATTTAGAGTGAGTTTAGCTCTTTAGAGGCGGCTCGCGGCGCCATTAACGTTGTGATGATGCACCCCTCTATAGTTCTAACAAGACATGACATAGACAGACGCCATATTTATTTTGATGTAGATTCGTTTAGAGTGAATTTAGTGATGGAGAGGCTCACACCAGTTACTACTGACTGTATCATTCTAGGGTTAAGAATACTTACACATAGGTAAACATTTAGGACACGTGTGGCATGTAGTGAATGACTCGCCTACAATCTTTCATAATTAAAATAAAGCTCATCTTTCAAAGAAAGAATTCTGTATACATTCTTAGACTAGGCCCTAGGCTGATCTCAATATCTGATTGTCTTTTATTTCTGTTTGTTATTAGTACAATATTGTCCTGGGAAATTGATACCGATTATCCTCGTTATGTACTTTCCGAACCAGCTAAGTCAATGAATTAATATATTAAATTAATTAATATTAAATTATATTTTATTGATTGACGACCGTGGAATACATAACTTATGAATCAGGCCGGGAACAACAAATGGTACAGTCCTTTCAGTTATTTCACCTCTGATTTTCCATCCCTGTTCAAATCACAGTGATCTTTGTTCTCATCCTAGTAAGGTCTCTGTTGCGTTGCTGACATTGACAAGTCTGTTAAAATCATAGCGATCTTTATTCTCGTTACAATAAGGCTGCTGTTACGTTGCAGCTGTCAGAGGTAAAATAATTGAACACTACTAGCTACAAGGATCTTTTGGCGCTCAAATGATGTTGACAGGGGGCGCTGTTGATAAACATCTGTGCAATTGTTTTGTGTATAATCTAAAAAAAACAATATGGCGGCTTTCGTTCCGATATTGGCCACACGCCAATAGCGCTGTAGGTATTTTACCTAACAGCGCCCCGTGCATAAGTGTCGATCCCGTGGGAATATCGGGATGAAAACTATCATATGTCCTTTCCCGAAACTCAAACTATCTCTATACCAAACTTTATCTAAATCGGTTCAGCGGTTTAAGCGTAATGAAGTAACAGACAGACAGACACACTTTCGCATTTATAATATTAGTATGGATAGTTTATTAGTTTATTTAGTATTAGTTAGATTAGAAGTTTATTCAGTGTGTATATTTTTATCCTCAAGCAAATGTCTAAATTGACATTTATATAAGCCCAGCCGCCTCTAACTCTTTCTAACTCTGCAGGACCTAAGCTTTTAGACTTGCACATCGAGCTTCTAAACTTTAAGCTCGACTCATATATAATTCTAAAGCAAGCTTTTGTTCCGCAGGGAAATGGCGAGAGTCCACAGTTAAATAATATATCCAGCCTGGCTCTAGTTACCCGTAGACGAAGCGGTTAAATACGTAAATGTATCCAGTTTAGTTTAAATGTGAGATTTAATAAGAATTTTCGAGACGGCTTTTGAGAACGGTTTTTAGGAGACTTTAGGTAGAGTTTTTATAGAAAATAACAGTTGGAAATTTAATTTGTTTTTTAATTTTAATTGATTAACTATTCAGAGATTTATCAGTTGTAACGGGTCGTCAGAAGCCCGAAAGTCTGACAGCCAGTCTTACCAAGGAGGGAGGGAGGGGGTATTACCCAATTAAGAAGGTTGTGGAGGTTGAAAGGTACTCGCTCCATGTAAAATACTGGTATTCAGCTGCATCCAGTTATACTGGAAGCAGACCCCAACATATTTAGTTGGTAAAAGGCTAGGCAGATGATGATGATGATGAAATGTATACAGATTGATTAATCTTGTTTGTTTTTCTTTTTGGAAACGTTAGGTGGAGTTTTTACAGATAATACAAGTTGGAAATTAAATATAATAATGATTAACTGTAAGAAAGATTTTATCATCTTGTCTTCACACTTGTCACTTGTCTTCATTTCTTTAATGTTTTGATACAGACGTTTAGCTTCCGTAACGTTTTGTTTGAAGAAAATTAATTAACATTGGTCACTTCAAATACAATTCAACAATTGACAATTGGCTCTTTGGCAGTCGTTACGGCTCTTCAAAAGACCGAAAGTCTGACAACCAGTCTTACCAAGTGGTATCGTATTACCTAGGTCAGATAGGCAGTCGCTTCATGTAAAAAACTGGTATTCAGCTGCACCTGGTTAGACTGGAAGCCAACCCCAACATAAGAAAAGGCTAGGCTAGGCAGATGATGATCAAGTTCCCATGATCCCCGGTTCAAGTGTGGGACGGGAACACCGGGGTTTTTAGGCAGTAAGACTCTAACAGACAACGCCGCCCACCCGAAGGCAGCGGGCATCCATGAGGATTTTCCACCCCGAACCAAAAAAAAAGGCAGATGATGATGAATTGGTACTTCTTGAATATAATATCACACTATTTAATCTTCACTTTTTTCGTTACTTTTACCAAGATCTTCGCCACTTCAAAATTACTAAAAAAAAATACAGTTATACGGATTTCGATAGAAATAGCAAAATCCACAAGCTGCCACTTACGTCAGACCTGCCAAGTGTGCTCAGCCTTTGGGGAATCTAGAAAAAGGGTGACCTAATCTTTCCAATCCAGACGTCGAACACGGAAATATATTTAGATTTAGTTATTAGAATGGTTAATGGGGCTTGTGACTAAATAATATCAGCCGTACGGGTCAATTAATCAAGTTAAGCTATGCTAGCCGCGGTTGGTTCGTGGATGGGTGACCATCTTTACTTATATACCAAGACCGCTCCGTGCTTCAGACACGTTAAGTCGTTGATGCCGGCTGTAATGCGTGGATCTTTGACAATCGTTACGGGTTGTCAGAAGCCCGAAAGTCTGACAACCAGTCTTACCAAGTGGTATCGTGGTACCCAGTAACTGGGTTGTGGAGATCAGATAGGCAGTTGCTTCATGTAAAATACTGGTATTCAACTGCATCAGGTCAGACTGGAAGCCGATCCCAACATAGTGGGGACAAGGCTAGGTAGATAATGATGATTAGAATGGTTATAATGAGATATTTTCATAATCACCACGCTTGACAGACACAGATGGCACATACAGCATGTATCAGAAAGGTGTGGTCATATTTTAGGGTGTGGTAGAGACCACCAAACCGAACAACTTTCTCAATGGGACCAAGATCGCATTTTTGAAAAAAATATCAGCTGTCCTGTCTTTTGGGTCGAGTAGGTTTTGAAGTTTTGTATGGGGCAGTTGATATTTTTTCGCGATTACGATGTTGGTCCTATGGAAAAAGTGGTTTAATTATCATTTTCTTGTCTCTGCATCAACGTAAAGTTGACTGGTAAAAAACGCCTCAGGCATTAAGTCCGCCTTTGTACAGTATTTTTTTACTTATGCATAAGGTTTTGATAAAATAAAAAAAATATACGTTATTAACAGTTACGTATGAATGTATTACTTCAATCAAGAACTCCATTTGTCTAGAATGAAATACGATTATTTCGCCACTACGCTTGGGAGCTACTGTACATGAGTAGATATTCGACAGAGACCAAGCCTCATACAATCACTGACATCCAATTACATGGCGGGATGTCTCGCTAATGCGCAACGCGTTCAAATACTCACAGTGAGGGAACTTCGGTTTCGGTTTAAAGAAACTTTATTCCCAATAAAGACGTAAGTCACTTACTTGAGAACAATACTAAAAATATAGATTACAATATGTTCATCGTCAGTATTACAATTTAATAGTTACCCATCCAATGCATTCATTTCTCCAGAAGTGATCGATCCGCAATTATGTGCGGGCTAAGTTGAGTTTTGAATGCATTCTAAGAGTGAACTTACTAACTCAACGACTGATGTGGATCTCACATTAGGTACTACTAATATTCCCTCTAATCCCCTTAAAAACCTAAGCGCGATGAAGATGTACCTATCCGGTAAAAGTGTTTCTACATAACGATTTTAACATCTCACTACCATTTTGGGTGGATAATAACTGCCATAACATTTATAGCGGTTTTTTAAGTTTTGCCTTTCATGTACTAAGTAGTCATTTCTAATTGCTTTTGGAAAGAAGAAAGAACTAAATAATGAAGGAAATGTCTAGTTTGATAACAATTAATTAGTTCACTGTTATAGATATTTATCTTATTTGGAGGTGTAAGTGGTTGAATGCCGTAAGTGCCGCAGCGTTTCGCGTGGATTCACATTCCATCATACCAAGGGTTAAGCAAGATTTTATATTGAATCACAGGAATTTCACAGCGCATTGTGATTAAAAAAAGTTTAGTCTCTGTCGTGTACCATACTCTGCGTCCCCAGTAAACACGGCTATCGTCCATTGTTGGCTGGTCGGGTAAAAACAGACTGTGATGGATGAGTGTAAGACGCAGCTGTGCGCTTAATTATCTAATACTGTTGAGTGCTTGTCTAGCTGTGTAGCTTCTATGTGGGGGTAATATATTTTCTATGTACATGGTGCAATTGGCGAGGCGGAATGTGGGCGTTAAATGCGTTTGCAGGACTTATTTATTGCTGTACTTTCTGTACTTTAAATACTCGTAGATATGATGATATAAGGGGAAAAATATTCCAATTTTTTAGCGATATAAAAAAGAAACTTCACCACTTAAATACACACATCAAAAGTGTCTAGGGATCAACATATATTTTTGCAATAACTTTTCTCCTGATTGATATTAATTAAAAATTTCTTTAAGGATTCATCAAATAAAGTGTTTTCGTTTGTCACAGTAACGATAAACCAAGTCACCTTTGCATTAATAAAGAAATTTGCCATTTTCCTAATAAAGGGATTTTTGACATTTGAACCACTAACACAAAAGTTCGAAAAAAAGACTGAAATAACAGTTTTCTCTAAAATTTTATTGGGTAACTTAAACAATTAATAATCCGTGTTTCTACCGCGAACACTAACAACACAAGAACATCGGTTTGGCATACTCAAAATGAGTTCATCCAAATCACGCTGTGAAATGGCCGCCCATGTTCGTTGCAACAACAAAAAAAGGTCTTCTTGCGACTGGATACCCTCCATATTCGGCAGAGCTCTTCTCTGTAGCATATCCCATGCATGCTCAATCGGGTTCAAGTCTGGCGACTGAGCAGGCCAGGGCAGGACATTGATGTTAGCTGCGGCGAGAGTCTGTCTTACAACTCTTGCGGTGTGCGGTCGTGCATTATCATGCATTAACTGAAATAAGGGACCGATTTGCACTTGTAGAGGAACGATGACGTCTGATACAATCGTCTCAGCATAAATTTGAGCGTTGAGGTTGCCTCTGATCCAAATCAACTCAGTTCTTCCGCCGATCCAAATACCCGCCCATACCATGATGGTTCCACCACTATAAGGATGGACTTCCTGGCAGGATTTTAATCGCTGTTGGCGTCCAGGGGTTCTCCAGTGTCGTATACGTCTTGTATCCGGTCTCATACCAAAACGAGACTCATCAGAAAAGCACACGAAACGCCATTGTTCTTCTGCCCAATTTCTGTGTTCAAGAGCCCATTGATATCGAATCCTACGATTGTGCATTGCTATAGGTGGTACCCGTAGCGGTCTTCGGGAATGAAGGTTCACTTCATGCAAGCGGTTTCTGACTGTTTGGTCGCTAATTAAGTTCCCTGAAGAGTGATGAAGCCTCACGGCTAACATCATGGCGGTTATTGTTGGAGCTCTTCGAGTTAAGATTTGAATGTATCGGTCTTGTCTCCGTGTGGTGCAGCGATACCGTCCTCCATGGCGCTCAGCCACGGTACCAGTGCTTCGGTAACGTGTCCAAAGTCGACTGATAACACTCTGACTTGTATTCAGAGCTAAAGCCACAGTACGTTGCCGGGAACCAGCTTCTATCATTCCCACGGCTCTGAGCATTTCTTCCCTGCTTAAATGACGTCGCCGCTCCATAATAACGTTGGTTTTAATCAGTAGTAGGGAAACAGTAGCACTAATAATGTCTTCAATGCGTTGTATGTTTTTATAGGGAAAATATTGACAGCAGATTTTCATCTTTTACTCGAATTTGATTCACAGTTCCTGATTCAAATTATGAAATGCACCAAAAAGGATCCATATAAATTTATAAAATCATAAATTTATTACAAAGCCACATCTCAATCTCAAGAAATCCGCATAAAAATGCTTGATCCCTAGACACTTTTGATGTGTGTACGTATAATTTGTTTTAATAAAAGTTGCATCCAAAAATAAATATAACATGTTAAAAATCTAATATATTTAAAAAACCACAGTTACTTTGCGGAACAGGAAACAAGTAATATGGCCTAAATTAAATGAGAATACGATAAAACTTAAAGTAAGTATCTTAAATGGTAAATTCTTTGTTACGCTGGTTTACGAACTGTCGAATCGATTGTAACCGGTTTTTAGGCTCATTACCACTTAATTAAACAGGTTTCATGAATTATGTTGTAGTGGGAAAATGTTTCAGAATAACAGAATTCTGTAACGTATTACTTTGTATTCCTATTTCCTCTACAAAAGTGTCTCAAGCCTATCTCTCCTGAAAAACTTTATGGCTTTTTAAAACTTTGAACTTTATGGCTTAAAGCAACATTTGAAAAATGAAAACTTTCATCGGTATGTTGCAAAATATTCAAAAACTTTTAAAAGTGTGTGCCAAATAGCTAAAGCTCTTTATATTAGCAATAAAATAAAATCAGCTGATGATAAAATAAAGACTACCTGGCAAATAATAAATAATGAAACAGGTAGGAAAAAACAGCGTAATACTGAATTTAATTTAGAGACTGCACATGGCCCCATCAACTCAGATGTAGAAATAGCTCAGGAATTTGAAAATTTTTTTGCGAATATTCCCTTTAAAACTACTGAAGCTTTAAATTCATCCCCCACACTTTCTGCTGCCTTGCTTAAAAATAATGTAAAGCCATGCCCTTTGGAGTTTAGGTTTCAGCATACAAATCCCCAGGCTGTTATAAAAGCTTTTAAAGATCTTAAAATTAAATCAACAGAAGATCTCTGGGGAATGTCTGTAAAAGTATGTAGATCTCTCATAGAAACCATTGCGCCTTATTTAGCTTTCATATTTAACACCAGTGTTGATCAAGGAGTTTTTCCGGATCTTATGAAACATAGTAAAGTAGTTCCATTATTCAAATCCGGTGACAGTAAAGAACCCAACAATTATAGGCCTGTGTCGATTCTGCCAGTTCTCAGTAAGGTGTTTGAAAAGCTTATGCTCAATCAAATGTTACGTCACTTTAATAAAAATTCCATCTTTCATGAACACCAGTACGGTTTCACCAAAGGGCGTTGTACTACTGACGCCGGTGTTACCCTAATAAAGAACATTTTTAACGCCTGGGAAGAAGCACAAAATGCCATTGGAATCTTTTGCGACCTCTCTAAGGCGTTCGATTGCGTAAACCATGAGACACTTCTGATGAAACTGGAGCACTATGGGATTAGAAAAAAAGCACTTGATTTGCTAAGATCGTACCTGAAAGATAGAAAGGTTAAAGTTCAAGTAAACGGCATAAACTCATTAGGGTCTGAAATGACAATGGGCGTTCCTCAAGGTTCGATATTGGGTCCATTCCTCTTTTTAGTTTATATTAACGATTTACCCCAATTACTTCAAAATCAACCAAAGATGGTGTTATTTGCAGATGATACATCATTGATCTTTAAAATAGACCGACGGTCACAAAATCTTGACGACGTGAATAACTCTATTCTTCAGGTCCAAGATTGGTTTACGGTAAATAATTTAGTACTTAATGAAAAAAAAACCAAATGCATTAAATTTAAATTGCCTAATGTTAGAAGCAGCGAATGTGACATCATATTGAATGGCCAAAAACTAGAGTTTATTGATCAGACAGTTTTCCTAGGAATCACGCTAGACGAGAAATTACAATGGGGGCCTCATATAACATCTATTGCGGGGCGGCTAAGCTCGGCCGCTTATGCTGTTAGAAAGATAAGACAGTTAACAGATGTAGAAACCGCGCGTTTGGTCTATTTTAGTTACTTCCACAGTATTATGTCATATGGCATTTTACTGTGGGGTCGGGCTGCTGATATTGAATCCATTTTTATTTTGCAAAAGAGAGCTGTCAGAGCCATTTACAATTTACGTCGTCGTGAATCTCTTAGGGAACTATTTAAAAAGGTTAATATTATGACGGTACCTTGCCAATACATTTATGAAAATATTATGTATGTAAGAAAAAATCAACATCTTTTTAATAAAATAAGTGATAGACATAATTTTAATACTAGAAATAAAGATAAATTAGATCAACCTTTTTTCAGGTTATCTAAAGTGCAAACATCTTTTATGGGGTACTGTGTTAAATGCTACAACAAAATACCTTTTGATATATTACAATTAAATGAAAGAAAATTTAAAACTCATATAAAAAGTACACTTTGTAAACAAGGATATTACAAATTGGAGGATTATATCCAAGATAACAATGTTTGGAAACATGCTGGTCCTGCTCCATAGGACAATCTAGAGTCTAGACAAAATCAAACTGGTTGCTAATTTAATTTATACATACACATTTTTTTTTTTTTTTTTACATTGATTTTTACATTCTTTGACAAATGTAACTCACACACTTTTTAAAATACTAGAAAAATTTTTCAATCTTTGTAAATATGTGGACACCATGTATCTATCACATAATTGATTTACCAGTCTGTTATATTTTTAATTCTTTTACCATTTTTGGTAGACTAAATTTTATTTTAGGTGCATCGTCTTCACATATAATTATATAAACAATGTATACAAAAACTTGTAAAACATTTTAAAAGAGTAACGGTGGAGTTTCTTGCCCATTCTTCTCCACACGAAAACTACATTTTGGAATGGGCGACTAGAATCAATTCTATTTTTTCATTTTAAATTTTGACGTTCAAAAGTGCCTTTTAAGTGCCTATTTGAAATAAATGATTTGACTTTGACTTTGACTTTGAAAAAAAATTCGGAATTTGGGTTCTATAGAGTTGATCTTGGGTGATATTCCACCCAAGATCAACTCTATAGCATGTATCAGAAAGGTGTGGTCATATTTTAGGGTGTGGTAGAGACCACCAAACCGAACAACTTTCTCAATGGGACCAAGATCGCATTTTTGAAAAAAATATCAGCTGTCCTGTCTTTTGGGTCGAGTAGGTTTTGAAGTTTTGTATGGGGCAGTTGATATTTTTTCGCGATTACGATGTTGGTCCTATGGAGAAAGTGGTTTAATTATCATTTTCTTGTCTCTGCATCAACGTAAAGTTGACTGGTAAAAAACGCCTCAGGCATTAAGTCCGCCTTTGTACAGTATTTTTTTACTTATGCATAAGGTTTTGATAAAATAAAAAAAATATACGTTATTAACAGTTACGTATGAATGTATTACTTCAATCAAGAACTCCATTTGTCTAGAATGAAATACGATTATTTCGCCACTACGCTTGGGAGCTACTGTACATGAGTAGATATTCGACAGAGACCAAGCCTCATACAATCACTGACATCCAATTACATGGCGGGATGTCTCGCTAATGCGCAACGCGTTCAAATACTCACAGTGAGGGAACTTCGGTTTCGGTTTAAAGAAACTTTATTCCCAATAAAGACGTAAGTCACTTACTTGAGAACAATACTAAAAATATAGATTACAATATGTTCATCGTCAGTATTACAATTTAATAGTTACCCATCCAATGCATTCATTTCTCCAGAAGTGATCGATCCGCAATTATGTGCGGGCTAAGTTGAGTTTTGAATGCATTCTAAGAGTGAACTTACTAACTCAACGACTGATGTGGATCTCACATTAGGTACTACTAATATTCCCTCTAATCCCCTTAAAAACCTAAGCGCGATGAAGATGTACCTATCCGGTAAAAGTGTTTCTACATAACGATTTTAACATCTCACTACCATTTTGGGTGGATAATAACTGCCATAACATTTATAGCGGTTTTTTAAGTTTTGCCTTTCATGTACTAAGTAGTCATTTCTAATTGCTTTTGGAAAGAAGAAAGAACTAAATAATGAAGGAAATGTCTAGTTTGATAACAATTAATTAGTTCACTGTTATAGATATTTATCTTATTTGGAGGTGTAAGTGGTTGAATGCCGTAAGTGCCGCAGCGTTTCGCGTGGATTCACATTCCATCATACCAAGGGTTAAGCAAGATTTTATATTGAATCACAGGAATTTCACAGCGCATTGTGATTAAAAAAAGTTTAGTCTCTGTCGTGTACCATACTCTGCGTCCCCAGTAAACACGGCTATCGTCCATTGTTGGCTGGTCGGGTAAAAACAGACTGTGATGGATGAGTGTAAGACGCAGCTGTGCGCTTAATTATCTAATACTGTTGAGTGCTTGTCTAGCTGTGTAGCTTCTATGTGGGGGTAATATATTTTCTATGTACATGGTGCAATTGGCGAGGCGGAATGTGGGCGTTAAATGCGTTTGCAGGACTTATTTATTGCTGTACTTTCTGTACTTTAAATACTCGTAGATATGATGATATAAGGGGAAAAATATTCCAATTTTTTAGCGATATAAAAAAGAAACTTCACCACTTAAATACGTATAATTTGTTTTAATAAAAGTTGCATCCAAAAATAAATATAACATGTTAAAAATCTAATATATTTAAAAAACCACAGTTACTTTGCGGAACAGGAAACAAGTAATATGGCCTAAATTAAATGAGAATACGATAAAACTTAAAGTAAGTATCTTAAATGGTAAATTCTTTGTTACGCTGGTTTACGAACTGTCGAATCGATTGTAACCGGTTTTTAGGCTCATTACCACTTAATTAAACAGGTTTCATGAATTATGTTGTAGTGGGAAAATGTTTCAGAATAACAGAATTCTGTAACGTATTACTTTGTATTCCTATTTCCTCTACAAAAGTGTCTCAAGCCTATCTCTCCTGAAAAAAAAATTCGGAATTTGGGTTCTATAGAGTTGATCTTGGGTGGAATATCTACTTAGGTACTTCAAAATATCGAAGGAAATTACGCCCCTCCCACTCCAAAAGTATTTTATAATAATGGAATTGTAACTAATTATAATTTCATCAAGTAGCCCTTACCTACGTGTTGTTTTATACTGCATTAGATACATCCAAAAGTGAATTAAACGCGTAATAGAATTAAGTTTAAACTAAATACGAGTTACTACCTGCCTAACACACAAATGTGAAAGAGAAGAGAAATCTGAGAATAGCGAGTTGGATGCCGTCAGCAGCAGACTTCCTATTAAATATTGTTGAAGCCGACCCCGTTTGTAACCTAATATACTGAACCCTCACTTCACACAATGATAGCCTAGTTAGAGGTTAATTTATTATTTATAATTATGACTACCTAATCCTAAGCTGCCTTGAAATGTAGGTACTTATATCTATAGAAAAAAATAAATGAATGTCAAATACTTCATTGGAAGGTCTGACGTAAAGCGACACACTCTTCTTTTTTTTAAGCCTCTAACACCGGCGCAAGTTAAAAAATCAACTGCCTTAAAAGCTAATCGAACGAACATCAATCCGATCCCTAATTAATTCCTTGTCCCGTGTAAACATTGAAAAAAAAAAATAAAAAAAATAAAAATAAAAAACACACGCATGTTGAAACCTCTCGAGCGAAACATCGGTACTCGATTGAATCAATTTAAACTTCAACCGAATCTCATCTCGCAGGGTACGTCCCTAATTATGCCCGCAGAAGGACAGGGGTAGGGAAGAGACAAAGTTAGATTTGCGCGCCCAAAATTCAAAAATAGAACGTGCACGTTCTCTACGTATAGGAATTTATAGGCCGTTGTGACGTACCATTTTATTTGACGATTTTAAAAATAACATTGTTGAAGTTTAATCGTCTGTTTCGAGCAGTAGAGGGTGGGATAAGGGTTTCCAAAATGGCGGCGCGTAAGATTTTGTTCGGTTATATTAATTAAATCTTCGTAATTTATGACCGGCTCGTGTACCATGTGGTGTTCATGATTTATCGTTTTTGCTGTATTAATTTTACATTACGCTGATTCGGGAGCAATCTTATATATCTAGAGAGTCATTACTTATGTATAATGTCAGAAAAAGTTATTCTTATAGCTAAAGAGCGGTACCTAGTGGCAACTTGTTTATATAAAAGCTATACACTAAAATGAGTGGGTATTCGTAAGTAAACTATAAAAAATGAATAAGTAATAAGAACTTAGACTGCAAAAGAATAATGCAACTAAAATAAAAAGAAACGACTTAAAAACACTTCATCGTTTTGTAATTCAAAATGAACGCGTTAAAAAATAAAAATGACGATGAATTTCCTGTTCTCTAAATTGTATTTAACACAAAATTTTAAAATACTTTTCTGATTATTTTGTAAAGTAAAGCTTGAGCTTAAAAACGTGCCTAAGCACGTACAAGTCAATTGACATCAATGAGATCCCGAATACAGATAATACCATTATACAGGGACCCAACCTCTTTTTAACTAAACTCTGCGTAAAAAATTAGGGCATCCCCCTTCGACCCTTGCCCACCCCACGGGGCCGTGCGATAACTCACCCCCGAGAGTGCGGCCCTTGAGAAAAATAGCTCGAAAAACAGACAAGATTTAACTCGGCCCAGTTTTTTTTGGGTTGATATTTTGAGGGGCGATATGATAACGTCAAATACGTTTTGTATGTAACTTTTTCTATGGGACTTTGGCTCCTCTAACGGGCCTTTGAATAGTATTTCTGGTAATAAATACACACAGTCATACAATTAATGCTGTTAATAAAGGATATTTTACTTTTGCGATTCATTTTACAAAGCCTAGCCTATTTACCTTTTGCAATTGAAGCTTTTTCGGCAACATCTTTTACTTTCTATTTTTCGTTTTATAAATCGCCTACATCTTATTCATTGCAAGTATTTTTATAACAAATAAACTGCATATTTTCTCTGTATCCATGCGTCGGGACGAGCTACATGAGACTAAATTTATGCCGATTGCCAAGGGAAAAATATATGTATGGTCTGCAAGGTTAGAAACGAGGCTAACTGTCCAGTCAGCACTTGGTATCCTAGAGTTATATTACTCTTAAAAATATTTCACTGTGAAGAGAATTTTGTAGAATCAACTTATCATTAAAGGATTTTATTTCCTCCTCGAAAATCCTTCTTATCCTCGAGGATCTCTCCTCTAAAATTCTACCCTACCTATGTAACGCAACAATTACCAATAAAAGTAACGTTAATTTAACTTTAATTTAATTGGCGAATGTTTAAATTAACGTTTCAATATCGTTAATCAAGATGGCCGCCTTTAGGTACGATCCCTTACGCGTGCCGGTAATCTAGGCAAATGCACGGACCGGCCCGGGCACGGCCCACCTAAACTGTTTGATGTTTTAACTCACGGGATTTCTACAAAAACTTTGTTTATTTAATCCCTACCCTGTTTGATGTAGATCTGTAAGAGGTATTATTATGTATATGACAAAGCATCGCCTTTGAATCCTAAATGCGAGGTCATCTTTGTAAATGTAACTGCTGATTTGAGATTGGCAGATGAATTATTGAAAATGTGTTAAGTTTTGTTTATGTTTATTTTGTATAAAAACTAGATTAAGAATAATAAGGTTTTGTATTTCTTGGTTATCGTTTATAAAAGTAATTTACCCTCGTTCATTATTTTACCCCTTTTTGATTTCGTAACCTACCCGCATATTACCTAATTTCTCTACGTTGCGGTGTATACTAGAAGAATGTTAGTATCAATTTATGGTAAAAGGGCTAGTATCTAAGAATGAATAAAGATAAATATGCTATTAGACAAAACCATATTGTTGTTTTTTTGTTTCATACCCCAAGAACAAAAAGCAATCAATATTCGTCTAACACCTTTGGGATGCATGAAGAAGTCTCCTCGTGAAGCGTAGTTTGTTCCGCCAGTTACTCAACTGAACCGAGCGCTCGGCGCATCCTGGACAGTCACACCCAACACCTTATTTGACTGGCCAATTCTTTCCTTGCGGTGGTAGGGCTAACGCCCGCCTGGTTTGCGACCACCCTCCCACCGGTGTCCGGCGTCAAGGAGCCTGCTGTGTTTCGTCGATGCGTGGGAGTTCCAGTACATCTTTTGGGCATGCTCGTTCCATCATCGACCTCATCCATCGCTCTCCATCAGGCGTAATCGTGGTAAAGAGTGGGATCATTCAGAAATAAAAAAAAAATATCACCGTAAGTCCGAGAGCACAAGCTCAAAAAGCAATCATTATACACCTAACTCCCTAAATTTTATAATAAGTTTCAACCCACTTCCCCTAAGTACCTATCTAATAAATCTGAGGTTATAACCCAAGGTATATATAAGGTCGTCACGAAGGTGAGTGTTGTCGAAGATGTCAGGTGCCCGACGCAGATGTGCCGACCCTCCTCAAGTGTTATACGTGCGCCAAATTGACCTGCACAGTGGACCATGGGCCCCTACAATTAATTAATTTGTCTTGTGTGTACCTACTTACATGTGATTGAGGATTTACGCTGTCGAGCGTTTTTACATACCTAGCTAGATAGATATACTGGGTGTAATTTTAATCACCGTTATCCTCATAAGGGTTCATTGTACTCATCATTATGAACAACTTTTACTATGGGACCAAACCTGAAATAGCGGAAAAAAACTCAGCTGTTCCCTACATTTTGACGAGTTATGCAAACATAAATGTAGGGAACAGGTGATTTTTTTCACGATTTCAGAGGGGCAATTCTCGTAATTTTAAGAACGTTAACAGTCTGATCTCAGTCTCAATCTGTCAAAAATACCTCTAATTTCCCCTACATTTTGACAAGTTTTTGACATTTGTTTGTCGCCGAGATGAGGCTGAGACTAGATTTTGAACGTTTTATATTACGAGAATTGGCCTTTTGGTTTGGCCCCTTAGTAAAACTTGCTCATAATGATGAGTACAATGACCCTTAAGAGGATAACAGTGATGAAAATTACACCCAGTATATCTACTTTTTTTGGAGCAGAATGTGGAAGAATGGATAGATGTTCTCTTAAAAAATGGGTGTCACTATTAAAACTTAAACACTTGTTCAAAATTAATTTTCATTCATTTTCAAATATCTTTATTTATCAAAGGAACAATAAACAAAATGCACTTATCCTAAGTTACATTAACTCATTATAATTGAGCCACTTTATGAGGCTAGTGATCACCTTTCAAAGCTTATGACAGATATGTAGTTTTAACTGCTTGACAATTATGCAAATTATTTAGTTATAATTTACCAATTACAAGGTATAACAAAAATTATTTAACCAATTTGCTGTTCGCACGGTGTAAACATTTGTTCAGTGTGTCATAAGTCAGTCTTACGTCAAAGTCCATACAATTATGTCGTGTTTAAAAGATATTTAGCCTAAGCAACTGATAGACACTGTTTTGTGGTGGTTATTTAAGATGGTTGCTGAAACTGCTGAAAGGAAGCTTTTCTGTTTGCATAAAATTTACAGAACTGTGCAAAGATGGTTAACTGATAAACAAAGAATAACTTACTGAATCAATTTACAATTTTTTTTCTCATAGCGAAGCCGTAATAAATACATTTCAAATTCCTATATTTTATTTCAGATAAAAATCCGTATAATTTTAGTAGTAGTATAACTCAGCCTAATTTTAGTATTAATTTAAATTAATAATAATAACCAACTAATGAACCATAAAACTGTTCGTACAATGGCACACCAGTTTATTTGGATAAGTGTGTGCGGACACTTACCCACCTTCGTAAGAGGAAAGAGTCCCACCGGTCTGAAAACACATTCAGGATGCCATTGGAGGAGGAGCGCATTGCATTGCTTTGTATATCACTAATACAGTCTAAATCTGTACCGTATTCAAATATACTTTTTTTTATTATTAGACTACACTGCTGAACACGTCCCCAAAACTTCCAGGCATCCTTGTCTAAAGCTACTTCGATTACACAATACAAGCATGACGTCTAAAAGTATGAAGAAATGGAACATTTGTAACTAACAATCAAAATCCACAAAACTTTCATCGATAATAGCCACCCCTTAACCGCCGAAAAACCTGAACCCACAATCCATAATGACACTCAACTCTTACTTATTCCAAAAGGACAAGTTGACACGTCACAGCCATGAGCCAGTCAATATTGATCAACACATCGACACGGTCAGGCCGGGGTCAAATGGGCGCTCTTGAACCCTGTGTGCCGGCCAAAGAAAAAAGAAGTCGCTACGAGCGTTTGTAAACTATCAGAGTGCCGGGTTCCGTTCGAAGTGGGAGGGTTAGATTCTGTCTTTGTTTTTGGGGGGTTATCATTTGGGTGGTCACGTGGTGAATCTGGATGTTTGGATGTTGGTTTAGACCGAATTATGAACATTGATTGGTGTTTACTTAGTTTCTCCATGTGAAATACTGGTATTCACCTGCATCCAATTAGACTGGAAGCCGACTCCAACATAGTTGGGAAAAGGCTAGGCAGATTATGATTGGTGTCTACTTAGTAGGCACACGCATTCATATTTCGTCTTAAATTCATTAATAACTATTAGCGACAATACCCGCGACACGAGCTAAGTTGCAAATTATTATTAGTTGGATGATCCCAAAAATCTATAGCACCTTTTTTTTTGTATGGGAAATCATCAAATGACCCCTCTCGCTCAGGGTGGAGCAGAAGGCAGTTTCAGACTCTTGCTGACTAAAACCCACCCGTGTTCCTTCCTTAGCCTTTTATATTCCGGGGCAGCGGTAACCCTTTCGGACAATCCCGCTGCTGCTATATGGGTTTACAGCATTACTCCTAATAACGCCATCTATAGCATCTAAGTCTTGGTCTACAGTCCGTCGAAAGAATGCGTCCCTGGTCAGGGCGACAATTCTAGTAACTAATAAATATCAAATTCACCGAACACGTATTCGTTTGTATGAAACTTACAGGTGTGAAGAACGCGCTCTCACGTCGGCCGCACTGCTTGTGTATCATATTTCACTCAAATCCATTCAGCAGTTAAAGCGTTATTGAGTAAAACATCAAATCCCTTTTTCCGTGATATGCTATCGTTCTTGCCACTCCCATTCTCTCCCGCTCTAGTTTCCATCCCGCTACTCGCTGGCAAGAGAACACGGCCTTAGATTAAAACAGGGAAAGTGTTCAGCAATATTGTGCACCCTAAACGTAGCTAACCGATAAATTGACGGAACCTACGTAATTGGTAATAGCAGTAGCTAATAGCTGCCCGATCAGCGGGAACAACTCACGAAATATTAATTAGGTATAAATATTAATTACGTTGGTCCTTCGAGCCGGATTAAGATGTGTGGTTCGATAGCTTTAAATTTGAATTTAGGAACAAAAAATGCTGGCTTGATAAAAAAGGAAACTTACCGACGTCTTTTCACCGCTTTGCGCTGTCCTGGGACTAGGAATCTATTTACAGAGGTTTACAGCACTTAGCACAAGAGGATTAGACAGTTTTCACAGTAATTTTCAGAGTTTTCTTAATATTTTACGGAGCCGCGCACGAGTTTCTTTCAAGATGTCTCTCCAGGTGGAGCTATCGCTCATTCGCGCGGAGCGCTGGCAGATTTCCGCGCGTCTGATTGTTTGAGCGCGTTGAGGCGGGAAAGATGATTTGTTTCAAATCAAGCCAGTAAGAAATAAACCCAACACTAACCCATTGCTTTATATGTTCGAAAAATTTGTCTGCTCAACAAAGTAAATAACGCAATGAATATTGTTGAACTGTCAAAATAAAAGTCATTGCTACTTTTAGGTAATGTGTTACGCAATTACCCCACTTTTAGTTCAGACCATTAGTTCAGTGACATTTGCTTGTTAAGGTTTTATTTTTGGCTTATTTCTACGCACTCTGGCAATTCTTAACAGATCAAAAAGAAAACCGATCGAGATCATCCCAATAAAATTTCTTCTATAGGCTGTTTCTACAAGATACCTATTAGAATCACCCCGAAATCTCCCCAACACGCAATCGACAACAGCTTATCAATATAAACAAACAAAGTTAAGACAAATTGGACCTCGCGAGACTGATCTTACTAGATAACTAAAATAATCGTATTCACCCTGAAATCTTCCCACCAAACAATCAAAAACTTATCAATATAAACAAACTCCAACCCAATCGTTATTCCTATCACAAAAGACCATAAAATGCTCCGGAAAATGGCGCTCAAAAACGAGGAACAAGGAAGCGATGGAATCGCAGCCAAAGTGTTGAGTCCACGGAAGTCTGGCACTCGGTCGCCGTTCCATAACACTCGACGATCACTGCACTTTTGTGAACCTAGGCTGAATTGAAAACTGTCGGGGTATGCAGAGTTCGAGGGCAAAGCAGGTGTGAATATATCTAGGCTAGGTATCTGACAGCACAAATATCTGACATCAAGCGACGCGAAGACAGGATACTTCATCGGCTTCAAAAAAATGTGTCACCTCTTAGAATGCTGAAAACGGAGCCAATGTCGACTATTGTACTGTACTGTACTCGTAGCTACCAGATACTGAAACATGTACAAATAACTGTTTTAAAAATCTACCACACAAAACGGAGTGAGGACGAGAAAATTCCGCCTCAAAACATATTAGACCTTTATCCTACCGCCCAACGAAATTGCGAGCGAAATCCTTTCACATAAACATACAAAAAAGTTGATTATCATCTGGGCCCAATTCCCGAAGCGGAAAACCCTTTTGTTATTGTCAAATTAGCCAATACTCAAGATAACAAAACATCCCTTTATTCTAAGGGACAAAAGCCCTTTTATTGACGGGCGAAATTTATACAGGGTGGGTTTTAACTATCTTCCGTACCTACATAATCCGGGGGAGGTGGGGGAAGGCTGTATTTGTTGGGTCGGATGGCTGCGGTCTTCTCCCTTCGTGGAGACTTATCTGTAGCTTTGAAATTGGAGCAGGTTTTCGGTCGGAAATTTTATTAAATTCTCAACGGGTGTTGTCGTTGAGTGTGTGTTTTTGGCAAGTTGCGAAGTCCTATAGATGTGTTCCTTTTTGTAATTTTCGAAAGGAGTTCGTCATAGGAATTTGGGAATTTCTTGTATTGTTAACTTGCAGTCCTATTAAGGTCCCTTTTAGGGTCATGAATTCTTGACCTAGAAGATGAATGAAAACTTGTGAACGGTCTTTAATTTGAAATTTTTATAAGCCTATATTGCACTGCTCTCAAAACGGTGAAGGAAAACATCGTGAGAACCAAAAAATGTGACATCAACCAACTCGCACTGGGTCCGCGTGGTGGATTATGGCCCGTCCCAGAAAGGAAGCCTGTGTCCCAGCAGTGGGAACATTAATTATGTTATTGTAAGCCTATGTGCTTAGTTAATTAAACATGAGCTTTCATATATTCGTGCTTTTCTACCTTCAGTTCCAAAAAATCCGGCTAATATTTACATCCCAAAACTAAGTAAACAAAATCCCGACGTTTCCCCGTCTCAATTTAAGTACCTACACAAACTCAAATATTAATACTGACTACGTAAGCGATACGCTCAAATTTAAGCGTCCCACCTCGTTTTATTAAAGACATAAAACCTTGCAATTCGCCACGCGAGGGGAGAAGGGGGCAATTTTAACTATCCTTGTATGTAATGAGGGTGGGCGCGGGTGTTAGGGTAGAGAGGGGATTACGAGGGTGCGTCTTGCAAACGGGTCTGCGTGCCTGGCCGCGGGCAGCAGCGATTTGTCCCTTACATCCCCAGTCTACCCTTGCGCGTGACTGCGGTGCTCAAAGTGTTCAGTTTTAAACTTGATGAATGTAAGGGTTTCTGGAGGGTTTTATAAATTAAGCAGTATTGTAACAGTTTTTGGAAGTTTAAAAACGTAGATATATGTATGATAATGAGGCTATGCTTATTTCTCGTTTTAAAAGTGAGAGTCATGAAATGTTAGATACTACAGGCATGACAAGAAAACGGTTGTGTTTGGCTTCTCACGTGGATTCTTGAGTTTAGATCATTAACTCTTCGCACGTCGAGTGTACACCATGTGTACGCACGGCTACACATCAAGCTATACATAACCAGTATAAGCTGACTTCTGATTGTACAAAAAACTATACAGTGCGAGGTCAGCTAAAACTGGAAATGTATAGCTTGATGTGTAGCCGTGTGTACCGATAACAATTAAATTTCTATTGTTTCTGCTAATTAGACGCGCGACGGGCTTAGGTACTTACCAGTTCAACTTAACGCTATCTTTTGACCTTATACTCTAACTGGCAATAGAAGAATTTACTCTTACATTTTGATTTTGATCTCGTTTAGAAGCGAATAATAATAGAGAAGACACAGACCTCCGGTTTAAAATACGTTCCTCATTATTTAATATTCAAATAACTTAATGTCCTGAAAACTTTGACAAGCTCAGCATCAACGCTTGTTTATGTCGTAAAAGGTGGTCGATAGAGGTGCAGCCCTCGCGAGCTAGCACGCGCCCTCGCTACCCGCGCGCCGACTGAGCCGGACGTAATCGTGAGAGATGGCGGGTGGAGCCCTTATTATTATTACTTCATCTTTATACTCTCCCGTAGCGTAGAAATATTAGTAGGTATATGGAGTACATTATAAGTGAAAAAGTAAATCAATTAAAGGAAATGCTTGGGTTCTTTAGGGGCTTGGGTTCTGTTCACTGACAGAGCTGCACGTAATCGTAAGAGAATGCGGATTGTAGCTCTTATTATTATTTTATTTTATTAGGTACCGGGAGCTTTCTAGACAAAGTATTAGGTAGCAATAGGTACCGTAGGCACATACTAAGGAAAACAAGTTAATGATGAAATAATTAAATGAAGAAAAGTTAGGTTTCTCGCGCGGCTGAGTCAGCCGCAGATAATCGTGAAAGGTTGTGGTTGGTAGCTTCCCTCATTATTATTACTCAATCTTTGTACGTCACAAGGGCCCTAATTTACTATGACCACTTAGGCTTGTTTCACACGTACCACACACAATCACACCACAACCATAACCACACCACAACCACAACACGTGGGCGGGCGCTAAATTGTATAATAAATAGTTGAATACACTTGGACCACATTTTCCTGTCATTATCGACCCCGTGTGTGATACTGACAACATCGCAGCCACGTCGCAACCACAACGCAACCACCAGCTACACCGCGAACTAGCGGCCGGCCACATCGCAAACACAACGTTAACAAAACATTTTGTAGGGACCACAACGCAACCACAGTATAAAGATTATATACTGTGACGCAACCCCAAAAAGTCGCAGCAACACTATTCACTCGCAACCACAGCTTGACCATATTTTGTTGCTGCGATGTGGCGTGGTTGTGGTACGTTTGAATGGGCTCATAGAGAATAGTTATCAGTCCAGGGCCTTTGCAGATAGAAGTAAGGCCGCTGCCTGAAATTTTGCGGGCAGCGGGGCGGCAGCGGCGGCGGCGCGGGCGGTCGCCGATTGCCTTCAGTGCACCGCTCGTTGCCCGCTCCCGCGCCGCTGTTTTCGAGAACCGGTCCATTTAAATGTACGCATAAGATCCTGCCGCTCCCGCAAAATTCCAGGCAGCGGCCTAATAGCTAGGATTATTAGTAGGTATACAAAATAGAAGTCAAGTCAAGTTTGTTGGGTTACTTCTTTTATTTTAGAACGAAAATGCAGAAAATAAGCACGTTAAATTGTGCTCCACAAGATTATACGTTAGTATTATTACAAACGGTAGTTTTACATTGTTATTTCTGAATTTTGATTCTAATTTAAAAGAAATAACCAAACAAACGATGAGGGCGCCACTGCGCGGTCGGCATAGTCGTAGTCCCGTATTACAAAACGTCACTCAATACTCAAGCATTACTTAAAACTAGTTTCAACCAATCAAATGCCTTGAATCTAGTTTTAAGTAATGCTTGAGTATTGAGTGATGTTCTGAAATACGGGCGAAATGCTTAGGTATTTTAGGCCGATAAATATTACCCGCGTACCTACCCGCGCACCGATTGAGTCGTTTGTAGCCCATATTATTACTACTACTTCGTCTTTATACGTTACTCCTACCTAGCTTTTTAAATAGAAGTAGTCAGTACCTTGAAATATTGTTAGATAAATGGAATGCAAGTGAAAAAAAATTAAACGAATTGAAGAAATGTTAGGTTACTCGCGCGGCTGACGGAGCCGCATAATCGTGAGCGATGGCGGATTATTACTCAGCCATTGTTAGGTAGGCCCTTTGAGTATAAAACAAAAGCTAGCTGGATTTGACTGGCACATAAATTATAAAATTAATTGAAAAAATCTCTTGAGATACCCGCGCGGCCAACAGAGCCCCCCCCGCGTTATCATTGGAGAGTTGAGAGATGACAAGTTTTAGACAGATCTATTATTATTACATAATCCATTCACTTAACATCTGCAGGCTTTGTACATATAGCTAAAAACGGTTTGTAAGCACTATCACTACATAGTATAAAAACAAAGTCGCTTTCTGCTGTCTGTCCCTATGTATGCTTAGATCTTTAAAACTACGCAACGGATTTCGATGCGGTTTTTTTAATAGATAGAGTGATTCATGAGGAAGGTTTAAATTAATCAAACAAATATTTCGTTCCAAGTATCGTTAACCTCGGCGAATCTTGGCACTGATGGGCACCTCTCATTAGAACACAAAAAATGTATACTTTTAGAACGACCAGTTATTTTTAAACACTCGAAATAAATCGACAATACAACTAACAACAGGCTGGCTCGCTCATATCGTCTTGCTGAATAAAATAACTGGTTTTATTATAACAATTGCTACGTTACAACGTTACAACGTGTCTAACCCTACGCTGCAGCACGTGTCAAAAATAACCAAATCAAACGTGTTCGAAGGTCAACCATGTGACCTGTGACCCGTCACCGTCGCCCCGTGACCATAACGTGTTTACAACTGACCAGTTTCGCTCAACAAGGGTTAGAAATCAGTTTAAGATCAACCCTTTTGAACGCTCTGTACAGTAGAGGAAAGAACCGTGCATAAAAATCCGTGTAAACAATCAAACGTACATTAAAATAAAAACAACATGTTGATATCACCCACACAGAACACTAAATAATAAAGATATGAGTAGGTACTCATTGTGAAAGTGATAATGACATTGAAAATTAAAACACGATGCACTCGTCCCACTGACCGAGCGCTCGTAACCGAAAAAAAAAATCAACAACACGCAGACCAATAAAAACGTAAAATTGCCACTGACATTATCCTATTACGTCATCATTCCATTCATGAAAACGATGCGCGAAAAAACAATCGCATCGGGACACGTGTTAAACGATGCCATTAAACGGCTGCCCGTCGAAAAATATTAATTATTAATTAACACGCTTGCGTCGAATTAAAATATTTTTATTGGCGCCAAAAGGCAAAAAGTCGGGAGTTAATTCGGTGGCCGCGATGGCATTGTTTGCGGGCTGCGTGCATAAAAAAGGAAACGAGACCGTGGAAAAAAATACAGACGAAACTTTAGGGAAATAAAAAACTGAGCCGCGTGGAGCACACCGTGATTTAAAAATAAAAAACGTCGGATGTCCGTAATGAAATCGAAAGGCGGTTTGTCGATAGCCATTGGAAAAAGGTAAACGAAGAACGGCACTTTCACGCGTGAGAATTTTGGCTTTTTTGGCATCGGTCGCGGCTTCGACGCGACCGCTAAACCGTTTGTGTTTTAGGGTTAATAAGACAAGTAGTGAAGGGCAGCGCTTAGCTTGCACAGTTTTTATTTTAACTGTAGCTGTCTGTTTGATCCTTTACCTCGTCCTGTTTACCGATGTCAGTCGAATCTTTTTATGTCTTATTCTTTTCATTACATTTTGCTTTTAAATATTTTTAGGGTATTTTACACTGTCTCTGTTCTCCACAATCGCTACACACAAGATTCTTCATCTAAGCACGTGGTACATCGTTCGTCCATAATCAAGTAGAACAAAATATTCGGGTGGTCTATTGACTATCATCTGCCATAATTATCTGTCTGAACTTTGAAGACATACTCCTTCGATTTGCATCCTCATCGTGACAAAAACTACTTGTTTTTTTCTTTTCCCCTCTAATAGCTCATCATCAATCTCTTGCTGCTATTCCAATTTATTTGGGGTGGGCGAGACGTGTTTTTTTCTTCCATACTTCAGTCGTCATCTCGCTTTTCCACCCCCTTTCTAACACTTTCATCATTCGCACAGTCCATCCATCGTTTCTTTCGTGTTCTCCTACTCTTAAAACCATCGACATTCATACTTATAACTTTCCTCACGACATTCTTTCATTTCTCCTCTAATAGGGTAGGTACACAGGCATAATTTAAAGTTTCTCAAATCAAAATTAACTTTAAAGTAAGTAGCAATCTATCTAGATTTCTTATCGCACACCTTGATTGCGTCACACACTAATCACAACCTGAATCATTTTGAAGGATATGACTAATTCATTGCTTCGTATGTTCGAAAAATTTGTCTGCTCAACAACGTAAATAACGCAATGAATGTTGTGGAACTGTGTAAATTAAAGCCATTTCTACTGTGAGTTTGTCACGCAATCACCCAGCCAGAAACATTGCATTTAAAAAATCTTCTAAAACGATCGAACACAAACATCCCGTTATAATCTAACCCGTTAACAAAACAAGGTCAGGGACCTATTAAAAGTTTATCTCCTTGAAAATTGTATGGAGTAATCGCCTATTAATTTTAATTAAAATACTAATTAACAGGTGCGGTGCGACAGACTAAATTGCCCAGTTTTGTGTAGCGGTAAAGAGCTTAGCCCCGGCCTCCGCCAAAAAATATTCTTTGAAACAAACACTCCATAAATAAAAATATACCAGCAACTCTTAGCGCTTAATTTTTATTTAAGCCCAAAAAACAGTTGATTATGTAAACGTTTAATCCTTAAAAGTGGTCTTTTATTTCATACCTAGCTTTTGTGAAATGTAGAATGAAATTTAGATAATCTAGATGAACGGGGCGTTTCGCTGGGTTTTGTCACGTCTAATTTTATATCTGTCCTATAATGTAGCACTAAATTAAAGCTCTCAAACAAATTCAGAGTATTTATAAAGGTTGAGGGCTTCTCGTCACGAAAGACATGAACAAAGTGATATTAGAAATAGTAAACAAAAAATTAGGTAAAGTAAGAAAATTAAATATTCAAAAAATTCCAAGCCTCTTCTACTCAGCAAAATAAAAATAAACAAAGTGAAATTTACTGTGGCTAGAGACAAGGTAAAATAAACATGATTAAAAATATAAAAAGGAACTCATTATGGCCCAACATCGTCAGCTACTGTTCCCTTTAGCCTCACCCTATAATATAATAACCCTCCCACACCTCCCAGGGCCATAACGGGCGTCCCTTCGAAATATTCTTTCAACAAAACTCGGCTCCGTCCCTTCAAAACAAAAAAGAAAACGCTGCATCACGGTCATTTTTAATTTTAACCCTAACGACGCCATTGAAGGCATTTAACGTCGGCCATTACGGCGTCACTATCTGGTGCGTGCATCTTCTCGCGCTAAATGGACGGGAAAGGGTCTGGAATAACATGGATAGCGTTCGGAGCCTGGGGAAATTAAGTAGGTTTTGTGCAGGTGAAAATATTAGCCACCTTTTAATAACTTGCGAGAATAATTCAGGATTTGGTTGTCGAAAAATTATGGTAAAAAGTCCCACTAAAATTGAGGTAACGCACTCAACAGCAAACTTGTACGCGAAAGACGATTCTTAAATTACGTACCAAGTATAGAAAATAGAAACCAGACTATTTCAAAACAAACCGCTTCATAATTTATTCTGCCCTAACTACAAATTAGAATCCCGGCTGTCTCAACAGTCACTAACGAAAAATATTCAAGAGATTTCGTATCCCATGAAAGCCTAAAGTAGCCATGCATAAACACGAGCTGGGAGAATTCATCTCTCCGTTCATATTAATATTAATACCCGTGATTTGCATTTTAGCACTTGGCTCCGGTTCCCCTGTAGTCTGGTGCGGAAAAATCTCCGCTATGACGGACATCTGAGTAAATGGCGCGAGAAAAATAACGCCCGTCGAGCACACGCTCGCGGAAATTGAGGACGTGGCGTAATTTTTAAGTGTTGCGCGGATTTTTTTTTCCGGAATCGCTGTACGAATGTCGCATTCTTGGGGTGCACTCGCTACGAAATTGTTTTTATGTCATAAAATTTTTTTGGTGAGAAAAAATTATGTGCAAAGCTTTCCTACATTGAGAAGATTCTTCACGTAGTCCGAACCGTTATGTGGTGATCGATTTCACGATGATTCACGAGGGGCTTGTGGTTATGTAATAACAGCCGCACGGATCGATCGATCAGCTTAAGTTACGCTTGTCGCGGTTTGTCCGTGGATGGGTAACCATCTTTACAAACCAAGACCTATCCGTGCCTCGGAAAGCATGTTAAGCCGTTGGTCCAAGCTCTTATACGTAGATCTTTGACAGTCGTTACGGGTTGTCAGAAGCCCGAAAGTCTGACAACCAGTCTTACCAAGGGGTACCTACAGTTACCCAGTAACTGGATTGTGGAGGTCAGATAGGCAGTTGCTTCATGTAAAATATTGGTACTCAGCTGCATCCGGCTAGACTGGAAGCCGACCCCAACATAGTTGGGAAAAGGCTAGGGAGATGATCATTTCGACATTGACAGGAAATTAGGAAATAAAAATGGAACCATTATTCTTCGTCAATATACAGCCGGAATGACCAAGCGCCATCATTGCGTTCTCCCTGGATTTCTCGTAATGTTCCTTCATATTAATTTCTATAACTGATTGGCAGATGGCCGACTTAAAATCCCTCATAGCTAAGCACCAAATAATGTTCAACGGAGTATCTTCGTGCTTAATGACTAGTAAACACTGGGTGGGGGCGGGTATTTGGGAACGCTCCGTAAATGAGGCGCCGATTATTTGCCCCTAAACCGGGCCTGTTTGCCCGCGCCTCCTCCACTAATTGATGCGAGCCGTTCGCGCGGAGGCTTTTTTGCCAAGACCAATGTAATGGGGCTCTTTGGAGTGAAATATCTTTTTCGGTTTTTTGTATTTTTTTCCCGGACCCCTTTTTTTGGGTAAAGGGTACGTGGAGGTAGAATGTATACTTATGGAATTACTGTAATCAGTTGTGGAAAGGTTACTTTTGACCCGAGCCTCCCCTAATGTTGCTGTAAATTTAGCAGCGTGATAGCGAGGGATTTAATGAATAGGATTAATTAAAAGCAATATAGTGTAACATAAGTGATACGGGCGAGAGAAGGGTTAGAATGTTATAGGATTAACATTCATGGCAATTTATTTCACCGTATGTACAATTAATACTAACAAAGCGTTTTCGAATTTAAAGTAAAAATAAATACTGGAAACAATTCGCATCTTTTCAATGGAAACTAAACTAAACTTTTCAAACCAAGCCAAGCCAATGTTACACGATCCGTGCATTACTACTATTTTCTTTTAAAAGCGTTTCATGATCAGAGAGGCAATTCTTGTAATTTTAAGAATGTTCACAGTCTGATCTCAGTCTCAATATATCAAAATACCTCTAATTTCCCTACATTTTGACATTTGTTTGTAGCTGAGATAAGATGCGACTACATTTTGAAATTACGAGAATTGGCCATCTGGTACCAACATACCTTAACTTTAACTAAACCTCATAATGTAGAAAACAAGATAGATCCAAACATTGATCAGTTAACCTAAAAAACTCACCGTGAAAACTAAGCTGAAGTAAGCTGTCAATAGTGAATGACTCATTTCACCTAAGATATCAGACCGGCTGTACTCAAATCTGTCAGATTTCAGAGATCAATGCTTGAATACGGTTATTAATTACATCCCTAACTTAATTCCAACTCAATCAATCCTAATGAGCACCACATTATTTTTTAACAGGCAACATTCAAAGCAACAAATTTTCCTCTGGCAACTCTGCCAGTGCCTACTGTCCTTCCGTATAATTTGTGCGAAAAATTTACATGTGTCGACTTAACCCGCCCTTGCTCGGTGATTGATGATACTTTCGGATATTCGGATATTATATTAACGAGCCCCGTGGAGGGTTTGTGTGTGCCTAATATCGGTATTATGTGGGCGTTGGCCTGTCTTGGGGGAGTGTGGAAATTGCGGCAGGTTTTGCGTTCAAAGATGACAGAGTACCTAGCCTTTGTATGTGGATAACAAACTCGGATTATGTAGATGAAGGCTTGTTCGATCGAAATATGTAGGATTAGTTTGTTATGTTGTTAGGGAGAATCTAACTAAAGTTTTTACTTCCAAAGACTTGTAAGTTTTGTAAAACTAGAGAAATGATGTTGCTTCTTATCGGTATAATTCCCACAGCAAAATCAGTAGAATGTATATGATGTAAAAAAATATATTTATTTTCAAATGCAAATATTTTTATAGGTATATTATTTATTTTTACCACCAATTTGAAAAGAATTATTGTGATCGTCGCAAAATAATTGTGTATTTTTTACAGAGTTTTCGTATTTTCAATACATAGTCTTTATAACAAAGTCCTTAGCCAAATTCTAAAATAGTTTCATTCCTGCTAATTCTCCCCTAAACCACAGGATTCTATTCCAAATCAATTGACACCTGTTTGTAGTGTTGTAGCCCATTTGTAGGTAGGTAATTAATAAACGCATCGATATCGATAAAGTCGCTACTATTACCGTAGTGTTGAGCTCAATGAGGAGGGCATTGTATCGACACATTAAAGCGGCCCGTTCGAGGATACCTAGAATAAACTGTACGGTCAGAATAAAACGAGAGATTAGAAAATTAGATTTGAATATTTATTTTATTTTAAGTTAATACGTACCGTATTATTAATTAACCGTTTTGTTGTACTGTATTCGACAACTGAATTGATGATGAAGTCAAATAAATGTTGATCAGCATGAACGGCACATTCTAAATTACTATGCTTCTAAATAGTTAAATGGTTTGTTTTAATATTTAGGTATATTTTAACTTTAAAATATATCTTTATTGTATGTAGGTAACTAACTATTTGCACAAGGTACTAAATTAAATTACTAACCAACTATAAAAAAATAAATACAAAAACAAAAAGATTTAGGCGTCGAAGTACTCATCGCTGTCATCCGGAAACGAGCCCAGAAGACTGGCAGCATTGCCACGTTGAATGGCAATTCTTTGGCCAAAGATGACTTATTGAATAAGTACCTGCTTTATTTACTAGATATTTACTGCTTGCTTTAGATATTTATTTAATACTTCAAGCACATAAATGTACAGAGGCGGACTTAAAACCATAGGCGGCTTGCTTTAGATAAACTCATTATGTAAGTAATCTGCAGTATTGTTTCTCCTTCTCTATCAAGTATATCCAAAGGTTGTATGTGAAAAATCGCTTAACAATACGACCGCCTAATGTGGCACTCTATGTACAGCCCTATTCAAACTTTATAGCGGGCTCTTGAGTGAGGTACTTACTCGCTGCGCAGTACCTCACCCCTCACCCCCGCTGACACGTGAATTTATTACTGCGCAGCGACTCGACTCATGTTCCGAGCCGCTATAAAGTTTGAATCGGGCTACATAAATCTCAAACTTCTTTCATATAATTTGTTATGGCATGCATTATCTGAATGGTCCTCATAATAACCACACCAAGATTATATTTGGACTTAAAAGAGACTGTGACCTCTGACTTTGTTTCGGTGTTTCTTCTCAGAGTTGTCGGATATGAAACACCGACCTCATCTAGTTTGAAAACATACTTAATTTATTTTTTACATATAAAAGTTTTTTTTTATCATATTACAGATATAAATATCATCCATATCATCTAAATAGGTACTAATAAATAGAAATGTGAGATTTTATGTGGTGGGTAATCTTCTGAACTTCTGATCCGATTCCGCAAATTCTTTCACTAATGGGAAGCTCCAGTATTGCTGAGTGTCATAAAATATATTTTATGTTGAAACAGGTAATTAAACGTGGACAAAGTCGTGGGTAGAAGCTAGTTTATCAATAAAGAGTATTCTATGCATCATCATCTTCATATTATTCGAGTTAATTATTTTTTTGTATGCACGTGTTTCTGTGACAAATAAATTTATTTTTTTCTTTATTTCATTTACCTAGCCTTTCTTTATTTTTTTTCTAGCCTGCTTTTAGGTAAGTCCCTAAAAATTTCCAACTCAACCCTATTTCACGCGTCCCTAATCTGCTGCCTCTACATCTCACAGCCCCGTTACATGGTTAATAGTGTCGTGCGGACATATACACATAAAGGTTCACTTTCACCATAAAACAAACAGTAACACACGTAAATACCAGCAGTACCTTGCGCCGACAAATTGCGGTACCAGCTACCGGTACCGACAGATTGTGATACCTATTATGGTTTACGGTCTAAGCGTTTAGTGTTAGATTGGTTTGTTAACGGGCTTAGACGGGCTGTAGGTGCTATGGAGTCAGTATGTCTAGTCAAGGGAGCCGAGGTTCTGGGTCGAGGTAAAGGGATTTGCCGAGTATACAGTAATTGTTTTATAAATTGTGTTTGACAAAACTACCAACAGCCCACCGATGTAAACCTTTGCTGCAGAGTAATTGCGTTACACACTAATAGAAGCAACGGCTTTTATTTTGACATTCTATCAACATTCATTGCGTTATTTACGCTGTTGAGCAGACAATTTTTTCGAACATATGAAGCAATGGATAAGCGATATTTACTATTAGTATAGATAATAATAAATAATAAATAATAAATAAATATTCCACAACTATCACACAACGCCATCTAGTCCCAAGCTAAGCAGAGCTTGTGTTATGGGTACTAGACAACTGATAAACATACTTATATATTTCTAAATACATACATATTATAGATAAATTACACCCAGACACAGAACAAATGATCGTGCTCATTACACAAACATTTGTCCTGGGTGGGAATCGAACCCACAACCTCTGGCATAGCAGTCAGGGTCACTAACCACTAGACCAACAGGCCTGTCAAAATAGATAATATGTGCTTATGGGCCAAATAAGTGCAATGAAAGTTTTTCTCATCATTCATTAGAAAAACTTTTAGACACGGAACCAACAAAAAATCTTTCTACAACATGGCCATACTTCAGATGCCCTAAAACTTATGAATATTTTTGTGTATCGAGTTCTTTTGCAATTAGACTAATTAAAAAAAAAGGATATAAAACAATGAAACAACCGGTGATATATTATTACTAGATAATGTATCAGCACTACACTATTCCGGCTCTGGGTACCAAATTTCATGAGCAATTACCTAATTTTTTTCCAAAAATTTTAAAACGTTACCTAAAATTATTTGTAACTTTTTAAAGCGTTGAAAACGACCTCCTTCATCTCCATAGAACACACAACACACAACACACAACTTTTTGACCATCCTGTAGATATATATAATCTAATATATAAAATTCTCGTGTCACACTGTTAGTTACCATACTCCTCCGAAACGGCTGGACCGATTTGTATGAAATTTTGTGTGCATATTCAGTAGGTCTGAGAATCAGCTACTATCTATTTTTTTTTTTGCAAAACGACGTTTGCGGGGTCAGCTAGTAATCTTAATAATATATATAAATTACGTGTCACGTTGTTTGTCCGCGATGGACTCCTAAACTACTGAACCTATTTTAATAAAATTTTGTACACTGTGTCTAGTTTCATCCAACTTGAAAGATAAGATAGTTTATATCTCACTACAGTTGCAATATTATTTTATTGCGAAAATTCCCAGGACAAGGTTTGTATGAACGAAAATTTCGGAAATTTGAAAAAAAAAATGCACCCGAGCGAAGCTGGGGCGGGCCGCTAGTAATATATATAAGTCACGAGGATTAATTTCAAATAACTTGTTCCTAACAGAACCTATAGGTATTGGGCTTACTAACCCAAATATCAACATAACAATACAACAAACGCAAGTCATTCCATGACCTAGTCTAGACTACCTACACCTAACGACGTCACTAACCCTGAATCTTGCACATAGTATACAATGTACACACGCGTATGTAAATACATTACCGCCTCACTCTCACTGCGGCTGACCTCACGGTACCTCTGAACCGGCCGGGTATCGGAATGCCTTGGACGTTACGTAGTTATGTAGTTATAGTCTGAGAGCTAGGTTGGGAGCTAAGGATGTGTACTTTGGGGGAAGATGAATATAATATAGGTTTTTGTGGTTGTATAAAAAACTTTTCAGGAGTATTAGGGGCATGTACCTACGAAAATGTAAAAAAAGTATAGTTGAAGAAAGATTCTGTTCTCAGCGGTACTTTTGAATCAGCGGAATATCTGAATGCTATGGCTGTTACACAGTCATGTAGAAAAGACTGATAACTACGTCAGGAGCTAAGTATGTCATGTTTGTAAGTACATAATATTATGAAGGCTATATTGGTAGAATTTGTGCTGCTGTATTTACTTGTTGAAAAAAATGTGATTATACATCCCTAATAACGATATTATCCTTGAATAAAAAAGTGTAAATTAGTTTTATGAAAATAGTTGTTGTTGAGTAATATTTGACAGTTTGTGGGGAGCTTTCAGAAGAATTTGAGGTTTAATGGAGACTTATTTTAAAGACTCGTAAGCCAATTTTGCGATAGAAATTGTGCTAAATATTAAAATACGTTCTTAAATTATTTAAAACCACATTCGTGTAAGTGACTATTGATTTATTTAGTCGGGGATCCAATGTTTAAATACATCTTCCTTTTCTAACCCTAAACCACAAAACATTAACCCCAACACAGAATATGTTTATTCACCGTCCATTTATCACTAATTTTCTAACACTTCATTCACTATTACTAAATCCCCTCCACTACAAACATATCTAACACCACAGACCACAACATAATTATCCCTCGAATTGATTCAGTAACATATAGCTGTCATCAATGAACGCATGTAGTGTCTAACGTGTTCTAATGGCACTCTCACTTGCGCCAGTTCTAGTACGCAGCCTGTATTTGTACAGCTATTAGCGACTGGGTCAAGGCACCACTTTCACTGTCTTTGATTAGTATACAAGGATGGAGTAAGATGGGGAGTATATCTTTGAAGTGTTGGGGGAATGTGGGAGTAGTAAGAGATGGCATTTGGAAAAAAGTGTTATAGCTCCGTGACTATTTTTTTATTTGAATGAGTTGTTTTTTATATTATATTATGCTATGGGTAATGTAGAAGTACGACTATGGTTTTCTGTATATTTCAAGTTCTAGTTTTTACTAGAACTTGAAATATACAGAAAACCATCGAAGAATCATATACTTTTGTATATGATTCAGATCGTTAAGAGGTAAATAATTTCATAAAATAATTGGTAGGCTATATTTTGTCAGCTAGAGGGTGATAAGCAGAATACATTAAATATGTTCATAATAAGTATACTTATGTAGGTATAACAATATTAACATACGTATAAGAAATTGTTTGTTGACAAGTAGATCGTGTCAAGTATTGCATTTCTTTATTAAACTTCTTTTCTGTTAAAATGTTTGTAAGGCTTTTTGCATCTGTCTTTACATAATTTTATAATTACAAATCAGTATCTACAAACCCAATTTACCTACTTATTATAAACACATAGGTACCTAGGTTAGATTTGAAATGATTAAGTACCCATTGTGTGTAATTTTAAACTCCAAATAAGTATAGATATTGTATATAGACCCTTAGTTACTCCAATTTGGATTACATAAAATCCTCGTTACCCAAGCCGGCTAACAAAGATATCTAAACCGAATCAACCCGAAAAAGTCCCCCCGCCAGCGATTAAAGAAAATTATAACGCGGGCTTTATCGACCCACACATGAAGGCGGCGTTGCCTAGCAACCAGGACCAACGAGCCTAACCCTTCAGATGCCGCGAACCGCTTACTTTGCGGCCAGGACCGCGGCGGGGGACACGAACCCCCGTTTTTCGGCATTGATCCGAACACCACCGCGCCTGCGTGTTGAACGAAAAACGAATCGAGGAAAAGCAAGGTCACATCACTACAAGTTCTTTTTTCAAATTCGGATATTGAATGGAGAATGATTGCGTTCAGAAATGTTGCTTGTGCCGCTTTGTGCGGTTCAGTAGGACAGTGCACCGCCGGCCTCCGAGATGAATGGACGTCCAACCGACAGGATTGATTGCGGCTAAGATTAACTCGTACCTCACTACTCGGTAGCATTTGTACTCCAGCTATCTGTCTGGTCAATATTCGTATCTATTAAAGCACTTTGAGCTGAGCTGTTAGATTAGAACTTGAGTCTTCGCTTGAATAGGTAATCCTACACTGAAACTGCCTTTCAAAATCTTTAAAATTGAGTCAGTTTATTTGATACTTAACCATACTTCCTACAGCTTAACCATAATCAGCCTATGATTGCTGGAACACAGGCCTCCTCTCTGTGAGAGGGAGTGGGCGGTAATCCACCACGCGGGCCCAGTGCGGGTTGGTGGATGACGCATGTCCTCGAATTTTTGGTTCTAGGACATGCTGGTTTCCTCACAATGCTTTCCATCACCGTTTTGAGAGCAGTGTTGATGAAATAATTTACACAAAGTAAAGTGCCTGACTGGGTTTGAACCCACGACCGTTTCTACTGGGTCACCACTGCACTGCTTTCCTATAACAATCCATTTTATTATGCAATTCAAAACGAAAATCAAAGCGACGCTCACTCATAGAGTCATTTTCAGCGTTAAATATCGAAATTATGGAATCGCATGATGGGCTAAACATTGGGAGAACGCTGTCTGGCACATTTCAGGCTCACTATTGACGTTAGAACTATGATTAGCGAGCACAAATATTTGGCATCCACCGCGGAACGTTGCAAGTTGAGCATTAAATATTCAAAATAATGATAAACTTAATACCGATCTAATAAAAAAAAATACAATAACGTTATGTGTGAAACAGATTGACTTCCAAAACTGTTTATACATAAATGAAAACAACTAAAAACAAAAATATTAATGACGATGACCGGAAAGGCTAACTACCAGTCTTACCAAAAGGTTTCGTATTACCTAGTAACTGGGTTGTACAGGTCAGAGAGGCAGTCGCTCCATTTAAAATACTGGCACTCAGCTGCATTCGGTTAGACTGGAAGCCAACCCCAAAATAGTTACAAAAGGCTAGGCAGATGATGATGATGGTGATCGACGATGATGATGACCGATAATAATGATTACATACCTACGTATTTCTGTAATTTTATCGGTAAGTATATAAGCCTAGCCTTTGAGAAAGAAGCCGATAGAAGGATCCAGTTGCAGTTGCAGTTGTGGCAGCATTTGGAAAACTTCGTCAAGTCTTCTCCCGCAGTGTTTAAAGACTGAGGTCTTCAACCAGTGCGTCCTGCCCGTCATAATATATGGTGCCGAAACGTGGACACTGACGGTCGTGCTGGTTCATAGATTCAAGGTCGCTCAGCGCGCTATGGAGCGAGCTATGCTCGGAGTCTCTTTGAAGGATAAAATCAGGAATGAAATTGTCCGGAAAAGAACCGGAGTTATCGATATAGCTTGCAAAGTAAGCAAACTGAAGTGGCAGTGGGCTGGCCATGTTTGTCGAAGGACCGATGGCCGGTAAAGCAGACGAGCCCTTGAGTGGAGACCGCGTATCGGCAAGCGTAGTGTGAGACGCCCCCCAGCTAGATGGACCGACGACCTAAAGAATGTGGCTGGAACGGACTGGATAAGGAAGGCGGAGGACAGGGTGTTGTGGCGCAGCCTGGGAGAGGCCTATGTCCAGCAGTGGACTGCAATAGGGTGAGTTGATTGATTGATATCTAAGCAATACACAAACGCACGATTGCAGCAAACGCAGGAATTTGCTAACATCGAATTAAAAACCTCCTCCTTTTTTGATGTCAAAATAAAAGTATGTTTTCCACCTACTCATTAAAAGCTGTAATCATAAAACATAATTACTACCGTCGCCCGCACCGATCGGAAATCAAATTATCTAATAAATTAACGCGCACGTCGATTATATCCGAATAATTGAAAAGGAATCGTGGAAAACGGTACTAACTAATCGTTTTGTCGTACCAATTAACTTTAAATTGAGACAAATCCGATGTAAATAGATAGGCGGTGTCCACACCAGCGGGTTAGTCGCTACCGGTAGCCGTCGATACGACCGGTTGGAAATTAAATCGGATGATTTTATTTCGGATGTGAATGCTTCTAAAATAACTGGGCGAGGCATTTCTGTTACACGTCGAAGAGTTGTAAAAACTCACTACGGGTTTGTTATATCAAATGTCAGTCAATTAAATTTTACGTATGTTTTCTGTCGTGTTTTTGCGAAGTTAAACTCACGGATTTAAATTCTGTAACTATTTTGGAACTATGCAACAGAACACCTAGACGTATAAAAGTAGTCGGGGAGGCAACCATACACACTTTTACTTGAGCCAAGTGGTCTCGGCGAGACAAGATAAAGAAGTCACAAGACGAATAGAAAACGCCCGGAAGATCTGCTGGTTCATTAAGGAGAAAAGGAGGGAGGAACAAAAAAAAATAGAGGACTTATTGAAACGAATTAACATTTATTTTATTCGTAATTTCAGAGACTCAAACATCGAATACTATTACAGATTTCAGCTTTTAGGTTTAAAATGCGACGCGCGATGTTAAAAACCCTTAATAAAATGGCCGCCAATTCCCAGCTAGTCTGAACGCAGCCTAATGCGTGGACGCAGCAAATCTGTCCGTAATGGTAGTTACCTCCCCCACGTAAATACTTTATTGGCTATTTAGTGGCGTCTACGGCTGCATCGGATGAAACCGGTCAATAATTCAACTTGCTTGTCTTAATGCATTTGTATTTATCGATGAAAGCCTTAAACTGGATAAACTATAGAGAAGGTTTTTGTACAAAACATATCATAACAATGAACAACCATGAAACTTTCTTATTACTACTTGTAAACCATGATTAATTCATATTACCTAAACGTAATCGAAATAAGGTATTATAAGTAGGTCACTGTTTTTTACTACTATAAGGAGGTACGTCAACATCTGCCTAGCCTTTTTCCAACTATGTTGGGGTTGGCTTACAGTCTAACCGGATGCAGCTGAATACCAGTATTTTACATGCAGCTACTGCCTATCTGACCTCCACAACCCATTTAGTGGGTAATACGATACCCCTTGGCAAGACTGGTTGTCAGACTTTAAGAGAATAAGGAGGTACCCAAAAGAATATTAGAGTTTTTACACTATTCTCAAAACGGTGAAGGAAAATATCGTGAGGAAACCGACATGTCCTAGAACCAAAAAATCGAAGACTTGTGAAATCTACCAAATCTACTTGCTCTCACAGCGAGGAGGCTTGTGTCCCATCAGTAGAGCAGTGGGATTATTATAGGCTTATTATGTTATTTGGCGGTTTCCATTACCAAATTCACAATAGTATACCAAAGTCTAGAACCCCCTTATACATAATATACTTAGGGCTTTACGGCCCCGTTGGTCTCTTGGTCGCAAGCGCGATGCTGAGTGTGGGGTTCTGGGTTCGATTCCCGGCGGGGCAATTGCGTAACTCATTATCAATCGGAATCGGTTTCATTTTGACAGTTCAACAACATTCATTGCGTTATTACGTGTTGAGCAGACGAATTTTCCGAACTTATGAAGCAATGGATTAGCAATTTGCTTCAAAATGATTCAGATTCCGACTGATAGTGTGTTACGCAATTAGGGTGCGGGTCGGGCAAAGTGTTATTGAGTTTTTCCATTAGGAATTTCTTAGTAACAGCCCGGAGTTTGAAAGTTGGCGGTGTGCCGTTGGTCCTGCGCCTGATCTCTCTCCGGTCGTGTCGGATTGCCGTCCCATTGGATTATGAGAGTGAGGGAAGAGGGAGTGCACCTGTATCTGTGCGGACACTTGTGCACTATAATATCCTCTGCGTACCTGGATAATCTCCGTTGAGATTGGCCACCGTGATCGAAATCGGTCGGGGGCTATTATTATTATTATACATAGGGCGTAAACATAACTAGTGAATTAAATTTCATATCAAGCAAGGAACACAATATCAATCAACTTAACCTATCGCAGTCCACTGCTGATCCCTCACAGGCTGCACCGCAACACCCTGTCCTCCGCCTTCCACATCAAGTCTGTTCCAGCCGCCTTCTTTAGGTTGTCGGAACACAATATAGTGTATGAAAAAGAAAGTAGTTGAAATGACAAAACATAGATAAACGAAGTCTCTATGGTAAAAAAGAGACTTCCATGTTGTGTGCGTCTCATAATGGGAAATTGTAAATCAACTCCGAGTAAAAAAAGAAAAACAATCATGGTTCTAGGAACTTTTGAGGAACACAAAATTGTGAAGAGTTTGTAAACTTATTTTCTTAAAAACAAATAAAACGCTATTTTGCTTTAAGATCGTCAAAAAAATGGCATAGAGTATTTCAACTGAGCCGTGTCCAATTCGATCTCCTATTGCCTATCTTAAAACTGATGATACAATAAATCACTCCTTTGAAACTTACACATTTACTACAAAAAAAAAAAAAAAACTATTATTACAACAAACACATAGGTAGATACTTACCACCACATCCTATCGCACAATATTTTTCAAAACACTACACACACAAAATCCAATTCACAACACAAACTGACTGGTCACTAAAATCTTGCATAATAACGACTAAAGTCATCTCCAGCCTCCACTAGACTCAACCGTCTCATAGACAACTCACACCTTAATCGCGACAAAAAAAGCGAATTTTAATTACTCAACGACTCAACCCTTCAACGGCCACAACTAAAAAATAACGTTAAAAAATTTCACACGACGAAACAAACCCGAGCAAAAATGTCAAAAGAAATGCTAATAAACTGCGAGAGAGAAAGATTTATTTGTATTTTTACTATTTTTACAATAGTTATGTTAATTAGTAAATTAGGTATGCAAGTAACAGGTGGGGTCATCTGACTTCGCTAAAGGGGTCATCTTGGACCGTGTTTTTGCTTGTTATTGTTGATCTAATTAGACTTGCAGATGATATAAGATTTCACACGGAGCGATTTGTTAATGTTTTTAGTTTTATCTTTATGCATAGAGTTGGAGTATTGAAATGAGATGTGCATATTTATACTGTTGTGAGAATCGCTGTAATTTCTATAAAGAGTTTGTCCATTGCATTGGCACTTTGGACAACGTGAGAGATTCTCCTATTTAAATTTGCTTTAAATATAAATCTACGTGAGTTAAATTAAGGAAAACTCAGCTCTGATTTCGCTTCAATAAAAGCGTAGGTAACTTCTGCCAGTTTTAACCATTTTTGATAGTAAAGAAGACTGAAGAACACGCAGAATTAGTTAACTAAGAGGACTTTTAAATCACCTGAAGAAATTAAAATGATTCTTTTGATTAGCGCACTTGAATAAAAAGAAAACATATAATCACCAATAAGTGCAGATTTATAAACCTACTTTAACATTAAATATAAATCTACAAGTCAAAGTAACAACTCATATTCTCTCGGCTGCGAACGAATTAATAAAACTTTCAAGAAAGGACATTTCATACTTTGCCTCCAGCTAGACTTAAGTAGTCTTACAAGCTTTTATTAATTACAAGCTTTTATTAAAATTCATAATCCTTTCCAACTGCCGAGACAGCAAAATATTCTCATACTTAACCCTAGCTCGCTACAAGAAATTTAAATTTTTAATTCGCTACTAAAATTTCGCTTTATGCAAATTCGCTTCTCAGGGCTTATTCGACAAAGGGTCATCTTGCGATCGCAAGTCTAACTGGACCATACATTGTCATGATCTCAACGGGGACATGCTCCTATTGTGTCAGAATGGTATTTAAAAAGCATCTTTATGTTAATCCGGCACACGTAGGGTCAGAGGTCTCGACTTTTTTGAGGAGTCACTTTTGTCACGCGGACAGGTCAGATTGACCTTTAACCTGGCGTTCTCACGGTTAACCCTTGGAAGATGTTGCACGTTTCTTTCTTAATTGGGTTAAGGTGAGTGTTTAAAAATCTAGTTTGGCGTTTTAAATTAAAACGCGATGTTGACAGTTTGCATAATTTTAAGAGCGAGGTCTTCGTAGCTTTTTTTGTGCTTTGTAGTAAGTGTGTGTTGAAAGTAGATAGTGTAGCTGAGGACGGAAGAAAATGCTGGCTACTTTCAAAGAAGTAAACAATGGTGGACGATTTGACCAACTGTGGGACATTATACTGATGTACAGTCAACAGCAAAAGATGATGAAAATCAGAAATTCAATACTAATGAACGGAGTTCGCGTCAGAACTGTGTGGCATCGAAGTAGTACCATGTTTGGTATAATTTACAACAAAATACTTTTGAATCACTTCGACGCCACACAGTTCTGACGCAAATTCCGTTCATTAGTATTGAATTTCTGATTTTCATCATCTACTTTTGCTGTTGACTGTACAGTCAGCAAAGGAGATAAGTATGCAGAGTCGTCGAATATAGTTGAAGTTTACTAAGCAACCGATTGATGTTTTCGAATGAAATTTAATTCGATAAGTGAACTGTTTGTTTTCTATTAATTAAATTAAATTTTATTCGAAAACATCAATCGATTTCTTAGTAAACTTCAACAATATTCGACGACCTTGCATACTTATCTCCTTTGCTGACTGTACCTATAGGCTGATAAAAGATAAGGTACGTAGTGAAATCATTACTTAATTATCCATTTTACTTACTTTTACTGTTAGCCTGCATTATCCCACTGCTCCGCAAAGGCCCCATAACTTCCAACTCTTTCGGGCTAAAGTGGACCACGGTTGTAACATCACCAGCTCGTCCCGTCTTCTTTGATGGGGTTTACCGCCACGCCATTTTACTTAATTTTACTTTTCATTAAGTACCTACTTAGACATTTTCTATTACTTAAGTAAGCACCAAAATTAGGTTATTGTGTATTGTATATGTAGGTATCTACTATTATTATTTACTGAGTTTTCCAATCTGAGAATTCCGTAAATCTATCGATAGGTATCGGTATGTAGGTAGTACCTCTACCGACAATTTACGAGGCGAATACCGAAACCGTTCGGTTTTTAATATTTTCATTCGGATATTTATTTCCGGATCTTTTAAATTGTATTCGTTTTTGTATTGATAGTGCGAATACTGATATTATTATTTTTTTAATTTAAGGTTTTTTCGAAATGTTAACCAGACTTATGGGATTGTGTTATTGTTTGTTTTAAGACCTTTCTGTTTTTACCATTTGAAATGCAATGAATAGAACAATTGCGGCATAAATCTCAAGATGGAAATGAGTTCATAATTAACATTTAGAAAGAAAATACGTTTATTTGACCCAGGTTAAGTAATGATATTCACACAAAAACAACAAAATTTAGGTACCTACTCAAGAGACGATCAAGGGGCCTTGTCATTTAGCCACGAGGCCCCTTGATCGCGGGTCGATCGAAGGTTAAGCTACGCTTGTCGCGGTCGGTTTGTGGATGGGTGACCATCCATAACATATCCCGATATGCCTGAAAACATGATAAACCGTTAGTCCCAGCTGTCAATAGTAGATCTTTGACAGTCGTTTTGATAGTCGGATGCCCAAAAGTTTGACAACCAGGCTTATCAATTCAATTCAATTCATTTATTCAATAACAATTTTAACATTGTGTCTGAATTTCTATAATTAAATAAATAAATAAGAAACATGCATGCTATCTATGTTTAAATCATTACAATTATCCAAATTACATTAAAATAGGAATAATACAATAATAAAAAAATATAAAAATTAATGTCATAAGTCAATTAATAAAATACAGTCAAATTTTTAAATTACCTTAGTCACTTTCGACTTTTAATTTATTTATAACTCATCAATAGAATATAAACACTTATTTAACAAGAACCGTTTAAGCATATTCTGAAACCCACTTGTATATACTAGACTTTTTATTTCTGTCGGCAGGGGTATCAAGGGGTATCGTGTTACCCATTAACTGGTTTCTTGTCGCTCCATGTATAATACTGGTATTCAGCTGCATCCGGATAGACTGGAAGCTGACTCTAAAGCTTTATTTGATAAGGTTATCAACCTTAACAAATTCAAGCTGGGATATATTTATTATTTTAGACCTTGTTTCTTTACCTTTATTAATAGGATTTTTTTAATAATTTAAGTTTTTTTTTTTAATAATAATTTTAGTATCTTAAATAAATTGTTGATTTTTTTTTAATTCTTTATATGAATATTTAGCTTTTTAAGTGAAAATACCTGTATATTTTGTTCATTTATGATAAAATCATGTTGAAGCTCCTGTTTAAGGTTCTATCATTTTAGCTGGTGTTATGTTAAAATTAGTGGGTTATGAGTTTAAAATTAATGTAAAATGAAATTATATTAGTATTGTTATTAGATTAACTGGGAAAAGGCTAGGCAAATTGATTGACAAGAGACGATCAAATTACGGCAAATTTTTCGGACAGTTTGTACCTATATTTATTTTCTGAAATGGCATGTGTGTTTAAGAAGGTAACCATAGATATTCTGTAACAACAAGTATTACTTCTTCGTTTTATTATTCCATTTCGATATTATTACTTAGTTCGTATGTTGTTGGTCGCAGGTGGCTTTTATGGCCTAGAATGCCTATACCTACCTAGATTACGAGTAGGTACACACAGAGGTACCTACCTATATTCTTGTATATAAATATTTGTAGAAGGTTTTAAACTGTAGGCAGATTGTGGTACTATAGCAGGTACTCGAGGGGTAATTTCGTAATACACAATTGCAATGTCTTCTTTTTGACAATTCAACAACATTCATTGCGTCATTTACGTTGTCAAGCATGCGACTTTTTCAAACATACGAAGCAATGGATTAGGATTTTCGTTCAAAATCCTTCGGATACTGAAAGAAATTGTATTACGTTGTGCAATTGGGGTGCTTGTCATGTGCCCGTACAAAAATATTATATAGTCTCTGTCTAACCCATCAATAATAATATTTAATTACTTCCTATATTTGCAAACCGCCAGAACGAAATCATGAACTCATTTCAATACATTTCCGGTCGGTACATTGACCAAATTATTTTCATAAAACTAGATACGAAGTAAAATTTTCAGCTAATTAATTAGGCAACAAGCCGACATCCACCAATCAGAGCGCTCATCATTTCATTCAACGTAATCGGAAATCATTTTTGTCAGTAATTATCTCATATTTCTACAGCGCACAAACTAAGTACTCCAAAAACCGTGATTAAATATTCTACACCACTATTCATTATCTATAGAATAGCACGGGTATAAACCACCCCTAAAACATTACACGCACGGTCGTTACACCCCGACTCACCCCGTCCACCCCCAAACGCAACGTTTTTCTCCCCGGCAAGATAAAGACCAAATAAAAAAAGAAAACGTGAAAAATCCCTCTGTCTCTTTTTAGCGCGCGTATAACACGGTAGTGCGAATAGTGCGACATCTAAGCTACGAATGACTCACGAAAACTTGGGCCCCGCCCGAGACGGCCGCCTCTATCCGTCTCTCTCACTTTTTCACACTTTTCATCTGATACCTTTGCTTCTGAAATGCAGCAAGTACCTCTTAAACCCCGAAGTAATCTCGACCCTATTTTCATAGGACTAAAGTCAAAACTCATTTGTTGCTAACATCGGTCAGAAAATATTTTAGAATGAAAGCGTTAGGGAGTGGAAGGTCTCTCTCGCTCGCAAAAAAGCTGTACACGGTCCGGGGGGGAGGGTTAGACGGCGCGGGGGGGGGTGCGGATAGTGGCAGCCATGATGGTCGCCCGACGGCGGACCAAGACTGGTATTAATTTCGGCTTAATTCGTTCGTTGATTTCAAGTATTTTATTGCTAATGCTATCCAAATGCACTATTGAACTAAAATGAAAAATAAAAATTGATAGAATTTTTTTTTTGCCACAAATCGTGCCTTTTTTTCTTTTAAAAGTTTTTTTTTTAGATTCATGAATTAATAAAATATTTTTTTTAACAATTCGGAGTACACGCTGCTCATGATTATTTCGCCTTTGTTTTTAGTATCGGGAACTATTGAACAATGGTTATTTGTTAAAAAAAATATTAAAGTATTTGCTTTTACATTACCTACCTGTATTTTATTTGCAGGATTCTTGTTACGGACGAATACTTTTATCGTTTTTAAATGAAGAAGACTTATTTTTTTATTTTAATGAACTGCGCAGCATTCTATAGATGAAGAATTTTTATTAGTTTTGCATCACAGTGCACAAAGAGTTAATAATGAAATAGCAAATTAATTATCTTTCTCTGTTACCTGTCTTTACGTAACGCAGTTTTCATAGACACATTTTTTTTACCTACTATTATCATTGACTTTTAATGCTGACAAATTAAGGATATTTAAATAATCAGATACAATCCTGAAATAATGTGTAATTTATGCTTGAAACAATTATTCGTAAGTAAATAAATTATTATTCCTGTCTAGAAACGGATCATCATATTTCAACAGCCTATATATTACATAGATATCATCATATACGCAGTAGGTACCTACTTTTATGCAGTTATAGATATATATTGTTTCTAGTATGAAAATTATTGAAACATAAATCACCCATGTTTGTATTTCATTTTAGTTTTTAATGTTTGTTTGTAGTTTTCTGCTGTTATCACAATATAAGTAATTTCTGTGTTAACTTATAGATGGATAAAATCACGAACTAACAGAATTAAAAAAAAATTGTAGTTAATTCGATTTTGTTTTTCGGAAGAACGAACATTGGGATCGAATTAAGGAATGTACAAAAAAAAAGTTACATTCACAGTGATTTTTATTTCTATATTTAGGTATTTAACGAAGAAATTAATTTATGATTTGAAACATAGGATAAATATATTATGTTGAACGCTTCTAAGCGACTATTAAATGGAAAGAACGGCTCAGCGTCGAATATTAAGCAATTGTTACCATGAACCTAATATTAAAAGAAACACAAAAATAATAAATAAGTAGGACCTATGTAAAACGGTGGTCTATACTTTTTTATAAATACCTGTAAGAAATGAAAAAATGATGGAAAAAAATTAATGTAATAATTATGAAAATAAGTACATTATCAAATAATATCTTCAAAGGCACATCATTTTTCAAAATCATAAACTTAGCTTCAACAAATCGTGTCAATACCGCATGAAATAAGATATTTTCTAAAATAGTCCAATTTCACTATAAAAACCTAAAAGGACCTATCGCGTAAATAAGTCTAGCTTCTCAATTTTATTAAACAAGCATTTCTAACGTATTTAAAAGCTTCATAATCCCAGTTCTACAGGGACAGAAGTGCAGCAGATTTTGTAGGTACTGAAGAAGAAAATTTAAATAAATAAAATGAATCCATCGTTTATATGGTTAATGGAAAAAAAAACACACAATATCAAAGTATTCATACGCATCGCACGGGAACTTTACCACGTTGGATAACAATGATCCTTTGGCTGAAGTAGCCTAGACTTTAAGTTACCGAAAGTATTAACCAACCCCTTCTGTCTTATTATTTTGAATCTTCTATAGGTATACAAGAACTAAAAATCGTCACTCAAAACAATGTCGTTAAAATCAAGTTATAATTTCAGGGAAGTAAGTAATTACTTAACCATCATCTGCCTTGCGTCTTCACAACTATGTTGAGGTCGGCTTCCAGTCTAACCAGATAATTTAAAATCAAAAGTAATTTATGCAAATTAGGCTTAGAATCAGCACTTTTTGAACGTCAAAATTACATAAAACAGTCCCACAAAACGCCCGCTCTTCACCACTTACATACACACCCATACAGCTGAATACCAGTATTTTACATGACCTCCACAACCCAGTGACTAGGTATAACACGATAGAATACACTTGGTAAATAATTACATAACCGTTTACACGAAAACCAAATTACCACCGCAATACTTAAATCGACCTCTGAATGCTGAAGAAATACCATAAAATAAAAGTGGCGTTTAAATCAAACGGTAAATTTATTCTTGATTTAAACAGTTCTGTTATTTTTTTTTTTTTTTTTTATAAATTTAATTCCTGACTACCATAGCCGATTCAGATGATTTCTCCTGAAATAAAAACCAAATTCATCTTGAATTAACTCGTAAAAATCTTTAAAGTACATTCAGTAAGTACTTACTGAAATAATAATTCCGAAAATGTATTCATTTGTAAATATTTGATGTTTTATAGTAAGTAGGTATGATATATTTTTAGCAAAAGGGTTCAGACAAAGTGACTTTCTATCAACTTTAACGATGACAATCAAAAATTTATGGAACTTACTTAAGTTACGAAAAGCTTATGTCAATATTATTGAAAGTCGTTGAAGAAATACTCAACGCTTTGAAAGCGATTGTCATTTGTCTAGGCCCCAAGGACTCAAGGAATGTTCTTCGATAATAACTTAAACAATTTCTTAATACTTTTCAAAATGTATGTCAAAACTGCGGAATGACCACGTCGATCATTTTCGTTCACAATTTGTAAGTTTACACGAAACATATAATTATAATGTCTTTGTGCTAAGCTGAAAGGGCAACAAGAAAATAAAACCAGCTAGGAATATGAGTAATAAGCTTTTGGTCCCTAAAACGAATGTTTTGTTTCAAATCGACTGTCCTCAAAAGACTGAGCCACCAAATAGACTTTTAAAAGATTTTTTTAAAGAAAATTTCTTAGGCTTGAGACACTACTACGACGATACGTTACTTCTAATAAAAATAGGGTATTAATATCTACTGCTAGAACTACACAAGTCTTAACTAGGAAAGTCAGTCAATAAAAACAGTCCACCACAACCTTAAAACGAATCCCAACCTCCCTACACGATATAACCACTAGCACACATAATGACATTCACGCCATCTCCCTAAGAAGACGGGTAGAGAGGGAAGCCGACAATATCGCCTTCAATGCAATTTCATCGTCACCCTTCACCGATTGGTTGGAAACGCACTTAAACTGATTACAGGCGACAATGACTTCAGCTGAGGTTCTATTAAGGCTCGTACTTAGTATATTACGCAGCTACATAAATATTTATCGGGATATACAACGTGTCCAAAAATTCAACGATAAGCGGGCACCAGAGGGTGGCCCTGCTCAAAAAATACTTACAATGAAATCCTTCGAAAATTGACACACCTTATTTTTACTTACCATGACAACAACTTTTCAAATATTTCTGTTTTTTTTTTTGTATCGGCAACCTAAGTAACTCTGCTATCCACCACAACCATTAAAAATCCCAGAATGCCTGTAGTTTTTACATAAAAATTAACCAAGATTATATTTTTCCTTAAATTTTTTTACTTTCAGTCCACTTTGTAATTAGCAAAAAAATTTAGTTATTTTTTTTTTCGTTATATTTTCCCGAGTAATCATGATCAGATCCACCCTCTGGTACCCGCTTATCGTTGAATTTTGGGACACGTTGTATATAGAACAGAACTTACGACATAGTTTCTCCTAATTGTAGGTTCTAAACGAAAGAAAGAAAAATTGTTTATTCTGCATAAACAAAACGCACATTACCATAAAATATACACATGAAAACGGGTCATAATTCTCCAACCCTTATTTCCTTATTCTCCCATTTTATTTGGGGTCGGCGCAACGCTTTTTCTGCGACGTCTCGGTAGTCAACTTTCTAGCCAAATCATCTTTCACACAGTCCATCCATCCTTTCTTTGGTCTGCCCCTACTCTTATGGTGAACTAGCTGACCTAGCGAACTTCGTACCGCTTCAGAATCAATAAATGTTTTGTTATCTTATTCATCAAAAAGCCATTCGTTACAAAATGTACCTACCTATGATAGATAGATAGATAAAACGTTTATTCAGTGCAACAAAAGACACAATACAGGTAATAAAAAAAAACATCAAAAAAGGTGAAAAAAAAACAAAGATAAATTGACCCATAGACACCTCAACATCTATAATATAACGGTCGATCACTACTGGGCCGTCTGTCAAAATTTGATATTGGAATAAACTAATAAAACAACTCGCAAAGATTCTCCGAACGTGTTTAGAGACAAAATGAATACTTATATTTAATTCAAATTAATAGTTTGCAATTAAATAGGTATCTACATAATAAAAGATTATACATATAAGACTGGGAAAAAGGTATATATTTTCTTATTTCTTTTAATTTTTTCTGAGGGTCCTATTATATACGCTCGCTATTCGAGTTGACGTACACGACTGAATACAGAACTCCCCCTAATTGAATTACATACATACCTACATTTACATTCTAATATTACAATACTTTACCCATCATCATCTGCCTAACCTTTTCCCAACTATGTTGGGGTTGGCTTCCAGTCTAACCGGATGCAGCTGAATACCAGTATTTTATATCGAGCGACTGCCTATCTGACCTCCACAACCCAGTTACTAGGTAATACAATATCCCTTGGTAAGACTGGTTGTCAGACTTTGGGCTTCTGACGACTGTCAAAGATCCACGAATAGCAGCCGGGACCAACGGTTTAACATGCTTTCTGAGGCACGGAGGGGCCTTGGTATGTAAAGATCCATCCACGGACCAACCGCGGCAAGCGTAGCTTAACCTGAGCGATCGACCTAGTGGCTGTTATTACTTAGCCACAAGCACTCATTACAATACAATTAGCAGTAGGTAAGTAGGTATTAATTAATGAGCACCGTCAAGTCTAATACTAAATTAACGTGTATTTTATGGTAAGCTAGATTGCTGAATTCAAGCATACTAGCATGAAATTCTAGTCTAAAGTCAGATTTTTAATTCAAAGGAATTCTGACAGCGGTCATTTTTTGACACTTCAGATATCATAAACCTTTTCTGACTTGTCCTTTTTCTAAGTTATTTAAATGACTAGAATTTTTCGGATAAAATAGCAAAAAATATGAAAGAGAATGAGATCAAGTAAACTATATGACATAATGTAAACAACAAACAAAACGTAACAGCAAATAAAAACTTAACAATAAATAGCAACAAACACCATGAGCACATAGAAGCGGAATAACATGCATGACAATGACACATTATAATGATTATAATTATTATTTGTCCCGAAGAACAGGCTAAGGAATCCAGGTCCATACCGCCAAATCTGTAGTTACAAGAAGCGAAGATTTTACAATAAAAAAGATTTTCCTAAAAAAGGTTTGTAGCCCATGGATTAGTGGTCAGGGATTCCAGTGAAAGAAATTTAATTACCTTACTAATTATTTTAACTTCAGTAATTTGATAATAAAAAATCTGATTACCATTTTTAAATTATCAGTAAATTTTTAAGATTTAGTTTTTCTAATTGAAACCTTAAAATACAAGAAAGATTTTTTTTAAATTTCGCTTAAATGCGTTCCGTTTTTAGTAGGACAGCTTTATTATTGGCAACACTTCGGAAATGTCAGAATTCCTTCGAATTAAAATTCAGACTATAGTTGGAATGCTTTCGATTACTTACTAATATATCTATTACTCTTATCAGATGCACGAGATCACTTCTAAAGCTGAGTTTTCTGTTTTTGTAAAACTCCTAATGGCCTTTTCACATTCTAATTCATCCAACAGTAATGTTGAATGTGTTTAATCGATGATTCGTAGATAAAATTCTCGATAAAACACTGAATGGCTGCTGAAAACTGTCCTTTAATTTAACCCTGAAGGGACTCTTTCTGTTTCAATAATTTTAATTTACATTACAATAAAAACGTTTACTCCACTTTATTAATCGGTTTACGTGGTGAAAACAAAACTTAAAAAAAGAACTCGGCTAGAGAAAAATTAAAACGGCGAGTATTAATTTTTCGATCGACCTACTGAAATCCGATAAATCCATTCTGTTTCTGTTCAAAGCAGTGGTTTTTATAGACAATTTCATTTCAACGAAGCATTCCTACTATCATCGTATCATAAATACTGATACAATTTTAACGCATAATTGTGTGAATAGTACTTACTCATTGCGTTCTAGAGAAAATTTCAAAATTAATAAATATTTTTTTGTAATGCAGTAAGTACTCCACAAATTATTTATTACGAATTTATTATATAGGTCACAGCATACATGTAAAACATGAAGTGTAAATTTAACTATATGCACGATTACCTATTTCAATGTTTTACCAGCATTTACTTTAAGACAATACATACTTTTTTTTACTTTTCAATTGAGTAGTTACGTTACATATTTTCTGCGCGTAGCCACATAGGTACATACCTACCTTATCTTATAGAGAAACTCAAGTCAATACTTCTTTAAAACTACTTTAATAATAACACTATACTCTCACAAAAAAAAAACTGATTATAAAACCCTAAATAAAATTAAAATGAGGACTTTTATTGGATACAATGCATAGTAAAAATTTCGTCTCCACATCCTTTTACAGGTTGATAGGAAGATTCCCATCAACCTGTAAAAGCACAAAAAAGAGGTTAAGGAAAAAACACTTTCGAAATCTAATGCCCAAGCTAAAACCAGCCCCTCTTGAAAAAATACGATAAATATAGTGGCTTCCAAAAGTCAGTTGACATTTTTCCATTTCAGCTATGATGTGATTTTCTATTATTATTATGATTTAAAAAATAAAAGCACATACATACATACCTACACAGCACAAATCACTAATTTTTAACGACTACCTACTTAATTGGATAAAGTTTAAACGAATAAGAAACATTATTACTCCAGAAAGCCACAGTACAGGACCAAGTTACCGACACAGTAAAAATCCAAATTCTTATTCGGAAGTTCAACAGAATAAAAAATCAAATCATTCAAAAGCCTGCGATTCCCAAACAACGCTATTCAAAAAGTAACTTCAAGAAAGCAAACATTGATACCTTCCTAAACTTTTCGTTAGAAATCGTTACGTTTTAACCACCACGATCTCACATTTCAAGCTCTACATAGTTTTATACAAACAAAAAATTTCAATAAAACTTCACGTTCTTTCAACGGCAAAGTGCAATGAACCGACTGATGTTTTGAAGAGGCATCGCCATCTGTTATTGAGTAGCAGAACTAATAAAAATAACGTTACGAAAGCTTTGTTACTATTGTAAAACTAATAAACACACAGAAAAATCTATTTCCATTTCCTAAAAATATAATTTTAAATGGTTTTTCTTAATTTAAACTGTATTTTATACTTTAATTGATTTTCAGCTGAATGGAATTTAATTTCGCTGTTTCCATTATTTTTCGGTAGAAAAGTATTATAAAATAATGCCAAATCATTTATGTATTCACGTATTAACAGTCAACTACTTAACCTTTTATAAATTCACTCCACAGGTTATAAAAAGAATTGTAGCTACTCGCCGCTAGATGGCGCTAGCGGTAGTATTCTTGTATTTCTTATTGGATTCTATCGAGATCGTAAACAAACCGAGTGCGAACAGATATTGAATCACTCGACTATTTTTTATCTCGCATCGATGTTCTAAACAAAAATAGGATTATGGTGTCTTAGTTTTTGTTAACTTTGAAACGTTTTCTATTAACACCTTTCTGTTTTAGTTCGAATAGAGACGTAGGTAGGGACACAGATGGGTGTAATTCCGGTCAGGGAGGTAGGTTACAAAAGTATAATATTTCTAATAAGACAATAATATTATTATGATATTTTCCAATGAGAAGTTTTTTAAGTAGCAATAGGGGACTGCGATCGGTTAAAAAAAACAGTTTTCTAATTTGGTATCTTATAAGTGTTTTAAAAGATTGCTCGCAATGTGTGCTTATTGCATTAGGTACATGTATCGCTGATAACCCTTCCATAGCAACGAGTAGGCTTCGAACTCAAACCCAGTCCGACACCTTAGCCATTATCTAGGGAATTGAAGAATATGGAACAGTCAATCAATCATAGTCGTATCTTTACCAAAATGTCAATGTATTTGGTTAAATTTTAATATCCAATCACACTAATATTATAAAGGCGAAAGTTTGTGAGTGTGTGTGTTTATATGTTTGTTACTTATTCACGCTCAAACGGCTGGACCAATTTTGATAAAATTTTGTATGGAGGTAGCTGACACCCTGGATTAACACACAGGTTATTTTTTATCCCGATATTCCCACGGGATCGACACTTATGCAGGTGAAACAGCTGAGCGCAGATAGTCTAAACTAATGTACTAATAATAATATTGTAAAGAGGAGTGAGTTTGTATGTATGGAGAAATGTTCGGAACTATTGATCCGATTCTGAAAATTCTTTCACTAATGGGAAGCTACATTATATGTGAGTGTAATATACTATATTAAAAAAAAAAGCCGCGCGCGAACCTCTCGAAATCTCGATGTTTTTAAGTTTCAAGTCGTAATAAGCAAAGGCACCCGCCTTTGCTTTTTACGACTTGAAACGCTATAGATAGTGCAATCCACGAAGACGCGCCCACTCTGTTTCCTAATGCTTACAAAACAGGTGTGCAACATTCTGCTAGTGTTTTAGTTTTGTTGATACACACTAATTTTAGTGGGTAATTAGTGTGTATCGAAAAAACTAAAACACTATTGGAATTAACTAGCGATAACCACTTACGATTCGGAAGAAGAGTGGGGCGCGTCTTCGTGGATTGCACTACCTATAGTAAGTTAATTTATCAACTAGCGACTCTCCTTATCAATCGTTCTCATGAATATTTCCTTAGAAAAGATCGATATTCCACACAAGTAACGCGAGATAGTCCCCCTTCTCCAATAAGTGGCGAGAAACTAGTTAGTCGTGGATATTGAATAAGTTTCTCGACATCGCTTGTAAGCAAGGCAACCCATCACCGTACTTACAATCACCCGCAGACAGCCAACTGTACTCTGTCAATTTTATGTTTATTGATATTAACATAAGCAAGCTTTGAGTCATTTGTTGCATTTTTTTTAAGCGAGATCGTTAATATTCACACACGGGTTCTGTGACGAAAAAAAACGAATGTAAAGTAACCACTGATTGGCTGTGATTCAGTCAACCAATCAAAGTTATTTATTACGTTGCGATTGATAACGGTTTTGTGTAAATTTTCGGTCTAGAAATCGGACCGGAGTTAGTGCTGTAAAAATAGAATAGACTAGTAGCGCCCCGCGGTTTCACCCGCATAAGTTTTGATCCCGTGGGAATATCGGGATAAAAAGTATCCGATGTATTATTCTGATGTATAAACTATATTACTGTAAAGTTTCATCAAAATCCGTTCAGTAGTTTTTGCGTGAAAGAGTAACAAACATCCATCCTCACAAACTTTCGCATTTATAATATTATATAGTAGGATAGGATAAGTAACCTAATAAAAACACCAGGTTTTTAATAAATATACCTACAGAACTATCATTACAGAATTATCATTAAGCATCAATTATAATTAAATGAAGAAGTCAATAAATGTTATGTTAGCCGTTATCACAACAGCTAACTAAGATTTATATACATTACTAGCTGACCCCGCAAACGTCGTTTAGTAAAAAAAAAAATAGATAGTAGCCGATTCTCAGACCTATTGAATATGCATATAAAATTTCATAAAAATCGGTCAAGCCGTTTCGGAGGAGTATGGTAACTAACACTGTGACACGAGAATTTTATATATTAGATATATATACAGTGGATCATGATATGACTGATCAACACAAATAATTTTGATATTATTCATGTGATTTAGGAAATTTAACAGTAGTTGTTTCTTATAATGCATCTATAGATAGTATAGACAGAATTAAACACGCCTGAAACAAATTTTAAAGACACACAAAAAAAATTAAACGAGATAAATTAAATGTAGGTACAGTACCGGACACCCACATCAGTCCGCGCGACAATTCCCTCCACACAGCTCAAGTAATTATCCCGAAGCAATCGAATTACTTTAACATCAGAGAAGTATGAAGACATGTGCTCTCTTCAAGCAATTAGCCCCCGGGGGGAGGGTCCGGTCCATTGCCAAGGGGGGAACCCGCACAATTCCGCCAAATTATCTTCACCCCGGTTTTACTGATGAAGATATGTAAATTCGTGCGATCCGAGATATTTTGTCGTCGACTACAGCGGGGAAACCGACCTTTTAGTTTTAGGAGCTACAATAGATAGTTCAAAATGGATCGGTTTTGTTAGACGTGTATGTTCTAGAATATTTAATTTATCTTCCTTGAAACTGTTTACATAATGTTTCTTCGTCTGTAAACTATTCTTTAATAGGTATTTTTAGTGTAACTGTTTCTTTTACTCTATTTGCCTTTGTAATTGTTCCTTCTTAGTGTAGGTACTACATACCATAACATCAAGCCTGTAATCCCAAAATTGTAGGCAGAAGCATTATACTATACCAACACATCACCAGTAGGGCTTATGTCCCATCTCATCGGGGACTAGGCTATTGCCCACAACGGGACACAAATCGAGATACCGAGCTGACACAGAGGAATTCCTATTTAAATAAAACTCAAACTTAAAGCATTTATTTTAATTAAAACAAATATAATAATAATAATATAATAATAGCCTTTAACCAGACATTAATTTACATGTTTGTATGTAATAAATATTTCACTAACACTAAGTTTAATATGCATCGACTTCCTGTCTGTATGTCAGTGATTGACAAAGGCCTCCTCCAACTATCGCCATTTCTCTCTATCGTTAGCTACTCTTGTCCATGTACCACCTGCTACGGCTTTAATATCATCAACCCAACGTCTAAAAAGTCTGCCCCGTTTTCTCTTCCTGTCTCTTGTGAACCAATTCATTACTAATTCCTCTGATCGTGTGACCTGTCCATTTCCACTTAAGCTTTTTTATTGTTCTTATAACATTCTTTGTTCTCATTTGTTTCTTAATGTTAAAACAACTATAGGCACTTTTAAATTGTCATGGGGTCGGTCAGTCAGAAAAATGATGCTAGTCACCCATTCCAAAGTGACAAACATACCTTATGGGGAAAAACGGGCAAGACACTCTTAAATCGCTCTTTCAGATTCAATATTAATTCAATCAACGTAGGTTTTTCAATCCATGTCTTAGCCACGACATGCGACATCACCAAAACCTAAATACAACAAGATATCCCATCAATTAACCAGCCAAGAACATTCACTTAATTATGTTCAGTCTAAAACAAGGCTAGCTGGTACGACCACAGTTTTGTAACAAGTATGCGCGGCTATTAATCATGTCGACGGGTTGTTTCTCGCTAAGACATACTGTGTGGGGTAACCTGAGAATGTATGTATGTGTTTATATCTTCTTTTTGCATTTGGAAGATTATATACTAAAGTCCCCGTCACGAGAAGCTATAAATTTTGTAAACACACATTCAGGGGTTTGAAGCTTTTGGATCAAGTAAAAAAAAAACAGTTTTGTAATGATTTTTATATAGATATATAAATATTTTAACACACACATCTAATAACTGTCATCAGACGAGTATTCTGCATCTGCATTCTGCTGCATTGACAGCGCCAGCGTAAACTTACTTCAAAATGGCGGCCCAAATATTTACGTTCCATGAATCAAACGCGTTCCAGTACCATTAAACATTAGACGACAGCGCTTTATATCGCTAAAATATAACCCGACCAAGTGAAATTGTTCGTTAGTTTCGTATTACACGTATGTTACTTTGAGTTGATTGAATTTGGGATTATTGATTAATTTGTCACTACGTAACTTAGTAGAAGTTCCATATTTACAAAATTTATAGCTTCTCGTGACGGGGACTTTCTTTCATTTGTAACACAAGAGATCGTCGCTGATTCATTTCAGCCGAAAGAAGTCCACACCTGGACTTGAGCCACTCCTAAGCATCGCCATTTAGACCGGTTCTGTGATTCTCGCATCCAGCGGATTCCTGCGGTATTCACAATTCATCTTTCCAATTTGTTTATAAGCCATCTTTCTACTTAATAAAAATCTTAAATTCACAGACAGACAACACTCAGCCTAAACCTCTGGGTCTAGAAGTATGAAATATTGTACAAGAGTTCCTTATACAACGAAGGTGAGCGCAAAGGCAGGATTTTTCTCATTATTTTTTTTTTTTTTAATATCCACGGAAATAAGGTGACATAAACCACGACACTGCAAAACAATTCAACACATTCCTTATACCACAGGAATCTCAATATTGGTGAATTGACACAGTTTCTAAAAAGGCCACTTTGTAGTTATTCCCACACTAAACTGTTGTTTCGCCTACAAATGACCATCCTCCATCCCAATCAAACAATTTAGTCGTTGCTAGGCAAAGCCGCCTACGCTTTGTCTACGGTGCTACGGACCTACGGATTCTCGTAGCAAGTGTCTTGATCGTAGACGTTTTGTAAGTCAAAGAAATTGGATAAAACGATTTGCTTGTAGATTAGTGAATGGAAGAAATGGATTGTTTCTTTCTTTTTTATTGAAGGTATCGTTGCACAATGCTGGGCTTACGCGTGTACAATTTCTCCCGATAATCCTTTAAAATCACATTTATTTTCAGTGATATATGAAAGCTTAAATATTTAACAATAAATAAAATCATAGCTACTAAACAAAATTAGATAAGCAAAGTCGAATCACTCCAACAAAACAACTGTTTCCAGGTTGACAAAGCGAGGATTCCTTCGTCAAGACGTTTTCATTACGTCATATTTTTCAATCCACATTTTAGGACCCGTTGACTCTATGACCCATTCAGACGAGCGTTTCAACCGCAGCGTTCGCCCGTCAGCCTGCCACCGCCACGCTCGCACCCACGTACCGAAGATCATTATCTGCCACGAGAAAGTTGGGAGGAATCTAGTTAGAACCCATCCCTCCCCCCCGCCACCCGCCACCCTAGAAGCCTTAACTTGTTATAACCAGTTTAAGCCAGTTCAGTTTAGTTGGGCACCTGCGATACAAGGTAAACTCCATGGTTTGTCTTGTGTTGTTGTCCAGGAGGTTGTTTTGACTTGTTCGTATGTATTAGTAGTGTTTTGTTTTTAGTTGGGTGGTTGTATGCAATGGACGGATGGTACATAATAATCTTTGGTATTAAGCTGAAAACATCACGATCATGGAGGGACTTGTGGCTAAGTACTAACAGCTACACGGGTCGATCGATCGGGTTAAGCTACGCTTGCCGCGGTTGGTCCGTGGATGCGTGACCATCTTTAAATAACAAGAACCCTCCGTAACTCGGAAAGCACGTTAAGCCGTCGGTCCCGGCTATCATTCATGGATCTTTGACAGTCGTTACGGGTCGTCAAAAGCCCGAAAGTCCGACAACAACCAGGCTTACCAAGGAGTACCGTATTATCCAGGGTTGTGGAGGTCAGATAGGTAGTCGCTCCATGTAAAATACTGGTATTCAGCAGCATCCAGTTAGACTGGAAGCCGTCCCCAACATAGTTGGGAAAAGGCTAAGCAGATCGATTGGAAAGATCATAAATCGTGTTAAAGCAGCGTACCATAACTAAGCACATTGTTATAAAGTTGAAAGTACAGAGGCCAGAATATCAAGCTACTACAATCCGTCAAATTTCTTTAAAAAAAAACTGAAAAAACAAACTAAAAATAACTTTAATTTTGGAAGTCAAACAACGAAAATGCGAACCCATCGACACCGATTTCCGAAATTAAAGTTATTTTTCACTTTGTAGTGTCTTTTTTAGAAGTCGGCTGTTTTTTTTTCTTCGTTATTTCTTTTATTTTTTTTCTTGGCTAGCCTACACAGTCCCACTCCTGGGCAAAGGACTCCCCCAAGTCCTTCCAGGAACTCTCCCGGTATTTAGATATAACATTTTTTTTTACTCAAAACGGCTCGGGAGCGTGCATACTTCGAAGACACAAATTCGGAGGTGTCGGTGGGCCATCTTCGACGGAGACACCATGGCTTAGTCTGCGCGAAGTGGCGCAACTCGGTGCCACTAGCAAATGGAGTACAGCAGCCTAAAAATTTCACCTTAGCTTGGGTGAATTGAGATGTCATTCCACAGAGATTGCCACTATCAATAACTCACTTCACGCTCACATCACCTAAGTTTTCACGGTAAAATATTTACAGAATTCCGCGTAGTGTGGGACGCACCCCCAGCGAGATGGACGGACAATCTAAAGTAAATATTAATTTGATTTTAAGTATTCGTCATAGTGTCACTTTTATTTCGAAATGTATGTTTTCCCTTTTGTTTTTATACCGTCACCGTGTTTCTATATTATATTCATGTAGATAATTGATAATTGGTTATCACCTGATATTGTACAGAGGCCAGCACATAAAGCTACCCCAATCTGTCAAATTTCTTTGATAGATTTTCAACTTTATTGCAAAGGTATAAGGTTCATATTCAATTGGGAAAATTTGACAGATTGGGGTAGCTTGATGTGCTGGCCTTTGTACTTTTGTGCGCTGTGCTGTCTTTTGTGTGCGCCAAATAAATGATTTATCTATCTATCTAAAGAAGGTGGCTGGGGTAGTCTGGATGAAGAAGGCGGAGGACAGGGTGTTGTGGCACAGTCTGGGAGAGGCCTATCTCCAGCTGTGGACTGCGATAGGCTGAGTTGATTTACAGAACAGATCGGTTGGTGTAAATCATGATGTAAGGGCAGCAACATCCATAGGAGCAGCCACTGCAACAGCTTTCTTAAGGTCCGCATATTTCTTTTTTCCGATGTAAGACAAAGAGTGCTTAATGAGAGCCAAAAAATAGGTCGAAAAGTAGACCAAAGTTGTAGAAAGTCACTATTTTTTCGTAATTTTTTTAAAATATATTTGTTGGGCTGTAAAACATTAAGAAGAATCACTAACGCAGGATTTAAATATTAGAAGATATGAGTTCGACGATAAATAATATTGATGATTCTGAAATATCGCAGCATTATGCTAAGAGCCTTTTTTGGCCTCACACAGGTCTTTTTTGTTTGGTTGTTTTTAATATAACTGTGTTAGTTTTAAATCCCCCCTTTTTACTGTTTGCATTGCGTGTCTCAAATAAAATATTTTTCTTTCTTTCTATATAAGTCCGTACAAAAATTGTCCTCTATCAGCACCTCCAGACAGTACTTGTTAATGTTTTTGGTTAAAAATTCACACAAATTCTGTTTCATCTCTAAATCCAACTGGTCGACAAGATAGTGCCTATACCGCCACTAAACCAACATTACTATAAAACGGTTAGCCCAAAATATTCCCAAATATTCTTCCCAGTGCCTACAATATGTCCTGCCCTAACGCCCAAGGTCGCCGGTCTGGCTCGAGCTCGTAAAATCTTATTTTCTACACAATCCGTCTGCCGCCTTATCTCTCGGCTTAGCCCCACAACCTAACTTGAATTATTAACATAATCTGATTAAAGCCTTTCGCTTATCTTTAAGCTATGTTACGAAGGAGGCTGGTAGTAAAACTGTAGTTTTATGTGGGTTGGGTTTTAGCTTAATTTAGGGTTCATTTTTCAATCATCTGATAACTTTATTCGAGGAACTAGCTTTTGCCAGCGACTTCGTCCGCGTGGAATAATGACTTCCGGAAATTGAGGCACTAACTCTCATAGACTTTAACCGATGTGCTCTTTCTTCTGCCGATTCTTGAGAACGCGTATTTCTCATTCAACGCGTTTTTCAAGACAATAGCGGGCGGACGCCGGCGTCCGCTTGGGGCTTGAATAACTAAAAATATATACCTACGTCTAATATATAAAATAATATATAATAAAACCTACTTCACTTAAAACTAAATACCTATAACTACTATAATTATTAATACCTATACCTATAATTAATAAAATTACCTACGCTTTTACCTACTTAATATTAAAAAAAAACTAAACATAAATTAACCAAAACTACTAACTAACTACTACTAACCTATTACTACTTCACCTAAAAAGAAATCCTGTTTTCCCAACATTTCCCTTCACTGCTCTGCTCCTATTAATCGTAGCGTGATGAAAAGTATACTATAACCTGCTCAAGAGTATGAAGAACAATTGTACCAAGTTTCGTTGAAATCCGTCGAGTGGTTTTTGTTTCTATAACGAACATACAGACAGACAGACAAAAATTTTACTGATTGCATTTTTGGCGTCAGTAACGATCCCTAATCACCCGCTGATAGTTATTTTGGAAATATATTTCATGTACAGAATTGACCTCTCTACAGATTTATTATAAGTATAGATAGATATAGGTAATTTTGAAATTTGACAGTTATCTTCTAATATATAAAATTCTCGTGTCACAGTGTTAATTACCATACTCCTCCGAAACGGCTTGACCGATTTTTATGAAATTTTATAGCCATATTCAGTAGGTCTGAGAACCGGCTACTATCTATATATTTTATCTATATATTTTATCTACATTTTTTTTTGCAAAATGACGTTTGCGGGGTCAGCTAGTTTCATAATATAAAAACTGTCACACGTCAAATCAGTCCTTAATGGTGTGTTATCCACGTGCCCCTTTTTTCACTCTGCTAAGTTATTATATACCTATATATTATTATTATTATATACCTACTAATAATAAAGCTGAAGAGTTTGTTTGTTTGTTTGAACGCACTAATCTCTGGAACTAGCAGTCAGATTTGAAAAAATCTTTTTGCTTTTGATAACCCAATTCTTGAGAAAGGCTATAGGTTATATAACATCGCGCTACGACCCTAAGGAGCCGAGCAAAAAGAGCGAAAATAAAGTAATAACGCGGGCAGACGATGTGATTTGATGGGGTGGGTCGGGGGAACAAAAAATGTCAGCGGGCAGAAGCTAGTGCTTAATAAACTGGATATCAATAGGACCTCTTCTCAAAGAGAGTAGAATAGAGCATTGATCACTACGTTTGTTCAGTATTTTCTTTGGTAAATCCGAAAAATCTTAGATGTTAAAAAGAACATCATGAAATTCAAAAGTCACATTATATGACGTTTTGAAGCTCAAGGAAATATTGAAGCTCAAGCTTAATTGATTACTTAAAAACAGTAGAAAAACCTAAATATGTTACATTGTAATGAATGCTCTATAAAATTAAAAGAATAGTCAATATAAGTTAGCTGTCAAACCCAAAACACCTAGGTGTCTCATCACCCATTTTAAAATCAGAAGGCCAATTCTCGTAATTTAAAACGATCAAATCTAGTCGCAGTCTCATCTCGCCGACAAACTAAAGTCAAAAACTTGTCAAAATTTAGGTTTATTTGACGTATGACGTTTTGACAGATTGAGACTGAGATCAGACTGTGAATGTTCTTTAAATTACGAGAATCGCCCCGCTGACCTATGAAAACGAACTCGTAGATCAATGGCTGGAATTCCTTATTTTTCCTGTAACCGAATAATTTGAAAGTGAATGGGAGCCGGTTCGATGCTGCGGTTCATTCGTAGTAGCCAGTGTAGCCGCACACCAACATAAAGAAAAAGAACTAAGCGCTACGTCGTAGCTCTGACGTCACGCCTACGCCGGCTACGCTCGTAGCACATCACTGTTTTGAACAAATATCACTTGTTTTTATCTTTGATTGATGGGTATTGCCCGTATTTTTTAATCTGAATATTTTTTAAAGAATTTTATGGAGTTTATTTTAAACTTTTAGCCACAAAACTGTTGTGATTGATGTGTGTCTGTGTGTGAATTATTTGCCACTCTATCATTAGCAAAAAATAAGCAATTAATGCGAAACTCCAACTACTGAAAAGTCTAGTTTTAGCCACATTTACTTTTCTGAGATTCATAACCGAGGACAAATTGATACATAACTTTAAAAACTACACACACAAAATAAATAGCTTTCTTTTGACTTGGATTTCGTTAACTTGTCAATGTAGGTAATATTAGCAATAACAGCAGTAAATAATGTTTAAATTCCTTTCCATCAATGCCTGCAGAGCCTGCAGGCCAGTTTTCATTAAGTCCATCTGCAGATTCCTTGAGAACCGTGCCAGGAATACGTCTCCTATATTACAAGGCTATGCATTCTAACCCACCAGTTTCACTTGACCACTCGAATGTACTAAAGGAAGGAAACCGGAGAGGTCTTCTTAAAATTGACGAAGGTATGCGACGCTTAAGGTATGTTCAGATTAATGAATAATTTAACTGAAATACAAGACCACAGTCTTGGGTATTAAGTTAAGGATTTATAGACGTTGCGATGTATGGAGTTTTGAGAAATTCTACGTAAGCATGACATCGTTCCCATATTCTCCGAAGCAGTATAAGGCAAACGTACGCCCACATTTCGCCAGACACGTTTAAAGTTCCAGGTATTGGAGCAGCCATATTGTCATTAAACAGCCACGAATTCAGACTCCGGGGGTGCTTCTGAGAATGTCCAATTAGATCCAATAACATGGCCCGAGAATCGAACTCAAGACATTACATCTAAGAAGCAGTGCTGCATTAATGAACCTGTTAAAGACATGAAATTGAAAGTACATATACTAAAGCTACCAAACGAACAAAAATAAAACTATTTTACAAAAATATTTCAAGTTTCATTTTTGTTGTGTATTAGCTGCGCCCCGCGGTTTTAGCCGCACAAGTCTCGATCCCATGGATATATCGGGATTATAAGTATCCTTTGTACTAATCCAGGTCATGGTGTACCCACATGCCAAATTTCATTTTAATCCGTTTAGCCGTTTTAGCGTAACAAACAAATAAACAAATAAGTAATTAAATCGTTTTCACTTTATAATATCAGTTTAGAAAATAGGAGTAAGTCCAGTGACGTGCATTGGTTTTCAGAATAGGTAGGCAGGCACTAGGCCGGGTCTAGTCTAGGCAGACGCTGTCACTTATCAGAAACAAAACAAAAGTATCTATTTTGAATGTTCACATTATTTTCTTACCCACGTATGATAATTTGGGTAGGGCACCCACACTAAAATGAAATTGACAAGCTCATGGTGACTTATCGAGGTAGGCACTGCTTATATACCTTTATAACACATTTGCTCGTAAAGGGTCTCTTATTTCACCAATTTCAATATCGTAATGTATGTCATTACGTACTTGTGCGTTATCGTAATGTAAAACGCACGACTTTCTTTTTAATAAGGTAAAACGTACGGATTAACAAGATGCTCCGTCTAAAACGAATAGTACTTTTTTAAATCTTAGAAAAGAGTTTTTATGTCAGAAAAGTGGTCAACATTTTATGAAGAAAATTAACTTTGGGAGATGAAATATAAAAAATAAACATTTAATTCTTTAAGTTAATTAATTTTGACAATAAATTACAACCATTTATCTAATAAAAACAAAAAATATTAATTTACTTTATTAGTAATAGTGGCGGTTTTTGTGCTTTTGCCTTAAAAAAAAAGCGCTGATGCGCGCGCATCGCTAATTTGTGAACAAGTAGGTAAACATTATTCCGCGCGCTTTTTCTTTTCGCTGTATTGTTTTTATTTGAAAATGTCGTCAAATAATGATGAATTTATTAATTATAATTCGACACCGCCAGAAGTCTCAGAGGCAGCGAAATAGGCTACTCTAAGCCTCTTGCCCGAAAAATCGACCGATAGATAGGTACTTACAAGCGTATCAAAATTTCATCTTATGGAAAACAAGCAAAGATGCAAATTCAGTCCGAGTTTTATTTATTTCCTCGCAAATATGTTATAAAACGTCGTATGACATACGTGCGCTTTGATAATTACAGCCTCTGCTTTCTTGTAGCTTGTAGCAATATCACCTCGGCTGTAATTTTCAACTTACCGCACTTATATCATAATGTATATTATACAATGCACGCCACTGAGTAAGTCGTAGTAGGTGCCCAAGCTACATGACCACGATAGTGTGCAGCCATTGCCACTTACGCGTGTCACGCCCGGCTCACCACGGCTGCGTGCGATGCGTGCGACCCTGTTGGGCACCAAGCGTGAACGCATGGGGTTGTCTTAGCTAGCCGCGTATTTTTAACCGATGGGTAGAACAACGGACGATCGGCGACTGTTCGTTACGTGTGCTTGACAAGGCGTGAAGTGCGTGGGTGTTTCTGAGGAGTACGTCGAGTAGCCTGCATTGTAGAGGGTTATATTGGTTTATTTAAGAATGATGAACGCCTGAGGGGTAATTCTCGTAATTTTAAAAACGTTCACAGTCAGAGGGGCATTTCTCGTAATTCAAAACGTTCAAAATCTAGTCGCAGTCTCATCTCGGTGACAAACAAATGTCAAAAATTTGTCAAAATGCAGGGAAATTAGAAGTATTTTTTGACAGATTGAGATCAGTCTCAATCTGTTTTTTAAAATTACAAGAATTGCCCCTCTGATCTGTCTCAATCCGTCATTAATTAATTTGACAGGACTAAACTAAAATTTATCTTCTGTCATTTTCTTAATGAAATAGAATGAAAAAGATGCATTGAATTTAAATTTACTTTAGTTTGTGAACACCAGAATCTTCACCATTTTCCTATGATGTTAACAAAAATGGAAAGGTAAACTTTTCATAATAATATCCTAATTCAGAAGTAATTTCCCTCCAGTTTCAAATGGATTGTAAAATCAACACGTCAAGCTTACATAACATAATCAGCCTATAATGTTCCCACTGCTGGGACACAGGCCTCCTCTCTGTGAGAGGGAGTGGGCCGTAATCCACCACGCGGGCCCCGTGCGGGTTGGTCAAGCGTCAAGCTTCCAGAGGACATAACTACTTTCATAAAGTTATCATACAACCACAGACTTTTACAAATACCTACCTTTACGTATCATTCTTCCTTTATTACAAACTAGCGACCCGCCCCGGCTTCGCACGGGTGCAATGCTGATACTAAATACACTACATATAAACCTTCCTCTTTAATCACTCTATCTATTAAAAAAAACCGCATCAAAATCCGTTGCGCAGTTTTAAAGATTTAAGCATTCAAAGGGACAGAGAAAGCGACTTTGTTTTATACTATGTAGTGAAGCCGTATACGAAAAACCAGTAACTCAACATTCCTAGATATAACAGAGCCAACCACACAAAATGAACTCGATACAACAGGTAGTCACGACATCAAACCAATAACTTACAAGCATATTACTTATAGCCAGTAAACTGAATACAATATAAGTCCAAGCCCACAGTTTAAGCGCTGGCAATAAAATCAAGCGCATACTTACTTGAATATCTGCAAGCTGAGCGTCGCTTATCGCTCGATCAACGTAAGCGATAGTCAAACTACGCACATAAAGGACGTCGCACGCACATAAAGTGGTTATCTGTACACAGCCTTAGGCGCCAAGCCGGAACGTGGGTGGTACTTGTCAAAGGAGGAAGCGTTTTACTATAATTGTTGCGCTTAAGTTACGTAAGAATCCGAAAAATAAAATATGTTCCATTTTTATGGTTCCGTACCTCAAAAGGAAAAACGGAACCCTTATAGGATCACTTTGTTGTCCGTCCGTCCGTCCGTCTGTCTGTCATGACCCTTTATCTTGGGAACGTGTGGAGGTTGAGTTGAAATAAAAACCATATATAATATTCAAATCTGCAGTCACCTGAAGCTGTGAAAAAATCAAACTTCTAAGTTAACATAAAAGAAAGATACGGCCGTTTATGCCGCAAAAAACGTATATTTCGACACTCTCAAAGGAATCAAAATGTATAGGGTACTTCCCGTTGACTTAGAATCATGAAATTTGTCAAGAAGCAAGTTCATGTAGCACAAGTAAAGAAAATAATCCGAACACTGTAAATTTGTACTTACATACCTACTTTGTACGGATCCCTCTGTGCGCGAGTCCGACTCGCACTTGACTGGTTTTATTTATTGGAAAATATTGACGATGGCGATAGATATCGATCGGACGTTTAGTTTCGGTTTTTGAATTCAATAATGCTAGAAAATGTAGCTGGGGTCAATGACCGTTATTACAATCCATGCTTAAACGCAACAACTTCACCTAGTGGGGTGTATTTTCTTTATTTTTTCTTTTGTTAAGTTTTTTTGAGAATATAATCGTAGAAGTGTAGTGCCACAACCACAGCTACTTTTGAAAAATCCAGAGAGCATATTCACAGAACGAGAAAAGTGGATTTAAAGTTAATAGTTCACTGAATTACTGAAAGAAAGGAAGATGTTGTATAGCGGCGATGAGACACTGCTTCGTAGACTTTCCGTTTTAGAATATATTAAAATGATCAACTGCTTCATTTCTTTGTGAAGAAAATATGGCGCGAAGAGAATTATGTCCTTATTGAAAGTTATCGCCTTTTCAAACCAATATAAAATTAATTTTCTTGAATTTGCATACCAAAACGGTGATAATTGTAGTTTCCGTTACTCTCCGGTCGTGTCGAATTGCCATCCCATCGGACTGTGAGAGTAAAGGAAGAGAGAGCGCACCTGTGTCTGCGCAAACACTTGTACACAATAACATCTCCCGCGCCGAAGGCTAGTGTCTCCGCTGTGATTGGCCGCCATGGCCGAAATTCGGTCTGGAGGTATAGATAGTGCAACCCACGAAGACACGCCCCACTCTTCTTCCTAATAGTTAGCGGTTATCGCTAGTCAATTCCGCTAGTGTTTTAGTTTTTTCGATACACACTAATTAGCCACTAATAATAATTAGTGTGTATCGACAAAACTAAAACACTAGTGGAATGTTGTTCACTTGTGCGTAAGCATTAGGAAAAAGAGTGGGACGCGTCTTCGTGGATTGAACTATCTGTATATGACTGTAGACTTGAAGTACAACCCACTCTCCGCTCGTAACTCACAAACCTAAGAAGTAATTTGCACGAGGCGATTGTAAAGTATCGTTATGGTGATTACATTGTTACTAATTCCGGTCCGTTGTATCTAAGTCATTCGGAGTTACTACCGTCGCTCGCCGGCGCCTCAGGCGGCAAAGTAACTAAATAGATTGTGATACGTGCTGTTTTGAGGTATGGTTTATGTGGCTATTAATTTTGTATAGTATGTAATGTTTCGTATATTATCTGTACAAGACGCCATTACCAGAGGGGCATTTCTCGTAATTTTAAGAACGTTCGCAGTCTGATCTCAGTCTGTTAAAAATACCTCTAGTTTTCCTACATTTTTGACAAGTTTTTGACATTGATTGTAGCTGAGATGAGATTGCGACTAGATTATGAACATTTTTAACTACGAGAATTGGCCTTCAGGGCAAAGATATACATAGTGGGACAGTTATCTACCTACCTATAAATAAATACATGTATTTGATAACGTAAACTATAGATATACAATTTTTTTAAATCTATTGTGTGGTTTAAATATACAGTCATGTTTAACGATTCCTGTACTATTGGTACATCTCCGACTTTCCCTTCGGAGAATGCATACTATGTAGTTATGTATGGGTTAATATATGTTCTCAGTGAGGAACACTGAAGTAAAAAGTTTAAGGCTCAGTCTACCATATATAATGACCTGCAAAAAATGGAATTGGGTTAAACTTTTATAGATAAGATATTTTTCAATACGAAAATACATACTCTTTATTTAATTAAGGGCTGATTTACCAACTGTCAGATAACTTTTATCTGAAGAATAAATATTGCGGTCTGACCGCTTTTATATCCTACTATCCTATCCTACTATCCTACTAATATTATAAATGCGAAAGTTTGTGAGGATGGATGGATGGATGTTTGTTACTCTTTCACGCAAAAACGAATGAACGGATTTTGATGAAACTTTACAGTAATATATGTAGCTTATACATTAGAATAGTACATAGGATACTTTTATCCCGATATTGCCACGGGATCGACACTTATGCGGGTGAAACCGCAGGGCGCTGCTAGTATAAAATATGTCAAACTTTCATAATTATTCTTTAGATAAAAGTTATCTGACTTTTGAAAAATCAGTTCTCAGTATGTAGTTAAATAACAAAACCAAAAAATTAAACATAACTCAAGTCATAAGTTTGCATAACTTATGACTTGAGTTATGTTTAATTTTTTACCTACCTACTTTACCATCATGTCTACTTACCTATTGCAACTCTACATATATTAACCACTAGGTATATAACAAAATACTCCTTGATTCCAAATAAAATACAACATTTTTACGTAGAAGCATAACGTCAAAGTATAGTTCACATAATTCCATACGCCGTACACAACATTTGAAGAGCGGGTGCAAGACGATTTGCAGCAGGAAATGAACCCGAACAGAGGGGGGAGTGGCACTGGCCTCACGAATCTATGTGGAAATACTTAGATATACTTCAGAAATACGCGACTGAAGCTACTTGATGCGATGTCAAAGGGAAGTCAGAAAATGATAGTATATGTTTTTGATGGCATTTAGATCATACAAAGTTGAGACGGGCCCGTGGCTAAATAAAAAACAGCTGCACAGTTCGATCGATCAGGTTAAGCTATACTTGTCGCGATTAGTCCGTGGATGGATATTTTCATATACCAAGACCCCTCCGTGCCTCGGAAAGCACGTTAAGCCGTTGGTCCCGGCTGTCATTCGTGGATCTTTGACAGTCGTTACGAGTCTTCGGAAGCCTGAAAGTCCGACAAGCAGTCTCATGCTTAAAATTCTGAGCTGAGGCCCTTTTGGCATTATAATCTTTGTTTTCTATGTTTATAGTTTTAAGGTGTAATTATTTTGCTATATTGCCAATAACGGGCGCCTCTACGTCGCTTGTGCAAAAACTATAATGATTTTTGTTCAGAAACTACAGAATTAGATTTATTCTCAGTGTCAGCAAATAGATTTCGTTCTGCTTTGTTAAAGAAACTTAAGGATTCCGATGTATAGTTATTTGAACAGTCTTGTAGTCTTACTCGCATAGATTGTTCATTAGTAAAGTTATATGAGTTGTATATGCTGTGGATAACGGTGTGAGTTTCACATTTATATAATATCTTTGTTTATATTTTTGCGCAGATATAATGTGTTACTGTTTGTTTGTCCCAAATAAATAAATAAACGCATTTTTCATTCTTTCTTTCTAAAAATGGCGTCGAAAAATTCCTAGTTCCTACTTTTAGTGACGTGACTTTTACATTGTCTTTAGTATCGTAGGTAATATCCAATTGCTACCTAACACATACTTACCTACATAATATTTCCATCTCTTATTTACAGTCTTTAACCTAGTATTTTCCAGTATAACACATACACATATCTCCCTCTCTTATACCACTATTTGCCTTATTCCATAATATATCGTCTCTAAAACACAAGTACCGCTTTTCATCTATTTTCACTAACATCCACCAAACGCTGTTTGTCCTCGATTCAAAGACGTACTTAACGTTAACGTAAATGTTTGCGTTACGTTCTGGTTCACTCAAAAATAGCTTTGTTTTTGTAATTTACTAAACTTGTAGGTACAGGTAGGAAACGTTATGGGATGTTTGTGGTCACGTTTTATTTGGTGTATAAGTTTATTAGTATAAACTACACCCGCATAAGGTTCGATCCCGTGGGAATATAGGGATAAAAAGTAGCCTATATAATAATCCAGGGTGTCAGCTACCCGTGTTCCCGCCATGAGCGGCGGAGGAGGACACCGTGGAGTTTTAGTGGGTTAGTGCATTTCTCAAAGTTAAAAAAAAGGGTGTCAGCTACCTCCATACAAAATTTTATCAAAATTGGTCCAGCCGTTTGAGCGTATAGAAGAGACAAACATACACACATACACTCACAAACTTTCACCTTTATAATATTAGTGTGATAAAGAAAGAAGAAAGAAAATACATTTATTTAGCACAGACTAAAAATCACACAACCCAACATATTGTACTTCAAGTAAAAAAAAGAAACATTAAAAAGAAACAAATTTAAAGTGTAAAGTGCGTTGATAGAAAAATACACATTACATTATTGAACTATTTTTGGGGCCAAAGAATCAGCATTACCATACAACGTGGCCCTTTTGGGGCACTTTTCTATTGAAAGCGATACGGACGAATATTTTGATGCTCTACGACTGTTTTCCCTTCTTTTATATATACCTGTACATATTATTATTATTTTAAGTCTGTTACCTTATAATTATATTATTTCCTGAAATAACAACAATAGACTACGACTGAACTGACTTACAGCTGAAGTAACAATTTTATGATTTAAAAGAGTATCCGTGGAGTTTCTTGTCCGTTCTTCTCCATAGTACCTACTACGCTTTGAAATGGGCAACTAGCTTCATCTTTCTGACTGACCAACCCGTTGACAATTCAAAAGTGCCTGTAATTCTTTTATCTATCTTCTATACTTATAATAAATCTGTAGAGAGGTCAATTCTGTACATGAAATATATTTCCAAAATAACTATCAGCGGGTGATTAGTGATCGTTACTGACGCCAAAAATGCAATCAGTAAAATTTTTGTCTGTCTGTCTGTCTGTCTGTCTGTCTGTATGTTCGTTATAGAAACAAAAACCACTCGACGGATTTCAACGAAACTTGGTACAATTGTTCTTCATACTCCTGGGCAGGTTATAGTATACTTTTCATCACGCTACGATCAATAGGAGCAGAGCAGTGAAGGGAAATGTTGGGAAAATAGGATTTCTTTTTAGGTGAAGTAGTAATAGGTTAGTAGTAGTTAGTTAGTAGTAGGTAAGTTTTGGTTAATTTATGTTCAGTTTTTTTTAATATTAAGTAGGTAAAAGCGTAGGTACTTTTATTAATTATAGGTATAGGTATTATTAATTATAGTAGTTATAGGTATTTAGTTTTAAGTGAAGTAGGTTTTATTATATATTATTTTATATATTAGACGTAGTTATATATTTTTAGTTATTCAAGCCCCAAGCGGACGCCGGCGTCCGCCCGCTATTGTCTTGAAAAACGCGTTGAATGAGAAATACGCGTTCTCAAGAATCGGCAGAAGAAAGAGCACATCGGTTAAACTCTATGAGAGTTAGTGTCTCAATTTCCGGAAGTCATTATTCCACGCGGACGAAGTCGCTGGCAAAAGCTAGTTTGAGATAAATGCTTTGAGTTTTTGAAAAAAGAACCTCAGGAAACTACTTAAGAGCCTACACTACCTCAGCTAAAATTCTTTCACTCTTTATCTCGCTCACACAATACTGCTCGCGGACTGAGTGAGAGCGAGACAGAGTGCGGTGCTAGGCGGCAGGCAGCGCCAATAGTTTAGGTATTTGCTTTTTACGGTGAAAATAATGGTAATTAAAAAAAAGTAAATAACATAAGACCTGCTTTATAGTTAGTTCGGTTAGTATACAAAGTTTCATGATCTAATTTGAAGTATTTTTTGAAAACCATCGGTTTATTGTTCGGTTTGGAGGTAACTTTGGAATTTTTTTCTATAGAGAAAATTTTATGAAATCGTGTTTTCGTCTAACATAAGACCTAACATTAATCCTCAACTTTACCACATATTTATTTCAAAATGAGTGCTGCAGTATTTTCGACATAACGGAGGATCTTGCTAAGCCATTTCAGGTAGTATAGGCCCTTAAGTAATATACTTAGAGATTCGGCATTAGAAATGAGTTAGACGAAAGCTAAGTATATTAACTATTCGTTGATACGTAACAATTTAGAACTTACAGTCTTCTCGTAATTATACAGGATTTGAGAAAAAATATTATTTAAGTTCCACAGACCGTGAATAGATTCTCTGCGAAACGAAAAAACTCCGTTATATCTTCTCCCACTATCAAAATATTCGGCCAAAATTGTTATTCAACTTTTAAAAGTTGGTCGAGGCAAAGACATTAAAATATTCATCCCTCCATCGTTCCAGACGGTTAGAGCCCAATTCCCACAGAATCTGATCTCCATACGAATCCCACGACACTGGTATCAAACACTAGAATGGTTCAGGGTCAAAAAGAGCACGAGTTCAAATCTCGAATGCTCTAACTACAGGATGCTGCATCGAACTTAATTTATGCACACACCTTTCTGTTTAGACCAACTTAACTTTGCTGATACAAAACAAAAAAAACATACAAACTCCAACCTTAACTGTGGAGAAATAGAGGTGAGATAACACTTCAGGAGTTGTCAACAATTATTTCGGTCGCTTACTCAGCACCCTTAATTTGTCCGGTAATAACCGGTTTCTGCACAATAGTAAGGCCTATTAACATAACTCCTTGACCGGACACAACCGGACACTTATTAATATTTATAATAATGTGTGTCTGTTCAATTTTTAAAGTTTATCTCTTAGTTGTTTGAGTGATGCGGGAGAGGTGACATCAGTTTTAGTGATTTGAAAAATGTTTGCAGCAACTGACTTGCTGCGGTCCTGTAACCCGGTAAATTAAACTTTTTTTTTTTACAAATCATTGAATTATGATTGTCATTTTTTTTTTCTAAGTACACTGTGTTTGAAGGTTTTCGAAGTGAAAAGGTGTTCTCAAAGTCAAACTCAAATAATTTATTTCAAATAGGCGCTTTTTGATTTCGTATGAGTAGAATGGGCAAGAGACTACTAAATTCCTGACTCTATTAAAGGGTAAACGATAGCAATTTTCTAAACAAAAATGTCAGTAAATATTCAACTTTTACTTTGCATTTAATATCCGACTAAAACAAATTTTCTCGAAAATTAAAAAAAAATAGTGCTCCTACAAGAGAACACGTCCTTTATAACTAACACATCCATCTCCAAACAACATAATTTCATCCCTAGAGATGAAACGTAACCATTCCTTTGCATTAAACATTACCAAACCTCGCCAATAGACAGTGCATCTTGCCCATCAAATTCTTCGATACATTTCCCAACACTAAAGTACCAATAAATCGATATGCGTCGCGCGGCTGGCCGGCTCATCACTAATTTACAATTTTATGGCTTGTGGGATCGAGTGGGGGAGCGGTGGGGCAAGGGGGGGTAGGTCGCCACTCCATTAGTGGAGTTTGAACCCCCCGCGTGGACCGGTTAACCCTATGGGACGGTGGACAGAAAAAATACGTTTTCTGGAGATTTTCTTAGGTCGATGTTTTCTCTAAATATTTTTAGAACCTTGCTGAAATGAATAAAGTTAAAGTTAAGTTAAGAAAGTTCACAATTTTCCGTTTAACCGTTTCCATTGGACACGTGCAATCTTCATGGCTTGTACGGAATATTAGTTTTTGTAATAAAAACACTGTGACAAAGAATTAATTCAATATGTTTTATACAATCTTCTTTCATCAGCATCGTTTAAACACTTAACGTGGATTGCATGAGCATTACGTAGAGAAAATTATAATTATAAGTATAGGTAAAAAAAACGAATTTCAAAACAAACCAAACTATAAAATAATCTAAATATGAATGTAGTCATTGCTGCATCCACAAACAATATTTGAATACATCAAAATAAAAAAATACAAATCAGCCCTTTATTTGCCGACCGTACAAATTCACGCCTCCCGACAAGAAACGCGTGCAAAGGAGAAAGGACAAAACTGAGACGGGGCAGAGAGGGAGATCTTAAAGATACGTTGCCATGGCAACCGGTAAACACGCACACATTCACACCTACCCAGTTTAACGATAGTTGCCACCCACACACCGCCAGCTGAAGGTATTAGGAGAATTCGACCCTACCCCCAAAGTTTCAGTTATTAAGCAAATGCTTTGTAAACACTCTGGGTGGGCACCTTTACTTGTGCCCACTATAAATAGGTTGGGTAGGGCTCACAGCCTCAATTAAGTAAATGTGTGTAAAGTTGTTTTGTTCAAATCTAGACGGGACATTGAAATTTTATCGTATTGAAGGTGGGTTTCGTGATATTGTTTGTGTTTGGAAAGAAAGGTTGTAACATTCATAATCAGCCTATAATGTGCCCACTGCTGGGACACAGGCCTTTTGATGAGAGGGAGTGGGCCGTAATCTAAGTCGGATCACCCACTGCAACGTTTCACGCGACGGAACGCGGGAAAAGGAGCCAAATTCCCCGTGCGGAAGCGCGTTTTTATTGAATTTGTATGTAAAAAATCACGCGCGGTAACACGTTATCTGCGTCCCACCGCGTGAAGCGGTGCAGTGGGTGATCCGCCTAACACTCGGGCCCAGTGCGGGTTGGTAGATGTTACATGTCTGCGAATTTTTGGTTATAGGACATGGCGGTTCCCTTACGATGTTTTCCTTCAACGTTTTGAAAGCTTAAAAGACTAGTAAAATGTATTGCGTAAGAATCTACTCTGTTACAGCTGAAATATTTGTCGCAAACTTGAATGAAAAAGCTGTTCAAATACGCTAATAAGTACGTAACTATCTAAAATTCTAAACATTTCGCACGGGACACAGAATTCTTATATACACAGAATCCTACTAATATTATAAATGCGAAAGTTTGTGAGGATGGCTGGATGGATGTTTGTTACTCTTTCACGCAAAAACTACTGAACGGATTTGAATGAGGTTTGGCACACATATAGTTTATAACCAGGATTAACACATAGGACAAAGGACATAAAGCGAAATATTATTATAGTTTAAGCTAAAAGAAATGGACTATAGAACATTTTATTATGATTGTTCTAGTAGGAAACAGATTGAACTTTATAATTTAATCTGGACTAACTTCCGCGGCTTCGCCCGTATTGTATGTCGATAAAAACAGCCTATATCCTTCCCTAGGATGCCATCTATCTTATCGAAATCCGTTCAGTGGTTTAAGCGTGAAAAGGTCATATACAGATAGACAAAAACAGTTACTTTCGAATTTCTAATATTAATTATTCAAAGGAAAAGCAACCAAGAAACGAAACACAGCACTGAAATTAAAAACTTGCATCTCAACGAGCTTCTGAACCGAAGCTTGGTTCAAACTACCGACAAATTGCCATGTCCGCTAACGACCTCGCCAGCTTCCACGAAATGGTCTAAGAACTAATAATGAGTAGTACACTCAATTATCCTAGTACACTTTAGTACACTCTAGTATACTCTAGAATATTCTGCTAGACTCTAGAGTAATGTTCAGTGTACGAGTATTGCACTAAGGTGAACAAAAATGAAATATTTGAAATTGCTCATTTTGTAATATTTACATTTAAATGGAAAGGAAGAAAAATATATGTTTATTTACATAATATCACGCTTGTATTGATTTTATTAGGCAGAGGTGCACTTAGTACACCCAATTATTAAACTCAGTATAATTATTTCCAAACTGCATTCTAAAAATAAAAATATTGGAAAATCCAAAAGTGCTCATTTGATCGTATAAAAAAAATTAATAAAAAAAAAGAATAGATTTTAGAATACATTCTACCTCTTACTTTTTATTTTTATTAATTAATATTAAACTACTTAGAATAAAAGAACCATTTTCAATAGGGTTCCTTCTATGGGTGAAACGAATCTATTAAAATAAAAAATTACTCAATTAATTAATTTTTTCACAATGTTTTCAGGTTTCACACTTGATTGTCAGGAAAACTTTTAGAAATTTGTTTTGATGCTTTTTCCTCTCTACTGCATTAAATCAATTTTTTAAAAGTACAGAATGAATCTGCATTAAATTATCTATAAATATAATGGTATAAATTAAGTAGGTTCTTTGTACTAGCAGGAGAAAGAAGCAAAATAAAATTTCGATCGTAAAGCACTCTCTAATGCTTCGCATTATGTATGGAATAATATAATTAAAAAAATAGGTATGTAGGTGGTCATTTACTTAGGTATAAACATACTCCATCTTTCTGTCTGTCAATCTATCAGTGTTTAAGAAAGTTATATCGGTCTGATCCCCTAATCGAAAACCATTTATCATATACCTAAAAAAACAAAAGAAAAACCTTCTTAGACAAAACATGATCTTAGAAATGTTGACTTTTTTTACTTTTTACCTTTTAAGGACGAAACCCTATGAAGCGAAAGATTTCAAAAACTAAGTACGAATTAAAAATATGAAAGACTATAGGATGTATCTACAAATAAAAACTATTAGGTATAAAATGTTGAGAACATTTATTCGGTAGCGTCGCGGTAGCTGACCAACAAATTGCCGCAGCCACTAACGACTTTACTTAGAACGCCAGTTTCCACCACTACAGCTAATAATGATTAGGTAACAATGTGAAAATCATATTTTTGTGAAGATAAAGTTAGGATTGGTATGTGAGGCAATTCACATCAAACGATATTACCTTTTCAATACAAAAGTACAGACGCCAGCACATCAAGCTACTACAATCTGTCAAATTTATTTAATAGATTTTCAACTTTGTCGCTATAGCATAAGGTTAGGATTAAAGAATCTTTATTACCATAAAAACATGATACAGGCGGTCGATTCAGTAAAAATCTCACCGGGATAACTTAGGTGAAGTGAGCTATCAATAGGGGCAATCCCTAAAACCAGGTGGAGTGACAGCTCACTTCACCTAAGTTTTCACGGTGAGACTTTTACAGAATAGCACTGCTGTTCACTTATATGAGATTTAACTCTTAACATAAATAATCGTCGTCTAATGACGAAGCATGCAGATGTAGAATACCTATGTAAAACTATAACAACAAAGTACGAGATCAACAGCAAACAAAGCAAAAGTGTTGGTAGTTACATGTAAAACAAGTTAGTACAGCTGGCCAATTTGACACCAAGGTACCCTCATACACTGATTATTCACTTTGTGATACAAACAACGATTAAGGGACTACTCACACTTATTTAGCTCATGCCCATAGAAAACAACGATTTTGTATGGAGACGCGTACGAATCCGTTCAGCTTTCCGTGTCTATTCAGCTTTCGCGGCAAACGAGTATAAAATGAGGACAGATATGATATTATCATGCGAGTGCTATAGATTTCAGCGCTGTTCTGCCGCGTTTAGCTCTATTCTGCCGCATTCAGCGTTGTTCCGCCGCATTCAGCGTCGACCGCGGCGGAACAGCGCTGTACACGGATGGTTCTAGACTCCTTGTTGACAAGTTGCGACCTGCATAGTTTCTGCATAGATTTGATTTATTATTACGTAATCATTATGCACGCAAGGATTGAGATCTTAGAGCATTAAACCAACATTGAGATAGTTCGGACGTCTTTTAAAGTAGGTAATTATAATTATTTTATTTTTACGAAATAAAATGATGGACGAAGAGAAACTTATATTGCTAGTGCAAAAATATTCTTGCTTGTACGAAATTGGTTCGTCACATTATAGCGATCAACATAGAACTGTCCATGAAGGCACAATACTAAATGAGTAGCTTACCGTCTTCGCAGCTTATTCAGCGCCATACGCAGTAGATAGAAGCGTTTCAGCGGAGATAACACGCTGTGACGGCTTTTCTCCTTCTTACGACGCTGTACGCAGCTGATAGAAGCAGAACTGTATAAGTGTGACCAAAATCGTTCAGCGAAACGCGAATGGAGCTGAATAAGTGTGAGTAGTCCCTAAAAAGCGAACTACTCTGCGAATGTAAGGTAAGTAGGTAATGTAAGGTTCAAATTTGACAGCTTCGGGTAGCTTGATGTGCTGGCGTCTGTACCTTTATAGGGTGAGGAACATGGGCGCAGACAAATCCAAAAAATAAACGCTAATAAAAATCAATTCACCCTTTCTTAAGTTATAAATGGTGTAACTAACCTTTTTTTTGGGAATGGCATCTTGCAGTTCAACCTATGAGGTTGTCGTCTTCTTAACCGGGCTTGAGGGGTGTAACTAACCCGAATTTGTTTTCTTTATATAGATTTCAACGCAGGGGCGTTTCTGCGGTTCTGAATCATGTTCTGAATCCATGGTAACACCCCAGGTGACGCCTCGATGTCCCTGCTGGCTTATTTTCAACGAAACTGCAGGTATATCATAAGGATAACGCATTGTTAACTGTAGTTGTGTTGCTAACATGTTTAACATATAAACCGTATAAAATTGCATCTGAAATTCTGAGGTACAGGTGGCACAATTATTTCATTGACCACCATTGTAGTTAAGAGCTATCAGTCTGACGACTACCGCGCATCGACATGGACATATATCAATAAATCAATCAACTCAGCCCATCGCAGTCCACTGCAGGATATAGGCCTCTCCCATGCTGTGCCACAATACCCTGTCCTCCGCCTTCCGCATCCAGTCTGTCCCAGCCACCTTCTTTAGGTCGTCCGTCCATCTAGTTGGGGAGCGTCCCATACTACGCTTGCTGATAAGCGGTCTCCACTTCAAGACTCGTCACCTCCACCGGCCATTGGTCCTTCGACAAACATGGCCAGCTCACTGCCACTTCAAGTGCCGTATATTATAAACGCAGATATAGATAGACCTAGATAACGCAAGTATCACGTTCTGTATGAAAACCAAGCGTGCCATTTTTTTGACTACCTACTATGACGTCACAAGCGCTTTTTCTCACACACTCACCCAGCCAGCAGTAGGTACACAGGACTGAGCGCGAAAGTGGCGCCTTACGAGTTTTGAACGTAAGTTGGTGCGATTTTTGGCACGCGAAGTAGTTGCTCTTGCGTTATCTAGGTGTATCTATATCTGTGATTATTACGGTTTAATGATATCATGATTCTAGTGTAAGAGGAAGACGGAGCTATACATGAGTCATGTAACATGACCGATAGTACTATCCCTTTTTAATACTTTGTAATACGGCCCCGGATTCTGCAAGCTGTCGGTACATACAACGTGTAACGTTAAATGCGCAAAACCTGAAAATAGTTTGTTCTTAATTGACTACTGAATCGATTTCAGTAATTTTTAATATAGGTTTTTTATTAAAAAAACGAGTGTGCTTATGACCACACGACTGAAGTGAAACTTCTTTCGCTCCATCTGTATGTATATATATATATATGTGTGTACAATATATACATGTATACACATATACATATATTAATTTTCTACAAATATTTAAATTTATTTCATGGTTTCATTGGTAAATTAATATTTTTGCATAGATCTTCTATTGCTTAGATATACGGAACGTATTTGGCTATGAGAGGAAGAGAGAAAGAAAATGTGCGCGCGCAATCCCCCACTTAACTTCCGTTCGCCTTGCCCGATCACACTTTTCGTAACGCTTACGTCACGCGTTCGCCAGCTTAATCCCCAAGTCAAGCGTGCGTAAAGAAGTTTCACTTCAAAAATTATGTATTTTGCCATACTATCCGCCGATCGAGCCAAAGAAAATTAAGTCTTATTTTAAAGTAATTAGACTCAATTTTGAATGCATAAACTAATGCTAGGATCAACATGATTTTCTTAGTAAAAATAGTTAGCTTTAAAAATAAATAGTTTTGGTCATTGTATTATGCTTTTAACTCAATGCTCTAATTGGGGTGTATGAGGTTTTGCGCATTTAACTATATACACAACTATACGAAAAATGTCAAATACTTACAGTGCGCCAACTTTTCATCCAACAAATAGTGCTACGAAAACACTCCACTCTCCCATTCATTGCAAACTACACACTCAACCGTAGGAAATATCAAATCTGTTCCACCCAATACTCCAGAACAGCTCTTGCTCAACGTCACTACAATATTATAAGCAACCACCTGTACAATATCATAAACAAAAACTGCAAAATTTATCCAATGACTAGGTTCGAATGTAAGAAAAGTGTTCAAGGATGGCTACAAAAACTTAATTACGAAGACACCGAACATCTGCTTAAGATACCTACTTAGTCACTCACTGTAACTCATGCACGATTTTCTCATTCAAGTCTAATTATTTTAAACTTACGACATTACACATACATACACTACACATACATAAATTACACATACATACATTACACATCTCTAAACATTCACTCACCCTCACACATTTACATTCGTTATCCACTTTATTTTCTGTATAATTTTTACTGTTTTATATTTTTGCTTCATTTCTCTGTGACAATGAAACTGCACTAATGCCCCTGCTGTCCTTCGTGGGAACCAGTGTACCTTTGTGTATTAACTTTTGTTGGAACACTGGTACTCATAACACAAGTTAGATCTTACTTTGAGTACCAGAGTTCAAAATACGCTAGTTTTTAAATTTTCTGGTAACACAGTTCTTAACGTTAGTTACTAGTGTTATTGTTCACTTTTTTGCGAAAATAAAGAATTTATTATTTATTATTATTATAACGTTACACGTTGTATATGCGTAGGTAGAAAAGGAATAAAAGTTCACGTAGAAATTGTAACACATAACGTTCTCTAATGAACGCTTATCTCCATTTAAACCCTCAAAATTAAATACAAACCTACATAAAACCTTGTAATAATCATCAAAACACGTTCAACTTCTAATACTGAACCCAAACTACGACTCAACCCTCTCCCGCCCCTTTAATAAGTTCCTATCGACCTGAGGCTGGCTTAAGGCTACCTCCTTAACCCCCCCCCCCCCCGTGCTACCCCAAGACATATTTCATCGAAACTCTTAACTGCCGGCCGAACTTTAGCTAATATTTCACGTACATATACAAGTTACGTGAGCAAATATACAGGGTGACTTGTGAAACGAGGGACAGGTTGAAAAAGGATAAATATAATAGGGATGATGACATTTTTTTTTAATTTTTAAACTAAAAAATATTGTCTGCAAATACCTATTGCAAACAATACTATAACAAGCCTAAAAGCTTAAAAAATTCACGTATAAACATTTTGAAATAACTGCTAGACAAAAACGGCACTACCATAGAAGAAACATCACGACTATGTAACTTCATACTAGCGCTATACATTTTCTGTCCGTACCACGCGACGTACGGGAATAATCGCTTACAAAAACTTTTAAAACATGTTGTTTGTCCATATTTCCATCGATTTTTCCGATTTATTTGTTCGAAGATTTCTAATTTTAGTCATCATCCCTGTTCGCGATTCTCGTTCCAAATAATTATGTAAACAAATTAGACATTTTAATATTTTACCTAATTAATCTACTCGACACTCGCATTTTTAATGTTTTGTAGGTATGAACGGAAAGCGGATCTTTGATGTTTTCTTTAATGTTTGTGTTTTTCTTGAATTTCTCGTTACATAATGTGATAATAAATTATTAAGTCCTTGAGTATGTCCCTCATTTATACAGTCACACTGTATACAAGATATGTACGTGAGCGTGGTACTACGTATTTTAAGCAATTATGTTAAGTGTTGTGTACAAAAATGTTAGGTTGTCTTTTGTTTTTTTTTTCTCTGATTAGTATCAATTTTGAGCACTACCAAGTAAATATGAGGGGCAATTCTCGTAATTTTAAAAGCGTTCACAGTCTGATCTCAGCCTCAATCTCTCAAAAATTACGGAGCTTAGGCGGAGGACAGGGTCTTGTGGCGCAGCCTGGAAGAGGCCTCTGTCCAGCAGTGGACTGCAATAGGCTGAGTTGATTGATTGCTTTAATTCAGCTTATGAAATATATTTTAAATTGGTCTAATATTGGAGGAGGAAATATGCGTGAGCCAAACCTCGAATGATGACTTTTTACTTGGACTTTTTCAAAAATCTCTCCTACCGCATTTCCTCTTAAGGTATACCCCAAATAGGTTTTTTTTTCCTCATTGTTCCTCTCAACTGAATCACCTGCCATCTAATCTCTTCACCACCCTTGGTTGACTGGTAGAGAATGCCTAAGGCATTAAGTCCACCTTGTACCTTTTTGTGCGAAAAGTTTAAATAAATAAATAAAGTAAATTAGTTCAAATAGGCGCCGCGCATCGACCGTGTATCGAAGCCTTGTAAGTTTTAATAAAAGGCCGACCTATCCCTTCTCATCTGCCTTTTCAAAATGGTATATAATATTAAAGCCTTACAAACTTCAAAAGTCGTATTTATTAAACCTCCGAAAAACTGCTTAAAATTAAACTTTGGAAAATAAAAATATTTGAATTAATTGTAAAATTGTGTGTGTATTAAAAAAAAACTTTAATTTGTAATTTAGGGTTCTTTTTTTGTGGATGGGAAATCATCAAATGTCCCCTCTCGCTCTGGGTGGAGCAGAAGGGAGTGTCAGAATCTCATTGACTAAAAACCCACCGGTGTTCCTTCCTTAGCCCTTTATGTTCCGGGGCAGCGGTAAACCTTTCGAACAATCCCGCTACAATTCAGGGTTCTTGTTTTCAGAGAGTTTCCAAATCAAAAGAGATCGGTATACACACAGGCTGCGAAAAATGGCAAAAGTTGTCTGAACAAGCTATTTTAGATGGCAGACCGGCCGTCGAGAGTATGCGTTTCTGACACTTGGCAGTGTGACAATTTTAGTTATTAATAAAGATCATGTTAGCAAAACAAGTATTATTTTGTATGAAACTAACTGAGGGGCCAATTCTCATAATTTTATGAACGTTCACAGTCTGATCTCAGTCTCAATCTGTCAAAAAATACTTCCAACTTCCCTACATTTTGACAAGTTTTTGACACTTTTTTGTCGCCGAGATGAGACAGCGACTAGATTTTGAACGTTTTAAATTACGAGAATTGGACTTAAGGTATCAAGAACGCATCCTCTCGTTGGCCGAACTGTAACTGACGTTAACATCTCTTTCCTTCTCTCTCTTTCTCTCTCTCTCTTCTCGACTAAAAATCTCATAATAGTTCTGGACTCGCTCTTCCTTATTTTTTTACATCTTGTTTTGAATACATCCATCATCACTTATATACAAACTACTTACACCTATTGCCTCCACTTCAGAGAATCAATACACTAATAAATATAAATAGGCAGGCAGCGCGTATCGAAGCCATGCAAGTTTTAATGAGAGCGCTCCTCTGCAAACATCCTGTATATATGCTTATTATACAGTCGTACGTTACATACGCACTATCGTTTGACGTGGTTTTACTTGCGTTATTAGTAGGAAAGAGTTTTTTTTTTTGTGTTTGCTTAGTTATAAATTGAAAGATTCACTTCTAGAAAGCAAAATGAGCTTTTTTGTCCATGTGAAACTCCTATGAGTAACGTTTCAATAGATAATGAATCGTGTCTCATTCGACAGTACTAAACAGATTACACTTTAAAGATAGATGTTTTATTGAAATTGAATTCATGCCACAATGTAATGTCAGTGACAAGTACTCTAGAATCTTTAAAAAACACTTGATCACTATCTCACTTAACAAAAACACAGAGTAAGCGTACCTACAGCTTTCTGATATTATCAATATAAAATATCATCAAATAAACCCCTTAAACTTCATCGTATCAAAATCATCTCCTTTACAACAAAGCCCGATCTCAAATTTAAATAAACACGACACACATCCATGCACACACACACAAATTTATACACATATATACACACACACAAGTTATACATACGTAGCCATACTCAAAGAGTACATAAAAGCGATAGTTTGTAGGCAGCCCGGCCGGGTAGAATTACCACAAGATTGCTGCCATTCTTTAGGGCTCCCGAGACCCTTAACCCTTAGAAGGCAAACGGGCTGAATTTGAAACCTTGCGTGAGATAATTTAATTAATTATTCTGATTTCAAGTAGGTTGTGTAGCTGTTTAAAGTTTGGTCAACGAAATGTGAGAAGGTGATTTAGATGTGAATTGAATAAACTTGTTGAAAACTATTTCTCTTTCGCTATTTTATAGAAAGATGTTGACTGCAGTTTGAATTTGAAATTGTCTTTATAGCAGTCTCGTATGAGAATAATCTTCACCTTTTAAAAATAACTTCATCAGAACAAACGCAAAAAATAGTTTTATATGAGTACTCGTGTTCTGCCCGCGCCTGCTCGCCCAATTACTTCGTTTTCGCTTAACGTTATAACAGACTTTTTTTTTCCTTTTTGCTCGGCTCCTAAAGGACCTAGCATAATGATAATAACCTATAACCAACCTCTAACATTGGGCTATTAAATGCAAAAAGAATATTTAAAATCCGACCGATAGTTCCAGAGATTACTGCGTTCAAAGTATCAAACAAAATCTTCAGCTTTAATATTAGTATAGATTTCCGTAAAAGAAATACAAACCTCTTCAGAACAATTTATACCAATATACCTATGGAGGGTAGAGGTAAGGAGAACTGTCTCTTGTGAAGAAGTGTCCGTCAAACTGCGTTAAATTAGGGTGGCGCCACAGTAGCAACAGAGGGTCAATTTCTCACAGCAGTAATTTTAAGTTATGTTTACAAAATTATTTTGGACTACGTAAATAGTTGAGGTTTGGTATACCGGGCTGTCACTAACTACTCTAGTCACTAAAAATATTAAACTTTCTAACTCGGCATACTTCAATCCGTCAACAACTGTTAGATTCATACCACACCCTTTGCCAACGCTAACGCCATTTGAAGGGTTTTTGAACTGTTATTTACTGCAAGCTGGACACTTTTTCAACTTTCCCCATATGAAACGGTTCTCCTTACCTCTACCCTCCATACAATATAGCTTGATGTATACCACAGATAAGCATCATAATATTAGACAAAGCTATTGTCAAAACTAATCTGAGTAAAAAACTACCATCTTTTCAGAGCAAATCGATACACGTGTCTCACAACAACGAAACTTAATCAACCCTCAAAAGGAAACCAAGGCAACAAAATAACAACCATTCCACTCAACAAATAAAACTTTCTTCCAAACAATCCGAAGTACAAACTACTGTACAAAAGGAGATTTTCCGCGTTTTTTCACAAGTAGGCCAACGAAAGTTGTAGCGCGAGGGGGTCGGTTGTACCGTTCACGCGCGGTTGAAGGTTGTACGCGAACACTCAAGGAAATTGGGTCATTTGTCCTTTCTCCCTTTGAACACTTTGTTTATGCAGGATTGGGTTCGGTCGTGAGGGCAGTATGAATGTGATTTGGAAACTGGAAATGGCCTTGAATGTGTGTGATAAGAAAAGGGTAGCTTGTAGGCGAAGCTAGGATGTTTGCTTCTTGCTTTGGCAAATTGAACGTATTTTGGTTGAAATTTTTGTGTAAAAAATTAAACCTACTTAAACAATTGCTGTTTGTTCCCTTCTGATTACAGGGGCCCAAGTCTGCTATTTTTATAAATTCGTCATTCCAACACGATCCCAATGGCATTTTGCTAAAAGTTCGTAATCTGCTAAATTCATAATGGTCGGTCAATGGTCTGAGAAAAACTATGCTAGATTTCATTTAATATATATTTTTACATATTACGTATTAGTGTTCGCAATCTGAAGTAGTAAGAAGTTCGTAAATAGCAATAAATATTACATTTATTCATTTGTCATTATGTTCGAGATTACCATTTTATGCCATTTCTTTCAATGGAGTGTCAGTGGTTGACCATTGGAAAGTCATAATGACGCCATTATATTAGTAGATTACCAAACTAGTCAAAATAAACAATTATGAAAGCAATGATAGACCATTCTGACACTATTGTAATAGCAGACTTGAGGCCCAGCTTTGTCGCCGTTCAAATAAATGTTTCTACCTACTGTCACTGTTCAAATATGTAAGTAATTAATTCCTGGCCGCCGACTTTTTTTATATCCCAAGTCGCTGAATAAAATGGGTGATCTCCTTTTAGGAACGTCTTTGATCGACCATAGCGATATTCCATGAAATGAAACATTGGTCTATTAACAAACCTATTAAAATCATACCAAGAAAATTCTCGAAGATATAGTAGCAAAGATAGTTTCGTATTTATTATGAAATAAGAAACCGTTACTATGCATTAAAAAAGCAAGAAAAAAAAATACATAAGGCTATAGGCAAGAAAAAACGACAAATTTTTCTTCTACGCGTTTTCTCGATTTTTCTGTTAATGCTTGTACCTACACGTAAATACGAGTATTAGTTTTAATATAATACAAGCAGTAGAACTGTCTCATCCTTCCATCGCAAAACTATCGATCCGAATATGGCAGACCCATCTTAACACAAAACTACACACACACATACAAAATACATACTCATCATCCAATTTAATCATGTTCTTAGCACCCCCAAGTGGGGCCCAAGTTTCTGGGTCCCGCGATCAGTTCTTATCCCGGGGGGGTGGGCCCCGCCTTAAAATTGAGCCCAGGGGGTGCACCCCTGATATTAGTTCCCACCGACAATATAATCTTAGGGCCCATCTGCGAGGTTACTTATTTTAATGGTCCAAGGAATGGTGCGGCGTTTTGCGTCTCTCGTGTTATGAGGGTTAGAATTTTTACTGAAAGGTTTAAAAATATATGCGTATTCTTATGTCTTTTTTATGAAACTAGCTAATCTCTCTCGTGCTTTTAGGGGCCAATGTCGCCAAACGCTGTCAGTTAAATGTGATGTCAAATATTTTGTCGGACTTTGTTTAATAGTACCTACGTATTAGCCCTTGCAAAAAAACAAAAATGGTATTTCTAATCGTTTTTGTTTTTAATCCACTAAGAAGTGGATTGACAGAAATTAAATGAAATCAAATTGTTTATTCTGTAAATAAGACGGAATCACTTTTACACGTCATATTATAAAAAAACCGGTCAAGTGCGAGTCAGACTCGCGCACCGAGGGTTCCTTAATAATGTGTATATGGTGTGTGTTTTATGTAGTTTATCAAGGGTTTTTTTTTGTAATGTAACTATAAATTTACGGTTTTAGATTTTTTTCCTTTGTATTTTTGCCTTTGCTTCTTGCCAAATTTCACGATTCTAGGTCAACGGAAAGTACCCTGTAGGTTTTGATTCCCTTACGAGTGTCAAAATATGCGGCATAAACGGAACATAAACGCCTGTATCTTTAGATTGCGTTCACTTGGAAATTTGATTTTTTTACTGGTTCAAGAGATTGCAGCCCTGAGTATTTGATATTAATCGACTTGATAAATCCACGTGTTCCTAAGAAAAAGGGTCGAGAAAAAAAAACAGCTGTTCCCTACATTTATGTTCGTAAAACTCGTCAAAATGTAGGGAACAGCTGTTTATTTTTCCGATTGCAGCTTTGGTCCCTTAGTAAAAGTTGTTCATAATGATGAGTACAATCTCCCATTTCGGTTTGTCGCATGTTTTCAATTTCACCCTGTAGATTGTATTACAACCAAAGCTCATTAAAAATTGTCTTTACATAAAACATTTTAAATCTGTATTTTTTATGAAAAAAAAAATATTATTATAGCTCAACTCAGAACAAACAAAGCAATATTACATTTTGAAAAACATATAAGGATAAGGATGATATGGTTAGGATGTTTATTACGTCCTTAATTACGCATTAAGGGTGCTAAGTGTAATCCTAGATTAGCTTAGGTATATATATACCTATAGGAATAGATCCCCTAGCACTTAATGTCCCTGAAATCTAAGAGCTTTGTAGTCCAGCGAGTTGCTTTCACAGTTGCCAGCTGCTACACGTTCATTACATTAATTCACAAGTGTAACTTGACATTTTCAGGTAAATTTCTTACACACGTGTAGGTTATGTGAGAAGTAGCTCCAACCTTGTAGATCAAAGTTGTACCATACCTAGGTGAATATAAAAAAATGGTTTAATATGTTATAAGAGTTTCAAATTTTCCTGTGGTTCATTTATTTATTTTACCATTTATTTATTAAAATTATGCACAAGTAAAAAAAAAATACTGTACAAAGGCGGATTTCATACCTAAGGCATTTTCTACCAGTCAACCTTAGGGTGATGCAGAGACAAAACATGGCAGGTGCAACATACGGGATAAATAGCTAGGAAATTACTATAAAATATAAGAATAAATATTAATACATACCTATAAATACTAATACCTACATAGATAGATAGATACATACATGATACATATAAACAAAATGAACTGTCAGTAGAAAAATGATCGGTATAGGAGAAAACGAATCCAGCAAATCACACACATATGAATACACACACATTCATTCATTCATTTATGTACACACAATATATATATAAACAGACAAGAAAAAAATAACAAAAAATAGGTACAAACAAATACATTCGCAAAAAAAATCAACGGTGATGCTTATTTCTAATGAAATCTGATTTGATCTGGTCTGTTGTGATTTATTAACGGAAAACTTTTAAATATTTACATTTTATTTTCACGAAATGAAAATTACGAGATATCAAATGTGTGTGCATTTATTGTCTTACTTTGACACATTTCGCTTTTGGGATATTGCTTTCAGTCTCTTCTTTAAAACGGATTTATCTTTACATCAACACTAATCTACATTCGCGATTTATTTGCCAAAAATGTAAACAAATATGAGTTTATGGAAAAACAACTTCAGAAGTTCAGTTTACGCTACAACTTCCAAACATTTTTACGACTTTTTTTCAATATTAATTATTTGAAACATAAGTTTGAATAGACTTTACATAACATCACACCTTGGTTCCCCAAAGGGTTAGGCGTTAGAGGTGTACTCATAGTACACCTCTACTTAGCCCATATTATGTAACATACTACGGATATTATTTACTCTGCCTAAGTGTTTTATCCACATGTTTAATAGTGTTGTCGCAAGATTCGAAAAAGGGATACATCATGACGTCACAAACAGAGATATGTTGATAGGGAGGTGACGCTACCTCTTAAATAAGTAAATATAGGGAATCGGTCAAGAGGGGCGATTTCATTGCTCTTCGTTTCTTGTATTCATTCATTCCTCAAGAATTGCAAGTGAATTGCCAAATAGCATTCAAGTAGAAACTTATTTGCATTAAAAGATGCCTCCATGACTGACGTGTTCTATGCGGGATGATAACGTAACACATTATCAGTAGCAGGCTTTCATTTGACAGTTCAACAACATTCATTGCGTTATTTACGTTGTTCAGTAGACAAATTTTTCAAACATAAAAAGCAATGGATTAGCAAATATCCTTCAAACTTATTCAGATTTTGATTGATAGTGTGTTGCGCAATTAGGATGCTGATTTCAGTCCCAATCTGTCAAAAATACCTCATATTTTCACAGACATATAAAGAGTAGCACATTTCATATATTTAAAAACGTTACATTTTTTTTATTACAATAATTGACGTTTTGGTTTCGTATCAACAACTCAAGCTGACACGAGGATGAAGAAACTATTGACTTTTAAACATTTTCCCAATTTTAGCACTGGTAGTTTTCCAGCAAATAATATTTGAGCTCTATGTAGCTCATATTAACATAGCCTAAAACAACAGCCTTAAATAGAAATCAATCTAGACGTTTGTTTGTTGGCTTTAGTTCTGGAACTGATAACTGAAGGCCAATTCTAGTAACTAAGAACGTTCAAAATCTAGTCGCAATCTCATCTCAGTGACAATCAATATCAAAAACTTGTCAAAAATGTAGGGAAATTACAGGTATTTTTGACAGATTAAGACTGAGATCAGAAGGTTAATTCTAGTAATTTTAAGAACGTTCACAGTCTGATCTCAGTCTCAATCTGTCAAAAATACCTCTAATATATCTCCCTATTTCGTTTGATCCACGACTTTTGACCACCCAGTATATAAAATTCAAAGTCCTGACTGCCTGACTGATATATCAACGCACAGCCTAAACCGTTGGTCCTACAGACATGCAATTTGGAGGATGTGTTCTTTGTGAAGAGTAAATATCCACTAAGAAAGGGTTTTTCAAAATACCACGCCTAAGAGGGTGATTTGGGGGGAGGGTGAAATTTCACGCGGACCAAGTCGCTGGCAGAAGCTAGTAATTATATATACAAGTCAAGGTAGTCCCGTCTTCATGTACTCACAATAACTAACTTGCTTCATACAAGCTATTATATTCTCTCCCACCGCGGTTACCGTATAGCCAACTATTACTTCACAACTTTAGCTAAAGGTAGGATAAGAGGGAATAATTTTCATGAGATTTATGGTGAATAAAAAAGAAAAAATAATGACAAAATTGGACAATCTATACAAATAAATAAAATTTAAGTGTCTGTTTGTAAGCTTGTAACATCTAACAGCTTTTTACTAATTGCATATGAAAGTATATACGGAACTTCTCATTATTCTTTCTTGCCATTATTTTTTTTTATGTCTGTCTGTTAGCTCCGGCTTATCTCCGAAACGGCTGGACCGATTTTGACAGGACTTTCTTTTGAAGACAGCAGTTCTAAGGTATTTTTGGTTGGGTTTGGGTTGGGCTATTTTTATTTTAGAAAAAGAAATAGGTTTCTGCGCAAGAAAATTAAAACCCGTGAAATCCAATTTGTTTTGCGACATGCATGCAAACGAAGTCGCGGGCACAGCTAGTAGAAGAATAAATTGATTTATTCTATGTTCAAATTAATTCAATGAAACAAAAAGGTTCCAAGAAGGAGTTTCAATTCCAAACCAAATTAGGGACTGGCCGGCAACGAAGGAAACTTCCAAATTCAAAACATTTACGAAACACACTTCAATTTAGAGTTGTAAAGAGGCATCTCATCAGCAACTGAGAAGGTTACGGACAAAAGGCGGGCCGAGTGCGAAATTTAAATCCTACCCACAGCTGCGGAATAGAACGGACCTTAGAAACAAACAAATCGTCCCTCACCCCTCCCCCAACCCCCGGGAACGAAACAGGAATGGCCGCCTTATACGACCACATCTTACAGGCCCCAATTCCTACTTCCTTTCCATTACACAGCCAGCGCTGACTAAACATAATCGCCGAACTTCCTTACGACTCTACCCTTCCGGCCAACTGCTCGCAAAAGTACACAAGCCAAATCAAACTTTACAGCACAACAAACAGAGTCGATTATATTTGGAACCGTTTAAAATTCGACTATTGATACCGATCGCACGAATGTAAACTTCAGTAAGTGCGCCAAAAAGTCTATTTTCGCGCGCTCGTCTTACCATTTCCAATTTTCCTCGAACGACCGCTGAAGCACCCGAGTTAAGAACATCCCCGAACAAGTTGTGCTGTTAGCTGGGAACGTTTGAATAGTTTTCGTTGTCGAAACTTGTTCTCTCGGTTGTTTCGGGTGTATTTCTTACACAAAAGATGGGGGCGAGGGGGGGGAGGGTCATGATAAATGGCACAATATTAATACTCGGGCCGGGCGTTGTATAGTTTTATGATCTTAGTTGGGTAGTAATATAAATCTGCTTTTCCGGGCCGGTACTCTTCGCTAATGTTTTAGTTTAGTACTTGCTATCCCTACTGGAATATATAAGTACCTAACAGTTAATAGTTTCTATTATCGTAACGAGTACATGCTCGGTCGCTTTATGTAGTACTGTGATGATAAATATAATAAGTGGTTTATTACTTTGGTATGATTTTAATGTATTAATACAATTCTACGACAGATTAGTTATGTTATGTTCTAAGTGAACATAACATAACTAAGGGTGTCTTCGCATTAGGCGTCGGTCTAGCATAGGCGCTGACATCGTGTTTAGACATTAACGCGGTCTACGCTAGGAAAACGCATGCACAGTAACAAGTCACTCTAATTCTAAATTCATGTCTTATGTTGGCAAGACATAGGAATTTAGAATTAGAGTGACTTGAGACTTGTGACTTGAGATTTGAGCAAAAAAAGAAAGGAATAATGTCCATTTCAGCACACAAACAAGGAATGAAATCCCTATTTTAAAACCTCTTTCCCAAGATCGAAGTTCCAATCCACGAATCATATTCTATCTCACTTCATCTAGATGAACAATTCATCATTTAAATTCAAAAAGAAAAGTACACAGATAAAACAAGACACACATAGAATATAGAAAATTCCAATTTTAAAAACACTTCTCAAAGATCAACGGTCTAATCCACCAATCACATTGCATCTAACCTCGTCTGTTCGCCCTCAAATAAACTAAGCATCATTAATTTTTAAAAGAGAAATACATACACTGATAAAAGAAAACACACTTCAAAATAAAAAAAAAACTTCAACTTCAAAACCACTTCTCAAAGATCAATAATCCTATCCAACAATCAAATCGCGTCTAACCTCGACTGCTCGCCCTTAGACAAACTAATACGCGTCGTTTGAAAATAGAAGTACTAAAGATGTAAAACATATGTAAACAGAAAACTCCAATTTCAAAACCTCTTCTCCAAGATCAACGTTGCAATCCGCCAATCATATCGCGTCTAACCTATTCTGATGCCCTCCGATAGCTGTGCAGTTAAACTGATTGATTGTGCCGCCTCGTCTGACCCACTCTCTGACACTTGATGCTCTCTTGTTGCGAATGATTTGCACCTCACTTGATTGACGAGTCGAATCTTTAGATTTGATAGTGATGTACGAGCTCTAGGAAATTAATCTCGATTTTAAAATGTAGTTTAATCTAGTTTTTGATAATTTCTAGAGATCGTTCTATAATATGAACAGCAGTGCTATTCTATAAAAATCTCACCGTGAAAACTAAGGTGAAGTGATGTTAGGGATTACTTCCACTTCACCCTCACTTCACCTATGTTATCACGGTGAGATATTTACAGAATCGATAGGCAGTAGCCATTTCTCCCTGCAGCAAGTATTATCACTGAGATTTTAAGTCCCGAGGAAATAAAGCATATAGAAATATGGAGTGTATTACGTGAGCTCGACAAATGGATGTGCGATTAACGCTTATGCGACAAAACTGTACTGCGACTCACCATAGTTCGAATGCACGCTTGTGCGACACACTGAAAATCGACATCACGCTGGTGTGATAAACGATTGCGCGACAGTAGTTCGACACCACGGTAGTGCGACACTACGGTAGTGCGACAGTACTGTAATTCGACGGTACGTTGGTGTAGTATTACAGCAGTACAATACGGAATTTCGACGCACAAAATATCGATAAATGCTAATACGATGCTACAAAAATGCGATGCATGTTACTGCGAAAGACTGTATCTGCGAAGCCACTACACTTCGATGCACGTTACCGCGATAGATCTTCACTGCAATACTACTTGACTTCGATGCACGTTACCGCGAAAGATTTTCATTGCGATACTAGTTGGCTTTGATGCACGAACGCAATAGGTGACGTAGGATGCAAGAGCGAACGAAGGGCACCCCGAGTTTAGGTTTGGTTAGGTTACTTTAAACCCTTTATACAGAAACAGGAGCCCCGCGAAGCGGGGCTCCGTCGACATAGCAAGCAAAAACGAGCGAATGAGAATACAAATACCTTTACCGTGCATCGAAGTCAAGTAGTATCGCAGTGAAAATCTTTCGCGGTAACGTGCATCGAAGTGAAGTAGTATCGCAGTGAAGATCTATCGCGGTAACGTGCATTGAAGTGTAGTGGCTTCGCAGAGATGGTCTTTCGCAGTAACGTGTATTGCAATTTTGTAGCTTCGTATTAGCATTTATCGATATTTTGTGCGTCGAAATTCCGTAATCTACTCGTATTACAGTAGTTTGACACTACCCAAGTGCGACACACGATTATGCGATCACGTTACCAATAAACGAAGTATACATAATTATAGTAGCATCAACAAATGTATTGTTTGGCAATATTATGGTTTATTGCTTTCGATGTAAGGCATATTGCCAAATAATCATTTAAGTACCTGCTTGATAATTTTAATGATTATCTATACTAATATTATTTATGTAGTACATTTAAATCGACAAAAAATAACAAAATTAAATCCTAACTTAACTAAAACAAAAAAAAAAAACTAAAATATAGCGTCGAAAAATTCATCCGCATCGCTGTCGACTGGTAAAGTACCCAAGAGACTGGCGGCATTACCACGTTGAATAGCAATACTTAGCCTCTGGCCAAGGTAAAAGCCAGCCCTTGGGTCATGGGAAGTGTCAACCAGTCGTTTTGAAATTTCTTTAAAAAGAACATGAGCATTCGGACCCCACGGCCCGAGGGTTTCAACCCCAAACGGCTCGAAAATATAACTTCCGCTAAGGTTATTATATTTTCGCCGCTTGAGGTTTTCCGCAGCCGCAGCAGCAGCACCAGCACAGCATGCCGAGCCAGGAAGATGGGATGGCGCAAGAGTATCGACACACGTTGCGTCCCACACTAAAGGCCTACCCAACTTCCAAGGAAATAAAGACATCCCGTCCGGTCTCTTGCCATCATCGCGTGCCAAGCCATTGGGTTCTAATACAGCTGGAACGCCGACGGTGACAAGAGCTCGTCGGATGATGTCATTAATGTTCGCGTGCCGCGCTAAACGACCCGCACTTCGGCTGCAAGAAAGGCCGTGGTGTCCGAGGCTGTTGACATCTTCGCCACAGTGACAGCGATGAGGAGAACAGCAAGAAGTGCCTAGCCGAAGAGAAGCAGCGAGGCGAAAAGTAGTGTCGTCGAACAAAGTGCCTATGTTCGACGAAGGAAGTGCAAGAAGCCAAAGACCCGACTCCCACCTACCCACAGCCAGCAGGCGCGCATGCTCCGCAGAAGTAGCAGACGATTCAAGTAAATTGTTCTGTACTACTCTGCAGAGCGGCTCATCCCACCGTTTTTGGGAAGATGGATTGTCGGGTAGATCTGTATTCGGGCAAGCGAGTCTCCAGGCATCCATAGCCTCGGTAAAACACGGCACATCAAAATCAATCAGTGTGGATGCCAGGATTTTCCTGATTAATTTATCAGTGCCGTGGACCGAGGATATGAAAGCCGGTAAACTAATACTAGAAATTTTGCGGACGCCGAGTCCTCCCATACGAATGGGAAGAGTAGCTTGTGCCCAAGCTCGGTCGTCCAATGCCACATTTAAAATAGAAGTTAATGTATGCCTGATAATTTGGTCAATTTTATCTAAAAGGTGAGTGTGCTTCCATAAATGTGAAGCACGAAGGAAATAAATTAATTTAGGGCCAAAACAGCAGTAGCGGATTAAAGTTATGGAAAAGTTGTTATTTTTTTATTTAAGTACCTGCTTAAATAAAAAAATATTAAAAAATGTTTTGTTTATTTGCAAACAGGGTTGATACATTTGTAATGTTTCCCTAATGAGAGGAAAATCATGAAATATTCACAAGGAAGTTTAAGAATTATATCGTTAAAAGTGCTAGCAAGTTTTATAACCCTTAATCGAATCCGGGAACATTACCAAGAGTTTGTAACTAACTGAGCCATCAAGGTCATCATATATACTCGTACATAATATAATTATGAATACAAATGTGTCTTCATGTCGTATTAGCAAGATGTCGATCTTCAGTGTGTCGCACAAGCGTGCATTCGAACTATGGTCAGTCGCAGTACAGTTTTGTCGCATAAGCGTTAATCGCACATCCGTTTGTCGAGCTCACGTAGTACACTCAGAAATATGACACTTTTGTGAAGTCAATAATGCATAATCAATCCCTTGGGTGTAGCCAGGCGGATGTCACTTTCTATCAGGGCTTTTGCGAAATGATTACATCTAAAACATAATGGAATGAAAAACAAAAAGATTGCGTTTATGGGCACAAAAATAAATAATATAATTTTGGCTCTTGTAACATAGGTTAATCACCTAGCATGAATGTCAGGGACTTCACACAATTTGTAACCACTTTCTTATGTAATAAAGATTATTATTATATTATTATTAATTCATAAAATAACATGGTCCACTCATTCAACCGTGGTAAAACAATACTCTTTGCCTTTTAGGGTAGTTTGATAAATACCCACTGCAGTTTCATAAATAATTCTTACAACCGGCCAACACTAAAACTAAAAGCAATCATAGAAAACTTAGTTTAGTTAGTCTCGCCTTATCGCGCTCCAGTATAGAACAATATTCATAAAGCGTACTGCGTCGTCGACAAGATTTTATTACTAGCGCTTCGAGCGAGTGGACCGCCGTAAACTATGTAATATAGTGAGAATAAACCACTAGCCAGACGCCGCCAACCTTCGGTTCAAGACAAAGCCACTTATACTTCTGCCAGAAGTATAAGCGGTTTTTACATTTTATTACAAGCGCTTCGAGCGAGTGGACTGCCGCAAACCATGTAACATAGTGAGAATAAACCACCGGCCAGACACCGCCAACCTTCGGTTCAATATGACGGAAGTATAAGTGGCTTTGCCATTTTATTACTAGCGCTTCGATGCTTCGAGCGAGTGCCGCCGTAAACCATTGTAAGAATTACCCGCTGGCCAGACGCCGCCAACTTTCCGCACAACATCTGTAGGCCAATTCTGCTAATTTTAAACGTTCAAAATCTAGTCGCGGTCTCATCTCGGCGACAAACAAATGTCAAAAACTTGTCAAAATGTAGGTAAATTTGAAGTATTTTTGACAGATTGAGACTGAGATCAGACTGTGAACGTTCTTAAAAATTACGAGAATTGCCCCTCTGACTGCGTGGTATTCACAAATCGACCAGTCATGCTCATGAAAAAAAAAATGTTTAAATCCCAAAGTTTATTGATATAAATGTTCAAGTCACACTCATTATTTATTCAAATAGACGCTGGATACGATTTAAATTCGACGGTTGGTTACAAATTTCTAAATTGGCTAGTACACTATATTGGACGCAGTAAAATCTAAAAATAAACATAATAAGGGCGAATTCCAACAAACTTTTATACCTAGAAAAAGAGGCCACTGAGAAAAAAGAATTTTTGACAGTTTTTCCATACCAGAACTGTTACACGCAAATTTTATTCCACGGATAAAAGGAACTTGGCAAGAACTTTGGTAAAATGAGCCTTAAGAGGAACATTCTTTGTTCGTTCTTTTCTAATATTCATAAAACATAACCACACAAAACCATGCAATCGACGTAATAAAACTAATTCGTAGGAAAACTCATAAATATAACCACAAAGGTTGTAAACGCCTTCTATTGATCGTATTCTCCCGGAAGATTCTCGCACGCTTTCTATTCAACGATTAAGTCTAATTGTCCCTAAATTTATCGCCTACACTCTGCTATTATAGTATGATATCTCTTATTTATAGCACGCAATTTGTACACTACAGATATTAAGATTATTTATTGGATAAGGTTGTTACGTAGGAGTGGGTGCTGGGTAACTTGTTTCTGGATAGTAAAGTACTGCCGGTCGATTCTGCAAAAATCTCACCGTGGAAACTTAGGTGAAGTGAATTTGTTTTTTCTAGGAATTGACACTATTGACAGCTCACTCCTCGCTCACTTCACCTAAGTTTTCACGGTGAGATTTTCACAGAATAGCACCGCTGCAGACTTATTATGTAAAATTGTCACCGTGAAAGCTTAGGTGAAGTGAGCTGTGGAATAGTGTCAATCTCTTGCATCAAGTGGAACGACGATTCACTTGAAGCTCATTTCACACAATTTTTCACGATGAGTTTTTTACAGAATAGACCGACTGAACTTTAGGTTTTGCAACAGAGAATGTATAAAGTATGATTTGTGGATATAGTATCCGCAAATCATAAGACTACGATCTGTACTGACGCCAGCACATCAAGCTACTGCAATTTGTCAAATTTATTTAATACATTTTCAACTTTATCGCTAAAGCATAAGGTTCAAAGTTGATTGGGAAAAATGTACCAGTTTCGGGTAGCTTGATGTGCTGGCGACTGTATATCATGCCGACAAATTCTATGAAGTTATCCTATAATTTAATCTATGTTAAGCAAATAAATGATTCTATTCTATTTTAAGATGCGCCTCAATTCTCTTATTTAAAATCAAGCTCCCAAAAGTTAACGGACGTCACCGTAAGAGACTGTATTTAGATGAAACTGTAAAGATCTTTTTTTATCCCACGGTTGTAAAAAGAACAGATCAGGTAGGTACAGGTTTTTAACCCTTCCTAACGCACTGGATACGATGATCCGCGGGTCAAAACCGTCACCCCGAGGTCAGATTGCCCTAACGGTCCACAAACCTACTATTACATCGTGATTGCATCAGAACCAGCCCTGAAAACACAAAAACTACTAAAGATTAAAATAATCCACCCTCTTTCATCAAATTATGAAAGTTAATATCTTAGGGATAAGATTTCATACCTATTTTCCTCAAATATCTGACTAAGCGTTTTTAACAAGGCTACCGGTTGCTACGACCCGGGGTCGCGGTTGTGACCCGCGGTCGTGGTCAGCCTGCCTTGTTGTTGACTGTCACGACTAACGATCATACCTAATATCATACCATAGACAGCTATGGTTAGGTTAGGATAGGTATATTAGAATAGCGTCCTCAACGTCTTTTTAAATACTTCATTGTTTTTTCATAGCAGCGCCATAATCTATAAACAAACTCCAATTCCTCTATTATTTTGACATGCAGTGAGAACTGACAGTGACGTTTTGAATTAGAACTGACATTGAATTGTTTTTAACAGTTTTTTGTATAATTATTCCATTGATATATATGTTACACTAGATTAGCAATTACCGCACCAAGGCGTTGCCACTAGGCTGATGGCCACAGCCATCAGCGTAGCTAACGTCAGTTCATTGATCTGTGTGACGCCAACCGAAGTCAACCGAGTGACATGCGACAAAAAATATTGCGAAAGAGTGCGATTCAAGATCACAAAAACATAATAAATTAACCGGAATTACTTTCCACACGTAAATTATTTGTCTCTGTGTTTATATCAACGTAAAAACGCAATAAAATATAGAATTTTGTAAATTAGGTTCAGTGTTACCACTAAAAACTTAGTTTTAGTTTCCCATATTAGTGGGAGTTTTTAATTTATGGAATAAGTAATTTTAAATATTTTTTAATAATAACAACGTAGCAGGGTGCCTAAAGATGCAGCACGCCGTGAAAAATGGGTGGAAATAATCCGATTGCTGAGAAAAGAGACTGACTGGCTACCTACTAAATCATTCAATTTCATTAATAATAAAGAAAAAATATTCAAAAAGAAAATGTCTTAGTTATTTTCATTATTTATAAACTTCTATTACACATCCAATAAGAAATACATAATTCAAATATTTAAAAAATAATTTAACTTAACCTAAAACGCTTTTTATGGCTTAAAATGTTAGGTAAAATTTCGCATGGGTAGGCAACCCCATCCCGTCATTGCATGTTTATATTGCGGTCTTTGTCTAATCTAAGCGACGCTATTATTCTTACGACGTGTGTAAGTGAGACAGATATATGTTTACTTTTAAATGTTTAGTGGTTTCAAAGCTACGTCGTCGCGTTTATAAAGTGGCTACACTTTTTTGACATATTTTATTGAGGTTTGCTTCTCTAGTTATATAGCTCAATGAATTATTCACAAAGACACAACAATTACAATTTACAAACCAACACTAAAATATATATATGTATATTATTCACAAGTATATAATAAAAAAATTAAGAAAAACGCAAGAGCTCATTGGGCATCAAAAAATTCAAAAATAAAATAAAATCTGTCAATGATACTGTTTAAAAAAATCCGTGATAAGAGACATAATATAATATTTTTTTCCTTGTTTCCATCTTTAGTGGCTTAGACAAAGCGTTGCCAAGCAATCAGTCATAGAACTGTTTTTAATACCTACGCTCAAATTAAATTTACTTTATTTCACATAAATCTTCATGGGCACTTATGAAACGTCAGAAGTTATGTGCACGGTTCCAATTGGTCAATTCCTATGGAGAAGAGCCGGGAAGAATAGCCACGGTTACTCTTTAAAAATAATTGGTTTTTACAATGTTTTCACATTATACTGTCAATAGATATGGGTGGACATTGAAGGCCTATCAACACATACTACTTAGTTTAGCTCATTTTCCTTATTTTTTTTTTAATTTATTTATTTATTTGTCCGATAACATGATCCATTGTGGTTAGTAACAACAGGAGCTTAAAAAACTATGTTAGTAGGCACAGAATATAAATACAAATAACAATTACAATAAAAAAACAAAATGTCTGTCTATACATTTTTTTAACCCTTTATACGGCTACCGGTTGCTGTGACCTGTGGGTCGCGAATCTGACCTGGGTCGGCTTGCCTTGACGGTGGACGAATATTATTTCTCACGGCTGTATCTCGGCCATGTTACGGATTCTAATGATACTAATTTCTCTAAAAACAAATTAATAATATCTTGCTGATATGTAAATTTTGAGTACTTATTGAACATGATGGGTACGTAAACGTACATTTTAGTAATAGTTAGGGAGGCGAGGTAGCTAAATGGCGTAATTCAACGGCGCCGTCGAGACCTATCAAAATCGAAAGATAAAATGATTTCGAAAAGAAAAGCTCGTATGGTAAAAACCATTTTAGCGGTGGGTTTGGCATGTACGGTTTTTCAAAAATGTTAAAAAAAACAGTTACTTGGGCATTCTCGAGCGCGTCAGATATTCATACTACGTTTGCCCCAAGTGCCTCTGATAACAACGGTATACTAATCTGCCGGTTTGCGTGGTGGGGGTAGGCATATAAAGTAGTCAAAAAAGCAAAAAAAAAAAAATTTACTCGAGCGCGTCAGATTTTCGGAAGGGGTGTTAAGTAGGCCCCAAGGAAGCTCCCTTTAAAAAAACTGACGATTTCGGCGTGACGATAAGTTGCGATTAATTTTTGAAAATGCAAAAAAAAAAGTTTTTTTGAAATACTCGAGCGCGTCAGATTTTCATAGGGGAGGTTTATCTCGGTATCCTGAAAGCATATTTCCTTAATCTGACAAAAATGTTGGTGGGTTCTCTTAATCTGATCGAAAAAGGTTTTTTGGTTTCTTTTTTTTCCTTTCTTTCTCCTTGATAAAACGGGGAATTTAAGAATGACAATAAAGCGATAGATACAACCAACGTAAATGTAGATGAAATGTAGTACGAATTATTATTGTATTATTTACTAAGTTTTGCCAGCGACTTCGTCCGCGTGGAATAATGACTTCCGGAAATTGAGGCACTAACTCTCATAGAGTTTAACCGATGTGCTCTTTCCTCTGCAGATTCTTGAGAACGCGTATTTCTCATTCATTGCCTTTTTCAAGACAATAGCGGGCGGACGCCGGCGTCCGCTTGGGTCTTGAATAACTAAAAATATATAACTACGTCTAATATATAAAATAATATATAATAAAACCTACTTCACTTAAAACTAAATACCTATAACTACTATAATTAATAATACCTATACCTATAATTAATAAAAGTACCTACACTTTTACCTACTTAATATTAAAAAAAACTGAACATAAATTAACCAAAACTTACCTACTACTAACCTATTACTACTTCACCTAAAAATAAATCCTGTTTTCCCAACATTTCCCTTCACTGCTCTGCTCCTATTGATCGTAGCGTGATGAAAAGTATACTATAACCTGCCCAGGAGTATGAAGAACAATTGTACAAAGTTTCGTTGAAATCCGTCGAGTGGTTTTTGTTTCTATAACGAACATACAGACAGACAGACAGACAGACAGACAGACAGACAGGTTATTTTGGAAATATATTTCATGTACAGAATTGACCTCTCTACAGATTTATTATAAGTATAGATTGTATAAAAAAAATGAAATGAAATACAAATTGTATTGTTATGTATATGACCTTTACATTTTTGCTCAATACAATTCATCAAAGTTTCCAGCACATTCGAGAAATATACCGTCGGGTCTTTTCTCTCTCTTCAATCGTCATTATACTGAGGGCACATAGGTCTACGGTAGGGGACCATAAACATATATATTTATATATATATATATATATATATATTAGGGTGTACCGAAAATTCCCTTCTACCGCTTCTTTCCCCACCATCAATGTTGCGAAATAAAGGAAAAATACTGGTAGGACGGCATATTTCCGCGAAGCGCTCAGTCTGTATTACATGTTTATGGCAAATTCCTCTTTTTTGCTTCAATTCTTCAGTTCGTTTTGCTTACGGTACGTCCAAAAAACAATTTGAGGATCAACAGGCTATTGAATAATATATATTATGAAACTGTACATGTTAATAATACTTTTGTATACAGATACGCGTAGCTTTTTCCGAGTCCACGAAAATTGTCGAGAAGCTTTAGAAAAAAAAAAATTGTGAGATATAATAAAAGTCACATAATTTAATTATCGTTATTTCATATCAATTTTTTTTAACACCCTCAGTTTTCGAGATATACTCAAAAAACCGGGAGTTTGAGTTTTTATGATGCTTCAAGTCAAAAAGTTTTAACTTTGGACAAACATGTAAAGAGACCTTTTTTGTGTAAAATAAAATTACCTTTTTTGTTTTTTTAAACTTTTTTTTTGTAAGATGAATCGTTCGCGACTTATATGCCGCAACGCGTTTTTCGGAAGACGAAATGGCTCCTCCACACTTCTGGTCATGCGGAAACCGGCAGATTTTGTATTTTTAGTGAGTTTTAGATTATATTCTTCAAAATAAAAAAATACAAAATCGCGCTCGAGAATGCCGGATTAACGTTTTTTTTTTACAAGTTCGCGACCCTATAACTCGGCGGCGTCAAGGACTTATCGTCAGATTAGTTAAATTTAGTCTTAAAACACTAAAATCAACCCCCAATATCTTAATCTGACGCGCTCGAGTATTTCAGACTATCGATTTTTTTTTACTAATCTGATCGTCTATCCTAGGCGCGCGTCACTACATATAGAGCTAAATACTTTACAAGGTTGTTCTATTAGGTCTAAGGTATCTCTCATATCTCAAACTGCCACGCTCGAGTATTACCGAAAATTCCCCTATTCGCCTCCCTAACTATAATAGGTATTTTGATACATGTTTACTCATATGTTATAATAAAGAATACTAATAAATAGACAACCCTATTACAAAATTTCAAAACATTTTTATAATAAATCGATCAAAAAGTTTAAAGAAAGAAAGAAAAATATTTTACTTGCGACACGCAGAGGAAATAAAATCAATAAAAAAGAACATAACAAGAGGACAGGACAGGTTAGTCCAAACGTCCTGAACGTTAAAACTACTCTGAAAACAGAACGCAACATCAATTTCATTTAACTACAACATCGTACCCAACCGTTCTCAAATGAGAACAGTGTAAAGAAAACACGTTTTAACACAAGAATATCTAGCTACAAAACTCATCTCGTTGTACTCAAATCCAATCTCACGTGATGCGCGGCCAGTAGTGACCCGGGGTCACGGAGACCCTTCATCTCCGCATTTCTCACGACGCCGCAGCATTCAAAGGGTTGATTCTCATGTAACTCGTTCTTTTAACTTTTTGGAGACGCAGCTTACGTTTATTATAGTTTATTCGGATTTAAATCTTCATATTGATACTCTTACGGGATAATTGAACAAAATGTCATCCTTCCTTTGTATTTTAATCCAAAAAGATTGAATTATTATTTGGTTTCGTTAAAATGTACTATTACGTCTTACAAGCTCAACGTGTACCGTGTTCTCCAAAAATATAAATGATATATGATTTAATTTCCAGTAGGTTTGTAAACGCACACGTCAATCATATTTTAACAAACTAAATAAAGAGTAGGCGTTTCTTATCTGACCACTCTGAGAAGAAGGGCCGAAACAAACTCGGAGGTCAGTCTCTTTTAAATTCCAGACATAATATTCGTCAGATCATAAGAAGTAAGATAAACAATAATTCCTCACACCTTTTCTCATACAATTCAATCACATACAACACGTTACTCCATTGTCTCGCCAATCATTAAGTACATTGCTTATTAACTAAGTTACTACAGTACTCTCGTAGCAAAGCCAAACAACATCAAATAAATTACATATCAATGTCCTTAAACCAATGGTTCATTTTAAAGAAAACCTTTGATAATAAGCTGAAAATAAGTTTGGCGTTCGTCATCAATATCAACATTCTCCTGTAGTGCTATTCTGTAAAAATCTCACCGTGAAAACTAAGGTGAAGTGAGTTGTCGCTCCACCTGAGAGGCAATTCTCGTAATTTATAGGAACGTTCACAGTCTGATCTAGTCTCAATCTGTCAAAAATACCTCTAATTTCACATTTGCAACATTTTGACAAGTTTTTGACATTTGTTTGTAGCGGAGATGAGACTGCAACTAGATTTTGAACGTTTTAAATTACGAGAATTGGCCTACTAATGTCAGGGATTGCCTCCATTGATAGCTCACTTCACGCTCCCTTCACCTAAGTTATCACGGTGAGATTTTTACAGAATCGACCGGCTGATCTTATCCCGATTTTATTTTTATTTTTTTATTGCTGATTGGGCCTGCTTAACATGATTATTATTTGTGGTCGGCCCAACATGTCTTATTCTTCCATACTTCTCTATTATTCGTCATCTCGGTCGGTCGGTTATTATTATTTGTGGTCAGTCCCTTTTCTAACCATATCATCATTCACACAGTCCATCCATCGTTTCTTTGGTCTTCTTCTACTCTTATAGCCATCGACATTCATACTCAAAACATTCCACACAACATTTTCCACATTCCTCCACAACACATGACAACCGATTCCCAATTCGTCATCAACCTTACAAAAAAATATTTTCTACCACTTTTATACAACATGTCGACACAAGCCAAATAACGCAAAAACAATGTCTTCATTCTCATTCTCCTTAATAATTATTAGGGTGTTATCTTTAAATCCAGCGGGCAAGGCCAGTATGTAGGTATATATAATTAAATTATACGTGGGTCCACACTAAGGCCGATAAGACCGGGGGCGGCGCGAGGGGGGTTGAAACGAAATGTTCGCGCAGGGGGTGGGCGTACGTGAAGACAGCGAGCTGAAGACGTGCTTATAAATGTATAGAGCTGTTTGTGCGATTGTTTTAGGGTTTTGTTGAATTTGTAACAGTTTACTGACGCGGTGTTGGAAGTACCTAGTTCCTTTTGTTATGTCAATAATCTGTACCACGTTGTAACTTTACAGTTTTTTCAACTCCTGCATTAACTTAAACACTATAATGGAAGTTTTTTTTTTTATATATTGTTACTGTTAGATACGATTTACACAACGCTTTAGAATATTTCTTCTAATGGAAGTAAACATTAAAATACAAGCATATATATGAGAACAAACTACAGAACGCCAACTGCTACGGTCCTTGCACAATATTTTGCTTGGTTTACATCTGCGGGGTACTTGCGTAACACACTATCAGTAGCAATGGCTAACATTTTGACAGTTTAACAATAATATTGCGTTATTTACATTGTTGCGCAGACAAATGTTTCGAACATATGAAGCAATGGATTAGCAACATCCTTCAAAATGATACAGATTGGGATTGGTAATGTGTTACACAATTAGGGTGCTGATCATACACGCACGCTGGTTGCGAGATATTAGAATAATATTAATTAATTTGCAAAGGATAAGGGTCAATCCCCACTGAAAGAGCAGCGGCGCGCAGCGGCCGTATGAGCATGTGGCTTTCCTTTTTTCACTAGTCGCTAGAAGGCTCGAGCAGCCTCGCGGCGCCGCGCTGCCCCTCCTTTGCCTACAAATAACTATGGATAATGGCCGGTCCCGGCCGCTGCTCTTTCAGTGGGTATTGACCCTAAAACCTTCAAGCCTAAGTTAATATGTAGGTAGTCTATTATGATTCTCCCAACAAAATACATTACCTACAACAAAGTTGGAATAGTTTAAACACGATATAACAAAAATACTCACAACATTTTCTTCATTGTTCCAGGTATTATGTACCAAGTACATAATCCATTATACATAACCCAAATCGACACCCTCAAAATGCATCAAGACGGAAGACATAGCCACAATATGTACACATCACGTATCTACGAGTATGAAACCAAACCGGTCAACAAGACTTCCGAATCATCAAGAAACCGCCGTCCAGGATCTATGGATGAACTTAAAGGTGGATTAGTATAAGGCGAAATTGATTCCAAAACATAATCACTACATTTTTACGACAGGATCATCCGAAATCTAACCAATTTTCAAACGAAATGAAAGTTGCTAAAATAACAAAAGAAGCATACATCAACTTGAATTAAATGTAAATATAAATATAAACGTTATGGAAGCATCCTACACAATATTATTATCATCTGCTACTAAAACTAAATACTTGCACAATAACGTACAAACATTTTCCTCTGGCGGTATTATCAACTCTATAAACCTCCTCCGTGGTCCGGTCGAGCAGAGTCCGGGCGACTTTCGTTAGGGTGAAAGCAGTTTGAAAGTCGGGTCGGGGTATTGATCGAGTGTCTTGCCCCCCTCTACCCTCACCCCCCGCGACCCGCGCTCACCCCCGCCAGCGTCCATAAGGAGCGCCCAATTCTGAGGATGGTCGTCTTTAATGTAGAATTAAGGCTAGCTTTAGTTATATTATGTGTATGTATGTGACGTTGGGTTTTAGATAATTATGTACTGTGTGAGTTCTTTGGTGAACCAAGCTTTGGTTGGACAAAGAAATTCAGATATAGTACCCACGTACTATATTTGAATAAGGATTTTTGAATGATAGTGAGTAGCGATTATAAAATACTGGCTGTCAACAATTCGTTTGAAATCATTTGGAATTTATCGAAACATAAATGTTTTGAAAAACAAAAGGCAATCAAAGTCAAATTCATATCATTGTTTTCAAAATTTACAATAAAATAGAATTTATTTTAGTCGCATCTTCCAGAATGTAGTTTCGTATGAAGAAGAATGGGCAAAAAAACTCCACCGTTATTCTTTTTAATTATTTTACAATAGTTTGTGTTTACGCCTATAAGACGCCACTGACCCATTATATAATTACTAGCTGACCCCGCAAACGTCGTTTTGCAAAAATAAAAAATAGATAGTAGCCGATTCTCAGACCTACCCGATATACACACAAAATTTCATACAAATCTATCCAGCCGTTTCGGAGGAGTATGGTAACTAACACTGTGACACGAGAATTTTATATATTAGAAGATAAGCAAAGACATCTAAATGAAAACAAACGGTTCAATTTACGACTCTTTTATGAAAATTATAAGTGAAAATCACAACAAACATTTGGTTTAAATTCGAACTGCCAGAAAGAAAAAACTTTTATTCTTTGAAAAATATAAGTTAGTTTTATAACGACGCTAGCTAGGTCTATAACATACTGAAACCATACCTCGTGTGTAGTACAAGAGAAAGACGTGAGTTTATATTTTTTTTAATATGCTAGACCAAAATGACAGATATGGTCTATCTATATAAATAAAACAAAGTCGGGTTAGTTACACCATTTATAACTCAAGAACGGCTCGACCGATTTTTATGATCTTTGATTTTTTGGAGTTATCTCCACTCCGAATAACAGAATAACTATAAAAAAAAATAGGAAAACTGATGAAAAAAACGAAGGTATTTCATATTCTAAGGCGATATGAAGTTCGCGGGGTCAGCTAGTATATCCTACTTCCTATCCTATCCTACTAATATTATAAATGCGAAAGTTTGTGAGGATGGATGGATGGATGTTTGTTACTCTTTCACGCACAAACGGCTGAACAGATTTAGATGAAATTTGGCACAGAGATAGTTGATAATCGGGAATAACACATAGGATACTTTTTATCCCGATATTCCCACGGGATCGCAACTGTCATTTTATTCTAACAAATTAAAAATCAGATTTTAGTTGCATTAGTCCGATATTTATGATACTTTATAGGAAATTATAGTATCTTTATATGTGTAATTAAATTCATAATTTCATCTTTTGTCGAGAAACTCTAACATTATCTGCCTACTGTATAATGTGGTAAGTAAATGTTTTCTTTAGGCTCGCTATTTAGTCAATACTTTTTGGTATTTTATCGATGACTAGAATAATATCAACTCAAAAGCTAACGTTATTTCCTGTTTTAAATGTTATATTTCATACAAATTTTCAACTGCATAAGATTATGTTAATGATTTTAAAAACTGAACTTATAAAAGTACATCTGTCATCTAAAATTGTCAGTGCATTTTTAATCAGCAACGAGAACCAGTCTGAAATTATAAACTAAACTAAAAAACCAACTTAAAAATTCAAAATTCATCCCTAAAAACTTAAAAAGAAAAAAAAACTACTAGACTATGTAGTCTGTACACAATGACTACTTATCATAAATAATGATGATGGCAACACACAGCGATCTTACATTAAGGGCAACCCTATTAACTGCGACACCTGAGAGGCAGCCCTAGCGAGATCGAGGGATGACACCCAATACGCGGGCCTATTCTGTTAGATAAATTAAACTTTTTTTTAATGAATATTTTTTTTATATAAGTGCTTCAAAGTCGAGAAATAAATAGATATTTTTATAAACCTCGTTAGTTATAGTTATTCACATAGTATGGATAGGTAGGTGGTACATGAATGTATAGATAACATTAAAAATTGAAACCTCATAGGTATTAACCATAGCCAACACTGGCGAGGGACCACTTTTCAACCGTATTAGTAAAAGTATAAGGGTATACGCGCATTGACGTGGACTTGCGGACACCAGCCCGTATTACCTATTACCTAAAGGTTTAAAGTGAAGAGTGGTCAACCGCCGTTGTCCGCGGTTGTACATATTAGGTTTTTTTTTTTTAATTTGAGCAATATTTCAAATGATAAACGTTTCTAAGTTAGTGTTGATTTGAATACTTAATCCTGGACTCACCATTAGCATCAGAAAGATTACCGAAAATTGTCTAGAACTCACTGACTCATTTATCCTAGAGCAGTGAAAATCCAGAGAAAAGTCTTTCACGGAATCCGGTTAAACAAAGAATGTATTTTCGTCAAGATCTTTAGTTACTTTGGTCCTGAGCGAATGAGTTCCTTTGGTAGATTGATTGGTTTCAATCAACTCAGTCTATCGCAGTCCACTGCTGGACATAAGCCTCTCCTAAGCTACGCCACAACACTGTATGCTGTTTGGTTGGTGTGCCCATCCAAGAATATTAATAAAATCATTTCGAACGATCGCCACCAAAAGCATCCCTCAATATTAAAAAGAAAACACGTAATCGATAAAGCCACCGAGAATACAACCGCAGGCTAGCCACGGTACACTTTTGTCCGCTCTCGCCTTACATTCTCGACTTGATTAATGTGTGTACCGACCGAGTTAATCACCCACTCGAGATGCCGATGATAACCGCTCGTTTGTGCCATCGCTTGTGCTTTAAAAAAAAAGTATAAGATTTTATGTATGGTTCGGATTTCGATTGCTGTTCAAATATTGTGGAACATTTGATTTCCACCTCCCGGGCACCCTTGCGAAAAACATCACTAAAAACTTCAACTGAAATTGTACTCAAGGGAAAATTTTAATGTTCAGTTTTGTACATATGTACTTTTCACGTTCTCGATAGGTATGATTTTTTTTGTAATTTTATGAAGTACAAGCCGTGCGCCCCATGATATTTACCATCTGCAAAAACGACGATTTTCTGTACAAATTTTCATCACGTATATATTCACTTTAGGGGATGAACTTTCTTTTTTTTTTTCTTAGTACTCACCTTCGTTATTTAATTAACTCTTGTGCAAAATTGCAAGCTACAAGGCCCAGTGGTTTAGGCTGTGCGTTGTCTATCAGTAAATTTAAGATTTTTATTAAACATCGCGCGTCATAGAATGACAATAATATCGTGAAGATTTCTACTCGTCGTGCGGCTCCACGTGAGTTCGAACACAAGGAAGCACTTTACTTTGTGCAAACTATTTCATCACCACTGCTCTCAAAACGGTGAAGGAAAACATCGTGAGGAAACCGACATGTCCTAGAACCAAAACTTCGAAGACATGTGTCATCTACCAACCCGCACTGGGCCTTCGAGGTGGATTACAGCGCACTCCCTCTCACAGAAAGGAAACCAGTAGGCCAATTCTCGTAATTTGAAACGTTAAAAATCTAGTCGCAGTCTCATCTCGGCGACAAAAAAATGTCAAAAACTTGTCAAAATGTAGGGAAATTTGAAGTATTTTTACAGATTGAGACTGAGATCAGACTATGAACGTTCTTAAAAATTACGAGAATTGCCCATCCGTATCTCAGCAGTGGGAACAATATAGACTGATTATGCTCACATAGGTGAATCTCATTCACGTTTGTGATACTTGTCACAACCTAACTTCGTCCCGACTCTAGCTAGCTATAACATGTCCTCAGCAACTCGTTTCACGTCGTCCCGTCCTGTCCGCCATAATTAATGGTACCACGAACTGCCACTAAGAAGTGGCCGGTGGGCGGCGATCGATAGAACCCACACTTTAAGGATCCTTCCTTCTGGAGAAATGTGGCCTTATCGTGCAACTGTGACTGCTAGCAATCGTTTGGATCGTTTGTGGATTCCAGATAGTTACCTCTAACGCTTCCATGGAATTTTCTATCTGGAATTGCCTTACAATATTTTAGGTCAATTCGTCGACCTGACGAAAAAAATTGTAAATGAGATTTTTGTTTTTGTTGCCTGATGCCTTAGTTTGCAAAAATTCCTATAAAAAAAAACGTCTTTCTAAATTGGAACTGTTTGGTGGTTTGCTGAATATGTTCTGCTGGATTCCTCTGCTAAAAACTTTAGCTCCTTAGAAATGCAACGGTCATACTCAAAAATGTCGCAATGGGTAAACGAATAATTTTCATCCGCTCTTTCATTGATATTGTTGAATTGAAAATAAACCAACTATTTGAGCATATCTTATCTAAAATAATATTTAAAGAGAAAATATTTGAATTGTTTTGTTTATTTGGTACGCTGTCACACTAAAATAGTAGAGCGGATTTTGATGAAATTTCATTGGTAGACCATGACCTGGATTAGATCGTAGGATACTTTTTATCCCTTTATTCCCACGGAATCGAAACTTATACGTGTGAAACCGCGGGGCGCAACTAGTCAACAATATAAAAACCAAAGAAAACAGGTACAAAACGTATCTACGTGGTTCTTAACTGACATCGATCATCTACATCACAACCAGTAAGGCATCTACATAAAACAAAATTCAAACCAACGACTATTGCCAACAATCGCAAAATAATCGCAGTTCCTTTATACACTTGCCCTACAGTTTCGGCTGCGGTACCCCGCGGCCCGCCGGGCGTTTCTTCTCACGTTCCTTACGTATACCTCCTACCACCCGACCAGGATAACAGGAACTCTCAAACTTCGACCAAAGTTACCATATTTGTACAACGTTCTCATTAGGGTGTTGGTAGACGAAAGACTTATTCGTCATCTTCTTCAAACGGTGCTTTGTTCTTCTCTTGTATGTACACGAACTAGGTGCCTGTGAGAAAAGCAAGATGCAGAAGCAGATGTCGTGGTAAAAATATTCGCCAGTTTTGCAAGGTGGTAGTGGGATTTGACTCGCCTTAATTATCATATTTACCAAACTCATCATGCCATTTTCGAAGACAAAACATTTAATAAATTTTGAAGTCCATCTACTCCATTTAAGTAATTTCTGAATTCGTCAGCCGTGTTACCTACCTTACAGACTGATTAATCTTTTTACTATTTTTATGAGTTTTTCTTTTAGGTGTTGCTTGTGCCGACTTAAAGACTCAAGACAAGATGAAATCTCTGTTGTCTTGCTTGCTTAAAGTTAAAACAGAGCCACCAATAAATAATTTTAAGAGTCGTCAAAATTGCTTGCGTAATTTCTGGCGCCAAAAAAAATTCGGCCATCTTGTCGATCGTATGCAATCAACCTAACCCAGTATAAAGGCCAAGCTACACTGGTAGTTTGCATGTTCCTTAGTGGGTTGGGTTGTGTGTATGTGTGCTAACTTTAAGACAGTTAGTGGGGTCGCAATCAGTACTAGCAGTGCTTTTCATTAGTACAAACGTTATCTCCTTGGTTGTACGTGTTTTGTTACAAGGTTCTGTTTTTGGGAGTATTTGATCAATGATACTGGCTGGTTTTTCTGATGGATGCCATTTTGGAAATGATTTTAAATATGGAATGAATTTGTAATAGTTTTAATAATATTGGTCTATGAATAAGAAGTGTAATTAGTACATTTACCTACTTAGTTTCACATATTTCTTGATTTATTTATTTTGTTCAGAATTCACATGCAGCACCGTTTAAAACCAATTGAACAATTATTAAATTAAAGACCAATAATTTAATCTAGATAATCTTTAATGCCATCAAATTATTACTTTCACACGATGTTCCTATCAAACAACATAAAAAAGTTCCCAAAAAGGCTTCCATTTTCATGGCACTTACCAAAGACTCTTTCATTGACATATTTTTTCTAATAAAGGCAGTAATGGCGGGTCGATTAAGGCCCGTTCACATTAGCATTCAACCCTCCACCGCTGCACTTCTTTAATTCTCGCGCGGAACACATAAACGGGTTCGACGGCACGTGAGTTGAAAGCTTAGCTCAAGACGGTTATTTAAATGTTTTATTTATATCTATGCTTACATTTGTATGTGTACGTCTTGTATGATGGTTTGTATAACAAATGGGACTCTGATGATCTATTTAGGTAGATAAATCTGTGAGATAAGAAAATGACGATGTCATTCCTAAAACAAAATAAACGGCCTGGAATCCTAAAATAAACCAAAAATCAATTTTCGGATATGTTAAATTTATAAAATTCAATTCTTATTCAGCGATGTAACTCTTACCTTGTGTAAAGTAAATTATTCAAATATAGCGTTTCTCTTACTAAGTCAGATCCTAGAGCATTCATTTCCACAAACATAGTAAAAATTGCTGGGAAAAGGCTCAAGCAAAGAAATTCTTTACAATAAAATAATCTGTATAAGAATGAGCAAACGTTTGTTGAAAATTCTTTACAAAGGAACATGAGAAAATTATTTTCATGACAAAAGACATTCCATGCCTTCTTTGTTTCTTTACTAACGCTACAGGATGTTCTATGCTACGTTTGTTTAAAGGAATTAGGAATAAGTACTATAGGCTATATAAATACAACAAAAAAATGCTCTTAGAACATTCATTCGTTAAGTAATTAATTTTAGACGAAACGAATCTTTTTATATTTTTAAGTCTTAGGACAAGTATGGCTATTCTACAAGTAGGTTCTACAACTTAGTATTTCAGCGTTTACGTAAAACTAATGTTTTACGTAAACGCTGAAATACTAAGTTGTTTCCAAAAACTTATAAGTATTGATAAAATTCCTATGCCAAGTTGCACTAAAATAACAAAAAAATATATGCGCGACGAATTCAAAACCTCCTTCTACGGAATAAAAAAACACTTTAAGTTACGAGTACATGAACCCGAAAAATCAAAATCAAAAAAGTACGTACACCTTAACTAAAACGTCAATCCAAATAAAAATAACTGGCCATTAAAAAAGTAAGAATTTTAAAAAACGAACCGCAAATGTCTTTTAAAAATAAAAGAGCCGCTTACTCTGTGAGTCGCTTCACACTACAGAAAAATTATTTTCAACACATTCCTAGTCCAGGGTTGGTCCAGGGCTAGCGCTAACCGAGCTATTTCTTGTGGAGAAAGGAATATTTTCTGAGTAAATCTGTTCGTTTACTTTTGACGCAGTCTCACAGGTTTTTAATGGAAATAGTTTCTCAAGTTCCGAAATCCTATAGATTGTATGGTGCTACAAATAATGCCGATTAGTTGCGTTCCGATATGTTTCGAAATAACGGTTTCGATGTTTGTCAAAATTTGTTTCAGAACACAAAATTAATAGAAGTTTAGTTTAGTTTGAAAAATTAAGTTTTCAATTTAATAAATTCTAGACTTTAAATAACTCGAATTTGTACCTAGTCTACATTGCTGCGTCAAAGCCTAAAATCTAAAGTAATTCAGCAAAATTACTTTGCAGTTTTGCACGAGGTATAAATATCAATTCAGTCAGGAGACCTTTTAATTAACATAGGTATTTGGCTAAGCTTTTAATTTTGTTAAGAGACGGGACGCTCCCCAATTCTAACTTTAATTACGAATTCTGTTTCTAGGAGTTTGTGAAGTATTATTATTTTTTATTAAAACCATGCTTGATCTTAGCCATCATTTGAATGCTACTTAATTAAAATCGAATGTATAGGTAGGCTTATTATAAATTAAAGTCGTTTTTTGTGTCTGTCTGTGTGACCGCGTCGTTCTTCTAAACTACTCAACGGATTTTGATGCGGTTTTCACCATCATTTAGATAATTTATTCCGAAAAGTTTATGTATACTTATTCAAACACGAAACCTCGATATTTTATCAAGTCGCAAAAACCGCGTGAAGCAGGCGACAGTCACTAGTAAGGTATAAAACAGAAAATATAAAGTTAAGTATTTTATAACATACATACCTACATACATACAGACATACATAGGTACGGGTCGAATACAGAACCTCCTTTTTGAAGTCGGTTAAAAAACAACAAATTCTCTATGAAGCTTTTTTTTTAAATAGCCTTTACTAAAGCTCTTCTCTTGATCTTAAATAAAAAGTCTATACCTATGTTATGTTCTTTCTGATAATATTGAAGTAGGTAATAAAAAAAATAATATAAATTAGAAGTCAACCCTAAACCCGGCACGGCGTTTGTTCCTCGAATGCTAAAGTAGCGGAAAAAGATTTGCATAAAATTGTCTTCTTATAAGGTCCACTCCGACGGTAATGCTTCCTCACTTTTTATTATTTTCATTTGCATTTTTATCTCAGCCTTCGTTTTTTCAAATTAGTCTTATATTTACGACGGCTTTAGCCGCTCTTTTATTGGATTGGGTTCTTAATGTGTTCCTTTTTTTAATTGATCATAACGCGTGTTTATTGGTTAATACCTAATGTGCTTCTGATTCTGAATCGTCTTTGTGATGTTTCTTTTTTTTTTTAAAGTAGATATTTAAAATTGGATCATTAAAAAATTAGATAGGTAGAACAAAATTTAAATGTTGCTAGGTTTGATAATTATTGTAGATTAGAAGCAAAAAAGCTTTCACTTAAGGATTTCACCTTCAGTCAAACTGATACTATGTAGATCCTAAAGTGTTTTGCTTGCTTTAGTTAGTAATAAAATCTATAAAATTATCTAGTCTTATTATGAACTCACAACTACAACGACATATAATAAGAGCCATTCAGAGCCAAAGATTAACTCTGTAGAATTAAATGTCTCCCCCGACAACAAAGCGGACCAGCCACAATTCTAATAAAGAAATACCGAATTGTCGCGTTGTGACGCAACGCAATAGAAATCTCCAAGTGTCCCGCGCGAAATCGTAAACGGACGACCGGGCTGAATACAAAACAGGCCGGGGTGGGGCTACCCCGACCCCACCCCGCCCCACCGCGCCCCCCGCGCCCCGTCTTCATGCCCTTCTTCCTTAATATGTAACAAAGACACCCCTCTTAAGCTTCAATGTATTTGTGTAGTTTTTACGTCGGTGTGAGTGTAGTTTTACGTTCCTTTATACTAGGTACACGCGTCACTGTGTGCGTTCGCTGTTAGTGTTGCCAGTTTGAAATATTCCATATTAAATTTCAGGCCTCTATCAATATAGGGCGTGTTTGGGTTATCTTTTGTGAGGTATCCGTTATTGTATAGTTTGAAATAACTGTAGATGGAGCGTTAAATGTTTATTACTGCTGCTAGTTTTCCTAGTATGCGGAACTAATTGTCCATTATATGATTTTATTATACTATAATACTTTCGACGTTTACATAGGAAATACTTTTTGGGTGAGCTGAAATAATTGTGTTTAATTTTAGAAAGAATCTACACAAGCAGCGTTAAAAAAACTCACGTGTGTATTTTCAAATGTTTTTTCTTGCAAGAGGTTCATAGGAAACAGCACACTCCAAATCCTTGTCCTAATCCAATACACAACTACACTTTTAAGTACTCAAAACCCATTCAAAGTGCATTAAACATAAATAAGTCAATTCTAATAAGCGTTCCCGCGCAAATTGCTACTCGTTAGACACTTAACGATGGCAAAGGAAACGACCGACACAGCCTGCACCGACTAATGTGGGAAAAAAGTTCGAAGCAAAGTGTGAAAACTTCGCGCCACCCGCGACCCCTTCACAGTTCAAATAAAACTCGCGCTTTACTAATGTTGCTGTTAAATATTTCGCTAACTAGAAAAGCAAATATCATATAACAGCCTTAAATTATGTCTAATTATTTTGACAGTTGACGCAAAGGTAACACCTGTTCAGCCTATTTTTCTTGAGTCTACACCGAAACGATACTTTTCACTTCACTCTACCATCCTTTTTGTTTGAAACTTTTTTAACTTTCAAATGTCAGACAGTGGTATATTATTCAAAAGTGTTCTTCATGGAAAGATTGTGTTTTTTGTTGAACGTCTGTTTCTAATTGTTAGAGACGTTCCATTTTTAATTTGAAAATAGAATAAAGTTCTGCGTCGGGTATTTTTAAATTGTTGAGCAGTTGAGTTGCTCGTTGGAGTGTGAATTAAAAATACTAAGAGAAAGGTCTGTTTTATAATCTCGGAGGCTAATTTAACAGATGTAATTTTTCTTCTTGTTTTTTAAGTTTAGGTATCTTATTAAGGACTAAGATATTTTTCATTAAAAACAAAACATCCAACTTTTTTCAAATATCACAAAATTTGGTAACGCTGCAAGCAATGTCAGATTGGTCTCCGGATTTTAAAATTGATATTTTCTTCCATAAGAAAGATAGATAGGAATACTATCTATAGAGACTACCAATCATCCTTATGTTACGTAAAATAATATTTATTATTAATTTGATAAAATTTGAAAAAAAACAAATAGGTACCTAATAAAATCGAATACCTAAGTAATGTTGAAAAAAAAACACAAATGTTACCTACTTCAATAATCAAAGATGTCAATTTCATTCTTTATTACAATTTTTTAGATATGTCTTCTTTTTTTTTTAGTTGTTGTTTTTGGTCTGAATGTTTTTTATATGCACTTCTGTTTTTTCAATTAACTTTAGACATTGCTGAATAGTTATCATTTAATAAAAATGGGGCCCGAGTGCCCACTTAGTATTTCGAGACATCGCGAAGCGGTTGGTCGACTCTTCACGTGACCAGAGGGCTGGCCTATTTTTTGGCCAAAGAATCAGCATTGCCATACAACGTGGCAATGCTACCAGCCTTTTGGGCACGTTTCCTGTTGATAGCGATGCGGACGAATTTTTGATGCCCTTTGATTATTTCCCCTTCTTTTTATATACTTGTACATATTATTATTATTTTAAATCTGTTAGTTAAAAACCAATAATAAAAATAGAATATAATGTAATAAATACATATAATTATGTGTCCGTAAAAACAGGTCTAGGCTATACATCTAAAATGTAGGGATCTTAGGGGGGTACTACATGACATACCTAAAGCGCGGTCACTGTCTGTTTTTAATCGATAATATCTGAATGCGATAAAAGGAACTTTTAGAGGTAACTTCGTGATTTTGTTCTATCGCATCAAATTAGTTCTATTGTGTTTTCAACACACTATCTAACTAGCATAATATTCTGAAGAATATCATATATTTTTTTGTTTTTGTTTACTGTAGTCGATCATATACTTTTAGGCATTATAAGACTGTCGTCCAGGCCCTGTAGTCCCCTTTAATCTATTGAAACAACTCCCACGCAGCTCCACAGGTCGCCCGCGAATACACTAGCAAAGAGTTTTTTATTTACTGCTTGCTTAGTTTGCAGACGTATAATTCTGTATTATGTCTAGGAGTATTTATTAACTAACTAAAACATCTCAGACTGAACTATATCAATTCTTCAAAGTAAGCAAAACGTTTTGTGTTTTGAATTTTTTAAGATTTTTTCCTCAAAATTACTTTTCAGTTATTATATCTTTTAAAACATTAATTAATGTATTCGCATGACTCCATTAATACTAAGATTATAATATAATATTTCTGTTTCACGTGAGCTTAATTTTATTATTCTACTTGGTAACTTTCATTAAGGCACTTTTTATTGGAAGACTGGTAAACTCTCCCGAATCGAGCCTTTTTTACACATTGCCAGTGCTATTCTGTAAATATCACACAGTAAACACTAAATGAAGTAAGTTTGACGTGAGCTGTCAATAGTGTCAATCTCTAGTATATGGTGAAAGGTGAAATGACCGCTCACTACACTGAAGTTTTTACGATAAGATTTTTACAGAATAGAGGCAGACAGGCGCGTCGCGACAATATTCATGATTTTTTTTTAATTGTTCTGCCAGAGTCGGTTCGCGGCTATCTGCGGAAGCCTTAAATCTCACTTCGTACACTTTATTTGCTAATATTTATTAATTACAACATGTAACTTACCTCCTTTTAAATTAACACCATTCAAATTCACCCTTCGTTAGCACGACGTCTCAAGTCATCCACGGTGGGCGACCTCCCTAACCCCCCAGCCCCCCTGATCCCCTGACCCCCTGATTAATGTCGGTGTCTTCCGACATCGCTGTCATTATGCTAATAATATCCAGCGTTATTTAGAGAGGGTTATGGTAATTCTTCATTTGTTATGTGCCCTTCCTTATTCGCGAATTGTATTGCAAGATATAAAGTGTTAAGTATGTAATGAATGATAAAAGACAACTCTTTAAGTACCCAGTAAAAACATGACCATACATTCAATTCGTTTCAATTAAAGTTTTTTCCCACTGTTGGGGACACAGGCTTCTTCGCGGTGGCAGCGGGATTGTTCGAAGGGGTTACCGCTGCCCCGGAACATAAAGAGCTAAGGAAGTAAACACGGGTGGGTTTTAATCAGTAAGTTTCAGTCAGCGGGAGGGGTCATTTGATGATATCCCATCCTCAAAAAAAAAAGGCCTCTTCGCGGTGATAGTGGGCCGTGATCCAATCCACCACACAGGCACCAGTGCTGGCAGAATTTTTGGTTCTAGGACTTGCCGGTTCCCTAACGATGTTTTCCTTCACCGCATCATATAGTCTATGCATATTATTATAAATTAAAGTTTACTTTCGGGCCTGTTCGTGTTAACGCGTTGTTCTTCTAAACTGCGCGATGGATTTTGATGTGGTTTTCACCATTATTTAGAGAATGTATTCCAGAAGGTTCACCTACAGTATTTAAACTTACTAAAGAAATCTCGACGTTTTGTGTGAAGTCGTAAAAACAAGCGACGACAATGACTTTAATACAAGTTAATTTAAAGCTTTTATACATATATAACTAGCAGCGCCCCGCGGTTTCACCCGCATAAGTTTCGATCCCGATTGGGATAAAAAGTACCGTATGAGCTCCTGGTAATAAAAACTATGTGTGCTAAATTTCAGTTCAGTCGTTTTTGCGTGAAAGAGTAACAAACAAACATCCATCCATCCTCTTAAACTTTCGCGTTTATAATATTAGTAGGATTACAGAGAAACCTTTTATTCATTTTTCTTATAATTACTGTTTTTAATACTTACATAATTGTAACCTGCCGGTCGATTCTGTAAGAATCTTACCGTGATAACTTAGGTGAAGTGAGCGTGGAGTGAGCAATAGTGTCAATTCCTAGAAAAATCAAACTCACTTCACCTAAGTTTTCACGGTGAGATTTTTACAGAATCGACCGGCTGTTCATAGATAGGTAGGCATGTGTTACAAATGGACATCATTATAAACAAAATTACTGGAAAGTTCAGTGAACCTGATTCATCTGTTTTAAAATTATTATTACAAAACGAATTGATCATCAGTAAAATCATTGGTTACTACGATTTCAAAATATATGTCTAGCTGCTGCCCGCGGCTTCATTTGTATTCAGGCAACTTCTTCATGAACCCGGATAAAAGAAAAGGTTTCACTTAACTGTCATAGTTTATTTTTTAGAAAGTGGTTTATGTTAGCAAAATGAGACTATAATTAAACAGCATACATTTTTAACCAGTGCGCAAACTCTTAGCATACCCTTTAGCGTAGAAAATTTTCGGTGATTATTATAAAAACTATTAGTTGTTCCATACATTTTGACCGCGTCCGTATTACACTTTTCTATGAAACATCTGATTTTTTAGGGTTCCGTAGGTACCTTAAAAGGAAAAACGGAACCCTTATAAGATCACTTCGTTGTCCGTCTGTCTGTCCGTCAGTCAAGACCCTTTTAAAGTGAAACTTTTATTACATCGTCTCAAACTTTTTCGTCTGTGTGTTGCATGTCGCGTGACGATCGGCCGCGGAGTAGAGATAAAGTGAAATTTTTAGTTAAATGTCTATAATATGAAAAAAAGTTTCACTTTTACCGTGGTTTCATAAAACCACACAAACCTTTTTTTCGTAGGAACGCGTGGAGTTATCAAGTTAAAATTAATAAATACTCAGGGTTGCAATCCCTTAAAGCAGTGAAAATATCGAACTTCTAAGTCAAAGTAATCAAAAGATACGGATGTTTACGTTCCGAAATCAAAACCTATAGGGAACTTCCCGTTGACCTAGAATCATGGAATTCGGCAAGGAGTAATGCCATGTAGCACAAGTAAATGAAAAAAATCCGAAAACCGTTGTAGTTACATTACAAAAAAAAATTAAAACTATTTACATACCTATAAATTTGTACGGAATCCTCAGTGCGCAAGTACGACTCGCACTTAACCGGTTTCGTTTTTATAACCATCTCAAAAATTATATATATAGGTATGCTGAATTCATGGTTTCAGTTTGCGTACAATCATGTATAGGTAGGTATTCTGTTTGTAAATTATTATCACAGAAGACAATCTAAATCTTCCTTTTCTTCATCCTGACATTTTCCTGGGCTGGTGCCAAAAACCTCTTTGCACTAAGAAATTTATTGCGCGCGAAAACGCGTAGATTCAGACTGATTTCACATGAAAAAAAGAGAGAATAACGTTTATTTTAGACACAGTTCGTGATACACAAAATTAATTCCTCATATTGTCCTATCCTGCTATCCTACTAATATTATAAATGCGAAAGTTTGTGAGGATGGATGGATGGATGTTTGTTACTCTTTCACGCAAAAACTACTGAACAGATTTTGATGAAACTGTCCAGTAATATAGCTTATACATCAGAATAATACATAGGATACTTTTTATCCCGATATTCCCATGGGATCGAAACTTACGCGGGTGAAACCGCGGGGCGCAGCTAGTTATCTATATGAAAATCCCAAGCTGCGTATACTTTTTCAACCCTTTCTTGGTCCGAATCTAAATCGATGCTTAAGAAAACTCAAAGAATAAAAAAGAAAAAATATTTGAATAGAGAATAGTAGTTATAAGACCCGCTTGCACCACAAATCACTAAATGTGCTAATCTAAAACATAATTCTGTCTCTGTCATCTTCCTAAGGATTGTCAGAAACTGAACGATGTTTTAAACTCGTTTAGCCCGCAACGTTCCAATTTAGGGGATCTTTGGTGCAAGTGAGCATAAATCCGTCAATTTTAAATGGAGAATCATACGTCACTTTTGTTCTTGAATACGTGCCTGTACGGTTGTAAAAGTGAGATATTGACATCACAGTAGGTAGGTATTAGTTTTTATCAGCACACCGCCACTAAAGGCTTACTAACTGAAAATTAACGTTAATAAGGGACCGGTAACCACGTTAGTGTATACCAGGTCACGGCTGTCCAGATAAAGCCTATAAACTACAAATTAATTATACAGTCACTAAAATTATATTCAAGGGATATTGAGCCTTTCTAGACCCGTGAATAAGGGCTAGGGTGATGTTTGGGGGCGGCAAAAATAAGTGTGTCGAGGTATTTTGGACAGGACCGTTCGGTAATTTTCTTTAGAACGCTCCGTTGGCGCGAAAAATTGTGTTTTTCAAAGGAAGAGCAGCTGCCAACACTGTGGAAGATTGACTGCCGTTTGCTTGAAATAGGCTCAAAATTGTGGCTGGTCAGTTTAACTAGGCTTTAAGCATATTAAAGTACCTAATTACTTGACTGTAGTTGAACAGTTGAACATGTGAATGAGTCTATGGGAGTTCTCATTTTGAACTAATAAGACGCAGTTGCAAGATTATGGTGTGAAAAGTTCTTATTGGAGTTGTATGTTTCGGGCTTTGCCAAAACCTCGATACTTTAAAACATTTTTATATTGCGAAACTGATTCCAGTTCAAAAAGATACATACACGTTGCTAAAACTTGACACGCATAAAATTGAGGAAGTTTCCTCTATTTTTCGGAACGGTTGTCAATTGCTTTAATGGCTTTGAGCAAAAAACAGTTTTTATTTTTCGTTTTCAAATCAAGCTGCTAGTGCTATCTAGTATGGAGTAGTCGCAACTAGATAGTATTGACTACTTGGTCATAGATGTCGCTACTGTCGCTAATAAACTTCTACAAATCACCGCATGTGTCGCTGCTGTCGTTTTACCCCATCTAGCGTCGAATAGATGTACAAAGCTAAACAAAAAGTTTGTTTAAAAAAGATGTCATAGTGGCAAGGATAAAAACAAAAAAAAATATCAAAGAAAGTCAAATACAGACGAATAAGTTTTAAAGAATCGTATGATGACGTTTTCAACATCCTTAATCGTTTATATCATTTAACGGGTTTGTTTCCACCACCCTACGTCTAACATACGTCCACGTAGGTATACTTATACCTTATTAAGCGATGAAATACGCGCTGAACATAATTTAGAAATAAAAAGATGTGTTATTTCTAGCACAAGACTACCGAACTAGGCATCTACTAATAAGAACAAAACTCTGTAAGACCGAATCGTAACTAGTAACAACTGACAAAATAACCAGTAATTTCCATTCACTAATATCTATTGAAACTGGCCACTGAAATATGGAGAGTGTACACAATAGCTTATTAGAATAACAAACAAACAGACATCGCTCGCAGCTGCCGGACCGGTCTCGGACACCGGCGCCAGATAATGCTCTGAATAATTTGTAATTAATATTATTTTATCAATCTGTACAATGTTTGAAAGAGGTTGACTGAGATTAAAAACTCTAACATGAAAAAGTTGACCATAGATTTGCATGACAGTCGGGAACATAAAATTTTGGATTCTTAATTCGAAAACAGCGAGATGTAGCAACATTTCTTGGTATGGGTTCTTGAATTCTTTACTCTTCTAGATTTGCAATTTAGGAGTTTTTTTGAGTCTAAAGTAAGTAATTTGCCAAAAATCTTGCTATTGCCAAAATACATTTTAACTGTTTACTTTAATAATTAGCATTTCTTTTATTTAAAATGATTAGGTACATAAGTTAGTCAATACACAAAGACGAGAATAAACGGGCCACACCTTCGTCACTTCAGCCTTATTGCCCTTCGGTGACACATTTTCCTTTTACCTGATTGCCCATTATAGAAACAATTGCTATCGTATAATTTTATTGTTATTGACTTGAGCTATTTCTACTTTTTCGTATTTACCCAACGACATTTTTATAAACTACTTGATTGGTTGTTTATAAATAAAACTGACATAAGAAATTGGCAAAAAAAAAACAATATTTTTGACGGATCATTAATTAAAAATTTGAACTAGGCTAGAATAGCTCCTAGTCTGCGGTGAAAAAGTTAGGCGTCAAATTCGTCAGATTAGTCATCATATACCTACTATTTTAAACTGAGGGGCAATTCTCATAATTTTAAGAACATTCACAGTCTAATCTTAGTCTCAATCTGTCAAAAATACCTCTAACTTTCCTACATTTTAGACAAGTTTTTAACACTAAACACAAAAACAAACAAACAAACAGTTATCAAAAACTTGTAATTGTTTTATTTGTTTGTGTATTGGCTGGCTAATTACGGAAACTACGGAAATTGACCTTCTGATGTTTGTGTGAAAAGTGTTGGGCCAAAAATCACTATATAGTATAAAACAAAGTCGCTTTCTCTGTCCCTTTGAACGCTTAGGTCTTTAAAACTACGCAACAAATTTTGATGCGGTTTTTTAAATAGATATAGTGATTCAAGAGGAAGGTTTATATATATAATACATGCATGCATGTGATGTCGTAAATAAACACATTTTTTTGCGCTTACTTTTCAAACGCTAGCTGAACCCTACGAGATAGGTCAAAATAATGTACTACAGTATTGTACACCTTAAAAAGGTCTACAAAAAAGTCCGCGATGGTATATGTCTATCTCTTAGGGATAACCCACAATAATCATTTTTATCCTTTACTTTTTACGAGAAATAATGGCTTATTTACGAAGCGATTTTAAGCAATACAGCATTAATCCTTATCCAATTAAGTACCTTAAATACATTGTGCATTTAATATAGATAAATATGGCCCTTTACAGCATGTAATTTAAATGAATATTTTCGAAGATATTACAGATTTAAAATGCAGGGACATAGCGGTTGCTCCGGTACCGGCTGCGGCGGCGCGTGCTGGCATTCTTGAAATACCTGTACTTAGTATCAGTATTGCACCCGTGCGAAGCCGGGGCGGGTCGCTAGTATTATATAAATAAAAGTTTTGAATATTACGAAATCTGTAATCACATTTTGTTTTACATGTTATAATTATAAATAACTCTTAAGAGTACCTGTTATTAATAATTATCGTCATAATTTCACAAACTAATTCGACAACATATTCAACTGAATACGTAATAGAAACTCCATTCAAACTGTGTAACCGCCATTAATAAAATTAATTTATCTAAACGTTTCCCAGAACTGTTTAGGTAGTACTTAACTAGTTGATATGGCTACCATTTCAAACGTAAACCAAAATACGCTAATTTGTTGATATCAATAGATTTATCAACGAGTAATTTTGAGGCTCACCTAATCAAGGTTAATAACATAATATCATTGATTATATACTTAATTAATTTAGTGTGTTAGATTTCAATTACGTGTCTGGCGGAGATAAATCCATACGTACCTAAGTATTTTATGTAATTTGGAAATGGCTAATAGTATTGTTCAACGTATATTGGACAAGGGTTTTATATTTAGCCTTTTAACTTTCTTATAGTTTTTTGACATGACAGTGTATATTCTTGTAAGGAAATCTCAAAATTGCGTTATTACATAAAATGTGTTGCATGTGTTGGTAGATACTTCTTTATAATCGCTACTCACTACTAGTTTTTTTATTTCCGAATTATTTTAGGTTTCCCAATGTAAACAGCACGTTATGATAATAAAACAAAAGTAGATTTTTTTTTTTTTGATATGTGCTTCGTTGATTATTTTTTCTATTGCAAAATCTGACAGCTTTTGACCCCGATCGCCTGGTGGTAAGGTCTGTGATGGACAGAGCAACGTAATTGGCGAAGTATGGGTGAACTAAAAGGTACACCTCTGCCCTACCCTTCGAGGGCTAAAGGCGTTATAGTATGCAGAGTAGATTAAAATTGTTTTTTTTGTTCATTCATCCTCCATTTATAAAATTATTTGTTCCTATACCTATTAGTAATTATTAGCAGTGATTATACTCAAATGTCAAATTTCTCTCAGTGTGCAGTGTAAGTCAACAAAATACCGAATAATACGAAATCCATACACAAATTACGAATACAATCGGTGCAAATCTCTAAAACACACTTGGGATACTAAATTGGAGTGTAACAGATAAAATATTGTCATTTATATAACGTTTTGTAGAAGCACAAACAGCGAGACTGACACCCCGCCAAAGAATAAAAATCGTGTTTTAGTACAGTCCAACACAAAACTGTTAAGTTACTTTTATTTATTTTTTATGTTATGTTTTTCATGCTTGATTTTGAGCACCTGATTTTGATTACAAATGTTTAAGTGAAACATTTCTTCATTATGTTTTTGTTTAAGTTCTATTATTTTATAAGTTTGTTACTTTGAAAATTAAGTTTCAAGTTTGTGATAAGTAAAACAGGGAATTTCTGGCATTATTTGTAGATTCATAACAAAATGTTGTAGCGCTGTATTTTTATTAAATCAATTTTATGTAAAATAATTTGTTTAACTTATTAGACCTGGATACTTTCTACTTTGCTTCCTTTAGTCCACTACCTACACCTTACTTTAATAAATACAAAATATTCAACAGCGCATAATATGCTTGGAAATTGAATACCTAGCTACTTTATAAAGAGCAGAAATAAAACCGTCAAGTCGTAGGACAGACAGATCTAAGCACACATGACATGACATAACTGCCCAAAACTCTTCAATCAGGAGTAACAAAACCATTCTAATAACACGCTAACACTTCTCCCCACACCAGTACCTGTTGAACGTGCATCTTCTTTTTATTTCCCATACACCGCTCGCGTACTAAAAATCGAATAAATCAAAATAACCGATCACGGGACAAAAGCTCATTCACAATTTTAAAACCAGTTTTTTTTTTTTAATTCTCCTTTTTTTAATACGCATGAAAACCGCGACGGACGCAGCATCCGCGGCCTCTGTATAGATCTTTTGTGAACACAAAAGACAAAGTACTCGATAGACCGGTTTTTATTTTATTATAATGTTTTCTGAATCGCTATTTAGGTCACCAACGGCTAGTTTGCGTGTATCCGAATCAGTTTAGAGTGAATCCCGATGCGGGACGTTGTTTTTTATTGAAAAAGAAACTAATTCGGTTTTAAAATTAGTCCCATGTGCGAACTTTTTGGAGTGATATAGTTTTTGTCTGTGACAATTTTTTTTTTTTCATTTTGAGTGAACTTTTTTATTTTTATTGCGATAAGTATTAATAAAGTGAAGAAGTTGTAGTACTAATTTATCAACAATATTAAAAAGTGTTTGCAAAAAAAATACAAAATCGCAAACATCAGCACATCAAAATAATCATGTAAGTATAACTTATCGTCTATTTTTAGTCCAACTTGTTACGTAAAACTATAAATCGCTCAGTCCACTTCTTAGCTTTGTGGGTCAGCCCATCTGCCCCAAATGTGTCTTATAGGGAGACACGACAATCAATTTAGACTTATCATGTGTGACGTGGGCCATAAGTTGTTATATATGTTATGTATAGTAAAATTTGGGTGAAACCAATGTTATGGGCAAAAAGCCATTGTTCAATGACGATTGAAAAATATGTAGTTAAATAAAACAGTCCTATCAAATCGTATTTCAGAAAATTTAGTAGAATTTAATATGATTACAATTGAGAATTCTCATCAAAACGAGCTTTGGGAAATAAAAAGGAAACTGCTACGAGATTTGCTACAGCGTAGCGTAAAAAGTCCTTAAAACAGTCAGTCATAGGCATAGCATTTTTTTAGGCTCACGTAAAAAGTTAAAGAAAGTTTTAAAAAATTGCTTATAAAATAAAATTGCCCGCCATATTGCAATTCGAACAACAAAACAACTTAACAAAAAATCCGATTCAATAATGAGTACATACCGCCATTCGGGTATCGATTTTAAGATCCCCTTTCTCCTATTATTATTTTTTTTTCTACATAACAAAGCAAGAAAATATAAAGGAGGAGTTATGCAAGGGCGCGCGCCCCCTAGCCGTGGTGAGCTTGTGTGTGTCGGTGTGTGTGCGAATAGTGCACGCTGTGTGTGTGTGCAACTTTGAGACGATCGGCGGAGTCGAGTGAAATAAGGGGAGTGATTTGTTGTGCGAGTGTATGATTTTGATAGTTTTGGTTTGGCAAAAACTAGGGCTTATTTTTTTATAAGGGATTTTCTGGACAAGATTTTTTGGATTTAGGTTCGAGGTCGGTTCCAATTGCTTCATGAATCCTATGGCAGCTAATTTTCGGGCAACCAAAAGACTTTTTTCAATAGGTTTACTTTTGCCTCTGGGACAGTCAGGTAGGTTGTGGAGAAACACCTAAGCGTAAAATTCTGTAATTTGGCCATATCTATGTAGATCGAGAAGTCGTCACGTTACAGAAACTTAATAGGTAGTTGTTAATGAAAGTACGATAAGTGATATACGTATAACGTTCAACTAAAACTTTGAAACGCAGTTCACAAAATAAGTTACCAAATTTCACAATACAAGTTACCAAAATTTTTATAACAAGTAGAGACTTTCCCCTTTATTTATAAATGTTGCTTATAGTTAAGTTAATATCTTATTTCTGGTATTGTAATCTGTTCACTACTATCGCAAATCTTGATGACTGTATTAAAATGCTTAACCATTCCTAAAAACATCCAAACAGCGAAATTTTTAGGCAAAAAATTGCACCATGCAAATATCAAATCCAACAAGCACTCCTATAAGAAACGAGGGTCCGAAGAAAGCATCTCTTAGCATCTCCCCTCCTTGCACACACACACACGCCTACTGCGTTTGTGTTTTAAAAAATACGCAACACACACATAACTAGAGTTATCAATAGATTCATTAGACGTATTTCTTTGATAGCAGCGTGCTTTTAGCAAGCACTTAAACCACGACACTGGTGCTTATGAAAACTTGCTTTTACACGATTATGAACTTTATTACGTAACATTTTTGGAGTTTTTGAACTTTCGGGGTGGCACGAAAAAGTTAGCGTAGAAGTAATTGCGTCTTTGCTAGGCCGATTTTTTTTCTTCACCCCTTTCTGGAAGGGCCGAAGTGGGCTGCGTTGAGTTTGTTTGATGTCTTTTAAGAATGGCAGTTTATTATAAATGTATAGTATCGCTTAAGGTTTTTTTACGTTTTCGAGGCAAACAGAGGGCTTAGGATCGATACTGTGTAAAAATCTGAGGTGAAATCGCGTGGAGATTATGGCATGATTTTACGCAAAAGCTTACGTTTACGAAGTTTTTTTACAGTGCTCGAAAGCGAACTCAACGTGGATGATAATGTATCATTGCCAATTACCGCTACAAATATTACAACGAATGGTTCAAGATTGCAATGATGCAAACTGTGATCGTTGCTTTGTTTTTTACAGTCTGATTATGACAGTGCAACCTTGAACCATCCATTGTAAAAGTTGTAGAAGAAGAAACTGCAAAAGTGTTTGTCATCTGTGTCCGACCTACGTATGTAATGTATGTTTGTATGTCCACGATTTTCTCTAAAACTGATGAACCAATTTTGATAATTCTTTTATTAATGTGATCAACATACTTTTAGGAAGGTTTAAGTATATAATACATTGGGTAATTATTCTTACGTACGAAGTTATATGCATAAATGTACTGCATCTCCGGCATTTCTATGCGAATTTTGATTATTCTTCTAGTAGGTGTATTCAATTCTTCAATGCACTAGTTTTAATTGAATTTGTGTGGGGTATGTACAACTAAAAAGTGAGAAATATTTTTTTTTTCCAAAAAAAACAACCGACTTTAAAAAAATATTTTTCACTTTATTTTGTTTTTTTGCAAGTCGGTTGTTTTTTATTTGTAAAAATGTTTTTTAAGGTCCCCTCACCTAAAGTTACTTTTTCTAATGGTTTTGATTAGTATTGTTATTATTTCTAATTGTTGTTATTGGCTTAGGAATATAAACACAAAGTGGCGTCTTTAGATTTGCAACAACAGTGAAGTTACAGATACCCTTGCTGAAGTACAGCATCAAATAAATCACAATTTTCTCCACAAATCATATGACTGGCAAACTCATTGATATGTAGATACATATGTATATCGAAATAGGATAATAATAAAGGGTGTGTAGCCCATAACTGATCGATTTCAATAAGTGAGACCGCAACGACGCAGTCACGGCATTCAGGGGAGGGTAAGATTAACGATATTGCTTAACACACATAAATCTCAATATTTACGTGTTTATGTTATGTTAAGTATTTGTACATATAAGTTGATGTATATGCTACAGTAATGTAGACATCAAAGGGTGGCTTTATTCCGAATTATTGGGATTTCTAGGTTTATGTAGGTTCTAGGTGGTGAGTGAATGGCTAACTGTGAAATAATTTTGTTGAGGGCTAGCGGGGTAGTTGCATAACACACAATCGGTACGTAAATTAGATAATCCATAGACAAGTTTAGACGTGATTATAAAATTGGTTACTAAAAATACGTTACATACGATTGGTTATATACGATTTCGAAATTAGTCAGCGCCTGACGTAAGTCAGGCACTTGACAGGACTAAACTAATATTTATCTTCTGTCCTTTTCTTAATGAAACAGAAAGAAAAAAAATGCACTAAACTTTAGTTTGTAAACAACAGAATCGGGGCCAGTGTTATGCAACTAGGGTGCAGTAATAAACTGGATGTTTTATAACTTCAGTCGCTTCTTTGGGATCACGATCAAGAAACTGGCTGCCAAACGATGAGGTAAACTATCAATTGCAACTTAAAGTTTAATATTTTGCTCGATAAAAGTATTCTCTCCCTCTGCGTTGTTACATTTGTCTATTCTTCTAACAAAAGACAATCTTTCAAGAGATCCACGCTTGACCTCGACTTCGCCCTCGTGAAATTTCACCGTCTCCGCATTCACCTTCTCAGGGGTGGAATTTCGTAAAACCATTTCTTATTGGATGTCTACTCTTCACAAAGAACACACTCTCCAAATTTCATGTCTATAAGACCAGCGGTTTAGGCTGTGCATTGATATATCAGTCAGTCAGGACTTTATTTAATTTTTTTTCTGAATAATATCTATATACAGAGTGTCCCTGGAAGTATGGATCAAATCAAATAGGGGCGTGGGCAAAGTCATTTCCAAACTTTTTGATCCTGAGAATGTTGGTGAATTTTTTACGGTTCAAAAGTTATGACCAACTTTTGTTATTTTCAATCACTTTGCATAGTGCTCAAAGAACAAAATCATTGAAAAAAAACTTCCCGGAACTGTCAATTTAAGTTTTTTAGACAGCCCTGATAGTTTTTTAATAGTTTTTTTTTCTTCGAGCACTATTGAAAAAAATTGGTCACAACTTTTTAACCGTAAAATAATTCTTAATCATCAATCATTCTCAGGACCAAAAAGTTTGTAAATGACCTTGCACATGCCCCTATTCGATTTGATCCATTCTTTCAGGGACACCCTGTATATATACAACGTGTAACGTTAAATGCGCAAAACCTGACAATGGTTTGTTCATAATTGACTACTGAATCGATTTCAGTAACTTTTAATTTAGTTTTTTTTTTTAATTATGTATTTTGCCACACTATCCAACGATTGAGCCAAAGAAAATTAAGTCTTATTTTAAGGCAATAAGACTCAATTTTGAATGCATAAAGTAATGCTAGAATCAACACTATTTTCTTAATAATAATAGTTATCTTTTAAAAAAATTGTTTCGGTCTGGTAGTAGTTTCGGTATTATGCTTTTAACTCATTGCTCTAATTGGAGTGTATGAGGTTTTGCGCACTTAACGTTACACGTTGCATAACAAATATCTCCTGTAAAAGGCACGGGGCAGGTTGTCCCCCGGTTTATCGATGCATGTGATGCTCCGTCCAGCGCAGGCTGCCACCGACGACACGCTGAGACGACTTACTTGAGCCCCCTGATCTGGTAGCGGTGCAAGGTATGAGTTAAAAGCGGGTTCTGATGGAGCTCATGCGGCATTTCTATCACAGATATTCGAGGACGTGGACGCGTACTTTGTGTAAATTATTTCATCACCACTGCTCTCAAAAAAAGGCGAAAGAAAACATCGTGAGGAAACCGGCATGTCCTAGAACGAAAAATTCGAAGATATGTGACATATAACAACTCACACTCCGCCCCCGTGGTGGATTACGGCCCACTGCCTCGCACAGAGAGGAGGCCTGTGCCCCAGCACTGGGAACATCATAGGCTGATTATGTGATTGTTCATGTATGTGAGGATCGTGCTTGTGAACGCACCCAAATTCTTTGATAAAGAGGTTTAACGAAGAACCCACTGTGTGTGTGTGTAGGTTATCCAGTAACCATTCATTAAGTTCCGTGGTCGCCATTAAATGGGGACAGCGTCAATGGAGACAACGGGAATGGACCCTCTTCTGGACAGATAGTTTTTCAGGTTTCAAAAGATAATTAACCAGCTAAACTGTGAGCTACGGTCCGAAAAGAAGAAGTACTAAGGAAAATATTATTGCAAGTTATTTAATTATTGATATAATCTCTTTTTTATAATGATTATTATAATGATGTTTTTTATGTTTGTTTGCTACGTTTTCACACCAGAACGGCTGAATGAATTTGTATGAAATTCGGCACATGGTTGACCTGGAGAAAGACATAGGCTACTTTTCATCCTGGATCGCAGACGAAGTCTCGCGCATCAGCTATTTTATAGACCAAGGGAGTTTAACTTTAGCCCTATCAAATCACACTAGCCTAGTGGATGTTGACTAAAATAAAATTAATATAATATATTTATTTCCGCTTTTCACTTGCACCACGTCATAAAATATATCTAGTCCACCTACTTGGCAACTGATAAGTGGATGGCAGTCCGTGTGGGTGCAGGAAACATGTTATATATCTCCTGTGTTCGTATATTATAGTTATGTGGAAAACTATGAGGGGTAGGTATGTCAGTAGTTTGTATTAATAGAGCCTTGTACTTAGATGCTAAGAAATCTTACGTAACCTACACATAACGAAAGAAATATTGCGACTGTAAAGCGGTTTGCTAAGGGGGTTTAGCTACGAATAATATTTATTATTCCATGAAAGACCCGTGTGTTTTTATTTATTCAGTGGATCATCGCTTACAGTTATAATATGATATTTTTCCTTTCAAAAAGTTTTATAAGTATCCAAATCCAAAATTATATTGTAGCATTAGGCCATAAGGCCCTTACACGGCACGGTTTCATTACGATACAGCAGTGCTATTCTGTAAAAATCTCACCGTGAAAACTTAGGTGAAGTGAGTTGTCACTCCACCTGATGTTAGGTATTCCCGCTATTGATAACTCACTTCACGCTCACTTCGCCTAAGTTATCACGGTGAGATTTTTACGGAATCGACCGGCAGCAGTGCTATTCTGTAAAAATTTCACCGTGAAAACTTAGGTGAAGTGAGCTGTCACTCCACCTGATTTTAGGGATTCCCACTATTGATAACTCACTTCACGCTCACTTAACCTAAGTTATCACGGTGAGATTTTTACGGAATCAACCGGCAGTATATACCGCGCCGTAGAAAAAACGTGTGTGTCAACAAGCTTCCAAAGTGATCTATACAACACTGACGACGGTGCCTACACACGGCGAATAAACCGTAGTTTTTCACGGCATAAAAATCGTGTGTACAAAACAGGCCTTATGCTTTGATTAAAAAATTTCTTGCTCGTTACTATAGGAGACTACTACGCTTTAAAATGGACAACAAATGGGTTAGCTTCAACATCCATACTTAATTCATAGTAATATTATTAATGCGAAAGTGTGTGTGTCTGTCTGTCTGTTTGTTACCTCTTCACGCTTAAACCGCTGAACCGATTTAGATGAAATTTGGTATAGAGACAGTTTGAGTCCCAGGAAAGGACATACAATAGTTTTTATTCCGATATTCCGATTTATTCCCACGAGATCGAAACTTATGCGGGTGAAATCGTGGGGCGCAGCTAGTTCTGAATAAATGACAAATGACCAATTCTTTAACAATTTTAAAGTATCTGTAAATAATATATACGGAGAAAGTTCAAAGAATAAATTCTTTAAGTTATGAGATGTAATCAAAATCAACCTATATCCTAAAGCAATCGACACATGGTAATCATATTAGATCGTAATTGGAATTGCAATTAGCGCCGTGAAGGTGGTAGCGAGCAGCATTTCCGGCGGAAGTGACGCCCGCCCTTCGGTCGCGGGGAACACGCCCGCCTAAGACGGTCCGCCCGCCCTGAAAACCTGACTGATGTTTATATTATATTGATGAAAGATTAAGGGCCTAGAAATCTTTATTTTTCTTTCCTATCCTTACGAACTACCTATGTGAGCTAAAGCCGTGTTAAAAATATTACCGAGTCAGCAATTTAAATTATATTGTTGTTTTTTTTTTTGTGTTATTAATTTATGTGATTTTTTGTTATGATCCAATGACATTAATATTTTTTTTTATTACGTTTGAATTGATGTACTTAAGTTTGTATTACTTTTGCATGCCGTAAGGTAGAGTGTGTTGGAACTAATATTTATTAAAATATCGACATATTATTTTGTATACCCACATTCTTCGCAAAATAAATGATTTCTGATTTCAGGGTGCGCCAAATGTACATTTTATACAATTTGTTGATAAAATTGTGTAAGACGATTGATGTGTAATAGTTTTAATTTTTAATTTTCTTGCCCCAGTAACATGTAGGATAAACCATTTATTTGGCGCACACAAAAGTCAGCACAACACACAAAAGTTCAATACTAGGTGAGAAGATAACCAATTACCTACATGTATATATATAATATAATAAATAATAAAAAAAAGGTGTCGGTGTAGGTATTGCGATTCATAATCAGCTTATAATGTTACCACTGCTGGCACACAGGCCAGCTCCTCTCTCTGTGAGAGGGAGTGGGCTGTAATCCACCACGCGAGCCCAGTGCGGGTTGGTAGATGTCACATGTCTTTGAATTGTTGTTACTAGGACATGCCGGTTTCCTCATGATGTTTTCCTTCACCGTTTTGAGGGCAGTGGTGATGAAATAATTTACCCAACGGCCATTACTACTGGATTACCACTGTGCACTGCGCTCATCGTTATTGGCAAAAAATAAATAAACTACTACTACCTACTCAAAGATACCAACTTCAACTTCTAGCTCCTGAGTGTGGAATCCTCAAGAAAGTACAAACCAGCACATCAAGCCACTACAATCTCTCAAATTTCTTGAATAGATTTTCAACTTTATGTCTAAAGCATAAGGTTCAAAGTTGATTGGGAAAATTTGACATCTCGGGTAGCTTGATGTGTTGGCGTCTGTATCTACGTGCTTATACTGGAAAAGGTACAAAAAGCGTTCCGTAGGTTCATCTATATGCGTAAACACGGCTATTACCCTTACCACTATCCGACTAAAATTCTACTGCCTCGGATATAACTCGTTAGAGGTAAGGCAAGCAAAAGACCAGCTCACCATAGCCTGCAAGACGCTCCATGGCACTATTGACGCGCCTGATATACATGCTGTGCTTGTTCACTTCTTTGTGCCAGAAAACTACTGCCGTGGCCGAAAGCACAAACTGTACCCAGTACCAAAAACCCAAAAATAATAACATTAACACACCTGCAAGACCGCAACAAATAGACGCCAATTTAAAAATAACACCAGAACCTAACATTACTCAGCGTCAGAAACAAACTCAAAATAACCTCAATGATACAGTATGCTCTGAAGACATAAGTATACTCGGCGATACATTATACAATAAAACCAGTTTAGACAATGACAATCAACCTGAACTGACACTACGTAATCTGAGCGAAATGATATCCATAAAATTAAAAGAAAATAATACATCAATAATACTGGAAATAAAATCTACTATTCAAACAGAAATTAATAAAGCCATATTAAAATTAAAGGAAGACATAAAACACGACACAGGCGCTTTGTTCTTACAAAACGAGCAACGAAAGACTGATATAGAGAAAATTAACATCCAAATAGTAAAACTGAATAAGCAAACTGAAGCACTTCAAAACGAAATAAAAATACTTAACTCTGAGACCCCTCCTCTAATACAGCATATACCTGAGAATAATGTTAAAAAAATTGTCTTATATGGGCTTACCGAAATCTACAAAGAGCCTGAAGAAGACTTACACGAAAGAATCAGAGCTATATTTTGGGATATCTTAGGAATAGACCTATTAGGCTACATTGAGGATACCCATAGGATCGGAAAATATTATAAAAACCGAAATCGACCAATGGTAATCGAACTTATGAGTAAAAGAATTACCAAATATATAATAGAAAATAGCCGCTATTTCCGAGGAACCGGGCTGTATACTTCTGAATTCTTAAACGAAGAAGCAAGGAATGAGAGAAAAAAATTGAGGGATAAAATGCTCGTAGCACGAAATAAAGGACAGCAAGCTGTAATCAGAAATAATAAACTATATATTGAAGGAGAACTCATAAGTTACAAAAACGAAACCATATCATACCCTCCACCCACAACTGTAAACGAACTAAACAATATAGATATACAATGTGCACCGTATAACGACTGTACATTTCGAGAAAGCGAGACAGGCAATAGATTTCGAAAACCAAGAGCAAGTTTTTAATATTCTATTCCAAAACATCCAAAGCCTATTTAATAAACAACACATAATGGAAGCATTTGCCAATGAAAATCAAGAATATCAGGCTATATGTATTACTGAAACATGGCTCTCAAAAGACAAATTAAGCATTATCGACTTTAGCGGCTACAGAGTCGCAGCATCTTACTGTCGAGAAAACCGTGGAGGCGGCGGAGTTTGTATCTTACTAGAAGAACACAGAGACTATATAGAAAGATGCGACATAACCGAGATGTCACTTGAATATATTTTAGAAGTTTGTGCAATTGAAATACCTAACGATAATCTACTATTAGTAACAATGTACTGGAACAGAAGAGAAGAAAATATATTTTATAACCAACTCAATCAAATACTAACGTACATAAACAATAAATACATGAAACTAAACACAGTCATCGGAGGTGACTTTAATATTGATATTCTGAAACATAGTTCCAAAGTTAACACTTTCTTAGACCTTATGTCCGAATACAAATACACACAGCACATAAAACATCCCACACACATAACAAAAACAGCGTCAACATGCCTTGACCTAATATTTACAAACTTTAAAAACATAGATTTATATACATCTGTAAAAGAACTAGGCTTTTCAGATCACTGTGGTACAACTATAAAATTTAAAATACCGCAACGACCGAAGCAAACCACTTGGTATACTGAAAAACGACTGTACAACAAGAATAACATTGAAAGTTTCAAATGTGCATTAAAATCAGTTAATTGGAGAGATATAATTAAAGAAACTAATGATGCAAATCAAAATTATAATGTTTTTAATAATTTATTAACTAATATACTAAACAAAACTATTCCAAAAATAAAAACTAAATTAAAAACACATTATAGAAAGTATTGGTTATCTAAAGGTATAAAGATATCATGCGTAAACAAAAGATTATTAAAAATTTTAAGTATTAAGTCTGACAATCCAACTATTAAAAAATACTACAGAAAATACGAAAAAATACTAAAACAGTCGGTGATAACATCGAAAAAACAGCATTACATTAAAAAAATTAAAATGTCTCAAAACAAAGTCAAAGCTATGTGGAATATAGTGAACGAACGTACTAACAAAAAAACACTTACAGATAAATATAATATACAGTTACAAATAAATAATACTTTAGTCTCAGATCCAAAACAAATAGTAAACAAATTCAATAACTTTTTTGCATCAATTGGCGAAGAAACCGGCCGTGAGGCCAAAGGCCAGCCAGTACTCAACCCTTCTGAAAACACTATATTCCTTAGGCCTTTAGACTATCGAGAAACGCATAGAATCATACAAAATCTAAAAAACAAGAAAAGTCACGGAATAGATGAACTAACCCCATCTCTGATTAGACAATGTGCAGATGAGCTTGCTGTACCCTTTTGTGTTTTGATAAATCAGTCCTTTGATGAAGGTATTTTTCCGGATCAACTTAAAAAAGCTATTATAAAACCATTATTTAAGAAAAACTCAAAAACCGATCCCAATAATTACCAGCCCATAGCTCTTCTACCTACGGCTTCAAAAATTTTCGAAAAAGCTATGTGTGACCGTGTATACAGTTTCTGCGAAAGATATCAAATCTTTGATGAAGGTCAAAACGGGTTTCGTAAACATCGATCAACAACCCTGGCTGTCTATAAATATATGCAAGAAGTTATCGATAGCTTAAATGATAAAAAATATGCGGTTGGTATACTTTTAGACATGACCAAGGCATATGACAAAGTACAGTTTAAAATTTTATTGGATAAACTATACGGAATAGGAATTCGTGGAACTGCACATAAGTGGTTTGCGTCCTACTTAAAAAATAGAGAGCAATATGTGGAAATAGAACATTTTAACTACGACCAAAATCAAATATTCCAAGTAAGGTCCGATAAGAAGATAATAAATGCATCAATCCCCCAAGGCAGCGTTATTGGATGTCTCCTATTCATCATTTACATCAATGACCTTCCCAAAATCATGAAAGAACCATGTGTGCTGTTCGCAGACGATATATCTCTACTAACTACATGCCACACTGATAATAACATTAACGAACAACTAAACACGATCTTAAATAAAACAAAAAAATGGATGGATGAGCACAACCTTGAGATTAATTATAAAAAAACCAAACTAATGACTTTCTACCCTCAACAAAAATCCCAATTACCACTTAATTTCACAACAAACGGCACAAAAATTGAAGTAGTTAACGACTTTTCGCTATTAGGACTAACAATAGACACACACATTTCGTGGAAGCCTCATATAAATAAAGTACGATCAAAACTCGCAAAATTCACCTACGCACTTCGAGAAGTCAAAAAAACTACCGACTTGCAAACTGCACTTACTACATACTACGCCTACGCTCATGCATGGCTCAGCTATGGCATTATAATGTGGGGAAATAGCACAGATGCGCCTACCCTTTTCATTCTTCAAAAGAAGTTAACTCGGATCATAGTCAACATAGAACAAACCGACAGCTGTAAACCCTTTTTTATAAAACATAAAATACTCACCTTACCGTCTATCTATATCCTGGAAATATGCAAATTCGTCAGGAAATACATGAACTTTTTCACAACCCGTGGCGATAAACATAAAGACCGATCTGTCAGATATAAAAATATGTTAATGTTACCCTCATCGCGCATGAAACTACATTCCAATAGTCCCTACGTAATGTCCATAAAAATATTTAATAAACTACCAGATGCAATAAAGGATGAAATCAGCGATACGATATTTATAAATAAGCTCAAGCAAATATTAATTAAAAAAGCATACTACACGATAAACGAATACATACATGACAAAATAATCTGTTGAACACAAGCAGACACCACACACAGTTACTCATATAGACACATTCATACATACACAAATAAATATTATATAATAAGAGAGGCATAATTATGTTTAATAACCTCACCAAATAATTATTATGTAGGTACAACAACCTTTATCAGGCTGATCTCAATAAAACAAAATGTTATTTAGTTATTTTAATGTTAATAACATATTTTAAATTTTATTGTTAATTTGTGTATTTTATTGTTAATTTGTGTTTAATTCTTTAGTTCTTGCTGTGCCCTACAGGGTCCATAATTGTACCTTAGCTTTAAGCCATTGTAACACCTATACTACATTATGGAATGCAAATAAATATATGAATATGAATATGAATATGAATACCACGTACTCTGGTCATCTCTTGGACTCTAATACAACAAACGATTTTGCGGACGGATGGTCCAAGATTTTGTCGGCATGTCAGAAATACTGTGAGAGGGATTTATGAAAGTATTGTTAACTTTTTACTTGATGATTTTATCTTTTATGTGTATATATACAAACTGTGTCTTTAATGTTTTAAATTAAAGTAATTAATAAACGATTCCGACACAATTTATCTAAATATGAGAACAATTGCAATTTTTTAAGTGTTTACAACAGAATCTCAACAAGAAAATTTACCTGAAATTAACTTGTTAACACAAACCATAGTCTATTCCTATTCATAAAACACCCACCCAGGCTTATAAGAAATACTCATCCCTCCTAAAGACCGATCTCTGTGTACTTGTACTTTCAAAGCGACTGGATACGTAACGTGGAGCAAGCGAACGTGTAAGACAAATTAGTTTGTGTCCACGGCCGACTACAGAATGGACTTGTATGGGATAGAGAAATGTGTGGAGTGGTTTGAGTTTACAGTTTTTTATTCTAGTATACTTTTTGATGATTGTATTCCATACTGAATGGATGAAATGGCGGCAGTTCACGGGGACAATCTGCGACTCACACATTCCCCTTAATCTTAAGGGGAAGATATATAAAACGATGATAAGACCTACTGTCTTGTATGGATCAGAATGTTGGGCCACAAAAGGGATGAATGAAAGGCAATTTACATGCAGCTGAGATGAGAATGCTAAGAGGGATGTGTGGTGTTACACAAATGGATAGAATAAGAAATGAGTACATAACAGGAAGTTTGAAAGTGGCACCGGTAACTTAAAAGTTGCGTGGAAATCGGTTGTCATGGTATGGGCATGTGTTACTAATGAGGAAAATGTCGTGAGTGAAGTTTTGAGTATGTATGTCGACGGCTATAAGAGTAGGGGAAGACCAAAGAAACTATGGATGGACTGTGTGAAAGATGATATGGTTAGAAAAGGGGGTGACTACTGAGATGACAAGTAATGGAAAAGTATGGAAGAAAAAGACATGTCGCGTCGTGTGATACTTCCTGGCCGCGCCACAGTGGAAAATTAAAGAAACATGTTTCTAAATAAACTGTACCTTTTATGTACTCTAAGGTACATGTAGTGAAAAAAATTGTACCTCAACGAATAATGAAATATAATGAAGTTTTGGTGGCGCGGCTGGGAAGTATACTGTATACTTCCTGGCCGCGCCACCACGGATTTTGTAAACTATTAGGCGTACCCGGACATAGTCTACGCTTAAGAATTGTACCAAAATTGTACTTTTCCGTACGCTTTAAAGAGATTCGAAAATTTTATTACTTTAGAAGTTATAGCCTAGTGTTGGTGGCGCGGCCAGGAAGTATACTTCCCAGCTGCGCCACCAAAACTTCATTATATTTCATTATTCGTTGAGGTACAATTTTTTTCACTACATGTACCTTAGAGTACATAAAGGGTACAATTTATTTAGAAACATGTTTCTTTAATTTTCCACTGTGGCGAGGCCAGGAAGTATCACACGTTGCGTCGATCCCAAATAGATCGGGATAAGAACAGCACCTTGATTGCGTAACCCACTATCAATCGGAATCTGAATTTTGAAGCAAATTGCTAATCCATTGCTTCATAATATGGAAAAGTTTTTTTACTCAACACGTAAATAACGCAATGAATGTTGTTGAACTGTCAAAATGAAACCGATTCTCATTGATAATGTGTTACGCAATTGCCGCGCAGGAGAATGAATCACAATCAGCTTATAATGTTCTCACTGTAACCTAACATACGGACCTAGTTCGGGTTCATAAATGTCAAATGACTTCGAACTTTTGGTTCTAGGACATGCCAGTTTGCTCATGATCTTTTTCTCCACCGTTTTGATAGTTTTTATTTAATTCGAGCATAAGGTTGTTGGTTTACCAATGTCATTTCAAAGATAATGTTAGATATTACTTTGACTTTAAAGAGAAATTTTGTGCAAAAACCCTAGGGAATGAATAAGTGGCAGTCGCTTTCAAACAGTTTCGTATTTCTACAACAAGTTTCAACAGAATTGACATAAGCTTTTCGGTAGCATAAGTCAATCCATTACATTCTTGATTTCTCCATCATCGTTATCGCTGTTAAAATATTAATTTGTCTTGACAAAATACATTGAATTGGCCCATTTCTTCTCCAGAACTCGTTCTTTCTCTTTGCGAGGAACGAGTTCTTTCAATGGGATTTAATTAATTGTTAAGAAGGATATCTCTGAAATTATTTACTGCATCTGTCGCCGGCTACGAGTGTATACCCAAAATAACCTCTGCCATTATTTTACCATTGATCTTTTCTGAACAAAACACAACCCCCTTTGTGGAGCTCAATAACTTTTTCAAATAAAATATTTTGATATCCTCGGGCACTCCACACCATTTCCTATTTGCCGTCCACGCTAATTATCATCAGAGGATCGCTGTAGGGTAAAATGCCGGCCGGACCACGTGACCGGACCTTTTATTAATCCATAAATTATTTATAGACTGAATTGTCACCCGCCATCTGCACGCCTTACAACTTACATACGGACACACACGGTCTTATGAGTACGCCATAAAATATAAATTCGCATGATTTATATGTAAAAGAAGTTGTTTTTCGTGTCCGTTCGTAACCTGCCATCGATGGGTAAATATTTTCAATGTTTGTTTACTTTCAGCGGATTTTTATACGGATGTCGCCAGTTACCGAACCGTGTAGTATTTATACTGTTGCCAAGGTTAGTTGTCTCTGAAAAAAAAAATAGGGATGTGGGTAGTCCACTTGGGCGAAATATTTTCAGAAACGATTTGTTACTGAACGTGATAAAAACTTTAGCAAGTTTGATATTTAGTGTTTTAAAGTAGTGACTTAAAATCACAGTAATACCTACTCAATATATAAATATTCTCCTGCAATCAATAAAACAAATCCATAACGAATTCGACGCCAATAAATCAGATTTTTATTATCTTCAGAACATTAACTTTATAATAATTCCATTTCTAAAACGCCACCGCAGCAACTTACACAACGCAACTTATAGGGGGAAGAATCGGTAAAAAATATAGCCCTATTCGAAATTACGCAATGAAACGTTCGCTGAGCGCGCGCGAATTCGCAAATCGTTGGCCCGCGCACCCCTAGTCTCCCCTTCGATATTTGAAAAATCAAAATGGCGTCTCCCGCGTCTTGTCTTTATCTTTTCCTTATGTAAATGACTTGGAATTATTCGATGTTTAATGAGGTTAAGAACTTTCTAGACAGCCATGGCGCCAAGCTCGAGGCGCTCGCTCGTTATGCGATGCTACTCGCTTCCTGGCTCGCGGATTTTTTCCTCTTTTATTGTGACAAGTCTTGAGCTCAAAACAGTTGCGGAAAAGTCTTTGTAAAATTTATTGTGTATTTCGATATCTTTCGTGAATAACTTGCGCTTACAGACAGAGGTGAAGAATTTTCTTGCTTTTTCTAAAGCCTTACTTAATACTTAGGTATTATAATCCATTGCTACTATAGGATCTCAATGGTTAATTGGTTATTGGTAAATCAAAATCGATATCGTAGAAGCTGAAAAAGAGAGCCATTGATTTATAAAATCGTAGGTGAAATACATACATAGTGTTAACGAAAATGTATCATCTAATTACAACAACAACAACCCAATAATAATACAACCTAGTTTTTATATAGATAACTGACTGTTAGCTTTTATACAAATATTACACTTTATCATACTTAACTCATTAAAAAAAAAATCTTATAGGTGATTATTACTCTCTTATGCCTATTCTTACCTGCCCTGTTAACTCAAATTTAACTCGGCACCAAGCGAGGAGTTTTGTCTCAAAAACAAATTTTCACAAGAAGTAGTTTTCAGTTTCCCTTCAATTTAAACTAGACGTATGTACTAACGTTAGGTAAACTTAACCCCAGTTTAATAATGTGTCTTACGGACGTACCCCTCGCACCCACTCCTGAGCAGAAACCATTGCCAAAACACCCGCGAATTTATTGCCGAGCGGAAGTCTTCGCTACTTCCTCGACGTCACAATGGCTCATCCGTTTCCGGTGTACACTTGAGAGTCAAATGTATTATTATTAGTTTCCTTATTATTATTAATTTGAACTACTTGTGGTGTATGTTAGTTAAATTATATTTAAATGTCTTGCTAATGTTATGTTTATGTATACGGTGTATGGTATTGATATGTGATACGAAGGAATAAAGAAAATGTGAGGAAAGTTTTGAGTGTGAATGTCGATGGCTGCAACAGGAAGTTTGAAAGTGACACCGGTAACTGAAAAGTTGTGTGGAAATCGGTTGTCATGGTACGGCCCAGTGGCGAAGGGTAAATTTATGACAGAGGTAAGCCAGAGCAAGAAAAAATGCCAATAAACCGTTTCATTATATTTCAATGATGTATTTACTATAGCGTGGTTATGTTCTGAATTTTCGAAGGGAAGCCGGCGGGAATCGAGTTGTATGGTACCTTCGCCACTGGTACGGGCATGTGTTACGGAGAAATGAGGTGAGAAGAATTTTGAGTATGGATAGGACCAAAGAAGCGATGGGTGGAGTGTGTGAAATAATGATACCACTAGAAAAGGGGTGACTACCGGGATGACAACTAATAAAGAAGTATGAAAAAAAAAGACATGTTGCCCCGACCGCAAATAAATGGCATATGAGGGCAAAAGAATGATAATAATTCGTCGGCTTATTGCAAGAACTCATTAAGAGCCTACACTACCTCAGCTAAAATTCACTCTTTATCTCGCTCGCACGATACTGCTCGCGGACTGAGTGAGAGCGAGACAGAATGCGGTGCTAGGCGGCAGGCAGCGCCAATAGTTTAGGTATTTATTTGTTTTTTACGGTGAAAATAATGGTAAATTAAAAAAAATAAATGACATAAGACCTGCTTTATAGTTAGTTCGGTTAGTATACAAAGTTTCATGACCTAATTTGAAGTATTTTTTGAATACCAGCGGTTTATTGTTCGGTTTGGAGGTAACTTTGGATTTTTTTTTTATCGAGAAAATTTTATGAAATCCTGTTTTCGTCTAATATAAAACCTAACATTAATCCTCAACTTTACCATATATTTATTTCAAAGTGAATGCTGCAGTATTTTCGACATAACGGAGGATCATGCTAAGCCATTTGAGGTAGTATAGGCCCTTAACTTCCGCTACAGGAACTGATGGACGCTGGTGATGGCGCCAAACAAGTAGCCGAATTCTGGGCCGAGTCCATTTAGATTGCTATCAACACGCTAAGAAGAAGACTGCAAAAAATCACTAAATACGTTTTTATATATAATGGACTCCTTTTGACACATTCTATAATATTAAGCAAATTGAAAACATTTAATTTTTCACCACCGTAATTATATTTAGGATAATATGGGCAAATCAACATAACCACTAACTAATTCGAAATACAATACCGTTTATCTCAGAATAGTGAATATTTCACATAATGACTTTTTGCAATAAGCCGACGATTATGAATCTTAAGCTTGTTATAAAAGTCACCTAGATTGTCGCGAGCGTGAAGTTATGGTAGCAAATATGTTGATGTACTGCTAAATATATTTTTATAATCAAATAGCCTGATATTATTATTATATTTTAAAATTAATTGATTTAATTAATTACAAGTATGTATTACCTATATAGTTAATTTTAGTAAAAACTTAAACCAAAATGCAAATTAATGTTTATTGAAAGACCCTATATATAAAATTAAACTACTGAAATCAATTTTATTACTGATTGTGAAATAACTAAAAATACTTTTATAATGTCTATGGAAATGGCAACTCTTCAGGGCCATACGCGGACGAATACTCGTTTCCGCCCAGTTACAGGCCGAATATAAACTGTTCCTATATCCGTTCGACATATAACGTAGATAATAATAGAACAAGGGTAAGTAGAATCTAAATAAGTTAACTGACCGAAAAGGTTTTCCGGAATAAAAATATATAATGTGTTGCTGAAATTTGGGATCACGAAATAATATATTTTTTACGATCTTGATGAAGAGGTGAACGACCAGGCTAGAATTGAAATTCATTTAACTAAGTAAGTATAGGAATTTTTTCATGAAAAGACGGTTTAGGTTTAAAACGCCACGCTGGCCAGTGCGTCTTGGCGAGTTTTTCATCAGAGCCTCATTCATCATCCAGCAGGGGCAGCGCAGGTTGACTTGGGTAACTAGATGGTATGCCACCTTCTTGTGCCAATCTCCACGGAGTAAGGCCAGTGGGGATTGGCACAAGAAAAAAGAGAGAATAGAATCCCCGCGTGGGGATTGGCACAAGAAAAGAGAGAGGGAAGAATAACTGCGTGGGGATCGGCACATGAAAAGAGAGAGAGAAGAATCCCCGCCAAGAAAATCGAGAGAGAAGAATCCCCGAGTAGGGATTGGTACAAGAAAAGTAAGAGAGAAGAATCCTTGCACGGTTATTGGAACAAGAAAAGAGAGATAGAAGAATCCCCGCGTCGGGATCGGCACAAGAAAAGAGAGAGAGAAGAATCCCCGCGTGGGGATTGGCACAAGAAAAGAAAGATAGAAGAATCCCCGCGTCGGGATCGGCACAAGAAAAGAGAGAGAGAAGAATCCCCGCGTGGGGATTGGCACAAGAAAAGAGAGAGAGAAGAATCCCCGCGTGGGGATTGGCACAAGAAAAGAGAGAGAGAAGAATCCCCGCGTGGGGATTGGCACAAGAAAAGAGAGAGAGAAGAATTCCCGTCACAGTGTAGGTACGCACGGCTACACATCAAGCTATACAAAACCAGTATAAGCTGACTTCTGATTGTACGAAAAACCTATACAGTGCGAGGTCAGCTAAAACTGGAAATGTATAGCTTGATTTGTAGCCGTGTGTACAGTTCAAAAACTTGAAACTAGAATTTTAAATCATAATGGGCCATCACAGCTGAAGTGTAAAAATGTCAACTAACTTTTGGAAGATACCGTATAAGCAAAGAAAAAGTATCAGCTCGTATCGTAACACTTCCCCTCATCCTCTGTCAATTCAAAGCCTTATATGGTTTTCAATTAAATTTTACTTTAAATTGCACGTGAATCGTCGCATGGCTGCATGCATGCTGGACATTGCTGGATGTCCTCCCACTGTATCAATATCTCCCACATAAAGTAGAATGTTCCATTCCACACCGTAATGCACGTGTTTGTTAAGTAAATAAAATAAAAACATACCTACAACGTTTATTTTTATTCACTCAATTATGTCTATCAAAAGTATTGTTAGAGGCGGGAGGTATCACTTTTTGTTTATCTTTAGAGTTCCGTACCCAAAGAATGCTAACGGGACCATATTACTAAGCCTCCGCTGTCCGTCCATCTGTCCGTCCATCCGTTCATGTCTGTGAGCGGGCTGTATCTCGTGAACCGTAACTTTCATACTTACTAAACACAAAATGATTCAATACGGAACATGTAGATTAACGTTCATTCCTATATAATTTTGTCGGTGCAGTGTGAATATGGAATGAAACAAAAATGAAGTTTCACTCAGTGAAGCGTCTGATATCAGATGGCCAATTTTCGTAATTTAAAACGTTCAAAATCTAGTCGCAGTCTCATCTAGGCGTCAAACAAATGTCAAAAACTTGTCAAAATGTATGGAAAATTAGAGGTATTTTACAATAGATCTCGACAAAATAACTTTTTACTAATTCAACATTTTGGGATTCAACATTTTGCAAATTCAACATTGTGGTCCGGATGGGAAATTCAACTTTTTACAAATTCAACATTTTGGGATTCAACATTTTGCGAATTCAACATTTTGCGAATTCTACATTTTGCAAATTCAACATTTTAGTCCAGAAGGAATTTTGAGACTGAGATCAGAGGGGCAATTCTCGTAATTTTTCAAAAATACTTCTTTCCCTACATTTTGACAAGTTTTTGACATTTGTGTGTCGCCGAGATGAGACTGCGACTAGATTTTGAACGTTTTAAATTAGCAGAATTGGGTATGTAAAATTTTTTTCAGGTATTTTTTTTATATTTTTAATTTATAGATTTAGTTATTATAAGCAACTAATTTCAAAATTTTGGTTTTCTAAGCAGCCATTAATTTTAAATAAATTTTCTAAATTCTGCTTCAAAAGTAGGCTGAAGAGTTCAATATCTATGCCACGTATTACACAATAATAAAAATCCTAAATTTGACGTTTTTTGCTTGACATCAAAAACTTCAAGCATGACACTAGACAGTTTTAGAGGTGGGAATGATCGACATAATCGATTGAACATTTACTTAATACAGTTATTAATTTTGTATAGGGATAAGTGGAAGGAGGGAAGGGAGACAAAGGCCTCCCTTCCCTCCTTCCACATGCAGTGGGACAGAAATGACTGATAATTAATCATTAAATTAAATAATAGGTATTATTAATATGTCATTATCAAAATCAAACCAAGAACAAGTAGCTACAGTACCTAGTTATATTTGTAAGTTTCCAACACCATTTGTGGTTACAAAATACATAGTTCGAATGATTTTATACTTAATATTATTATTTAAAGGGAATGCATTTTATTTAAGCTATCATTATAATGATTGATTAACGATAATTCAGAATTCGGGATTTAGATTTTTTGTGTGAATAGATTTTCAATCTTTGATTTGAATCCCGTCCCGTCCCGTCGTTGTACCCTGTGTTCACGAATAATAAATGAATTTTGAATTTGAATCGATTCAAAGGCCGAAATTTTCGCACGACTGCATTACATATATTATTATGGTCATCCCTATAGTTGACATTATATGACTTTAACTTTTTAACATATGATGAGAGGAGGCACAGAAAGTATTCTCAATCTGCTTACTTGGGACGTCATTTGGAGGTCAAATGAAAGTCAAGTGGTATTAAGTGTTTATGTTAAAATAAACTCCATCTTATAATTTTAAGCGCTAAAAATAGAAAAATTAAGTTAAGAAACCTTAAATCTCGAAATGGTTTGGGAATCAGCGTAGGATTTTTTTTCTTTACATACCGAATTGGCCTACAGACTGTGAACGTTCATAAAATTACGAGAATTGCCCCTCAGCTCTAGGCGGAACAGATCGCTGTTGACGATACTACCATCCGTTGTCCAACCTCATTTTTATAATGTGTGCTATTAGTAATAGGTAATCTGCCTTTAATCATCCCACTGCTGGTTCTCAGGCCTCCTTTCGGTGATCTTCGAATGTTTGGTTCTAGGACATGCCGGTTTCCACAAGATGTTTTTCTTCACCGAAATAATTTACACAAAGTAAAGGCGCCTGTCTGGATTCGAACCTGCGACCTACAACTCGTAAGTCGCTGTCGTTACTACTGAGCCACCGCTAATCTGCTTGTGCTATAACCTAATATAAAATGATTGTATCTATTTTCTACGTTCCCAAAGTACAATAATCGATTCGCCCAGAATTTTCAAGTAACGTCGAAGTCAAATACTTGAAGTTGTAATTTATATCAGTACAAACAGCTTGTTTAGACAATGGCGCATTGTCCGTCCAAGACAAACTATAAATCTATCGGGCTTTGGGGTGAGCAGTGTTCAATAATTCGACAAGTTGCTAACTTCCCGAACACCGGACTTACGGACCAAGAAAATATAGAACTCGCTTACTGACCAGTTTTTTAAGTGATGGGCAAAGGAAACTATCGATATCGATATTATTTTCGAGCATCACATAGCCTACACGAGTGGCGATACACCCTGCTGAATACTGTTAGGTATTTTTACTATAAAATGAAATGTTCTCACAACAGTTTGTGTATGCTGGAGAACAAAAAATATGTGTATTGGTAAATCTCTATAAACCAATAAAATATTAACATTAGGCGATAGAATAGAATAGAATATTGTTTGTTATGTACACCAGAAATATTACAGATATGAGTTTAGAAATTTTAGAAGAAGAACACAATGCACGGTGTTATCGTTTAGATTTAACGCTTGTCCAAAAATTTACTAAAAAAAAACGAATGCAAAACTGTAATACAGTTTTTAACTGCAAAAAGCTGGTGAAGCTGAATCTAGAGACCTTACACTACACTACACTAGCGTCTCTTGGGGCGAATTCAAGCGCGATAGCGCTCATTTATCGACAGCCACACTTTTCCTCGTCGTCACGGCACTAAAATATCGGGTGCGGTGTTTGCGAGGCAAGTCTGAGCATTTAAGCTGAAACAGTAGCTTACTTATTACCTGAGATGGCACAACTTGCTCCAACAGATCCGCGCTACGTTCTCATAGAGCCGCTCATGAATATTTTAAAGGAATTGCTGTTAGATTTAAGTTGGTTCGCAAAGCTTTGTTCTACTTAGATTCTAGAAAATTATTGGAATTATAAAGGATTTTATATCTAAACTAATATTATAAAGATAAAAGATTTGATTTTTAGTACGTTTGTTTGTTACGGTTTCACGCTAAAACGACTGAACGGATTTGGATGATATTTGGCATATGGGTAGACCATGGCTTGAATTAGGATATAGAATAATTTTTGTCCCTATATTCTCACGGGATCGAGGCTTATGCGAGACGAATGTGGTGGCTTCGTTTTTAAATAAAGAAAATATTGGTTTCGAGAATCTGTTAACGAATAGGCAAAGTAGAATTTGTTACGTTGATCTGGCTTTATTCCTAATAAGAAAACCTGTTGCTCTTCAAACTAACTCACCTTTAATAACTTATCTGAAAAAATGAAGAGGGTATTCTCAATCTTATACGGCAGGTCCTGCTGTCTGCCGTGTGTGTGGTGTACTGTCTTGCTCGAGTTACATAATGTCAGTTTTTAAAAGAATACTTATACGTTATAAATTAGATTTAGCAATAGCAATCAGCCTATAATGTTCCTACTGCTGAGACACAGACCTCATCACTGTGAGGCCCACCACGCAGGCCCAATACGGGTTGTTGAATGTAACATGTCTTCGAATTTTTTGGTTCTATTACATGCCGGTTTCGTCACGATGTTTTCCTTCCCCGTTTTGAGAGCAGTGGTGATGAAATTAAATACTTAAAGTGTTTGCCTGGGTTCGAACTCACTGGCGCCACTGGACTACCACTGCTCCTAAACATTAGAATTTGTCCAGAACTCCAGTTTGTACCACATTGTTGCCAAATGACACTTACCGCTCTCTACCTAACGAGCGTATCGCACTTAGTAAGCCTGGCTCGCGCGGCTCTATCTCCTAAACAATACATCGAAGTATTAATAACTTAAGACTTCGCAACTTAACTAACAGCTGACGCTCTTTCCTTCGTTCTACCTAAATTATATTACATTTTACGGGAATTTAGGCCATTTTGAATGTAATATTGGGGTTTTTTTTAATGACTAAGTAATCAATTTTGGAGTAATAGTAACGAAGAGTTTTTGTCCGTCCGTCTGGCGTTCCGGATTGGCGCAAAAATGGCTGAAATTTGGCATAGATTGTTTATAAACTGAATTAACACATAGGGTACTTTTAATACCTAGGTAGTGAATATTTTCCGACCTTGACGCGGGCGAAGCTGCGGGCAAAAACTAGTTACATGATAGTATCATGAGCTCGGCCTACGTCCACTCGTCCAGTGGAAAATGGAAAGTTACACATACCACTGCAAATAAGTGTCTGTATTTCATTTTAGTGGTTGTATCGTAGAGAGCAGCGGGTTTAAAGGGGCCCGTGGCTAAATAATAACAGCCGCACAGGTCGATCCCTCAGGTTAATAAGCTACGCTTGCCGCGGTTGGTCTGTGGATGAGTGAACATCTTTACATAACGAGACCCTCCGTGCTTCGAAAAGCACGTTAAGCCGTTGGTCCCGGCTGTCATTCGTGGATCTTTGACAATCGTTACGGGTAGTCAGGAGCCCGAAAGTCGACAACCAGTCTTACCAAGGGGTATCGTATTACCCAGTAACTGGGTTGTGGAGGTCAGATAGGCAGTCGCTCCATGTAAAACACTGGTATTCAGCTGCATCCGGTTAGACTGGAAGCCGACCCCAACATAGTTGGGAAAAGGCAGATGATGGCCCCGATTCTGTTGTTCACAAATTAAACTAAATTTAAGTTCAGTGCATCTTTTGCTTTCTATTTCATTATGAAAAGGACAGAAGATAAATATTAGTTTAGTCCTGTCAAATTAGATAATCCATAGACAAGTTAAGACGTGATTAAAAAATTGGCTACTAAAAATACGTGAATTTACGTCAGGCGCTGACTAATTTGACAGGACTAAACTAATATTTATCTTCTGCCCTTTTCTTAGAGAAATAGAAAGAAAAAGATGCACTGAACTTAAATTTAGTTTAGTTTGTGAATATCAGAATCGGGGCCGATGATGATGATCATAAAGAGCAGCGGAGGCCCACTGAAAACAGCCGCTACTTACGAGTTGTACCTAGGTCGTAGGTTCGAACCCTGACAAGCGCTTTACTTTGTGTAAATTATTTCATCACTATCTACGAGCAGCGGAGGCCCACTGAAAACAGCCGCTACTTACGAGTTGTACCTAGGTCGTAGGTTCGAACCCTGACAAGCGCTTTACTTTGTGTAAATTATTTCATCACTATCTACGAGCAGCGGAGGCCCACTGAAAACAGCCGCTACTTACGAGTTGTACCTAGGTCGTAGGTTCGAACCCTGACAAGCGCTTTACTTTGTGTAAATTATTTCATCACTATCTACTGATCTCAAAACGGTGAAGGAGAACATCGTGAGGAATCCGACATGTCTTAGAACCAAAAATTCGAAAATACGTGACATCCCGCACTGTGGGCCCTGGGCTATCTTTAACCTATTGGAGATCCTGGACACATATGGATCACGGGGCCCCTGTGTAGATAAGAGACAATAAGAGAAACATACTAATATCATAACTGGGAGACTAGATAGGTAGTTATTATAAATCGCACTTATTTTGTCCTTGAATCGGGTACTAATAATGCGTAGAATGGAACAACGGCTGCAAAGAATGTTTTTTATGAGAGCAGGCCGGAGCCCAGGGCTCCGATCATGGGGCCCTGGGCACTTGCCCAGAGTGCCCAATGGAAAAGAGGGGGCCCGCGTGGTGGATTACGGCCCACTCCCTCTCACTGAGAAGAGGCCTGTGTTCCGGCAGTGAAAACATTGTAGGCTGATAATGCTGGTTTCGTAGTGCAGATGTTCTTGCACAGAGAGCATGACAAAAGGTGAGCCATCGATTGAGATGCAGCTCCACAATCGCATTCTGGATCATTGGAGTAGGTATATACGGTGACTGATAATTAGTGACCGATACTTAAACACGTGATAACAAACAACTTTTACTATGGGACCAAACCTGAAATTGTGAAAAAAAATCTGCTTTTCAGTCATTTATGTTCACTTAACTGGACAAAATGTAGGTACTGAACAGCAGATTTAATAGTAAAAGTTGTTTGTTATCATGACTATAATCACGTGTTTAGGTATCGGTCACTAATTACCAGTCACCCTATGTATAAGTCACGTATACCTACGAGTAAATGACGACGGCCATTTAGCAGGCTAAAGTCTCGTTCGTTACCAGAGTTAACCAGACAAATCGCTCCAACAACTAAAAACGGCCATGCACACCCATCGAACCAAGAAAGAGCTGTTAATCTGTCAATCCTTTCGGTGTCCGGGCCTGGTGAGATTTCCCGTGTCGAGTAAAATTAAGCCGGAGGCTCCAGTCCAGTTTCAGCAACAGTTAATACAGATATTTCAAGGCACATACGACTATAAATCCATTTAAAACCATGTAAAGCCATTGAAGCAAGTCGTTCAAAGCATACGCAATCAGTATTAGGTATTCATGAACAATGCGCAGATAAATGGGCAGTCGATAGTTAGAGCGGGTCGCGGAGATTCCTAATCAAAGATGCGGGCTGCTCGCATCTTAGCAAATTGGTGAGGGAGACACCCTCGTGCGGGGTAGGGCTGTCCCGATTGGAACGCGAGTTTAATTGGTTATGCGCACTTTTTGGGTGCTCGGAATACTGCGTTTTTATAGCAGTATTTTTCTTAGACGGTACAAAACGTCACTGGAAGGACTTTGCAAATACTACAAATATACATATGCATAAACTCACGACTTCATCCCACAGGGGTTAGGCTGAAACTACAGAATGCCACTTGCTACGATCCTTACATAATACTTTTGCCCCGTTTACGTTCATACATGATACATCTGGGTCAAAATTACCTGTTGCTCTTAGGTAGGTACCATTTATATCATCAACTTTTTCTAGGAAACTAGACGTTATTCATGCAACAATACATCTTTATGTCATCACAATTGTAGGTACGGCTTATTAAGACCTATGTTTAGTCATAAATCAATATCAAGTCTTTTATTCAAATTAGGCTGAGAATCAGTACCTACTTTTCGAACGTAAAAATGATATATGACAATCCCCCAAAACGCCCGCCCTCCACCACTACATAGTGCTTTCGCTGGGAATGAGAAGTGGCGCAACATTATAGGTACCATTTTATTGAAACTCAATTAAGTCTTCTCGACATCCGTGTGTCACTAACGGGATGCAGCAGGAAACCAGCGTCAGGTATTGCACCTAGCATATGCTGAGCTGGACTCCCATTTGGTGCAACCATGAGACACACACCGCCTAGTAGTGATCGACCGTTAGATATGTATCGTATATAGGGTGACTGGTAATTAGTGACCGATACCTAAACACGTGATTGTACTCATGATAACAAACAACTTTTACTATGGGACCAAACCTGAAATTGTGAAAAAAAAATCTGCTGTTCAGTCATTTATGTTCGCCTAACTGGTCGAAATGTAGGTACTGAACAGCAATTTTTTTTTCGCGAATTCAGGTTTGGTCCCATAGTAAAAGTTGTTTGTTATCATGAGTACAATCACGTGTTTAGGTATCGGTCACTAATTACCAGTCACCCTATATGAGGTGTCTATGGGTCAATTTAACTTTTTAATCTTTTTTTTTCATCTTTTTGATTTTTTTTTTTTTTTTGGTACCTGTATTATGTCTTTTGTTGCACTGAATAAACGTTTTATCTATCTATCAACAAACTCTCCAACAGCATAGTGCCACCATAAGAAAGGCTTTTTGTGTAATTTTAGCATCTTCAGCATAGATTGTATGTTCGTTGATAAAGGTTTCCCGCCCATTTTTAGTGGCTACAGATTGATTGACAGACGGAACTTACTGACTAAAGATACACACACACATATCAACTCGGAAAGGGATCGTATCGCCTTTCGCCTCGCCGTCAAACAGGTCAACCTAACGTAAGCATGTAGCCAAAGCGGATCAGCAGCTCCAATACGTCGAGTCGGCTACGGCTAGGCAACGCTGCGCTTATGGCTCGCGGTTCGTAACTTTATCCCGAGACAAGGCGAATACGTTACGATTCCGATTAGTGTGCGTTGCAGTAGTTTCATACAAGAATAGTGAATGACTCGAGTTGATACCGAGTCGATCCCTTCCCGAGTTGATATGTGTGTTATGTCCTTTAACCACTATTATACTGATGCTCCCTTGAGATTAGAGTTTCACTTTGAAATAATTCCACCCTTTAGCTGTTAAAACCAGGATCCATTTTTGTATTTGTATGTGAATAAAATCGCGAGCTGTTGTTTTTTAAATATAACACGATACTTTTTTAGACGAATTAAAAACCAGAATCTCATCTGAGTTGTGTGTTTAATTAATGTATTATATTTCCAGGCTCATTGACGGGGCAGCCCTGCATCACCCAAGGAGTCCGGCGTCGTCTTGAGTGGTCACCAGCACCGCTAATGTTACTCAAAGAGCTTTCAGACGGTACATCACTATACACCCATAACGTCCCCTCCCTACGCGGTAATTAATTAATTTAACTGCGACTTGTTACTGATCGCCGGTGGGGAATTGTTTAATTTTAGTTTAATTGATTTAATACTTAAACGTTGTTAAAGCCTGTTGTTTTTTAATAAAATAAGATTATATTGATAATTATCACATACCTAGACTATTATTACTGTTCATTATTTTTTATCCTGTCCCTTCATATAGGTACCTCGTTTTCAATCTCATATCAGTGCAGTGCCTAAGTCAACAAATATCTATAAATAAATAACTAAATAACCTTTCGAAAAATACTTACATAAAAACTCCTATTACAAAGGAGATTCACTAGCATTGCAAATGCGTAAGAAAAAACGTCAAATTCATCGTTCTTCGCAAAAAAAAAAATTTAATCTAATAAGTAGGTTAATAGGATAAAATTTTAACCAAGCGCAAAATGTTTCGTCGTTTATCAAAAATAAAATCTGTTGTTTCATAGAAAAGTGCAAAACCTAGGCGGTCAAAATGTATGGAACAACTAATTTTTTTTTTTAACCGACTTCAAAAAAGGAGGTTGTTATAATCGACGAAAAATTTCTACGTCAGGGTGTCTAGAAACATATGCTGAATTAATGGTTACAGTTTGCGCACTGCTCAAGCGCTACTTCATTTTCTAATGTTTTGAGCACCAAACTAAACTTTGTAACTTTACCTATAAGAAGAAAGAGTTTCAAGTATATCAGCTTGTCAATTAATAAGGTCATTCTCTTTTACAAAAGTTTAACTTAAGGCGCCGCCTAAAATCATGCTAAAGATAGCTTTCAGCGTTATTGTAGACGTAAGTAGATGATCTGGTTTGGTCTGTCCAATTTTTATTAAAAGAAAGAAAGAAGGGGGGCTGTTCATTTATTACGTGAGATGATTTGAGGAGGAGTCCAAACAACTCTTATATTTTCTTACATGGGGGTGGGAGATTCTTACATAAGATCACAAAACTAAGCAAAATTTATAAGTCTTTTTAAATATGCTACTTTTTCCTTAAAATTTTGGTAGATACTGATCTTACATGAGATTCAAAGGGGTGGGAGAGGAGATTCATTCAAGTCTTATTTTTTCTTACGTAGGGGGGAGAGTGAGTCTTCTGACCCAATTTTAACCAATTTCTATTGGTTAAAATTGTCTTACGTAATAAATGAACAGCCCCGAAGAAGAAAGAAAATAGATAGGTACCTACTTACGTTCATTTGCGGCAAACATGACGCAGAGAAAAAAACACAAAAAAGAACGAGTTATACCTAGTTCGCTATGGTGAACAGTACAATCATTATCAAATAAGTACATACGCCAACAAGCTACATCACGCCTGTATTTTCCAAAGTGTTAGCAGAAGCGAACCTATAGTACACTCACATTACGCCAGTTATATTTAAAACAGTTAAATATAAAAAGAAAAAGTCCTCAACTAAGCCGATGTGACATCTATTGGGGAATAGAGGCACCTGCAACCTTGGTACCAGCACCTATACTAGCGCCATCTGTTGATTGAAAAATTAAATTTTGCCATCTAGTGATGAAAAGCGTCACTATTTCACAAAACTTAGCAGTGACATCTAGTAGCCAATAGAAAAATTATTATAATATTTTTGCCAAGGCCATAGGACTCTCAACTGTAGCAAACCGGTACGGCTACGGATTGCTACGAAGACTGAAATATTGGTTACGTGTAGTGGCACGCACTGGAATTTTATTTCGTTGGGTCTAATTCTTTTACGGAATTCACTGTTTTGCATGTCATGTTCTACTAAAAAACGTCTATCAAAACATTTAAAAAACAAAATGAACCAAATCGGGTGGCACCAACGAACAGCATTTCGTTTCTATTATATAAAATAGATAATTTAATAGAGAGAGCATATCATAGCATAATCAGCCTATAATGTGCCCACTGCTGGGACACACGCCTCCTCTCTTCGAGAGGGTGAGGGCTCTAATCTACCCTAATGGTAGGTAGATGTCACATGTCTTTGAATTTTTGGTTCTAGGACATGCCGGTTTTCTCACGATATGTTCCTTCACCGTTTTGAGAGCAGTGGTGATGAAATGATTTACACAAAGTAAAGAGCCTGCCTGGATTCGAAACCACTACCTACAACTAGTAAGTCGAGCCCACCAATAGAAGAAGTTTGTATTAAAAACTCTTTCCACTAGCCACCTCAAAAGATTGTGACAGAAAATCAAATAGAAAAGAAACAAAAAAAGAAAGTTACTTCAAGAATGACTTTGATAGTAGATTTTCTTTTTTAATAAATTATAATTATTTCGACAGACTGAGTTTATTCGAGCTTTTTATTTAGTAACAATGTTCAGCAGAAAACTGATTTCGAAGCGAACGGTAAGTAAGTTATTTCAGTTTTTCTAAACGTAGCAGGCGTCGTTTTCTCAACCGCGCATTGGGGATATTTTTCCTATGCACATTTTTATTTGGTCTGAGATGCACATGTGTGCATCTGAAGCTATATACATACAACTCGAAGAAGAGTGAGCTTCTTGTATTTAAAGCACCTAGGCAGCAGCCGCGCAGTGTTCCGCCCATAAGTCTCAACGGTGTAGCATTAAAGGTTGTCAATAGTTTTAGGTACCTTGGCCACATTGTCACGAGCGACCTAAGGGATGACGTGGACATAGAGAGGGAGCGCAGGGCGTTGTCTGTGAGGAGCAATATGCTTGCCCGCAGGTTCGCTCGTTGTACAGTCGAGTTCATTAATATATTGGCAGTGACAAAGTTTCAAAATATTATTAAGCGTTATTTTAACGCTTAATAATATTTATTAAGCGATCAATAGTTATATACAAACTTAGACATAAATAAAATGTTAACATACATTTAAAGTTTCAAAATAATAAAAGCGTTAAAACGATGAACATTTTAACGTTTATAATATTTTGAAACTTTGTCACTGCCAATATATTAATGAACTCGACTGTACTACAGACGTCAAAGTTACCCTTTTTAAGGCGTTCTGTCAATCGTTTTACACGAGTGGCCCGTGGGTGTCGTACACGCGCCGAGCCTACAACGTCCTGCGTGTTCAATTTAATAATGCTTTTAGGATGCTGTTGGCACTGCCATGGCGTTGTAGTGCTTCGGGAATGTTCGCAGAGGCTCGCACAGATGGTTTCCATGCCATTATGCGAAAGAAAGGCCTCGGCCTCCTTACTACAGCGCCTGCATGGTAGTAATAACGGCATTCTAAAAATGATCGCCGCCAGAGCGGACTGTCCCTTTCAGAGACACTGGGTGGGGATAGTCCTAGGTCTGGATTCATAATTATGTTCTGAAAACTAACAATACTAACCTATTTACATAAGCATTATTGTTACTAACACCAAAATACTAACAAAAATATGGACCTAGTCTGAAATAAAGTTTAATTTATTTATTATTTATTTATATTCATTCTGGTATTGTGGTGTGGCCAGACTTTAATAATGAACAAGAAATCTGCCTAGCCTTTTCCCAACTATGTTGGGGTCGGCTTCCAGTCTAACGGGGGGTAATCGCGTAACACACTATGAGCTGTCAAAATGAAAGCCAATGCTACTGATTGTGTTATTTATGTTGTTAAGCAGACAAATTTTTCGAACATATATGAAGAAATGGATTAGCAATATCCTGCAAAATGATTTGAGATTGATAGTGTATTACGCGGTTAGGTAGGGTGTGGGTGCATCTGAATACCAGTATTTTACATGAAGCGACAAAGAATGAACAAAGATTCTAGATGCATGCAGCTTTTCGTGAAAGTAAGTATTAAAATATACATATACCTAAACAATAATACTGAAGCAAATCTACCTAAGCTACTTGTTTATTTTTGCTCGTTAGTATAAATACGGTTAAAGTTTATCTTATACAAAGTTGATACGACAGATGGGCTTTCCTTTAAACTGCCTATACTAGGTATCATTATCAAGCTCTCTACCAAAAATCAATTAAATTGAAACAGTAGTTTAGTCGCAAATGATTTTTTAAGTTTTTGCACCGTTTGAACACGATGTATTTTTCCTAACAGCTGATTATGTCTACAGGCATAGGTCATGCACCTTAAAACGATAAATCTACGATACGTTGTTGCCGCTCTTGCGCAAGTCATAAACCAATACGTAGTACATAAGAGAGTGACAATCCTATTGGCAAAACATCACGTGCGTAAAAGAAATAGAAATAGGTCAGTGTGTTGCTATTGTATCTTAGATCCTTGCGACACAGAATACCGAGAGTACAGAAGTCTACGCTCGGCGGTCGCGCTATGGTTGTCAACTTTGGCTTATGCACAAAAAACTATCGTGGTAGTGGCACTCGCATCTAGTTGTTTGATTTATTGATGATGATGAGAAACGAAAAAACCAATAATAACTAAAATATTTTAATTTTAATGTTATTGTTACATTACTTTGTCACAAAGTGCTACAAAGTCATGTTCGCTTTTACTTTACGGCGCGGGACTGGGGGCCGGGGCGCTTACCTACCTTCCTAACTATTGTGTTACGTTAATACAAACCATCGAAATACAAGCAAATACCTACTTACCTCTCTGAAACAACTGGTAGATTAAAAAACGACAATTCACCGTTTAATGTTGAATTTAAACAACCGTCCACTGAACAGTTATAATTTTTTTTTTTGCTCCATTTTTGCACTTCATAGACGCATGTCTCAAGCGGATCCCAACCAGTCCGAGATATCGTGTCCGTGAGCGGTGTCTATGTGTGCGTTGCTCAAGCGCACTTTGTATGTAGATTGACTTCTGTACTCTCTGTATTTTGTGCTTGCGATCAGTAAGTGGGGCCTCCAAAAAACTTGTTTTTTCAGTGCGCCGACGCTACCCTTCCGGAACGTAGGTACGTACGCGGAAGCTCCTGCGCCCTTATTGTTTTGTCGAACTTGTGCGCTGACAATAATTGTGAATTTATTTTGTTATTGTGATAGGACACTAAATAAGTTTAAGACAGTATTCCTTTTTTTATTGTGACAGGACAGGACACGTAACTTGGGATTATTATTATTTAGTGTTAGTGTTTTTTTTTTGTAATTGACTGTTTCTATTGTGATAGTTAAACTTTGGTTGTGTGTGTGTATAATTAAAGTGTTCAAAAATACCTCGTGTAACTGACACGGCGTCAGAATACACTGACATGATTTTAATCTACGGCGAATGCCGTGGAAACGCAACGTTAGCTCTACGAACTTACAGAGAAAGGTATTGTGATAGCCGCAATTGCCCTAGGAATGCCCGCACCATACAGTTGGCAGTACAAAGATTACGGGACAATAAACGTATAGTGCTGTAACAGGAGGGAGTGCCACCGCGGTAAATGCCCGCTGCTTGGGACGAAAGAATTTTAGACAATTTTTCCCGCAGCCCGACGAGTCTCCACAGAGCCGCCCGGCAGTTTAGATGTTGCCATAGAACTATCTACAAGGTTCTAAAACGTAAAAAACGCAAACCTTCTAAATATCGGAAGGTGCAAACTTTTTTATCGAGAGACTTGCCGATCAGCAACAGTTACTGCCAATGGCTACTAAATAAAACATCCGAAGACCGTCATTTCTTAACTAATTTAATATGGACCGATGAGAGTACTTTTACTCGGACCGATCTGGAATCGGCAAAATCTCCGGTACTGCAGTTTGGAAAATCCACAGTGTGTTTCGAGTTACTCTGCCCGCGCGCGACGTTGGACGTTGCCACTTTGTATAGTTATCCAAGGTCAGTCACCAGGCCCAAGTTTTTATGAAGTTTGGGTTTCTCCTTTATTTACAAAGGGTGGTTGCGTTTTATTCTGATTTGTAAGCTATTTAGTTTGTTTGAAACAAAAAAATTCTCATTTATGATGCTTTTTATTTTTATACCGTATCGAATTAATACTAAACACGTATAGTATACGTAGTGTAATTTAATGCCCCTCTGTCGTATCAACTCTGTATAGTTCCTCGAGTAGAGTAATAACTGAATGGCCAGTAAAAATGTTGGAATGGGCCGTTAAGTATATATTACGGTAGCTCATAAATATTGACGTTCCTAACCATTTTTTTTTCTCCTCTCCTACCGACTAAAACCCCACTGTTCCTTCTAGTACCATGAGTCGGGGGCCCGGGAGATAGGTTAGCCCGCCCGCCATGCTATCTTTTATATTTTATAATAAAGAATACGCGTCTCCGGCAGAAAAGCAAATATTGGAGGTCTCAGAAGAAGTCAAAGTCAAAGCATTTATTTCATACAGGCACATAAAAAGCACTTTTGAACGTCACGAAATGACGCTCTAGAACCACCAAACAATCTCAAATTAATTCTAACGAGGTGGCACGTTTCTAAACCCAACTCGAAATAACTAGGTAATGTTACAAACTGACATTTTCAGATCCTTGGGGTAAAGAAGTTCACATTCAGCGCACCTCAAAATAAGACATCGTGTAGACGATATCATCAGGTTAACCAGTGTCAATATGCAACGTAAGTTTTGTAAAATATACAAATTGTGAAACATTACATAAGTATTAACATCAAAATCAATATATTTCATTTCACAAAATCTACATGGGCACATAAAAAACGTCAGAAACTAGGTGCACGGTTCCAATTGGTTACAATGTTTTTAAATTAGTGTTACAGGTATGGGAGGACCGCAGATATAAATACACCTAGATAACGCAAGAGCAACTACTTCGCGTGCCAAAAATTGCACCAGCTTACGTACAAAAATCGTAAGTCGCCACTTTCGCGCTCAGTCCTGTGTACTGCTGGCTGGGTGAGGGTGAGTGAGATTGAGTGCTTGTGACGTCATAATAGACCGTAGTCAAAAAAATGGCACGCTTGGTTTTCATACAGATCGTGATACTTGCGTTATCTAGGTCTATCTATATCTGTGGAGAGGACAGTGTAGTTCTGTCAACAAGTAACAACAAAATAGAAGGTTTAGGCAGAAGTGTAGCTAAAGTACGCCCACATTTTCGCCAGTTATGTTAAAATATATCTCAAGGATCTGAGAATTTAAGCTAAAAAGGTGCTTGTCTAAGTATGAATAAGTAATACCGCTCCGTGAAGGACCCCTCGAACGAAGACTGGTTTATACCCTCTTATTGTTTTTAACACTTTTTAATTGAATCGAACAGTTGGCAACACAATTGGCTCTGGGTTCGATGCCCATTAGGAATTTCTCTGTAGCACCCTGGGCCCTATACCACAAAACTTTACAATCACACCTAAAAAGGTGAAGGTGGTAAGGTTTTGTCCGTTAAAATTGTGTGTGTGGCTAACTTGTAAATTGTAGAAAACATTGCATTTGCTCATACATATTTGTAACTAGCTTTTGCCAGCGACTTCGTCCGCGTGGAATAATGACTTCCGGAAATTGAGGCACTAACTCTCATAGAGTTTAACCGATGTGCTCTTTCTTCTGCCGATTCTTGAGAACGCGTATTTCTCATTCAACGCGTTTTTCAAGCCAATAGCGGGCGGACGCCGGCGTCCGCTTGGGGCTTGAATAACTAAAAATATATAACTACGTCTAATATATAAAATAATATATAATAAAACCTACTTCACTTAAAACTAAATACCTATAACTACTATAATTAATAATACCTATACCTATAATTAATAAAAGTACCTACGCTTTTACCTACTTAATATTAAAAAAAACTGAATATAAATTAACCAAAACTTACCTACTACTAACTACTACTAACCTATTACTACTGCTTGATGAGAGAGCACGGTCGATTATGAAAAACTGCTATAGGAAATATGTTTACTCTGTGGAGAATAACATCAGGTCAAACCCAAAAGCTTTCTGGTCCTTCGTTAAAACCAAAAATTCCAAATCCAGCTCTAGTATACCGTCCGAAATGACACTAAACGATTCAATAGCTACGACAGGTGACGATATTTGCCAGCTCTTTGCTACTCAATTCTCGTCTACGTTTTCTGTCACTAGGAGAATATCCCGAGCTACAACAAATACCCAAATATTCCCTCAGTTTATTCTCAGTAAAATTGCCTTTACTGAGAGGGAAGTGCTTAAAGCAATAAACAGAATCGATGTTACCAAAGGAGCTGGTCCGGATGGGTTGCCTCCACTTTTCATAAAAAAATGTTCGCGTAATTTAGCATATCCCCTCACCCTAATTATTAATAAATCGCTTGAATCATCTACATTTCCAACAGAATGGAAAAAGGCTAACGTAGTGCCAATATTAAAAAAAGGTGACTGTGCAGATGCTAAAAACTACAGACCAATTTCTATCTTGTCTATTTTCTCAAAAATCTTTGAATCAATGATTTGCCCAGTATTAACATCCCATGTAAAACCACAACTATCCACGAAACAGCATGGCTTCTGCACCAACAAATCAACTGTGACCAATTTGGTTTCATATGTTGACGAGATCTGTATGAGCGTGTACACTGGCCAACAGATCGACGCTCTGTATACGGATTTCAGTAGCGCATTCGATAGGGTCGACCATGAGATTCTTCTGCTGAAACTGCATGATTATGGTGTACACGGACCTTTACTGGAGTGGTTTAGATCATATTTGTACAAGCGAACACAAAGAGTGGTGGTAAATGGTTATCAATCCCGCGAATACGTTGCAACCTCTGGTGTGCCCCAGGGATCTCATACTGGGCCTATCCTCTTCATTGTGTTTATTAATGACATAGTAAACTGCATCAAACATAGCCAATGCTCGTTGTTCGCCGATGACCTTAAAATATACCGCAAAATAAAAACCCAAGAAGACATAACCCTGCTCCAGTCAGATCTGAACTCAATAGAGAATTGGTGTGTGGTAAATGGGATGGCTCTAAATGCCAGCAAATGTTATCACATAACATTTACGCGGAAAAAGCACACCCTGCTATCAACTTACTCCCTCAACGGAATATCACTGCAACAAGTTAAAAACATACGGGATCTAGGTGTAGTGCTTAGCAGCGATCTGTCATTTGCCACACATATCAATAACGTTATTAAAAAAGCAATGAAAATGGTTGGGTTCATCAATAGAGTTGGCAAAGAGTTTCAAGGAATCTTGGCCTTGAAAGTGCTCTATAACTCCTTTGTGCGCAGTCTCATAGAATATGCATCTCCAGTCTGGAGTCCGACTTACAATGTCCATAAGGATCGTCTTGAGCGCGTTCAAAGGAAATTTACCTGGTGCTTGCAGTTTAAAGACCACAAATGCCCTTACAGAGCCGATTACGCAGAACGGCTAAATTATTTTGAATTAGACTCATTGAAGCGACGAAGGGTCCTAAATGATGTGACAACACTATATAAAATTGTTAATGGGATGACTTCAACCCCAGATTTGCTTAATAAAATTAGTCTAGACGTACCTCGTCACTCTCATCTCCGGTCGAAGCGTACTATTGGAACGTTTGCAAATAAACCGTGTCGCACAAACCTGGGCCGCCATGCTCCCCTAAACAGGATGTTGACCTCCTACAACAAAGCTTATTCCATTGACAATAGCATTGACATATTCGCTGATAGTCTGCCAAAATTTAAAACTAAAATGATTAAAATCGACCTGTGCTTCGGCCCACTTCTACTATTTTAATTCAATAATATTTTTATTTTAAATATAATAATTTTTATCAATATAATCCAGAATAATCATATCCCATTATAATGTAATTAATAATCAATTGTTGACTTTTAATAGTAATGTTTTATTGTTGTTATTATTATTATTATTTTTTATGTAATTCCTTTCTTAGTTGTTAGTACTCAATTTAATTTTAATTTAATGTAACTACCTATAATATCATCATGTTTATATTTTTGATTTAACTTTTCCTTTAGTTATTTATTTTTGATAATTATTTCAATTTTATTGTAATTCAGATTCGTCCTTTTTTTTGTGAATGATGTGCATGCCTATAAGTAACTTATTTACACAGAATCCCATCGTAAACAACTTATTTACAAATAAGACATGTATAGACATACATGTCTTATTTGTAAATAAGTTGTTGGTGTGCCTAACAAATAAATAAATAAATAAATTACTACTTCACCTAAAAAGAAATCCTGTTTTCCCAACATTTCCCTTCACTGCTCTGCTCCTATTGATCGTAGCGTGATGAAAAGTATACTATAACCTGCCCAGGAGTATGAAGAACAATTGTACCAAGTTTCGTTGAAATCCGTCGAGTGGTTTTTGTTTCTATAACGAACATACAGACAGACAGACAGACAAAAATTTTACTGATCGCATTTTTGGCGTCAGTAACGATCACTAATCACCCGCTGATAGTTATTTTGGAAATATATTTCATGTACAGAATTGACCTCTCTACAGATTTATTATAAGTATAGATTTCTGTGTTCCGAAATTTTTTCTACAATTTAATATTTTTGTGGAATTGTAGTCTTGAAAGTTTTGTGGTTTAAGGCCCTGGAGTCTAGATTTGTGTCCGGCATAGCAATGGGTTCGCCCCTATTGCTCATGGTATATATAAATAACTGACGCTATGCTTACCTGGGTATATTACTTTTTTTTATTTTTCAGGAAAGTGTAATGAAACCTTTAATCCCTACCTTCCTAATAAAGTGTCTTTAATTTTCCTCACTGAAAATAAAAATGTTACCTCCAACCAACATTGTTATATAATCATTGATAGCAATCTAAATGTAAACTAATTGAAGTCGGCCCAGAATTCAGCTACGAATTTGGCGCCATCACCATCCATCGCTTTCTACCAGGCGAGATTAAGGCCAAAACCTGTCAATTTTGCAATAAAAAAAAAAATGATGTACTGTTATAAATGAATTTTAATTTTCAGCTCCAAAACGAAGAATATGTCGACAACAATAACGCAGCAGCAGCTGATCCGCAAAGTGCACACCACGTCTGCAGTGCGCAAGGAAGAGACAGTGAATGCACCGTCCTTCCCGGATTCAGTCACCAGCGGCGATGCCAAGTAATTAATAGAAATCATCATTTTAGAAAATCTATACTTCTAATATTATAAAGAGGAAAGGTTTGTATGTATGTTTGTAACGAATAGGCTCAAAAAGTACTGAACCGATTTTAAAAATTCTTTCACCATTTCAATGCTACGTTATCACTGATTAATATAGGCTTTTTAATTGCAGGAAAAAATAAATGTCCACCCGTGCGAAGCCGGGACAGGCCGCTAGTTATAAAATAAAATCAAATGCATCATCATAATTATGCCTGGCCTAGCCATTCCCCAACCAGTGTAACACACTATCAATGAGAATCCGAGACATTTTAAATGATATTGCTAATCCATTGTTTCATATGTTCGAAAAATTTGTCTACTCAACAACATAAACAATGCAATGTTGTTAAACTGTCAAAATGAAAGCCATAAGTATTAGTATGTTACGCAATTTCCCCGCAGCTTCTAGTCTAACCGGAAGCAGCAAAATACTAGTGACCTCCACAACACCACACCCCAGATACTGGGTAACACGATATACTCCTTGGAAAGACCAGTTGTTGACTTTATGATTGCCACAGATCTATGAAAGACAGCCGGGACAAACGGCTTAACGTGCTTTCCAAAACGCAGAAGGGTCTCTGTACCTATTATAGATGGTCACCCATCGCGTACCTCGTCAAGTGTTAGTTAGCCACGAGCGGCGAGCCCCTTAAAGACATGCATTCATGCCAATAATTTTTCTTGTAACTTTAAAGCTCTTTTGAAGCGGTTGGACTTCTCGTTCTTATGAAATGTATGCCCTTGCTACAGCGGTCTGAAAGGTACAGATATAACATATTGTAATCCTCAAAGGGAGAGGGAGGGAGAGAGGGCAGAGGTGTACCTCCCTATAGTACACCTACATTTCGTCAGTCACGTTTAAGTCCCACGAGAAAGTGGGCGAGCCTATTGCCATCAACCGTGCACAAATCCACCCTGTAGGCTGCTGCTAAAGAAAATTCCTGCTGCAGAAATCAATAACACTTTCCCGATTTCGGAATTTAACCTAGGACCCAGTGGCGAAGGTACCATACGACTCGATTCCCGCCGGCATCCCTTTGAAAATTCAGAAAACAACCACTCTATAGTCAATTCATCACTGAAAGATAATGAAACGGTTTATTGGCATCGTTTTCTTGCTCCGGCTTACCTCTGTCATAAATTCACCCTTCGCCACTGCTAGGACCTCATGCTCAGCAATAACGCTTGCGACCATGAGACCAAGGAAGCTATCCAGGAATAGAGGTAGAAAATGCTGATCTATGCGTGTTACTTTCCAGGTTGATCAAGAAAGAAGGTGACGCAGTGGCAATGGACGAAGTTGCCATGGAGATTGAGACGGACAAGACTGCTCTGCCGGTCATGTGCCCCGGACACGGCACCATCACCAAGTTCCTCGTCAAGCAGGGCCAAGCGGTCAAGTCGGGGCAACCACTCTTTCAGGTATCTCTATCTAGATTCCACGAACCGGAAGACGCAGCGTAGGCAGGCCTCCCGCTAGGTGGACCGACGACATCGTGAGAGTCGCGGGTAACCGATGGATGCAAGTAGCGGATTGTCGTTCGGCGTGGTGGTCTAAGGGGGAGGCCTTTGTTCAGCAGTGGACGTCTTCCGGCTGATGATGATGATGATCTATACTATACATATAGATTTCTAATCAAACGCCAGATAATTGACATCAAAGTGGCCAGTTGGACAAAACACCAATAACTTCATTATGGTGGACCTAATAGGTATTACACATAACTAGGAATGTAAACATAACTTCAACGAATCGAATCAAACTTTTGTTCGAAGGGTTTTGTCTCTGCTCAGCACCCTAATTGCGTAACACACGATCAATCACAATATCGTCGACCGTAGGTTCAATTGAGGTAAGGGACAAGATACCCAATGTCCCTTACCTCAATTGAACCTACGGTCGACGATATGTTTCATTTTGACAGTTCGCCAACATTCATTGCGTTATTTACGTTGTTAAGCAGACAAATTTTCCGAACATATGAAGCAATGGATTAGCAATATGTTTCAGATCATGATTCATCGTGCGTTACGCAACACCTTGCAACAACCATCACGTTAGTGCTGGTAAGCCTTAATTAGATGGTCATGATTATTCTGTAGGTAAAATAAAAAAGGCATGACAAACAGAAAACTTCACGACACGTATTTTTAGTTTTTGGGGTCCGTACCTCAAAAGGAAAAAACGGAACCCTTATAAGATCACTTCGTTGTCCGTCTGTCCAGACCTTTCTCAGAAACGCGTGGAGTTATCAAGTTGAAATTACATTATATTAATTAATCACACGTTTTTCTTGCCGTGAAAGACTAAAATTTATACGCCGTTTGTAGGCATGGTTCGTCATTGTTGTTTGGACCACTATGGAAGCTTGTTAACAGACGCTTTTTTCTACGGCGCGGCTTATACGCCGTACCGTAATGAAACCGTGCCGTGTACGCACGGCTACACATCAAGCTATACATAACCAGTATAAGCTGATTTCTGATCGTACGAAAAACCTATACAGTGCGAGGTCAGATAAAACTGGAAATGTATAGCTTGATGTGTAGCCGTGTGTACAAAGGGCCTAGTTCATTAAACTTTACAGATTGACATAACTGGCGTAGCTCCGGCCGCGGCAGCTAAACCTGCAGCTGCAGCTGCGCCGGCAGCAGCGCCAGCAGCAGCCCCAGCAGCAGCCGCGCCAGCACCCGCGCCGGCAGCTGTCGCAAGGGCCGCAGCCCCGACTATCGTTAAAGGCAAAGCTGCATCCAGTGGGCCTACTGTAATTTTATTTTACGTTATATTAATGCCATAAAATCCATCTGACAGAATTTCGGTCATGGCGGTAACGCTTAACCACTGAAGTGCAGCCTGCAGTACCTATTCTCTTATTTTCTACATAAACAATAACAGCTCAGTGGGCATAACACGAACGCGCACTGGATTTTCAAATCTCGATGTTGAGCCGAACGTTGAGAATTCAACAGAGCGCATCTTCGGGCGTCAAAAAACCATAGGTACTGTTGGATTTTCAACTAAGGGCGCTGAGCAGGCAGTGCGTTGAAAATCCTGTGCGCGAAAGAAAATCGCCGTGGGAAAAACGCGCCCGCGCTTGTCTGTCCTAAACTTAACGTAAATTCGAAAGTTTTTTATAATTGAAAATACTCGTTTCGCACATTATACAATACTAGCGACCCGCCCCGGCTTCGCACGGGTGCAATGCTGATACTAAATACACTACATATAAACCTTCCTCTTCAATCACTATATCTATAAAAAAAACCGCATCAAAATCCGTTGCGTCGTTTTAAAGATTTAAGCATTCAAAGGGACAGAGAAAGCGACTTTGTTTTATACTATGTAGTGATTAACACCTATGGGAGACACTATAATGATATGAGGAAAATCTCGTGAGAAAAGTTCGGAGTATAAATGTCGATGGCTATAAGGCCTCTGCCTCGAATCTTGCGGGCAGCGGGGCGGCGGCGGCGGCGGCGCGGGAGCGGCAGGATCATAAGCGTACATTTAAATGGACCGGTTCTCGAACACAGCGGCGCAGGAGCGGCGGGGGAGCGGGCAACGAGCGGTGCACTCCAGTCAAGCGGCGACCGCCCGCGCGTCTGCTAATTGCTTTGCAGTGTTGTGCTATTTATTTTTGTGACGTATGGAAATGTCCTCGGACGTGAAATTGTTATACTTACCTTAGCGTCAAGTATAATTTTTCTGCTGGAGATATACCTCTGTATAATTTTGGATTAATTTCAGACTCTAAATCGCCTTTGATAGCTTCAAGAATATAGTCAAAAGTTTCTACACTAATTCTGGTGTAGCCATAGAATTTGTCGGGACATTGCCTCTGTTCATTGTAATTTCTAAAAAACTCGCCATTTATTTTCTTTGCCCTATAGTAGGTATCGAGCGTTGAAGATGTTGTCGCCGTTGGTCAGACATTTCATTCGCGAATAAAAACAAATATCTCGACGACACAACCACAAACACAACACTACGCCGCTATAGCGCCGCGCGATCTACCCGCTGGTTTCGAGAACTGCAAGCGTAGCATGAGCACCGTTTTGTCGACGGAAGAGTAGACAAAGATGACATTCCATGTAGACAGTACGACGGCAGCAAAGTAGAAAGAGTCAACTGCACTTTTTATGAAATACATAATCTTTTACATAATTCGACTCAAAATTCTGTTTTGTCATAGGATTTTATTCGTTTTTTTTACCGATAATAAATCACGTATATAAAGACAACTACAACAATTGTTCTCAGTGTCGAAGTACCGTGTATTGGAACAAAAAAATATTGTAGTTATATCATGATTTTGTAGATAACCGTATATACTTTGTGGCCGTTGTGTAGAAAGTTTAAAATCTCCTTACAACTGTCAGTCGTCATCGTCATTTTGACAGTTGCGGTAGAAAACTTTCTTCTTTAGTAGACTATTTAGTCTACATATAAAAAGACCTAGACAAAGATCGTTAGAAACGAAAGACAAAATGACAGATTGTAGAAGGATTTCTATGGTGCGATGTCAAAAGTGGAGAAACGAAATGTCACTTTGTATAGAAAGAGCTGTGCCTATTCTACGTAGAAATAGAATGCGTCATGCTAAGCCTGCTGCAGGGTAATTGCGTAACACACTATCAGTAGCAATGGGTTTCATTTTGACAGTTCAACAACATTCATTGCGTTATTTGCGTTGTTGAGCAGACACATTTTTCGAACATATGGAGCAATGGATTAGCAATATGCTTCAAAATGATTCAAATTGAGAGTAATAGTGTGTTACGCAATTAGGGTGCTGGTTTGCGTTGCCCGCGCCGCTCCCGCGCCGCCGCCGCCGCTCCGCTGCCCGCAATATTCGAGGCAGCGGCCTAAGAGTAGGGGAAGATTAAAGAAACGACGGCCGGACTATGTGGAAGGTTAGAAAGGGGGTGACTACCGAGATGAGGACTAATATATGATTTTATGAGCACAGTTGCTAATAGGTAGTGAAGTATGGAAGAAAAAGACATGTTGTGCCAACCCTAAATAAATTGGGATAAGGGCAGGAAAATGATTGATGGTGATACTAATTCTGTACTTAGGTACTTGCCGCAAAAATACAAACCAAAACCGATAGTTTTTTTTTTTTACAAATTATTTATTTGCATAAAAAAATGCGTATAAACTAAGTGAAGCCCTGACCCCTGCGCTAGTTAACAATGGCCCCGATTCTGTTGTTCACAAACTAAATTAAATTTTAAGTTCAGTGCCTCTTTTTCTTTTTATATCATTATGAAAAGGACAAAAGATAAATATTAGCTTAGTCCTGTCAAATTAGTCAGCGCCTGACGTAAATTGACGTATTTTTAGTAGCTATTTTTTTAATCACGTCTAAACTTGTATATGGATATCTTAATTTGACAGGACTAAACTAATATTTATCTTCTGTCTCTTTCGTAATGAAATAGAAAGAAAAAGATGCACTGAACTTAAATTTAATTTAGTTTGTGAACAACAGAATCGGGGCCAATATCTGTGTTACAGGAGCCAAGTTGATAATTGTATATACAGGGTTACTTTTTAATGACCAGCCAAATTAAAGGATGTGGTACAGACCATCAAACTAAACAACTTTCTCCATGGGACCAATATCATAATCGCGAAAAATTTATCAACTCTCCCATAGAAAACTTCAATACCTACTCGACCTAAACGTATAGGTCGGCTGAATTTTTATTCGCGATTACGATGTAAGAAAGTTGTTTAGTTTGATGGTCTGTACCACATCCTTAAATTTGGATGGTCATTGAAAAGTAAGCCTGTAGGTATGTCCCATAAAAAATCGTTCTAAGTTACGTTATGTTTACGTCACATGTTCATTCTAGGGCCTCGGTTAAACCTAAGAAAATTAATAATAAAAATATTATTTTCATATTAAGTTGGCAGCCATGAAAATGACCGACCCGACAAAGACAATTTCGGGCACACGCACCGAGCACCCGGTGCCCATGAACAAGATGCGCCTGCGCATAGCTGAGAGACTTAAGGACGCACAGAACACTGCCGCCATGCTGACCACGTTCAATGAATGTGATATGAGGTAATACTATCATCACATCATCTACGGTCACATACAGTGACCTCCAAAAGTTAGTTGACACTCTTTTCCACGTACGCTGTGATGCCACATTATGATTTTACAGAGTTTCGCAAGCTAATTTAATTTGATCCTGTAGAATAGGCACAAAATTTCATCCTGTAGAATAGGCACGCAATATCACTCTGTAGAATAGTCACACAATTTGACTCTGTAGAATAGTCATACAATTTGAACCTGTAGAATAGTCACACAATTTGACCCTGTAGAATAGTCACACAATTTGAACCTGTAGAATAGCCATACAATTTGAACCTGTAGAATAGTCACACAATTTGAACCTGTAGAATAGTCACACAATTTGACCCTGTAGAATAGTCACACAATTTGACCCTGTAGAATAGTCACACAATTGACCCTGTAGTATTAGTCACACAATTTCAGTGAGAGAGACGACGCTCAACAATAGGCTTGTCAACTGAAAAAATCTAATTAGTCCGTCAGTTACATTATCAAAAAGTATTTGACCCGTATTTTTTCTTTTGTTACATAAACCAAAATTTACGAAGATAACGACGCTTTTAAAATTCTCAATATGTCAAACCTTAGCATAATTTTTAGTGCGTTCTGACGTCACGAGCCCCCACTCCCGAGTTTTGATCAATGCGTTTTATCTTTGTCAATATTCATTGATTTACAAAAACAAAAACTACGTGTCCATTATTTTCCAATACTCTAACTGACGGACTACATAGTTTCTCAATTTATGGATGGTGGAAACTAGCCTATTCTGACCTCCTCGACTTCCATGTTAACGGCCGTGAACGGTACAACATTGTCCACAGCAAGCTGATGGCGTTCCGCAAGGCGAACTTGCAGGCATTTGTGAAGAAGTACGGGGTGAAGCTGTCCTTCATGTCTCCATTCTTGAAGGCCGCATCTAACGCCCTGATAGACCAGCCCGTCGTCAACGGAGTTATCATTGGATCTGACATCGTATACAGGTTAAAAAAAAAGATAGAAAAAGATTTTGGACGACACTAAAGCTAAACATCAGATAAAGATAAATATAAATTAGTTTCCTAACCCCTGGATTATAAGGCCTGATAAAACTACCTCGAGTAATCAATTAATCAGACCAACATTTTTCGAACATAAAAAGCGATGGATCAGCAATATTTTTCAAGAGCGGATGGGCCGTAAGCTACCACGCCACACGGGGCCCAGTGTGGGTTGGTAGATGTCACATGTCTTCGAATTTTTGGTTCTAGGACATGCCGGTTTCCTCACGATCATTTCTTTCACCGTTTTGAGAGCAGTGGTGAAGAAATTATTTACACAAAGTAAAGCACCTGTCTGGATTCGAACCTACGACCTTCAACTCGAGTCGTGGCCTGCTATCCATTTTGAATTTGAATACGTTCAATTTAACAGGGACTACGTGGACATATCGATCGCAGTGGCGACTCCTCGAGGGCTGGTCGTACCTGTGCTTCGTAACGTTGACTCTATGGACTACCCGCGTCTGGAGCTCGAGATGAGCGCGATGGGTACTAAAGCCAGGGAAGGTAATAAACTAATAAGGTCACTTACTGTCTTAGAAATTCCGCAAAATTCAAATTCTCTTTAACTTTTTGCAATTTGCAGTCTGCAATACAATTCTCCAGGTACTGCAAATTGCAAAAACTTAAGAAAAGGAGATCACCCAACCTCCATACATTTTTGGGCTAATTTTGAAAGTGCCGGCCAACTAAAATAAACTCAATATTACAATAGATAATAATAATATAAACACTTTTTATTACCACACTAAAGTTCTAAGTCAAGTCTGTGAGATATTATTCAAACTCAGAACATCTATTCAGTTTGTGGAAGAAACCTAATTATTATTATATTTCTTGGAATAACGTGCGAGTCAGAATGTAAAAAAGGTAGCAGCTACCTGCGCCTGCGTCACATGCTATCTCGCTCGCACTGACCACACGGCGCTCACCGCACGGCTTGCCTTCAGTTCTCCATGCAACTTCTGTTACATCGGACGGCTACACCGCTGTGCTCCCAGTTTTATCGTTGTTTTGTCATTGCTGTTTTTGTTATAGTGTTATTGTTGTTTTTTGTCGTGTTATTGTTGTTTTTTGTCGTTTTATTGTTGCTATAATGGCACAAATGTTGTGTATAAAATGTCGTGAACCATGTGAAGGTCGAAGGACTTATACGTGGACTTCACGAGAAGAACACCATAACGACATGGCGCAGATAGTTATCGAGGAGCTGGTTGCGAGACAGGTAACCTATTTTATATTTTTTGGTACAACTAAATGATAGTAACTCCATACCATGCTAGTCTCTTTCCAGTTGGACGTATAACGTACCTACACCACTACTGGGCAGTCTTGTCACGTGTACGAACAATTTTAATCATTGTAGTTTATTCAATTCAATTCATTTATTTGTCAGATCAGTACAATCCAATATTGTTAGTAAGAACATAAACAACTTACAAACTAGTATTAGTGCATATACTTCTATCAATTAATAAAAAAAAAACATGTCATATACGATAATAATAATAATAATTCATAATGGTTAACACAATAACACTACACACACTACATCTGGCACGGTTTGGAGGCAACACTACCGTTATAATCAAAGGTTTTTAATCAAAGTAGGTGTTTAATCATTTTATTTATTATTCTTTTCAGGAAGAGCCAACAGACTTCATTTGCCGACCATGTTGGCAAAGAGTTGAAAGGACTTTTCAACGACGAGTTCGCGAGGCAAATCAAGTCATCGATGCTCTGCCAGATGAACCTGCTCCGGAAGTACCCCGAACCCATCCAACACTGACATTACCAGGATTCGTTCGTACTCCAAACACAACAGTGAATTGTGTTTTTCAACATTGCCAGAATGTGACCCGACTTAGAATTCCACATAGTGTGATTGTTCTTCTGATCGGACGTTACAATTTATTGATACCAGAAAATGCTCGCGTGTGTCAAGAACATCTGGAGCAAAACCTCTGGCATACACTTCCTCTACAGGATAATCTCGTAGAAGATTTTACGGCCTCTGAAATAGTGAGTGCTCTAACTATAATGCGAAATCAAATAACAACAGATATACTCAACTTTGAACAATATGAACTTATAAATGCAAACGAATTCCACACTTGGATTGGACTTAGTCATGAGCAGTTTTCCAATTTGCTCGACAATATATCCAGTTTAAATAGTAACAGACACAAAAAAACTATACTGGCTGCAACATTAGCCAAACTTCGAACAGGGGATTCTAATGCGAGGCTCGCTTTGATTTTTAGAACAAGCGAATCCCGTTTTCAAAGACTATTGACCTTAGGTCGTGAAGCGTTAGTGCGTGATTTTGTTCCTATACACTTAGGATTTGACCATTTAAATCGACAAGATGTAGCACAAAGGAACTTATTATTACCAGAAACGTTATATGGAAATCCAGAAAGCTCTATAGAACAAAGAAACGCTATTACTATATGCGACGGTACATATATATATAACCAAAAAAGCACCAACTACTTTTTTCAAAGACTCACGTACAGTCACCATAAATATAGAAATCTGACGAAGCCTTTTTTATTTGTATGTTGTGACGGTCATATTATAGAGGTGTCTGGACCACACGCTGCAACAACTTCTGACGCCTATGTAATGAATTCTATTCTTGAGGACGAAGAAAGTGTATTTCATTGGTTTTATAGACCAGGAGACGTATTTATCCTTGATCGCGGCTTTAGAGACGCGGCATTACCTCTACAATCTCATGGATATTCAGTGCATATGCCCCAAACAAAGGATGCTAATGAAACGCAACTGACTACGGTACAAGCAAACAAGTCACGCCTTGTTACCATATGCCGCTGGGTGGTCGAAGTCATTAATGGACGATTTAAGAGGGATTTTCGACTATTACGAATCGTTCATTGCAATCGTGCCTTACCGCACATGATTGAATATTTTAGGATAGCAGCAGCAATATTAAACGCATATCATCAAGTGATTGTGGACAATGTGCGCGCCCCAAGATTTTTAGAAATCATTCAAGAAAGAATTAATATTCCAAATACATTGGGTGATCTGGTAACCAGATACAATTATAACCGAAGACGTGCACAGTTTCAGCCAATAAATACGAATCTGTCTGATATCCCGTTCCCTATATTAACGGAAGAAGACCTTATTTTGTTCGCCCTTGGTATATACCAACTTAAACAGGCACGTAGTTATTATGCAGAGCACATACAGGCAACTGGTATGTTTGTCATTGAAATCGGAGGAAATATACCTGCTGAACATCTGCGAGAAGTTGAAGGGAGGGATCTCTACATACTTCGAGGGCGAATCCAGTCCCGGCATATCCGTTTACAAACATATCATGTTTATATAGCCATAGACACAGCTCTCACAGGCAGGCAAGCTATTGCGCATTATTATTGCTCTTGCCGTAATGGCAGAAGAACTATCGGCTGCTGCTCCCATGTGATGTGTATTGTATGGTACATGGGGCATGCAAGGCACCTGTCTGTCATAAACATTCCTGCTGAAGGTTTAGAGAATATTTTTGTTAGACCAGGAGAATTATAAGTAGAGAATAATCATTGAAATGTTCAATAAAGAATTTTTTTTTTCCCGGGACTTTTTATAATGGACGTGAAACTAAAATGGCAACTGACTACCATTGCACCACATAGAAATAACACTTTTGACTAAACAAAAAACTGCTTTACATCTACACTGAGTGATACTTTGAGGCTAAAATTCAAACCGAAATATAATCTCATTGAATTGACTGAGAACTTTGGTATAGTAATAAAAAATGATTATAATGTTGAATTCTATTTAAATAATGCGTTTATGTTTGTTGGCCGGCAAAATAAAAATTAGCCCAATCTGGGTGATCTCCTTTGCCTTTTTCATGAAATTATGACATTTGAGGCCAATTCTCACTTGAGAATTCGAGTTGTATTGATGATTATAATTCTGTGAATACACATTTCATGGTCGTAAATCATATTTTATCAAATAATACGGGCAACCTTAGCGCGTCCTCCTTAGAACCTTAGCACACCTCCGCCGCGAAAATGTTGGGAAACCGCTTATGAATTCCACTAAGAAAAATACTATATTATGTCGAGATTCGAGTAGCGGAACATCTTGAGTCAGTTAAATTGTACCAATCGGAGCAAAATGTCGTCGCTTTAGACTTAGTAAATACAGTTTTCGGACCTATTATATTAGATTTTCCGTAAAATCAACAACTAAACCGTTTTACAAAAAAAAGTCGCTATATAAACTTGTCGACTGCCACAGATGATAGGCAAAGATTTAAATCGCTAGATACGCCCTACCGCGTCAAAAGGTAGTCGTGTTTCTGTTTCATTTTGACACCTTTGACACACAATGACTTAAATCTTTGGGCAGCGGAGTTTGACTTTAGGGTATCCAAAAACGCCTTCTAAGAAAACACACCAACTTACTATCATAGATAACGAGTGACGAGTGACGTCATTCACCGGTAAATTGCGAACGCTATGTAGGCAGTCACGGGCCCACCGCTCTTCTAGGAAACCTTAGTTTAGCAGGCTTCCGAGCAGATCGGCGAAATCACGTGGGAAAGAGATAGAATCAAAATCACATGTGCGTTAGAACAGGCAGCTTAGAGCTTCTGTTTCGCTTATCGTACAGTCATGGCGGAGCTACTGCGGTTTTGCTGCTATGGTTTCGCGGCGGAGATGTGATACCCGACTTAAAAACTGCTTGATCGAAATTATTCCATGATTTTCAGGTAGGTTGGTGCCAGCAGACATGCAAGGCGGGACCTTCACGTTAAGCAATGGAGGAGTGTTTGGATCGCTCTTGTCTATGCCGATCATAAACCTACCACAGTCGGCCATATTGGGCATGCATGCTATAATCCAGAGACCAGTCGCAGTGAATGGCAAGGTACTAAACGGATCTTTGGGTCGTTCGATCGTTGTTGTAAACATTTGTAAAATTTTGACAGAAATTGTATTGAACACAAGTTAGCGGTGTTAGTTCCGATTTTGGCCACGCGCCATAAGAACCTTGTAGCAGTACCTATATTCACTTGCTTAGATCATTATCGTCCTTCTGTTCTTTTCCCAATGTATTTTGAGGATAGCGCTGCGTTTCTTTTAACATACCTACTTACAATTTTATCATCTTTATCAGCCATCTCAGTACCTATAAATCCCCTTTCAAGCCATATCATCTATCCATCGTTTCTCTTTTCCTTTAGCCTACTTTCAAGAGGGAAATTTACCAATTTATCTTAATTTCTTTCTTCCATAGAGAGTAACCATGGATACTCGTGAAGCTTTTTTCTGACAAGTCTATTTTGTGTTTTTTTCTCGGTCTTCGTCCCCATCACAGATTAAGATAGACCTAGATAACGCAAGTATCACGATCTGTATGAAAACCAAGCGTGCCATTTTTTTGACTACCTACTATGACGTCACAAGCACTCTTTCTCACTCACGCTCACCCAGCCAGCAGTACTCAGGACTGAGCCTGAAAGTGGCGGCTTACGATTTTTGTACGTAAGTTGGTGCGATTTTTGGCACGCGAAGTAGTTGCTCTTGCGTTATCTAGGTGTATCTATATCTGTGGTTCCCGCTTTCAAACTTCCTTAATTTTTATAGGTTGAAATCAGACCTATGATGTACCTCGCCCTGACGTATGATCATAGGTTGATAGACGGCCGCGAAGCAGTGCTGTTTCTACGAAAAGTTAAGTCAGGGGTTGAAGACCCGACTTCTATACTTGCTGGTATTTAACTCTATGGATTAGGTCTAGGTATCGCATAGACACAACTCGACCGATACTCCGCGCTCACCGTAGTCTTTGCGATTGTGGCTCTGTGGAGCACGAAGACGCTTCTGTGGTCGTGCGATCATCGTGTGGCTGGTCGCTCTCTCGTATGAATTCTAACGTATTTTTCGTGTTTTGTGCCACAGGCTACCTGAGAACGGTGAACAAAGAGATTATGATAGATTATACTCTGTTAATTTAATGATGATTGATATTGACACTCATGCTAATTGGTTTTTTTAAAAGCTTGCATTGGTTTATTATAATTATCATAGTAGACACACCTAAGTCTTTTCCACTTAAACCACTAATCGTTGATTCAAAATAAATCGAAAGTTAGTTATTTTAATTAACATGCCCTGCTGGTACCCTGTGGTACCTACTCGGTGCCAGTAAACAGTTTATCATTGAAGCTTAAAAAATGCTTTAGGTATAAGGTTTTTTTTGTACAAACGCCAGCAGGTCAACCTACCACAATCTGTCAAATTTCCTTGATAGATTTTCAACTTTAGTACAAAGGAATAAGGTTCATATTCAATTAGGAAAATCTGACAGATTGGGGTAGCTTGATGTGCTGGCCTCTGTACAGTGAGCTACAAGTTTTACGTGGTTCTAAATTGCACTCGTCGCTGCGCAGTACCCCAACCCACACCCCGCGGTCACATGAATTTGTTACTGCGCAGATACTCGCCTAGTGTTCAAGAGGGTAGGTACTCCATAAGTACCAAATCCGTAGGTTCGACCGAAGTTACGGACGTTTCCTGCTCCGTGTCACCTACGGACATTTTAGTCTAAGGCCCGTATTACAGAACGTCACTCAATACAATCCTACTTAATATTATAAATGCGAAAGTTTGTATGTATGGATGTATGGATGTTTGTTACTCTTTCACGCGAAAACTACTGAACGGATTTTGATGAAACTTTACAGTAATATAGCTTATACATCAGAATAACACATAGGATACTTTTTATCCCGATATTCCCACGGGATCAAAACTTACGCGGGTGAAACCGCGGGGCGCAGCTAGTGATATTATAAAGGAAAGATATGCTACGTTCATACTGAGCGACGTTTTGTGTTGTTGGGATAGTGGTTTTCAACTACGACTGCGACAGATAATACGGAACGTATGACATAGAAAGAGATAGCTATCTGTAGTGTGTTGCGCTTGAAGTATGTCGACTAAACGAAATTACAACAATTGTCTGAATTTGACTGCAACAATTTGCGCGCGCTAGTGCCCTATCTACCTCTTTATTGTATATAATATCATTGACTCAATACTCAAGCATTACCTACTTAAAACTAGATTCAAGCCATTTTATTGGTTGAAACTAGTTTTAAGTACCTAATGCTTGAGTATTGAGTCATCATCATCATCATCATCAGCCGGAAGACGTCCACTGCTGAACAAAGGCCTCTCCCTTAGACCACCACGCCGAACGACAATCCGCTACTTGCATCCATCGGTTGCCCGCGACTCTCACGATGTCGTCGGTCCACCTAGCGGGAGGCCTGCCTAAGCTACGCTGCGTCTTCCGGTTCGTGGTCGCCACTCAAGAACTTTTCTTCCCCATCGGGTATCAGTTCTACGAGCGTTGTGGCCTGCCCATTGCCACTTCAACTTGCAAATTTTAAGAGCTATGTCAGTGACTCTGGTTCTTCGCCGAATAGAATAAAAGAAACTCCGAGCATAGCTCTTTCCATTGCTCGTTGAGTGACTCTCAGTCTCTAAAAGGCCAGAAGTTAAAGACCACGTCTCAGTGCCATACGTCATCACTGGCAACACACACTGGTTAAACACCCTAGTCTTAAGAGTACGTGCATAAAATTCCCTCGCTAGAGTTTAGGTAAATTCATTGCGATGCTATGTTTGTGTGCACCGTTCACGCACACACGTCTAAAGATCGAGCGTAGTGATCGCTTAGACAGTTTTGATCCTATAAATGATATTTTTTTATTCATATATGTATGGCTCAGAATACAGAACAAACCAGAAACCGCCAACGCGCTTCAGACTGAAGCAACTAAAACCACTCTTAACTAGAGTGGTATGACGTTCCTGCGATTAGTCGCTCTTTTGCGCGTGGCGTGTCGTGACATATTGACGAGTATCAATTTTAATTTTAAAATGCCGTCTTGTGTTGTTCCTACGTGTAAAAATGCGGCTGGAATTACAAAGAAACAGGATGGGATCACATTTCATCTGTAAATAGTGACTTTAAAAGTATATTTATTTAATTATTGAATTTGTTCTAATAATGTGATCGACTTAGAAAATGACGCGTCCATTTTGTGAGTGTTGCCATTTATGCCGAAAATTTTACTCACTTTTTTATTTATTGCAGGTACTATTTTCGTCCATTATAGAACCTTTGTCATTTTAATTTCCCTGCTGACGAACAGAGAAAATCGGACTGGATGAAAATTATACAAAGAGCACGGTTAGATGAAACGGATAAAACTCTTCAAATCAGTTCAGTCTAAAAGGCAGTATTATAAAAAGCTAAACCAGCAAAAGGGAACGTTATAAAACCTTTACTTACCTTATTGAACCTGTGTTTTATTTATAGTGCATAGTAGGTGTAACTAACATTGAATACCTCTTTAGTCATCAGATTATATAGTAACTGCATGAAATGTGTGAATAATAGTTGCGTAGTTGTGTATAACGCTAGTTTACTACTCTATTCCCATAAACCCGTATATATTTTTTAGCAAATACCTTTTCTCTACTGTTATAAGATTACCCCAAAAACAAGGAAATTGCTCCAGGGCTAGCAACATTACGCGGGTGGGAAGTGGGGCTGGTGGGGGACAGACGAAATGTTTTTGGACACAATACGGGTTATGCAACTATCATTGAATGCGGTTTCTGGTTTGTTCTGTATTCTGAGATGTATGGTTAAGAAATAAAAGTTGGAATGTTTGTCTAGTATATTATTCGTGTAGTATAATTACCACAATCAACATAAAAATGGTACAATTTGGTGTTATATGCATTTAGGTACCTACATATTTTAGACATTCAATAACATTGAGGCACGGTAATATTATTACAGTATTGTGACTCGGCTCTGTTCTAGAAACAATTACTTACAGCCGCGCGGTACATAAACACGCGATAGGGTGCCCGCCTACAGTATATTAATTTCATCAACCTAATTGAGTTTATTTCTAGTCTTGTGATTATATAAGTAAATATTATGGGTGTGTAATATATGGCATAATAACAGATAGTATAATATCACTTGAAATAACGTTCATATGATATAATTTTCATATGCTATACAAACGTTTAACCTAATTTCATGTGATCGAATGTTATATTTCATATAACCTTCTTTTGCTCTAATAACATTTAGTATAACGTTCATTACATATAATTTACAATTTGTATAATGTTCTTTTTATATAACGTTTAGTTGACATAATTTTCATATGACCTAATTTTCATATTTACTCATTTTCAGCCAAATTATGTACTTAATGAATAAGTAAATATCTGATCCATGCGTCAGGTTCGTGAACGGATGCCGTCAGTTGGGCTGGTCATCACTTAGCTCATCGAGGCGGTACCTGGCCGGTACTCGAGCGCTGGCTCGGGAGGAGGCTCCCTTCCGTTTCCGGTGACACAGGTGCTGTCGGGTCATGGTTGCTTCGGGAAGTACCTATGTCGCATAAGCAGGGAGCCGGACGCCCGGTATCACCACTGCGTCGACTGCCGAGAGGACACGGCGTGGCATAATTCGCCAGTGTGCCGCTTGGGAGGAGCCACGCCGTGCCCTCATCTCAGAAGTAGGCAGTGACCTGTCGCTGCCGGCCGCGATAGTTGGCAGCGAAGAGTCCTGGGACGCGGTTTCCTTCTACGAAACTGTCGTCTCGCAGAAGGAAGCTGCGTAAATGGAGAAGGAGATCTCGTCCACTCACCCGGCTCGCAGCAGACGCACCGGGCTTCGGCGGAGGGCGGCTAACGCCCTCTCTTTCGGCTCCCGTAATGCTGGAGCCCAATTCTCACGCGACGAAGTGACGAATGCGCCATGAAAGAGTGTAATCGTTCATGACGCATTCGTCACTGTCGATCGTATCTTTAAGTCACTTATAAAATGGTGAGATTATCCGAATCATGTATTCTCACTACAAGTCGATCTTATATCATCGACCTTCCTTCGGCACTGATAAGAGCTTGACTCCTTCTCTCCCGATATCTATCAATCCAAGCGGGAAATGTACGGGAGCACAGTGGGCAGTAGGTACAGCTCGAAAATCCTCGCTTCCAGGAGCGGTACTGTGCGGGGTGCGAGGTTGTAGGTAATATTAAATCACTGATTGGATTTGGATTTAAAGAGTTTATTAAATGTTCTTCAAGTTAATGGCAAATATCTTAAAGTAAAATGTTATGTTAAATTATATGTTAAACTAGCTTCTGCCCGCGACTTCGTACGCGGATCCTGTTGCTTATGCCAGTGACAACGGGGTCGTCAAAATCGAAGATCTGAAACGTCTGATGTCGAATTCTAAGAGCCCGGGGACCGGAAAACAACGGGATGCGCGAGACGATTCGAGACGTTCCAGATCTTTCATTTTTGAAAGTCAACAGAAAATTCCCATCAGACTAAACAACTTTTGCTAAGACGTCGTTCCTATATATGTTATAGTGTCGCTGGGCTTTGGAGTTCCACAACATGTGTTCCAGATCTTCAAATTTATTCTCACAGCAGAAAATGCTCTTCACGTGGAATAATTTTTGCTATGGCACCATTTTTATATATATTTTTATAGATTCTAAGGCAGATTTAAAACTGTGTACGTAGGGATTTACTTCATGCAACATATTTTGAAGCAGTGAAATCAGACTATTTGTTCAATTGCGGAAAGTTTTGGTTTCTAATATTTGCCTGATCTTGATAATTGGATACGAAATATATTTGGAGAAACTTGGGGTCATTTTCAGACAATAATGAACCAATAAGGTGGTAAACTTGTGCCTTGCACTTTGAATGTTGGCGTAAATGGGCCTTCTGAAATCTGTTTCGCACTAAAAGATGTAATTTGAAAGGCATTATTGTACGAACGGATGTTGTCCAAGAAATGTTTTGACTGTGGATGGTCACCAATTAGCAGTGATCTTAATATTTCTGGAGGATTTTGTAATATTTCAATATGTACTTTTCCACCTGAGTAACACATACCGTTTGTTTCTTTTTGCCGTTTAACAGCTTCACAAAAAGTACAATTTTAGTAGTGTAGAATTGGGGGTTCTGCATTACCCCAATTCTATTTACGGTTTACGATACAACTTGCAATGCAGATTGAATATTGTATTTCATAATGTCGCATTAAGTGACTGTAACCCACCGCCGCAGATGTAACAAGCTACTACATCACTTATAGTGGGACAAATTCGCTAAGTCGGCGAGTGGTCAGGTTCAGATTTCTCTTAGCTACCGCTCTGGATGATGTCGCTTTCTGTGTGTATTGACTTAAGTCACCAGTTCACAGATAGAATTGCAGTGTCGTAGCACCGCAGTGAGGTTTTGTATTGTTCAAATCCGTATGAGCGCGGTCACACATGATATGGAAACAGAATAATAATGATGCATAATAATGATACAGTAGATTAACTGGGCTAAAGATTTGATAAGTAAAATACAGTTTAGTTAAGTTTCAGTTGAAAATAAAAAGTTAAACTAATGTGTGACTTTCAATTAACATAGTGTTTTGAATTGTACAGACGCCAGCACGTCAAGTTACTACAAATCTGTCAAATTTCTTTAATAGATTTTCAACTTTAGTACTAAAGTATAAGGTTCAAAGTTGATTTGGAAAATTTGACAGTTTCGGGTAGCTTGATGTGCTGGCATCTTGTACATGTTTATAATAGACGATGTTGTTATAGATGTGGTAAAATATTGGACCGAACCCCCCAATTCTAGTTTAGGTCTAACTCGATGGTTTGTAATACAGATTGAATTATGGTTTCTTGCGCTTAGTCGCTTATTTGATGAATCGAAATGAATGATATGACGAAAGTGTGACGATCATTCATAGGCAGAACATGCAGCGCGCCTCAATTATCAGTGTATTAATTTATTTTGTACTAGACTATTAGATAGTAATGATTGATTCTGTTGAGTTTTATCTTCATTGATGCATACGTACCTACGACTAATATTCCGATCTATGTTCATCATTGAAGTATCTATGGAACATTACTTAATACAGTATCTTATATTATTATTCTCTTTAATTTTTGATAATTTCTTAAAAAAAAATTATAAAAGATTTTAAAAATAGTCAAAACAAAATCCAGACCGAAACAAATACTTATTTGATCCGTGCGGGAATTGAACCCGCGACACTTGGCATGTATAATTTGTGATGTGAAGATTTCTTATCCTATGCGCCAAACGTGTCGTCAAAGATAAGATAAAATACTGGACCACTATCCTCACATAACACATCCGTAATGATTAAGGTATTTTGAGTCACATTTTTATTTATTTAAAAATAATTACTGAACAATTAGGTTTATGGACATGCGAAGTTTGAGTATTTTAAGTGTAATGCAATCACTTAATTGTAGCTGAAAACGTATGAATACATTATTATTATAAGAGGAGAAGGATTTTTTTTTATTATTAGCTGTGCCCCGCGCCTTCGTTAGCATGAACGTCGTACCTACTACTTACATAAACTTTAACAGGCTTTAAACGATAAAACGAATTTCTTGTACACCACGTTCTGTAACCTTTTAATAACGTAAATAATTGTGTAATTTTAGGTTTCGTAATAAAAAAATTTAGAGTTCAATTTATATTAGTTATTCTCAATGTTAATATGAAAGACCCGATATGGTTGGTCTCTAGAATTTCATGATGGTGAGACCGATTTGTGTGCAAGTACATACGATTACCTTATAAAAATTTCGTCTCAGTTTTCAGCGACAATGCGGCGCCGTCTAATATATCCTCCTAAAAAGGTAAGTTAGGGCAACGTTACAATTGAGTATGAATGATGATTAAGAAATAAGTAATTATAAATCTTATGCACAATACGCATAGGGATTAAAACAGTATGTCAATATGTACACCTAATTTTAAATAAACTATAACTAATAACCGTTCCTTATATGTGTATACAGTTTTACAATTGATGGTTATAAAATCAGTGTCATCTGGAGATAATCTCCCACAATATTTTTAGCAGTGCATTCTGCAGTGTACCGTATCGTTTCGTTTAAAAATTAAAAACTGTAAGTATGTACGTATCATTTTAACTCTATTTTTATTATCAATGCATGTGCATGTGTGTGGTGTGTGTGTGTGTGTGTGTGTGACTGGGCGTTTTTATTAGTGGGTTTTTTAAGTTCAGAGGTCGCTGTTGAAAGTGAGTTTACGAGTTCGATTCCCTTGCATGAAAATAGCTTGGCGTGACAAGAACCTAATAATTATGTAGGTATGTTGTATCTGAATGGACTGGATGATAATAGTTGTAACTAAACGTTTTAAAACTGTTCGTAAGTAGACCTGTTTTACAAAATGTTATATATTTGTTTTATTTTCAGGTTTCCTAATCCATTTGACTCTGACACTGAAGTGATCCCTATATCACAAAAGAGGAAGTCGAGTAAGCCTAAACCTTCGAAGACAAAAGGAAAAAATAAGAAACCGTTGCAAGAACAGCTGGATGGTAGTGGGTCTGAATCAGAGGCCGGCCCTTCGACTGTACCTGCGTCTGCGTCTACATTGGCTAAAAAGAAACGAAAACGCTGCATCTTCCCTGATTCCGAGGTAAGTTGAGATAAAATTGTGATTTAATCATTATATTTTGACGGTCCGGTTGGCCCAGTGGCTGAACGATTGGCTGCTGTGTTGTGTATTGAGGGTTCGATTCCCGTACGGAACAAATATTTGTGTGGTCTACAGGCAGTTGTTTCAGGTCTGGCTGTTTGTTGGCACTCGTGATACAAAAGAAATTCAAATTTTAAAGTTTTTAAATTGTCTGTCATGGGGATTGCCTACAGAAGTGAAAACTTGAACTTAAAACTATGCATAGTAATATCGCAGTGTCGAGGTGTCACAGTGGTGTGGTGATGCAAACCCAAGTTATCACTTCCAAAAAAAACGTATTATGTTCATTATAGAAAACAGTATTTGCTATACATGTTTAGTGGTGGTGTAAGCATAGTTTCTATTCTCAGGCTTATCTACTGTATATAGTTGTGCCAACTTTGAATAATTTTATAAGTAGTATCTAGCAGCATGGAGTCTAACCGTTCGGAAAATACAGGTGTGATGTTATGTATGTTATAAATAAATGTTGAAGTTTACTTAATAAGTTTAATAAGAATAACTCATGACTTGCTAAAGGGATTTTGTACGGTTTACACTTTCTAAGGTTTAAAAGACATTATTCACATGTCCGACATAAAATCAATGAAGGTTATGGATACCTTAAGATATTATTGTGATGGTATAGGTATAATAATAGCAGAGGGCTGATTATCATTATGAATCAACGGATTATAATGATAATATAGTAATAATGAAAAATTTTTGCATTGTTTCCAGGATGAAGAGCAACGTGAACCAATTCGGGCAGCAAAGCTGAAGAGCTACCTAACGCGTCGAGTCGGTTCTGGTTATACTATGCAAAGCAACCCCACAAAGTGCGGTGAATATTATGTTGAGGTCCGCATATCAAATAGTCAGGAGTTGGAGGCCATAACAACCAGCGACCGTTGGAAACATTCACTGGTTTGTTTCAAAACAGCGGTAAATGACGTTAGCCCAACTTGGAAGGCGGTTACTCAGTTGGTTGCAACAGTTAAAGAGGATTACTCCTCTATTCAACCAATTTTGTACCCCAAAAACCCTTTTTAAACCTCTTTTTAATTATGTTTTTTTTTGTAAAGTTTAACACATTACCTACTTAACTTTTTTTAAATTTTATGACTTTATACTTAAGTAATATTTTAGTATTAAACTTGGTTTAATCATTTATAATATTAGGCATAGTCTAAGTACATATTATCGATATTAGTATTCTTTTTATTTTATTTTTTTATTTGAGTAGGTATCTACTAACCATGTGACTTATATTTTTTGCATTGTTCTCTTACAGATCTACTTAGTAGACAAAACAAAAACCTAAATTAAAAACTAAAATTAAAAACAATACAATATTTCATAAAATAATAATAATATTATTCTCATAAATAAAATTTTACTACGAAAATAGAAATAAAGCTTTTCTAAAATTAGTTAAAATGGGTTTCTGTCAAACTTGTAACATTATCATTCATAATTATTCTTCTCACAAAAAAACCAACATTCATAAATCTAATAACCTCATAAAAACTCAATTTGATAATGTCCGTATAATAGCTTGTGCTTTTAAAAACAAAATAGTCAGCTACAAAATAAATCCTCAAAGTTTTACTATTACACCTGAAAAGTTTTTAACTGAAGCTTCAGACACATGTTGCTATCTAATTAAACAATTATTAAAACAACACGTTTCTTTGAAAGTAAATTTCGAACTATTTGTTACGTACACTTTACCTAAAAATGATGAAATTAGTCTTAAATCTTTTAACACAAGATATGTTATTATACTTCAAAGCACAGATATACTATCCATTTACCATGCATTTGCAGAAAGAATCTTAAATAAATGTTCAGAGTTCGAACTAAGTGAGTCAGGCTGGACAATCGAATCGATAAGTCATTTAGAAATGAATTTAGTTAAATACAGTCCTTTGAGAGCGGGTTCTTATTTAGAATTACCTAAACGAATTCAAAATACGAAATCATGTTTAAACATAGTCAATAAAGATAATCATTGTTTTCTTTGGAGCGTTATAGCATATTTATACCCAATAAAGTATAACCCCAATAGAGTTACATCATACCCTCACTATTCAAAAGTGTTAAACATTACAAACATGATATTTCCGCCCAGTTTAGACGATATAAAATTATTTGAAGAATTAAATCCAAACATAAGTGTTAATGTTTATGGTTTGGAACAGAATTACTATGTAACAGGACCATTATATAAAACTTTAAAAAGAAAACTTTATCATGTAAATTTACTTTATTTCAATAATAATGGTAAAAGACATTTTTGCTTAATTAAATATTTTAGTAAGCTTGTACACAGACAACTAACAAAACATAAGTCTAAGATATATTTATGTGACGAATGTTTTGTGTATTTTGACTCACCAGAAAAACAATGTAATCATAGCTGTGCAAGAGTGCAGACTATACTTCCTGAAGAAAACTCAAAACTTTGTTTTTCAAATTTGAATAGGACTCAAAGAGTTCCAATTGTTATTTACGGTGATTTTGAAAGCCTATTACATGAATATTCAGACAAAAATAAATCCACATGTGTAGAAAATATACAAATCCATACGGCAAGTTGCTATGGATATTACATTTTTTGTCAGTCTAAACCTGAATTAAATGAGTTTAGATCATATAGGGGGCCAGACTGCTCGAAAAAGTTCGTTGAATCTATTAGTCAGGATGTAATAAGACTTCATAGACTTATGTCAGAGATAAAACCTATGACAATTAGCAAAGATCAACAAATGTCTTTAAACAACGCTAAACAATGCCACATATGTAAAAATACATTTTCTGATACTGACCTCGTTGTCGCCGATCATGATCATTTCACAGGAATGTATAGAGGACCAGCACACAATACATGTAATTTAAATGCAAAATCTTGTCCATTTATACCGATCGTATTTCATAATCTTTCTGGTTATGATTGTCATTTATTTATAAAAGAACTTTCAGCTCTTTGCGGTCGTATAAATCTTATTCCCAAAAACAAAGAAAAATATATTTCATTCACAAAATTCGTCCCGATTGACAAAAAAAATGTAGCTCAGTTAAAGTTTATCGATTCCTTTAATTTCTTAAGTTCAAGTCTAGATAATTTAATAAAAACGATGAAAACGGAAGATTTTCAAAACTTGCGAAAGTTTTTTAATGATGATTATTTATTTAATTTAGTATGCAAGAAGGGTGTATACTGTTATGATTTCATCGATTCATGGGATCGTTATGGAGATACGAAATTGCCAGATTCATCAAAATTTTATAATAAACTCACATCTCAATCTATTTCGGATGAAGATTATAATCATGCATTAAAAGTCTGGAATGCATTCGATATTTCTAATTTAGGGGAGTACACAGACTTATATTTGAAATGCGATGTCCTACTTTTATGTGATGTTTTTGAAAAGTTTAGAACAATGAGTTTAAAGTATTATAATCTTGATCCATGTTATTATGTATCATCTCCCTCGCTGAGTTGGGATGCAATGTTATTATATACTAAAATTAATTTAGACTTAATTTCAAATATTGATATGTACCAAATGTTAGAACAGGGTATAAGGGGGGGCCTTGCCCAGTGTTCTTTAAGATATGCGAAGGCAAACAATAAATATCTTCCAAATTATAACAAAAAGGAACCTGACAGCTATTTAATTTATCTTGATTGTGTTAATTTATATGGCCATGCTATGATGCAACCACTTCCTACTCGAAACTTTAGATTTTTAAACGAAGATGAAATAAATAATTTTAATGTAATGTATATTTTAAATGACAGTGACACAGGATTTATTTTGGAAGTTGACTTATGTTATCCTTATAAAATTCACAATTCTCATTCAGATTTACCATTTGCGGCTGAAAAATTCGCTCCACCAGGTAGTAAAAACGTTAAACTAATTGCTAACCTGTACGATAAACATAAATATATCATTCACTATGTTCATCTGAAAGAATGTATACAAAATGGACTTATTTTGCTAAAGATATATAGAATACTAGCGTTTGAACAAACTTCATTTTTGGCTCCATATATCTTGTTGAATACCACTCTTAGACAAAGAGCGGCTTCCGATTTCGAAAGAGACTTTTTTAAAAAACAAAACAACTCTATTTTTGGAAAAACTATTGAAAACAAAAGAAAACAAGTCGATGTAAAACTGGTTAATGTATGGAAAGATATTCATAATAACACCAACAAAATTTGTGGAGCTGAAAAATATGTAAGTGCTCCAAATTTCAAAAGTTTATCTGTATTTTCTGATACTTTAGTAGCAATCCAGTTACAACAAACGAAAATTGTTCTTGATAGACCAATTTATATTGGCTTCACAATATTGGAATTGGCTAAGAGTCATTTGTATCGTTTTCATTACTCAGTGATGAAACGTTTATACGAAAATAATATTCAACTTTGTTATACTGACACTGACAGCCTTTTATATTTACTATATACAGAAGATTTCTATGAGGACATGAAACAGAATATAAAATACTTTGATACGAGCAACTTTGAAAATGGAAATCAATTTAATATACCTAAAGCAAATTGTAAAATACCAGGTTTTTTTAAGGATGAAATGGGTGGTGATATAATATCTGAGTTTATAGGTTTAAGAGCGAAATTGTATTGTATAGACTCTCTAACTTCTTCAATCATCAAAGCAAAAGGTGTAAAAAAATCAGCTGTGAAAAAACTCGATATTAAAAAATATAAACGAGCTTTACGGTACAATGTATGCCTAAGAGATGACATGTGTATTATAAAGTCGAAAAATCATAAAATTTTTACTCAGAAGATTAATAAGCTGGTTCTTAGTAGGGATGATGATAAAAGACAAATAATGGAAGATGGTTGTAAAACTTTGCCATGGGGACATCATAAAACAGTATTTTAATTAAGTGCTATATAAGATAACAATGTATTAATTTAAGATGTCTATTTAAGCAAATATAAATAAAGTTAAATGTATTGAAAAAATATAATATAAAATAAATGATATGTAATCAAAGAAATGTGTTTGAATGTGATATTCTATATCTACTTCCTATTAAAAATAACTAGTAAAAAAATTAAACTCCAGAATAGTTGATAATCGTAACATTTATTTAATAATCACAGAAATGTAATCTTTTTAATTGTTTTACATCATAATAATTTTATAGAACATTTACAGTCCACATTTACTACCTATATATGTTATAGAAAATAATAAAATAAAAGCAATCAAATCTCGAAACAGTAACAAAACAATAAGTAACTAAATATAATAATTATAGACTTATTAACTCAAGTATACATTTTTCGACAGTACAAACTACAACTATTTATTATTAACTAGGTATACAAAAATTACCTAAAACTGCTCAGTGTCACTCAACTTTTTCCCAATTTTTTTAATAAGGGTCTCTGCTGCTTCCATCACTTCGTCATAAGTTTCATGCACCACATATTGTACACTTACACATGCATTGTCACTATCACTATAATACTTTTCATCTTTAGAGTCTTTAAGTTTATGCACTTCTAATTTAATTAAATGACCTCCACTACCGTTTCCCCCTCGGCGAGCAATGTATGATGTTGATGATGTTCCTAATGTACATTTCCTTTTTTTTGAAGATTTTTTAGGGGTTTGAGCTTGATCATTTCCAGTGAGCAGCTTTTCAATATTAGCACTCTGATTTAAACCTTCAAAATATGGTTCGTAGTTGCCCTGGGAGTAAAAAAATGAGCTCATAACAGGATTGCCATTGAGGACCTCAGAGTTCCACTGCAAAATAAAAAAAAGAAATTAGCATGTGAAAAAATAATAACAGCATGAGAAAAAAAAATGTACCTACTCCTATAAAATTATAAAAATATTAAAACAATGATTACCTCACGTAATCTAGATTGCTCCTGTTCTACTGAAATCATATTCGCATTGTCCAAAATGCTGGGGCTGTAGGATGGTGATGGTGCCCGAGACATTATTCTGAAAAAAAAAGAAACTAATTACAAATAAACATTAAACCAATAGTTTATTTATTATTTTTTGTTTGATTGGTTATCATTCACACTTACCTTTAGACTGAAAATATTATTTAAATCGTTAACAACAGTGTAAGGTCCTACTTCGATCAGCTACTGCAATGTAGTGTAACGTTTAATTAGTTTATCATACTCAGAATATGTTCTCCTTTAAGTCATTCATTAGTCACAACTGCAGGTAATACGAGAACATAATTTTAATAACGACACAGGTCCAAACCTGTAGTTTGAACACTGTGCGTACATAAATATATAAAGGATAGTAAGTAGTGAAAATAAATAATAGGCAAGATGAAGTTGATCAAACAACTCATATCCCTGAACGTGAATAATATCAATTTTAAGGATTCTGTTCATCAGATTAGACACAGTGCTTTATTGCCTAATACGATTCGTTGCATAATATGTGGACCCTCAAACTGTGGCAAAACAAACGTTATGATCAGTTTATTGTTGCATGAGAATGGACTTAAATTTCAAAATCTTTATCTTTATTCGAAAACTACTTTCCAACCAAAATATAGGTTCTTAAGTGAAGTATTAAGAAGAGTACCTCAGATTAACTACGATGTATTCAATGACAATAAAGAAGTCATATCTCCTAGTGAAGCTTTACCAAATTCTGTATTTATATTTGATGATGTTGTGTGTGAAAAACAAATAAATATCCGTAATTATTTCTCTATGGGTAGACATAAACAAATTGATTGCTTTTACCTATCGCAAACCTACTCAAAAATTCCAAAACAGTTATTACGTGATAACGCTAATTTTCTTATAATATTTAAACAAGATGATGTAAACTTAAAGCACATCTATGCAGAACATGTCAACTCCGATCTACCATGGAATCAGTTCAAAGATATTTGTAAAACTGTTTGGAGTAAGCCATATCAATTTCTTCTTATCAACAAAGAGTCACCATTAAATAATGGAAGGTATAGGCAGAATTTTGATATATTTTTTAAATTTGACTGAAGGTATATAAATATAAGTAAATAACACACAAAAACAAAATTAGTATCTTTTGTTCCTCAGTGGCACACAGTTGTTCCAAAACATGGAGAAAAATATTAAAATAGAATTAATGAAGTCTGTAGACTCTATAAAGAATAAAATTAAACAAATGAAGAACCAGGAACACTCAACGAACTTGTCCCTCGATAAAATGCTAAAACCTGTCACAGATCCACTTAAAACCCTAGTTGATTCGAATATATCTATGGAAAAAATAAAACATTTAGAAAATACAACGCTCGCTAATTCTGAAGACTTAGGCGAAATTAATACTAGCTCATCTACAAAGTTTGAAGACTGCTATTATCCAAAACTAAATTCTGCCAAAAAACCCACCCTACAAAGTCTGCCTACAAAGTCTAATAAAATGGAATTACCAGTTGATTTAGAAATTTCCTTAGAGGGTTGTGATATTCATGATATTTACGATGGTGTAAATATACCATTTGGAATAAGAAGTGAAAATAAAACTTTATTGTTGGGTAATTCAGTAGTATCATTTTCTAAAATTGATTGTCTAAGTGACGACAATAACATTTTAGTTAAAATCGATGACAAAGCCTATAATTTAACACCTGGCCTGAAAGAACTTCTACTTCGAAGAAAACCTGATTTAAAATTAATTTCGAGTAAAGATAAACTTGTCTATAAGGATATGCTACATTCTACAAATGCTCATAAGAGAGATTTTAATCCTAATGGGCAAATAAGAGGCGATAAAGGAATAAAATATCGTGAAATAATCAAACCACTTTTTTCCTATGATGATAAACATGGTCACACTAAACTTGGAGGAAACTTACCAATACTAAAAAAATACAAAAACAACACTGACTTTGTATATTGGGATGACCCTAATGAATTAGTTGAGAGATTGAAACTGTTAGTTGCTTCAAGAGATGCTGGCAATACAAACCATGACAATGAAATTTTATCGATAATTGAAGAATTAAAAGAAGCTAACATAATTAAAGAATAAATAGTTGTATTAATATACTTTTCATTCAGTATTATAGATGCATTCAAGACAAATGTACTCAATTTTAACATGAGCAAAGCTGACGTGGTGAACGAAATTCATAAAAATGCGAGGGTGAACTTTCCCCGAAGACATGTTATTATGAAAGATATAGATGACCTGTGGCAAGCAGACTTAATTGATATGCAATCAATTTCAAAAGAAAATAAAAATTATAGATTTATTCTTACCGTTATCGATACATTTTCGAAATATGCTTGGGCATTTCCTCTGAAAAGTAAAACCAAAGATGATGTATGTAACTCATTCAAAGTTTTGTTAGCTACAGGGCGCGTTTCGAAAAATCTCCAAACGGATAATGGAAAAGAATTTTATAATAACAAATTTCAAAAGCTTATGAAATCTAATCATATTAACCACTATTCAACCTTTTCAACAAAAAAGGCCTCAATAGTTGAACGATTTATCAGAACATTGAAATCTCAACTGTATAAGGAATTTAGTTTAAAAGGCAACTATAATTGGGTAGATAGTACCCTTAATGACGTTATTTATAAATACAATCACACTTACCATCGAACAATTCATGAAATTCCTGCTAATGTGGATAACATCAATAAAAAACGTATATTAGAAAGGTACTTAAGGTTGGTAAAAAAAGAAAGAATAAAAAGCAAGTATAAAGTGGGTGATTATGTACGTATCAGTAAGTACAAAGGCACATTTGAAAAAGGATACACCCCCAACTGGTCGACGGAAATATTTAAAATTCGAAAAATACAAAATACAACTCCTATTACCTACTTAATTGAAGACACAATCAGAGGTCAACCTATTTTGGGGGCATTTTACTTACAAGAGCTTCAAAAGACAAAACATCCCAATGTATATCTAGTCGAGAAAGTTCTTAGAAGAAAAGGAAACAGGGTTTTAGTGAAATGGTTAGGTTTGTCTTCTGCTGAAAACAGTTGGATTGATAAATCCAATGTAATAATATAACTAAAAATATATTTACTAACGCAAAAAAAAAGTCATTGATGAAACGTATAACTATTTATTAAAGTGTTCAATCCAGATTCATTAGTCTTATGATGTGTATTGGAGAGAGTAGTCTTCTCAATTGGCTTATAAATAATTTACCGTTTGAATTACACTTACCAGGATACAATTATTGTGGTCCTGGTACAAAATTAATTAAAAGGCTTGCACGCGGAGACGAAGGTATTAATAAATTAGACGAATATTGCAAAGAACACGACATTGCCTATCTCAAATCATCAAACTTAAAGGATCGTCACAGAGCTGATTTAATTTTATTGAAAATGGCGAAAGAGCGAGCAGTTGCCTCGGATGCAAGTGTAAGCGAAAAAATCGCAGCACGCTTAGTAAGCAAGACAATGTCTACAAAAATTAAAAGTGGTTCTGGACTAAAAAAAAATAGTAGAAAGTGCTCTCAAAAATTTACATCTGGAAAAGGGTTAAAAAATAAATTTAAAAATGTTATCACTAAAACGAAAAGACACATGAAAAAACTAAAACCAAAATGCAAAAAAGCGGCAATAGAGTTAGCTATGGCTTCAGCCAGAGAATTAGCTGACGATTTATCCATTAAACTTCCTCGCGTTATTCCTATACCAAAAACTGGTGGTGTATTACCTTTGATTCCTATTTTTGCGGGATTATCAGCGGTGGGAGCAATAGCGGGCGGTGCAGCTGGTATTGCCAAAACCATAAATGAATTCAAGATGGCTAAAAAGCTGTTGGTTGAATCGAAGAGACACAATGAAAAAATGGAAGCTCTCTGCATTGGGAAAGGACTACACCTTAAACCACATAAAAATGGACTTGGAATTTTTGTATCGAATGAAAAAAACTAAGATATCGGCTACCCAAACGAGCCTTAACTAATTTTGACATTTTGAAGTATGGAAATAGTATTCCCTATTTTAGAGGAGTCTTTATGAGAGATGAGCTTCCTAAATGCCCTTTTAAAAAAGAATGTGGAGTTATTAATTTAGATAGTTCTAAAGATCCTGGCTCTCATTGGGTAGCCTATGCAAAATACAATAATTATATTGAGTACTTTGACAGTTACGGAAATCTTAAGCCTCCAAAAGAATTTATAAAATACGTAGGTACTAAAGTCCACTATAATTATGATAATATACAACGCGATCATCCTTTCAATTGCGGACACCTCTGTTTAAACTATTTAAAAAATTTTTGGTGTAGTCTAGGGATAAAATAAACAGGATCTTCTGAAAGAGTCCAGTATACAAGCATGTCTACCACAGTTACCATCTCTGGAAATAAATCTGAATTGGTGTCATACTTTCAACCACCACTGCATTTATCCGATCAATACGAGTGCGGTTTGTTATACTTTTCAGTGTTAAATTCAAGACCAAATGTGTCCATCAATAGCAACAGTCTATCTGTAATCAGAATCGAATGTGATCTTGTACACAGTTCGTACTGCAACGGATTACCAACTCATTTTATTCATGAATTTCTATTTGATACTGCTCAGAGCCATCAGTACATAGAAATACCGCGAAACGTTATTTACTTTCCAGTGAACAAAAATATAATTTCATTTATAACTGTTAAGATTATTGATCAATTTGGTTATTGTATTAACTTTGGTGAAGATTTTAATATTCAACTACGTCTTCATTTAAGAAAAATAAAATGATACTATATTATAAAAATAGTCCTGTGAAAATAAAACATCTTATTCCTTCAACGATCACTAAGCTGCATAGACGTAAGAAAAAAGTTAAGAAATTGACTGAAGCAAATAAAGGGAAAAAAGTTAACAAATTTACTGAAGCAAATACAGGGAAAAAAGTTAAGAAATTGACTGAAGCAAATAAAGGGAAAAAAGTTAACAAATTTACTGAAGCAAATACAGGGAAAAAAGTTAAGAAATTGACTGAAGCAAATAAAGGTTTTCTTAGAGCCCTAGGTTTTAAAGTATGAATATACTACAGATTACTGAATTACCGCACTTCGATAGTGCGATCGAAAGTTATGAAATTCATTCATATAATCCCTACAATAATAGCTTTAGAGAAAACGATGAAATCAGAATCCCCATACATCAGCAAGACATATACGTCCTACCATCAGCCAGTTCAATTTACATCGAAGGTCAAGCAAAGCTATTCGGTAAAGATGGGAATTCGATCAAGAAAGCTGTTACGTTCACTAATAACCCTGTTATGTCTTTGTTTCAAGACATCAGGTACGAAATGAATGGTATTGAAATAGATCGTATAAAAAATTCTGGAATAACGTCAACAATAAAATCATACGTGTCAATGAATGAAGGAGAAAATAAAGTTGCTGCCTTATGGGGTTGGAATATGGATGGGTTTAAAAGTGATGGTCATTTTAGTGCTATCATACCCCTAAATAAGATTTTAGGATTTGCAGAGGATTACAATAAAATTGTAATAAATTGTAAACATGAACTTATACTAAATAGAAGTAACTCTAACTTAAACAGCATCATATTAACTGATGATGTTGCTAATTTTCAAATAGATGTTCAAAGAATACAATGGCGTGTACCACACATAAAAGTGTCAGACCGGGAACGACTGATACTTCTAAAACATTTAGAAAGAGATAAACCTATTCAGATGGCGTTTAGAAATTGGGATTTATACGAGTATCCATTACTTCCTAAAACTACTAAGCATTCTTGGTCAGTTAAGACTGCATCTCAATTAGAGAAACCACGATATGTAATTTTTTGCTTACAAACTAATAGAAAAAATAATAAAACCAAAGACAGTTCGTTGTTCGATCATTGTGGAGTAACCAATATAACACTATTTTTGAATTCACAGTATTATCCGTACGAGCCTTTAGGCTTAAAGTTTACTGAGAACAAATATAATATATTATACGAGATGTATGTGAAATTTCGTCAGTCGTATTACAACTGCCCTGCAGACCCGTTACTTGATATTGCCGATTTCAAGGAAAAGGCTCCTCTCTTTATCATAGACTGTTCAAGACAAAACGATAGTTTGAAAACAGGTCCCGTAGATGTGCGGCTGGAGATTGAATGTTCAGCACCAATACCAGATAACACAACTGGATATTGTTTAATTATTAACGATCGACTTGTGGAATATAAACCTTTGAGTAACATAGTGCGCAGGTTATCATGACTGCCATTGTAGATGTTCAAGGTTTTAAAACAGAAGCAAATGAATTTATCGTTAAGGAAATTGCTATATTATGTAATAAAAAAATTCAGGTGTTTTTAATTAAGCCACCATTCCCATTTTACGATCTAACGAAACCAGAAAAACGGCAAGTCAGTTGGATTGAACGTAATAGAAAGATATACTGGAGTGAAGGATTTGTGTCTTACTCAAATCATCAGAATTTGATTGTAGATATTTTAAGAGATAAAAGTGTTTACACCAAAGGTTTAGAAAAAGTGTTATGGTTAAAAAATATTTCGCATAATAATAATATAAATAATTTAGAAGATGAAGGTTGTCCTAATTTATTAAGCTTGTACAATAAATATGAACATTCTCATGATGTGTACAGTTGTATTTATCATGATACAATATGTGCTTTAAAAAATGTAATATGTTTAAATAAATGGTGTATGGATAATAAATATTTTAAATAAATATTTTCTTGTTTAATTTTTTTCATAATTGGTTAGTATGTATCAGTTTCCTATCCCTACCAATCCTGCCAATGTTAATCTTTATAAGTTGCTGGTAACAGATGTCAGTGTCATTACACTTTTCTAAGTATCTGTATCAAGAACTAGGAAGTGAAAAAATAGAAAATGTCACAAAATAAATACTATCCTCGATATGACATGTATAATGCGTATAAAATGCGTGAATTTTCATTTGGTTATTATTGGGCAACGGCTGATTCAAGGAAAAGATTGGTGATGGAAATGGCTGATGCTGGATTTTTTTATTGTGGAAATAGCGTAAATGATAAAGCAGCATGTTTCTCATGTGGAGGTGTTATAGAAGATTGGGAGATTTACGACAATCCTTGGATGCAACATGCTGTACAGTTTCCTCAATGTTTTTATTTGAACGCTGTGAAAGGAAAATATTATATTACTAAGTGTCTAAAACAGTTACTCTATTGAACTCAGAATGAGTCTACTTGGGCCTACATATTATCAAAGCGCCATGTGCCACATCATTCGACTTCATTGCAGTGTGAAGGTTCGATCACAAACAAGTAAATTACTTACAGTCATTTAATGCGACATTATGAAATACAATATTCAATCTGCATTGCAAATTGTATCGTAGCCCCTAAATAGAATTGGGGTTTCTGCATCACTTGCCGAGCGCAGCGAGCAAGTGATGCAGAACCCCCAATTCTACACTACTAATTTTGAACCATACCTCCGATGGCGGAATATCTGGCGTAGTCAATCATAGGAGTATACGTAAATGCACTCCGTTCCTTATCAACCCAAGGAAGGTCGCCACGCCCTACGGCTATATCTTGAGACACATCCGATTCTTCAGATGATATCGACATTCTGTTCAGAGAATGTCGAAGTCGATCAGAGTTCAAACGTTCGTTGCGCTCTTCTTCTGTCTCTTCATGCCGTACTCCAGCAATTCTTTCTCTCTCACTTTCTAACTGATTATGAATATTTTGTTGTGTGCGTGTTCGGGAAAATGTATGATAATCACCAGTTAGTCGCGCATCACGTTCATCACTCGTTTCAAAAGACCTGTTAGTATATGTGCGAATACGCTGAGAACTCAAGCGTGATTCTGTATCGGTAAACGTTTCCGATTCCCGAGACAACGCATGTCGCTCACGATCAGCGGACAGTTGCGCATCACTTTCCGCACTTGTCTGTAGAAACCTCGAAGCAGATGCGTATATACGCTAAGAATTCAAGCACAATTCTCTATCCGTGAACGTCTCCGACTCGCGAGACAATGCGTGACGTTCACGATCAGCGGTCAGTCGCGCATCACGCAAGTGGGGAACGTCCCCACTTGTCTCTCGAGACCTAGAAGTCGATGCGTAGATACGCTGAGAACACAGGCGTGCTTCTCGATCCGTAGAGGTTTCCACGGAGCGAGCCTGATGTTCTCGAACAGCATCAGTCCGAAACTGTTACTACCTTCACCGCGTGGAGGTACTCCCAGCTTATGTTATTTTATAATTATACAGTGAAATTAGTGATAGCTTTGATTTCCACATCAGATGTTTCTGATCTTCGATTTTTATAAGTCAACAGGAAATGCCCATCAGATCGAACAACTTTTGCTAAGACGTCATTCCTATATGTGTTTTGGTGTAACTGGGCTCTTGGAGTTCCACAACAGGTGTTCCAGAGCTTCGATTTTTATAAGTCAACAGAGAGTGCTCATCAGATTGAACAACTTTTGCTAAAACGTCATTCCTATATGTGTTATGGTGTAGCTGGGCTCTTAGAGTTCCACAACAGGTGCTCCAGATCTTCGATTTTTATAAGTCAACAGAGAGTGCTCATCAGATTGAACAACTTTTGCTAAATCGTCATTACTATATATGTTATAGTGTAGCTGGGCTCTTGGAGTTCCACATCAGGTGTTCCAGATCTTCAAATTTATTCTCTCAGCAGAAAATGCTCATCACGTGGAACAATTTTTGCTATGGTACCATTTTTATATCTCTTATACTTTAGCTGGTCTGTTGCGGTTCTGCATCAGGTGTTCCATTTTCCAAAATAAATTATAGCCTATATGTTGCCCAGACTTAATATCTATACAACAAAAAAAAATCATTCAAATCCGTCCAGTAGTTCCGAAGATTAGCGTGTACAAACAAACAGACAAACAGACACATTTTTTTTTTTGGATTCGTGCTCTATTACTGTTTCTAAACCTCCCTCAAGTATTTTTTTTTTAATATATTCAATGTACAGACACAGTTTTTTTACTCTTTTATTATATGTATAGATAGATGTTATGTTAAATGTTATGAATGCACCCGGTCCGTTTGATGTCTGGTAATGCACTGATGTTAGAGTATAATAAAATTGTCACTTAGATACAAGTACAATGATTGTTGCAAACTGCTGCGTTAGCAGGTGTTCGGTTGCTTAGACCGAACATATTCCGGGGCGGCAAAGATGCAGTTGAGATGAGTTAATGATAATACAATTATGTTAGCTAAGATGATAGTAATCTAATGTTAGTGGTGATTCTTAAGGTAATAAGAAACAATAACGTTTAGAGAAGTACTTAAGAGATAATCTTAATGTCTCTAGTTTTGTTTAAGATTGGCGAACACGCTTTATTTTGTTTTTTAACCACGCACACTTGCACTGCACTTTGAGCACTGAGCTGACGGTCAGCCTCGTTACATTGTCGCGCACAAGCACTAGCACTCGCGTCATTAACACTTTGTAGCTCGATGCCTGGGGAGATAAGCACGCGTCGCATGCGGCGTCGTCGCCACCGCCACAGAAGCACGGCCGTGCCCGCAACCGCCACCAGCACGAGAGTGTAGCTTACCAAATAGTGATGGATGTCATGTGGTGACAACATCTCATCTAGTTCTACATCGCTGTTTCTCATTTGCTTGATTTGTTTGTAGATTTTGAGCAAGTCGTCATCTAATTCGTCCTGCTCAGTTGGATTGTCGTGGGTCTTCTCCATCGGTATGCTCACATTGATAATGTTGTTTAATTGGTCAATTTTGGGTACGTAAATATTTGACTGAACCGTTATGTTGTTGTCAAATTTTGTGTTAGCATGCAAGGTAAAATCTTGCCCTTTGATAACACAACCCTGTCTGAGGTATATTACTCCTGCTTTGTTGAGTTGTTCGACTGTGATATGTTCTCTACAAATTATTTTAATGGAATACACACATCAAAAGTGTCTAGGGATCAAGCATTTTTATGCGGATTTCTTGAGATTGAGATGTGGCTTTGTAATAAATTTATGATTTTATAAATTTATATGGATCCTTTTTGGTGCATTTCATAATTTGAATCAGGAACTGTGAATCAAATTCGAGTAAAAGATGAAAATCAGCTGTCAATATTTTCCCTATAAAAACATACAACGCATTGAAGACATTATTAGTGCTACTGTTTCCCTACTACTGATTAAAACCAACGTTATTATGGAGCGGCGACGTCATTTAAGCAGGGAAGAAATGCTCAGAGCCGTGGGAATGATAGAAGCTGGTTCCCGGCAACGTACTGTGGCTTTAGCTCTGAATACAAGTCAGAGTGTTATCAGTCGACTTTGGACACGTTACCGAAGCACTGGTACCGTGGCTGAGCGCCATGGAGGACGGTATCGCTGCACCACACGGAGACAAGACCGATACATTCAAATCTTAACTCGAAGAGCTCCAACAATAACCGCCATGATGTTAGCCGTGAGGCTTCATCACTCTTCAGGGAACTTAATTAGCGACCAAACAGTCAGAAACCGCTTGCATGAAGTGAACCTTCATTCCCGAAGACCGCTACGGGTACCACCTATAGCAATGCACAATCGTAGGATTCGATATCAATGGGCTCTTGAACACAGAAATTGGGCAGAAGAACAATGGCGTTTCGTGTGCTTTTCTGATGAGTCTCGTTTTGGTATGAGACCGGATACAAGACGTATACGACACTGGAGAACCCCTGGACGCCAACAGCGATTAAAATCCTGCCAGGAAGTCCATCCTTATAGTGGTGGAACCATCATGGTATGGGCGGGTATTTGGATCGGCGGAAGAACTGAGTTGATTTGGATCAGAGGCAACCTCAACGCTCAAATTTATGCTGAGACGATTGTATCAGACGTCATCGTTCCTCTACAAGTGCAAATCGGTCCCTTATTTCAGTTAATGCATGATAATGCACGACCGCACACCGCAAGAGTTGTAAGACAGACTCTCGCCGCAGCTAACATCAATGTCCTGCCCTGGCCTGCTCAGTCGCCAGACTTGAACCCGATTGAGCATGCATGGGATATGCTACAGAGAAGAGCTCTGCCGAATATGGAGGGTATCCAGTCGCAAGAAGACCTTTTTTTGTTGTTGCAACGAACATGGGCGGCCATTCCACAGCGTGATTAGGATGAACTCATTTTGAGTATGCCAAACCGATGTTCTTGTGTTGTTAGTGTTCGCGGTAGAAACACGGATTATTAATTGTTTAAGTTACCCAATAAAATTTTAGAGAAAACTGTTATTTCAGTCTTTTTTCGAACTTTTGTGTTAGTGGTTCAAATGTCAAAAATCCCTTTATTAGGAAAATGGCAAATTTCTTTATTAATGCAAAGGTGACTTGGTTTATCGTTACTGTGACAAACGAAAACACTTTATTTGATGAATCCTTAAAGAAAATTTTAATTAATATCAATCAGGAGAAAAGTTATTGCAAAAATATATGTTGATCCCTAGACACTTTTGATGTGTGTAGTTGTTGCAGCAGTGATATAAATACTCAGTAGGTTCATTCAACGGTACCCATATGTTTGAACATAAAGTTTGTTCAACTTTACATTGGTTAGTCTCATGATTGAGATTACAGTAATTGTTGTTGTCACTGCCTTGACGGTAAACAGGGTTCTTTAGCAAACACATGTACGTCTCTTGCTGAGTGTGACATGTTGAAAGCTCATCGTTGTTTATCGGTATGTATGAGTCCTTTTCCAGATTCACTGCCATGTATTCTGATTTTGGCAGAATGCTTATCATATCCTTACCGAATTGTTTGGGGATCGGTATCACTTTGTATAATTTGTATCGATCTCTGCTGATTAATGGGAATGTTATTTGGAATATGAAATATTTTTCAGTGGTCCGTGCTTTTATTTGCAATAGATGATACAGGTTTCTCACATCAGTTTGATCGACAGGTAGCATTAGATCATCCGTAAGTTGGCTAGCAATGACATTAAGTTCTTGTTGTAGTTGTTTAGGTGTTAATAAATGTATGTTGAACTGACCATGGTGAATGTTCGTCAAAGTGTGTAGTAAAGTGTCTTGATTCCCCCTTAATGTTTGGAGCAAAGTATTTGCAGTGAATACAGTTATGATCTGTCCTTGTACTGCACTCATGTTACTCATTACTTGTTGTACTCCATTTGTTAATTTGTCCAATGTAACTAAATGTTGATTTATGGTGTTATGTTGCTTATGGATAATCCTTTCAGTTCGTTTCAAAATGTTGTATTCTGACTCTACAACAGATGTTTGATTTTTCCATAATTTAGCCAAATGATTTTGATTTCGCTTTATGAGTTTTATGTCCTTAGTGTATCGTTCCGCGAAACGCTCATCCAATACACCGAAGAGGTAATTCGCCGCGTAACCTAGCCCATTGATAAGCCCACGACGCTGTCTGGAGTGTGCGATGAATTGTTGTGTCATCAAGAGCGTGTTATAGTATCTTAATTCGAGGAACTCGTGCTGTAGTTGAGGCATTATCATGTTACAAACGCCGCTGTTTATATTAGTACATGTGTTATCTAAATGAGTTAATAGTTTTTCTAGCGCTGTCATGCCTTCCCAGTAAGGTGACATATCGTAATAGACGACTAAAGTCCATTTGTCACGGATGAGATTCATTTTGGCTACAGGATCAAAATATAAGGACTGATTATTCCTTAATTTTGAAATGTTATACATCATGCCATGTGCAGTGTTGATTGCGATCGACATAAATAATGTTAATGCTAGGGCCAAAGAAATGAAATTGGCATGTCCTAGTCTTACCGGCAGTTTACGCTTTCTTGTTTTGTTCTCTTCTTGATTGTCTTTTGTCTGTTTTTCTTCTGTTTTATATTCTTGTTCACTCATTTCCCGTGAATTAATAGGTAATAGGGAAAGTTTTATGATAGGTCTCTTTATGATTCCATTTTTGGTTTTTAAGGATACCACCCGTACAAGTCCGTCTCTGCCCGGGTGGACATCGACCACTCTTCCCATAGCCCACTTTCCAGCAGGTATGTTGTTTTCTTGAATGACGACCAATTTGCCTGTTTTCAAGTTTTGTTGTGGTTTCAGCCATTTACTGTTAGTTGACTGAGATATTCTGACTTCCACCTTCTCCAAATGTCTTCGGATAGCTTTTGGATTAAATGCCAACGTGTCCTGGCATCCCGTTCCGTTTCAATAACTGTTAATCCTGTGCGTCCTGTTAAAAAGTGTGCCGGTGTTAAAAAGTCGAGCTCTTCTATGTTTTCTGTTATGGAGCACAGAGGTCTAGTGTTCAAGCAAGCCTCAAGTTGAGCAAGAATAGTCGAGTATTCTTCAAATGTGAGTCTCTGTTCACCTATTACACGCTTAAGGTGGAACTTAAGGCTTTTTACAGCTCTCTCCCATAAGCCTCCCGCACTCGGCCATGATGGTGCGTTAAAGTGCCATTCGATCTTCATCTCGGTCACCTCTGCCAAGAAGCTATCGTTGAAAATTTGTTGTAATTGTTGGTATTCATTCTCCAAAATGTTGCTGGCGCCAACGAAATTAGTTCCTTGGTCGCTGTAAAGATGTCGTGGAGCCCCTCGTCTTGCACGACATTGACTTGTTCTTTGACTGTTTTTACCTCCTCGTGGATGATAAATATTTGTTTTTCAGTTTCATCTTCCGGAATCCACGTTTTCAGCCAATGGGGGCCTTGCCACCACATTGTATGTTGTATTAACTGCGACGCTAACATCCCACGGCTGGCACAATCCGCTGGATTATTCGTTGTTTTTACATAATGCCAGCAGTCAGGAGGCATTGTTTTTGTGAGTTTCGCAACCCTATTTGCGACGAACGTCTTCCACCGGTTGGGCTCACCCTGAATCCAGCTGAGTGCTACTTTCGAATCCGTCCACCCAAATATTTCTAGTCTATTTGTTAAGGATTGTTGTATTTTATTTATTAGTTTAGAGAGTAGATATGCGCCACAAAGTTCCAGTTTTGGCAACGTAAGGGCTTTCTTATGAGGCACGAGTTTAGATTTTGCGGCAATGAGTATTACATCCGATTGGTGTTTTATGCGCGCATAAGCTACACATGCATATGCTTTCATGGATGCGTCACAGAAACCATGAATTTCGATGATGTCATCACTGTTGTTCTTCAGCCACCTTGGTACTTTGCAGCTGTGTATGTTGTTTAGGTCTGCTTTTATTTTAGTCCAATCATTGGAGATGTCATCGGACACTTCCTCATCCCACTGTACATTGTTTTCCCATAGTTTTTGGAACAGTAATTTTAGTTTAGTTGATAATGGCGTTAACCAGCCTAAAGGATCGAACAATTTCGATATTTCCGATAATAGGTGGCGTTTTGTTGGCCTTGAAGACTGTTTAGAATAATCGCAACGAAAGAAAAATGTATCCGTGTTTGTGTTCCAACACAAACCCAGTGTTTTCGATGTTGACTCCGATTTCGTGTTGAATACAATGTTTGTGTCAGGATTTTGATGATTCCATATGTCTTCGATTAATGTTGGTTCGTTGGAGGCCCATTTGCGCAAGTTAAAACCCCCTGAATGTAGTAAGGTAATCAAATCTGATATTATTTTCTTACCCTGTTCAATAGAATGACAACCATGTACAAGGTCATCCATATAAAATTCTTTGTCTAATACCTGAGCCGCGTCAGGATAATTGTTCTGTTCGTCTGCTGCTAATTTCTTCAGCGTCATTAGAGCTAAAAATGGAGCCGCTTTTGTTCCATATGTTACTGTTGTGAGTTGATAAGATTGTATAGGAGATTGAGCATTGTTGCGCCAAATTATTTTTTGTAAAGGTTGATCCAATTCATGTACTTGAATCTGCCTATACATCTTCTCTATGTCTGCTGTATAAGCGTATTGGTATTGCCTCCATTTTAGCAATAATATTTGCAGATCTTGTTGAAGGTTGGGTCCTTTATGCATCAAGTCGTTGAGGCTGAATCCTGAAGATGTCCTCGCAGATGCGTTAAAAACAACCCTGTATTTTGTTGTAGTCGATTCCTCTCGTAACACACCGTGGTGAGGTAAGTAAAATTCCGGTGTTATGTTACTTTTCAAAGCGAGCTTCATATGGTTTAATTGTAAATATTCATCCATGAACATTTTGTAATGTAGGGCTAGCGTCTCGTGTTTCTGAAACTTGCGCTCCAAATTTTGAAATTGTGCTAAAGCCATTTGTTTTGAGGCGCCCAACTTGTTTTCTATGTTTTCCTTTATCGGTAGCCTGACTTCGTAGTGTCCATTTTGTTTTCTAGTTGTAGTATTTAAGTAAAATGTAATGCATTCCTGATCCTCGACAGATAGACTGGGCTGTTCGGTTATCTCTTCTGTTTCCCAGAATTTATGCATGTCTTCCAAGTTGTGCAGAACTACATTACATTGGAATGTTTTTGTTGAGCCTCCACACAATATCCACCCTAGGTGGGTTTGTTGTGCGATAGGCTGTGTTGTGTTAGTCCCTTTGGTGACTCCCTCCATGATAATATTAGCGTAGACTTCGGCTCCGAGTAGCAAGTCAACTGGCCTACTAATGTAATACTCTGGATCCGCCAAGGTAATGTTTTCTGTGAATGACCCTGAAGGCTTCGGAAATGTTTGATTGGGGAGATTTTTAAGGAGATTGTTCATAATCATGGCCTCTGTTGTAAAAGTGTAGTCACTGTTTAGGGATTTGCATGTTATGTGAACTAAACCTTTACAGTTGTTCTCGTTTGCACCTACGCCTAGAATAACCCCATTGCACTTATGGCGTTTTATCTTCAACAACTGAGCGGCTTTTTCGGTTATTAAAGATATTTGCGAACCCTGGTCGATAAGAGCACGCATGTTGTGATAAGTCCCGTCGGCTGCCATAACCTTCACGAGAGCAGTTGTAAGCAAAATTTCTGCATTACCGTTCTGTGATGCATTAGAAACTTTGACCGTCGGTTCAGTATGTTTAGAAACTTGAGAGCCCGTCGGTTTTGCAAAGGCGTCGTGTAATATCGTGCTATGATGAGCTGGACATTTATACTTCGACACGTGTAGTGTCTTTTTCAAGGTTCCATTATTCCCACTGTTGTTATATTTCTTGAAACTTGTTGAGGAATGTTGTTGGTTGTTGGACCCTTTTTGTTGGGAGTGGTCTTGTTTGCGACGAGCTTACTCCAAACTGATGAATTTTGTCTCCAGGAAATCCAGAAATTCTTGAAGTACTGGTAGCTCCCGCGAGTTTTTTAATGACTCTATGTAATCGGTATACGTATCAGAGTCTAGTTTTTGGGATAGAATGTGTACTACCATAGGATCCCACGATGTTGTATCAATGTCTAGATTGCGGACAGCATTCAGACATTCTAATGTTGTGTCATGCAGTTTTTTGATTTGTTGTAAGGACTGCTGTTGCATGTTGGGCAATCCTAGAAGAATGTTCATGTGAGAAGAGAATATAGCCCTTTTGTTGTTATAACGATGTTGCAGAATATCCCAGCATATGGAATAGTTATCTGCGCTGATTGGTAAATGTTGGATGAGCCGTTCTGCTTCCCCTTTAACTTTTCCTTTTAAAAACTGCATTTTTTGGGCACTCGAAAGCGACGGATTGTTATGTATTGCTTCTTGGAACAAATCTTTGAAGCACGTCCACTGGTTATAGTTACCGTTAAAAACTGGTATTTCCAGTGTAGGTGTAGTTTTTTCTCTATGAGCCACTGACCACATTTTAGTATTAATCGCCTTCTTCAGACTGCTGTATTGTTTTTCATGACTTAAGAATGTGTTTTCATACTCTCCATTTTCTTCGCTTAATTCAGAATCGATTTCCCAATGCAGAGTATCGACTGCTATCCACCTAGATTGCAGTGTTTTGAGGACGTCTTCGAATTCCCATTTGTCGGAAATAAGTTCCAAGTTAATGTTAGAGACCGTTCTTCGGAATGCCTTAAAATTAGCTGCCTGCTTGCGAAGCATCTCGTCGAGTTTGCTGTTTGTACCCTGATTTACCATCCAAGCATGACGAGCTCCTTGACCCAACTGCGAAGGTTGACCATCTTTTCCCGGCTGCTGTTCCTCTGTTGAATCCTGTTCAGTCTCGAATTCTTTACCAAAAAACGTACCTTCTCCTGGTCGTCCTTGATCATCACTTTTAGATGGAGCTTCCAGCAGTTGTTGATGCATCTGGTTGATCAGCGTTTTGACAGCTTGGTACGATTTGCTTGTTTTCTCGTACTCCTGTTTCGTAAAGTAGACATGCGACTTACTTACTTCTGTTGAAAGGCGATCGTGGTTAAATTGATACTCCTTCCAATATTCTTCTAAATTGCTCAAACACTTTTTCAAGTATTCGAAGCTTCGTCTTTGGAGACCGGTCTTCTTCAAATTAACCCCAATCTTTTCGACGTTGATGGCGAGCGCCAATTGGACATCATAAAGCTCAGCCATTTCGCACGTTGTTTAAGGACGTAAAATCTCCCAAGAGAATATAACGGAAAGATCTTACTTGGTGACTTCTGTTATACCACCGTTGATGTTCTCCTTGGATCAGGAGCGTAATCCAGTCACCAACCAGTCCAGAATACCACCTTAGTTCACACACCACATTGTTGTACACGCAACACTCGCGATTACTTTTCGAAACGCGCGCGATATCCGGTTCGAAGGACCATTATGTGCGGGGTGCGAGGTTGTAGGTAATATTAAATCACTGATTGGATTTGGATTTAAAGAGTTTATTAAATGTTCTTCAAGTTAATGGCAAATATCTTAAAGTAAAATGTTATGTTAAATTATATGTTAAATGTTATGTTAAATGTTATGAATGCACCCGGTCCGTTTGATGTCTGGTAATGCACTGATGTTAGAGTATAATAAAATTGTCACTTAGATACAAGTACAATGATTGTTGCAAACTGCTGCGTTAGCAGGTGTTCGGTTGCTTAGACCGAACAGGTACCGCCATAGTTGCAATTGCGTCGCGATCGACACTTCTTGTCCTCAACTAGAGCAAAACCCTCCTGTAGACTGGTTTAGAAGTCAGCAAACTTTAAAAATGACTTCTAAGCATATCATAAACATTTATAAAAAAAAATAATGCGTTATTGATTCTATAACTCAATTTTTATTTTATTATTAGGTAATATATATATAAGTCCTCCTTTGTATGCGCCACAACAGAATGCATGGCTGGTTCTGATATGTCAATGTCAACATTTTCTGTCACGTCAAATTAAAGTCATATTATAATATTTGTTTACATTGGTTACCAAAATGTTTTAAAATAAAAGCAGAATGTCTGCCTTATGATACACACCCGATAATTATATAAATGAACTGATGACTATCGAAATAACATCAAGGCTTATCAAGATGGAGGATGGATGGTGGCTTATTATCGTGATTGTAGTAAAGACGGAACCGAATCACGGGCTCTTAGAATGGCTGCTGCGTTCCACCGTTCCGACGACGCAACTCATGCAACTGTACCTTACGACGTGTTTCGGCTGCATTACAAAGTCTGAAAAGATTCTTAATCCTTGTTAAAACTAAATTTCCTCCCTGAGGACCAGGCAGTAGGAATCTCAACACTACACGAATTTCAACGTGTTTGTAGTGAATGTGCTGGACGAACGTCTGTCAAAATTCATGAAGACTTTGGGCAAGAGGTGTAATGATCCAGTGATTCTTGAGCTAGCTACTAAACAGCTCGCCACACTTGACGCCTACTAATCATATAAACTAGTAATTTTGTATTATGCACAGTATTTTTGTTTGTTATTATAAGTTGTATTATATAGAAAAAAATAAAACATATTTGAAATATTTATTGTTTGAAATGCTTTAGATAGTCTCCATCAAGTTGCTGGCCCTGTTGTAATACAATAATAACAGGTATTATCATACTTTAGGTGACAAAACACCCTTTATATGAATATATCACAGACTAACTTACATAAATAAACCACACCATAAAAACCACAAATACATAATTATTACCACACCACACTTGGGTTTGGCGATGCTTCCCTCACACCTCACACGAAAAACCCGCCGGGCAAATTCTGGGCTAGGCACGACAGCCTTTTGCAGAGCTCGATCTCTAGGATGTAGTACTGCTCGACTTCATCCGCGACAGCTTCAGCAACGTCCTTCCTCGGTACTGATTTGGCCTTGCATCCTTTTCCCTCGATGTATGTGGGTCCAACAAATATACAGAAGGATGGTGAGCACTGCAGCTCGCTTGCAGGAATGATACCGTGTTTGTTGCGGTTGCGACGCGATCGATATTTCTTGCCCGTAACCAGAGTAAAGCCGTCCTAGTCCATTTTATTGGTAAGTACGAGTATTAGAAGCCGGCGCCTTCCCCTTCTGCATCTCATGTGTCTCATACATCGACGCCGCTCAAGCAGCGGATAAAAATAAGAAAAGGAAAAAAAAAGATAAAATGAAAAGATATAAAGTAGACGTTTCTAAATTATATTAAAAGTTACTTATAGATTTTGAATATTATAGTAACTGAATATTATACTAAATTAATATTAGTTCAAATGTGCATTATAGAAACTGTCCATCATACCATACAAAATTATGTAAAACGAAATTATATCAATAATTCATTATATCATTTCATCATTATATTAAACAAAAGTATATTAAATGAAATTAGGTCATATGAGCATTAGAGCTTTTGTATTATGTCAAACATTACACACCCAAATATTATATAGGGTGACTGGTAATTAGTGACCGATACCTAAACACGTGATTGTACTCATGATAACAAACAACTTTTACTATGGGACCAAACCTGAATTTGCGAAAAAAAATCTGCTGCAGTACCTACATTTTGACCAGTTAGGCGAACATAAATGACTCAACAGCAGATTTTTTTTCACAATTTCAGGTTTGGTCTCATAGTAAAAGTTGTTTGTTATCATGAGTACAATCACGTGTTTAGGTATCGGTCACTAATTACCCTATATTTTTAATAAAAAAAATGATGTTCCATAAGAATGAAATAGGAAGAGTTCAATAAAAAAACATGTATTTTTTTATTAGTAGATTTAATAAAAAAAAAACTTTATTCAACAGTAAACAACATATCACCAGTAATTAGGTACTGTCTTTTCAAAAATTGCATTGTCATCGATTTTCAATGTACTCGTAAATACTTCTTAGAGGCATTTTTAGCGCTGATCAAAAGTAAAAGCTTACAAGTTCTTGAGACGAAGCCGTAGCGATTTGATTTGAATCACGTTTTATTAGAATCTATCTGATACGTGCCACGTTTTGGCCTTTTTTTCTTGGTGATGAGATTCTTTCTTTCAACCCATTATCTAAAACAAATTTCTATATTAATACCAGTAACTTATAGGCAGTGTTGGGCTCAATAAACAGTCCATCGATTGATTAGTCAAACCAAAGCATTAAAGAACCATTAAAAAAAATATGTGTGTGGTCGGGGGACCTCCGTCAGGAACAAGGCTCCTTCTCACGTATGATTTAAAACAAAAACAAAAATTTCGCAGCCGTCATTTTGGATTTACATTTTGACCTCACATCGAGGGTGTCTAGTCTGTCTAGTATCGTTTTCATAGTTTTCGAGGGTACTATAGTACCCTCGAAAACTATGAAAACGATACTCATGATGAAAAATTTGAGAATTTTCGCAGCTGCCATTTTGGATTTACAACGTCACTATCTGCTTAAAAACCCTCGAAAACCATGAAAACGACACTGATGACAAAAAATTAGAAAATTTTCGCAGTCGCCATTTTGGATTTTCAGTTTCACCTCACTATCGACTTTAGCACCCTCGAAAACTATAAAAATGATACCCATGATGAAAAATTTGAAAATTTTCGCAGACGCCATCTTGGATTTACATTTTAATTTCACTATCGGCTTTAAAACTCTCGAAAATCATGAAAACGACATCAATGACTAAACATTTAAATTTTTTCGCAACCGCCATTTTGGATTCATATCGTCGACCGTAGGTTCAATTGAGGTAAGGGACATTGGGTTTCTTGTCCCTTACCTCAATTGAACCTACGGTCGACGATATGTTGACCTCACTACTGACTTTAGCACCCTCGAAAACTATGAAAATGACACCCACAACGAAAATTTAGAAAATTTTCGTCGTGGGTGTCATCAATCTTGGATTTACATTTTGACCTCACCGGCTATCGACTTTAGCAACCTCAAAAACTATAAAAATGACAATAGCGCCAGCCGAGTCCAACTATAGCTAAGAACCGTCCAAGTGACACAACACGCGCACACCAGTATTTATTTTATATAAATCAAAATATTTAATGTTCTCCATAAATATACAAAGTACTTACCTACTTAAAATAAAATTAATACTTACCGGATCAAAATGTGGTAGTCGGCGTACAATTTCTGAAAATTATGTTTACGTAGAACGCACGCGCCTGCGATGCAAAGTGACGCTTCCTCACGCTGGGAAGGCCCGGTCGCTACCAAAGAGTACTTTGTATAAACTGAAACTACTGACGGGCGGGATCGATTTCATCGATTTTGCGCGGTCGCATAGATTATACAGTATATTAATGGCGCGGTCGATAATATAGTTCATTTTGCCTTATAATTACGAAATTAAGTTATTGTTTATTTATAAAATAAAATTTTGATTCTATTAAATGGTTAGCTTAAGATTAATAGGTAATTTTTAAACTTTCTTAAAAGTATTTCTAAGGAATAAAAAAAAAATACTTATTTGTCTACAACTTTTCCAAAAATTATGTTATTTCAAAATTTTTTCCTGCTATATTTTGTATTGAAGTTGAAAAAAATGGTTCAACCCAATGACGTATTATATAATCATTGGTTCAGCCACGTGCAAGTAGACCATATAATGATGCTGATGATATTTTTTAATGTTCAAAATCAAAAGTAGTTTCTTGTAAACGGATAATCAAACGTCAGTCTCGCGTCATTTTTCGGAAAACTTGTTGCGAAATTTAGTGATTTTCCATGAATACTTAATTTTTTTGAAAAATCTCTATCAGCCACATGCAAGACAAACTCTTTAAGTAATTCACAAATAATTTTGTTTAAATTTTCTTTCCCTTTCCCACAATGAATGAACAAAATTGATCAAAATCCGCCAATTTCGTGCACGGCCCCTTATGGCACTGTGGGATTCCCGATGAGAATATTTCACGTAACTTCCCGAACGCTGCCCATCCAAGTTGGATTCTTCGGGCGACCTCTTTCTCAAAGTTAGACCTACCTAGCTGAACAATCTGTCCAAGGTAAGGTAGGAGTATTGAGTAACGTTCTTGCTTGAGTACTGAGTATTCACTCAGTACTCAAGCATTACTAACTAGTTTCAACCAATCAAATGGCTTGAATCTAGTTTTAAGTAATGCTTGAGTATTGAGTGACGTTCTGTAATACGGGCCTAAGTCCATAACTTAAAATGAATGACAACACGATTTGACAGTTAATCCGTACTCATGGTGTTATATAACTATTCACAACCACTCGCTAAGCTTCCGTACCGTATCGAACATCGATCAATGTTATCGTAGGAGTCCTCTAAGTGCTGTCCACAAGTCCAACACCCGAAAATTTTGTCAATTTTTATGAAATAGACGGCTGCTATTCTTTCAATAGCTGTTTGCTGTCCTGCCGGGGGATTGTCCGAAAGGGTTACCGCTGCCCCGGAACATAAAGGCCTAAGGAAGGAACACGGGTGGGTTTTAGACAGTAAGAGTCTGACACTCCCTCCTGCTCCACCCTGAGCGGGAGGGGTCATTTGATGATTTCCCATCCACAAAAAAAAAAGCTGTTTGCTGTCGGGTCATTTTCGATACGATAGCGTTTTGTGAATAGCTATGTAGATGTGTTTTTGCCCGACTTAAAAATTAAATTTATCAGGAGTAGGGTTCACTCAAAAGTATCGAACTACTTTGGACGGGGCCGTGTCTTCGTTGACGGACTTAGAGAGTACCTATAGCTGCCATAAAGTTTACATTGGGATTTATAGGAAGGTGTTATTATATCAATCATATAAAATGAGCAGATTGTAAAAGTTATGAGACATGATGAGATTGTAAATGTATATAACTGTGAATTTAAATATTACGTAGGTTGTAAATATTGTTTACTGCCTTGTCTTGGGGTAGGACATAATAAGTTCGAAATCAGCCGAATAGGTAATTTAGTACCAAAATGTGAATTATGATTCTTTTTAATAAAAAAAAATTATATAAGTACCTACAATAATTTTTTCTTTCTACCTAATAACAAACTGACTGACTAATCGACCAATTTAAAAATTTCGTTTTAATAAACAGAAAATTGTCATGACATATTGACATATTTTTAGAATTGATAAATGATAAATGATAAATGATTTTTATTTCTGTAAGTAGGTTTGTACAAACACTTTTACATGTCAATCATATTTTTTAAAACGAGATGAGGTCGGCGTTTCCTAACTGACTACTCTGAGAAGAAAGGCCGAAACAAACTCAGAGGTCACAGTCTCTTTTAAAGTCCAGACATAATCTTGGTCAGATCATGTGGAGACCATGTAGATTAGTGTCTGAAATGGTCTTTTGAGGAAAGAACCACACCGATTGAGTGGACCTGTCCAGTCAGTGCACGCATTTGTCAGTAATCATGCAGCTCAACTCAAACTTAAGGAGCTCAACGATTCGACGAACAATACCAAAGAAAGGACATTTGGGTGGGTCGCATAAATTACTCAAACTGCCAGACCATGACTAAAACTATCTGAGAAAATAAAAAAAAAAGAAGAAAAGGCAAAAAAAAAAAAAATAACCCACATAGTCTTCACATTCACAGTCATTAAAATAATATAATACTTTACAAAGTAAATATTCATGTCACTGTATATGTAAAATTTATCAATGTCAATGTGTATATAAAAATCCAGAAATAGTCTTGGTCAGATCATTTTGAGGACCATGTAGATTGGTGTCTGAAATGGTCTTTTGAGGAAAGAACCACACAAATTTGAGTGGACCTGTCCAGTCAGTGCACGCATTTGTCAGTAATCATGCTGCTCAACTCAAACTTAGGGAGCTCAACGATTCGACGAACAATACCAAAGAAAGGACATTTGGGTAGGCCGCATAAATTACTCAAACCGCCAGACCATGATTAAAACGGAAACAATGACCCACATAGTCCTCACATTCACAATAAATAAAATAATATAATACTTTACACAGTAAATAGTAAATGTTCATGTCATTGTTTATGTAAATAGATATTAAGAAAAAAAAAAAAAAAAAAAGTAAAATCGCAAAATAAAATAAAACAACATTCGCAGTCTAAACTTATTGGAGCAGCTCAATCCCAAGCCTTTTTGTCCTCAATAAAGTCATTTACAGTATAATAGGCTTTTTGGCATAGTTTACGCTTTATAAAAGATTTGAATTTATTTAGGCTTAGTTCTTGAATGTGACTAGGAAGTTTATTATAAAAACGTATACATTGGCATCTAAACGAGCCACCTATTTTTTTGAGCCTTGATGAAGGAACAACAAATTTGTGTTTGTTCCTAGTATTTATGTTATGGATATCACTGTATTTTTTAAATAGATTAATATTTTTATGTGCATACAAAAGATTATCATAAATGTACTGAGAAGGCACAGTCATTATATTAATCTCTTTAAATTTGTCTCTGAGGGAGTGTCTGGGACTTAATTTATAAATGGAACGAATTGCCCTTTTTTGTAAAATAAAAATTGTCTGAATATCGGCGGCATTTCCCCACAACAGAATACCGTACGACATCACACTATGAAAATAACTAAAGTAAACCAAACGGGCTGTCTCTAAATCAGTTAAATCACGAATTTTCCTAACGGCGTATGCTGCAGAGCTAAGCTTTTTTGACATTTTATCTATATGGGGGCCCCATTGAAGCTTGGCATCCAATGTTATGCCTAAGAATACTGTGATATCTTCGGGTTTTAACTCTTCATCCTTTATGAGAACACTAGTTTCGACTTGTCTAACATGGGGTATCGTAAACTTAATACATTTGGTTTTTTTTTCGTTAAGTAGTAGGTTATTAACATTAAACCAGTCAACTACTTTATGATGATGGACAATAATTCTGACTAGAGCGTTACCACGGTAATATTATACAGAGTTGATACGACAGAGGGGCATTAAATTACACTACGTATACTATACGTGTTTAGTATTAATTCGATACGGTATAAAAATAAAAAGCATCATAAATGAAAATTTTTTTGTTTCAAACAAACTAAATAGCTTACAAATCAGAATAAAACGCAACCACCCTTTGTAAATAAAGGAGAAACCCAAACTTCATAAAAACTTGGGCCTGGTGACTGACCTTGGATAACTATACAAAGTGACAACGTCCAACGTCGCGCGCGGGCAGAGTAACTCGAAACACACTGTGGATTTTCCAAACTGCAGTACCGGAGATTTTGCCGATTCCAGATCGGTCCGAGTAAAAGTACTCTCATCGGTCCATATTAAATTAGTTAAGAAATGACGGTCTTCGGATGTTTTATTTAGTAGCCATTGGCAGTAACTGTTGCTGATCGGCAAGTCTCTCGATAAAAAAGTTTGCACCTTCCGATATTTAGAAGGTTTGCGTTTTTTACGTTTTAGAACCTTGTAGATAGTTCTATGGCAACATCTAAACTGCCGGGCGGCTCTGTGGAGACTCGTCGGGCTGCGGGAAAAATTGTCTAAAATTCTTTCGTCCCAAGCAGCGGGCATTTACCGCGGTGGCACTCCCTCCTGTTACAGCACTATACGTTTATTGTCCCGTAATCTTTGTACTGCCAACTGTATGGTGCGGGCATTCCTAGGGCAATTGCGGCTATCACAATACCTTTCTCTGTAAGTTCGTAGAGCTAACGCTGCGTTTCCACGGCATTCGCCGTAGATTAAAATCATGTCAGTGTATTCTGACGCCGTGTCAGTTACACGAGGTATTTTTGAACACTTTAATTATACACACACACAACCAAAGTTTAACTATCACAATAGAAACAGTCAATTACAAAAAAAAAAAACACTAACACTAAATAATAATAATCCCAAGTTACGTGTCCTGTCCTGTCACAATAAAAAAAGGAATACTGTCTTAAACTTATTTAGTGTCCTATCACAATAACAAAATAAATTCACAATTATTGTCAGCGCACAAGTTCGACAAAACAATAAGGGCGCAGGAGCTTCCGCGTACGTACCTACGTTCCGGAAGGGTAGCGTCGGCGCACTGAAAAAACAAGTTTTTTGGAGGCCCCACTTACTGATCGCAAGCACAAAATACAGAGAGTACAGAAGTCAATCTACATACAAAGTGCGCTCGAGCAACGCACACATAGACACCGCTCACGGACACGATATCTCGGACTGGTTGGGACTAGTGCGAGCGCAAGTGCCATCCGCTTGAGACATGCGTCTATGAAGTGCAAAAATGGAGCAAAAAAAAAAATTATAACTGTTCAGTGGACGGTTGTTTAAATTCAACATTAAACGGTGAATTGTCGTTTTTTAATCTACCAGTTGTTTCAGAGAGGTAAGTAGGTATTTGCTTGTATTTCGATGGTTTGTATTAACGTAACACAGTAGTTAGGTAGGTAGGTAAGCGCCCCGGCCCCCAGTCCCGCGCCGTAAAGTAAAAGCGAACATGACTTTGTAGCACTTTGTGACAAAGTAATGTAACAATAACATTAAAATTAAAATATTTTAGTTATTATTGGTTTTTTCGTTTCTCATCATCATCAATAAATCAAACAACTAGATGCGAGTGCCACTACCACGATAGTTTTTTGTGCATAAGCCAAAGTTGACAACCATAGCGCGACCGCCGAGCGTAGACTTCTGTACTCTCGGTATTCTGTGTCGCAAGGATCTAAGATACAATAGCAACACACTGACCTATTTCTATTTCTTTTACGCACGTGATTTTTTGCCAATAGGATTGTCACTCTCTTATGTACTACGTATTGGTTTATGACTTGCGTAAGAGCGGCAACAACGTATCGTAGATTTATCGTTTTAAGGTGCATGACCTATGCCTGTAGACATAATCAGCTGTTAGGAAAAATACATCGTGTTCAAACGGTGCAAAAACTTAAAAAATCATTTGCGACTAAACTACTGTTTCAATTTAATTGATTTTTGGTAGAGAGCTTGATAGTGATACCTAGTATAGGCAGTTTAAAGGAAAGCCCATCTGTCGTATCAACTTTGTATACAGTATTGTAACTCGGCCGTATCTTTAAAATAAATGCCTACAGCCGCGCTGTACGTAAACATGCGATAGGGCTGCCCGCCTCCAGCATTTTAATTACATTTGCCTACTTTGTGTTTCCATTTGGTTTTGTAATTGTAAATACCTATACTTTTTTGTGATTGTAAACATCTAGATATTCTGTGAATATTTCATGAGTCCAGCTGTTGTTGTTGTTAATACCGAGAAAAAAAAACGGTTTTTAGTGGTATATGTTGTTATAGCAGTAGCAGAAATACTTAATCTGAGAAAATAAACATCTATTATTAATAATAAAATACCACGTCTTTACTTTCAATTATACAAACTTACAAAACAAAACACACATGCCCCGAGGTTTTAACACAAGCGTAAGTACCTACCGCCCATAACTACCTATTTCACTCGTGTCAATCACTTTCCTTTACTCTATTCACTTTATTTATTAATCCAGACATCTTTTTTTTCGAGAGATAAAAGGAAATACTTATCCATTAATAAGACACACATTATGTACAGACGCCAGCAGGTCAACCTACCCCAATCTGTCAAATTTCTTTGATAGATTTTCAACTTTAGCACAAAGGAATAAGGTTCATATTCAATTGGGAAAATCTGACAGATTGGGGTAGCTTGATGTGCTGGCCTCTGTACCTACCTACTAGTAAGTAAAATTATTTCATAGTTTTACCTCTCAGAGTTTCTAGGTAATCTAAAAAAAAGTTATCTCTGGATGCGTTATTGACGAATTCATGCAACCAAAAACAGAACAATATATCCTACTCGTTATATTAAATATGTACTTGAACTTATTTTTGGTGAAAAACCGCGCGTTGTTGTTAAAAAAAACAACACACCGTCCGTTCGTCACTGCGGCACAGTCGCGACAGTCTGCGTGCCGAGCGCATGCCGAGATCGAGGCGCGTAGGCATAGCTCGCGCTTCGTCCGTTTGTATGAAGTTGGAATACTGTATACAGAGTTGATACGACAGAGGGGCATTAAATTACACTACGTATACTATACGTGTTTAGTATTAATTCGATACAGTATAAAAATAAAAAGCATCATAAATGAGAATTTTTTTGTTTCAAACAAACTAAATAGCTTACAAATCAGAATAAAACGCAACCACCCTTTGTAAATAAAGGAGAAACCCAAACTTCATAAAAACTTGGGCCTGGTGACTGACCTTGGATAACTATACAAAGTGACAACGTCCAACGTCGCGCGCGGGCAGAGTAACTCGAAACACACTGTGGATTTTCCAAACTGCAGTACCGGAGATTTTGCCGATTCCAGATCGGTCCGAGTAAAAGTACTCTCATCGGTCCATATTAAATTAGTTAAGAAATGACGGTCTTCGGATGTTTTATTTAGTAGCCATTGGCAGTAACTGTTGCTGATCGGCAAGTCTCTCGATAAAAAAGTTTGCACCTTCCGATATTTAGAAGGTTTGCGTTTTTTACGTTTTAGAACCTTGTAGATAGTTCTATGGCAACATCTAAACTGCCGGGCGGCTCTGTGGAGACTCGTCGGGCGGCGGGAAAAATTGTCTAAAATTCTTTCGTCCCAAGCAGCGGGCATTTACCGCGGTGGCACTCCCTCCTGTTACAGCACTATACGTTTATTGTCCCGTAATCTTTGTACTGCCAACTGTATGGTGCGGGCATTCCTAGGGCAATTGCGGCTATCACAATACCTTTCTCTGTAAGTTCGTAGAGCTAACGTTGCGTTTCCACGGCATTCGCCGTAGATTAAAATCATGTCAGTGTATTCTGACGCCGTGTCAGTTACACGAGGTATTTTTGAACACTTTAATTATACACACACACAACCAAAGTTTAACTATCACAATAGAAACAGTCAATTACAAAAAAAAAAACACTAACACTAAATAATAATAATCCCAAGTTACGTGTCCTGTCCTGTCACAATGAAAAAAGGCATACTGTCTTAAACTTATTTAGTGTCCTATCACAATAACAAAATAAATTCACAATTATTGTCAGCGCACAAGTTCGACAAAACAATAAGGGCGCAGGAGCTTCCGCGTACGTACCTACGTTCCGGAAGGGTAGCGTCGGCGCACTGAAAAAACAAGTTTTTTGGAGGCCCCACTTACTGATCGCAAGCACAAAATACAGAGAGTACAGAAGTCAATCTACATACAAAGTGCGCTCGAGCAACGCACACATAGACACCGCTCACGGACACGATATCTCGGACTGGTTGTGACTAGTGCGAGCGCAAGTGCCATCCACTTGAGACATGCGTCTATGAAGTGCAAAAATGGAGCAATAAAAAAAAATTATAACTGTTCAGTGGACGGTTGTTTAAATTCAACATTAAACGGTGAATTGTCGTTTTTTAATCTACCAGTTGTTTCAGAGAGGTAAGTAGGTATTTGCTTGTATTTCGATGGTTTGTATTAACGTAACACAGTAGTTAGGTAGGTAGGTAAGCGCCCCGGCCCCCAGTCCCGCTCCGTAAAGTAAAAGCGAACATGACTTTGTAGCACTTTGTGACAAAGTAATGTAACTGTGCAGGACAGCCGATCGCATAGTTTAAGTTTAAGTAGAATAGTTATAGACACGTGGTATTTTTATCTTTGGGAAGCACACAGGTATCATAATAATCTTTTCTAGAAAGTAGATGAAGTCAGATGTGAGACCCTACGGCGGTGCTTTGGAACTTGGGTCACGCATTGTATTTACTTATTGCCAAGCGTCTTTCTTAGTACAATTCATTGTTTTATTAGTTGCTTAATGTTTAAATGTGAACAAAGATTATTGCCTGCACCCATTTCTTAGTAGATTATAGCTTCGTGCCGACATTGCTATGGGACATTCCCCAGTAACATTTTTAATAGATTGTAAGAAGTTTGTAGTTTTGTGCCGACATTGTTATCCGCACCAAATGTGTTTATAATCTTTACCTTTAATAAAACAATAGCGTAGCGAGTACTGTACAGGGGTAAGACCCATAGCGTGGGAAATGGTAGGGAGAAACTGCCGCCACTGGGGCATACAAAAGGGCCTTGCTCGTCCAAAGAAAGTCAGTTCTCACTTGATATTCAGATCTGCTACAAGTCAGTTCTCACTTGATATTCAGATCTGCTACAAGTCAGTTCCCAGTTGCTATTCAGATCTGGTACACGACAGTAGACTGAGTAGACTTCAGTATTCGCTACCTTTGACAGTGGAAACTTGTATTTTCATTTAAGTTAATACCTCCATAGTCCACCGTCCATCTTCACAGTGGTTTTATTCCCCACCAATCCAGCACACAAATGTGGCTGTAACCCACATTTAATGGTCCTTCGAGCCGGATCTTGTGGGAAATAATAACCTGAAAACTTCGAAGAATAGTACTACAGCGATATAAGGAAGATTTCTCCGAATAATAGAAGAGCGTTTTCAAGATTCAAGATATTCGAAGAAAATCAGCTGACAGCATGCCCGTTACGCGCTCCGTGGGTAGGAGCCGCAAACCGTCGGGGGAACAGAAGCCGTCGTCGTCCGAGACCACTACCTCGGCGACCGGTACCAGCGCGGAAGCCAGCACGGAATCGACAGTTACAGGGACGACCGCCACGGAGACAGAGAAACAGACAGACAACTCCGCGGCAACCGAGCCATCCACCGTGACTTCCGCGACCGCCGCAACTACCTCGACCGCCGCCGCCTCCACCTCAGCCGCAACCGCTCCCTCCGCCTCGCACCCCACCAGCGCCGCCGCCCTTTCCGTAACCCCTTCTGCTGCGACGACGCTAACTGCGGGTACGAAGGCCAAACAGCTGATGAAGACGCCCGCTACTGTCGTCACCAGTGAAACTCGTCAAGAAACAGAAACAGTGAAGCGAGTTATGAAGAGCACCACCGGTCCATCGAAGCCGACCGGACTACAGGACCTCAGCCCCCCTATCAACAAGGGGGGAGGAGGGGGATCTACTCACAGCAGAACAAAGCAACTCAAGCTTGCGAAGGCTAAAGAAGATTTATTACGCCTTCAAGTGGAATTAGCAGCAGCACGCCTAGCTACATTGGAAATAGAAGACTCAGAAGAGGAAGAAGATGACGTCTCCCTCTACTCGAAGTCAGAAGTTGATGCAAGAGTGGACAACTGGTTGGAGAATCAAGTGAATCGTCCGGTATTAGCGATCGCCAACGAACCTCACCGCCCCCCAGAAGAACCAACGGTCGTCCGCACAGAAGAACCAATGCCAGCGAAGCATGAAGAGACACGTCAGTCACCGGCGGGAGGTCAAACCGACCTAGCCCTCCTAGCTGAAGCCATCACACGGGCTGTCAGCGCCGCTCAGCGACCCAAGTTTATCGAGTTACCGATCTTCAGTGGGGCTCATCAGGAGTGGCTACCCTTCCGCGCTGCCTACTACGAAACAGAAGCAATATTCAGCACAGTTGAAAATACGAATCGACTTAGAAGAAACCTGAAAGGGAAGGCTAAAGAAGCAGTTACAGGTCTACTAATAACCAACGCGCACCCAGCTGAAGTAATGAAGACTTTGGAGTCAAGATTTGGAAGACCAGAGTCAATAGCCATGCAGGAGATGGAGACACTTCGAGGTCTGCCGCGCCTTACTGACTCACCAAGGGACATTTGCATATTTGCCACAAAGATATCCAACGTAGTGGCAACATTGAAGACTTTGGGTTGTTCCAACTACATGTACAACCCTGAACTCGTGAAGACAATAGTGGACAAGCTGACGCCGACTCTACGATATAGATACTACGACTTCTCAGCCACGCAGCCACGTGAAGATCCTTGCCTCATCAAGATTGAGCAGTTCTTCAAAAGGGAAGCAGAGCTGTGCGGACCTTACGCGCTGCCTGAACATGTGGCAGCACCTACTACAACCGCACCACAGAAGAAGACTCAAAGGGTCAACAACGTGACTGTGAATACACAATCACCGAAGTGCTTCATATGTGAAGATACGGGGCACACCAACGCAACAGAATGCGAACAGTTCAAGAAGTTGGATCCAAATGCAAGATGGGACATCGCCAAGTCCAAACGCCTCTGCTTCAGATGTCTTCGCTACAGAAAGAAGACGCACAACTGCCGACCCAAGTCATGCGGTATCAACGACTGCAAGTACTCTCATAACAAGATGCTGCACTATGACAAGATGACAGAGACGGCAGAAACAAAAGAAGAAGCAACCGAAGTCATCAACTCAACTTGGACAGTCAAGAAGCAATCGTATCTGAAGATCCTTCCAATCCAGGTGGAGGGACCGAAAGGAACTGTCAACACCTTTGCATTGATGGACGACGGGTCAACAGTCACGCTCGTCGACGACAGCATAGTAACAAGCGTCGGAGCAACGGGACCTATAGATCCACTGAAGATAGAAACCATTAATGACATGAAGGCATCCGAGTCAGCATCCAGAAGAGTTACCATCAAGCTGAAGGGGCTCAACGATCATGAAGAGCAAATACAAGCACGCACAGTAAAGAACCTGAAAGTTTCATCTCAACGGGTTCCACAAGAACTAGTGGAAGGGTGTCAACACTTATCTGACATCCGAAGACATCTCACATATGCCAATGCGAAGCCTCGAGTACTGATCGGTCAAGACAACTGGCATCTTCTGCTGACGACAGAAGTAAGAAGAGGAGACAATAACCAACCGGTGGCATCTCTCACGCCGCTAGGTTGGGTACTCCACGGCAGCCAGACACGAACCTTTGGGCAAAAGACTGAGTTCGTGTCACATACCCCAGAAGATCCAGAAGCCCTCACTCCCAACCACTTCTTGTTGGGAGGACCAGGGCGCGTGCCGCAGCCAGGCATGTTCACCGAGCAAGACGCCACACAGCCAGCGCCGACACAACCAGCTCTGAATCTCGAGCCTGCGCAGCCAGCTCCTAACCTCGAGCCTGCGCATCCAGCTTCGAACCTCGAGCCTGCGCAGCCAGCTCCTAACCTCGAGCCTGCGCAGCCAGCTCCTAACCTTGAGCCTGCGCAGCCAGCTCCGAACCTCGTGCCTGCGCAGCCAGCTCCGAACTTCGTGCCTGCGCAGCCAGCTCCGAACCTCGTGCCTGCGCAGCCAGCTCCGAACCTCGTGCCTGCGCAACCAGCTCCGAACCTCGAGCCTGCGCAACCTGTTCCGAACCTCCTGCCTGCGCAGAAAGCTCCGAACCTCGAGCCTGCGCAGCCAGCTCCGAACATCGACTCTGAGCAGCCAGCTCCGAACCTCGTGCCTGTGCAGCCAGCTCCGATCGTGCCTGCGCAGCCAGCTCCGAACATCGTGCCTGCGCATCCAGCTCTGAACCTCGTGCCTGCACAGCCAGCGCCGACACAGTCAGTGCCGAACCTCCTGCCTGCGCAGCCAGCTCCGAACCTCGAGCCTGCGCAGCTAGCCCCGAACCTCGAGCCTGCGCAGCCAGCTCCAAACATTGAGCCTGCGCAACCTGTTCCGAACTTCGTGCCTGCGCAGCCAGCTCCGAATCTCAAGCCTGCGCAACCAGCTCCGAATCTCGAGCCTGCGCAACCTGTTCCGAACCTCGTGCCTGCGCATCCAGCTCCGAACCTCGTGCCTGCGCAGCCAGCGCCGAACCTCGTGCCTGCGCAGCCAGCTCCGAACCTTGAGCAGGCGCAGCCAGCTCCGAACCTCGTGCCTGCGCAGCCAACTCCGAACCTCGAGCCTGCGAAACGAGCTCCGAGCCTCGTGCCTGCGCAGCCAGCTTCGAACCTCGAGCCTGCGCAACCTGCTCCGAGCCTCATGCCAGCGCAGCCACCGTCGAACACCGTGCCCGCGCAGCCAACTTGTGGACCAGAGAGCGCTTCTGCGCCACCTATCCTGGTCCAAATGACATCAACACGAAAGCCAGCAACCAGTGTGCACCATCGTGTATCAGTCGATAGCGGCTATCCTACACCGGTTAATAAGTGCGACGCCCAGCACTACAAAACTGAACGTCGCACGGCGGGAGGAATGTGCAGGACAGCCGATCGCATAGTTTAAGTTTAAGTAGAATAGTTATAGACACGTGGTATTTTTATCTTTGGGAAGCACACAGGTATCATAATAATCTTTTCTAGAAAGTAGATGAAGTCAGATGTGAGACCCTACGGCGGTGCTTTGGAACTTGGGTCACGCATTGTATTTACTTATTGCCAAGCGTCTTTCTTAGTACAATTCATTGTTTTATTAGTTGCTTAATGTTTAAATGTGAACAAAGATTATTGCCTGCACCCATTTCTTAGTAGATTATAGCTTCGTGCCGACATTGCTATGGGACATTCCCCAGTAACATTTTTAATAGATTGTAAGAAGTTTGTAGTTTTGTGCCGACATTGTTATCCGCACCAAATGTGTTTATAATCTTTACCTTTAATAAAACAATAGCGTAGCGAGTACTGTACAGGGGTAAGACCCATAGCGTGGGAAATGGTAGGGAGAAACTGCCGCCACTGGGGCATACAAAAGGGCCTTGCTCGTCCAAAGAAAGTCAGTTCTCACTTGATATTCAGATCTGCTACAAGTCAGTTCTCACTTGATATTCAGATCTGCTACAAGTCAGTTCCCAGTTGCTATTCAGATCTGGTACACGACAGTAGACTGAGTAGACTTCAGTATTCGCTACCTTTGACAGTGGAAACTTGTATTTTCATTTAAGTTAATACCTCCATAGTCCACCGTCCATCTTCACAGTGGTTTTATTCCCCACCAATCCAGCACACAAATGTGGCTGTAACCCACAGTAACAATAACATTAAAATTAAAATATTTTAGTTATTATTGGTTTTTTCGTTTCTCATCATCATCAATAAATCAAACAACTAGATGCGAGTGCCACTACCACGATAGTTTTTTGTGCATAAGCCAAAGTTGACAACCATAGCGCGACCGCCGAGCGTAGACTTCTGTACTCTCGGTATTCTGTGTCGCAAGGATCTAAGATACAATAGCAACACACTGACCTATTTCTATTTCTTTTACGCACGTGATGTTTTGCCAATAGGATTGTCACTCTCTTATGTACTACGTATTGGTTTATGACTTGCGTAAGAGCGGCAACAACGTATCGTAGATTTATCGTTTTAAGGTGCATGACCTATGCCTGTAGACATAATCAGCTGTTAGGAAAAATACATCGTGTTCAAACGGTGCAAAAACTTAAAAAATCATTTGCGACTAAACTACTGTTTCAATTTAATTGATTTTTGGTAGAGAGTTTGATAATGATACCTAGTATAGGCAGTTTAAAGGAAAGCCCATCTGTCGTATCAACTTTGTATATTATTACCGTGGCGTTACCCTCTGTCGCGAAATTATATTTTATGAAAAAAAAAATAAGTTTAAAAACTAAAACCCGACTACTGAAAAGGATTGCTGGGGTGGATCTACTAATCGTTTTTCCTACCCGTACGCAAAATACGCGCATTGACGTGGAGTTGCGGTAACGATTTTAAACACAAATACACACATCAAAAGTGTCTAGGGATCAAGCATTTTTATGCGGATTTCTTGAGATTGAGATGTGGCTTTGTAATAAATTTATGATTTTATAAATTTATATGGATCCTTTTTGGTGCATTTCATAATTTGAATCAGGAACTGTGAATCAAATTCGAGTAAAAGATGAAAATCAGCTGTCAATATTTTCCCTATAAAAACATACAACGCATTGAAGACATTATTAGTGCTACTGTTTCCCTACTACTGATTAAAACCAACGTTATTATGGAGCGGCGACGTCATTTAAGCAGGGAAGAAATGCTCAGAGCCGTGGGAATGATAGAAGCTGGTTCCCGGCAACGTACTGTGGCTTTAGCTCTGAATACAAGTCAGAGTGTTATCAGTCGACTTTGGACACGTTACCGAAGCACTGGTACCGTGGCTGAGCGCCATGGAGGACGGTATCGCTGCACCACACGGAGACAAGACCGATACATTCAAATCTTAACTCGAAGAGCTCCAACAATAACCGCCATGATGTTAGCCGTGAGGCTTCATCACTCTTCAGGGAACTTAATTAGCGACCAAACAGTCAGAAACCGCTTGCATGAAGTGAACCTTCATTCCCGAAGACCGCTACGGGTACCACCTATAGCAATGCACAATCGTAGGATTCGATATCAATGGGCTCTTGAACACAGAAATTGGGCAGAAGAACAATGGCGTTTCGTGTGCTTTTCTGATGAGTCTCGTTTTGGTATGAGACCGGATACAAGACGTATACGACACTGGAGAACCCCTGGACGCCAACAGCGATTAAAATCCTGCCAGGAAGTCCATCCTTATAGTGGTGGAACCATCATGGTATGGGCGGGTATTTGGATCGGCGGAAGAACTGAGTTGATTTGGATCAGAGGCAACCTCAACGCTCAAATTTATGCTGAGACGATTGTATCAGACGTCATCGTTCCTCTACAAGTGCAAATCGGTCCCTTATTTCAGTTAATGCATGATAATGCACGACCGCACACCGCAAGAGTTGTAAGACAGACTTTCGCCGCAGCTAACATCAATGTCCTGCCCTGGCCTGCTCAGTCGCCAGACTTGAACCCGATTGAGCATGCATGGGATATGCTACAGAGAAGAGCTCTGCCGAATATGGAGGGTATCCAGTCGCAAGAAGACCTTTTTTTGTTGTTGCAACGAACATGGGCGGCCATTCCACAGCGTGATTTGGATGAACTCATTTTGAGTATGCCAAACCGATGTTCTTGTGTTGTTAGTGTTCGCGGTAGAAACACGGATTATTAATTGTTTAAGTTACCCAATAAAATTTTAGAGAAAACTGTTATTTCAGTCTTTTTTTCGAACTTTTGTGTTAGTGGTTCAAATGTCAAAAATCCCTTTATTAGGATAATGGCAAATTTCTTTATTAATGCAAAGGTGACTTGGTTTATCGTTACTGTGACAAACGAAAACACTTTATTTGATGAATCCTTAAAGAAAATTTTAATTAATATCAATCAGGAGAAAAGTTATTGCAAAAATATATGTTGATCCCTAGACACTTTTGATGTGTGTAGTAGACAAAATATATTTCGAATCAGACAGGCTACTGGATATAGACATGGAGGGTATTGACAAAATATTTAGACTTATACCTCATCGGGACGCACCCGGGACGCCATTACGATGTCGTCGCCAGGTTGCGCTGCCAATTGAATATATATACAGCTATTTAATATATAGATATGTGGGTGGTGACCTGGCGTCCGCTTGGTTACGCAGCCAACCATACTTTTGTTGGCGGCATGACCTGGCCATGGCATCCCGATGAGGTATGGTTCTTAATGTTACTGGCGACACATCTGACTCTACTGATCAAGACTAGCATGGGTGAGGCAGTCACCTCCTTCTGCGAAGCGGTCGTGCGGGCGAAGGAGGTGGCGGGACGGTTGAGGGAGAGAGCCTCAAGTCCCAGCCGCCGCAGGAGACGCTCCGGGGTAACTTTTCAGTAATCTGTGCTCCGGGCGTCGGGAGCCATGTGACGACTCCCGGCTACCGTAGGCGCGGGCCTGAAGACGGAAGAGTAATGGGTAACTCACCGTCCGGTCAGGATCAGGCCCGTGCCGGTCGGACAACGCGTACCTACGTGTTCCACGCGCGCCTCAAAGAGATGTCAGCTTTAGGGAAGGGCCGAAGCCTATCGGGGCAGCGGGATTGTCCGAAAGGGTTACCGCTACCCCAGAACATAAAGGGATAAGGAAGGAACACGGGTGGGTTTTAGTCAGTAAGAGTCTGACACTCCCTTCTGCTCCACCCAGAGCGGGAGGGGTCATTTGATGATTTCCCATCTTCAAAAAAAAAAGACTAGCATGGGTCCTGTGAAGATGTTCGAATGGAAGGCGTTAACCCACTGCAGGACCATCATACCAAATTTAAATCTACTGCTAGGAATTCAAAGATTTGCAAGATTTTTATGAAGTTTTTTTGTATTAAGTGTACGCCATAGATTATACATTGGTGTATGCTAATGGAAATAACCAGTTTATTCCAATCTGCCCTGCATCTGCCCCCTTCGAGCTTGCCACCGCGGTGGTGGCTGGCACTAAATAAGTATCTCACTCAGAGAATCATGACGAGATCACAGATTGAGCACGAACAGTTTGTGTTGCTAGCGCCACAAGCCAGTAGTGGTGAAACTGGGCACTGGGCAGGTATGAGTATAGTTGCCAAGTTTTTCGTGATTGGACAGTTCTCTGTATGTATACTCAAGAGAAGCTTCCACTTTACGGGTTCTTCACGGCTTCATCGTTATCGAAAATGAAATATCTCCTTTATTCTGAACGCGTCCTATTGTAAATGTAAATTTTAATGGCTGGCAATGATGTAAGTATAATGAAATGTCAAATGGATTCCATGTCCGTGTATGTATTTTCATTCGGCGCGACAATTGATCAAACTAGTTTTTCTTGTGATTACCACCTTTTTTCATGTAACAAAATACATACTTCGAATACTAAAATTAAGTGAAACGCTTCTTTCGGTGCATAGTGACTTAGTATGTGTTAGTTGTGAAATAATGAGGCGAGGTCATCCAGGCATCGGCGGATGGCGAAGTGAAAATCAAAGGCATTTTAGGCCTAGAGGTAATGGACCTCCTCGATTTAGACCTCCGAGGATCTATCCATTACTTGAAAGCCCCAGGTAAGACCCTGGTACCAATATAACTTACAATATTTGCATTGCATCACTGACGCGCCAATATTTCGTATAACTTGAAATGGAAAAAAAACAGTGTATGTATAGGGCAATACGTCGTAAAACTTCTAAATTTTATTTTGTTATACGTAACACATAAAAGTGGGTATACTGAACAATTGAAATTTTAGTTTTTTTTTTAGTTGCTATAATAATCTAAGTATTTCAGATTCCCGCCACCTAGCCCTCGACTAAATCAAAGAGGTCCACCACCTTTTATTGCTCACGGAGGACACCCAGACGACCATGGTCGACCTGATCACCATGACAGACACAGAGAATATCAAGACGGCCATCGCCAATTTAATCAGAGAATGCCAGAGAGAGTACATAATCCACGCTCCAGACAGATGTACCAATATGTCCATCCTAATCTGAGATCAAAAGATAATCAATACAGCTCACACAAAGAGGCATCAAATTATTATGAGGATGATGAACCTGAGCCATTTCATGTTAACAGTATGGGAGATATAGATCAGAGGCAGCTTCCTCTCCTACGTAATCCATCAGATTCTTATAGTCAGCAACAGATGTCTCCGTGGGCTATTCCACCACCAGGCTTTAAAAAACATGATCATGACGAAAGAAACCAAAATTCTTTTAGACATCATGATATTGCAGAAAGGAATAAAATACCTGCTGTAGATTATACTGGTCACAGACCGCCTGCATCGGACCATTATGGTGGGACATCTGGACCAACAACCAATAACAATGACACATCATTTAGTAGATCTGTAGATGACACTGTGGATATTATCAGGAAAAGGTTAATGAATCGTAATGACCCAGAGCGGTTATCACAAGATGCTGCCGTCCATCAGAATATCACTGAGCAGGAAGGAAGTGAGAATGTTAATCAGCATAATCAGCCAGAGCAACCAGCCAAGAAGAGAACACCAAGACAGAAGCACAATGTAAAATCTAATTGTGATAAAATGAAATCAAATATTGTCCACCAACTGTTTAAAATGGACAAAGATAAGATGCATAAACTAATGGACGATCCAGGATCTTCATCAAAATTTGAGTATGCCATTAGCAGTTTAATAACAGAGTCACAAAATAGTTTGAACCGCCATTTAAGATCTGTGGCGGAGAAATCATTGTACAGTTCCAGCACAGACTTCATTCATAATGACAATAACACTATCTATGAGGATACTTTCATGAAGCAGATGCAGTGTCTTCTAGATCCACAAGACACTGTATTACTAGAAGATATAAAGCCCATCGTCATGGCTGAACTAAGTAAAGTTCTACAGTTGTCTGAATTTGAACAAAGATTTGATGTGTCTGATGAACACAGCGCCCATCGTACTGCAGATGGACAGCCTAACTATCCCTATTTTGAACCCTACAATTATGATGAATACTCACAGGACCCATGTTTTGACCAAGATCTACCTTCATCAACAAATTATGAAAATTTAAACAGATTAGATGTATCAAATAATTCCATTAAGAACTTAAATTATGATCATGAATCACCATATGAAGAAGGCATGCCTCTATTTGAGAGGCGACTATCAAAAAGAAGTGACCCTGTTCAAGAAAAAAGACTTAGTATAGAAAGTCAGAGGAAGAGCCAGAAAAGAAGTTTGGAAATCCCTGATGAAGAGTCATTTAAATGTAAAGAGGAAACTCTACCACTATTTCATGGCAATACTGATCAGCTCTCTGAAGATGAGGATACATTTGCTGAACTAGACAGGCAATATCATGTAGCTGTTGACCACAACTTTATTGAAAATGATGAACTCTCAAGAGAACTTCCTGAACTTCAACCTGTTCAAATAGTACCACCTCACATTGTAAAAGAAATTGACAATCATTTGCAAACCATTGCCCAGTCACCTATGGATCTATTTCCTGTGAATAGTACGGAGACTCTCAGAGATATAGCTAAGCATATCAAGCAAGAAGTGACATGTCTAGATTATCGAAATGAAAATACTACTAACGAAAATACATTTAATACTTCTGACAATGGTGTTCACAAAGTGAGACAAATTAAACTAAAGCAAGATCATGTGCCTCAACCTAAAGATACTGACAAAGAGACTGAAAAAGGAGTGAGCTCAAATATTATTAAAAATCCTCCATCAAACTCACGAAAAAGATCTATTGATCAAAGGCCATCTCATCGTAAGGAAAAACGAAAGAAAAGTGAATCTAGCCTGTCTGATTCTGCAAAACCAACCTCAGATAAAAATCTCCTGGCCAATACTGGTTCTATTAAGTCAACAGACAAGTGCAATGATGCCCCAAAGCCCCATTATAATATATTTTTACCTAAAGATGATAGTACGAAAGAAACTAAGGATAATAAAAAAGTTGACTCAACCGATAAAAATTATTCAGATAAATATGTCAAAAGGAAAGAAACCTCAAAAAAGCCGAAAGAAAAAGAGAGTGAATCAGGCAGAAAAAGACATTCAAGCACATCCAGTCAAACCATACTCAGTCCAAAAGATAGTATTAATAATACAATCAGTCAAACACCTTCAAAATCAGATCCTAAAATTAAATTGAAGACTTTTGATATGTTTGTAGAGCAGCCCAAGAAGGCGTCATCTCACCACCACGCACATAGGAACACTGCTTCAGCTACAAGCCCTACAAAACCCACTGCAGAGGAAAACATATCAAAACAAGTGCCAACAACAACAGTAACACCAATTCCACCACGCAATAAGACAGTGCAGACTAAACATGTGGGAACTCAAGTCATAAGAAGATTAATTACTAAAGAAACTCAAACATTTCAAAGTAAAATTACCAGCACCAGATTTTGTCAAACAGAAAGGAAGAAGCTGGTCTCAAAATCTGTGCAAACACTTGCTGTGTCTTTAGAAAACTCAAAACCCAGGTCAGCTGACGCTTTCGAAAGAATGAAAGAAATAGACATGGAAATACAAGTTTTAATACAAGAAAAATTTAAACTGTACAGTTCCTTAGAATCGAAAGATTCATGTCCAAGCAGTATGGGTATGACTGTTCTGAACGTAACACCTATTGACGAAAGTAAAGATGAAGATGGTCAAGAAGACACTGACTCATTGCAGGAAAATGTAATTAATGAAGATGAAATTGTAGATGATTTCACCAACATACCTGTGGAAGAACTCGAGCAAATAGCTTTAGAAAGTATTCAAGAAGATAGCACTGATTCAACTAAAGTTGAAAAGAGAAGTTTACGAAAAAAATTACTGCAACAAGAACGAAAGAGTTCTGAGAGCCCCACGTCAAGTAAAAGAAGTAATAAAAAATCGAAACCGCCTAATATATCTCTTATAGAGCAGATCATTACAGATGATAGACCTCTAGAAGATATCATATCACTAGACGACCTAGAGGAGCCGCAACCTAAAAACAAGAAGAAACCTCGATCTCAACCAAAGAAAAAACCAGCTAGGAAAATGAAACCTCAGAAAAATGCTAATGCAAATTCATTTGAATTAAAGGACTGCTCAGTGGTTCTTATCCAGACTGATGTAAGAAAGTTTATAAAGGAAGAATCCATAGTTACTGATGAAACATCTGTGCCTGTGGAGACTGGTGAACCTTCTATAGAGGATGTGGTTCCTTTGGAGCCGGAATTAAAATCCGTGCCAAGAGCGAGGCAAGTGGAAGAAGAAAATGTGGTTAATGATCTCCAGTTTGACATGTTAGATGTCTCTGAAGATATCGTTATAGGGGAGGAGAGTGAGATAAAATGTAATGATAAAGACATGCATGGGAGAGAGGCGATAAGTGAAGAGATAATACTGGATAACAGTCAGTCGTCTGCAGATGACGCGTTCACGGCGGAGAGCGGCCAGGCGGAGAATGAGTGCAAGATGTATGATTACTCGACTGATGAGAAGTTGCGCCGAGATTCGGTGACTGTCACCGGAAATGCTGATGCTGTACTTGCTATAGAGGTGAGTTTTTAATTATTCATTATTAAATGGACTCGACCGCGTACCGGAAGACGTAGCGTTGCAAGGCGTCCCACAAGGTGGACCGATGGCCTGATGAAGGCCGCAGGAAACCGCCGGAAGCGAGCAGCACAAAACCGAATGAAATGGCCATGCTTGGGAGAGGTCTTTGTCCAGCAGTGCACGTCTTTCGGCTGCACTACTGTACTGGATGATGATAATGAAATGAACTCTATTGTATACAACGTGTAACGTTAAATGCGCAAAACCTGAAAATAGTTTGTTCATAATTGACTACTGAATCGATTTCAGTAATTTTTAATATAGGTTTTTTTTTCAAAAATTATGTATTTTGCCATACTATCCGCGGATTGAGCCAAAGAAAATTAAGTCTTATTTTAAGGCAATAAGACTCAATTTAGAATGCATAAACTAATGCTAGGATCAACACGATTTTCTTAATAAAAATAGTTAGCTTTAAAAAAAATAGTTTTGGTCATTGTATTATGCTTTTAACTCAATGCTCTAATTGGGGTGTATGAGGGTTTTGCGCATTTAACGTTACATGTTGTATATTAATTACCAATTTACCACACAATAATTTGTTATTTATGAAAACTACCTAACCACAAAATACGCATTGTTATGCATTTTTTTGTTCAATGAATACTTTACAAAAGAGACTTATGCTTCAAATTACATACCGCTTATTAATCAAACCAGTAATTCGAGCAACGTAGGTAATATCACAATCCTCAAGTTATGACAAGATAGCATAAGCATAATCAGCCTATAATATTCTCACAGGTAGGTAGGACACAGCTGTCCTCTCGGTGCGAGTTAGTGGGCCGTAAAACCAGTGCGTGTTGGAAGATTTCATATCTTCGAATTTTTTGGTTCTAGGACATGCCAGTTTCCTCATATTTTCCTTCACCATTTTGAGAGCAAAGACAATTAATGAAAGTAAACTTTCAATTCCAGTGCATAGAAACTGACTTCATAGCGGCTTGCTTGGACGGCAACGTGTACCACTTCAGTGGTGATGGGCAGCTACTAAACACTCTTCGAGGGTCCAACCTGGCCGTCACTTGCCTGACCATAGTCAAGGAGAAGTATGGGACCACCGTATACACGGGATCACTAGATTCTAGGATACGATATTATGATTTGGAGGTAAGATTGTTTGACCTAGTAACTGTTCTTTAGTTTTAAACATTTTTTTTTTTATTATTTTAGAGTCAAGCTTGTCCCGCCATCTTCGCCTTGGCCTTTTTTTTTTTTTTTTTTTTGTGGATGGGAAATCTTCCAATGACCCCTCCCGCTCTGGGTGGAGCAGAAGGGAGTGTCAGACTCTTACTGACTAAAACCCACCCGTGTTTCTTCCTTAGCCCTTTGTGTTCCGGGGTAGCGGTAACCCTTTCGGACAATCCCGCTGCCCCGGCAGGCTTCGGCCCTTTCGGGCCCCTTCCTTATGCTGACATCTTTTTCATCATTCGTTCGTCCGGATGTAAGTTCCGGATTGGCGCAAAAACGGCTGAACGGATTTGGATGAATTTTGTCACACAAATATTTTATAACCTGGATTAACACATAGAGTACTTTTAATCCCGGTAATACGTTCTTGTGGGATATTTTCCGACATCCACGCGGGCAAAAGCTAGTTCTAAATACATTTACTTCGTGATGTAAATGGTAATTGCAATAATTCCCTGGCAGTTTATAAAAATAAAACACTGAAGTAGGCTATAATTAAAAAATAAGTATGTACAGTCAGCAAAGGAGATAAGTATGCACGGTCGTAGAATAGACTTGAAGCTTAGTAAGAAACCGATTGATGTTTTCGAATAAATTTTAATTGAATTAATAGAAAACAAACAGTTCATTTTCTAAATTAAATTTCATTCGAAAACATCAAGCGGTTTCTTAGTAAACTTCAACTATATTCGATGACCCTGCATACTTTTCTCCTTTGCTGACTGTACATAGTTGAGTGAGGTGGTGAAGGTGGCGACATCCATCGATTCTATCTAAATATACTTACTATAGGCTATTAACCATTGATGTATTGTTCGTTCGACGATGAACGGGTTTATCAAATGGGATGACAGCAACATCCGTCGTTATCCGTAGGTGTACTGATAACATCTCTGCACACGCATACAAAATTAAAAGTAAACGTTTTACAAGAAAATACCGCTCAAGTGCGACTTATTGTCGTACCCAAAGGGTTCTATATTTTTTTTTTAAACTGATTTACTTACCATTTGATACGGACCTCTAAATATGTGCAAAACACATTAACAACATCAATTATTGTTGGTCGCTTTGTAATAGGGTCGACTCGAATCAATTTGTCTAGCCCTTTCATACATTGCCACTTTAGCAATTCAACAAAAGCATGATCAGTTATCCTAATCTTAATGACCTAATAGGTAATACGGGCTGGTGTCCGCAACGCCACGTCAATTCGCGTATTTTGCGTACGGGTGGGAAAATCGATTATTCGATCCACCCCACCAACGCCTTTATGTTAATTACCGTCTCACGGAAGGTTCCTGGGTTACCGAAGTACTTTGCTCTGTACGTGGCGATCACCGAGCAGTTTAGAAGCACATGAGCTGCAACCTCGTCGTCCTCCATGCTGGCCCTGCACAGCGGACTGTCTGTTACTCCTATGACATAGAGCTGTTTATCAAATGATCCATGGCCAGTTAAAGCTGCTGTATCTGTACGCAGCTGTTGTTTAGTTAGGCGGCCATCAATAATAGGGAGTGCTTCCTTAGCCTGCCTGCACTCACCTTGAACCTATAACGTAAAACTAAACTGTTGCCTATCGAGAAACGAAGGTAAATACCATGGCAGCGGGATTGTCCGAAAGGGTTACCGCTGCCCCGGAACACAAAGGGCTAAGGAAGGAACACGGGTGGGTTTTAGTCAGTAAGAGTCTGACACTCCCTTCTGCTCCACCCAGAGCGGGAGGGGTCATTCGATGATTTCTCATCCACAAAAAAAAAAGGTAAATACCATGTTCTAAAATACCAACATAACATTTCTACTTATTCATTCCGTCTTTCTCTTACATTCCAGACGGGTCTGGAGAAGGGTCCAGAGTGCAATGTTCTCAGTCCGATACAGACAATGGACCGCGCGTGGGACACGGTGTTCGTTGGTACCAGGACTGGTTTTGTGCTGCAGTTTGAATGCAAGGTAAGCATAAGAAAAATAACCCAAATATAACGTTATAATGGCCTAGAAATCAAGAGACTCGTCATTAGAGCAAAAAAATGGAGGTTCCTGGTAGAGTCCGAAATATCCCAATGATCGAAAACCATTTTCGGTCGGACTCTAGTTTCAAGCTACATGATAAGTATGAAATAGTATAATACAAGGGTGCCAGAGTAACAGGCGCTGTTACCTGTTACCATAAATAGAAAATATTTTATTTCTCACCAGCATAGCAACACGGATTACATATTAAAAGTACTTAAAGTATACTAATGTACTATACATTCATCATCTGCCTAGCCTTGTCCCAACTATGTTGGGGTCGGCTTCCAGTCTAACCGGATGCAGCTGAATACCAGTATTTCACAAGGAGCGACTGGTTGTCAGACTTTCGTTCTTCTGACTTCCCGTAACGACTGTCAAAAATCCACGAATGACAGCCGGTACCAACGGCTTAACGTGCTTTCCGAGGCACAGAGGGCTCTCGGTATGTAAAGATGGTCACCCATCCACAGACCAACCGCCGATCGACCAATCGACCTGTTCGGCTGTTATTATTTAGCCACCGGGCCCCTCACTAATGTCCTATACATTATATAATAATAATCCCACAGCATTTGTGGTGGTAAAAAGAGGTTTACTTTGGGTTACCATGGATTCAAAAAAATTTGCTGTACCATATGTTTTTACCCCGTATATTTTTTTGACAAACAACGAAGAATGTCTACCTACTTAGATTTTTTTTCTAGGATCATGTGCCCTATGTATGTGGATGGGAATTCATCGAATGACCCCTCCCGCTCTGGGTGGAGCAGAAGGGAGTGTCAGACTCTTATTAACTAAAACCCACCTGTGTTCCTTCCTTAGCCCTTTATGTTCCGGGGTAGCGGTAACCCTTTCGCACAATCCCGCTGCCCAGAATAATGTGCCTGCACTCATGATTACAGTCTGCACCTCGATGTGCCTCCCTGTGGTATGTTTATGTAGTATGGACAGAATTATTTTAACTATAACAAGTGTCTAGTTTCATTATCATTCTGCTAGGTCGTATTACTGAAAGTGAGTTGAGTTTTTACAATGCAAACTCGGTGAAATTAATAGTTACGCTTCGTGGATGCGCTAAGATAGTCCTCGAAATTCAAATTTACTTACTTTGCAACTAAAATAATCAGCGCCTGACGTAAATTGACATAATTTTAGTAGGCAAGTTTTTAATCACGTTTAAACTTGTATGGAGTAGTGGCTCTGATTCTGTTGTTCACAAACTAAACTAAGTTTCAGTTCAGTGCATCCTTTTCTTTCTATTTCATTAAGAAAAGTACAGAAGATAAAATATTAGTTTAATCCTGTCTAATTAGATAATCCATAGACAAGTTTAGACGTGATTAAAAAAATGGCTACTAAAAATACGTCAATTTACGTCAGGCGCTGACTAATTTGACAGGACTTAACTAGTATTTATCTTCTGTCCTTTTCATAATGAAATAGAAAGAAAAAGATGCACTGAACTTAAATTTAGTTTAGTTTGTGAACAACAGAATCGGGGCCAGTGTCAGGCGCTGATTAATTTAGTTAGCTGTTTAGTTTAGTTTAGTTTGTGAACAAGGGAATCGGCACCATTGGCTACTTTATTACTACTATCGACACCACGTGGGCGGAAGCTAGTGTGCAAATAAAACTAATGAACGTTTCCATCACCTATTCCAGAACAACATGCTGATCCCAGTGAGCACAGTGAAGTTCTCTGAGCAATCAATCCTGGCTCTGCGTGCCATGAAGGAGGGTCCCCGTAAAGTGTTGCTAGTCGCCGCCCGTTCAGAAAACGTGACGATAAAGGACGCACAGACTGGTCTGTTGCTCCGGACGCTCTCTGGGCCTAAGATGACAGTGTATACGCTCCTTTTTGAAGATGGCAAGGTGTTCTGTGGAACTAGCAGCCATCAGATACATGTTTTTGAGTATGCTGTAAGTATAAAAGTTTATTTTTTTCTGAAAAATAGAACTTCACTTTTTTTTAACAACAGTTGAACTACAAAATAAATCTAGGTAGTAAAGGATAGTGTTTATAGTTGCAAAAAAATTGTTTAACTGTGATAGTGTTTTCAGTCTGAAAAATAAGAAAAAGATAAGAAATTTTTGTGGAGTCTAAATATATAAGAGTGGCAGGGCTTTGTTTAACTGTGAACATGATTCTAGCATGCACTGCGATCCTTTATTTTGCACTCGAATGAGGAAAACGTGTGCATGAAGTGTTATCTTTTTACTACCCTCTTCTCTACATACTCAAGAAGTAGTTACACACTCCTGAAGTATACAGGGTTATTGGAAAAACATTAACAACCTCTTAAGAGGTCATTGTACTCATCATTATGAACAACTTTTACTATGGGACCAAACCTGAAATCGCGAAAAAAAAATCAACTGTTCCCTACATTCATGTTCGCATAACTCGTCAAAATGTAGGGAACACCTGATTTTTTTTTTTTGCGATTTCAGTATTGGTCCCATAGTAAAAGTTGTTCATAATGATGAGTACAATGACCTCTTAAGAGGTTGTTAATGTTTTTCCAATAACCCTGTATAAGTAGCAATAATCCAAATCCTTTGATAGTTATTTTACATGCTTGTTCTACAGCTAAAAGTACCAAGTAAATACGAGTATAATTACATAACTTAGAGCGCATTCCACCAATCTTTTATACCTAGAATAAGTCTTATCCTGAGAATAAATTATGAATTATTGACAGTTTTTTTCATACTGGAACTGTCAGATGTCAATTTTATTCCACGCATAAAAGTTACCTGACTTTGGTAAACTCAGCCCTTAGAGAGATCAAGGTTGTGGAGGTCAAATAGACATCTTTTTTTTTCTCATTTTTCTCCCGACAGTTTATTTTGTTTATACGTAAAATACTGGTAGTCAGCTGCGTCCGGTTAGACTGGAAGTCGACCTCAAAATAGTTGGGAAAAGGCTAGGGAGATGATGAGTACTAATATTTCTGTTACTTTTATTTCCAGAGTGGAAGCCACACGGGTTGCCACGAAGGCGGTAAGGGCGCGGTGTGCCTGCGCGCGACGGGCGGGCTTCTGTTCGCGGGCTGTTACGACGGCTGCGTGTACGTGTACCGCGAGGGCGAGACCAGGCCGCTCGCTCAGCTGCGAGGACCCAGCCTTATGTTGCTGTCTCTTGCAGTTGTGGGCAGCAAGGTGAGATAACATGACGATACATAATAATAAGGTTTCAGAGAAAATCACCTTTGTTAAACAGACAATTTTGCCATAGAACACACAAAATACTGCCAAGTGATTCAAGATCAAGTTTTTCTAAGTGTGCATACACGAGCGTCATGCTTCGACGGCTGCAGTTGCCTCTGTCGGCGACGCATTTCGCTCGTGTATATGCACAGTAATAAAAATGATTCGAATATAATAACCGGCAACCCAATTGCGTAACAAACTTTCAATCACAATCCGAAGTATTTTGAAGGTAAATGCTAATACATTGCTTCATATATATGAATAAATCGTCTGCTCGACAACGTGAAAGATGCAATGAATGTTGTTGAACTGTCAAAATGAATGGCAATGCCGTTGTGTATTACGCAATTACCCGTAAAGGTGCGAAATGGAAACTCCGCGAGATTTCATAAATGGGTTGTAGTAGAAATAAGTGGGTGCTAATTTATTGCGCTAAAAGGTCGCGGGTTCTGTTAAGAAAAGGATTACATACACAAACTCACACCTTCCTGTGAGAGTATGCAGAAACTACATAACGCCATCTGCTACAATCCTTAAGCTACGGTAAGCCGCGCGGTGCGGTCACCCGGCACATAACGGCCGCAGTGACAGATGTCATGAAAATGATGACAGCGGCAAAGATTTAAATCGCTAGATACGTCAAAAGACAGTCGCTTTTCTGTTTCATTTTGACGCCTCTACAGATAGTGCCATCCACGAAGATGCGCCCCACTCTTTTTCCTAATGCTTACAGCACAAGTGTGCAACATTCCACTAGTGTTTTAGTTTTGTTGATACACACTATAGTATATTTCATTACAAGTGCGGAAAGGTTGTCATTGCAAAGAGTTCCGACAAATGTCTACCCGAGCCGAGGTGCAGCCGAAGGCGAGGGTTGACAGTCGGAACAAGTTGCAATGACGGTTTCGCACGTGTACTGAACGACTATTTTTAATATAGTTGCGAAAAAATGAAGCAATTTAATAAAATAAGGTGGTGTTAATTCAAAAAAACTAGGGTCGAAATTACTCATTTTGTGCAACAAACAACTAAAACTCGCAAAGAAAATTTCTGAAAAATGGCGCCAACCGTAGAATATAAGCAGAGATTTTTTTTTCTTCACCCATTCTGGTAGGCAAAGGGATCTATGCCCATACAGCCAAGTCTTCAGTAGAATTTTTTTATTGATATGAAATGAAAATGAAATTTAATGAGATGAAATGAAATGATACCTAACCTAACTTATTCAATCAAATCATTAAGTCTGATATTGAAACAAATTAGTAGCTTCTTTTTAGAAATATACGTATTTGCATGAATCATAAAAACTTCTATGAATTTTTTTAGTAAAAACTTCATGGTTGGTTTTTCTTTTTAATAGACATTATTTTGACAGTTGGGAAAGAGAACGCACGAGTTCGGGAAAGGTAGAAAAAAAGCACGAATATGTAATAGCCCACATCCCGAACGCTATACGTCCCTGCAATACGCCACTTTTTGAGCAACTGTATTAAAAATTTTATTATGAGTGGGTAGTTAGTGTGTATCGAAAAAACGAAAACACTAGCGGAATCAACTAGCGATAACCAGTAACGATTAGGAAAAAGAGGGGGGCGCGTCTTCGTTGATGACTCTATCTGTAACACAATGCCGCAGTACCTAACTTACTTGATTTTCATGGAAATTCTATATAATAATGTACGTTTACACTTCTCAGTATGGACACTTTCGCATAACTAAGCACAGTGAGGGCAAATCTAGCGATTTAAATCTGCGGGCAGCAGGGTTTGACTTTATGGTGTCAAAAACGCTCTCTAGAAAAACGCACCAACTGACGTTCATAGACAACGTTTCAGTAGCGTCATTCATCGGTAAATTGCGGACGCCATGTGGCTTCTAGGAAACCGTAGCTCTACATACGCCACTTGCTTCGTTTGCGAAAAAGAAATGGATTACTTATATATTATTTACTTTGTTACAGATTATCGCAGGCTATAAAGACAGAAGTTTGTACATATGGAAGATACCATTAAGTATACTAAAAGAGATGATTTTATGAATTTCTACATAGGTGTTGTAGATTAAATCTCACGTTTACCTTTAGTTGAATATATTCCGTGATTTGTTTGGTTAAAGCCAATGTGTAAATAATAAAATAAAAGAAGTTTTAACTACATCGGGGATTTGATTTCCTTAAGTCTTAGAAGAGAAGAATGTGCATACACGAGCGTCAAGCGTCGACGGTTGTGTCTGTCGTCGATGCGTATCGCTCGTGTGTATGCACACTTGCATATTACAACGTTTTAGTCGACGCTATCATTAACTTGCTGGTTCTACGATTCATGACTATTTAAGTGTTCTGCAAGGAAAAAACATATGAGTAAATTAAAGTCAAAAAAGTCAAATCATTTATTTCAAATAGGGACTTAAAAGGCACTTTTGAACGTCAAAATTTAAAGTTAAAAAATAGAATTGATTCTAGTCGTAAAAAAGTAAACACAATAAACTAGAATAGATTAGAATACTATGTTCACCATATAAATTACAGACATAAAAATATAGAAACAAACCATGATGTTGACAAGGACAACCGACTAGTAGCGAAGGTACCATACAACTCGATTCCCGCCGGCTTCCCTTCGAAAATTCAGAACACAACCCCACTCTTATGTATCCAACCCTTGCGGTACGCGTCCAGGTTGTCTCGTCACCTCTTCCTCAACTTCTAGCTATATTTACGGATATATCATATAGTTATTATAACCACACTCCAATTATTGATTTTCGATTTGTTTGTAATATGTTCACACAAACAATTCTAGGCGAGCTAAAGACGCCGTCGCCCGTAATAAAGATGGCTCCAGGATTCTGCTGTATATGAATAGATACACAATAGATGAACACCCTATAATGGGACGACAAAGGTCTCATGATGATCGGGCATAGGTGAGCCAAGTCAACAAAATAAAAAATTGCTTTAGGCTGCACTTTACAGTTAGGTGTCTGCCGAGTTAGTTCCAAGCATGACCGCTAGATGGCAGTGTGCTGATGACGCGCATTTCTGAATCGCGGTGTTTAGATTCTCCGCGATTGACTTGGGCTCCCCAATTTCTAATTGTTTGGTATCGCTTCTCGGCCTTTTGGCTAAGATCAAAGTGTAGTATCTGTTCTTTTCAGCTTAATATCTGAAAGTTCCCTCACTGAGGGACCAGTATATTAAACTGATTTTTGTAAGCTGACGGGATGTTCGGGGCTCGCTCCACTCCCGTCACGGGTCGGCCCGGCATTGCAGTGCCGCCGGGATCGGCCCACATAATTCTCATATCATACCTTGCATAACTATAATCTTGCTCTTAGTAGTGCTATTGCATTTGCATGATTCATATTCTTGCTTGATTCTGAATTTCTGTCTAATTTCGGCCACATATGTCCCTGACAATAAAATTGTCGTTGTGCGATTTTAATGACAGAATAGGAATACGGCAGGCTCGCAGTCTACACGGCCTTATCGCCAACGCCTCTTTCTTATTATTTCAATTACAGTAATATTTTATTTATGGAGCGTTAAACCAACGCTGTACTCTGACACCGTGTACGTTGTTACTTCGTTCTTTATGAAACCCAAAATTCAATTAATTTCTTCTAGGTATGCTTATAAAACTGCCTGGCCGCCTGGGCAACAAGCAGTGCGAGGGCGTAGCCCTGCTGATGTCTCTTGCACTCGCGCCAGAGCTCATTGAGTGGGCTTCCGTGTAAATAACGTTGTATAAGTCATGGCTAATGGCCGAAGTGCGGCTACACCTAGTTTTAGCCGGGTACAACTAGGTGCAGCCGGCCACATGCGGTTCGTGTATACTTCGGGTCACATCGGTTGCATGGTGGCGGTCAGTCGATAGGCGACGTAGGATGCAAGAGCGATCGAAGGGCACCCGAGGTTAGGTTACTTTAAACACTTTACACAGAAATAGCTCCATCGATGTAGGATGCACCTAGCTGTACCCGGCTAAAACTAGGTGTAGCCGCACTTCGGCAATTAGCCGTTACATATACATCGATCACTAGTGACCGATAGTTGTTACGAAAGAAAGAACCTAGTGGTATTGGTTGATAAATTAACAAATGGGTAAGATCTAAGATGAGCTATGGTGTTGATAGAATGCATGAATGCGAAAAAATGTTACACAAGCTTCGAGAAAGAAAATGATAATTACCCTATGGGTAATTTTTCCATTGCCAGAGAACTTTTATTCGAGGAATAAAATTTACGTTAATAGGGCTGATTTTTCCAACGCTACTCGGCAGACAACTATCCGAAGAATAATTTTTAATTTTTGTACAGTTCTTCCATACAAAAACTGTCGGACGTCAATTTTATTCCACGAACAAAAAATATCGGTCGATTGAAAAATCATCCCGTTTTTTACTTGTTTTTTTTTTGTTTTTCATATAACTTTTTTTTTTTTAATATGGCTGCATTTTTTAAAAAATAATAAGCGATTGTAATTATTATTGTTTGGTCTATGATGAATTGATGATACATCAGTATTAGTATGTGATACATATCGATGAATAGTTAGTAGGTACTGTGATTACTTGATTAGGTATCAGAGAGTAGTGATTTGTACAATATTAACACTCTCCCTGCCATGGGAACCGACGGCGTACACCAAAAAATTTTTTTTTGCTGGCCAAAGCACATCACGCAAGAGAAGTATCACATTTTCCATAACAGCACGCCAGTAGTTGTAAAAACTATTTGAATTCGGTCAGGGCGGATCCCACGGCGATTTTTTTTTTGGACCCGCCTGCGTATCCCACGGCCTCTTGTAAAAATTTTGACTTTTGACTCACGGCGTTCACGAGCAGAAATTTTGGGACCCGCCGGCGACCTCCATGGCCTCCTGAACTTAAAAAAATTTATATATCGTCGGCAGGGAGATGTTTCTTTCGCCAAAGTTGGATTGTCTATCCAATCAAGCACATCACATGGATGAGACTAGTCCCCGAAGAAGACTGTTGCGAGTGTGCAACTTCAGCTTCATGTTCTTGCAGTTTTAGTATGATAAAAGACGTCCAGAGTATCATCAAGATGCTTAGGGGAGTTACTGTTTTCGATGGACACTCATCCCAAACAATTTTATGTTTGCCGCTCGCTTTTCTATTGCGGAGATGAAATATACAACACTGGGTCTGTTGCTTTAGCTGACTTCGGAATAGCTATGACCTTTGATCCTTCTCCAGAGACGGGGTATTGAGGCTGACTCCCGATATTTGTTGTATAGTTGCAGCAACTAGACACAGCAACCGGGCCTAGCTGTTTGATTTTCTTATAGGTAAGTACGTTAAATCAGAGGGGCACACCTGGGATATAAAAAAAACTCACAAAAGTTAGAATTTTCAACATTTTTGTGAGTTCTTGCTCTGACTAAATATGACAAATACAACTTTACACAAATATTATTCTTCATTAATTTATTATTCAATAAAATCGTCTCAGTTCATAAAATCCTAATGATTTATATTTCATGAAATAGTCAATTCTGGTAAATTTCGTCTATTTCTTTATATACTCGTACATACTTGTTACGGTATGTGTTACGGTCGCGAATCATGTTCATTCATTCATTGTTCAACACACAACCTGACACTGACCTGCAAATTGCAAAAAACCTAAGAAAATTTGAATTTCGCGGGCTACCGTGGCGAATAAAGAAAGGTTTATGAGGCACAGAACACATTACACATACTCATAACGGAGGTATGAGGTAAATAAGAGGTTGTTGTAGGAATGTTGCGGACCATATAATAATAATAGTCCCGCTTATTGCCGCGGCACTTCTTTCGTGAAACAGACTTACTATATATTGCACCAACCCTAAATAAATTGGGATAAGGGCAAGATTGAGACAAGGGCCGGACGAATGGCTTGGCTGCTCTACTGTGTGTTAGGTTGCAACGTATTGACTTAACTCTAAAACCGTATAAATAAACCCTAAAACCAACTATCACTATTACCTGTTATTTTTTCTTAGAACTTTTGCAAAAATTAAAGTTCGGGTTCAATTCCTACTTAACCTGTAGCTTTTTCTACAAGCTCTTCCTTTAGAATGGGTATGTACCGTCTTTTAATTTTTCGTGATTTGACGAAAGCATCGTAAACAGTTTATTTTTAAATATCTGTACTAGAAAGAAAAGAAAGAAAATACATTTATTTAGCACAGACCAAAAGACACACAGTAGGTAATTACACCCACGCACGACATACATCAGATACATAAAATAGAAAAAAAAAAATATATAAAAAATAAAAAAAACATAAAAGAGTGTATAGCCCGATGTAAGAAAATAGCAGGAGAGTGTGCCTCACGGCTGCGCCAAAAAGGTCCAGTTCAGCAAAAATGCCAGACAACTAGTGCCTGACGCTGGTTTTCAACTGGACCTGATGGTGATGGGTGAGGTGACGGATGTAAATCAGTTTTATACTGCAACGTGACGTGTGTATGCATACTTAAATAAATAAAATACATTTGTGTCAGTTAAGGACAGTAATGAAAATGTGTAAATAGTGTGCTAATGAGAAACATTGCAAAACAAAAAAAAATAAAATAAAAATACTGTTAAATAAATAAATGAGATGGCCGTATGATAGACCTTCGTTAGTATGTAAACAAAGAAATTCTTAGAAACGAGTCAAAACAAAAAACTTGTTTTAAACGATGCCTAACGTCCAACACAACAAAAGACATTGTCATAATAATTTATTAATCCGTGCACTGTAATTTCATCGCACAATACCAACTACAACCACCGCACCGTGCCGAGGATACAAGGAACATCAACCAGCTAACCGAGTCGAGCGCGAGCATGAGCAAGGGTAATTCCCAGCCACGAGACTGTATAACAGCTACTTATGTACAGAGGCCAGCACATCAAGCTACCCCAATCTGTCAGATTTTCCCAATTGAATATGAACCTTATTCTTTTGAGCTAAAGTTGAAAATCTATCAAAGAAATTTGACAGATTGGGGTAGGTTGACCTGCTGGCGTCTGTACATTTTCGTGCAACATTCACCGACAGAAACACTGACACATACTCAAGTGGGTAGGTACTCCTACATCATATAATTGAGACATTTAGTGTGATCATATCTAGCTTCCTTTGCGCTTCTATGCGCAAAGGAAGCTAGATATGATCACACTAAATGTCTCAATTCTATCTATCATCGATTTGAAATTTAGTTGATTTTTCGTTTCTGAACGCAATTTAGTTTCTGCCAAGTGGCACTCCTGTTTGAATTTCTGACTTACGTCAGTGGGTGTTTCGGACGGCGGCCATTATTCTACGTATAATTATTAATTTTTTTGCTGTTTTGTGCTAGAAACAAAGAACTCAACTATTTTCGACATATTCTATATTATTATAGTTTTGGAAAAAATACATTTATAGTACAAAAATGAATCCAGAATAGTAAGTATTTTTGATACATGTAACATGGCGATTCGGAAACAAGAATGGTGCAGAAAACCCGTCTTTTTTGCGTGTTCATTGTCATTGCGTGGAATTTATGTCTTAGAACTCTGTACCTTTAGTTTACGAACAAGTTGTGGTGTTTCTATAGTTAATTAATTTACTACAAATGTGGTGACTCATTGTGTATTCGTGGTAGGTAGGTATTAACGAAGTATTTGTGAAAACGTAATCGTATAGGTCATGAATGGCGCATTAGTGAGCGATGATTGTACCAGTCCTTCACTTCCTGGTTCCTCTGAACTGGATACGTAGCGAGCGAGAAGTCTTTGTTAGAGGGAACAAAGTAACGCCTCCCTTCATTTGTCATGAACGTTTATTGATGCGCATCGCTCGTGTTGTCCTTGATCTGAACTGCTACACTCCACTAAACTACGGCATGTGTTCTCTTTCAGCGACTATTTGTTTAAACTACTCCTGATTGGTGACTCTGGTGTTGGAAAGTCATGTCTGCTGCTGAGGTTCGCCGACGACACTTACACAGAGAGCTACATCAGCACTATCGGTGTGGACTTTAAAATAAGGACTGTAGACTTAGACGGCAAGACAATAAAGTTACAAATATGGGACACAGCTGGACAGGAGCGGTTTAGAACAATCACGTCATCATACTACAGAGGAGCGCATGGAATTATCATTGTTTATGATTGCACAGACCAGGTAAGAACCTCAAACTTATTAATTGACCATAAATTCTCCCCACATAATAAACATCCCCGATTATAGCTATGTTTATTATGTTGGTAGAGGGTATTCAACCTTCTTTGTTGATCTTAATATCACAATGAATAAGTCAATGCAGAACAAAAACCAGATAACCTTAGACTGTACTGATCAATATTCATTTATTAAAATATGCAATGTATGATTATAATAACTTAATAAGTTGATTGCAAAAGAAAATCTACAAAAAAACAAGGTAGAGAAACTAAATTAGGATTTTTTGTTTGAAAATAAAAATGACACTGCATGTTTTTTAATTTGTGCTGTAAGCTAGAAAGTTGGCAAAGTGAACTGTGTCAAAAAATAAAGAAAAAAACATTTTAGGTTTATCTATCAACTTGAGCTCTTTTTTTGTTTATTTGAAATGGAAGTGTTTTTTTATTAGAATTTGTGTCAGAAAGCACATAAATATTTTAATTTCATTGTAATATCAATTACCAATTTCCTCATGCTTATTTTCCTCAAGCAACTGTGTTAAAAACTCGAGATCAAACCCATTTCAAATGAAAAAAAACTCAAAGTTTTAATAACTTATATGATATATCTTCCACAAACCATGAATCAGATTGTTCTAAACAACAATAAGTCATTCTAATTAGTAATTAATACAAGCAATGTATTACAAGCAATGTATTACTTTTCACAATTATAATTGAACTCAACGCTAGTTTTTAATTAGGTGGTTTAGTTGATTTTATTTGCTTATACTTCATTTATGGAACAAGGTATAAAAACAACTGAACATGCAACCTTCACATAGTTATTACCTCTAATTCATTGTTATATATCAATAAAAAAATACCAATAAAAAAATACTTGTCAGTGCGGATTGCACTCGCGCACCAAGGGTTCCTTATGAATTTGTAGGTATGTACTTAACTACAGCTTTAAGATTTTTCTCTTTACTTGTGCTACATGACATTGCTTCTTGCCAAATTTCATGATTCTAGGTCAACGGGAAGTACTTTATAGGTTTTGATTCCCTTGTGAGTGTCAGAATATGCAGCATAAACGCAACACCCATATCTTTTGATTGCATTGACTTAAAGTTTGATTTTTTCACTGCCTCAAGAGATTGCAGCCTTGAGTATTTGATATTAATTTCAACAACTTAAACATAACTGAAACAAAATAATGTACTAATATAGGTGCAACTCTGCCTGACCCTTCGGGGAATGCAGCTGTGATATCATGTGTACTTGTGTTAAAAACCTTAATTCTACATCTATACTAATATCTATACTATAATATTATAAAGAGGAAAGATTTGTATGTATGTTTGTAACGAATTGGCTCAAAAAGTACTGGACCGATTTTAAAAATTCTTTCACCATTTGTATGCTACATTATCTTCTTCTCTTTATACATATAAATAATAAAACAAAGTCTGGTTAGTTACACCATTTATAACTCAAGAACGGCTGGACCGATTTTTATGAACCATCAAAACATGGGAAAAATACACGAAAAAAATTACAATAAAGATAATAAATTTTCTCAGACATTCGTTTTTATTGATTCTTAGGCGTTATAAAGGTCAGCTTGTAAAACATAATAGTAAGTAATACAAGACTTCCTTTCAATGCTAAATATACCATGGAAATATATTTATAATACATATTGATTAAATTATCTATACAGTATGTAAATGACCTATAATACCCTGCAGTGGTGACTAATTCATGTGATGGGGTAAGGCCGCGTACGCACTGCGCGACAGATGCCTCGCGATTCGTGTCGCTTACATTGCGCGACTTCTTTACACTGAGTTTGAAATATCTAGCTACCAGTGGCTCAGCGTGAAAGATTTTATTAAATAGGAGAATTTTAGGTAGAGTTCTATTATAGGTACACCTCTGCTTAACCCTTCGAGGATTACAGGCGTCATGTTTTGTTATGTGCGAGAAGGCAATACAAAAATTTGTTCCAAAATTTCTGAGACACTAGTACAGAGACAAGACTCGCCACTGCTGACTACTCAAAAAAGACTACTACAACATGAGTTTCTGTGACGTCTCCAATGTTGCGCGTGACTTTGCAGATCATCTGTCGCGACTTCGCAAAACATCTGTCGCCTAGTGAATACAAAGCTTTATTTTTACCATGAGTTTTGTGTATTAGTTAAGAGATTATCTTCTCTAATATATAAAATTCTCGTGTTACAGTGTTAGTTACCATACTCCTCCGAAACGGCTGGACCGATTTGTATGAAATTTTGTGTGCATATCGGGTAGGTCTGAGAATCGGCTACTATCTTTTTTTTTTGCAAAACGACGTTTGCGGGGTCAGCTAGAAATGTGTATAATGTTCCATTAAGAGTAAAGTGATGAGGATGAGTTGGACTCCTTTAATAAAGATTGTCCTTGGCAGCTCTGGACAGGTGAGAGTAGGGAGGCCTTTGTCCAGCAGTGGGACATTAATGGCTAATAAAAAATATTAAAGTGTGCAATCTAAAGAAATAGACAATGTAAAACTTTATATGCAAATTTTATTGCTGACATTCAAAATCAAGTCTTTTATTCAAATTGATTGAACAGAATTGCTGAAAACAGCACTTTCTGAACTTCAAAATTACAAAGACAGTCCCCCGAAACGCCTACCCTTCACCAGTTCCTAGTGCTTTAGCTGGAAAAACCAGGCTAATGCCATAGACTCCTATTACGATTTAGAATATTTAGTTTATTATGATGTGATTACAGAAGTTATTACTATAATAAACCTTTAATGAGATAAGGTGTAGGAATGTATGTTTTAAATTAATTTGAACATAATATTATAAAAAAAATCCTTATTGTAAGCTGTTAGGTTTGTGTAGGAATTAGGAAAAATTAATATGCATTATGTTTCTGGTTTATAAATCCGTTTCTGTGATGACCCAACGACTAGGGCGTCGTACTTGCATACTAGTGATCGGCGAGTACGAACTCCACCTATAACACTGCTATCACAAACATTTTAGCTTAGGTCGAGGGGTTAATATACGAATACCTACTTGTAATGTGCACATTGTAAGTCAATCTTGGTTCTAACACTTAAATAAAACAAGTTATGAGCTTTTTATAACTGTAAGTATATTAAAGCCAATTGAAAGTCACTAGGATAGGTTAACTAGTAAGATAAAAATAATAAAGATGGCGGTTAGAAGAGGAGATTATTTTTTATTAAATAAGTACCTGCAAAATATCGATTATTACAGAATCGATTAAAGATTGATTTTTGTAAATAAGTAAATCAAATAAATCGACAAAATCAATCAAAAAACTCATCACAATCTCTCTCATCTTCCAAGTTGTGGTACAACACCTGTAGGCCAATTCTGCTAATTTAAAACGTTCAAAATCTAGTCGCAGTCTCATCTCGGCGACCAACAAATGTCAAAAACTTGTCAAAATGTAGGGAAATTAGAAGTATTTTTGACAGATTGAGACTGAAATCAGACTGTGAACGTTCTTAAAAATTACGAGAATTGCCCCTCAGGTGCTTCGGCTTCCGCATACAGTTTGTCCCAGATCTTCAACGCCTTCAGTTCTTCTCGCTAGGGTTGCCCCAAATACAGCGGGGTAATTACGTAACACTATTAGAAGCAATGGCTTTCATTTTAACAGTTTAACAACATTTACGAACATAATAAAGCAATGGATTAGATCCTTCAAAATGATTCAGATTGTGTTATGTTTGATAGTGCTTTACGCAAATAGGCGGATCACACACTAGAACGCGCCATGCGACGGGACGCAGATAACGTGCCCCCCGCACGTGATTTCTTACATAAAAATTCAATAAAAACGCTCTTCCTTGCGGGGAATTTGGCTCCGTTTCCCGCTCCCCGTCGCGTGGCACGTTGCAGTGTGTGATCCGCCTTAGGGTCCAGGGCGTTAAAAGAGCCATCACATAGCCGTTATTTACGCATGTATAGACGCCAGCACGTCAGCTATCCGAAACTGTAAAATTGTCCCAAATCAACTTTAAACCTTATGCTTTAGCGATAAAGTTGAAAATCGATTAAAGAAATTTGATAGATTGTGGTAGCTTGATGTACTGGCGACTTTACCTAAAACTAAGTAACATTGAGCAAAAACTATTGCTGGGAAGCAACTTTTTATTTTTTGGTGTGAAAAATCGCTGTTTACGGCAAGCACGCAAAACATGGTGCTTATGAGTGCATGCAACTGTAAAAGAGTTGTATACTTGTATAGGTGTTTAGAGTTATGTTGTTGTAATTAACGTTTAAACTTGTTTTCGTGAAAAAAAGTTGGAAACTTTGACTTTCAATATCTTAGTCCGTAAATGTGCGGGCAGGCATGGTTGGTCCGGTAAAAGAAAAAAAACAATAACGGGGAGTTTAATTAAGTCTCGCTTCGTTAAGCGTCTTTTTACACCCGTTATTAAAATAAAGATGAAAGTATATAATATCAATCCACCTTTGAGCCCAAAAATCCACAAATTCTTTAACATGGTAGGTAGTAATGTTTATTTATAAACAGTTCAAAACGTTTTATAGCCTATATAGTTAAGTTTGTGTAAATGAGTTATGGAGCACAAAGTTGGCTGCCGTCCAAACTGCCGAATGCCTAGGTACTCTCTTGCAATTCGTAAACAATGACGAAGGATGCTAATGATTCATCGCCCATCGGCCTAATAAACTTTGTTTAGCTTAATTTTTATACTATGCTACGGATTTCGAAACACGCGCCGTGCAATAAAAAACCGGTTATGTGCGAGTTGGAATCGTCCACTAAGTTATGGTCCGTAGCATAGTTTACCCTCTTTTTATTTTTTACCATGGTAGTGGCCATATTTAGTGAAATTTTCAACTGGCTATTATTACGGTTACGGTATGATTGGTTGAAAGACAGACGGCTTAGTAATAGGGTCTTGTTGATATTCTTTGGGAACCGAAAACTAGAAAAGAGATCCTCTCTTAAACAATCATAGCTTTTTCCGCGCGACTTCGTCGGCGTGAAATTGCTTGTTTTGGTGACATACCGACAGCAGCACCACCTACCGGATCCAATTGTGTATATACACACAAAATTTCATCGAAATCGGTCCAGTCGTTTAAGAGGAATTAGGTGACAAACACGTCCAGAAGAATTATATTAAGTACTATCTGACCCCGTCGTTTTGCAAAAAAAAAATAGATAGTAGCCGATTCTCAGACCTACCCGATATGCACACAAAATTTCATACAAATCGGTCCAGCCGTTTCGGAGAAGTATGGTAACTAACACTGTGACACGAGAATTTTATATATTAGATTTTGTATGAAAAAATGTTAAAATCCCGTTGATTGTATTTTGTCTGTAAACGAAGCAACTGAACGCAGCTTTGAATTAACTCAATATTAGTTCAAGGTTTTCCTCTCAATATTATGTTTTTTTTTTTATAAATCCATTTAATTTACATACAAAAACATGACCATACGTAAAGTTATTTACAAACATTCAAGTTGTGTATAGATGATATAATATCTCATAATATTACACATGCTATAATACCAGCCTACTGCAGTGCAAATGGCTTCTCATATTGAGAAGGCACAGGCATTGATCATCATGACCACGCTTGCTGACGATTTCAGACTTATATAAATAGCCTCCCCGACCGATTTCGGTCACGGTTAATCTCAACGGAGATTAGCCGGGTACGCAGGAGATATTATAGTGCACAAGTGGGTGCGCAGACACAGGTGCACTCTGTTCCTTCAGACCAGACAGACGGATCAGACTTATATAACTACTGTAAGGAGCGCTCCGCGGTTTCACCCGCATAAATCTCGATACCGTGGGAATATCGGGATAAAAGTATTCTACGTGTTAATCCTGGTTATAAACTATCTGTGTCCCAAATTTCAATCCAAATCCGTCCAGTAGTTTTTACGTGAAGAAGTAACAAACATATAAACACTCACAAACTTTCGACTTTATAATATTAGTGTGATAAGTCCCGGTTTCCTCACGATATTTTTCATTCACGGATGTCAAAATAAACTCGGAAAGTCCATATGAATTGAAAAGTCACATCGGTACTTCTCCGGATTTGATGTTTGCACCCAGAAACAACCTCGACACATGCTATAAAAGGTGAAAAACGTTTAATTACTCTCCTCAAACAAGACTCATTTGTAAACTCTTTAATGACCTATTGCAGTTCATCCACTACTTCTGTTCTAGATAATTATCTGTTCCACATTTCGTCGCTGGCCTCATTTTGAAGGCAAGATACGATTACTGACGAGTTTGCATTCATTCTTGACTAGTTAGCTATTTATTTCTATTCTATCTACTCGATTAGCCCAAATACATTACCTAATTTGACCGTATATAGAGCCAAAAGTAAGCCACCTCTATGTTAGGTTTGGTTTCCGCACTTAGTCCTTTAAGTGGGCCATAGCGGCCGTCAGTTGTTATTCCAGTCAGCCCACCTCCCTCCAGAAGTTGATTAAGTCGCCTCGCCTGTTCAGAACATCTGTGTAAGATCTGGGTGTCCCGAGAGTTTCTGAACTGATCTGGGTGATGCCTGTGCACTCAAAGAGCCCATGCGGAACGGTTTCCTCAGCCTCCATGCAAGCCCTGAATAGGGCACTGTCCGTTATGCCTATGGCCTGTTTAAACACTGTAATGTCTTACCAGTTCATATACAAATAACTTATTTGTTATTAAAAGAACAATTTTTCAATAAATCTTTAAGAAACAAAATCGAACAGCCTGTATGCACTCGGGCGGTTTCTGAGAATAGGCTACGTACACAACGCGCCAACAATACGTATGGCGAACGAACTACCGGTTATATTATACCGAGACTTATTAATAGTCTACCCTCAGATTTCGACAAATGTATTACACAAAAAAATATCAAATGTAAACTTAAGCAATATTACTTAAGTATAATGTAGGAATGGTTGTACTTGTAACTATTTAAAGACCTAAAGATGTTTATAATTGTAACGACAACAATGCATTCATATAAAATGCTTCATTATATTATACTTCCTTATTGAGATAGACTCATGATAGCACAAGTTTAAACCTTAGTGGTTTTTGGTTGCTATTTAATATTAATAATCCTGTTTTCTTTTGTTTAAATGATAAATAAAAAAAAAAATATATTTCATTCATTCTTGACTAATTAGCAATTTTTTCCTTCTATCTACTCAATTAGGCCAAACTTGGTGCGTATGTAGTCCCAAAAAGTAAACCACCTCATTTTATTGTGCGCGCTTGCAAGCTAGTTTGTCGTGGTAAAAGTCCTGGGTTCAATCCTCAACTTAAGTACATACTACCGGGATAGAATGTATCCTTTGTCACAATCCGGGTCATAGTCCCCCGCGTGTCAAATTTCCTTCAAAAATCCTTCAAAATGATACATATTGTAATTAATAGTGTGTCGGTGCAATTAGGGTGACTTTATATTATTTATTAGCTATGGTAAAAAAAACAGGTAGTAACTCTTAGGCGCAATGTTATGTATGGCAACGCTAAATAAATAAATGAAATATCCAACAGGTAATAAACTAATTGGCTCGAACAATTTACTTACAACATCAATACTCACTTTCACTCTATATAAAGTTAGCGAATGGTTTTTGTCTATACAATCGTTGGCGAAAAGCGAAAGTGCGCCTATTATGTGATATTGTTCAATCTATGGGTTGTGGTCTGATAATAAAAGACTTTATTTATATTTATAATAACTGGCTTCCGCCCGCGGCTTCGCCCACGTGGTATCTCGATAAAAAGTTTAACCTTCCTCAGGGTTCAAATTCAAAGTATCATCAAAATCGGTCCAGTCGTTTCGGAGATTAGCCGGAACAAACACATACGGTACTTATAACAAAAAAAAAAACAATGTTTAAATTTTTTATGTCTGTCTGTTTGTTCCGGTTAATCTCCGAAACGGTTGGACACATTTTCACTAGCAGATAGATGATGCCATAAACTACTTTTGTTGTAAAATTAGGGATCAGCGCATAAAAAAATTAAATCCATGAAATCCAATTTGTTTTCCGACTTGCACATGAACGAAGTCGCGGGCATAGCTCGTTTAAAATAATTCTATGAAATCAATAATACACAATCCCGAAACAATCATAGATTGTGGCTTATCGTACAATGCGTGTGCTAAAATGTAATAGGATCATTTATAATATAAAACATGTGCGGTTGACGACATAATACGAACCCGCATACTTTTAATTATTTCTTGGAACTGAGTAAACATTGTCTAGACTGAAATATAGATTTTTTTCTCAGGTTGAAATACTTTACCTTTTATCTTACGACCTTAATATGTCTCATAATTACGCATATAATAGCAGTAATGGCCTAAGTTGAACACTAATTAGCATAAATTAACGAAATATTATGTTTTTAAGTTTTATTTTCTATGAACTTGTCTGTCCCTTGGGTAAAACCTTGACCCCTACAACAGATTATAAATAAATTTAATGTGTTGCGCATTTTCGAATAACGATAAGTATACGAAGAACGATCGTTTGAAAATATACAGGGTGTCCAGTAAATAGTACGACATAATGCAGGGCGTGATAGCTTGGGTCAATACCTACCAAAACAACACAATATAATGTTCCACAAAATGTTTTTTTTTTTTTTTTTCACCATTGTTGGTTAAATTTATGCGATAAGAAAATCAAGAGAGAGAGAGAAGGCGTTAGTTCCGGCTGTTATTCGTAGATCCTTGACAGTCGTTACGGGTAGAAGCCCGAAAGTCTGACAACCAGTCTTACCAAGAAATATCGTGTTGCCCAGTAACTGGGTTGTGGAGGTCAGATAGATATTCGCGCTATGTAAAATACAGGTATTCAGTTGCATCCGGTGAGACTGAAAGCCGACCCCAGAATAGTTGGGAAAAGGCTAGGCAGATTCATATAGTCATGAGTAATGCTATCGTTTAATGAATTGTGAACTTTGTTCCTCGTCAAGTGACCTGTCCAGTATATCTATTGATTTCGTTCGAAGCGCGTTCGTCACGTTTTTATTGCGATAGTGTTTTTATTAATTTTATACTTCACTGTTAAGAAGGTTAAAGTAACAATGTAGGTATTTCAACTTATTAGTAAAAGAATTGGTATTTATATCAAGACTAGCAGCGCCCCGCGGTTTCATCCACATAAGTGTCGATCCCGTGGGAATATCGGGATAAAACCTATCCTATGTCCTTTCCCGTGACTCAAACTATCTCTATACCAAATTTCATCTAAATCGGTTCAGCGTTTTAAGCGTGAAGAGGTAACAGACAGACAGACACACTTTCACTAATATTAGTATGGATACTAGCTGGTGCCCACAATATATTAAAACAGCCACATTTTCCGCCCTTCTTTCTGACCGTTTTTCTTGTAGTTCGGCTCCTTATGTTCGTAGGCTGATGTACCTAGCCTATAACCTTCCTCAAGAATTGGCCTACCAAATGCAAAAATATTTTTTCAAATCTGATTGGCAGTTCCAGAGATTAGCAATACAAACAAACTACTTTGTAATATTAGTAACAAACTAACAATAGATTATTCTAGAGAATTTGTTTTATTGAAGCCTCGTCGTTTGTTTTCTTTAGATAGGCGGCTAATAGAATGTCTCTTGTTTAGACTTTTGGAAGTCTTGAAACTTTGTATAGTAATACCTTTAAGTACCTCAGGAAATTGTTTTAGGGAATCTATTTCTTTGCACATAAAAAAAATAAAAGGCAGTTTCTTTGTTATCAAAAAAGTTTTGAATTCCAAAACAGACATCCTTAGGATACCTTATTCCAAGATTGTCTCAAAGAAATTTCTTCAGAAAAACCTAAAATAATGTTTCCTTTTTTCCAATCTCAATAATAACTAAGTAGTAGCACTGCTTTTTTTTGCTTTTTTATAAAAAAAAATTAAACTGTTTCATTTAAGTACATGTGTATGTGAAATACATACAACATAACAAATAATTACCAAATACAACTTTACCAAATAATACTACATTACCAAATAATACAAACAATTATCATTTTGCATTTGAAGGTCCAAACTTCAAAATTTGTAAAGGTTTTTAACAAACCTCATTTCTAACTTCAAATCTCTAAATCCTTCATCATCACCTTCCAGGATTCATTCAGCAACGTGAAGCAGTGGCTGGAGGAGATCGACCGCTACGCGTGCGACAACGTCAACAAGCTGCTGGTCGGCAACAAGTGTGACCTCACCACCAAGAAGGTGGTCGACTACACCACAGCCAACGTGAGTACTAAATTAAACCTTATGTGTATGATGGTAGATATCAGGATTGTAGTCACGCCCCACAGTTTCAAGGCGCTGCTTTCTGATAGAAGAATAAGAGATCAGAAGGACAGATCTCGTAAAACGTTCAAAATATAGGCAATCCCATCGCAGCGACATTCAATGTCAAAAATTTAGATAAATTAGAGATATTTTGTTTTTGAGATATTAGAATAAGAATTCTTACAAATACAGGAATTGCAGGTAGCGGCATGCTCAGTTCGAGAATATGCTTTGTCTAAACCTAAAAGATGTTACACAATAAATACATTGAAAAACCACATTGTTTGACCTATTGCTCGCTGGTCACCGGTCTTTAACTCAACTTGAGAAGCTGATAAAAAATGCATCAGATGAGATAGTAGTGAATCGTGAGTTTATCAATAGTTATAAAAAAACTTCATAAGCTCTCATTTAATTTGTTAAATCAACTATTAGGATATTTATCTTCACTCTTCTTCGATGGCCTTACTGGCTATTTGAGGATATAATAACAATATTCCTCCAGACCGTATTTCGGACAATCATCTAAACACTGATAAAAAATCCAGCCACATTTGAATAAGGTAAACCTAGCAAACATTATCGAGTCCATAAATAGGAAAAAGCCTAGGTAATTAACTAGAACTGCCCACGGCCAAAGAGAATGATACATAATATATCAGCAGATTTCTTAATAATTGTAGCATTTTATTACTATTACATAAGTACACAATAAATGAAATGTTGCACCACAAACTAGATAGATAAACACAGAAGGCTGGCACCCTGGGACGAGTCAAATGAAAAACAAGCTTTAAGGGCCTATACTACCTCAAATGGCTTAACATGACCCTCCGTTATGTCTAAAATACTACAGCATTAATTTTGAAATAAATACAGGGTGGAATTGAAGTCATGGGCATTATTTTAACCTAAGGCACTACTCACGATACTGATTGCATTAGGGCTATTAATACGCAAATCAAAAATATTATTAATGCAATTAAGGAAAACCTTAAAAATCTAGTAAGTCAAATTGCACAAGGCTTATTATTGCAAATAAACACTTAAAGTAATTAAAACAAAATACTTCGTTAACGCCAATAAATGTTGAAGTATCAAAATCTTAAAGCGCAGTACAGCGCAAAGCGAAATGTAAACAAACATCACCTGCGCGCGCGCGGGTTTTTCCTTACAAGTAATAATAACAATGGGCTAAAAGACATGCCGTCCGGCGGGATTCCCTGAACTCTCTCCGTCCCACTCCCTCACTCGCAAAAATACGAATATCACCCCCGCGCGGGGTCTGCTTCCCGCCGCAACATGAACCCGGAACCAGTGTCATAACGACTGCGCAGGTGCATTGACGCGTAATTGATTTATTGATCCCGTGATGTAATCGCCGTACTCGCCGCTCGCGTCATACGGTGCTTGGATTGCAGTGTATTAAGTGTTAGTGTAGTATTTGTGTGTTTGTGTACACGATGCCTCGATCGCGTAATGTGCAGGCTAGGTACACCAACCAACAATACCCACAAATGGTTGTAATTTACGATCGCACAAGAAATTTAGTATGAACTCGTGAAATGTTCCATTGCCGCAACCCAAACGACCCTATTCCTTCACGGGGTCTCTTTCCACCAGAACCACTAAGAACCTGTTGGATTTTTCGTCTTTTCACGTGCTGGCACATGCACAAGCTCGTGGAAGAGCACCCGTTTACCCTCTGTCACTTTACCGACAAATAAGGTTTTTTCAAAACAATCCACAAGCTAGGTACGTAAATGTTTTTTTTTTATGTATGTTTGTTGACGTAGTTTTGACCGTCCTAAGCCGGCAAAGTACGAAGGGAAAGTTGGAATTTATTATGAATCAATTCATTGGCAACTTACGAATGTCACGTGAGTCGGGCGGGGTCAAAGAATTCACGCCCAATGACGCGTACGGCGTAATGTACCTACGCATTTGCTATCGAGAAGCGCAAAGTGTTTGATACTTTCTATGACTTACTACATTTTAAGGTTTTCCATACTTGCATTAATAATATTTTTGATTTGCGTAATAGTAGCCCTAATGCAATTAGTATCATGAGTAGTGCCTTAGGTTAAAATAATGCCCATGACTTCAATTGCACCCTGTATATGGTAAAGTGGAGGATTAATGTTAGGTCTTATTTTTGACGTAAAAAATAAGACCTAACATTCCAAAAAATTCCAAAGTTACCTCCAAACTGAACAATAAACCGTTGGTATTCAAAAAATACTTCAAATTAGATCATGAAACTTTGTATACCAACCGAGCTAACTATAAAGCAAGTCTTATGTTTTTTATTTTTTTTTAATTACCATTATTTTCACCGTAAAAAGCAAATACCTAAACTATTGGCGCTGCCTGCCGCCTAGCACCGCACTCTGTCTCGCTCTCATTCAGTCCGCAAGCAGTATCGTGCGAGCGAGATAAAGAGTGAATTTTAGCTGAGGTAGTATAGTCTCTTAAGGGCGAAGCATCAGGGTAGCCCGCGAAATTAAAATTTTCTTACGTTTTTTGCAATTTGCAGCTCAATGTTAGGTTGTAATGATTCGCATACGTATTAAGTATGTATTTACAGAATTATAATCATAAAAATCATCAATACATCTCTCTAAAATTCATATTGCCCTATTGAGTGACTATTTCATTAAATCATGACATTTGAGGCCAATTCTAACTCAAAGAGCTGTCTGTAAATTCTGTAACGCCCTATTTTTTACGGTCGCGATTCATATTTTAATCAACAAACAACCGGACACTGACCTCAAAATTGCAAAAAACGTAAGTAAATTTCAATTTGCTTTCGTTTTAGATAATTGTTTGGAGTCGACCTTCTGTACCAATACAATTTGTGTCAACTGCGGCAGTATGTACCATTTAGTCACATTTTTTTCGACGTAGCATTAATTGTTGTGATGACATTATCACATACCATATAAGTTCGCACCATACTAATGTTAACGATAATCGTTCCTTATATTTTATTCATGAAATATGTTTTTAACGACTCGGTTAATAGGTAACACAAGTTTTATTAGCGAACTGATAAAAATAGATACATTATTGTGTAACGCTTTACTGATTCTTGTGAGAGAAAAACTGCATTTAATTTTAATGCAATTTGTGTAATTCAATGTTTTTCAGTATTGTGTTAATTTCCTGATGTTCTGTGTGTAGCTTTAACTAAGTATACAAATCTTCCTTATGTTATATTTAATAGTAATATCGATTGCTATCAGTGCTACTAAATAGCGAATTTGTTATCCTAGTTTAAAATGTAATTGCTGACTGGAATGGCAGACGTACAGTTTCCTAGAACTCGATCGCAGCGGCACCTACTGGGTCTAATTGTAAGTCTAAACCATCCAGGGACCCATTCAAACACAAAATTTCATCAAAATCGGTCCAGCCCTTTAGGAGGACTTGAGTGACATACACACGTTCCTACAGAAGAATTAATTATACAAAGATAAAACCGACAGACCTTACTTTTTCAAGCTTGACTTATTGGCAAATTCCTTGGTGCTCCCCGGTACTTATAGACGGCGGTAACCACTGTCCACCAGGTGGACGTATCTACTGTTGACTATGGTTTCTTGCCCATTTATCTTTATAGGAATCCATACTTTGGTGCCTCAATGTCTTTCCAATTCAAAAGTACCCTGTAAAATGAGCTTACCTGTAACCTAATCTGTTCCTCCACAGCAATACGCGGAACAGCTGGGCATCCCATTCTTGGAGACCTCGGCGAAGAACTCCACGAACGTGGAGCAGGCGTTCATGACGATGGCCGCGGAGATCAAGACCCGCGTGGGGCCGCCTTCCACGGGCGCCGCGCCAGTGGGCGGGCAGGTCAAGATCGACCAGGGACACCCCATCGACACCGGCAAGTCTTCTTGCTGCTGAATACGCCGCCTACGGTGAGTTGGTGAACTGTTGTGGGCCTCGTGGCTAAGCAAGAACAGCCGCACGGGTCGATAGATCAGGTGAAGCATCGCTTGCCGAGGCGGGTCCGTGGATAGATGACCGTTTTCACATACCGATACCCCACCGTGTCTCGGAAAGCACGTTAAGCCGTTGGTCCCGGCTGTCATTCGTGGATCATGTACCGTCGTTACAGGTAGTCAGAAGTCCGATTCTGACAACCAATCTTACCGAGGGGTATTGTGTTACCCAAATGTAAGATAGGCAGTCGCTCCATGTAAAATACTGGTATTCAGCTGCATCCGGTTAGACTGGAAGCCGACCCCAACATAGTTGGGAAAAGGCTAGGCAGATGATGGATGTAAGCTGGGTTGTTTCGTTGGAAAAAAAGGGTTAGTTAATCTACCTGTAGACACCATCTCTCTTCATCCATCATAGTTCTAGTGCAAGAAATTTTTTTTTTTTTTTCTTACTCGCCACTTTATAGTAGCGTTATAGGTACTCCTAAGACGGACGTTTATTATCGCGGAATACATCAATGCGATTCATATTGGAATAAAATAAAGAGGGCCCACATAACAAGCCTGCTTATTATTATGTATTCGTTTCGGTTTTTAGTATGAAATATTAGTAGGTAGGTATTGTAATCTAGATCGTACCCAATAGAAGTAACGCCCACCATTTTGAACGCTTCGCAACAACTTTATTTGGTCCTGACTGATTCAATGACCTTTAGAAAACATGTCAGTTTAAAGTAATTAGTATACAGGGTGAAATTTTAATCACCATTTTCCTCCCAAGGAGTCATTGTACTCATCATTATGAACAAATTTTACTATGGGAACAAACCTGAAATCGTGAAAAAAAAAATCTGCTGTTCCCTACATTTATGTTCGCATAACTCGTCAAAATGCAGGGAACAGCAGATTTTTTTTTCGCAAATTCATTCTTGGTCCCGTAGTAAAACATGTTCATTATGATGAGCACAATGACCCCTTAACTCCTGTAGACTGTATTTGGACTGTGTTTGACTGTGTTTGTTATTTGTATTTGTCTGTGCACTAGAACCCTCAAAAAAATGCCGATTTAAACCGCTCTCAACAGAAGCCTAGTGTACAAATTTGGCAACTATTAATGAAAAAAAGAAAAAAGGATTGTGTGGTTTTACGAAACGACGGTAAAAGTGAAACTTTATCCCTACTCCCCGGCCGACCGTCACGCGACATGCAACACACAGACGAAAAAGTTTGAGACGATGTAATAAAAGTTTCACTTTAAAAACATAGGGACCGGGACACAGTATTATATCCTTCTTATTCACTTTATGAAATATATTTTTAATTAGTCTAGTATTGGAGGAGGAAGTAGGCGAGAGCCAAACCTCGAATCATTACTTTTTACTTATACTCCATTTACAATAAGGTTAGACATTTAAACAAACCTTTTTTACAGCTTGTTCAACCGATTTTGACTTCTGTTCCGTAGACATAAGGATGGCATTAAAAGCAAAAAAAGTGCTTACAATAACAACTGTTTACTGCTTTTAATGCCATCCTTATGCTTACGGAATAGAAGTCAAAATCGATTGAACAGACGGTAAAAAAGGTTTGTTTAAATGTCTAATCTTATTGTAAATGGCGTATAGGCTTTTTCAAAAGTCTCTCTCTTAAACTAGCTTCTGCCCGTGACTTCATCCGCGTGAAATTTCACCCTCTTAGGGGTGGAATTTCGAAAAACCCTTTCTTAGTGGATACCTACTCTTCACAAAGAATACGGCCTACTAATTTCATGTCTCTAGGACTAGCGGTTTAGGCTGTGCGTTGATATATCAGTCAGTCAGGACTTTGAATTTTATATTTAAATGTAAAAATACAGTGATTTTGATATAATTTTGTATCATTACGTGTTTCCAGGCTGGCGGCAAGACGTACGGGATGCGGGAGTCGCGGGCGCCGGCCGCCTACACACAAGAAATGCAATTACCACAAAACGTTTCATGATCGCATCATTATAATTATATAATTATAAATAAATAAACTATATAGAGAGGCGCGACGCGGCCGACCGTCGCCGCGCGTCCTAAGCTAACTTTCTATTAAGTTGCTATTGTCCGATATCTTGTTAGTTAAAAGCAAACAGGTGAAATGGAAGGGTGTATGTTTATACATGTTTATATATACTGAATATTGTAGGTTAATTTTGTGCTGTTTCCAGAATAAGAATTTCAATGCAGGTTCCAATAACTGACCGCCACTGTAGATTGTATGAGAGGAAAGTTCACAAGATTTATATGGTTATTATAATATAAACTTTTATTTTAAAGCTTTGTATATCTACTGTCGTAAGTCCGTCGTGGCGTCGCTCGCGCACTACGTCACTGCGGTCGGTGGCACCATGAGTTAGCCGATTAATTGCTTGTTATTAGTGTCACCTAGCGTAAGCGTTAGTTAAGGTTGACGTGAGATTGTAGCTGTAAAGTTAACGTGCGGTGTTGGTGCAGTCGGCCCGAGTGCTGCTGTGGACGCTGTTTCAGGAGGCTTGCTAAGTGATGTGTGAGCTTGCGTGGCGTAGTGACCGACGTACATAGGTTTTATCTCTCAGGCTGTCCATTAATTAACCAAGTGTAGGCTAATTTCCGTTTTTATTCCAGCTTGTGTTAAAATTATAATTTTTCATCACTTGAGGTACTAATAAATAAACCTAATTGTATGCACTGGGTGTTTATATTATTCATTCTGTAAAACGTATAGCTGGTATTGTTTGGGATATCTGTGATTCTACGTCTATCTTGTTTTGCATCTCGTTAAACACGCCTGGAATGATGACACACTGATTCTAATGGGGACCATTTCGTTATTGCGATGACCGCAATGTTTCATGCATTTGTCGATATCTTCAACATTGCTTTTACTACTGTGCAATTATAAGTATAACGTCGCAAAGTTTTTATTGAGTTTGGCGATTATCATTACATAATAGAATGTTATTCGGTCTCCCACACAATACCAGCATATAGACCACGTTGTATTTATAGTAAAGTGTTCTGGGGTTGCGCTATATTGAACATTTTGTGTTGATATATTTAATTGGATCGCGAATTCTAACACAAATTGTAGATATAGCATATTGGCCTTAGACATATAGACAGATATAGTAAACTTGTAGCCATCGAAGCGGGATCATAGTATTAATTAAAAGACATTCATTATCACTGTCACAGCAATAATGTGATAACTTTAAATTTTAAAACAGTCCGATGTTTCACTTATTAGAATAGACCCACTCGTAAGGTTTTCGTCCTATTATTGCCCGACTGTGCTAGGAGGGTATTGTTTTTTTACTTAAATTGTTAAGAGGATTAGGTAAAAAAAGGGCTATGAATTTTAACACTAATATATGAAACATTTGACTATAAAATTAAATTCTATAAATTATTTGATTCTCGATCTATATCTACTTCGTTCGTCGTTATTTTTGTACTATTATGTCAGAATTAAGTTTACTTAAATCAAGACCGCTAACCCCCTATAATTCTGTATTGAGGGTTTCTTAGAAATTAAAACAGTATGCTATATTAGAGATGTTTTATTTTTATTGTCCTTAACACATCACCTTATCTGTTTTAATTACATTACCGAGTCATTTATTTCGGCTTTGTCCGACTAGTTAGGCTGAGGCTACATTAGGCCGCGACGCGACCTGCGACACATGAGCGATTAAAACAAGTAAATGAACGCTCACGTATATGGCTACACCGTACATCAAATATTACTAGCGATCTTTGATTTCTTTATGCGATAGGAACAACATTACTGTAATCACGGCATCGGCTACATCAACATATCAGCGAAATTAAACCGAATATACGCAGGAATTTCGCTTATAATGTAGCCATATCATGTTTTTCTCGTTTCGCTCTTCCAGTTACATCGCAAATCGCTGCCTACTGTAGCCTTAGCCTTAGAGATAAAAATTTAATTACATCCTATTACGTTCCACATTCCAAAACGGGACTCCAAGAAATAGGCACATCTCGCCAATGTCATTTTAGCTTTGCAGCCTTATTTATTATATCCACATATACAAACAAAAATACGTACAAAGGTGTTGCTTCTTGCGTAAAAAAGGCTGCCAAGCTGAAATAGGATTGGGTGGGTGACGTCAGCCGCAAGCATAGTGACTGCTAGGCAAGTCTTCATACGGTGGTGCCTGAGGATGGACGGCGCTACCGAGGGCGGCCCAGGAAGAGGTGGCGAGACGACCTAGACACGTACCGCCAGGGTTTAATCGAGGAGGCTCTAGAAAAGGATGTCTGGAAGGATTTGAGGGGGGGCCTTTGCTCAGCAGTCGGGCAGCGACGGCAAATAAAAAAAAAAACTTGAGAGGTGTCAAGGGACACCCGGATGGAACGAAGTTCCTTTCGATTAATTAGTGAAGGAATTGTAATAAAATTTTATTTTTTTTAAGTTATAATAATAAATAATGTAATGTATTGAATCTTGTATAAGATAATTATATTAATAATTATATTCAATGCGAAATAGAAATGAAAATATCTGGCTTGCTTTTTATAAGAGAGAGAGAGACAGACAGAAACATGCGACGCCGCACAGCTTACAATAGCTTACTATAGCAAAAAGTGTCGTGACAACTTTTCGTAGGAATTTTTTCCGTCTAGCCCCCTTTCACAACGCGCGATAAGGAACTTCGTTCCAAAAACCTTTGTAGAAGAGATCAGTGGTATCAAATTATCAATATCAACAACAGCACCGCATCATGTACTCGTAGTCGTGACATAGTCCGTGTAGGTTCAGGGGACACTGCAGGAACTCTGGACACAACACCGGCAGTTGATCTGCGAACAAATATGAAGGAATGGATTTCCCAATAGTCCCCCTCTAGCCCTGTCCTCCGGGGTGACAGCTGGGAATTGTCTTCCCAGTTGTCACAAGACAATTCCCAGCTGTCACCCCGGAGGATAGGGCTAGAGGGGATTATTGGGAATAATCCGAAGGAATTTAGTCTAATTAAATACTTACTCAGTTATCTAAGTCATATCACCCAAGTATACTTGGCTTTCGGTGTTACAACCTCGCTCCACTTGTCATATTTCTGTTAAAGAGGGTGTAGATGTGGAGCTGTGGCGTAAACGATGTCCCACCTCCCATTATGCCCTCTGTGCCCCAAAAATGCGGCCATAGTGACGTCTGCGCTGCCAGTGGAAGTGGCGAAATTTAGGACCAACAAAATCTAATTCAATGTCGAGCCATCGACACGACAAAAGTTTAAAAGTTGCAAGTACCGTTTTTTAGCGTCAAGTTGATTTAAACTATATTATTACTAGTGATAATTGCTGATAACCTGTTCCTTTTGTGTTAAACATGCAATGATTTATTGTTAAGTATGTATCAACTGTACCTAATGAGTAAGCACAGCCGCAGCAGTATCCATGGATGATAGCTTCGTCTTCTTCGCAGCTCTTCGGGGGACAACCGTTGCACCACATGCCGATCCAAAGCCACGGCAAATTCACTGCAAAGAACATTTATAAAATCAATAAATTAGTAACGCAACATTAGACACGAAAATAATTATTTATTTTCAGAAAATTTGGAGTGTAATCTCATAATACTATATTTATTATCAATTATTTATTTTATTATTTTAAATCATTTCTGTCGCCGTTTTGAGAAAATGAATGAGTGTGGGTTAATATTATTATTTAGCTATTTATTTATTCATCTTCTAATATATAAAATTCTCGTGTCACAGTGTTAGTTACCATACTCCTCCGAAACGGCTGGACCGATTTGTATGAAATTTTGTGTGTGCATATCGGGTAGGTCTGAGAATCGGCTACTATTTTTTTTTTTTGCAAAACGACGTTTGCAGGGTCAGCTAGTATATATGTATAATAGACATACTTAGTTAAATAAAGTCTGCCAAACTGCATAACAGTTGTCGGTAGGTAGTGGTTCTCGTTTAACAATGGAAGACATTTTTAAAATGAATGTACTAGTATAAGCTAAATAAACTATAATACATACACCTACAGTCGAGGTCAAAAGTGTGACTTTTGATCTTAAATGTAGGTTAATTTTACAAAAAGGCATTGTCGCAAACGTGAGGTTTGTTTACAATGACGGATAAAAAAACATCTCAATTGATTCATAAACCATTATTAACCAATCTCTATCACTGATTACGAAACTGTTTTGGGGAAAGATAGATACCTATGTGATCATGACAAAGTATGCTTACCTCTAGGAGCTTTTTTAACAGCATCTATACCGCTAGCACTTGACGATGGCTTGAAAAATATACCAGAGACACATTTACTAAGAGACAGTAATACAAATATAAGGTAAAACGTCCTCTTCGAATACATCTTGTTATCCTTAACTTCCAAGTTAACGGTACCTAACTCCTTTATATACATACCTGTGAGTTAATTAACTAACAAAGGTGGGATTTTAACTAATGAGGTGCAGGTCAGTGCCATGAGATAAGGGCATTTCTTTGAAATATTTTTAGAAATGAAATAACTAGTGTTGTTTAGTCATAACAGATTTACTTCCTTACCTACCTACATAGATAATTATATACTTACTTGGCAGTTTGGAACACAAAAATCATTGCCCTTACTTTGCAGCTTCGTAGTTGGGTAAAAATAGGTTACACATAATTATATACTTTATCAGCATCCATTTTTCGAGGTTTGATGAGGTTAACTAAGCAAAAAATGATTAAAATAATGCGTTGTGATTCCATCCTCCGCAAGTCTGTACGCATGACGCAAGGCGCACGAGGGTCCCTACACGCAAAGAGTACATTTTTGATTATATAACAACGCCCCCTTTTCCCATGATTTATTAACTATCTTGCCGAATAAGAGAACACTTACTTATTGACAACTTAGGTTTAATTCGATAGGTATTAATGTGGGCCGATCCCGGCGGCACTGCAATGCCGGGCCGACCCGCGACGGGAGTGGAGCGAGCCCCGAACATCCCGTCAGCTTACAAAAATCAGTTTAATATACTGGTCCCTCAGTGAGGGAACTTTCAGATATTAAGCTGAAAAGAACAGATACTACACTTTGATCTTAGCCAAAAGGCCGAGAAGCGATACCTGACAATTAGAAATTGGGGAGCCCAAGTCAATCGCGGAGAATCTAAACACCGCGATTCAGAAATGCGCGTCATCAGCACACCGCCATCTAGCGTTCATACTTGGAACTAACTCAGTGAATACATAACATAGAAGACGTGTAGGTTTACATGACTCGCCGATGTTAGTTATTTAGTTTTTCCTTTTATATATAGAAGAATTATATAGTGTTAATATTATATTCTACATCCTACTAATATTATAAATGCGAAAGTTTGTGAGGATGGATGGATGTTTGTTACTCTTTCACGCTAAAACTACTGAACGGATTTGGATGAAATTTGGCACACAGATACTTTATAACCAGGATTAAAACATAGGATGCTTTTCATGCCCCCCCCCCCCCCCTACACGTATACCCCTATACGTATATAATGTACTCTTTGGCCTACCCGTTCCGGGAACCAAGCTATGATATTATTTTATGTTCATGTAACGAAGTAACTGCGGTACCTAGATATTATATTAAATGAAACACAGTGCTTTATATAAAAAAAAACGTTTATTACTTTACATCGAACATTGTAGTATATCGTAATACAAATTACACTGGCAAGTCTTCAAGGCGCACTCTTCGCCAACAATAAAATAAATAACATTACGAGATCAAAATCATATCACAGACTAATATCCAGCCATTGTGCAAATATACTTCAAAATTAAAATAAATAAATAAGCTTTGTGTTATACTTGTAAAGTAAATCCGTATCTTTTTGCATTTGTGACTAGAGTTCATTTCATTGAAAAAATAATTTAGGAAGATCAGGCTATTTTGAGAGTCTCTGTTGTGTACCTACACTTGACAACGTCGCAGAACCAAGATAATCATCATTATTACCGAAGCTAACATAGAAGTAGATACTTGATTTTAATTACATGTTACATCAAAAGTTTTCATATAAAAGTTTTGGCACTGTGACCTTATAAACTAAGAGCTATAATTATGTCGATTTATTATAACTTTAGTCGATTGTACTATATGCAACGTGTCCCAAAATTCAACGATAAGCGGACAACAGAGGCTGGACCTGCTCATGACTAAGTACTCGAAAACAAATAATGAAAAAAACATATCTAATTTTTTTGGAAATTACAAAAAAAAATACATTGAAATCCTTCGAAAATTGACAACCCGTAAGATATTTTTAACTACCATGACCGCAATTTTTCAAATATTTCTGTTTTTTTTTTTTTGTATCGGCAACCTAAGTAGCACTGCTATCCACCACAATCCTTAAAAATCCCAGGATACCTGTAGTTTTTACACAATAATCAATCAAAATGATTTTTTTCCGTAAAATTTTCAAAGTTTTTTACTTTCAGTCCACTTTGTAATTACCAAAAAAAAATTAGATATTTATTTTGGGAAAATTGAGATTCTTCATGGTGCCCGCTTATCATTGAATTTTGGAAAACGTTATATATGAGTAAGTTTCAGACCCTCTAAGATAGAGATTAAGAGAGTAAAGTAGTTGCTAAAGAACTGTGCACACGTATAATACAGGCTGAAAGAAAATCGACGCGCAAACTGTAACTATAAATTCAGCAGATAATTCTGAACCCTCTAGAGTAGAACATTATTTTCGTCGGCTATAAAAAAAAATCTGTTGTTTCATAGACAAGTGCAATACTTACGCGGTCAAGATGTACTTATGACAGATTTTTTTTAATAGGTAACCGACAACGACAAATTTCAACGCTGAGGGTTCCAGCAGTGCTATTCTGTAAAAATCTCACCGTGAAAACTAAGCTGAAGTGAGCTGTCATTCCACCTGATGTTAAGGATTGCCCCTATTGATAGCTCACTTCACGCTCACTTCACCTAAGTTATCACGGTGAGATTTTTACAGAATCGATCGGCAGATTCATGTAGTGAATGCATGGTTACAAGGTTGCGCTTCGATTCGATGTCCCTACCACTATACACAATGTAACTGTAAAGTGACTAATTACGTTTAAAGCAGACTTCTGTTCGTTTGTCTTTGTGTGTAACTATGAAAATTTCCATTTAAATCTACACATTGATTTAATAATAACCTATTTACATTGGTCCTAAATAAACAAGTATAGTTCGCGGCAAACTTTATGGTGGCTCTGCTCTCGGCTACTCGCTGCGCAGTACCTCACCCCTCACCCCCGCTGACACGTGAATTTGTTACTGCGCAACGATGCGCCTCATGTTCCGAACCGCCATAAAGTTTGAATAGGGCTGTACCTAACTATTGTTTCAAAATAAATAAGAGAAAGAGTGTAATTGTGAAATAACTACTGGTGAGCTAAATATGAGCTCAAATGATAAAGAATACAGGTGTAAAATAAAAAAAGACCCATCACGAAGCCGTCAGCTACGCATTCTGCGGGGCAATTGCGTAACACATTATCAGTCGGAATCGGTTTCATTTAGACAGTTCAACGACATCCATTGCGCTATTTACGTGTTGAGCAGACAAATTTTTCCAACGTATGAAGCAATGGATTAGCAATTTGCTTCAAAATGATTAAGATTCTGATTGATAGTGTGTTACGCAATTAGGGTGCTGTACTTCAAACTAAGTAACTGTGCAAAAATAATTGCTGGAAAACGATTTTTATTTTTTGTGCAACGGTAAAGGGGTCGTGGGAGTATTTAAAGTTATTTATAACGTAACACTTAAAACATATTTTGTAAAAAAAAACGTAATTTTTTTTTTGATCCTCAAAATCTTTATATCTCTCCGTAACTAGGTTGCTATGTATGATCATAATAACGGTAAGGTGTTGAGGGTATTTTTACACTCGTTATAATATAACTTACAAGGCAACAACAATACTGAACGAAGGCTTCGACCAATGTAAATATCTCATACAACTAATTACAATAGTATTTAATTTACAAAAATGTTGGCACAAAACAGACAACATCTATTTCCACAACACTAAAGGAAGATATCCGACATACAATCCAACTTTGGCGAATGAAACACCTAATTATAATAATAAATTGATGTGTTAAATAAATTGTATTCTTTGAATAATAACCTTTCTACAAATCACTACTCTCTGATACCTAATCACAGAACTAACATACATAAAGATATATCACATACGTACTAATACTGATGAATCATCACAGAAATAAAAATGCTTACTTTTTAAAACAAAATGCAGCAACATTAAAAAAAGTTGTTCAACTATTTATAAAATAAGTAATACTGTTAATAATTATGATTTTCTATGTCGAAGATTGTGTAACATTTTTCTTATTCCACATCTTAGATCTTACCCATTTGTTCTCTATCAAACAACACCACTATAATAGGTACTCTTTCATCTTACGCATGTTATTTACACGGAAGCCCTCTCGATGAGCTCTGGCGCGAGTGCGAGAGACACACGGCGATGCAGCCGGTGTGGACGAGACTGAGTCGCTAGCAGGGCTCCGCCCTCGCACTGCTTGTTGCCCAGGCAGTTACATGAGCACACCTAGAAGTAACCATTATAAGTTTTTTTTTTTTTGTAGAACGGAGCTGCAGTGTAGAAAGAAAAGAAATCAAAAGTATGAAAGAAGAAGAACTATAAGACACCAAACATTTTTTAATTAGGGGCCATTGATGTATATACACATCAATGTTAGTTGCCCATCTGCCAGTCTCAACTTGAGACTACTGAGAGGGACGACATGACTGACTGACTGATAACAAATTATTATCAATCAAGTCACACTATATTATGCTTTCTTATTTCTAAGCAAGATACACACGTTAAACTTTATAACACCCCTCTCTGTTTCCGTTGGGGGTTAAAAACGAAGCAAAGCAAAGTAACGAGTATGACCGTAAATCAGGAACATACTTAATTCATGGAGGATCATGCCATGCCATGATAGCACTTGCTTATCTATATATATAAAAAGACAAGTCCTGACTGACTGACTGACTGATTGACTGACTCATCAACGCCCAGCCCAAACCCCTGGACCTAGAAAGCTGAAATTTTGCACAGAGGTTCCTTTTATAATGTAGACGAGGAATAAGGAAGGAATTTTCGAAATTCAACCCCTAAGGGAGTTAAATGGGGGATGAAAGTTTGTATTGAAAATCTTATTCCTTGAGTTAATAAACTTGAAACTTGGCCCGAATACTTACCTAAGTAAATTATGAAAATCGGTCTTTTTTGTTTTTCTAAACTACCTTCTAAAGGGGGATGAAGGGGTGTCAAAATTTGTATGAAAGAATTTTAATGCACGGTCCGATTAACTCAAAACTCAGTATTTATACTTAGTACCAAAAATAAAGAATTACGTGTATCAGGGTTTTTCGAAAATCTACCCCCAACGGGGAGAAAAGGGGTAGTTAATTTTACAGGGCAAATTTTACTGCCTGGCTTAATTAACTCAAAAAATTGGTATAAATAATCTGTGAGTCAAGTAATGAACACATTCCAAACGATTTTTCAAAATTCCACCCCTGTGGGGGTGAAAAGTGGGGATACGGCTTATATAAAAAATCTTATTCCTTGGGTTAATAAACTTGAAATTTGGCACGAATACTTATCTAAGTAAATCATAAAGTTTGGCATTTGTTGTTTTTCTAAACTACCCCCTAACAGGGGATTGGGGGTGTCAAAATAAGTGTGGAAGAATTTTAACGCGCGGTCCGATTAACTCAAAACTCAGTATTTATACTTAATACCAAAAATAAAGAATTACGTGTATCAGGGTTTTTCGAAAATCTACCCCTAACGGGGAGAAAAGGGGTAGTTAATTTTACAGAGCAAATTTTACTGCCTGGCTTAATTAACTCGAAAATTGGTATAAATAATCTGTGAGTCAAATAATGAACACATTCCAAACGATTTTTCAAAATTCCACCCCTGTGAGGGTGACAAATGGGGATACAGCTTATATGAAAAATCTTATTCATTTGGTTAATATACTTGAAACTTGGCATGAATACTTATCTAAGTAAATTATGAATTTTGGCATTTTTTGCTTTTCTAAACTACCCCCTAAAGGGCGATTAGGGGGTGTCAACATTTGTATGGAAGAATTTTAACGTGCGGTCCGATTAAGTCGAAACTCAGTATTTTTGCGAAAATCTACCTCTGACGGGGTGAAAAGGAGTAGTTAATTTTCCATTTTACTGCGTGGCTTGATTAACTCGAAAATTTGTTGGAAATAATCTTTGAGTCAATTTATGAACACATCCCAAACATTTTTTCAAAATTCCTCCTGTGTGGGGTGAAAAGTGGGGAAAAACTTTATACGAAAAATCTTATTCATTTGGTTAATAAACTTGAAACTTGGAAGGAATATTTGTCTAAGTAAGTAATAAGAAATGGGTCTTTCGAAAGTAGATCCCTGACGGGTAAAAAAGTGGCAATTCGATTTTTAAGGCCGGTATTATAGTGCGTAGCTTGATTTACTCCAAAAAAATGGTATGGATAAATTTAAGCTTCAAACTTGGCACAAATACCTATCTAAGTAAATTATAGTTTGTCATTTTATGTTTTTCTGCTCTAAAGGGAGATTGAGGGTGTCAGTTTGTATGGAAGAATTTTATCGCGCGGTCCAATAATATAAACTCGGAACTCAGTATGTATACTTAAGACCAAAATAAATAAAAAAGTGTGACTGGGTTTTTCGAAAATCTAACCCTAACGGGGTGAACGGGGGTAGTCCATATCAAAGAGGAGTATTTTATTGCGTGGCTTGATTCAATGGGAAATTGGTATAAATAATCTTTGAGTCAAAATATGGAAACGTCCCATACATGTTTTCAATATTTCACCCCTATGGGGATAAAAACTGTGAAGGTGAAAATGTGGTCTTATTCCTTTGGTTAAGAAACTTGAAACTTTTCAACATTTGCCTCAGTAAATAATAAAGATTGTCACTTTTAGGGGTTCACTACTTACTTACTTAAAATAAAAAAGTATGAGTTTTAGGGTTTTACTTATTCTACTCCTACCGGGTAGAAAAGGGTAATAAAGTTTAAGGAGTAGAAACTCCAACTTCCATTAACACGAAAATGGGTAGGTACTTATAAATAATCTTTATATCATAAAAATGGAAACGTACCAAATGCAAAAACAAGCCTTGTCGTAATGAAAAGGGAGGATAGTTTATTTGAAACATCTTAGGTAGTTTAACTAAAATATTGGCCCGAATACTTATTTCTTTAAATAAAGTAAGTATAAAGATCGTAATCAATAATTTTCGAAATACCTTTCAGGGAGAGGTGGAGAGGGTGTTAAATTATTTGAGGAAAGTACGAAAGTTACGAAACCCACGCGGACGAAGTCGCGGGCAAAAGCTAGTTGCTAATAGAACGCGAAGTTTCATAGGGTACTAGCTGCTGCCCGTCGTCTGCGTGCATGCTCTACAGCACCAAAAATACCTAAGATGCCAGTGTCGCTATAGCATTATAAGTACACAACTTTTAAAATAGCATTAAAATATAAGTTTTTTTTGCAAGCGAAGCAAGTGAAGAGAGTTATATGGGAATCCTGCTAAGTTCAGTCATAAGATGTGACTGAAGGAAATAGAGAAAATATTGCAGGAATACATTCCAGGACACAAAAGAGTAAAAATACGTACAAAGGTATCATACTTTACAACACTTCCCTATAAATTACGTTGGTAGTTATGCTGCCAGGAGCCAAAATGTAAAGAGAGTCAGGACTGGTGACGCGGGAGCAAGCGACGTACAGTTGCCCGTGTTACAAGCAACTCGTCCTGAGGTCGACACCCGCTGCCCTGCGACTTATTGATGGTCATCGCGAAGCAAACACTCACGGGGAACTGTACGCTCTTGAACTGGAACAGGAAGTTATGAGGTATTAGGGGAATGCGTGGTATAAATACTGCCTCGCCGACGCCACAACCCGTCAGAATTTCCGCCTCAATGGTGTGTCTGTGGAGCGAGATGACTTTAAGGCGGTTAACACAACTTCGGAGGAGATAGGTTCCGAAGAAGCATAATCGGAACACCGACCTTCAGCTTGATGGTATGCGCTGGAAGTCCACTTGCTGACAGGGAGCTCAGAAATTCCACGAGATAATGTGTGGCGTCATCTTGCTCGACAACAGTGTTTATCGAGGTGTAGACCACTTTATTCCCCTCAATTTCCGAGAGAATGCATTCGTTAATTGCTGCAGCCTGATCATTTTCGGGCATCAAAATGGCCCGCTCACACACCCAAGAATTCTGCTGGTGCGGTATACGACTGATGTCCCCGTATACACAGCGAATTAGTTCTTCTAAGCTGGATACCACTCTACCGAGAGACTCTGGAAGCACCACCTGTCTCTTCTGGTAGAGTGCCTTCGCCAAGACTTAGAAGGACATCGGAGAATTCTTGAGCACGTGTATTGCCACCGAGCCGAGCTCTCATATTAATGGTCAAGCGAAGCGTACGAACTCGTGACCACAACGAAGATCGTTTCAACGAAGCATTCACCTCGTCAGCCCTCGAGCCCCGCGTCACCACGGGAAGCGTTTGCCGAAAATCACCACTGAACAGAACTGTGACACCACCCATCAAATGTTCGTTCCTGCGGATGTCCTGCAGGATTCTGTCCGCGGTCTCAACTGCCTTCCTATTGGCCATCGTACACTCATCCCATACGATCAGAGAGCAATCCTTGAGCACGTGTCCCTTATCGCTGTTACGTGACACACCACAAACAGACGTTTCGGCGCTCTCTAAATCGATGGGAATTTTAAACATGGCATGTGCTGTCTTGCCACTCGGAAGCAGTGTGGTAGCGATTCCCGACGACGCTACAGCAATAGCAATTTTGCCTTGCCTCCTGACCTCTGCAAGTATGCCAGTGGTAACAAATGTTTTTCCTGTTCCACCAGGAGCATCCAAGAAAAACATTTTACCCTGGTTTTGCCCAACGCTTTCAAGGACGGTGTCATAAATTTGCTTTTGCTCTGAAGAGAACAAAGCGACATGGTCATTTCGTATGGTGGTCATTTCGCGTTATACTCCCGATTTTCACGGTCTTAATACGGTGATGATTGGGGAGCTGGTAACCCATATTCGATCAGTGGATTGCCGCCGATAGAAATGACCACATATTGAAGTGAACTGAGACAGGTGTTCAGCACGCGTTCATCAGTTACTTCGACTTCGTCTTCAGTAGCGCGCCTCAAAGCTCGTAGAAAATCTTCAGACAGATGATGGCGATACTTCTCCCACAAAGCTACCGGGTTCGCGACTCCACAAAACACCAAGATGACGGCAAACAGATGACGCATGCGGCTGGGACTGTCACTGACGCCTGCCTCCGTGAGGGTGTCATGAAATGAAATGATCATCATCAATGAACATAACTTTTTTGTAATACTTGACACCGCATTTTTTTTTAATTGTCTTCCTCAACTGTGCTCAAGATTTTGAGGGTTTTGTTGGAACTTGAATTTGTCAAAACGAACTATACGATACAACTTTTATGAAGAAAATGCACATCACCATCTATGAATTTTAAGAATAACTAACTACTTACCTCGCCAACATGATCAAATTTAAATTATTAATTTCCAAAAATGTTAACATGTAACTTGATTTGATTTTTATGAAATCTCATAGATGGCGCTGTTTTAAAATTGTCTTTATACTACTAACATTCATTAAACTATATTTCTCTGCCCAAGTTACTTAAATGGCGTAGTTTTTATAGTGCAAAGCTAGATAATAGCATGGCTTACTCAAAAACAACATTTAGATATGCGTCGTTAGATTACACGCTGTCACAGAATGCGTAAGAAAAATAAAGATTCACAGCTCCTCCCCCGTAGGTGATAGCGTGATAATATGTAGCCTATATGTTGACCCGACCTCTTAGTAATATTCATGCAAAATTTGAAGTAAATCCATGCAGTACTTTTTGAGTTTATCCCGGACAGACAAACAGACAAAAATTCTAAAAACTATATTTTTGGTTTCGGTATCGATTGTAGATCACGCCCCAAGTATTCTTTTTAAAAAATATTCAATGTACAGTTTTGACTTTCCTACGATTTTATTATATGTATAGATTATGTGGGCCGATCCCGGCGGCACTGCAATGCCGGGCCGACCCGCGACGGGAGTGGAGCGAGCCCCGAACATCCCGTCAGCTTACAAAAATCAGTTTAATATACTGGTCCCTCAGTGAGGGAACTTTCAGATATTAAGCTGAAAAGAACAGATACTACACTTTGATCTTAGCCAAAAGGCCGAGAAGCGATACCGGAAAGTCGGAAACCGGGGACCCTAAGTCAATCGAGGAGAACCTTAACACCGCGATTCAGAAATGCGCGTCATCAGCACACTGACATCTAGCGGCCGCTTAAGGAACTAGCTCCGCAGATACCTAACCTAAAAAGTAGGTTTAAATAATTTTATTTGTTGTTGACTCACCGATGCCTGGTCATCATGCGACCTCTGTCGTCCCATTATAGGATGTTCATCTATTGGCAGGAGAATCCTGGAGCCATCTTTATCTTCTTCATCACGGGCGGCGTCTTCAGCTTGCCTAGAATTATTTATGTGAATATGTTACGGACAAATCGGGAATTCATTGAATGCTATAATATTAGACACATTATTAATACGTAGGTAATAAAAAACCGGCTAAGTGCGAGTCGGACTCGCGCACGAATGATTCCGTACCCATTATCTATAAAAACGGCAAAAAAAATCATGCCTGTTGTATGGGAGCCCCCCCTTAAATATTTGTTTTATTTTAATTTAATTATTTATTTTTAAAGTGAATATATAACTAAATATTCTTAAATATTTATTTTATTCCGTTTTTTAGTATTTGTTGTTATAGCGGCATCAGAAATGCATCATCTGTGAAAATTTCAACTCTCTAACTATCACTGTTCATGAGATACAGCCTGGTGACAGACAGACGGACAGCGGAGTCTTAGTAATAGTGTCCCGTTTTCCTTAAAAATTAACAATAACACAATAAATAAATAAAAATTATTATGTATAGGTGCCAAAAGGAGGAGTGTGGGGATTGGCACATGAAAGGAGAGGCCTTTTTTTTTTTTTGAGGATGGGAAATCATCAAATGACCCCTCCTGCTCTGGGTGGAGCAGAAGGGAGTGTCAGACTCTTACTGACTAAAACCCACCCGTGTTCCTTCCTTAGCCCTTTGTGTTCCGGGGTAGCGGTAACCCTTTCGGACAATCCCGCTGCCCCGGCAGGCTTCGGCCCTTTCGGGCGCCTTCCTTGCTGCTGACATCTCTTTGAGGCGCGCGTGGAACACGTACGCGCCGTCCGGCACGGGCCTGGTCCTGATCGGACGGAGAGTTACCCATTACTCTCCGCCCGCAGGCCCGCGCCTACGGTGGCCGGGAGTCGTCTCGCGGCTCCCGACGCCCGGAGCGTCTCCCGCGGCGGCTGGGACGTGAGGCCCTCTCCCTCAGCCGTCCCGCCACCTCCTTCGCTAGCATGACTGCTTCGCAGAAGGAGGTGACTGCCTCCCACTCCCTCTCGCCCCGGACCATGGCTTGAACCAGGGCCGGACGCGAGAGGTCGCCGCCGCTGCCGATAGCCTCTGCGAGAACACGGCGGTGCTCCGCCCAAGTGGGGCAGACCTCCACCGTATGCTCCACCGTGTCCTCTGGGCGATCCTCGCAGTGGTGACACCCGGGCGTTTCCTCCCGCCCGATGGTGTGCAGGAACAAAGGAGAGGCCTAAGCCTAGCATTGGCTGAAGTCGGGCTGTGGATGATGGTGGCAAATAGAGCAAATTAAAAAATCATACTGATGATCAGGGCTAAGAGTAATCTGGTCGCGAGCTCGAACTCACTGGTGGTCATGGCCAAAAGCACGCTGTCTCACCTGGCTTCGTGTCAGACAGAGCTAGTATCAGTGATGCGCAGTTAGACGCTAGTTTACACGAACAACGTCTAGTTCTCACGCACAGAAACACCGTTCCGGACTGAAAGGCGCGTAAAAAATTCGAATAGTGCTTCGGAATATCGAGTTTTATGACAAAACCACTGCATAAATCAATTACAAGTGCAGTTTATTGAACTCTTCGATAACTGAGCTTTGTCGGTACGGACTTGGTATTGAAGATTTTTGGCTTCGCACGGGTGGACATTTACTTTTTAAACATTTAATTTTTTTCTTGAAATTAAAAAAGCCTATATTAATCAGTGATAATGTAGCATTCAAATGATGAAAGAATTTTTAAAATCGGTCCAGTACTTTTTGAGCCAATTCGTTAAAAACACACATACAAATCTTTCCTCTTTATAATATTAGACTTATTATTATTATAGATTTACACCTAAATTTACGTTAAAAAAAATAACAAGAAAAACTAATCTTTTGGCTCATAACTTTTTAATGGCTTTTTATTTCACTATTCTGTTTCCATACAGACAACATTAATAATAAGTCAAAACAATAGCATGTTTAACTTTCCATGCACAATGTCAAACAGAAAACTCAATGCTATTTTCTAGTTGCAAAGAGGCACAGAGGCCAGCACATCAAGCTACCCCAATCTGTCAAAATTCTTTGATAGATTTTCAACTTTACTTGAAAGGAGTAAGGTTCATATTCGATTGGGAACATTTGACAGATTGGCGTAGCTCGATGTGCTGGCCGCTGTACTAGCTACCACACTCACATGGTCATGAACCGCAGCACCAGCAAGTTTATGCTAGCAGCAACTACAGCCAGCCCAAAGAGGATGAACACCAAACTGAGAGCGACATAACCAGGCTTGCTGGTCAATGCTTGATCATTCTGGAGAATTTAAAGTTCAATATTATAGGATTTAGTAAATCTTTCTTTACATATCCCAACACAACAAAAGGAAAAAGGCCTTTATCATCACGCATCTAGAACGAATTGGTGACATTAGTCTAATTTTGGCGGCAGCGGGATTGTCCGAAAGGGTTACCGCTACCCCGGAACACAAAGGGCTAAGGAAGGAACACGGGTGGGTTTTAGTCAGTAAGAGTCTGACACTCCCTTCTGCTCCACCCAGAGCGGGAGGGGTCATTGGATGATTTCCCATCCACAAAAAAAAAAAAAAAAAGTCTAATTTTGGCTCTATGCACTATGAATAATTTCACAATCACACACACATCTGCCTAGCCTTTTCCCAACAATATTGGGGTCGGCTTCCAATCTAGCCGGATGCAGCTGAATACCAGTATTTTACATGGAGCGACTGCCTATCTGACCTCCACAACCCAGTCTCATTTAAAGACTACCAAAATAATTCTTCAAACTCAATTTTTACAGTCTCCGTTATGTCCCATTAGAATGTTGGGGTTACTTATTTAAAACATGAGGTTACATTTAATATGAAAAATAATACGTACTTGTAAAGCAACGTAATCGCCGAAACCGATGGTGGTGAGAGTAACAAAGCAGTAGTAGAAACTGTCGAAGTAACTCCAGCCTTCGTATCGCGAGAATACAGCAGCACCTGGCAGACATACGTATGAAATATATTGCTATAATATTAATTCAGGCGTATTATTTTTTAGCTTAGATTCACTCGACATTTCCTCGATTAAGGTAGAGGTGTGTGGAGTACAACTGTTTCATGAAGCTATGCTTGATATTCGCAGTGGCGGATTCACACATTTCTCAAGTATAACTGTTGTAAAATTTTTGTTGGCCTTACCTCTACAAACGATTTTTGGGTATATTTCTGAGCTAATCATAGCTCCATCATGTACGACTAATAAGGCCGGTACACAATGACTTACATTCGGTAAATGTAATTAAATAATCTTTATTGCGCTTTCTGTAAGACCACTACAAATAAAACGCCCTAATTTGCTGCCTTGAAAATCTACTGCAGTAGGCTCAAACGCAATCAGGCTGCGGGTAAATCCGCCACTGGTTATTCGGTAGTTTGGGCATATTAGATAACAGCATAGTACTTTCCTAACGGCCAAACCCAAAACTGCCAGTAGAATATAATAGAATATTATGCTTTCTTGATGGTGAAATATAAAACATCAGAGTAAATAAAACCACAAGCCCTAAGGAGAATATAACAGTCTGTTACGGCATTTAGGAACTTTATGGAAGCTATCATTCTACCTGTAGTAATAATTATCGAGGACAGCATCCCGGTCGCGAACATGAGGTTCATTTCTGTGGCCTCAGTGGTGTTACAGCGCAGGTAGCACTTGGCTCGTCTGATGACCACTGACGCGAACTTGTTCAGACGCTCGCCTATGCTCTGGAACATCACCAGGCCTAGTGGGATTCCCACCTGGAATGTCACATATTGTAATGTTAATTACTATTGTATAGAATCAAGTTCTTCTAACTGAACAGACAGCTATGCTGCTGGGGAGTTTGTTGCGCCACTTCTTCTTCCTAGCTAAAGCAAAGCTAGAAAGTGGTGAAGGGCGGGCGTTTTGGGGGTCTCAGCCTAGTTTGAATAAATGTCCTTTCCAATTCCAATTTTATAATAATGGCTCCATCGTTTTATCGATGATTCTGCCAATATCAAGGTTGAAGGAAACAGAGTGTATTTGCTGAGGATGACCGGTTATATTGCCTTTAGTACGGTTTAATTACAAGTGGATCTGTTTGAGTAGCCTGTAAGGACAACACAAAATATTTATTAGTATAAATTGTTAATAACCAGAAATGTCCTTTGATTTGATTTTAAGTTACTTGATTAATTAATTGGTGGTCTTTTTCAGTGTGTGCAGGTAGGGTAGGCAACACTGGGACACTAGAAAAAAAAAAAAAAAAAGAATGGGTGCAGTGCTTTTATGTAATTAATCTTCTAGCCTAGAATAAGTTTACAAGGCCCGTGGGTAGGCTGTATTAATGCTAGATGGGCTCTAGACCTTCAGTGAGTCATCAAGTCTGTCATGATTGTTAACTATTTTTCTGTTTGGTGAAGTGGGTGGCTCATGAAACTTCACCAATCACACAGATAAATAATATATTATGCCCTTCATAATTCTTTTTTTCAAGTTTTTGTCATTAAGGTCATATTCACCCACACCCTCATTTCAAGATTTTAAAATAAGTTTCAAAACCAAAACTGATAATCCTTACCATAGCATAAGCCATACAAAATGCCTTCCCTCCATACGTAACAGGTGTAGAGTGGCCATATCCAATCATAGCCAGCACCACGGTCGCAAAATAGAAGGCACCGGCGAACTTCCACTGTGGGCCCGCTTTGTGCGGCTTGTTCTCTATGATTACTATCTCTATCATGTGGTAGTCTTCTGGTGTTATGTTATATCTACGTATTAAGCCATTTCTCATATCTGGAAAAGGAATGTTAAATTTGAGTTAATTGTAGTGTTTGTAAGTACCTCAATTGCACTCACAATTAATATCCTTAAAAGTTAACAGCTAAAATTGATCTCTCTAATAAAATCATTAGGTAAGGATATATTATCTATAGTAATAATGTAATTTTATCTGTACCTACTTATGCTACTATAAATTATTCAAAACTTTTAGTTTCCTATCTTGTTTGATTCTATTACCTAGTGTAACAAGATTCCAACAAGATCATATCACTTTGAATATTCATGATAGAGTACGATAAGTTTTAGTCTTACCAGACAACACTTCCCATCTTTTACTCTCCGTTTCTGACTCCAAAGCATCGAACACTGCAGCGCCGATCAGCAAATATGTGAACGTGCAGACCACCAGAGATAGTGTGCGGACGTTTTGGCGCTTCATGATCACAACCAAGACCTTCTAGTCGCTCGCAAAAAATAGTTGTATAGGACTTACGCCATGACCTGGAAAACGTTTATGAAAAACTGCTTGAAACTGGAAGAGACGGGTTCTGGATTACTGTACCTATTATTTTGGATGTTTTAACTACATTAAATTTCAAGGAAAATTACAATTTATTTTATGAAAATACGAAAACACTTGCAGTTTTCAGAATATAATCTTTATGGAACTACTTACGTTTTAATTGGCACCTTATTTTTTAAGATAAAGCTGGTTCAACATTAAGACATTTTGAGATAAATAATCGTAATGTAAAGCATTTGAAATCGAGTTTTATACAAAAAATCAAAAATATTTAAAAATAGCAAAATGTTTCAGTCGATAAATTGAATGCTAGTACTATTAATTTTTTTTATATACACTTCCATGTTTGTAAACAAGCTTTGAATAGTGCACGGTGTTGTAAAAGCAATGTATACTGAAATATTGCGTTTCATACTTGGAGGTTTTTCGGATATGTAGCAATCCGCGGTAGTCCGTAGACAACCAAATACAAAGAAAACTGAAAATGGGTATACAATTCAATTTTCTATTTTTATATCTGGGGCGCTAAAACAGGCTGAGGCATCCTTCAAGATAATGAAAATGATGCAAACAAACAATGCGATAAGTTTTACTCAATGAAAGGTACCTACCCTATGTCCTTTTCTATACCCCTGAAAACATCAAGCAACATACATTATGATCAGTTCAGTGGATTAGGCGTGGGTAACAAACAAACTTACTTTTGTATTTATAATATAAGGATTTACACACGAGATTGTTCGGTAAAACCATTTGGTTTTGGTGGCCAAAGTATGCGTAGAACGTAGTGCTTTTGACAGATCTCAATGTCAAAGTGACAACAATTTGTCAACGCGACAAACTGTCAATTCAATTTCCTCTCGTGTGGACTTGTTCGGCGAGTGCATGGCACTTTTTTCGAAATAAATACAATTATTGTAATACAAGTCCCTAAACTGCTTCAAAATGAAAGTTGCGTGCAACAAATCCAACCCACCGCTAGGTAAAATATAGCGTTCCATACATATTTCTCCATATTGCATCAGCTTTATGGGCTAGTTTTAAAATAGGATTCCTTTTTTAACTTTCAGGTGGTTTGCTAGCTTTGGAGTTCTATAGATCCTCAGCAAAAGACGTCCAAGTCGCCTGGGGTGGCGAATCGACCGTAGTGCTGCCGAACTCCTCAAAACCGGTGCCATATGTGACCAGCAATGATTTGATCAGAATTCTTGAGAATGCCTTCAATAAATCAGCTCAGCCCCTCCAGAAAGTGACTATGAACCATTGGCTTTCGTTCAGCCTTATCCTGGAGGATGAGATCCCTAAATCCATTGAGTATTTGGACACAACCCTTGGTCCAATCACCTATTTGGTTGGAGAAACTTTATCTGTGTCTGACTTGGCTGTCTTTAGTGTTCTGTATGGTAAGTGCTGTCACTATCTATGTCCTACTATTACAGATGTCAGTCTTATCAGTATTTTTATGATTCTAATAAAACTAAATTTATTTTCATTACTTTTGTCATTCAATTTTATTAGCAGTAACCTCTCTAATATTTAATATGAAATAACTCGTGTGCCATCAACTAAGAGTGATGTGTATGTTACAGTATCAGTCAAGTTCAAGGATGTGTCAAAGAAGAATCCTCCTAAGAATATTCTCCGCTGGATGAAGCTGATTGAAGCCCAACCACCTGTTGCTAAAGCTTTGAAGGAACTGCCTTCTGAAGTCTTAGATAGTCTGAACAAGGCTTCATCAAGGTTTGTTATACTTACATAATTTTCCATACTGTAGCTTCTGCCCACCTCTATGGGGAAAGTGTGAAAGTGTACTTTTTACTTTAGAGTGAGGTATGAGTGAAAGAGATGAAGCTATGTTAGCTTATAAAGTCTTTTGAGTAGGTTATGTGGAGCAGTAAACTGATAGAATCAATTATTAAAAAAGTTTTTCCTGATAAAATAGGTTAGTGAGCAACAAAAGAAAAACCTTAAGAATAAAAAAGTCAAAGTATTTTTTCATTTATTTAAACTTTATGTAACAAGGAGGACTTAATACCTTTTGAATTTTAAACTTCTGTGTTAACCGAAACTAAGTGTTAATTGAATTTACAGAAAGTCACCGTCAGGCAATGCTGAAGGCAGTCGTCAACAGGAGGGCAAGTTCATTGAACTGCCCCATGCGGAGATGGGCAAGGTTGTGGTACGGTTCCCACCTGAAGCTTCAGGGTAAGTACACCTATTTGCAAAAAATCTTTGTTACAAACATAGGTAGCAATGACCACTCATTTAAGGCATACACAGTACACACAACATAGTTGGGAAAAGGCTAGGCAGACAAACAAGTCTACGGGTTTGTATGAGAGTGCGCGCATGTAGCGACGCGGCAGCTAGGAGACATTTTTGTCCGCGGATTTGGACACAACTGTCGCCCGTCTACAGCTTGCAATGCAAGCAGCGCACAGCAACAGAAAAGTTACTGGCTAGCAAATTGCCGCTCAACCGAAAATTTAACAAAAAATTAGTATTGCCGTCGCTCCCATGTGCGCATCGTCCAAATCTCGGCACGGAGACAGTGACAAAAAAGTTGCTGGGCAACTAAGTTGCTTGTGGGCGCCTTGCCTAATAAAGCTTTATTGAGTGAAATAAAGAAAAAAAGAATTTATGACAAATTTATTCTTAACATGTTGAAATAACAGTTCTTGAGAGCAATATTTTTCCATTCCAGTTTCCTCCACATTGGGCATGCTAAGGCTGCTCTCTTGAACCAATACTACCAGCTGGCATTCCAGGGGAAACTTATCATGAGGTTTGATGACACCAACCCTGCTAAGGAGAATGCTGAATTTGAAAAAGTATGAACTTAATATATATCTATACTAATAATAAAGCTGAAAAGTTTTAACACTTCTCTCTGAAGCGTCTACATGTCTGAAGCTTCTTTATCTCTTGAACTACCAGTCGGATTAGATTTTTTTTTCATTTGTTAGCCCCAATTTTTGACGAAGGTTGTAGGCTTTCATCACGCTACGACCCTGAGGTGCAGAGCAAAATGAAAAAAAAAAAAAATAGAGTAGTAGTAATAGAGTGGGCAGGCGATGCAATGCGACGTGCTTGGTCGGGTGACAAGAAAATTCATGTGGACGAAGTCGCGGGCAGCAGCTAGTATTCAATAAAACTGTACAAGACTTGTGCACACTTATTTTTGGTTTAGAGCTGATTCCAGTAATTATAATTTTAACTAATTAATAAACACAAGTGTTGCAATCATTATGACGGTTTACCAGTCTTACCAAAGGGTATTGTGTTATTTAGTAACTGGTTTATGGAGTTCAGATAGGCAGCCGCTCCACGTAAAATACTAGTATTCGGCTGCATCGGTTAGACTGGAGGCCGACCCTAACATATTCGGGATTAGCGGAACAAATTAACAGTAGGAATGCCTTTAATTTTAACAGTTCAACATTGGCCCCGATTCTGTTGTTCACAAACTAAACTAAATTTAAGTTCAGTGCATCTTTTTCTTTCTATTTCATTATGAAAAGGACAGAAGATAAATATTAGTTTAGTCCTGTCAAATTAGATAATCCATAGACAAGTTTAGACGTGATTAAAAAATTGACTACTAAAAATACGTCAATTTACGTCAGGAGCTGACTAATTTGACAGGACTAAAATAATATTTATCTTCTGTCCTTTTCTTAATGAAATAGAAAGAAAAAGATGCACTGAACTTAAATTTAGTTTAGTTTGTGAACAACAGAATCGGGGCCAATATTCATTGCGTTATTTACTTTGTTGAGCAGACACATTTTTCGACCATATAAAGCAATAAAATAGCAATATCCTTCAAAATGATTCACATTGTGATAAATGTGCTACGCAGTTAGGCTGCAGGCTAGTCCTATGATGATATAACTGTTTTTGTTACTAATACAGCATAATTACTTCTCCAGGTAATCCTAGAAGATGTAGAGATGCTAGAGATCAAGCCAGACCTCTTCACTCACACATCCCAGTACTTCGACCTGATGCTGGACTACTGCGTGAAGCTCATCAAGGAGGGCAAGGCGTTCGTGGACGACACGCCGGCCGAACAGATGAAGAACGAGAGGGAACAGAAGGTTGATAGCAGGAATCGGAATAATTGTATGTATTGTGGTCTTTTTTTATTAAATAATTAGTGAACCGCCCCCGCTTCGCACGGGTGCGATCAAAACGTTGATATTTCTGCACTATATCTAAGGTAAATATTAATGTTTTATGCACATAAACCTTGAAAATAGTTTAGTAGAACTAAACGCACAGACAGACACAAAAGACTTTATTTCATTTTTAACTATCACTATTTACTGTTTGGTTGCTTGTTTGTGCAAACGTTCAGGCGGGTATCACATCTCCGCCGCGAAACCATAGCAGTGAAACCGCAGTAGTTCCGCCATGACGTATCCGCAAGATCGCAAACTGCATGATCTAATGCACAGATTTGATTATGATTCTATCTCTTTCCCGCGTGATTTCGCCGATCTGCTCCGAAGCCAGTTACACCTCTGCGCTTAGCCCGCTTGTGGTCGCGTTTGTTTCGCACTTATCTGTGCAGTCGACAAGTTTATAAAGCGAAGCTTATTTATTTTGTTTGCAAAATGTTGATTTTTCGGAAAAAACTAATCTAAGAGGTCTGAAGAAGACCTATACTGTATTTACTAAGTCGAAAGCGACGACATTTTGATCCGATTGCTACATGATATTCCGCTACTCGAATCGCGACATGATGTAGCGATGTTTTTAGCGGAATTCATTAAACGGTTTCCCATAATTATTTTCGCGACGAAGGTGTGCTAAGGCCCTTAGGCTTGTATGACTTAAAAATTTAAGCAAAAACCTGGCTATAAAATGGCAGCCAAAGGTTACATGGATGCACTTTGTGGCCCATATTTATTTATTCTTTTCATGTCACATAAACGAACAAATATAAATGATGAAATACTGCAATTACGAGTATGTCCTTAAAAGAAAGAAAGAAAAATGCTTTTATTGGTATTACAGGAAAATACACACATCAAAAGTGTCTAGGGATCAAGCATTTTTATGCGGATTTCTTGAGATTGAGATGTGGCTTTGTAATAAATTTATGATTTTATAAATTTATATGGATCCAAATCACGCTGTGGAATGGCCGCCCATGTTGGGCGGCCATTCCACAGCGTGATTTGGATGAACTCATTTTGAGTATGCCAAACCGATGTTCTTGTGTTGTTAGTGTTCGCGGTAGAAACACGGATTATTAATTGTTTAAGTTACCCAATAAAATTTTAGAGAAAACTGTTATTTCAGTCTTTTTTTCGAACTTTTGTGTTAGTGGTTCAAATGTCAAAAATCCCTTTATTAGGAAAATGGCAAATTTCTTTATTAATGCAAAGGTGACTTGGTTTATCGTTACTGTGACAAACGAAAACACTTTATTTGATGAATCCTTAAAGAAAATTTTAATTAATATCAATCAGGAGAAAAGTTATTGCAAAAATATATGTTGATCCCTAGACACTTTTGATGTGTGTAAATACACCTTAAAACTATAAAAAACAGAAAATAAAGATTATAATGCCAAAAGGGCCTCAGCTCAGCATAATGTCAGATGACAACACAAGATGGCCTAGAATTTTTTTTACCGGTTCCTAATTTTTACAGAGTGTTCTACCCATGAATATGGACAACTTTCACTATGGGACCAACTCTGAAACCACGAAAAAAAAAAACCGTTCCATAATATCATTTTGGTCAAATATGAATTGAACTTTTGTATGAAACAACTAATTTTTTTCGTGATTTTAGAGTTGGTCCCATAGTGAAAGTTGTTCATATTCATAGGTAGAACATCCTGTAAAAATTTGGAAGCGTTAAAAAAAATCACCTGTATAGCAGTAAAAATAAAAAAAATGCTTCATTATGATACCAATAATGATTTCTCGCTAATTTCCAGCCGTAGAAAAGAACCTCCAACTCTGGGAAGAGATGAAGAAGGCAAGTGACATTGGTGTACAATGCTGTGTTCGCGCTAAGATAGATATGCAGTCACCCAACGGATGCCTGCGAGACCCCACGATTTACCGCTGCAAGCCCGAGACCCACCCGCGTACCGGCACACAGTACAAGTACGTACCTGTTAGACTACACTATTCATACAATAAAAAAAAATAGATAGTGTAGCAACTCGCAATGGGCCCGCGTGGTAGCTTATAACCCACTTCTTCACGAAGAAAGGAGCCCTGTGTTCCAGCAGTGGGAACATTGAAGCCTGATTATGTTATGTTATGTATTAGTTAGTGTACCTGGTTTACACTACTGCAGGTTGCTTATACTGTTATTGAGGTATGAGGAACCGGGTGTAAAGTTTAGTCAACCTCCATAGAAAAGGGAGGATCCTCCGATCAGACGGGTGTTGTGTCTGGCGGGCACCTGCCCGATGATTCATGTCGGGACGTTGTATATGTGATAGTTGCGCGGTAAACTCTGCTTGCGAGATGCAGGATTTCGTGACGTCAGTATGACGCGTTGTTCGCATGTGACGTTGTAGATACCGCTACTGCCGCTACACTGTAAGCAATTGCTGGCTGGTTTATACTGTAATTAGAAAACGTTTTAAAAGCCAATTATTTTTAAAAGAGTAACCGTGGAGTTTCTCGCCGGTTCTTCTCCATAGGAAACGACCAATCGGAACCGTGCACCTAGCTTCTGACGTTTCATAAGTGCCCTTGTAGGCTCATGTGAAATAAAATATTTTGGTATTGATTTTACACCTACAAAATAACTACTGCAAAAAATGTCTGTCAGACTGACCGATAATCAGTTGCAATTATAAAATAAACAGTTGTTACGCAGTTCACACTTGCCAGTTGCTATCGAATAAATACTCTCACGTTTATTGCGCAAGTTTTCTAGTATGAGAAAATGCGCGGTAAAGTGCAGTAATATCAAAAGAGGTTTTACCCCTCTAACCGCCTTAGCAACAACCAAGAACAATATTCAGTTTCCAATAGATTACTGTCAATAGCGTCACTGTCTGGAAATGTAAACCAAATACTATACACTTCTGCTAACTCCTTTTAAGGAATACAGACGTGATGTTTTCAAAACCCGCCCAACTTACTTTAAAAAAAAACATACAGGGTTATTGGAAAAACATTAACAACCTCTTAAGAGGTCATTGTACTCATCATTATGAACAACTTTTACTATGGGGCCAAACCTGAAATCACGAAAAAAAATCAGCTGTTCCCTACATTTTGACGAGTTATGCGAACATAAATGTAGGGAACAGCTGATTTTGTTTCGCGATTTCAGGTTTGGTCCCATAGTAAAAGTTGTTCATAATGATGAGTACAATGACCTCTTAAGAGGTTGTTGATGTTTTTTCCAATAACCCTGTATAAGGATTTATTCCGGTCTGATCGTACTATGGAGACTAAGAAGAATCTCTTAATATAATTAAACAGCGATTGGATTTCTTTATATTGACAGATAGACTTTATCACATTACAACTAGCACCTTTCATATAAACAAAAATACATTATAAAAATATAGGACACTTGCTAGAACGTTCGAATGGAACACGCGCCCAATTATAACCAGCCTGCATTATAAAAGGTGAGGCTACATAGATAATTATCCTCTACAGTACACATCCGAATTGAGACCTTCCTCCTTTTTTAAAGTCGGTTAAAAATGCAATTATCTTTCCAGGGTATACCCAACATACGACTTCGCGTGCCCCATAGTGGATTCCATCGAGGGCGTGACGCACGTACTCCGTACCATGGAGTACCACGATCGAGATCCGCAGTTCTACTGGTTCATTGACGCGCTCGGCATCAGGAAACCTTACATCTGGGAGTATAGTCGGTGAGTTACAAAAAACCATAAACATTTCTTAACGATTTGTATAGTTAGCTTACTTGCTCTCATCATCTGCCTAGCCTTTTCCCAACAATGTTGGTTCAAACACACGAGCGGCACGATGTCGACGTAGTTGCCTCTGCCGTTGTCGGGTGCCGCTCTTGTGTATGAGCACTAATAGGGCACTGCTGGCAATGAATCCAAAAAAACGTACAATTGGTTTTTGTATATCATTTAGATTTATTGGCTCGCATAAATTGCGCAGCCGGCTAGATATTTCTACCGACTTTTTTTTTAGGATGGGAAATCATCAAATGACGCTCCCGCTCTGGGTGGAGCAGAAGGGAGTGTCAGACTCTTACTGAATAAAACCCACCCGTGTTCCTTCCTTAGCCCTTTGTGTTCCGGGGTAGCGGTAACCCTTTCGGATAATCCCGCTGCCCCGGCAGGCTTCGGCCCTTCCCTAAAGCTGACATCTCTTTGAGGCGCGCGTGGAACATGTAGGCCTGGTCCTGACCGGACGGAGAGTTACCTATTACTCTCTGTCCGCAGGCCTGCGCCTACGGTATTTCTACCGCCCTGTATAGTAGTTTTCTTGTAATTAATAATTTATTTTATTTGTATGTGTTCACAGACTCAGTATGACAAACACAGTGCTGTCAAAGCGAAAACTTACGTGGTTCGTACAAGAAGGATTAGTCGATGGATGGTAAGATGTTCATTTCTTATTAGGGCTGATTTTCAAAAAAAAAAAAAACAGACAAAATCAGATATCTTTTATCTGTGGAATAAAATTGACCTCTGACAGTTCTAATATGGAAAAATTGACAAAAATTCAAAATACACACATCAAAAGTGTCTAGGGATCAAGCATTTTTATGCGGATTTCTTGAGATTGAGATGTGGCTTTGTAATAAATTTATGATTTTATAAATTTATATGGATCCTTTTTGGTGCATTTCATAATTTGAATCAGGAACTGTTTATCAAATTCGAGTAAAAGATGAAAATCAGCTGTCAATATTTTCCCTATAAAAACATACAACGCATTGAAGACATTATTAGTGCTACTGTTTCCCTACTACTGATTAAAACCAACGTTATTATGGAGCGGCGACGTCATTTAAGCAGGGAAGAAATGCTCAGAGCCGTGGGAATGATAGAAGCTGGTTCCCGGCAACGTACTGTGGCTTTAGCTCTGAATACAAGTCAGAGTGTTATCAGTCGACTTTGGACACGTTACCGAAGCACTGGTACCGTGGCTGAGCGCCATGGAGGACGGTATCGCTGCACCACACGGAGACAAGACCGATACATTCAAATCTTAACTCGAAGAGCTCCAACAATAACCGCCATGATGTTAGCCGTGAGGCTTCATCACTCTTCAGGGAACTTAATTAGCGACCAAACAGTCAGAAACCGCTTGCATGAAGTGAACCTTCATTCCCGAAGACCGCTACGGGTACCACCTATAGCAATGCACAATCGTAGGATTCGATATCAATGGGCTCTTGAACACAGAAATTGGGCAGAAGAACAATGGCGTTTCGTGTGCTTTTCTGATGAGTCTCGTTTTGGTATGAGACCGGATACAAGACGTATACGACACTGGAGAACCCCTGGACGCCAACAGCGATTAAAATCCTGCCAGGAAGTCCATCCTTATAGTGGTGGAACCATCATGGTATGGGCGGGTATTTGGATCGGCGGAAGAACTGAGTTGATTTGGATCAGAGGCAACTTCAACGCTCAAATTTATGCTGAGACGATTGTATCAGACGTCATCGTTCCTCTACAAGTGCAAATCGGTCCCTTATTTCAGTTAATGCATGATAATGCACGACCGCACACCGCAAGAGTTGTAAGACAGACTCTCGCCGCAGCTAACATCAATGTCCTGCCCTGGCCTGCTCAGTCGCCAGACTTGAACCCGATTGAGCATGCATGGGATATGCTACAGAGAAGAGCTCTGCCGAATATGGAGGGTATCCAGTCGCAAGAAGACCTTTTTTTGTTGTTGCAACGAACATGGGCGGCCATTCCACAGCGTGATTTGGATGAACTCATTTGGAGTATGCCAAACCGATGTTCTTGTGTTGTTAGTGTTCGCGGTAGAAACACGGATTATTTATTGTTTAAGTTACCCAATAAAATTTTAGAGAAAACTGTTATTTCAGTCTTTTTTTCGAACTTTTGTGTTAGTGGTTCAAATGTCAAAAATCCTTTTATTAGGAAAATGGCAAATTTCTTTATTAATGCAAAGGTGACTTGGTTTATCGTTACTGTGACAAACGAAAACACTTTATTTGATGAATCCTTAAAGAAAATTTTAATTAATATCAATCAGGAGAAAAGTTATTGCAAAAATATATGTTGATCCCTAGACACTTTTGATGTGTGTATATTCTCAGGATAGAAGACTTTGTTCTAGTTATTTAATTTCGGTGAAATTCGCCCTTACTGAAGTAATTTCCAACCAATTACTTACCTGCGTTTATGCGCATGATCAAGCATCTAATAAATTTGCTGTAAAATCTCATTAAATTCACTAATTCTGTGAATTGTGGTTGATTTGTCTCTGTTGGGCTGAATCTAATCAAAATAGAATAATTATATGTACAGACGCCAGCACATCAAGCTAGCCGAAACTCATATTTTCCCGATCAACGTTGAACCTTATGTTGTAGCGATAAAGATGAAAATCTATTAAAGAAAGTTAACATCAGATTAAAGAATAATCATCAGTATACTCATCGCTTCGATAGTAGAATAATAAATTTATTTAGTTGCGTGCTAAGTTTATTATAGTGAAATCCGTACTTAGTTTTTATTTTCAACGTTCTTTAATAATTTATTTGTAACAGGGACGACCCTCGTATGCCCACCGTCCGCGGTGTTCTCCGTCGTGGTATGACAGTGGAAGGTCTGAGGCAGTTCATCACAGCGCAGGGCTCCAGCCGCTCAGTGGTCTTCATGGAGTGGGACAAGATATGGGCCATTAACAAGAAGGTTTGTGATTGTTATTAGAACTATTGCAGTTGTCAATGGTGCCGATTCTGTTGTTCACAAACTAAACTAAATTTAAGTTCAGTGAATCTTTTTCTTTCTATTTCATTAAGAAAAGGACAGATCATACATGTTAGTTTAATCTAGTCAAATTAATCAGCGCATGACGTAAATTTACTAATATAATAGTGTTATATCTAGACTACATAGCTGTTTTAATCTTACATACACCTAATTTCGACACACAATATGTAGAGCTGACATAAAACTATTCGTATTAGTAATTTTTATCATAATTATTGTTCGATCGCGATATTACCGTTGAAAAGCATCAGTTTTGTATCATTTTTAGTCATTTAACCTGATAGAACACCAAAATTTTTTGTCCATACAACTCTCAACTATGTTAATAAGTTTTGGGTGTAAAGTTCACTCATCCAGTCATCCTCCATAGGAAAGGGACGATCCTCCGATGGGGATATCGGGACGTTGAATATATGCTAGTTGCGCGGTAAACTCTGCTTGCGCAATGCAGGATTTTGCGTGACTTCGGTGTGAAGCGTAGTTCGCATGTGGCAATGTAGATGCCGCCACAGTTTTATTCTTTCTTAAACTAACTTACTTAATTTTCCACTAATACTATCATTTTACATTATAGGCTGATTATCTTATGTTACTATCATTTATTAATTTCAGGTGATAGACCCCGTAGCCCCTCGCTACACGACTCTAGAAATGAACCCAGTGCCCGTGAACCTCAAGGGGGTCTCCGACACCACCCTGACCGTAGCCCTGCACCCCAAGAACCCCGACGTAGGGTCCAAGACTGTACATGTATCAAACAGACTCCTCATAGACCAGGTCGATGCCAAGACCTTGAAGGAGGGAGAAAACGCAACGTTTATAAGCTACGGGAATATTTTGATTAATAAGATTAATAAGTGAGTATTTTATTTCTATAATTTAATGTGTGCCTCTTTAGGGTTCCGTACACAAAGGCTGCCAACGGAACCCTATACTAAGCCTCTGCTGTGTCCGTCCGTCCGTTTGTCTGTCTATCAGCGGACTGTATCTCATAAACCGTAAACGTAGACAGTTCAAAAAATATATGAAAATTAGAAATTTTCAGTGTGTATTTCTATTGCCGCTATACCAACAAGGTGTAATGTGTTTTTTACGCTTTCACGCAGGCTGAACGGATTTGGATAAAAAATTTGCACACGGGTAGACCATGAACTGGAGAAGGGTATAGGCTTCTTTTCACCCTGGATCACAGATGAAGTCGCGGGCAACAGCTAGTATATAAGTTTGCATAAAAAACTAAGTATCAATTCAATCCCCAGATCTGCGGACGGCACAGTTACCAGTGTAGATGGCACCCCCAACCTAGACAACAAGGACTTCAAGAAGACTGTCAAGCTGACCTGGTTGGCAGACTCTCCACAGGCGCCGACGGTTGAAGTATACTGTGTATACTTCGACCATATCATATCCAAGCCGCTGTTAGGCAAAGATGAAGACTTCAAGCAGTATATTGGGCATAAGACTAGGGTGAGTAATGAGAGATTTGATTGAAATTATTGTTTTTGAGTATAAAAGAAAACAGCTTTTTATAAATTACTAGCGACCCGCCCCGGCTTCGCACGGGTGCAATACTGATACTAAGTACAGGTAAGTATTTCAAGAATGCCAGCACGCGCCGCCGCGGCCGGTACCGCAGCAACCGCTATGTCCCTGCATTTTAAATCTGTAATATCTTCGAAAATATTCATTTAAATTGCATGCTGTAAAGGACCATATTTATCTATATTAAATGCACAATGTGTTTAAGGTACTTAATTGGATAAGGATTAGGTAATGCTCTATTGCTTAAAATCGCTTCGTAAATAAGCCATTATTTCTTGTAAAAAGTAAAGGATAAAAAATGATTATTGTGGGTTATCCATAAGAGATAGACATATACCATCGCGGACTTTTTTGTAGACCTTTTTAAGGTGTACAATACTGTAGTACATTATTTTGACCTATCTCGTAGGGTTCAGCCAGCGTTTGAAAAGTAAGCTAAAAAAAATGCGTTTATTTACGACATCACATGCATGCATGTATTATATATATAAACCTTCCTCTTGAATCACTCTATCTATTAAAAAAAAACCGCATCAAAATCCGTTGCGTAGTTTTAAAGATCTAAGCGTTCAAAGGGACAAAGAAAGCGACTTTGTTTTATACTATGTAGTGATTTTTATTTATTAAAACTTTATGCACAAGTAAAAAAAAATACTATACGTACAAAGGCGGACTTAATGCCTGAGGCATTTTCTACCAGTCAATAAATGTATCTGTACTTCAATTCATAATCTCATCGCCACTTAATCAACTATCTACTTTAGCGTTATGTATTCTAAGTTGATTTTTGAGTGACCATTTGTAACAAAAAGGTCCTAATAAGATTTTGTTTGCAATGGAATTTGAACTTTGTTATGTATGACATTCAGTTTTTTGTTCCATAACTTGATAATTAGCTCAAATTCTGAATTCAAGTATAGCTATAACCAGTCGGCGAGTAGCTGCGCAGTAACAAATTCATGTGGCCGCGGGGTGAGGGCTGGGGTACTGCGTAACAAGTAGCGCACTTCTGAACCGCCATAAAGTTTAAAGCTATGCAATCTATTTATGGATGAAGCTTCAAATTCCGTGGTTTTATTGTCTTATAAGTCGTTTAACAACAATAACATACATAAATAATCTATCTAATATATAAAATTCTCGTGTCACAATGTTAGTTACCATACTCCGCCGAAACGGCTGGACCGATTTGTATGAAATTTTGTGTGCATATCGGATAGGTCTGAGAATCGGCTACTATCTATTTTTTTTTTTTTGCAAAACGACGTTTGCGGGGTCAGCTAGTCAGTCTATAATATTCCCACTGCTGGGACCCAGGCTTCCTTGAGGACATCTTGATGTTTGATCACTTTAAACTTTGAGTGATTATTAGCAATAAGATGTACGCAAGTCCAAAAAAATATGGATGCCACGTAATCATCTTTGAACGTGAATATCTTGGAAACGTGACGCTTTAACGAGTTTGGTCCTACAAAATTTTCCGTTTGCATTGATGTCAGCTCGATCGATTTATATAGGTGACAGGAGTGGCCGCCATTTTGAAAAAATAATTTAATGCCGCGACAGTAGTAGGTATGCCAGGCTCCTTAAAAAACTCTTCGATTTCCTTTACCGCTTACTTAAGATTCGCGCAAAATAGGTTGCCTGCGCGGCGGTCTGAATTCGGACCGCGGTCCGCCATTTGGTGATTCCTGGCTTTGGAGCTTTTCTTCCTCTTTCTACCTCTTACATATAGCATTAAAATGTATTTAACTCACTTATTTCCGTTCCAGTGGGAAATCCCAATGTTAGGCGAGACAGAGCTGCTGAAAGTGAAAGCAGGCGACATCATCCAGCTGCAGCGGCGCGGCTTCTTCCGCGTGGACGTGCCGGCCGCGCACGCCTCCCCGCACACCGCGCGCCGCACGCCGCTCGTACTGTTCCACGTGCCCGACGGACACACCAAGGACATGCCGGGACAGGTCAGTGCCTCTATTCAACTTAACTTGGGTGGCATGATAACAGTAGGCCAATTCTCGTAATTTAACATGTTCAAAATCTAGTCGCAGTCTCATCTCGGCGACAAACAAATGTCAAAAACTTGTCAAAATGTAGGGAAATTTGAAGTATTTTTGAAAAGAAAAAGAAAGAAAAAGTTTATTTGGACACATTTCGTGAAACACGAAACACAAAACTAAATAAAAATAATGTTGCAAACAACAATAATAATAACAATAATTGTGTGTGCCTCACGGCTGCGCCAAAAAGGTTCATTTCAGCATTATGCGGGTTGCAGACCAAGAGCTAAGCTAAGTTAGTTTAGCTTAGCTCGCCTATATGATGTAGTTTTTCGGCCTTTTCTATTTGGTTTATCATATTAATCTTCTTGTAAGATGATAATTATCACGTGATAAGAAGATGAATATGATAAGCCAAATAGAAAAGGCCGAAAAACTACATCAGATATGCGAACTAAGCTAAACTAACTTAGCTTAGCTCTTGGTCTGCAACCCGCATTAATGCCAGACAGATGCTGTCTGACGCTGGTTTTCTAATGAACCTTAGGGGACAAGTGACGGGGAGTACACACAGTTTCAACATACCTTATACATACTTTTTACCCTTATAAATAAATTAGAAAACTGTGGGTTGATTGAAAAAAAACAAGAAATAGTCGTAATAATAATAAAAACTAAGATTAAAAAAAATTTACTCATTAATATTTAATTTAATACTAGCCGAAGAAAGTGACGTACCTACCTTTATACAATAGATGAAGTAGGCACAACTGTAGAAAAAGGTAAGCGATAAGCTAAGTACCTACTGTGGCATTTCATATAAGTGAAACATTTAGGGCGACCATAGCTAGTTTCTGTTGCGAATCTATCAGATACTGCCGATTGACAGATTGAGACTGAGATCAGACTGTGAAAGTTCATAAAAATTACGAGAATTACCCTCCAGATAGTATAATATCACGTGAAATAACGTTCACGTGATATAATTTTCATCGGTGTTTTTATTTTATGGAGCCGTTTGTGGTTGAAACCCTCAGGATTTGGGGTCCGAGTGCTCATGGTCTCTTTCAGGAAATCTCGAAACTGCTTGTATGCTATAAAAACGTATAACCTAATTTCTCGAAATCGAATGTTAGGTATCTATACTGATATTATAAAGAGGAAAGGTTTGTATGTATGCTTGTAACGAATTGGCTAAAAAAGTACTGGATCGATTTAAAAAATTCTTTCACCATTTGAATGCTACATTATCACTGATTAATATAGGCTTTTTTAATTGCAAGAAAAAAATAGAATGTTTAAAAAACTAATGTCTAGTATTATTAGTATTTCATATAAGCTTCTTTTGCTCTAATAACATTTAGTATAACGTTCATTACATATAATTTACAGTTTGAATATAATATAATATATATATATTTTTTAATATTATACTAAGTGAATATTATTTCAAATGTGCATTATAGAAAATGTCCATTATACCATATATAATTAGGTAAAACGAAATTATATCAATAATTCATTATATCGTGAAAAAAAATCAGCCGTTCCCTACATTTATGTTCGCATGACTCTTCAAAATGCAGGGAACAGCTGTTTTTTTCGCGATTTCATGTTTGGTCTCATTGTAAAAGTTGTTAACTCTATTTGTCTCGGTAATGTGACACTAAGATATCATCTAATATGACATTTTTTGTTCTTCTATATGTCCTCTATCTATAAATATAGGTATTATCGTGCGGCGCCATATTGAAAAAAAAAAAAAAAAATGGCGGACCAAGGCGAGGCCAATAGGTTTAAGTATTGGTCAGTTTTAGCGCGCACCTGATAAGCAATAAATATATTCATCGTACAGTTCACAACATGAAGTAAGTTGGCAATGCGTTTGAACTAGCTGTATTTGCCTAATTTTGATCGTTCCTACGAAAAAGTGTTGCCAAATTGCTTCCTTAAAGTAATTGTCTACGCGCACGTATGTGCATCGCTTTCCTTAATAAAATGCTCTAAATTTTCTTTATAACACGTTGGATTACATGTTTTCATTTGGCGCACCCAATTTCATCCTGAATATTGTGTGCTTGTTCCAAACTGGTAATAATTTAACAAAACTCTGCTATACCGCATTGCTATGGGTTCGAATGCTTCTAAATTAACAATGTCTTAGATATGGATACATCAAATAAAATAACATCTATAGAAATATATCAAAAGTTTAATAATAATGAGATAGGAAACAAATACAAAACACCACCTTATTTGTAACTAATAACAATTTCTTAAATAAAAATAAATATCGAACAAAAACGTGAAACTCTTACGAAATAAAGATAATAAAACAAATCAACATAATTAAGAGCGTTCATCCCGCGCGGGCTGGCAACGTTGCATTTTTAGTAGTTTTTCGTTATTATATAAATACCAACGACCTAGTGCTTGGCTGTAAAAAACTATTAAGTAGGTACGTTGGTTTAAATTTAATAAAATAATCACGAAGAACCACTAGAAATGCGACGTTGCTGGCCCGCCCGGAATGAATGCTCTTAAGGGCCTATACTACCTCAAATGGTTTAGCATGATCCTCCGTTATGTCGAAAACACTGCATCATTAATTTTGAAATAAATATAATTATGGTAAAGTTGAGGATTAATGCTAGGTCTTATGTTAGACGAAAACACGATTTCATAAAATTTTCTCGATAGAAAAAAAATCCAAAGTTACCTCCAAACCGAACAATAAACCGCTGGTATTCAAAAAATACTTCAATTTAGATCATGAAACTTTGTATACTAACCGAACTAACTATAAAGCAGGTCTTATTTTATTTACTATTTTTTAATTACCATTATTTTCACCGTAAAAAGCAAATACCTAAACTATTGGCGCTGCCTGCCGCCTAGCACCGCACTCTGTCTCGCTCTCACTCAGTCCGCGAGCAGTATCGTGCGAGCGAGATAAAGAGTGAATTTTAGCTGAGGTAGTGTAGGCTCTTAATAACTTCCCAAACGTATCTAAATATGACAAAAAGTATTAATTAATTCTCGGAATTAAACTAATTATTCATAAATTCGCTGGCACCAACAAATTGTATTGGCAGCCTGTTTCTTGGGTCTAAGACCAACATTTGTTCCAACAGTCTGTGAAGCAATTTGAATTTACGCTTATCGTTCCACATTTGCCATTTACTCATATCATGCGTCCGCTGTCCTTCGTACGACTGAAATAATATTCTACGAAGATTGTCGTTCCTTTGCAGAGAATTTACCACACGGGTTTCCTGAAACAATAATGGTTATTTATTACGTATAATGAAATATCACGACGGCCATTCTCACACTAGGTGACCAAAATAAAACTAATTTTCAATACCGTTGCAACCCATCGCGTTAGCACATTTATTTTTTATGGTGGTTCTCACATACATTTCTTTGGTTCTCACACGATGCAACTTGTCGACAACTAGTTCCCAACGACCGCGCGACTGGCAGTGCAGGTCGCGCGGTCGTTGCCAACGCAATGTTTCATAAAATTGGCGCGATGAACGATGAACTGACTAAAATTGATACAAATTGAGCTGGCCCATTAGAGTACCAGTTGCATCGCAGTTGGCAACGCCCGTTGCCATCTAGTTAAAGTTTAGTTGCCGTCACTCCGTGTGACAATGGGCTAATACATAAGTAATAAACAAATATTATTTACCTTATATTTTTTGTAACGAATTTTTTGCAAAAAACTTGAACCATAAAAGTGTAATGCTCCGAATCTGGATTGTTCTAGCATTGAACAATCACAACTTCCGAATGTGCATAGTTGTTGGTATAATATTACATTATTAGAACCTCCCATGAAGAGTGTCTTACTGGTGGCCATCTCGAACATGACGAGGGCAGTGGACCATAGATCTATTCTGTGGTCCTCTTGGAAGCCTAAAATAACCTCAGGGGCCCGATAAATCGGCGTACCAGTGCTTGGTGTAATGTTTATGCAACTCCTGTAATTCGATCGGTCAAAGCCGCATAATTTCAATCTGTCGTGTGCACTGTTCAGTAGGATGTGACTAGGTTTTATATCTGAAAATTTTATGATCAATATAATTAAATGAAATCTAAGCAAGTCGTAATTGGTTACAGAAGGAAAACTTACCCGAATGTATAACACCAGCATTGGTCAACATTTTGACCGCATTAACTAGTTGTCTGGATAAAACTTGTACTCGATTTATGTGAAAACCATGCGCGTATCCATGCAACGCTTGCTTCAGGTTTACAGGATAATATTCGGTTAGTAAACACCAATTGTTCTCCACTTCCAAACCGCTAATTAAATAGAGTACAAAAGAATGCTGCTTCGGTCTGTATTGTTGCAGTACGAATAATATTCCCTCCACGATCAGGCCCCTTTTCAGCTGCCTGAAATATAGAAGTCGTTTTAAAAAAAGCCCATGGAATACAAACTTGAGACAACGCAATGAGTTTTAAAACACAAAAATGTTTGTCATTTGAGAGTAGATTTTTCTCTATTTATTTTGACCTTTTATTATCAACAAGACTCGCACAGTTTTAGCAAATCAAAGAAAATATACATACTTGACAACTTTGACCGCATACGGGTCTCCTTTGGTGTCAAAGCATTTGTAGATTGTGGAGAAGCGCCCATTATGAATAACTGACGAAATAGAGTATTTTTTCTGTAAATGTTCCGACATCTGTGACTCTAAATTTGATAAGAAATTCTGCATTGGCGGTTTAAATATTTCTGCTTGCTTATTCGATTTTTTTTTATTTTTATTTTTGCTTCCATCAGGAAACGAAGTTTTGTTGGAAACTACTTGTTCTTGCTTTGTTTTATTATTTGTCGCTATTTCGGAACGTTTACCCAATTCACTGTTTTCTATTGTAATTTTGTTTAAATCACAAGCGTCATCAATAGTTTCTAGCTTTTGAGTATTATTTTTCACTATTTCTGATTTGGTTTGGTTTTCTACATTTGATTTCTTACTTGCTCTTATATTAGTTTCTTTATTATTCGTCGTAAGCGAATTTTCAGCTTTGACAGCAGAAGTTTTCCGTGACGTCACTTCTATATTTTTATCAGGGTTTGTTAATTCAACACTAGTTGTAACGTTGGTCTTGTCTTGAATATTACTTCTTTTTGGTGACTTTTCAGATTTTAATTCCGCGTTTTGTAATGTTAATAATGTTTTTTCTTCAATGTTCTTATCTGACTTATTTGATTCACTTCTAATGTTGATATTTTGTTCAGCATTATCAATAGATTTAGGAGATGTTTTAATTATTTGTACAGATTTTTGCAATGGTTCGCCCTTTAGCTTGTTATTTTGAACTAAGCTGCTTTGTGGTCTGATGTCAATTTGTGAGGAACTCAGGCAATTTTCTGCAAAACTTTTTGCACTTTCAAGAATTCCTTTAGTTGACTTTCCAGAATCAAACAGTAGTTTATTTTTAGATTTTGGTGAAGATATTACATTGTTGGTTTTCTGTTCAATTTTAGTGATTGGTTTATCTTGAGGTTCATTATCGGTGTCTTTAAATGTTTGCAAATGTTCCTTAAAATTTTTACTGGACTTGCATATTATATCCATTTTATTGTTAGCCTTCTCTAGAATATTTTCTTCAGTCTCAAGAGAGTTTTTAATTATGCTACCAGATTTTCGTGAAAGATTTTCTTTTATAACATTTAATGGCCCGGAATTTATTTTAATTTCATCATTCTGTTCAATACCATTTTTGGTTGTTTCTGGTAATATTTGAGTTCCAAGTTTTTGTGTTTCCGATTCTATTTTGATAGCTTTATTCGTTACATTTGACTGATCAATTTTTATTTCATTCAAGTTCTTATTCTGATCCACTATATTGCTCATAGTTTCAAGTGGTACTTTTATCATTGTTTGATTTGTTTGTAACACATATATTTCTTTTTGTATATGTTGACCCAAGCTTGGCTGTTCAATATCCATATTAATGCCGATGTCTTGATGATTATTCTTATCAAATAATGTAGTTTCAAGAGATACTTCCACTGCATCTACAGATTCTTGATTTGAATTTTCTTTTACATTTTCATCACATCTATTAATTTTATTTTGTTTGATGTGTTTACGAATGCTACCATTCTGCTCAAAGTTATTAGACATAGTATCAAGTGATGCTTCGACTGTGTCTTCAGAATTATGAGAATTAACATTCTTTCCTTTTACTTGTTTATCCAAAGTATTTAATTGTTTGATTACATCACTTCTAACGCCGATGCTATTAATAGATTTATTTTGTTCAATATTAAACATTGTTTGCAAACATGCTGTTTTCGTTATGTCTGTTATATTAGTTGGGTCTATTTTTTGTTTGTCGGTAATGTTGGTTTTATCTTTATATTTTGTATTATGAACTTTTTTATTTACTAAACCTTTATTAAAACTTGGTTTAAATTGAAATTTGGATTTGGCAAGATTTGCTTTCTTTGCTAATGTTGAGGTTTGGATTGGTTTTATTGGTCGAAGATGTTGAGAATTCGTATAATGTTCATTTTCGTCAGTGATATCTATCACCTCTACAACACTGTCATCATCACTAAGATTCATTGTTTCCTTTGCCGCAATTTTATCATAATATTTTCTATTCAAATCTGTTTTATAATCTGCCTCTTGCTTAGTATTTCTATGAACTTTTGTGTTCGTTTTAATATTTTGTTGATTCTTGCAAAGTTCCATTGTTTTCTTCGGCGCACTTTCTTCGTAACTGGCCTCTTGCTTAGTATTTCTGTCAACTTTTAAGTATACGTCCATATTTTGTTCATCTTTGCAAAGATTTATTGTTTCCTTTGGTGCACTTTCTTTGTAACCTTTTCCAGTTAAATCTATTATATCATTTGCCTCTTGCTTAGTATTTCTATGAACGTTTGTGTTCGTTTTAATATTTTGTTCGTCCTTGCAAAGATCCATTGTTTTCTTCGGCGCATTTTCTTCGTAACTGGCCTCTTGCTTAGTATTTCTGTCAACTTTTAAGTATTCGTCCATATTTTGTTCATCTTTGCATTTCTTTGAATTAATAACAGATCTGTAAAATAAAAATCGTTAACGAAGAATAATTTAAAAGTGATATTTGTATATATATAAAGTGGGGATGACAATACAACAATAAATGACTAACAATACTAACACATTTAGGAACCATCAAATAAATCCTAACGTTGAAATTAAAAAAGTGATTTTTCAAACATATTCATAAAAGTTTGCATAAAAGTGCAAACAAAAAGAACACACTTTAAATATTGCGGCAACAGCGTGCTGTTATTGACACAATAAACATATGGCCGAAACCTGAAAAATGGTATAGGTCAGTGTGCCGGGCACCCCTTTTTCAGGTTTGTAAAAATGTAACATTTGTAGTAAGTAGGTAATAATAACTTTCACGTGCATGACTCTTATGTCTCAAGCTTAGGGTGTAATATGCTATGCATTAGTTCGCATCGGGAAATAAAATTTAAGAACAATTTTGTCGAAAGTTATTGAACTACCGAGCTGGCAACATGTGTTTAACTGCAGATATCTTGTTTAACTGCACCTGTCGGTGCTGGCTTGTTAGCACATGCATGTGGAAAATTTAAAAAACGAAAAATAATGTCCAATGACTAAACGATTGGATACATTTGATTGAATTTTTGTGCACACAAAAATTCAACCAAAAATCAAATCAAATATATCGTAGCAGACTGAGAACGTCTTTAGGTATACGAAGTTTAATTTATTGTTGTTTTGTCATCTACCCTTTGTTTATAAATGTTATTGTATGTTTTGTATCGTTAGTTTCTAATCTATCTCAAGGGATTGTAAACTGTCGATAAAATTTTGAAAGATACTGCTTATATTAAAATGCATTAATTTTCGATATTTTATATATTTATAATCTATCCATGTCGAACCGTCACAAGACATTGTGAACGATCCTGCGGGGAAATCGTTTTCGAACATAATTATGAAGCCATGGATTAGCAATATCTTTCAAAATGATTCAGATTGTGATTGAAAGTGTGTTACGCAATTAGGGTGTTGCACTTACAGACGGTTCACTATTTTTCGCTAGTTCATAATCTCGCGAAATAGATTATAGACTAACGATGTTCATAATTATACAGTGACTTAAACATAGCATGCTATGCTTCTTACCCGATTTCAATATTCATATTGTTATCTACTGTATGTGAACTTATTTCTATGACTTGCCCTTTATGCGAACTTGTTTCCTCTTTCTTTGTTATTTCGATGACTTTCATATCGACATCATTAATGATACCGTCTTTAGATTTAGTTTGATCATTATGTTTTTGGTCATTATCTGTTGTTATTGTTTTGTTAGGCTTGACTTGACTAATATTCAGTGAATCAACGATTTCGTCAATATTGAAGTCCTCGAGGAAACTGAAATCTTCGGGCGATGAACAGGATTCATTTAAATCCTGATCAGAATTTACTGAGTCAGAAATTGGACACACTATATTTATGAATAATTTTATTTTTTTACATTTATTGGGTTTAGGTATATTTACAGTTGGTGCTAATATTGGCGAATTCTTCAAATCAGCTTGCACATCTTGATTAACTGTTATCATAGGGCTTTCCTGAACAAGTCTATTCTCCATAGGTTCATGGTAGTGCCTTAAATATTTACTTCTCGCTCTTTTACGGGAGAGCCTTAATCTAAGATCTTCTACCCCATCAGGGGTACAAGATCTGACACGCTTTCTCTGCAAAAGATTATTATGAAAGTTTTTATCTACTCGTACAACACTTTTAATTAATTTAACCCTGTCTGTGTTATTTTGGTATATAGCCCCTTTCATATCAGTATAGTTTTCAACCCTTTCCAAATTAGTTTGGTTAGTATTGACTTTACTACGTTTTTCACTTTTTATAGATTTCTTACGTTCATCTACGCTATTTTTACTAACTAGGTTATTTGTTGTAGTTTCACATGATTTCATTCGTATTTTCTTACGAGGCAGGTTTTCAGTTTTGATTTGATTCCTGCTTTTGTATTTAATTTCATGATCATCATTGTGACGCATGAAATGCTGAAAATCTTTATATCTTTTAATGGAATGGGGACTTAAATCTATTCTTCGGGCTCTTATAGAAACTTTTGAGTCTGGTAAATGACGAGAATTTGTTTCGCTTTTTGACCTTTTAGTATATTTAGCCATTAATCTTCTTTCTATTATTTTATTCCTTAAGTCATTTGTAGGATTACTGTTAGAAACATTTTGAAAGTTTGCTTTACTACGGCTAGATTCTATTTTATTCCGTAAGTCCTTTGTAGAATTACTTTTAGATACCTTTTGTAAGTGTGTTTTGTCACGGCTAGATCCTTTTGAATCTTTGTACTCTTGAGTTGTTTTGCTACTGCTTTTTATAGCTCTACCATCTTTTTCTTTGGCTGCTTTAGCTTTTAATTTTTCAAAGCTACGTTTCCAGAGCTGTTTAAAGTATTTTTTCATCTTGTCTTCCATATCTGTTTTATTTGTTTTTGGTTCACCACACGTAAGATTTTCTATGTTTCTCTCACTGTAAGTACTTGTTGGCTTTGAATTTGTTGAAGATTCTTTTGATATGTTGTCTCTTTTATAATTATCACTGTCTGAATAATTTCGATGTTCGTTTTCATCATAACCGGTTTTCATTTTATCTTTTTCGATCTTAGGATCATCTATCAGTCTCAAATCTTTATGTTTAAGTAATGAATTCGTCCTATCTCTTTCTTTTTCTCTTTTTCGTATATTGAACCCAGTTAGATCAACTAAGTTGTGACGCGGTTTGTATTTAGGTGTAGGTGTAGAGAGATCGTGAATACTCCGGCTCTTATTAAATGCAAGAGTTTCAGTCGATATTTTGTCTTGTATTACACACAGCGAATTTTTAAACTGCAAAAATTAAATATATTTTGTTAAATAAAATTGGACGTAGTTATGCAAAAAGGATCCAACCCACAACATGACCGAAAATGAGTTAAGTAAATCAAAGTGCTTGTCTTTACAATCCAAGTAAAATACGAATATTTTGACATTAAAAATTCGTATTTTACTTGGATTGTTTTTGCTAATCGAAAATATAGACCTTGAAGAGCAGTTTGGTATATTTAACTCATTTTCGGTCATGTTGTGGGTTGGATCCTTTTTGCATAACTACGTCCAATTGTGACTGCAAAAATATAAGTTGACCAGCCGGCTATACTGTAACGTATGTGTTTCGGTACAGTAAAATATTTTAAAAAACAATGATAATTGTAGCCATTTCAAGCTTTGTTATCCTAGGATAGGATCGCCCGCACCCTAATTGCGTAACACACTATTACTCTCAATTTGAATCATTTTGAAGCTTATGGCTAATCCATTGCTCCATATGTTCGAAAAGTGTGTCTGCTCAACAACGTAAATAACGTAATGAATGTTGTTGAACTGTCAAAATGAAACCGATTGCTACTGATAGTGTGTTACGCAATTACCCTGCCGATCCTAATTGTGGTCTAAAACCAACTACTCATTTTATCGGCTTCTCCATTTTAACGTTAGTTCGTCCATTCCGTATTCCTTTGATTTAGCACAAAAGATTTATTACCATTTTTGTACAATTTTCTACATTGTTCTAAGGGGATCTTTTGGGACCTACTCAATGGTAATCGGATGCGTCATTTTTGTTGTACCATGCACTTGGAGAAAACATATGTAACTCCGTTTTTAGAATGTGCTATGAATATAAACCGACGGCTGACTTGCTACAGCCCGATTCAAACATTATGGCGGCTCTGAAGAGCGCTACTCGCTGTGCAGTACCTCACCCCTCACCCCGCTGACACGTGAATTTGTTACTGCGCAACGACTCGCCCCATGTTCCGAGCCGGCCGCCATAAAGTTTGATTCGGGCTGTAGAAGCTAGTTTTTTCCCATAAAATAAAGATTAGTCAGTCTCGAAGTGGCCTGCTATCGTGTTACGGTTTAAAATAAATAAAATACATAGTATATTCAAACTTATGTTTCAAATAAAGAAATATCAACTTTATTTTAATGGTAATTAATTTGATTTCAGAGTGACTATCACTGTTGAAAAAGTTATAAATTGTTTGAAGTTGTAGCGTAAACTGAACTTTACTGAGTAGGATTTAAAGTTATTTTTCCATAAACTCATATTTGTTTACATTTTTGACAAATAAATCGCGAATGCAGATTATAGATCGTGCAATTCACGAAGACGCGCCCCACTCTTTTTCCTAATGCTTACAGCACAAGTGTGCAACATTCCGCTAGTGTTTTAGTTTTGTTGATACACACTAATATTTATTAGTGGGTAATTAGTGTGTATCGGAAAAACTAAAACACTGGTGGAATAAACTAGCGATAACCACTAAAGATTCGGAAGAAGAGTGGGGCGCGTCTTCGTGGATTGCACTATCTACATAAGACTCATGCCTTCTTCATATGGGGTAGGCAGAAACTACAAAAAGCCACCTGCTGCAATCGCTAAATACTCCTTTTACTTCGTTTACTTTTTGTTATAATTAAATTATTTTATAGATAATTAAATAGAGTGGCGTTAATGATTGACATTAACCCAAACATGTAACAAATATTTATGCAAACATGTTTATTTGACTTGACTCTAAATATCGAGTGTGAAGTTGTACTTTGAGTTCAACAACATACCGTAGATTTGCTCGCGTGAGCAATATTATGTATTTACCTGACATTCTTTTAAGTACGATGTTTTTTTTTTAATATTATCAGACATCTTAATGTACGTAGATTATACGAAAATTCAACACAAATAGGTATTTTTTTTTCCTCTCACAAAAACTGTTTTTTTTTCCACACAATATTGAGACAGTTATCATGTTAAGAACATAGACTGCTTATATGTTTTCCTGTAATCTATAATTAATATAAAAAAATAAATTTTGAGACCCTCACAGTAAGCCCTTTCATTCGGCAGCGGGATTGTCCGAAAGGGTTACCGCTGCCCCGGAACATAAAGGGCTAAGGAAGGAACACGGGTGGGTTTTTTAGTCTACTGAGTCTGACACTCCCTTCTACTCCACCCAGAGCGGGCGGAACATAATTTGATGATTTCCCACCCACAAAAAAAAACCCTTTTCATTCGAAATGCCACACGGTACAGTATTCAAAAAATTCTATTACTTATATCAGGGACTCGAAACGTTACTCAGTCAAAATATCGTTACGCGTAGTTCCGGTACCGATAATTTGTAACGTTCCACCAAGAAGGTAAGGGATTAATTCCTTGACTAACGATACTGAATTACTGACAAACGGAACGAAATCCTAAACTGTTCAGTAACGATATTATTAATATAACGTTATTAGTAAGCGTTATTCATTTCGATACTAAACCTTTGCCAGCTTTATGACAGAAAAGATGACGAAAAAGTATGAAGAATAACTTTATAAATGAATCTGTAACGTTATTACAAGCGGATAAGCTTAATGTTACTGATATAACGTTACTTAACAATATCGTTCTACGAAAACGATATTCTATAACGTTATTGATATTTTTAGGTACAGCCGATCGATTCTGTAAAAACCTCACCGTGAAAAGTTAGGTGAAGTGAGCTTAGAGTGAGCTGTCAAGAGTATCAATCCCTAGCATCAGGATGACACTGACAGCTCACTCCACGCTCACTTCACCTAAGTGTTCACGGTGAGATGGTTACAGAATCACACTGCTGTTACAAATTTGGTAACGGTGGTAACGGAACGAAATTCATTTCGTTGTCAAGTCCCTGCATATAATAAACCTTTGTGATTGAACCCTTATTATACTCACGCGCAAGGCAGCACGTGGGCCGTGGCAGCAACAGAGTGTGCGCGGTGTGCCACTGCGCCGCTTATCGGCTTAAAAACGATCTATTTAACTTTGCGGCAACTATGAAGTAAATACTTAGCCCTACGACAGACACTACTTTTTCACCAACATTTTAATTTATTGTGTGACTTTTTATACATCCGCTACCTACATACTTATGTATAAAATCATTGTTATTTAAGATGCTGAATATGCAAGTCGTACACTGACCTACCTACCTTTATGTACAGACGCCAGCACATCAAGCTATCTGTAAAATTTCTTTAATAGATTTTCAACTTAATTGCTGAAGTATAAGGTTTAAAGTTGATTGGGAAAATTTGACAGTTTCAGGTAGCTTGATGTGCTGGCGTCTTCTGTACGTAAATAAATCACAATAGACGCGCAAAAGTAGACGAGACGATCGATCGATAGCGGTTTATAAATACACTTTGGATGTAGGTACCTCTGTCTACGTAGGTACCTATTTAATTATTTTATTACCTAAAATATTAACACGGCTTTATATTGTACTTACGTTGTCTGAAAACGTTGTGCTGGTACTTGTATTTGAGCTCACAACTGGCAAGTTTTGTTGGTTGCAATTTGAGCGACACGGGAATGCAGATGGTTCGCGAATATTATCCTTTACAGGTGTTATTTGTTCATAATTTAATGTAGAACTACTTGTTTTAGAGTCGGCTATTTGTTTCGTCCCTGTATGCGGAGGGCTGAAAGACACTGTAGGCACTATTATTATGTTGGGGTTTGGCTGGTAATGATACCCGAAATACGCGTTCTTCGGCATTGTTCACCTGGAAATTCATGGACTTAGGATTATATTTGAAGATCAAAGTTTTGGTTATTTGTTAAATTGTCACTTAAAACAATTAATGTTCTTCTTCTTCGTATGCTTTTAACGACAGCAAGAAGTTTTTATTACGATAAACAGTGCGACATGCGATCTTCTTTTAACGATTGTTTACTTTTTAACGTTACGAGTTGTACAACTATTTAAACAAAACTGAGGCTAACTTTATTAGCAGTTTGTGACACAATAAATCATTATTTTATTTGGAAGGTAGATACCTAACAAAACCTACAATTGAGTTAACCTAAAATAGTGCCAAAGCCGACTGAGCCGGGCCGCGCGCGCGCGAATGCTTCGAGTGGCACATGCGGAATGAAAATGAATGATTGAATGAATGACATCACATGAACCACCGGGGAGGACTAGAGACGTGATTAAACGATAAAACGTAAATATTGAAAAAAATTATATGTTAAATTAAAAATATAACGGATAAGATTTTAACTTACCTACATCCATTGAGCTATATAACTAGAGAAGCAAACCTCAATAAAATGTGTCAAAAAAGTGTAGCCACTTTATAAACGCGACGACGTAGCTTTGAAACCACTAAACATTTAAAAGTAAACATATATCTGTCTCACTTACACACGTCGTAAGAATAATACCGTCGCTTAGATTAGACAAAGACCGCATTATAAACATGCAATGACGGGATGGGGTTGCCTACCCATGCGAAATTTTACCCAACATTTTAAGCCATAAAAAGCGTTTTAAGTTAAGTTAAATTATTTTTTAAATATTTGAATTATGTATTTCTTATTGGATGTGTAATAGAAGTTTATAAATAATGAAAATAACTAAGACATTTTATTTTTGAATATTTTTTCTTTATTATTAATGAAATTGAATAGCCAGTCAGTCTCTTTTCTCAGCAATCGGATTATTTCCACCCATTTTTCACGGTGTGCTGCATCTTTAGGCACCCTGCTACGTTGTTATTATTAAAAAATATTTAAAATCACTTATTCCATAAATTAAAAACTCCCACTAATGTGGGAAACTAAAACTAAGTTTTTAGTGGTAACACTGAACCTAATTTACAAAATTCTACATTTTATTGCGTTTTTACGTTGATATAAACACAGAGACAATTAAATTTACGTGTGGAAAGTAATTCCGGTTAACTTATTATGTTTTTGTGATCTTGAATCACACTCTTTCGCGATATTTTTTGTCGCATTTCACTCGGTTGACTTCGGTTGGCGTCACACAGAGCACTGAACACTGAACTGACGTTAGCTACGCTGATGGCTGTGGCCATCAGCCTAGTGGCAACGCTTTGGTGCGGTAATTGCTAATCTAGTGTAACATATATATCAATGCCAACATCTTCGTCTTGTTGTTTTTACCTGTGTGTTTTAAATTTTTGATCAGATAAACATCGTTTATGGTTGATTTACTTAGTCTGAGTTGAATTAATGTTTTTAGTAAATTTAATTTTTGTTAACTTTCAAACCACAAATATCAGACCAATCAATCGCATAGTAAAGTAACGTAATACATTTTCTATGGCTATATATCTTCCAAATCCTATGCTATAATATAATTATTATTATAATATTACATGTAAGGTACTGTGTACCTACATACCCATATTTTATAAGCCAAACAGTTGTCTCTTGCAATTCCAGCAATCAAGACCTAATAATGATCAAAATCGCTTACACTATGAAATCAACACCGTTACCTGCAAACTAACTCTTGTAATATTAATTCTTTGCTCAGCGAAATCCGATCGAGCCACTTGCTAGAGTGCGTTAAAATAAACAAAATTGTTGCTCGTAAGAATTCTAAATGTGTTCATTGTTATTAGATGTTGTAACATAAAAAAGATACGATTATTAACGACGTTAAAAGTTTTAGTCATTTAAACTGTTATTGAACCATCCCTAGGGAGCACTGAATGATGACTGATAAGATAAGCCACTGACCGCAGATTACAAAGAATGAAATGGCTATCTGTAACATAAATATCTTCTTTTGAAGTTGCCGGAATAGAGGGATTTTGATTTTGGGAAAATAGTTGAATTCTTTCGTCGAAAACAAGACAGGAAAAAAACCAGCAGTTTTTATTTTTTTTACAATTCTGTAGGTATGAAATTAATGAGAAAAATGAAATGAATAAGTATGATTTTTTTAAATATTATTATTTTTTACTGAATGATGAAGTGATGACAGATATAGCTATAGAACATGTTATCTAATCTAAGCAGTTAGCTCTGCTTAGGTTCAGGCAAACTATTAGGTATTCTGTGATTCAGGATAAAGATTTTAACTAATAATTTACTTACTAACCTACTTATCTCGATTTTAAAGCTACTGAATATATAATAAAACAAATAGGTACTTAGTTTTTAAATATTAACTAATTAAAATACGTGCTTACCTACGCAAGTACGTATTGTCATCATTTACTTAATTATTTCTTTATATTTTAACGATTTAATAAAGTAAGTTAGTATGAGTTTTGTATGAGTGTTGATATCGCCAGAATACCATTAACCCTTTCTCCTAATGATTGATGCACGGTTCCAATAAATAAAAACGAATCGTTTTGCTTAACAATGGTAGCAGTTTTTATGATCAAACTAGGCATATAAATAGATTCTTAAGACTGTGCCGACCGCACAGTGGCGCCCTCATCGTTTGTTTGGTTATTTCATACAATTTAGAATGAAAATGCAGAAAATAGTTTTATATTGTTTAGTTTTATAATAATTCTTAAAACGGAATATAGTGGCCACTTTTATCCGTTTTAAGGATTATAATGAAACTAAACAATATAAAACTACCGTTTCTAATAATATTAACTTATAATCTTGTGAAGCACAACTTAACGTGCTTATTTTCTGCATTTTCATTCTAAATTGTATGAAATACCCAAACAAACGATGAGGGCGCCACTGTAGGGTCGGCACAGTCATAAGCTAATTTTACCTGTGATAGCTACTTTCTTATGGGAGGGTCTACTATGGAAAGCTATGAGATATTTGCATCATTATTGGTAAAGATACAAGAGTCTTAATTTTAACCAACAACGGTCCGTAATTTATAGGAATCGGCCATGAATGAACTTGTTTTCATTCGATACGGAAGAGGGAGTGTCTAGACGAGATTCATTCACTCAATCGACCGTCGTGCGATGATAAAGATGTTGCCAATGTTCGCTACAGCCTACAATTAAGAATGCAACCATCTATGGCCTATTGTTGACCGTCATAAATATTACACCACTACCTCGCAAACTTGATCGAGCACGGAAGGACGCCTCCCTCGCGCCTCGTGGTCAATTATTTAGGGGGTGCGTTTGTTATTGAACAGCACCCTAATTGCGTAACATACTATTGAATCTCAATCAGGGGCCTCTGGTTAAATAATAACAGCCGCACAGGTCGATCGATCAGGTTAAGCTACGCTTGCCGCGGTTGGTCTGTGGATGGGTGAGCATCTTTACATACCGATACCCCTCCGTGCCTCGAAAACCACGTTAAGCTGTTGGTCCCGGCTGTCATTCGTAGATGTTTGACAGTCGTTACGGGTAGTCAGAAGCCCGAAAGTCTGAAACCAGTCTTACCAAGGGGTATCGTATTACCCAGTAACTGGGTTGTGGAGGTCAGATAGGCAGTCGCTCCATGTAAAACACTGGTATTCAGCTACATCCGGTTAGACTGGAAGCCGACCCCAATATAGTTGAGAAAAGGCTAGCCAGATGATGACTATTGAATCTCAATCTGAATAATTTTGAAGGATATTGCTTATCGATTGCTTCATTATGTTCGAAAACTGTGTCTGCTCAACAATGAATGTTGTTGAACTGTCAAAATGAAACCCATTGCTACTGATAGTGTGTTACGCAACTACCCCGCAAAAATGAATGAATAACATATGTAGGTACTTACTTACCAGCGTTGCCAGATTCGCAGGGTGCTTAATTGCGTAACACACTAAAGAGACAACATTCATTGCGTTATTTACGTTGTTGGGTAGACAAATTTTTCGAACAAATTAAGCAGTGGATTATCAATGTCATGACTAAACTATCTCAGCATAATATTTTCAATTTTTGTCTCTGCATCTTTATAGTATTATAGTTCTTATCAACATACGAGTAACTCAGTGCCGCAATTAGTGCCAGGACATAAGTATATAGACATATACACATTCACAGACACCCACACCACAGATACTCACACGCACACAGGCACACACTACAAATTTATAAATATGTCAATTAATTTGAGTCACTCTCGGCTAATCAAATGTTTTTTTGTGTACTTCGTAATTGGCGTAATGTTTGTTTTTTTTTTTTTTGCTAATGTACTGTCAGCTTGTTACGCAAGGCCAACCTTAATAGATCGCTGCATCGGCATACATGCATACACATTGCACACGGCACCTACGGGCACGAAACGCAAGCTCAGCATGGCGTGACCAATTGACGTCAATCGAACCTTTCCATAGAAACTTAGAAACGTGGAGCGGCACTTTTGCATCTGACATCGATCAATTGACACCTTAGTATAATTAGTCGTAATTTCAATACTTTGTAATACAGTAATAAATTAGTTTATTAAAATAAATTTGCATTTTTTTGGATCCTCCGGCCGCACCCATCGTAATTGGCGCAGTCGGTAGGATAGTCCAGTAAATTCAGTGAATCGATCACCGACAACGGGCTATTCGAACCTACGGGTGTGCGGCTACGGGGGAGTATCCGGATATCGATACCACGGAGAGAAGCAGATTTGGTAAGTACCTAGATCTACTAGAGTTGCTCGCCTTCCTATGTTTTAGTATCCTTTGTGTAATTTCCTTTTTTTTTCCTGTGTTTCCTTTGTGTTAATTTCCTCAAGTGTTTCTATTAAACTTTCAAAATTTTTCACCCACGTATATCACGGACTCCTAAATCGAGTATTTCTAATAGGAACTCGCAAATCGATGCGAATAGGGATTTAGATACTATATTAGAGGATAGTGAAAGTGTAGAATCTTACTTAATTATAGAGAATAATTTAGCTAACGAAATGAGTACCGATTCGGTAGATCAAGTTTACAAGGCCTTACGCCTCGTTCCCGAATTCGACGGGAACCCGAACGTGCTCACGCGGTTTGTACGTTTATGTGACCAACTTGTCGCGCAATTTGTTAGGGCAGAGCCAGGTTACGAACTAAGCAATTTATCCTTGTTGAACGGCATACTTAATAAAGTTACCGGGAATGCCGCTCGCACTATAAATTCAAACGGCATCCCCGAAACATGGCAGGGTATTAGAAACGCCCTGATTAATAACTTCTCGGACCAGCGGGACGAGACCGCCTTATACAATGATCTGGCCCTGTTAACACAAAAGAATTTATCACCACCGGAATTTTACGAAAAGTGTCAAAATTTATTTAGCACAATTATGACCTATGTGACCCTACATGAGTCCATATCTACTACCATCGAAGCCAAACGGGCACTATATAAAAAATTAACCCTACAGGCATTCGTTCGTGGCCTAAAAGAACCTTTAGGCTCGCGCATTAGGTGCATGCGACCCGACACAATTGAAAAGGCTCTCGAGTTTGTGCACGAGGAAATTAACACCATATACTTACAGCAGCGTAACGACCATTTGCCGGAGCGGAGACCTGTGCAGCCTGCGTCTTCATTTAATCCCAGTACGTATCAAATTAAGCCATTTAATTTGCATACTCCACAGCCAGTCACTTTTCCAGCGCCGTTTAATCAGCCCGGTCCCTCTAGAAGTTTTTATCAGCCACAACCGCCAAGGCCAATGCAAGTTTGGAGACCTCAAGTGCCTTTCAATCGCGGTCCCACGCGAACCCAACAAATGTTAAGCGCACCCCCGCCTAACTATAGGCCCCAGAGCAACGTGTTCCGATTGCCTCAACGAAGGCCTGATTACACGCCCATTAATAATGGTCCCAAGCCCATGAGTGGTGTAAGCCACTTTGTTCCCAAACCTATGCCGAGACCTTCGACAGGACATGACTGGACTCAACAAGGAAATCCACCTCCCAGTAACTACTTTAAGACTCGTGAGACGAATGTTAACGAAGTAGACTTTTACGACTATTATGAGTACCCTGACTACGCCTATAATGACTATTACGACCAGTTCTACCCCGTACCTTACAATTACGAACCTGTGTATGAGCCACTAGCTCATAGTGACTATGTTCCTGTGCACGTAGAGGAACATCAGAGTGTGCCTGAAGGAACATCTGCCCAAGGAACGCCCGCTGAAGGCCAGGATTTTCATACAACCCCGAAATCAGACAAACCAAAATAGAAATTAACTTGCAAACCCAGAGACAACTTCCATTCATTCAGATTGCTAATCCACCCATTAAACTATTAGTAGATACTGGTGCGAACCTATCTTTTATTAGCCCGGACGTTGTAGAAAGATTTTATCATCATATCCAGTGTAATTATGAGCCTTTCGAAGTCACCAACATCCACGCGACAACTCGTAATAATTATTCCATTACTATACCGTGCTTCCCGGAATTTAAAGAAACCTGTGACATTACCCTATACATTTACAAGTTCCACAATTATTTTGACGGCTTAATAGGCTTAGATTTACTAGAAAAGTTAGAGTCTAATATAGATTTAAAGAATAAGGTTCTTGTCACACGTAATTCATCTAATCCCCTGCGAATGTATGATTCACGAAATTGTAATCTTTACGAGGACATAGTACCCGCTAATTCATCCAAATTAGCTAGAGTCCCCATTAATCTTCATGATGGTGACGTAATAATATCAGAGCAGACTATTTCCAATTGCACTATTCGCGGCTGTATTACTTCTGTTAAAAATAACCGTGGCATCATAGAAATAATTAATCCAACTAAACATGATGTAGTTTTCTCAATGGATAGGCCAGTTACCGCGGAACTTTTTAACGAGCAAAGCGCGACTATCTATCAGCCTAGCGATCGCGTATCCGAGGTACTATCAAAACTACGCACTGACCATCTGAATCCTGAAGAACGAGCTAACTTAGAATCTCTTTGTGCACAATATGCCGACGTTTTCTATATCGACGGTGAACCTCTAACTTTCACCAATAAGATAAAGCACAGTATTCATACCACCGACGAATTACCTGTCTATACTAAGACCTATAGATATCCCTTTGTTCACAGACAGGAAGTTCAGGATCAGATTAGCAAAATGCTAGACCAAGGGATAATCCGTCCCTCGCAGTCAGCCTGGAGCTCACCCATCTGGGTAGTTCCAAAAAAATCTGATGCGTCCGGAAGGACTAAATGGCGCATAGTCATTGATTTTCGCAAAGTCAATGAGAAAACCCTCGATGACAAGTACCCAATCCCCAATATTAATGACATCTTAGATAAACTTGGTAACTGTCATTACTTCACAACTTTAGACCTTGCAAGTGGATTTTACCAAGTAGAAATGGACCCAGCCGATATTCACAAAACGGCCTTCAATGTAGAACATGGGCACTTTGAATTTTTACGCATGCCCATGGGTCTCAAAAATTCTCCATCCACGTTCCAACGCGTGATGGATAATGTCCTCAGGGACCTCCAAAATGTTATATGTCTCGTATATCTTGATGACATAGTCGTTTTTAGTGTCTCCTTACAGGAACACATGATAAATTTAGAAAAAGTATTCAAGAGATTAAGGGAATCAAACTTTAAGATCCAGATGGATAAGTCGGAGTTTCTAAAGCTTGAAACTTCATACTTAGGTCATGTAATAAGTAAGGACGGTATTAAGCCTAACCCCGATAAGATCATTGCCATCCAGAAATTTCCTATTCCTAAGACAGCTACCGAGATCAAACGCTTTTTAGGCTTGTTAGGATACTATAGGAAGTTTATTCCTGACTTTGCGCGCATTACGAAACCCATGACGCAATGTCTCAAGAAAGGTTCTAAGATCACTTTCAATGACCCTAACTACATCGATTGTTTTGAAAAATGCAAGTTACTATTGACTAACGACCCTATACTGCAGTACCCTGACTTTTCTAAGGAATTTGTGCTTACGACCGACGCGTCTAACTTTGCCATAGGAGCTGTCCTTTCTCAAGGGCCTATAGGGCAAGATAAGCCCTTAGCATACGCATCTAGAACATTAAACTCCAGTGAGATTAACTATAGTGTAATCGAGAAGGAGTTATTAGCCATAGTCTGGGCTACTAAATACTTTCGTCCATACTTGTTTGGGAGAAAGTTTAAGATAGTTACAGACCATAAACCCTTACAATGGGTTATGAGCCTTAAAGAACCAGGCTCCAGACTCACACGTTGGAGACTTAAGTTGAGTGAATACAATTTTACTACAGTATACAAGCAAGGCAAAAAGAACACTAACGCCGACGCATTGTCCCGCATCGAAATCAACAACGAGGACGCCATGTCTATAGCGGTAAATGTATCTGAAAAGCCTCACTCAACAGTAGGCTCTGAGACACTGACAGCCCCTACAAACAACCTTGACATACTCGACAACTCTGACACAGCAACTGTTCACACCAGTAACGAAGCCCCTATTCTAGAAGTGCCAATATCAGACGAACCCTTAAATAAATTCAGTAGACAAATCTGTTTTGTACTTGTAGGCGATATTAAAAAACGACCGACAATGAGTAAGCCATTTGAAACGCATACCCGAACTACCATTCAACTATCCGAGTCTAACCTGACTAACGACGTTATTGATGCAGTCAAAGAATATGTGAACCCTAAAGTCAAAACCGGTTTAATCATCCATCCTCCTCTGGCCATGTATAAAATAATCCCCATAATTCAAGACAACTTCAAAAGCTCTTCAATGAACATGGTTCTAACTAAAGTTGAATTAGAGAATGTTAAAGACTACCTGCGTCAACAGGACATCATAAAGAAATACCACGAAGGTAAAACAAACCATCGCGGTATCACTGAATGTTACCTAGCCTTATCTTCTAAATTCTACTGGCCTAAGATGAAAGAACACATCTCCAAGTACATAAATGAGTGTACCATCTGTGGTCAGGCTAAGTACGACCGTCATCCCATCAAGCAAAGATTCAACATTGTACCACCCCCTAGTAAACCTTTTGAAATTATCCATCTAGATCTGTTCACAGCTCAAACAGAGAAATTCCTTACCATTGTAGACGCTTTCTCTAAGTATGCACAAGCTTATCACCTTAGAGATAGCACCGCTTTAAGTGTAGTACAAGCTCTACTTGTATTCTGCACCCACCATGGGGTCCCATTGACTATTGTCACGGACGGAGGCCCTGAATTCACAAATCAGATTTTCTTAGAATTCAGCCGAACTCATAAAATTATTCACCATAAGATATTAGCGCATTCCCCCAACGACAATGGCATAGTAGAAAGGTTTCATTCTACCATTTTAGAACATCTTAGGTTATTGAAATTAGAGAGACGAAATGAACCAGTCGTTAATCTTATGCCTTATGCCATCTTAGCGTACAATAGTTCGATCCATAGCTTCACAAAATGTAGACCTTTGGACTTGATAACTGGACACTTTGACCCTCGAGACCCAATAGATATTGACCTATCCGAACATTTACTGCAACAGTACTCACAAGACCATAGGAAACGAATGAGTCAAGTATACGACCTTATTAACCAGACATCCTTACATGACAGGACACAACTGACTGAAACCCGTAACAAGGATAGAGAACCCGGGAAGGACTATATCCCTGACCAGCAAATCTTTGTACGCAATCCCATGGCGTCTCGACAGAAGTTAGCCCCGCGTTATACGCAAGATACTGTACTCGCAGACCTTCCAATCCACATCTATACGAAGAAGAAACGCGGTCCAGTAGCAAAATCTCGCCTTAAGCGAAGTCCTAAAGATCCCACTTTGTTACAGGATAATAGTATGGCTGATGACCCTACATCCGGCCCAAGGACAGGAGATAACAGTTGAATCACTTGACAATGGACCAGGACTACTTCCCTTCAAATTAGGAGCGGCAAAGATCGTTTCCCATTACCACTCTTTCCTAAGTCATATAGACTTAGAGAATGTCCACCTTCAAATTGAAGTGGTAAAAACACAGATGGCTGAATTAAGTCCCCTAGTTAACAATAAAACCTTATCCCTATTCGACCCTCATCTGAAACATCTCAATAGTAAAATCAATTTAATTATTAGTAAAATTAGTATGTTTGAATCAACGCGTAGTAAAAGAGGCCTTATCGACGGTTTGGGTTCTGTAATAAAATCAATTTCTGGTAATTTAGACTACACCGATGCACTTAAATACGAAAACGCCATAAACACCTTACGTAATAATGAGCATAAACTAGAATTAGAAATTAATAACCATGTTAGTTTAAATAGTAAATTTATTTCACGTAGCTCTCAAATAATAGACAATATAATTTTAAATCAAGATAAGATGAACAAGGCACTAAACTTAATTTTGGAAAGTAACGCTAATAGGGATACAGATTTAATTAAATACGCCCATCTGGCCCAGCATCTGTTAATCTTAGGAGATAATGTAGAAGATCTTTACGAAGAATTACGAAGTTTAGAGAACACCCTAACATTTATTCGTGCGTTGAGTACCCCGTACTCCCTATTCAATTCAGATGAAATTAAGTATATGTTAGGTAAATTAAGGATTTTATATGCTAATGACGAAATCCTTGACGTAGAAATTAGGCATTTTTATGAAATAATTAAACTTGGTTACTTCTATTCTAATAAGCAGATAGTGGTAGTTATAAAAGTCCCGATAGTTGTTTCCTCCACATACGATCTGTATAAACTTTCCCTTGTTCCTAACAGAAACCACGAAACTCTTATACCACCCTCACCTTTCGTAGCACTCTCTAGCTCAGACTCTAGGTACATAGAGACAGAATGTCCGAAGGTAAACTCCATATATCTCTGTGAGTCAACAGCCAACCTACAAATCCAGAGCAAACCAGATTGTATCCAGCATCTCATAGTCCATCAAGAACTTCAACCCAGCTGCAAGCTGACACCCGTAGCTCTCACCACCGAAGCCCTGGAAACCCTGGACGACAAGCATTATACCTTAAGTTTTCCTGTACCAACAAAAGTGAAGATGTCTTGCGGTCAAGAACAATATCGGACCCTACGAGGCAGCTATTTAGCAATTATTCCCCTCAATTGTAACCTGAGAACACCCGCCTTCACTATCTCCAACACTGACGACCACATCAAAGGACATGTTGTGAAAATCATTGAGATGCCCCTATACAACGAGACGAAGCCTGAAAATTATCCGAAGCTCATCCTAAATTCGCCAAATCTACAAAAACTTCACACCCTTAGCAACGAGATAGCGACGCAACTGCCTGTACACATAGATGACGTCACCGATCCCGTCATTTACCACACTACTATACCCATGTACCTCGCGCTATCCGGTACATGCGCACTTATCGCCACTCTAATCTATCGTCGGCTACGCATAAGAAAAGCATCCAGAGAAATCACAGAAAACCTCAACAGCAACCCTGAAGTCGCCTATGCAATCCCATCACCACGCACTATCAACCCAAGCCAAATAAGGATTGACCCTGGATGTCTACCAGCGACCATCTTGAACAAGTCCATCGATACTCGCTGTTCTACGGGGGGAGGTGTTACGCAAGGCCAACCTTAATAGATCGCTGCATCGGCATACATGCATACACATTGCACACGGCACCTACGGGCACGAAACGCAAGCTCAGCATGGCGTGACCAATTGACGTCAATCGAACCTTTCCATAGAAACTTAGAAACGTGGAGCGGCACTTTTGCATCTGACATCGATCAATTGACACCTTAGTATAATTAGTCGTAATTTCAATACTTTGTAATACAGTAATAAATTAGTTTATTAAAATAAATTTGCATTTTTTTGGATCCTCCGGCCGCACCCATCGTAATTAGCTGTGAAGCTACCTTTCATAAAATAAATAAATAAATAGCGTAAAAATCAACTCGGTCCATATGGAAGAAGTTCCAAACCGATTGTTGATACATTTCCTTTCGCCACACTATGGACCGTTACAAATAACAAATGACAGCTACAACACTTTTACTTTCCACGATATACATTGCTGGTTTTAATTCATAACCAATCATCCCCGCTCTTGAAAACCTGCTATGTATAACTAAGGTCAAGCGATACTTTCGTAACAAGTTGGCTTGAATGTTTTTAGAAAGTACTTTCTGCGTTCCACGTTGTTCTTTGAATCATCAGTATTAAATAAGTGTTGCATGTATGTTCAACATATTTTTAGTTTATTTTGCGGTTTTTTTTGTTAATTTGACAAGTGTAAGTGATACTTTGGCCTTTTTAATTTATAATTTTTACGAAATTGTTGTTAAGTGCGTTTTTATGAGGTGTCAACCTTCTATATCAGTGATCGCAGGTGTCAACTAATTCATATTCTGCATCCCATAATGTTTGAAGTTCAGATAAGGTACAATTGCGGACCCAGTGGTAACAGAGGGCACAGTAATTTAGTCTATACATTACGAATAAAATAGTAACGAAGAATTTTGTCCGTTTCTATGTTTTTATGCCTGTATGTATGTTCCGAATTGGCGCAAAAACGGCTGAACGGATACTTTTGATCCCGCTATTAGTACTTACGTTCCCGTGGTATATTTTCCGACATCCACGCGGATGAAAGCGCGGGCAAAAGCCAGTTCTTAAATTAAAAAAAAAACGGTCAAAAGCGAGTCGGACTCGCGCACCGAGGGTTCCGTACCATCATGTTTTTAAATTTTCATCGGCGAGGCCTTTATTCGTCAGAGAATTTTAACACTGCAGTGTAGAATATTTAAGTTTTAGGTCAGCGCTATTACTTGACCGATAGTGAAACTAATGTAATTTTTGATGATTTCTGAAAAAGTGTGCTTATTAGAGACATTTTTTTATTTTTCCTGTGATATTTACATAAACTTCTATCGCATAGAATAATTTCAGATTTTTTTCTATGCAAACTTTGGAGGTAAGGGGGGGAACGGTATTTTTTTTTAATTTTTCATCAAAATTCGAAAATTGTGCGACCTAAAGAGAAAAGAAAATGTGTTTGAGAATTTGCAAACTACGCTCTTTCATATGATACCCCGCATGCCCTAGTAGCCTCACTTCGAATTTTTCAGACTCCTTTCAGTCCCTGTTGCAAAAAAAAAATATATAAGTACATTTTTATAAATAGTTGGGCAAACGTCATCCCAATCTGTAAAATTTTCCCAATTGAATATGAACCTTATTCCTTAGAAGTAAAGTTTAAAATCTATCAAAGAAATTTGACAGATTGGGGTAGCTTGATGTGCTGGCCTCTGTACTTTTGCTTACTGCAGTGATTACTGACAAATTGACAATACTGACCTATATTAGGGATCTTTCTACAGAGATAACACTGGCGACCATAGATATAAGAAAGCTCGGCACCAATATTTTTATTTAAAAGAGTGTTCGTAGAGTTTTTGATCGTTCTTCTCCCTAAGTAACAACTACGCTTTGGAATGGGCACCTATCTTCATCTTTCTGACTGACCGACCCCTTGGCAATTCAAAAGTATCTGTAATTGGTATAATTGAAATAAATTACTTTGAGTTTGAATAAGTACATTTAACATTTTTTATTGCGATTGCTCTGAGTTACTACATTCACCATTCAAAGCTTCTTTGTTAAAATTAACTTGTTTGCTTTATCAGACTGACCAAACCATATTTAAATACGGTCGAGCTTTAAACCTCCCCGTTCCTACAGACCAAGAAAGAGCTCACCAAGGACCACCTTATCTTAAAGCTCGCGCCAGCCGCCGCTAGTTAATAATAGAATAGAATTCCATTTTACAAGCAGCTACTGCGATTTTAGATTTTGTAAAAATCGATTTCCATTTAAGAAATGAATTGAAAGTATTGATTTGCCGGCGCTATTTTTCCCGGAAAACGAAAATATCCGAGGACCGAATACAAAATTCGGTCGGGCTCTAACCGTTAGGCGATCTCTAACAATAACATCTCTTGCCAACAGCCAAAGCCGGTCCCAACGACGGCAGCTAAGCAGCCAGCAGCGGCAGCACCAGCTGCGTCCGGGGCTTCAGACCTGAACGACCAGATCACCAAGCAAGGAGACTTGGTCCGCTCGCTGAAGTCTGCTAAGGCCGACAAGGCTAAGGTGGACGAGGCCGTTAAGGGCTTGCTGGACCTTAAGGCTAAATATAAGGCTGCTACTGGACAAGTAAGTGGATATATGCGAACTTATACGTGATACGCATTAACTAACTTAACTTTATAACTTGACACGATATCTGTCGCGTCTATGAACTTTCACCAATTGATTTAAAAGGTCCAGTGTGTGCCGCGACCGCGAGGTATCGCAGTGAGGTATCTTCGGCATGTAATTATCCTTAGTCCTATGTCGGATCTCTAAGTTACTGGATTGGCGTCTTGTTTCCCATCCAATAACATAAAAAAATCCAGCTGTATTCTATCCTTTTTAACCGACTACGTCAGAAGAAGAGTTATGGTTTTATCGATCTTCATTGTCTTGTAGGATTGGAAGCCAGGCGCGGCCCCAGCCCCTGCTGCCACATCAGCTCCATCTGGTGACGCAGCCTCCCTAGACCAGCAGATCACGAAACAAGGAGAGGCTGTTCGTACCTTGAAGTCCGCTAAGGCCGAAAAGGCTAAGGTCGACGAAGCCGTTAAGGCGTTGCTGGACCTTAAGGCTAAATATAAGGCGGCTACTGGACAGGTGAGGCGATAATTTAAGCGTAATGTGTGTCTACGATTTGAACCCGGTAACTCTTTATTTATTTATTGATTCAGAATCTCCAAGAATAGATGTACACAATACATCATTAGTTCATGACACATAAAATAAAGGGCAAAATCATCACTCTTTCATTTATAGGAGACCACAGCACACACAATACAATTAACAACTAAGCTAACAAAGTTAGAATATTAATAATAGGTCTGTTACATTTGTAAAAGTTAATACATTATTAAAATACATAAAAAAAAAAACTTTAACATGTAGAGAAACTCAAATAAAATACTTCTTTACGCAACAGACATGACCCTGATAGTTATATTATAAATAAGACGTTCAAATTAAAATGTATTGTTTGTCATAGGTAGAAAGTCAGTTCTTATAATACATATACTAGCTGAACCCGCAAACTTTATTGTATAAGTATATAAGATTATGCTAATTTTAGGCAGATTTGCTGACGACAGAAGATAAACAAATTCTTGAAAATTCAACACGACGCTGACACTTTTATAAGTGACAACGCAATCCTATTACATAACTAACAAAAAAATCACACCTTTTCTTCTTAAAGGGGTAGGCATCGCCTTATAGTCCACCGATATTTTACTAGAACTTATTTTTTGTTCTAAATCTATGCTAATATTATAAAGCTGAAAAACTTTTTTGTTTGTCTGGTTGAATGCGCATATCTCAGGAACTACTGGTTCGAATTGAAAAATTATTTTTGTATTAGTTAGTCTATTTATCGAGGAAGGATAGGCTATATAACATCACGCTACGGCCAATACGAGCAGAGCATAAATGAAAAATGTTGCAAAAGCTGGAAAAAATATTCCTTTTGAGAGCTTCCGTTGCATACGCTGCGTAAACGGTTAAAGGTACGCAAAAATCATGTATGATGGAATTGATCCCCTTTAAAAGTTCTAAAAAAAAGTCCACGACATCATATGTCTATCTTTTAAAGTTGACTCACTATAACCTTTTTTATGGTAATCAAAGGACATGTTAGGAAATGGGCTTAAAATATTGTTTTTTTTGAACAGCTATCATATGTGGTTTTTCTGACAGGGGAAATTATTCAGGATGGTCTCACAAAAACAAAAAAAATATTGAAAGCACCATTATTTAATAAATAAATATTTTAAATCCAGATATTTTTTGTATTGTAATATTATTTTTTCACATTGACACAAAGGAAAATGGCTAAATATCATTTTTTAAAGCAACTATTGTTATTTAAAATATTTTAAAACAATAATAAAAGGCTTTAAAATATAATAAACCAATTATCTCCATAATTTGTATGTATGGCATTGATTCTTTTGCCTCCTAATCTATGAAAAAATTATCTTGTGTCAGTAGGTTGTCAACTTGATTGTCACAATTGTCAGCTGTCTCATTGTTTTAATCAACGTTTTTAATTTATGCAATGTTCGATGGAGCCATTAAATTATAAAATTGGAATAATAGATTTAAGATATTTCCAATCAAAAGTAATTCTTAGAAAGGATCCAAACTGTTTGAGTTTTTTCAGGCTTATCGGCATGAACATGCTCATGGAAATACATTACTCATAAACAATTCAAGCGGACTGAATCTGTTCAGCAAATACCAAAATGTATTTGCTGCTGCTCTTCATACTGTGTGTGGTAGCGAGGAAAACTAGTTTCAGTGTACATTTTAAAAATAGGGTTTTCAGTACATGATAGATTCGACCCTCAGGAGTACGAAGGAATACTTAACTCAATTTGGGCCACTATGTGGATTGAGTCCTTTTTGCTTAACTACGTCGTATTGTATTTATAATTTCTACTTGTTATTAGTGAAATCACTATCTGAGAGGGCTTTATAATGTTAACAATAGTGTGTAATCCGCCAACACGCACCAGGCCAGTGAGGTGGACTAAGGCTAACCACTAACCCTTCTCACTCTGAGAAGAGGCCCGTGCCCATCAAGAGGACAGTAATGGGCTGAATTTATTTTTAAAAGCAATATTGTATTAGTGCAGTAACGCTATCATTTATGATAAGGATGGTGAATTGATATGTACCAAAAATCCCCGTTTTCTCCCACAATTTGGAACTTATTCTTCATCATGAAGTTATTGAACTGTAAAATGACTACTGATGGTTATACGTCTCCTTCAAGGCAGGCCAGTAAACCAGACAGTCCAGATAGACTAGATTGGATTGGACCTGTTAACCTTTGTAAGTAGTCACTCCCAGGTTGGAATAGGTGAACATTTTTGTCTAGGTATCAGGTAGAGAAATAAAAGTAATGTATTTGCTTAAGTATATTTGTTTGTATTTATTCTACCTCTTCATTTTCAACATCTTCCCTTCCAATTATAATAACAAGAAACTGTGCAGGCGGTAATATGTTGTTATGATGCCGAGCCCATCCAAGATACCATATGATAGTCATTATATGAGCACAGCTTCCAACAGTTCGCTTCCCTACTATACAGGTACGATAAGTGGATGTATAAATTGTGGGAAAAATCCAAGTCCGAGTGAGAAATCAGTATCGCCGATCGTTGGGTGTCCAAATCGTGTGCAGTATCAAATAAAGATACACCAAAACAAGAAACTTGAACAAAAATAACACCGAAACCACAGACACAAACGCATTGAATTGAATTTGACACTTGATTGACGTTCACATTTCACAATGACATTAATGACACCCAACCGAGATGTGTTGCCAAAATCAATAATTACTGTGGGTTGCAAAATATTTTTTAAATTATAATTATTTAAAAATATTATTATAAAGATATTATATAGAAAGGGTGCTTTTAAAAAAATTAAAAAATATATAGAAAGTTTCCTTAATTTATGCATTTATTTTGCTGTTTTTTTTTTTTTTTTTTCATAAAAATATAATCTCTTCCCTGTTCACACCAGCTTCGAATTAAAGCCCAGCCTCCATACAAAAACCTAACATGTCCTTTGTTCTAAAATAATGCATTATTTCCGAAGGTATTATAAACATTATATACAGGGTTATTTGAAAAACACCAGCAACCTCTTAAGAGGTCATTGTCTTCATCATTATGAACAACTTTTACTATGGGACCAAACCTGAAATCGTGAAAAAAAAATCAGCTGTTCTCTACATTTTGACGAGATAGACGAAGATAAATGTAGGGAACAGCTGATTTTTATTTTGCGATTTCAGGTTCGGTCCCATAGTAAAAGTTGTTCATAATGATGAGTACAATGCCCTCTTAAGAGGTTGCTGGTGTTTTACAAATAACCCTGTATATTAATCCTTATCCAAATAAATACGTTATTCATCACAAGTATTTAATGTTGAACAAAATTGCCCTTGACATCATTTGATTTCAATGAATATCTTAGGAGATCAAGTAATATATAAAAACTAGCTTTTGCCCGCGGCTTCGCTCGCGTTAAATTCGGGGTAACACGGTTAAAAAAAAAAGTTAAAAAAAGTAGCCTATGTCACTCTCCATCCCATCAGCTATCTCCACTTAAAAAATCACGTCAATTCGTCGCTCCGTTTTGCCGTGAAAGACAGACAAACAAATAGACACACACATACACTTTCACATTCATGATATTAGTATGGATAGGGAGCGAACCTTTGCTAAGAGGACAACACATTTTGTCAATCTGAATTTAAGATTTTTATTAAATAGATTTCAGGTAAATTAACATTTAACTTATGCTCTTCTCTCAGGACTGGAAACCAGGCACGGCTCCAGTCGCTAATGCAGCCCCAACTCCTTCAGGAGACGCGTCCTCGTTGAACCAAGAGATCACCAAGCAAGGAGACTTGGTCCGCTCGCTGAAGTCCGCTAAGGCCGAGAAGGCTAAGGTTGACGAGGCCGTCAAGGGCTTGTTGGACCTTAAGGCTAAATATAAAGCCGCTACGGGACAGGTTAGTATAATAATAAATGAACAAGAACTGTGTGTTAAAAAATCACGGACATACAAACATACATGCATACGGGTCGAATACAGAACCTCCTTTTTTGAAGTCGATTAAAAAATGTGATGATTTTTGATGTTGCGAGCCTAATTTGCAATTTCTGTGAAATAATAGACTACTTCTATTCTCGTTCGTTAATTAAAAATATAAATAAGTAAGTACGTACACTACGTACTGTTAATTGAACACCATTAAGGACATACAAACCTTTAAAAATGGGTCAATGTACCTACAATGGACTATTTCAATTTCAATCAACGACTTCGGACAGAATTTACACCTATAAACGAATATTTTTAAGCCGTTACCGCTTATAAACTCCACTGATTTTATATTACGAGCTCCCGAACAAAGCGACCAACTGTCTAATTTGAGGCTCATCCCCAACCACTATGTAAACTAGCTGTGGGAAATACTTTAAGTTTTTAATTAGGCTGAGAATCACCAGTTTTTGAACATCAAAGCTACATAAGATTGCCTCACAAAAAGACCGCTCATCACCACGTCATTCATCGTGACGGCTCAACTTGTGTTTAACCTGTGTAACTGCTTAATGTATGACCTGGATAATAAAAAAAAAACCTATTTCTATTCCTCTATCTAGGATTGGAAGCCAAGCGCAGCTCCATCAGCCCCCGCAGCTTCAAAACCAGCCCCAGTTCCATCAGCACCCGTCTCCGACGAAGCATCCTCGTTGAACCAAGAGATCACCAAGCAAGGAGACTTGGTCCGTTCGCTGAAGTCTGCTAAGGCCGAGAAGGCTAAGGTCGACGAGGCCGTTAAGGGCTTGCTGGACCTTAAGGCTAAATATAAGGCGGCTACTGGACAGGTTTGAGTTTATTATTTTATTTTAAGCATGTCATGTAAAGACTAACTAAACTTTTTTAGGAAATAGCTGTGAACAAGTTTTTTGTAGCAATATTATTTGCCTTTTATTTGTTAATCTTACTTGTTTTGTTTGTTTAAAGTGTACTATTTCTTATTGTTATTTATTTTTTATAATATGTATTATTATTGAAATAATAACTTCTGCCTGCGACTTCGTCCACGTAAAATTTCTTGTAGCCCCCACCCGTCGAATCGCATGGCCTGTCCGCACTATTACTTCGTTTTCGCGTCTTTTTGCGCGGCTCCTAAGAGTCCTCGTTTGATGTTTAATAGCCTATCGCCTTCCTCAAGTATTGGGCTATCAAATGCAAAAATAAATTTTCAAATCCGATAGCAGTTCCAGAGATTAGCGCGTTCAAACAAACTCATCGGCTTTATTATTAGCAGTATAGAAATAGATAACTGTAGTGGTATATACAACGCCACATGCGAGCTACTGACGTCACGCAAAATCCTGCATCTCGCAAGCAGAGTTTACCGCGCAACTAGCACATATACAACGTCCCGTCACGAATCATCGCGCACAGGTGCCCGCCAGACACAACACCCGTCTGGTCCGAGGATACCTTTAGATACCTTTAGATAACTATGCAATAACTTGGACTTATGTCTGTAATGTTGTGCATGTTTTCTGATATAAAATTAAACCATTGACCTACTTGGAACACAAATATTGTATTCATGTCCATTCTATTCCCAGGACTGGAAGCCAGGCACAGCCCCAGCCCCCGCTAAACAACAACAACAACAACAACAACAGTCACAGACAGATGACAACAAACAGATCGCCGTGCTATTAACGCAGATCGCCACACAAGGCGACAAGGTGCGCCGCGTCAAGTCGGAGAAAGCAGAGAAGAGCGTTGTTGACGTCGAGGTCAGTTGTTACACGTGTATCTATCAACATCAGCCTATATCTCAACAACAGTGTAGCTATCAACCTTAACAGTGTACCTCTCAGCAAGTGTCGCTGTCAACAACTAACAGACCGAGGAACTATATTGCTACAAAGCTATTGGCCCCGATTCTGTTGTTCACAAACTAAACTAAATTTAAGTTCAGTGCATCTTTTTCTTTCTATTTCATTACGAAAAGGACAGAAGATAAAATATTAGTTTAGTCCTGTCAAATTAGATAATCCATAGACAATTAAGTAAAAATACGTCAATTTACGGCGCTGACCAATTTGACAGGACTAAACTAATGTTTATCTTCTGTCCTTTTCATAATGAAATAGAAAGAAAAAGATGCACTGAACTTAAATTTAGTTTAGTTTGTGAACAACAGAATCAGGGCCATTAACGTATTAACAAAAGATTTTTACTTCCTCCCTTCAACTGTTGAAAAAACAAAATTTGATTTATAACAATAGAAATTCAATTCAATTGTGTTTCATTAGCCACAGTTGGAGCTGAGCTATTAGGGAGAGAAAACGTGACTCGTGAAATTAAATAAATATTAATAATAGAAATTGTAACATACCTAATATATATGATATCAGTACATAATTAACCAAATTTTTTGAATTTACAGGTGAAAAATCTCTTAAACCTGAAGGCACAGTACAAAGCGATTACCGGTACTGATTGGACGCCGAACGCTGCCCTTGTCAAAGTTGAAACAAAGGTATAGTTATTAAAATAATAATAAATATTTCATATTTTAAAAAAAAATGTGTACAACATGGAACAGAATGATTTACGATTTGCACACAACCAATAAAAAGGGGAATATATAAACGCACTTTAAAAATAATGTTTCTAGTAATTGAATGAACTATAAAAATAATGGTTTCTCTAAGGACTTGGGGCACCCCGACTTAGGCACCTAGCCTAAGTCGGGGTGCCCCAAGTCCTTTAAATCCTGTAGACAGAAAAAATGGCGCCGCGAAACGGGGCTCCGTCGACTACGTCTTATTATTATTGCTTGTAAACCAACTTAGACCCGCCACGTGATCTTCCCCACGGGGCGGGCTCTAGTGAGCGAGCGAACTCAGACCCCGCCATCCCCTTCGTGGGCATTTTAATGTGCGTTCAGAAACTAAGTGGGTTCGGAATTGGTTTTCGACACAGTTACCTAAGTGGCAAACCATTATTTTGAAAGTATAACATTAAATTATAGATGTATTATTATTTTAAAGTGCTGATATACAATTTGATAGCTCTTTTCATCAAATTTAAAGTGCTATTAAATATATCCTCAAAAAATAAAAAATAAAAATAGTAGTTAATATTCTGATTAGCTGAATTGACGCTTACTCTATTTTTGGAGATTACTGTAAGGCATTTTTTTTGGTAGTCGGAACTTGTATACTTTATATTATTATTTTTTTTTATTAAAATATTATTTGTCACAGGAAAGTAAACCCGCAGCCGCAGCAATGAACGGCGCTAGTGCTAAGGCGACGGAGCTCGGCGCTCAGATCACGAAACAGGGTGAACTAGTCAGAGAGCTGAAAGGAAAGAAGGCTGACAAGGTAAATTGCTATAGTTTTCTTCCATTATCAAAACACAAATTTAAACAGCTGATTTTTTTTCGTGATTTCTGAGTTGGTTCCATAGTGAAAGTTGTTCAGTTCGATGGTCTAAAGCACCTCTTAAAGTTTGTAGGGCTAATTTTGAATCACCTCATATACATTTTTTTTTATTTAATTTTTAATTAATTACTATTATTATTATTTTTTTATTTATTTATTATTTATTTTTGTTTTTTTTTTTATATTTTTTTTATTTATTTTTTTAAATTTATTTATTTCAATAAAGAATTTGTCTTTGACAGGCTTTAGTGGACGCAGAAGTAAAGAAGCTCCTCGAACTGAAAGCAGCGTACCAGTCGGAGACGGGCACAGCATTCGCGCCACCGGTACAGCCGCGCGACCCCAAGCCTAAGGAGAAGAAGGACAAGCCTAAAGAGGCCAAGAAAGAGGCAAAAGCTAAGGAACAGGTGAGGAATTTGTTTCATCTTTATTGCTTCTTGATGCTTTTAATAAAAAATGTGTTTATGAAGGAAAACTACAGTGCGGCCGACGAGAGAATGCGTTCTTGACATCTGTCAGTTTTGTGGGATCGTACGGTGCAATAAGTGGAGTTAGTTAGGAACGCCGAACGACTCACACGCACGCACGACCACGATGCGATGGACGCCGATACATTTTCGAAAATCCAAGATCTCACAGTTTCATGCAAACGAATACGTGTTTAGCGAATTTGGTTTTTATCAGTTACTGGAATTGATGTAACAAACGACCAGTGGTCCACTTTATCCCTGGATCGAAATAGCTGGAAGTCATGGGGCTTTTGCGCAGCAGTGGGATGATGCAGGCTGACTGTAGCTTTATCTTAATTTTGTACAGATGCCAGCACATCAATCTACCCGAAACTGTCAAATTTTCCCGATCAACATTGAACCTTACGCTTTAGGGATAAAATTGAAAATCTATTAAAGAAATTTGACAGATTGTAATAGCTTGATGTGCTGGCGTCTGTACAAGCCAATGTTTAATAAAAACTCTGGTGGTGGGTAAATTTACAAGACTGGTAATATTATCCTATGATAATTGATTCCAAGATTTAAAAAAAAACTGTTTTTGGCTGTAAGCATAAGTTTGAGCTGCTTTTTTGCGTTTCACACGCATAAAAGCAGCTCAAACTCAACTCAAAGGGCTCTTTCAATTTAGACGTTTCGTCTCGGATTGCTGCGGCGCCGCAGCGGTGCGGTTGTCGTATTGTGAACGGCTAGTCGATTTTTCCATACAATTATTGCAGTTTCCGAAAACCGTAAATTTGTAGTTACATACCTACTTTGTACGGAACCCTCGGTGCGCGAGTCAAGCTCGCACTTGACCGTTTTTTTGTTTTTGTTTTAGATATTATTCCGCTGATGTTCGTCAGTATTCACCAAACGTTTACTATTCGATTTAAAGATCATCAACTAATTTACGTGTCTATTGCAGTCCCCAAAACCTGCCAAAGAGGAGTCCTCGTCAGGAGTGAAGAAGGTGACGCGCCTCGGTCTGGAAGCTAGCAAGGACACTGATCTACCGGAATGGTACTCGCAAGTCATCACCAAATGTAAGTAATACAATTTATACTCTTTTTTTTTTCGTTTTCACATATTGGTGCCGATTCTGTTGTTCACAAACTAAACTAAATTTAAGTCCAGTGAATATTTTTCTTTCTATTTCATTAGGAAAAGGATAGAAGATAAATTTTAGTTTAGTCCTGTCAAATTAGGGTCAGGGCACATTGATCGAAGGCGTTCGACGGTTTGTCCATACACAAAGAGAGCAAAGTATGGAACGACGTACGCATCCTTTCGCATCGACGCGACGAACGCTCTCCGGCGGCGGACTGACATAAAACGCCGATCGTTCGTAGGCGCCTCCTTAAACGGTGGATCGGCATGATGTGTACTAGAGTGCTCCTTTTCAATCTTCATAACCCTTAATCAGCGCCTGACGTAAATTGACGTAATTTCAGTAGGCAAGTTTTTAATCACGTCTAAACTTGTACGTAGTAGTGTCAGGCGCTGATTAATTTGACAGGATTCAACTAAAATTATTTATCTTCTGTCCTTTTCATATTGAAATAGAAAGAAAAAGATACACTGAACTTAAGACTGTGCCGACCGCACAGTGGCGCCCTCATCGTTTGTTTGGTTATTTCATACAATTTAGAATGAAAATGCAGAAAATAAGCACGTTAAGTTGAGCTTCACAAGATAATACGTTAATATTATTAGAAGCAGTAGTTTTATGTTGTTTAGTTTTATTGTAATCCTTAAAACGGAATATAGTGGCCACTGTTATCCGTTTTAAGGATTATAATAAAACTAACAATATAAAACTATTTTCTGCATTTTTATTCTAAATTGTATGAAATAACCAAACAAACGATGAGGGCGCCACTGTACGGTCGGCACAGTCTTAAAAGTTTAGTTTGTGAACAAGCTAATCGCCACCAATATCAATAATCAGCGAAAATACAACTAACAAGTCGTTTTACAGAAAAAATTAAGATTCTTGCTGATCCAAAGTGATACAATTTTCATTATTGCTATATCGCAGAAAAGAATAGATACAACTTGCGCTAACGCAAACGACAGATCTTAGACCCGTCGACATTTTTGTCGATGACCAATTAAATAATAAAATCATTATCAATGCCTTAATTTCACGACTACAGCGGAGATGATAGACTACTATGACATCTCCGGGTGCTACATCCTGCGCCCGTGGTCGTACAGCATCTGGGAGCGCATCCGCAACTTCCTCAACCCCGAGTTCCGCAAGCTGGGCGTCAAGGACGGATACTTCCCTATATTTGTGTCCAAGGTATGTTTAATACTAACAAACTACTACTATTTATTTACTAACAAAGTTGTTACATATATTACTAGCGACCCGCCCCGGCTTCGCACGGGTGCAATACTGATACTAAGTACAGGTATTTCAAGAATGCCAGCACGCGCCGCCGCGGCCGGTACCGCAGCAACCGCTATGTCCCTGCATTTTAAATCTGTAATATCTTCGAAAATATACATTTAAATTACATGCTCTAAATATGGCTATATTTATCTATATTAAATGCACAATGTATTTAAGGTACCTAATTGGATAAGGATTAATGCTGTATTGCTTAAAATCGCTTCGTAAATAAGCCATTATTTCTCGTAAAAAGTAAAGGATAAAAAATGATTATTGTGGGTTATCCATAAGAGATAGACATATACCATCGCGGACTTTTTTGTAGACCTTTTTAAGGTGTACAATACTGTAGTACATTATTTTGACCTATCTCGTAGGGTTCAGCCAGCGTTTGAAAAGTAAGCGCAAAAAAATGCGTTTATTTACAACATCACATGCATGCATGTATTATATATAAACCTTCCTCTTGAATCACTCTATCTATTAAAAAAAACCGCATCAAAATCCTTTGCGTAGTTTTAAAGATCTAAGCGTTCAAAGGGACAGAGAAAGCGACTTTGTTTTATACTATGTAGTGATTATGTATACTTAGGTTAAGGTATGTAAGTATCTATGTGTCCTGGTTACCTGATAATAAATGGTTTATTATCTATTTATTTATTATAGTTCATCAATATTTGGGACTTCATGAAATGATTATATGTCTTACAAACAAATACGTTATGAAAAGCACACTTTTATGTTAGGTTTGAAAGTCTTGATCTTTGTAAGAAACAATGATTTGAATTATTATTATAAAGTATCTATTTACGCGTTTATTTTCACAAAATCAATATCTCAGTAGTATAGAACAATGAAATCTTTACATGATTTTATTTTAGTAGCATTCAAATCTTTCTAATATATAAAATTCTCGTGTCGCGATGTTTGTTACCAAACTCCTCCGAAACGGCTGGACCGATTTGTATGAAATTTTGTGTGCATATCGGGTAGGTCTGAGAATCGGCCAACATCTATTTTTCATATCCCTATTTTTTTGCAAAACGACGTTTGCGGGGTCATCTAGTAATATTATAAAAGTGAAAGTTTCTGAAGATGTTTGGATGTTTGTTACTCAATCACACGTAAACCGTTAAACGGATTTGGATGAAATTCGGCACACAGATAGTTTATAACCAGGATTAAGACATAGGATACTTTTTATCCCGACACTCCCACGGGATCGAAACTAACGCGGGTGAAACTGCGGGTCGCTGCTAGTTACAATTAAATGTGTCCGTAGTTAAAAAGAACTTCAATCATATTCAGTGGAGGACTATAATATATGATTGAAATTCTTCGAGACCGTATTTGCCATGGCTACAAATCTCAACGAAGACCAGCCTTTTCAGCGCAGGAGATATTATAGTGCACAAGTTGTATGCAGACACAGGTGCACTCTCACTTCCCTCACTCTCATAGTCCGATGGGACGGCACTTAAATTATAAATTGTGTTCTTCCACAGGCCGCATTAGAACGCGAAAAGGACCACATTGCCGATTTCGCCCCCGAAGTAGCGTGGGTGACCCACTCGGGCTCATCGGAGTTAGCCGAACACATCGCCATCAGACCGACTTCAGAAACAGTCATGTACCCAGCCTACGCCAAGTGGATACAGAGCCACAGGGATCTACCCTACAAACTAAACCAGTGGAACAACGTCGTGGTACGTATTTGTTTTTCTGTTTGGCCTTAGCCACAGATATAGATACACCTTGATAACGCAAGAGCAACTACTTCGCGTGCCAAAAATCGCACCAAGTTACGTTCAAAAATCGTAAGGCGCCAGTTTCGCGCTCAGTCCTGTGTACTGCTGGCTGGGTGAGCGTGAGTGAGAAAGAGCGCTTGTGACGTCATAGTAGGTAGTCAAAAAATGGCACTTGGTTTTCATACAGATCGTGATACTTGCGTTATCTAGATCTATCTGAGAAGTCCCTTGTAACAGGGGGCGAGCCTTTTGCTATCAATCGGGCACAGATCCGGTCTTCGGGCTGCTACAGTGAAATTTTTGAAAGAAATGAGTTTAAATATATTTAAAAAAGTTTTTATTTATAATACAGAGATGGGAGTTCAAGCAGCCGCAGCCATTCCTGCGCACGCGCGAATTCCTGTGGCAGGAGGGCCACACGGCCTTCAGGCTGCAGGAGGAAGCAACCGAAGAGGTGCTGCAGATCTTAGGTAAATACACAATCTATACAGGGTTATTTGAAAAACACCAGTAACCTCTTAAGAGGTCATTGTACTCATCATTATGAACAACTTTTACTATGGGACCAAACCTGAAATCGCGAAAATAAATCAGCTGTTCCCTACATTTTGACAAGATAGACGAAGATAAATGTAGGGAACAGCTGATTTTTATTTCGCGATTTCAGGTTTGGTCCCATAGTAAAAGTTGTTCATAATGATGAGTACAATGACCTCTTAAGAGGTTACTGGTGTTTTTCAAATAACCATGTATATCCACATAAATATCAATTGATTATTATATCGTGCTTTATATCAATTGATATGATTAAAACAGCTCTAGTACAGAATCAAGGCGTATTATACTTTCGTCGTTATGTCCCATTGGTAGATGGGGATATATTGACACAATAAGTTAAAAAAAAATATAACCCTGTCCTTGATGTCGCGCCGTCGCGTCGGGTAAAAAAAACTTGCCTAAATATTATTGATGGCAAATGATTTTCCAGTTTGCAAATCTTTACTGATTGTCCAATTGTGAGGCACTGGAATACCGTCCACAGTTCTGGAGGTGTCTTCTATAATATTAAATAGCTTAAATTTGTACGGAAATATCCTACTAATATTATAAATGCGAAAGTTTGTATGTATGGATGTATGGATGTTTGTTACTCTTTCACGCGAAAACTACTGAACGGATTTTGATGAAACTTTACAGTAATATAGCTTATACATCAGAATAACACATAGGATACTTTTTATCCCGATATTCCCACGGGATCAAAACTTACGCGGGTGAAACCGCGGGGCGCAGCTAGTTCATAATAAACATAGTTATAAGTATTATTTTACTAACAATGTATGGAATGTAAATGTTATTCTGAAATAAAATGAAATAATAATAATTTACTAATATTATACAGAGGTAAAATTTGTGAATTGTAGTAATTTTGTATTGGTTATTAATTTATATATATTATGTCTGTGTCAGATCTGTATGCCCGCGTATACGAAGAGTTATTGGCCATCCCGGTGGTCAGGGGCCGCAAGACGGAGAAGGAGAAATTCGCGGGAGGATACTACACCACCACCGTGGAGGCCTACGTGCCGGCTAGTGGCAGGGCTATACAGGTACATAATATGTCAATAATAAGGACTAATATTTAAATGCTACCTGTAACCAGGGAATTGAAACGTTACTCAAAATAACGTTACGCGTAGTTCCGGTACCGATAATTTGTAACGTTCCACCAAGAACGTAACGAAATTAATTCCTTGATTATAACGATACTGACAAACGGAAAGAAATCCTAAACTGTTCAGTAACGATATTATCAATATATCGTTATTAGTATAACGCTATAATAACGTTATTCATTTCGATACTAAACCTTGCCACTTTTGCCAGTTTTATGACAGGAAAGATGACGAAAAAGACGAAAATGTATGAAGAATAACGTTATAAATGAATCTGTAACGTTATACCAGTAACGTAATTACAAGCACCTAGCTTCTGACGTTTCATAAGTGCCCTTGTAGGCTTATGTGAAATAAAAATATTTTGATTTGATTTGATTTGACAAGCGGATAAGCTTAATGTTACTGACACCAATAACGTTACTTATAATATTGTTCTACGATAACGATATTCTATAACGTTATATTGGTAACGTTATTGATATTTTTAGGTTCTAGTACTTATCGTTACAAATTTTGGAACGTTATACGTTAACTTTATTGGTTACGGAACGAAATTCATTTCGTTTTCAAGTCCCTGTCTGTAACCCTGTTCAGGTTACAGGTTAAATTCTTACGCAATCTCGTAAAATTGTAAAAATATGCAAAAGATTAAAGAGATTTACAATATTTAACGTTTATAATGCTGGTTCTCAGGGAGCAACCAGTCACCACCTGGGCCAGAACTTCTCCAAGATGTTCGAGATCGTGTACGACGACCCCGACACGCAGGAGAAGAACTACGTGTTCCAGAACTCGTGGGGCATCACCACCAGGACCATCGGTACGTTAGCCATTTTAAAGTTATAGCACATTTAACCGGTTGAATGCCGTAATTACAGAAACAATAAATTAATAAGCCATTGAGTCTCGCGTGGATCCACGTTCCGGCCATATAAATAAAGGAGAAAAAATAAGATTTCATTTGGCACCCAAAAATTTAAGTGAAAAAAAGGATTTTAAGGTAGTGTTCCTTGTAACGAGGAACATCTACATTCATATTCCCATATAATTTCGCCTATTGTTCTTTAAGATAATCATTTTCACACTATAACAGTTTGTAAAAATGATAACATTACTTGTTCGGCTTAAATTTACCTCAAGCAAAAAAAATGTTTTACGAAAACATTTTCGATGATTTGTGTAACATATTTTTAAATAATCCCCACTCTACAGGTGTCATGGTTCTCGTCCACGGCGACGACAAAGGCCTGGTCCTTCCTCCCCGCGTGGCCGACGTGCAAGCCATCGTGGTGCCCTGCGGAATCACCGCCTCCAGCTCTGCGGAGGAAAGGGCCAAACTCATGGACTCTTGCAAGGAGCTCGTGGACGACCTTGTCGCAGCGGGACTGAGGGCCGAAGGAGATTACAGGGATAACTACTCACCTGGATGGAAGTTTAATCATTGGGAGCTTAAGGTATTAGGGCAATGGCGCCGATTCTGTTGTTCACAAACTAAACTAAATTTAAGTTCAGTGCATCTTTCTATTTGATTATGAAAAGGACAGAAGATAAATATTAGTTTAGTCCTGTCAAATTAGCGCCTGACGTAAATTGACGTATTTTTATTAGCCAATTTTTTTATCACGTCTAAACTTGTCTATGGATTATCTAATTTGACAGGACTAAACTAATATTTATCTTCTATCCTTTTCTTAATGAAATAGAAAGAAAAAGATGCATTGAACTTAAATTTAGTTTAGTTTGTGAACAACAGAATCGGGGTCAATGTGTACTTTACTTTGTTCTTTTCTCTTTTCAACAATATAATAAACAAGGAGAAAACAAAAAAAAAATCTAGAAAGTGTGCGCACTTCGCGGCTGTTGTTTAATGTTTTTTTTTTTACTGCTTATGACATTACTGTGACATACGCGTGTCTTTGTCGCGGCGCTTCTGCACGCTGTATCTTAGTGCAGCGTCAACATGTATGATTTTTGACCTGTCAAGTCTCCCAAAATCAAACTGACTGTAATCGGTATTAAGATTTGTATTACGCAATATCTTTCAAAATAATTCAATTGTTATACTTTAATATTATTTCTTAATAAGTTCAATGGAGGTTTCTGAAAGAAAGGCTAGTTGTCAAACTCATGTTTACTTTGATACAAAAATGCATTTGAAACAAAACCACTGTTTTTGTTTCAAATAAAATGTATTTTCTTTCTCTTCTTCTCTTAGGGTGTCCCAATCCGCGTAGAACTGGGTCCTAAAGACATGGCTCGCGGCGAAGTAGTGGCGGTGCGTCGTCTGACGGGCGAGAAACTCACGCTCAAGCGCACTGAGGCGGGCAAAAAACTGGTGGACCTGCTGGAGAAGACGCACCAAGAGATGTTTGACAAGTAAGTAGAAAATAATGAGATTTTTATGACTATTTTTTATCAGTAATGTTAATTCTATTTTCAAGTTATTTATACTTGTATAAGACAGAAATGGTTTCCATGATTGTTACAATCATAGAATTCAGAGGGACATTTCTCGTAATTTTAAGAATGTTCACAGTCTGATCTGTCTCAACTTGTCAAAAATACCTCTAATTTCCCTACATTTTTGACATTTGTTTGGCGTCATAAAGAGGTTGCGACTAGATTTTTAAATTTAAACGTTTTAAATTACAAGAATTCGCCTTCAAATCTCTCCCAGTTTGTATTTCCAGAAGTATACTTTTGCGCTTTTTCAGTGGAAAAATAGAATTCAGTTACCTACCAATATTTTGTTTACGTGTGTTTATTACGCCCATTAGCTATTCCACACAGCATTCTAAAAGTTCAGGGTTCACATATTCGATAATTTCGTTGATGATAAATCCATAACTTTTATTTAGGGCGACTAAGGAGCGTGACGCGAGACTATCAATGGTGACGAAATGGGATGACTTCACGAATGCTCTGGAGCGCAAGCACATCTTACTGGCTCCGTTCTGTGAAGAGATCCCTTGCGAAGACAATATCAAGAACGACAGCGCTAGGCAAGTTACTTCTTTGCTTTTGTAGTTTTAATTTAATGATTTTGTATCCTACTGCTGGGGCCTTTCCTTCCAAATCTCTGTATTTGTGAGATCCCTAGTCATTTTGGCCCCGCAAAACATGATTGGATCATCACACCACCTTCGCCGCATACCTAATAAGACTAGCATTGATGATAGTATTATGTTTTCAGTAACAGAAAGGCTGTAAGTTACGCTTGCCTAGCTTAGCAGAGTCCGATATACAGCAAGTCACCTATCTGTGACATCATCAGACCATGTATTTGTACGCACGGCTACACATCAAGCTATAGTGGCCTGCGCAGACGACGGATTTTTGTCCGCTAAAATAGATCACTTACAACTGTATCGAGTAACGCAAACGAGGGATTAAAAGTACCGCGTAGGTATATAATCGAGGACATGCGGGGAGCGGACCGGACAAAAGTACGGGGGAGTCCGCGAAAAAAATAGAACTCGTGTGACTAGGTGAAGCAACGCACATGGCGGACTTTAATCCGCGTTGTGCGCTCGAGAGTGATGTACGTATTCCCGGAACAAATGATCGCACACCGTGTGCGTTGAGTCCGCGGCGGACTATTTATTCGCGGAGCGTACTTTTTCTCCGCCGCGGAGAAAAGTCCGTCGTCTGCGCAGGCCATAAAGCTGACTTCTGATTGTACGAAAAACCTATTCAATGCGAGGTCAGCTAAAACTGGAAATGTATAGCTTGATGTGTAGCCGTGTGTACAGTAGTGTCTAGTAATCATTACCGCGATTAGGTACTCTACAGGAAAACATGCGACAAATCGAAATGGGAGATTATACTCATCATTATGACCAAGTTTTACTAAGGGGCCAAAGCGGCAAAAAAAATCAGCTGTTCCCTACATTTGGACGGGATATGCGAACATAAATGTAGGGAACAGCTGATTTTTTTTTCGCGATTGCCTCTTTGGTCCCTAAGTAAAAGTTGTTCATAATGATGAGTACAATCTCCCATTTCGGTTTGTCTGTATACAAATGCATTAAGAAGCCTCCTCGTGTAGCGCAGTTTGTCCCGCCAGTTACTCAACTGACCTAGCCCGCTCGGCGCATCCTGGACAGTCACACCCAACATCTTATTTGACTGGCCAATTCTTCCCTTGCGGTGGTAGGGCTAACGTCCCACCGGAGTCCGGCGTCAAGCAGCCTTTTGTGTTTTGTCGATGCGTGGGAGTTCCTGTGCCTTAGGCATCTTCTGGGCACGCTCGTTCCATCATAGGCCTCATCTATCGCTTTCCATCAGGTGTGATCAAGGTCAAGAGCGGACCCATTCAGCAATAAAAAAAAATAAAAAAGTATAGAGTTGGTTAAGATTGCTACTTGTAATAATATAACCATGAATTGATTGGTAGTTGCAGTTGTTAACTTAGGCAACCAATCACAACACACTGCTTTATAACCCCTTGGTTTCTATAAGTATGATCTATTTATTACTGATATTAGACAAACACATGTAGTGATCAGAGACTTGGTCAGGACCAGGGGTTATAAAGCAGTATTTCTTTATAATTTCATTGTGGAATTGCAGAATTACATTTTTTCTTTGATCTTGTGACCAACAAAATTAGTCTTAAATATGATAATTTTCCACAGGGAGGATGACCCAGCATCTGAAGTGAAAGGCCCAGCAGCGGGAGCCAAGTCCCTGTGTATACCATTCAAGCAGCCGCGTGAACTCACTGCCAGCGACAAGTGCATCCACCCCGCTTGTAACAACAAACCTAAATCAATCACCATGTTTGGAAGAAGTTACTAATAAGTTTCAATTAAAACAAGCAACTTTTATACAAAATATATAATTTATTGTTTATTTTGTTGTTTCATTAAATTATTTTCTGTTATTTAAGAATTTGCTTGAACGCTAACATTATTATGTTTTCACTGTTAAAGTCATGAAAGCTTTTGGTTATACAACATGATTTTTTAGATTAGTGGATAGGTTCACGAAAAAGTGCACATTGGCCCCGATTCTGTTGTTTACAAACTAAATTAAATTTAAGTTCAGTGCATCTTTTTCTTTCTATTTCACTATGAAAAGGACAGAAGATAAATATTAGTTTAGTCCTGTCAAATTAGATAATCCGTAGACAAGTTTAGACGTGATTAAAAAATTGGCTACTAAAAATACGTCAATTTACGTCAGGCAATGACTAATTTGACAGGACTAAACTAATATATATCTTCTGTCCTTTTCATAATGAAATAAAAAGAAAAAGATGCACTGAACTTAAATTTAGTTTAGTTTGTGAACAACAGAATTGGGGCCATTATATGAGTATTGGGTCACAAGCAATAATTGGTTGGTTGCCACCGCTGCATGTCTCTCCTTTCATCAATGATCACCACCCAAATCGTTTGAGTCCAATATCTTCTGGACGTTACTTTCCAACACCTGAATTCTTCTTTTCTTAGCATTCAGCAATTGTATAAACTTTCCATAAAGACTCGCTTCTAATTCGGTTTTAATATCCACAAACTTTTCTAACTCTGTTTTGCATTTTTTTAGTTCTGTAGTAATGGTGTCATTTTTTCCATTCAGAGTTTCAATTAAGGTTCTCAGTTCTCTATTCTGTTCCAATAAAAGATCTAGTATTAAGTCTTTTGATTCCACACTCACGTCGAGATTTACAAGTACAGAACCGTGAACTAGAACAATGGACCCATCCTCGAATTTCTTTTTCCAAATAAAAGTAGCCAATTCGCTATTCTCTCTATTTATTACGAAATCGTATGTAACGTCGTGGGGAGCAGATTCCTTCAGGTATCTCTTAACATGACTTATATACTGGTTTTCGGTCTCTTCACAACGATCGCAATATTTTTTTACAGATTCATTAGTAAACTTTCCTGACCAAGTAACGTCGCCGTCAAATATCTTTATGTGAAATAAATCATCTTCGTCCAGTTTCCAAATAAATTTTACATAGAGAGTTTTACCTCTAATATTGAATTTAGTAAAGGAGGTAGCTTTTAAAAGATCAGGATCCATTTTGATAAAAAAAATATGAACACACGTATTTGAAACTGGGTGGGTTAATGTTCCAATTCCAATTTTATATTGATGGTTCCATCAGGGTTAATGTTATTGCAGTGCTTGCCAAAGGTGCTTGGCTGCTTGCTTTGATTGCCGATTATATTTATTTTTATTTACACTTTTTGACATATGACATTCTGTTGCAGTGACTTGTGACCATGTGACATACATATACTCCACAGAACATAAATACCATAAAGGGTGACTTACTGCCAAGAAGTATAAAGATAAAAGTGGAGCCCACAGTCGGTTTCAGTTAGGTTCTAAATACCTAACTAAAACCGACTGTGGGCTCTTTCTATATACGCACTTAAGAATGAGACAGTGATATATGTTTTATTTGTCTTATGTATAGATTCAGAAAGAGAGCGACAGCCCACAGTCGGTTTCACTTAGTTGTTCAGAGTGTTGGCTCCACTTTTATCTATATACTTCTTGGTCCTTGCCACGACTTGACTCACAATCACAGAGTACAATAGTACTCATTGACGGACAAGATGACAGTATCTGTCATTTTTGGCACTTATGTCCATGGAATTAGTATGTATTTTAAAGCTTCAGTTCTATAAAATAATAACCAACAAAGGAGTGGAGTGGAGGGAGGCCTTTGCCCAGAAGTGCAACAGTATAGGCTAGTAAAAAAAATTAATTAAAAAAGAACAAACAAGGCTCCTGACCTGGGCAGCGGGATTGTCCGAAAGGGTTACCGCTACCCCGGAACACAAAGGGCTAACACGGGTGGGTTTTAGTCAGTAAGAGTCTGACATTCCCTTCTGCTCCACCCAGAGTGGGAGGGGTCATTGGATGATTTCCCATCCACAAAAAAAAAAGGCTCCTGACATAATTTCATTAAGAGCAATCAAATAAAGATCCGCGGTGCGTCGGCCCTAGTTCTGTCTCTTTTCTGTCTAGAAAGCTAGGGATGGCAAAAATAACATTCTTACTAACTTAATTTTTGCAGTTGCTTTTCTTAACTTGTTTATATCCACTTTTTTTAACCTCTGGACCCGCATGGTGGATTACGACCCCCTCTCTGAGAGGGGGAGTGGGAGGCCTGTGCCCCATTAGTGGGAACATTAGGTATAGGCTGACTACGCTAAGTAATAAGTCCAGTATACTATAGGCACATTTCTGCTTAACCCTTCGGGGAATACAGGCTTGATGTATGTTGTGTTTAAGTATAAGTCTGCCTCGTTGGTCTGGTCGTAAGCGCTACTGTTAAGCATGTGATCCTGGGTTGGATTCCCAGGTCGGGAAGTGTTATTGGGTTTTTTCATCAGGAATTTCTTAGTAGCAGTCAGGTTGTAGGCAACAGGGTCGCCCCATATTACATAAGAATTTACCTAGGTACTTAGAAGCTCAGCGATGAAATTAAGCTGTAATTTATTGTGCAAGAGTGCAAGACGTTCCGCTCTTAATTCTGGAAAGAAAAAAAAAATAAAGTAAGAGAAATTTATTCGGCACACAAGCACAGTTGGTAAAACACATTACGAGTTGACTTGCTAAAAACATAACCCCGTCTTTGCAGTCGCTCAGCCGGGTAAAAATTGTTTCAGTGAAGGTTACCACTTCGTTGAAAAGTCCTGACAAAAAGCTGGCCGTTTGCAAAGAAGTCGGGACATTTGCAGAGAAGTCGGAAAATTTTACTTTGGATATTTTTATTTTATGTAGGTAGGTACCTTCTTTAGACAAAAAGTCCGGACAAGTTCGGAGAGGTGGTCAAAAAGCCGGACATATCCGGACGGATGGTAACCCTAGTTTCTGAGCAAGTAATTAAAGACACATAAACGAGAGCCAGTGGTAACGACCGCGATTTACGAGTTCTAGGCCGTGGGTTCGAACCCAAAAAGGCACTTTATTATGACTGTGTAAATAATTTCATCAGCATTGCTCCACCTCCGATTTTGTATCACTGTCGAAATCAGTGATCTTTATTCTCATTCTAATATGGTTGCAGCCACTGAAAAGTCTGTCAAAATCATTATGATCTTCACCACAGATTACATGCACCTAGGTAATGCAAGAGCAACTACTTTGCGTGCCATAAATCGCACCAGTTACTTACAAAAATCGTAAGCTGCCACTTCCGCGCTTCTTGAGTACTGGCTGGGTGAGCGTGAGTGAGAAAGTGCTTGTGACGTCATAGTAGGTAGTCAAAAAAATTACACGCTTGGTTTTCGTGCAGATCGTGATACTTGGGTTATCTAGGTCTATCTTTATCTGATCTTTACCTACTCTAGTTAGACTATAGTTCCTGCTGCCATAGGTAAAAAATAACTGAACGGACTTTAGTTTCATAATGTCAAAACATGTCAATTCGGTTTATTCCCAGTCGTCCCCACCCCGTCGTCCCCACTGGGCACGAGTGGGAAAAATAGTTTCGTTCCTCCCCAGTGATGACGATTGGAACTTTTTATTTCCCACTCGTTCCGCTATAGACCGACAGTCAAAATACAATAATGGGGATTTGAAGAAGAGATTTCACACGGATTGTTAAAATGTGCCCAGTGAGGACGATGGGGTGGGGACGACCGGGAATAAACCGTCAATTCAGGTCAGCACTATTACTACAAGACTATAGTAGACTTGGAGTACAAGGCTGACACGCTCTTCCCTTGGTTCCCCTGTTCGACTCGGAACAACTGATCGGCCTTGGAATGGTCACCTTCGGGAAACACACCGTCAACAGAGGCGATACAGACTGGTTCGAAAAACCACCGAGGCTTGCTGTCAAGGTAACTTCTATCTTTATACAATGTGTTTCTTTTTATATCCCATAACTATAGGGTTACTAGCTGCGCCCCGCGGTTTCACCCGCGTAAGTTTTGATCCCGATGTATAAACTATATTACTGTAAAGTTTCATCAAAATCCGTTCAGTAGTTTTTGCGTGAAAGAGTAACAAACATCCATCCATCCATCCTCACAAACTTTCGCATTTATAATATTAGTAGGAGTAGGATATTGTAGCCACCCTTACTAATAAACGTATTATATCAGACTAGCGGCCCGTCCCGGCTTCGCACGGGTGGACATTTATTTTTTAAACATTTTTTTTCTTGCAATTAAAAAGCCTATACCTATTAATCAGTGATAATGTAGCATTCAAATGGTAAAAGAATTTTTAAAATCGGTCCAGTACTTTTTGAGCCAATCCGTTACAAACATACATACAAATCTTTCCTCTTTATAATATTATATTATACAGGGTGCAATTGAAATCATGGGCATTATTTTAACCTAAGGTACTACTTATGATACTAATTGCATTAGGGCTACTATTACGCAAATCAAAAATATTATTAATGCAAGTATGGAAAACCTTAAAATGTAGTAAGTCATACAAAGTATCAAATTAGTTGCGCTTCTCGATAGCAAATGCGTAGGTACACTACGCCGTACGCGCGTCATTGGGCGTGAATTCTTTGACCCCGCCCGACTCACGTGACATTCGTAAGTTGCCAATGAATTGATTCATAATAAATTCCAATTTTCCCTTCGTACTTTGCCGGCTTAGGACGGTCAAAACTACGTCAACTAACATACATTAAAAAAAAACATTTACGTACCTAGCTTGTGGATTGTTTTGAAAAAACCTTATTTGTCGGTAAAGTGACAGAGGGTAAACGGGTGCTCTTCCACGAGCTTGTGCATGTGCTGGCACGTGAAAAGACGAAAAATCCAACAGGTTCTGAGTGGTTCTGGTGGAATGAGACCCCGTGAAGGAATAGGGTCGTTCGGGTAGCGCCGATGGAACATTTCACGAGTTCATACTAAATTTCTTGTGCGATCGTAAATTACAACCATTTGTGGGTATTGTTGGTTGGTGTACCTAGCCTGCACATTACGCGGTCGAGGCATCGTGTACACAAACACAACTACTACACTAACACTTAATACACTGCAATCCAAGCACCGTATGACGCGAGCGGCGAGTACGGCGATTACGTCACGGGATCAATAAATCAATTACGCGTCAATGCACCTGCGCAGTCGTTATGACACTGGTTCCGGGTTCGTGACTTCGTGTTGCGGCGGGAAGCATACCCCGCGCGTGGGTGATATTCGTATTTTTGCGAGTGAGGGAGTGGGACGGAGAGAGTTCAGGGAATCCCGCCGGACGGAATGTCTTGTAGCCCATTGTTATTATTACTTGTAAGGAAAAACCCGCGCGCGCGCAGGTGATGTTTGTTTACATTTCGCTTTGCGCTGTACTGCGCTTTAAGATTTTGATATTTCAACAATTATTGGCGTTAACGAAGTATTTTGTTTTAATTACTTTAAGTGTTTATTTGCAATAATAAGCCTTGTGCAATTTGACTTACTACATTTTTAAGGTTTTCCTTACTTGCATTAATAATATTTTTGATTTGCGTATTAATAGCCCTAATGCAATCAGTATCGTGAGTAGTGCCTTAGGTTAAAATAATGCCCATGACTTCGATTCCACCCTGTATAGTGTGAAATGGTGGAAGTGGAAGCAGCTTTAGGTTTCACTTTATTATTCTTTGTGCCGAGACAATATCAAACCAAAATTATTGTTTTACTTACACTTTTCTTAGGGAATTCCTTTCCTCTAATATCCTTGGGAAGACAATGTATTTATTTCTCATCTGGGGAGAATTTAATTATTTCTCGTAAAAAGTAAAGGAAAAAAAAATGGTTTATGTGGGTTATCCCTAAGAGATAGACATATACCATCGGACTTTTTTGTAGACCTTTTTAAAGTGTACAATACTGTAGTACATTATTTTGAATCACATAGGGTTCAGCCAGCGTTTGCAATGTAAGCGCAAAAAAAGGGTTTACTTACGACATCACATTAGAAACCTCTAAAATTATCAGTGTTCCTCTACTATATTATACATGTATTATACAAATAAACCTTCCTCTTGAATCACTTTATCTATTAAAAAAACCGCATCAAAATCCGTTGCGTAGGTAGTTTTAAAGATATAAGCATACATAGGGATATAGGGACAGAGAAAGCGACTTTGTTTTACACTATGTAGTGATAGTATAGTATAAAGTATATATGAACAGTTACAGATAGTACAATCCACGAAGACAGGCCCCAGTCTTTTTCCTAATGCTTACAGCACAAGTGAGCAACATTCCGCTAGTGTTTTAGTCTTGTTGATACACAGTAATTATTATTAGTGGCTAATTATAATAGTGTGTATCGAAAAAACTAAAACACTAGCGGAATTGACTAGCGATAACCGCTAACGATTAGAAAGAAGAGTGGGGCGCGTCTTCGTGGATTCCACTACGAGGGGCGGCTGAAAAGTTTTGAGCCTAAGGTATAAAAAATGGTGATAGAAATGTATCAAAATTTTATTTTTCAATGTGTAGCGGTATCTACAACGACGCCACATGCGAACAACGCATCATACTGACGTCACAAAATCCTGCATTTCGCAAGCAGAGTTTACCGCGCAACTAGCATATATACAACGGCCCGACATGAATCATTAGGCAGTTGCCCGCCAGACATAACACCCGTCTGGTCGGAGGATCCTCCCTTTTCTATGGAGGTTGAGTGAACTTTACACCCTGTTCCTCATACCCCCAAAAATGTAATCGAATAGTAAGTAAGTAATAAAATTGTATGAAATAACCAAACAAACGATGAGGGCGCCACTGTGCGGTCGGCAGAGTCTTATGTAAATAATTAAGACGTTTTCATTTTTCAAAACTATCCTTTAAGGGTGTGGAGGGGGTGTTGAAGATCGTAGGGAATATTACAAAATCCGCGCGGATGAAGACGCGGGCGAAGTGCTTGTAAATTATAGTAGAACTAGCGGCCCGTCCCGGCTTCGCATGGGTGGACATTTATTTTTAAAATTTTTTTTTCTTGCAATTAAAAAGCCTATATTAATCAGTGATAACGTAGCATTCAAATGGTGAAAGAATTTTTAAAATCGGTCCAGTACTTTTTGAGCCAATTCGTTACAAACATACATACAAATCTTTCCTCTATAAAATATTATTATAGATAGATAAAAAAAAGTGAATAAATTGACTTAAAAAATTAAAAACCAGCTAAATGATTTTAGTATTGAATGACCACAAGGTAAGTACTAAATAGATTATAATACATATTTGTGCAATTAAACCGCCATTGTGCCCAAAAGTGGAAAACTGAACACCAATCCTTTCAGCGAAGTTGGGGGACCTGTAAAGAACCTGCTCCAAGAATCCGTCCCCCGACTGCAACGAAAACCGTTTAAAAGTTATGGTGGAATAAAGAAACTCACAAACATATAATCATGAACCCTGAAAACATAACACTCCTTTGTTTGGGCAGTTGTGTAAAAAAAGTATGGAAGAATTTGATAAATTATTGGTTTGTGTTTCGTAATAGTGGTTATAAACTACCTACAGGCTAGCGTGGGCATCGACGCGCAAACTGAATTCACATGATTCTAGACCCCATAGAGTAGAAATATTAGCCGGTTATAAAAAAAAATTCTGATATTTCATAGAAAAGTGAAATACGGTTCAAATCGGCGGGGTTCAGAAATCTGTATAGACGCCAGCACATCAAGCTACCCGAAACTGTAAAAATTTCCCAATCAACTTTGAACCTTATATTTTAGCGATAAAGTTGAAAATCTATTAAAGTTTGACAGATTGTAGTAGCTTGATGTGCTGGTACATTACTGAAATTCATGTTAACAGGTTTCGCGTCGATGTCCCTGGCACGCTGTATGACGCTTGCAACGTTTACTTAGTCAATATTGTTGGTTAAATACATGCTATAAATATGTCCTTGTAGCAACACAAATAAAATAAGAAAAGAAATCATAAAAAATAAATATTTATATCAAGTGCCGGTGGGTGCTTTATGCGAACGTCTCTTGACTTTCTGTTGTCTGCGCTTGAGATGGCGTTGTATCCGTCCGGCGCCTTCTTTCTTCAACTCTTCATACTGTTTCACCAGTGCCTCTACACGCAGTTCAGCTGCAACCATAATAAAAAGTTGAGGGTAAAACAGTTTGCCGTATATTAAAGAAACAATTAAAAATTATTATTATTAACAATTTATCTTTTGTCTCGCATGGATCCACGTTCAATACGAAGAGTTAATGGCAATAGGTTTGCCCCTATTCATCATCATCATCATCATTTCAGCCGAATGATGTCCACACCTCCACTTCAACCAGTTCTGTGCTTCTCGCATTAAACAGGTTTCTGCGGCCTTTACAAGGTTGTCAGCCCACCTTGTGGGAAGCCTTCCAACACTAAGTCTCCGGTATATGGTCGACACTCCAGAACCTTGTGGCTCCATCTGTTCTGCGAGCAATGTGCCCTGCCCACTGTCACTTAAGTTTGGCAATTCTTCTTTCTTTCTTCTTTTATTCTTTTTACCCCTATTACATGCGACTTATAAATGCCTGGAGAAATGTGGGTGTACTATAAGCATACCTCTGCTCAACCCTTCAGCTTTATAATAATATAATAGCAATATTTATTTTATACTTACATTTATTTTTAAAGTGCGGCTGTTTCCCCTCCTTAAACTCTTGCTCAATATGTTTCCTATTATTCTCATTTACTTCTTTTTCTATGTTACTCTTCTTAGTGTGTTTGTGCTGGTCGTTCAGCCGTTGAAGTAGTCTTCGCAACTTCAGTTGTCTGTCTGGGTCTGTAGTCTCTTTTAATTCTGCTCTAATAGCTTTGATGTCTTGCATACGTATATCTGACAGAAAATTATAGTCATTGGAGAATTGTTTCTTGTCAAACTCACCGCAAAGTGGATCAAATCTGCAAATACAATGTTTGTTATTAAATATTATAAGAGTTTATAGATTTGTTCCTGGTTAATGTGCATAGGCTTGCTTATTACAGGGGACATAAATAACCGGCAAAATTTGGGGTGTACCTGCTATAGAAACAGATTTACTTAACCCTATGGGATTACGGGTGTGATGGTAGGTAAGTCATGAATTAGAGTAAAAAATGTGTAGTTTGGTTGGTCTTTCTAATCTTTTAACTGGTTGAATGCTGTTATTACAGAAACAATTAAAAAGAAAAATTTCTTGTGTGGATTCACGTTCCATTTCATACAGATGGTTAAAACTAAAAATGTTACTTTAGTTCTTGTTACCTCGGATCACGGACTTCTTTTTTCTTGACAGTAGGGATAGCTTGCAGCATCCGAACAGGTTTCTTTGAGCTCATCTCCCGCGGTCTGTTCTTATTTTCTCTTTTGTAGATTTTCGGTGCGTCACGCTTTTTTTTACTGTCAGAGTTACCAAAAAGTGCTTCCTTATATACTTTAGCACCAATTTTCTCTTTCAATTTTTGCAATTCCTCAAACGACAATGTTGATAACTGTGATCTAATTTCAGTCTGAAATGATAATTTTGATTAATGTACTAAGGTAAGTATTGAAATAACAAATATTAAATATAAATAAAATACGAATATTGCATGGCTGTTATGTTGTAAATATCAACTGTTAATGATCTTTTTTTGTTGAACACAGGTTTGGATGGACAGGTACATAAGCATGTAAAATACCCCTTTGCAATGTAAATAATATTATAAGAAGGTAAGTAAACTTTCGTCATGTCATAAGCAGAGGCCAATGCTCATCAGCTGTGAGTAAAGTTGGGTTGTGGTTGATGAATTAGCTCAGATCGTATCTATTATTTTGCTCACCCTTTCTCCATCATCCTGTTCATCAACACTGGAGTTGTCATCTGCTTCGTCGCTGCTACTCATAATAGAATTCTGTAAGTTTACTTATTAAATTCGTAACACACACAATAACAATGATTTTGTAGGTTAGGATTCAATGTCAGGGTTGCCAGATGTATTTTTTTATTGTTCCCCGAAAAATATTTTTCTCCAAAATGATACAATTTTTCTTAGTTTTACCCAAAGGCAAAAAGTTTCTAGTATTAACCTTTTAACCGCCCGACTTCATAACAGTTGTCGTGCCCCCAGCGACCGGCAGAGAGATTCGTTTTTTTTTTCGAGTAACCTGTTAGAATACAGCATAATTAATAAAAAACAGAGTAAACGAGCTGTGGTATATGGTGGTAAATATATGACCCTGGCGAAATGGACACGAAAATATTTGTCGGAAAAATCCGACGTACACAGGGCTACACATCAAGCTATACATTTCCAGTTTTATTAGCTAACCTCGCACTGTATAGGTTTTTCGTACGTACAATTTATTAGAAGTCAGCTTATACCTACTGGTTAAGTATAGCTTGATGTGTAGCCGTGCGTACATAAGCGGTTAAAAGGTTAAGCAATTGTGACCATAAGGAACAGTTTTTAATTGACAAAAATAAAGTAGACTAACTGAACACAACATCGACATAATAATTATAAAAGGGCATTGCACGCTCTTTGATTGAAGCTAAATGGACATCAGTAATGTAGTAAGTAGATTTTATAATTAACCATCAAGCAATTTATTTCCAGTAATCTCTAAAAATAGTTTGCACTTCAAGCTTCTAATAACTAAAATAGCGTACCATGATGCACATCGTTTTTTTTGCTGTATATAGAGGCATACACGGCTACACATCAAGCTATACATTTGCAGTTTTAGCTGAGCTCACATTCTATAACTGCCGTAAAATGACACTTCTTACCTTAGAGCATTAAACCAACCGGAGACGCAACGAGCACTAATATCTGAAGCATAATAGACGTAAAACCAACCAAGAAATGTGGCTTTATTTAACTAAAAGAATTATACTAACTAGACATTGAATAGCTTACAATAATATGACAAAGATGGTAGCGCTGTGACAAACGTCACGTAAAGTCACTGTTACCATAAATACTACATTCAAGGAGGTTGCCCACGTTGCATATCACCTCATTCTTCCCCGGTTGAGTTTTCACTCCCTTCTCGATGTACCACAAAGTCGCTCAGGTAAGAGGGTGGCTTTCTGGTCCTGTTTGATCTCCGAGGGAGAGCTTCGGTCTGGAGTATCGGAGAAGGCGACGAGCTACGTAGATCCTGTGAATGTCGCGGCGATGATAGCGATGGGGTGATAGTTACGGGTGGAGCTGTAGTGCTATCTTCCATCTCTTCAGAAGCTGATTCAAAGCTATCATCTCCACTGTAGTCAACAGTATTTGGGAACGGTGCCAATTGACGGTTCGATACTGTTGATGTTTCCCCATTGTCACGTCGAATAAGAGAATAGTGAGGATTAGTTTCAAGGAGTTCAGCTTCTTCGAGTAGAGGGTCTGTTTTAGATTGTCGGACATTCTTCTTTACCAATATGGGGCCTGGTGTCAGCCAGGACGGCAGTGAGTCTCCATTCGGGGATCTTCTAGGGTATGTAAAAAGTTTTTCATATGGGGTGGCGTTAGTAGCTGTACATAAAAGAGAACGTACACAGTGCAATGCATCCTTCAGTACCACTTCCCAGTTTTCCACAGATAGTCCCTTTGACCGGAGACTGAGTTGGATAGTTCGCCAGAGAGTCCCGTTTAGACGTTCCACTTGACCATTACCCTGAGGGTTATAAGGTGTCGTTCTTGATGAGGCTATGTTTGCTTTTCTTAGGAATGACTTGAATTCTTCGGACATAAACGATGAGCCTCTATCACTATGAACATAGAGAGGCTGGCCAAAAGTAAGGAAGAGATCTTTCAAGCAGTTGATGACAGTGGCAGATGTCATATCTTTACATGGATATGCAAATGGAAATCTGCTGTACTCGTCAATTATCGTCAATATGTACTTGTTAGAGGTGTTAGACGGCAGTGGCCCCTTGAAGTCTATGTTGATACGTTCAAGAGGGGCCGTAGCTTTAATCAAGTGACCCTTTACTTTGAGGAACCTTGGTTTTATTTCAGCGCAGGTCGGGCACGAGGCTGTTATCTCCTTAACGTCGTTTGCTGAATAGGGCAAGTTTTTGGATCTCACCCAGTGATAAATTCTTGTCACGCCCGGGTGACAGAGTGTGTTATGGAGCTCTTTCAGCTTACTGATATTCATATAGGCACATACGCGGGATAGAGCGTCCGCAGCTGCATTTTCGGAGCCTGGTCTATAAATAATATCATATTTGAAACAAGACAACTCTAATCGCCAACGTAAGATTTTCTCGTTCTTGATTTTACTGTTATGATTCTGATTAAACATGAAGGCTACCGATTGTTGATCCGTAATTAAAAGAAAATGTTTGCCAATTAGGTAGTGTCTCCATTTCTTTAAACTTTCCACTATAGCGCAAGCTTCTTTCTCGATTGTAGATTGTTTGCATTCAGAGTTTGACAAAGTTCGCGAAAAGAATGCTACTGGTCGTCCTCGTTGAGTAAGTGTAGCTGCTAGAGCGAATTCTGAAGCGTCAGTCTCAGATGATAGCACTACAGCTCCACCCGTAACTATCACCCCATCGCTATCATCGCCGCGACATTCACAGGATCTACGTAGCTCGTCGCCTTCTCCGATACTCCAGACCGAAGCTCTCCCTCGGAGATCAAACAGGACCAGAAAGCCACCCTCTTACCTGAGCGACTTTGTGGTACATCGAGAAGGGAGTGAAAACTCAACCGGGGAAGAATGAGGTGATATGCAACGTGGGCAACCTCCTTGAATGTAGTATTTATGGTAACAGTGACTTTACGTGACGTTTGTCACAGCGCTACCATCTTTGTCATATTATTGTAAGCTATTCAATGTCTAGTTAGTATAATTCTTTTAGTTAAATAAATTGAAGCATAATAGACGTAAAACCAACCAAGAAATGTGGCTTTATTTAACTAAAAGAATTATACTAACTAGACATTGAATAGCTTACAATAATATGACAAAGATGGTAGCGCTGTGACAAACGTCACGTAAAGTCACTGTTACCATAAATACTACATTCAAGGAGGTTGCCCACGTTGCATATCACCTCAATATCTATGCGAATAAGTCTGTCACTTTCATCGCGGGGGACGAGGCAACGCACACAAATAGTGATAACACACTAATGCATTTTCGATCGCGTTGTTACTAGAGATGGGCGGGTGGGTAACAATTGGGAAGGTAAAAATTGGAAGGAAAGGTAAAAAAGGGTAAAAAAAGGTAAAAATTAAAAAATACCCTTTTTTACCTGGTATTTATTATTAATACCGGGTAAAAAAGGGTATTTTTTAATTTTTAACTTTTAAAAAAATGATTACTATCTATAAATTATTTAAATGGCTTCGTCATCAATACTACGATTTACCATGTTAATATTGAGCTTAAGCATTGAAGATAAAACATTGATTTTAAATAAAACGAAGTTAAATATCTTTTAAATCTTTAATCAACATATATTTTCAAATAAACTGTTTAGAATTCATCTCATCTGCCTAGTCTTTTCCCAAATATGTTGGGGCTGGCTTCCAGTCTAACTGGATGCAGCTGAATACCAGTATTTTACTTAGAGCGACTGCCTATCTGATCTCCACAATAGTGATGGTAATTGAAATAATGGTTGCAGATCTTTAAAAAAGTCTATCCAGAATATATGTTCCACTAGGCTCCGAGAACTTCTCCACAATCGTCGGTTTCAGGTCCATTTTCTCTCGAAAACAAGTCGTTGGAGAGCGCAGAAAAACGGCCTTCCTCAAGGCACCGCTTCTTTTTAATATCTACACCAACGACCAACCGTCTTACCCTAACACGTCCCGCTTTCTCCATACAGACAACCTTGCTCTCACGTCACAAGCCACCACCTTTGAGGAGGTTGAGGCCCACTTCTCAGACGCTCTTGGTAACTTAGCCACATATTACTTCGCTAACTCATTCAAGCCCAATCCAAGCAAAACCCAGTCTTGCATATTTTATCTCCGCAATAGAGAGGCGGGCCGTAAACTTAACATCGTTTGGGGTAGGGTGTCCATTGGGCACAGGCACTTCTCTAAATATCTTGGTGTTACCCTAGACAGGTCTCTAACATTCAGCAAAAACTGCAAGATTATCAAGCAGAAGGTGCAAACTTGCAACAGTCTTCTTCGTCGACTGGTCTCATCGAAGTGGGGTGCTTCGCCTGACGTTATACGGAATACTGGTCTAGCGCTATCTTTTCTGCGGAAGAATTCGCGTGCCCCGTGTGGAGTCGTTCTGGTCATGCAAAGCTGGTGAATACAGCTTTGAATGAAACGTGCCGGATCATCACTGGTTGCCTAAAACCGACCCCGGTACAAATGCTGTTTCCACTAGCAGGAATCCACTACTGGTGGCGCAGTAGTTCGCAGAGCGGTGGCAAGCTCAAGCGAAAGAGCCAAAATGGTCTACGTCACACGACACCCTTTGCGTGACAACTTCCTTGTGCGACAAAGGCTGAAAAGCCGAAACAGTTTTTCAAAGTGTGTCGTCCCACTCACTGAGGAACCATCACAAGAAAGACTGAAATTGTGGCGAGACAGTGCTTCCTTACCCAAACCATTCGTTCCACCCGCTGAATACCTCCCACCTGGACATGAGTTACCTTGGGTAACCTGGAATTCTTTAAACAGACACCGGACCTAGGTTGGCCGAAGCTAGGAACACCTGTTCAGGTGGAGTTTCATAGACGACTCCGCCTTGGAGTGTAAATGTGGTGCTGTTCCACAAACGATGGGACACTTAATATCGTGTCCTGCGTGTCCTGTCAGCTGTACGTTACAGGAATTGGTGGACGCTGGTGATGGCACCAAACAAGTAGCTGAATTCTGGACCTAGTCCATTTAGATTGCTATCGACACGCTAAGAAGAAGACCAGGCTCAAAGCTGATCCAGAAATGAATACTGCCTTTGCTAATTTTACTGTCAGCCTTTCGATTTCTTCCTCTTATTGCCTTTTGTGATGACGACGATGGCTGATTCAGATTGTGATTATTCTGAATCCAGCGAACCAACCTGGGGCGCTGGGTGCGAGGATGTCATTGTTAAAATAGGAGCGTTAGTAGTATTGGTGATATTTACGTCAGTTTGATTCTTCAGGTATTTTTATTATATTTTATTTTATTTTCTTCAGGTTATTTCTTCAGGCAACAGAGATATTTTTTTAGACACTAATTATTACATTTATCTAAATGACTTCCCATTTTGTTGACATTTGCTATTTTATATTTATGATCACAATACTTGCAAATTAGGTACTGATTTATCAGGACCCACACTATAGTGTTTCCAAATTTCATCTCGTTTATTTCTGCCTTTTCCCATTATCTAAAAAAAAACAGTGAATTTAATGAAGTTAATAATAAGTGCAAAACACATTTAACATATTATATTTAGCTTTTGACATAGTATTTCTTGACGGTTGTTAGTTCGATCCCGAATACCGATGTAAAAAAATCAAACTCAAATAAAAAAGACGTTAGAAAATAACACGTGGGCCAAGTTCTTCTAGACTTATAAGTCCAAAATTGATTATAATTAGTATTTAAAGAACCAACTTTAGCGATATTGAAAATCTATTACAGAAACTTGACACATTGTAGTAGCTTGATGTGCTGGCGCGTCTGTACTATGAATTAAAATTGACATACCTTCTTTTATAGTGTTCTAAGAACAAGACTTCACACAATTCCGTTGAAAAAAACTGAATATAAATCGTATCTATTAAAAAATACAATAATTAGTTTCAGTTAAACTGATTTTAATTTTTACCCGGTATAAATTAAAAATGGGAAGGTAAAAATGGGTATAAATGGGTATTTACCCATTTATACCCATTTTTACCGGGTATATTCCCATCTCTAGTTGTTACTCACGCAGACGAAAAAATTATCGAACACAACCATAAACTATACGCACACATGTACTAACTCACACAGAGACGCCCTGTCAGGATATGGCATGACGTCATTTTTGTGTAAGCGATGAAAGTGCTTGACACTATCGATATTTTGCTGTCGATGAGTTCAGCCAATAGTTGTGATAAAAAAGGCTCTTCTTTATTTAATTGTTTTTTCATATTTACTTATCAAATTGATCTTCAATGCAGATCAATTCCTTTTAAATAGGTAACATAGGATTTAGATTTTAAAGTTAGTCTATAAGGATTTATTGCCACGGTACAAGAACTGCCGGTCGATTCTGTAAAAATCTCATTATGAAAACTTAGGTGAAGTGAGTTTGTTTTATCTAGGAAATGACACTATTGACAGCTCACTCCACGCTCACTTTACCTGAGTTTTCACGGTAAGATTTTCACAGAATATGATATTCTGTGAAAATCTTACCGTGCTGCCTCGATGGTCTAGTGTTCGCAAGGATGAATGCTGAACACGACGTTCTGAGTTCAATACCCGGGTCGGGCAGTGTTATTGGTTTTCTTATTAGGAATTTCTCAGTAACAGCACGGAATCTCTTGATATTAGAATGTATTCTAGAATATGAAGCTTCAAAATGCTGTGAGCAAATTGTACTAGTACGTTTAGGAGTCCACGAAACATGATTTGGTCAAGCCCAAATCCAAACATCCCGAGTCATTGCATCTTTTGGAAATCTGAAAAATTAATAGAATAACACAGGGACTGAATTACCCAAAAATAAAGGTACCTTTAAATTTGGGTATGACGTCATACCGTTAAATAACGATAACCGAAATATAACGATATCGTTATTTTTTAAAGTAGCCGTATTTTAAGGTACGAAATTCATACCGGTCTATTTCAATAGAAGTAACATAACCTTTTTAATAATATCAGTACCAATACCTTAACCTTTATAGATAAGGGTTTCTTTGACACACCGCCTCGCCACTCTGTCTGTTTCTGTCGTTAGCGATTTTTAAATCACTCCATGTCCTTCACGCGCTAACTGCCTACCACTAGTACAAAAAACATAAGGTCAAGTTGCAGCAAGTTGTTGTAGACACCCCCGTGCACGCGCGCCGCGCCGTCACCATGTTTTTCGGTACCGAAATCGTATAACGGTTAAATAACAATTTATCCTAACCTTTATTTATATGGGTACCGGTCTAGCTCAACCTCTATTTTGAATCGGTACCGTTATATTTTTGAGGTATCTTACCTTAACCGTACCTTTAACCGTAACCGCTTTCAGTCCCTGGAATAACATACTCATAAAGTCGATATCGATATTTGTTTCTATGCAGTCACAGCCCTCATTTTGCTACAGTGTGGCCTGTTTTTAAATATAAAAATTGCGTAGTTTCGTGATAATTTGACTCGTAAATATTTTATAGTAATGAAGAATAACGATATGAGAAAATTGTAAGAGATTTGTGGAACATAAGTTTGATATCATTAATCAATTATTTGATAATAAATAGCAATTTTTTAAAGGCTTTAGTAAAAAAATCTTATAAAGTAACAAAATAAGTTGTAAACAGTAATAAGAATAACAAATGCGAAATAGAAATTTGAAATACACACATCAAAAGTGTCTAGGGATCAACATATATTTTTGCAATAACTTTTCTCCTGATTGATATTAATTAAAATTTTCTTTAAGGATTCATCAAATAAAGTGTTTTCGTTTGTCACAGTAACGATAAACCAAGTCACCTTTGCATTAATAAAGAAATTTGCCATTTTCCTAATAAAGGGATTTTTGACATTTGAACCACTAACACAAAAGTTCGAAAAAAAGACTGAAATAACAGTTTTCTCTAAAATTTTATTGGGTAACTTAAACAATTAATAAACCGTGTTTCTACCGCGAACACTAACAACACAAGAACATCGATTTGGCATACTCAAAATGAGTTCATCCAAATCACGCTGTGGAATGGCCGCCCATGTTCGTTGCAACAACAAAAAAAGGTCTTCTTGCGACTGGATACCCTCCATATTCGGCAGAGCTCTTCTCTGTAGCATATCCCATGCATGCTCAATCGGGTTCAAGTCTGGCGACTGAGCAGGCCAGGGCAGGACATTGATGTTAGCTGCGGCGAGAGTCTGTCTTACAACTCTTGCGGTGTGCGGTCGTGCATTATCATGCATTAACTGAAATAAGGGACCGATTTGCACTTGTAGAGGAACGATGACGTCTGATACAATCGTCTCAGCATAAATTTGAGCGTTGAGGTTGCCTCTGATCCAAATCAACTCAGTTCTTCCGCCGATCCAAATACCCGCCCATACCATGATGGTTCCACCACTATAAGGATGGACTTCCTGGCAGGATTTTAATCGCTGTTGGCGTCCAGGGGTTCTCCAGTGTCGTATACGTCTTGTATCCGGTCTCATACCAAAACGAGACTCATCAGAAAAGCACACAAAACGCCATTGTTCTTCTGCCCAATTTCTGTGTTCAAGAGCCCATTGATATCGAATCCTACTATTGTGCATTGCTATAGGTGGTACCCGTAGCGGTCTTCGGGAATGAAGGTTCACTTCATGCAAGCGGTTTCTGACTGTTTGGTCGCTAATTAAGTTCCCTGAAGAGTGATGAAGCCTCACGGCTAACATCATGGCGGTTATTGTTGGAGCTCTTCGAGTTAAGATTTGAATGTATCGGTCTTGTCTCCGTGTGGTGCAGCGATACCGTCCTCCATGGCGCTCAGCCACGGTACCAGTGCTTCGGTAACGTGTCCAAAGTCGACTGATAACACTCTGACTTGTATTCAGAGCTAAAGCCACAGTACGTTGCCGGGAACCAGCTTCTATCATTCCCACGGCTCTGAGCATTTCTTCCCTGCTTAAATGACGTCGCCGCTCCATAATAACGTTGGTTTTAATCAGTAGTAGGGAAACAGTAGCACTAATAATGTCTTCAATGCGTTGTATGTTTTTATAGGGAAAATATTGACAGCTGATTTTCATCTTTTACTCGAATTTGATTCACAGTTCCTGATTCAAATTATGAAATGCACCAAAAAGGATCCATATAAATTTATAAAATCATAAATTTATTACAAAGCCACATCTCAATCTCAAGAAATCCGCATAAAAATGCTTGATCCCTAGACACTTTTGATGTGTGTAATTGTCAATATTTATAAATTACAACTTTAAAAATTACACTAAATTAGGTCTTGTACAATTTAGTGGCAACATTCATTGACCGACAATATTTTTTGGTTTTTTGCAAATTTATTGCATTTTACAAAATAATACTTATAGATGGAAAGTAAGGTTATCCTTTTGTTTACTAGATGTTTCCGATCTATTTTTACACGAAAAAACACTGCAATTCGGCATTTTTCTCTTAAGTTCGTTCCGCGCTAGTGTGATTTGCTGAATGACGTGGAACCAAAGAGTATAGCAGGGGGGGGACAGTGCCTAACAAATGACAGTTCTAAAAGATGGTAGCTCCATCTGCTACTTGACTACCACAACTCAAATTATCATTAGTACTCAAAAATTTTACAGATGGCGCTGCATTCGTAAATTAATTTTTTCCTAACATATTTTATGTATTCAAAGTATGTTTAATAAAGCATTATATTTAAGAAAAAACTTAAATTACTTATTAAACCTAATAAATAAATATATCACACATATAAATATTCTAATTTGTAAGACTGACAAACATTTTAAGTTGCCACACCATTTCTCACAAAAAATGAAAAAATTGCACAACATGGCGGCTACTTCTTGCGAGTGCGCACGTTTGTAGTTTTTTGCTCCATTTTGTGAATTTTTCGCTGTGAAAACCACCCTCCCTCCAGTAATTTGCGAGTCGAGCCCCGTCGTATGTTGTGGCAAAATCAAATTTAAAACTATTACAACATCTATTCACAATAAATTGTGTGGGTTGGTTTTGCTACAACATGAAGAAGTCGCTATAATACAATCGTCCATAGTTTCACGGAAGCGATCCAATCCACACAGTGGTAGTTATGTGAATTTAATCTCCAGTTTGACTAGAGATTAAATTCTCATAACTACCACTGTGATATATATTACTATACTCTTTAGAGTATAGTAATATATCGGGTAAAGAGAGCCCTCTTCAGGCTTTTTAAGGCAATCCTGTTTGAACACGAGCTCCATCTGGATTTTGGAGGCAAAACTAATCATAGTATACATACCTACGTATACCTATAATAATATATATATTGGCCATAGTTTCACGGAAGGGATCCAATCCACACAGTGGTAGTTATGAGAATTTAATCTCTAGTCAAACTGGAGATTAAATTCACATAACTACCACTGTGTGGATTGGATCCCTTCCGTGAAACTATGGACGATTGTATTATAGCGACTTCTTTATGTTGTAGCAAAACCAACCCACACAATTTATTGTGAATAGATGTTGTAATAGTTTTAAATTTGATTTTGCCACAACATACGACCTACAAAATTTAACTGGAATGAAGAAAGGGGAGGTTAACGTAGAAAAATTCACAAAATGGAGCAAAAAACTACAAACGTGCGCACTCGCAAGAAGTAGCCGCCATGTTGTGCAATTTTTTGTGAGAAATGGTGTGGCAACTTAAAATGTTTGTCAGTCTTACAAATTAGAATATTTATATGTGTGATATATTTATTTATTAGGTTTAATAAGTAATTTAAGTTTTTTCTTAAATATAATGCTTTATTAAACATACTTTGAATACATAAAATATGTTAGGAAAAAATTAATTTACGAATGCAGCGCCATCTGTAAAATTTTTGAGTACTAATGATAATTTGAGTTGTGGTAGTCAAGTAGCAGATGGAGCTACCATCTTTTAGAACTGTCATTTGTTAGGCACTGTCCCCCCCCTGCGTGGAACGCGCGGCAACTAGTTTTATAAGACTGATATGACCGGCGGTCTCGTACCTTTGTACCTTTGGCACCGGGGAACGCCTGACAATGGCGTCTCCGGTTGGTTTAATGCTCTAAGCTTCTTACTATCATTTCGATAGATTATGTATGGTTGCCACACTATCACTATCTCTACCTTTAATAATGATGTGAATGGAACGCAATTGACTGATTTTGATTTACGAAAATCGCATTAGGTCGCCAAAAATTGCACTGGGCTGATTTTTTGAGATGTTGTTTGAAGATGTCCTCGAACATTTCCTCCACTTCGCCATCCGAGTGAGCCGAGGTCAGTGCGTAAACCTGAGGGGCAATTGCGTAACACATTATCAATGGGAATCGGTTTCATTTTGACAGTTCCACAACATTCATTGCGTCATTTACGTGTTGAGTAAACAAATTTTTCCATATTATGAAGCAATGGATTAGCAATTTGCTTCAAAATGATTTAGATTCCGATTGATAGTGGGTTATGCAATTAGGGTGCAGAACAACCTTGAGGTTATCCCTCTGGTTTAGCTTCTCTACGAAATACGCCACCCTGTTCGACACACTGGACTTCCACAACGATGTCACAAAGGCATTTATTTACCAGGAACCCGACTCCGCCTTGAGATAGCTAGTCTTCCTCTCGAAAATACATAAGGTGGCCCGATTCAAGGGTTATTGTGTCCTCCCCCTCGCTTCGGACTTCACTCAACTCAAGAATGTGCAGCCTAATTATCCCCAGTTCTTCTTCGTGCTGCACTAAGTGTTTGTCGAGCCGCAACGTGCGCCCGTTATACGTCCCCAAGGTCAGTTAGGTTTGGCGGCCATTCGTAACCCGGGGATTCTCCGCACCCCCTACACGTAACGGCAAGGTAGGGGGTGCGGAGAATCCCCGGGTTCGTGTTCGGGCGGCCAAAATCAGGAATAGCAAGGTGGTCGGGAATTGGGGGCCGTGGTTGATTCTGGCTTGCCATTGGAGGGTTTTCCCATAATCGCCACGCGCCCACGGTGCATGGGCATGCCGGTTGGCGATCGCAAGCCGCAACTTCTCGTACTAGTGACGCTGTTACCCGTCACTAATCTGCGCCCTTCAGCTGCGAAATTACATGGTTATACCGTCATTTTTCGGTTGTCAGTCTCGTTTGTTGTTCATCAGGATGCACCACGAACGTTGGGGCACTCAAAATCAAAATATTTTATTTCACATAGGCCTACATGGGCACTTATGAAACGTCAGAAGCTAGGTGCACGGTTCCTATGAGAAGAATCAGCAAGATACTCCATGGTTACTCTTTTACAGTGTTTTCAAATTACACTAGGTATGGGAGGACAGCGTATGCATCCTGCCAGTTATGACATATGGAGCCGAAACGTGGACACTCACAGTACAGCTAGTCCATAAATTCAAGGTCGCTCAGCGAGCTATGGAACGGACTATGCTTGGAGTCTCTCTGAGAGATCGAATCCGCAACGAGGTGATCCGGCAGAGAACCAAAGTTGTCGACAAAGCTCACAGAATAAGCAAGCTGAAGTGGCAATGGGCCGGCCATATTAGCCGAAGAACCGATGACCGTTGGGATAGACGTGTTCTTGAGTAGAAACCGCGAATCGGTAAACGTAAGGTGGAACGTCCTCAGGCTAGGTGGAGTGACGATCTTTGCAGGATGGCAGCTGATGAGAGTGGCCGAAAATAGAGTTGAATGGAGAGACCTATGTCCAGCTGTGGACTGCTATAGGCTGATGATGATGATGCATATGAAATATACAAGCTAACACTAAAATATGTATATATATATTTTATACAAGTATAATATAATAAAACATAAAAGAAAAGGGGAGGAGCTCATTATGCATCAAAAAATTCGTTCGTATCGCTGTCAATATTATGACAGGCCTGTTGGTCTAGTGGTTAGTGACCCTGACTGCTATGCCGGAGGTCGTGGGTTCGATTCCCACCCAGGACAAATGTTTGTGTAAAGAGCATGATCATTTGTTCTGTGTCTGGGTGTAATTTATCTATAATATTTATATATTTAGAAATATATAAGTATGTTTATCAGTTGTCTAGTACCCATAACACAAGCTCTGCTTAGCTTGGGACTAGATGGCGTTGTGTGATAGTTGTGGAATATTATTATATATTAATAGGGCCCTAGTCATGAGTCAACCCACCGCTTGGCGATGTTACGAAATATTCTATGAGCACTCGGACCCCTTTGAAATTATATACGGTACCTACTCCGTATATACTTCCATATGACGTCACGGTTGGCGCAGTGGTTAAGCGATTGACTGCTGCGCTGCGTGTCGTGGGTTCGATTCCCGCACGGAACAAATATTTATATGGTCTATAAGTAGTTGTCCCCAACTTGTCAACTGCCCCGTTAGTCTCGTGGTCGCAAGCGCGACTGCTAAGCGTGGGGTCCTGGGGGTCTACTCCCTAAGTCCGTCAACGAGGTAACGGGCCCGTCCGACAGTAGTCCGATACGTCGGAATGAACCCTACTCCCTAACGATTTCGGATTTATCAGTTTCAAACGGAATCATAGATAATATTCGTGAACGAAAGACGTATGGCGATAGAGTTGCGCTATTTTACCGGTCGATTACCGGTTTACTTATTTTGTAGTTTTCTAGCTTAGTAAACAAAAATTAATACTTTTGTCGTTAGAAAAAGACCACATTTATAAAAATATACTTTTTATTATGTTTTTAAATATAGAATTGAATTATTTTTGCCATTTTTGTCCGGAAACCGGCATCATCCTGTTGATACCTTTGCCTGTTTACTTTTTGAAGGGAATTTTCAAATGAAATGTCAAATTGTTAGCCGAGAAGTTTTAATATTTTCAATATTCATATTTATTAGCTTTTTTGCTGTGTAAAACGGCCCCAACCGCTGCAGCGGCACATGGGCAAATTGAGGCCCTTCTCGACCAAGAATTGGCTCGCGGATTATTGAGGGGTGCCGACGACGGGAGAGTTCACTCAAAACGGCTGTGGGAAAACCTGTGCAACTCCCTTAACTCAATGGGAAGTTGCACTAGTTCGTCAAGCAGTGGCAAAGGGTGAGTTTAATACATTACTCGTCAATATTTGTCATTATTAAAGTGAATACAATGATAATCAGTCATCCTCCAAATACTTATCTGTAGGAGTACTTACGAGTATAGTGGTTTTTATATTGCTTTATAAAATTAACCAAATGTTCAAATTTTAGGTGTGGTCTGACAAAAAACATCTTGCTAAAAAAGCGGCTGGAGCTGCCAGAAGGTCAACAAGTGTTACAGGTGGAGGCCCATCGGCAGCACCAACCCTCCCCGAAGTGGAATTGAAGATACTACCAATAATGGGAGAGGGTTTCGGAGAGCCGCAAACCGAATCAAGAGTGCCAGCTTTTCAATTGGTAAGAATTACATTTATAATTTATGATAGTAAGCTTGTTTCAAAGGTAAAGAACTAAAAGCAACATTGTATTTATAATTATGTATATGGAGTCTTTCCCGTGCCTTTTTCTTTATTAAATAATATTAAATTACGGATAAGTGCACAATTAAGTATATATTTTTTTTGTATGACAATGACATTCAGTTTTTGTTGTACAGCTTCCACCTGTAAGAGAGCCAGTCGCCACCTCACCCACCCATGCTGCTACACCTGCTGACCCACTTTCCCAGGAGCAAGCCTCTACATCCACTGAGGAAATGATAATAAAATGAGAATAATTTTAAATATGTAATGTTTTGACTGATAGGTAATTGAAATAAATTATTAAAGATAATTAATTGTTTTATTCCAAAAAAATCCAATATATATCAACCGTTATTGGCAAAACCTAGTATGTACTAAACTCTAATGGTAAAATCCCGAAACATTGTCTCTTTTTACCCGACTGCGCGATGCAAAGGAGGGTAATGTGTTTATCAGCGTATATTATGTACTTATGTATGTCTGTTTTCCACCAGTCCCAACTCCCATTAAGTCTTGTAAGGAAAATAAAAAAGTTCACAAAATAAATACCCTAATCAAGAATATAAATACAAAATAAATATCCTATGCATATTATATTTTATTTGGAAAGTTTTCTTGTGAGACTGCATAAGTTCCTATTTTTTTCCAGCAATTGCACTAATGTCTCTCGCTCTTTGCCTTTGCTGATGAGCTTGAGGAGAGGATATCGCCATAGCTATAGAGGTAGACACATCTCCCTGTCTATTGCGCTCCAATTGCAGGTCTTCCTCGCTGAGGGTAGGTGCTTCTAAGCCCGCCCGATATATTTTGTAAAACACAGCAGGCAATGACAATTTTACCTGAAAAGCAATCTAAAATTTAGGCGTAAATAATATCGACGTTGTCTAAACTCTTCCTGTAAAGCTTCTTCAGTAATTAAACAAGCAGCCATAGTTAGGATCTTATAAACTCGTAACTTTCGTCTACAGCACGAGAACTATTTTGATGTCGTATCAACTGACATAACTATCCGTCGAAACCATTGTCAAGTTCAACTGTTCGGACGGGCAAAAACACATCGGGAGTAGGGACAACTGTCAAATCGGTGTGGCATTCATTCTTCGTTCGGGCCCCGAACGAATCATCCGTCCGTAGGTGATAGGGAGTAGGAAACGCCCGTAACGAAGGCCGAAACGACGGACTTCGTGCTTAGGGAGTAGACCCCCTGGGTTCGATTCCCGGGTCGGACAAAGTGTTAGTGAGTTTTTTCTTTAGGAATTTCTTAGTCAGTCAGTCCGGAGTTTGGAAGTTGGCGGCCCCCGCGCCTCGGAAAGCAAGTTAAGCCGTTGGTCCCGCGCCTGGGGGTCTACTCCCTAAGCACGAAGTCCGTCGTTTCGGCCTTCGTTACGGGCGTTTCCTACTCCCTATCACCTACGGACGGATGATTCGTTCGGGGCCCGAACGAAGAATGAATGCCACACCGATTTGACAGTTGTCCCTACTCCCGATGTGTTTTTGCCCGTCCGAACAGTTGAACTTGACAATGGTTTCGACGGATAGTTATGTCAGTTGATACGACATCAAAATAGTTCTCGTGCTGTAGACGAAAGTTACGAGTTTATAAGATCCTAACTATGGCTGCTTGTTTAATTACTGAAGAAGCTTTACAGGAAGAGTTTAGACAACGTCGATATTATTTACGCCTAAATTTTAGATTGCTTTTCAGGTAAAATTGTCATTGCCTGCTGTGTTTTACAAAATATATCGGGCGGGCTTAGAAGCACCTACCCTCAGCGAGGAAGACCTGCAATTGGAGCGCAATAGACAGGGAGATGTGTCTACCTCTATAGCTATGGCGATATCCTTTCCTCAAGCTCATCAGCAAAGGCAAAGAGCGAGAGACATTAGTGCAATTGCTGGAAAAAAATAGGAACTTATGCAGTCTCACAAGAAAACTTTCCAAATAAAATATAATATGCATAGGATATTTATTTTGTATTTATATTATTGATTAGGGTATTTATTTTGTGAACTTTTTTATTTTCCTTACAGGACTTAATGGGAGTTGGGACTGGTGGAAAACAGACATACATAAGTACATAATATACGCTGATAAACATATTACCCTCCTTTGCATCGCGCAGTCGGGTAAAAAGAGACAATGTTTCGGGATTTTACCATTAGAGTTTAGTACATACTAGGTTTTGCCAATAACGGTTGATATATATTGGATTTTTTTGGAATAAAACAATTAATTATCTTTAATAATTTATTTCAATTACCTATCAGTCAAAACATTACATATTTAAAATTATTCTCATTTTATTATCATTTCCTCAGTAGATGTAGAGGCTTGCTCCTGGGAAAGTGGGTCAGCAGGTGTAGCAGCATGGGTGGGTGAGGTGGCGACTGGCTCTCTTACAGGTGGAAGCTGTACAACAAAAACTGAATGTCATTGTCATACAACAAAAAATATATACTTAATTGTGCACTTATCCGTAATTTAATATTATTTAATAAAGAAAAAGGCACGGGAAAGACTCCATACACATAATTATAAATACAATGTTGCTTTTAGTTCTTTACCTTTGAAACAAGCTTACTATCATAAATTATAAATGTAATTCTTACCAATTGAAAAGCTGGCACTCTTGATTCGGTTTGCGGCTCTCCGAAACCCTCTCCCATTATCGGTAGTATCTTCAATTCCACTTCGGGGAGGGTTGGTGCTACCGATGGGCCTCCACCTGTAACACTTGTTGACCTTCTGGCAGCTCCAGCCGCTTTTTTAGCAAGATGTTTTTTGTCAGACCACACCTAAAATTTGAATATTTGGTTAATTTTATAAAGCAATATAAAAACCACTATACTCGTAAGTACTCCTACAGATAAGTATTTGGAGGATGACTGATTATCATTGTATTCACTTTAATAATCCTACTAATATTATAAATGCGAAAGTTTGTATGTATGGATGTATGGATGTTTGTTACTCTTTCACGCGAAAACTACTGAACGGATTTTGATGAAACTTTACAGTAATATAGCTTATACATCAGAATAACACATAGGATACTTTTTATCCCGATATTCCCACGGGATCAAAACTTACGCGGGTGAAACCGCGGGGCGCAGCTAGTGACAAATATTGACGAGTAATGTATTAAACTCACCCTTTGCCACTGCTTGACGAACTAGTGCAACTTCCCATTGAGTTAAGGGAGTTGCACAGGTTTTCCCACAGCCGTTTTGAGTGAACTCTCCCGTCGTCGGCACCCCTCAATAATCCGCGAGCCAATTCTTGGTCGAGAAGGGCCTCAATTTGCCCATGTGCCGCTGCAGCGGTTAGGGCCGTTTTACACAGCAAAAAAGCTAATAAATATGAATATTGAAAATATTAAAACTTCTCGGCTAACAATTTGACATTTCATTTGAAAATTCCCTTCAAAAAGTAAACAGGCAAAGGTATCAACAGGATGATGCCGGTTTCCGGACAAAAATGGCAAAAATAATTCAATTCTATATTTAAAAACATAATAAAAAGTATATTTTTATAAATGTGGTCTTTTTCTAACGACAAAAGTATTAATTTTTGTTTACTAAGCTAGAAAACTACAAAATAAGTAAACCGGTAATCGACCGGTAAAATAGCGCAACTCTATCGCCATACGTCTTTCGTTCACGAATATTATCTATGATTCCGTTTGAAACTGATAAATCCGAAATCGTTAGGGAGTAGGGTTCATTCCGACGTATCGGACTACTGTCGGACGGGCCCGTTACCTCGTTGACGGACTTAGGGAGTAGACCCCCTGATCTCTCTCCGGTCGTGTCGGATTGCCGTCCCATCGGACTATGAGAGTGAGGAGGGAGTGCACCTGTGTCTGCGCGCACACTTGTGCACTATAATATCTCCTGCATACCTGGCTAATCTCCGTTGAGATTGGCCACCGTGACCGAAATCGGTCGGGGGGCTATTATTATTAAGTAGTTGTTCCGGGTCTGGCTGTTTGTGTATGTGAGTTTAAATTTTTGTAAATGCACCCACGATACAGCCTATCGATTCTGTAAAAATCTCACCGTGATAACATAGGTGAAGTGAGCGTGAAGTGAGCTATCAATGGAGGCAATCCCTAACATCAGGTGGAATGACAGCTCACTTCACCTTAGTGTTCACGGTGAGATTTTTACAGAATAGTACTGCAGGAGTAATTCCTAGTGTGGCCGTGTGGGCAACGTTTAAAAAAAAATGCATTAAGTAAATAAAATGCTTTTATTTTGACATTAAAACCAGACACTTCAATTTTATTTATTTGTATGTATGTATATAATAGTACCGATTTAGAAGATAGGGGATATAACTAAAAAAAAATTAAATAAACATCTACTGCACTTGATTACTTAATAATAACATTTTTATTATGTGTTACGTTTTAACATAGAAAACGTTCTTCTGTAAAATTAACGAATTCTGAGATGTCCACTTTTCATCCGAAGATTGGACATAATAAATCACTGGGCTTGTGGATATAGTAAATGTGCATGGTGACCCGTCCAGGCGAATTTGCCAAGTCGTATAGGCATTTGGGGCCTCTAGGAATGATTGCCTGAAAATAAATACACATAATTAAGATTGTTTGGAAGTATCGAATTTTGTCGGCGTTGTAACTGACGTTAGCAACTTATTCGAAGGACACCTTTACCGATATAAGGCGAATGCGCCAGCGTAACCCTGCATGAGATACGGTCGCCTTAGCTATTAGCCATCATAGAGCTCCTCAAGTTCTGAGTTGAGCTACAAGATTACTGTCAAATGCTTGAACTGACTGGACTGGTTCACGCAAATCTGTGTAGTTCTTTCCTCAAAAGACCATTTCAGACACTAATCTACATTATCCTCACAATCATGATCTGACCAAGATTATGTCTGTACTTTAAAAGAGACTTAGAGGCCCTTGCCCTTGCTTAGTTTCTTTCGCCATTTCTTCTCAGGGGTAGACAGATGGGAAATATCGACTCCATCTAGCTTATTTTTTTTATACTATGACGTGTAAAAGTGATTTCGATATCCTATTTACAGAATATTGCATTTCATTTCTTATTAGTTGTACATTTATAATATACAACAAGTTCTTTTTATTGAGGGGTGAGAATTCCCGGGGCAGCGGGATTGTCCGAAAGGGTTACCGCTGCCCCGGAACACAAAGGGCTAAGGAAGGAACACGGGTGGGTTTTAGTCAGTAAGAGTCTGACACTCCCTTCTGCTCCACCCAGAGCGGGAGGGGTCATTTGATGATTTCCCATCCACAAAAAAAAGGGGTGAGAATTTAGCCAGTCACAACTTCACAAGAGACTCCAGAATTCTCAGTAGTAAAACTTCTGGGTTCGCCGGCCACTGTCATGTCAGGTAGCCATTTGGCCAACGAGGTTTTCAATTTTAATTCAAATAAAGTTACCTTAACAGCCAGGCCCGGTCCATCTTCACAATAGTTTGTACGGCCTTCCTTAGGCGTCCATTTTCCGAATACAACGAAGCCGGTGCCGATTATTCGACCGTCGTACTCCAACGGGAAGAACGGGATCTGCTCAGAGTTGCACTCCAGCTGCGGGGTCATTTTGTAGTAGTAGTGGTTACCTGGGCATATAAAGTAAGTATTAGTACCTATAACGGGTATAAAAAGACGCTTATCGAAGCCGAGACAGGGTGTTAGGTTTCTCATCCTCCAAAGAAAAGGGAGGTTCTCCCGACCAGGGGTATGGCTGGGCTATTGTCTGACGACGGTTGATGTCGGAACGTTGTATATTATATTCTAGACGCGCGTCGAACTTTGCTTTCGTGATGCAGGATTTGGCGTGACGTCACTGTAATGCATAGTTCGCATGTGGCGTTGTAGATAACGCTATAGTTTCTTTAAAAAAAATAAGTAATTTGGTTATTTCAAAGATTTGCAGTAGGAGTGTAGCAGTATCTACAACGCCACATGCGAACTACACGTCATACTGACATCACGCAAAATCCTACATCTCATAAGCAGAGTTTACCGCGCAACTAGTACATGTACAACGGCTCAACATGAATCATCGGGCAGTTGCCCGCCAGACAACACCTATCTGGTCGGAGGATCCTCCCTTTTCTATGGAGGATGAGTGAACTTTACACCATGTTCCTCATACCTCCACAGGAGTAATAAAATGGACGAAATAACAAAGCCCTTTGACTAGTTACGTTGTGGAGATGGAGACCCTAAAAAGAGTACTAAATTTTTATCTACTACTCACCCATCAAAGGTATGCAGGCTTGCTTTGTGAAGTTACTGATTGTTGGGTCAGCGAGCACTGACACATTTGTGGAGATAGCGTGAAGCTCTCCGTTGATACCCGATACATAGAGGAATTTGTCTTGTAGCAACTTCTTGGGATCGCGCGAGGCTATGCGGTCCTCAGCGCTAATTAATAGAAATTCTAAAAGAAATATACACGTTTAATTTATTAATAAGTAGTGGCTACATGGATTCATTTGTTAACAAGTTGCGGGACACAAAACGCCCCCAGACGTAATAAATATAAACTTCTATAGTGTCTCTCGTCCAGCAGTCCTTCAACGATTAATAGTGGCTATAGTGACTCTTCTTGGAGTTTTTAAGAGGGACATAGCCCACAGAATAAGGGTAATTACATGCCGAAGATCACTCACTGCGATACCTCGCGGTCGCGGTTTAGCTCACTACCTTCATGTAAAATAATACATGCTAATATACATGCACGCACATGCTGAAGGACACCTTACTGCGATACATTGCGGGCTGCTTGGTGGTTTACTGTGATGCCTGGAATGTGCGTGTGTTTCTACATAATATTATCATCCATTTGTTTTACATGGAGGTGACATCTCAGTGAGGCAAATTCGGCATGTAATTACACCAAGCAATCTGAAGTAGCCATGCGCCAGCTATTACACCCTAGAACTGATGATCATTGGGCTAGATATGGTCTTGAGTTGAGACCGTGTATCGGCAAACGTCGGATAGGACGCCCTTTGGCTAGTTGGGGCGACGATATTCACAGGGTGGCTGTAGCAGCTGGATGAGAGCAGCCGAGGATCGAGTTGAATAGCGATCATATTAGTCTCTCCAAACAGCTATTTAGCTCGACGGCTTAGATACGTTACAGAGGGTAACGTATCTAAGCCTAAATATTGCAAAAAAAACTTGATTTTAATCAGAAGGTATATCAGAAGGTTTTATTTCCCGTGAGGCTAAAAGGTAAGCTCACCCGTCAAGCAGTAAGCAGTTAATTGCCGATGATCATGAAATGAGGAAGTTTCCTTGTTACAATTCTCTTAGACTATTTTTCAACCCAGCATGCGATAGGAGGTCATGAGGGTCATGACCGGGCGGTCTCCCTCAAATCATTCAAGCTGTCAAGCGTCTGAATGACTTAGGGCTGATGTTTCAATTAAAGGGGTAGGTTAGAGGGTAGGGGTAGGGGTAGGGGTAGGGGTAGGGGTAGGGTTGTTGTTTAATTGTTTTTTATTCATGGAATAAAATTGACATCTGACAGATGAATAATCAGACAAAATTATCTGGTGTTGAAAAAATCAGCCCTTACTTGTCTTACTAACTAAAGACTGAAGAGCATAGACAATCATGGTGACTGCTGACAGAAGTGATAACATAAATCAATGAAATAACAATGTTCCATCATCACGCCTTTGAACCCCGAAGGGTTAGACAAAAGTGTACCTACACATGGTATTTACACCTATATTTCACCAGTTATTTTTAAGTCCTATACAGTCATAAGAGACGAGCCTACTGCCACCAACCGGGCACATATCCACACTACTCGTACAGCTGTTTCCGAGAAATTCTTAATGAAAAAACTTCATAACACCTTCACCACCTTCATAACACCCGAACTGGGAATTGAACCCAGGATCTCATGATTAGCAGTAACGCTTGCGACCACTAGAAAAACGAGATATACTTATTCCTCGGTACCCATGGTGATCCCGCGCAAAATCTTGGCCTGCGACCGTGCCTGGCATGCGTGTTGTTCCTTATAACTTTGGATGCAGTAAGCAGCTTAGAGGCATAAGTTTTTTACCTATTGTTAAACCTACATAAGCTTACAGTTCCCGGCAAATAAATTGAGCATGCGCGAAAAACAGTAGGTAATGTATCATTTGTGGCAAGTATAGGGTGCGGGCTACGAATAAGTAATAAGTCAGGAACTCTAATTCAGAACAAATTCCACAGAAAAAGTGGCCCTACTTCAAACCAAAACGACGTATGATTCCAAATACGAATCACTTCCAAGGTTACAAAAAGACATGCTTGGTGATTGGTTTAAATTCAGAACGAAAGCCGGGATTGGTTCTCGCGCGTGCTGCAATGTCTGCTATGACATTTGAGTCAAGTGACGTGGACGATGTTATGCAATAAGTGCACCGGACCAAGTCAAAGAATATTATTGTACAATGTTTTTTTTATAATATATATATTTTTTTTGGGTTTCTTTTTACAATCCAATGGCCTCTATGTCCTGCGAAATATGATTAATTTATTAAGTTTTTGTCTAGAAGACATTAAAAGAGAATCTTTCAAACTAGTAGGTACAGCAGTTTTGTGTAACATGGTATATGCTTTTAATGATTTATAAAAATATTTTTCGTCAAAATGAACGGAACATACTCTGCTGGCTTTCACAGGCATTCAGTCGTACTCTTTATTTCTAGCTTAACTGAAGCTATCCGCTTATTTTGCCGAATTGGATCGGCAGGAAAACTAAAAGAAAACAAAATAAGCAAAATAGAATAATGTTATAAAAATAACTAAATTTTATGGATTTACTTTTCAATATTTCATCAAGAAGAAAAGAAAAATTAAATTGGTAAAAAATTTACTGACTTCATTTTGCATAGTATTGACCACCTCGGTTTGATAACGTATTTGAACATCTTTGAATATAATTATAATTTTGCTACTATTTACCAGTGAAAAGTGATCCCTGGACATTTTAATCTTGTATGGCTCCTGCACCACTCCACAACACATGCTGGCATGATGATTCACAGCTGTAGTTCACCATGATAAAAACGAAAACGTACCCGAAGTGCTCGCTTGCAAGAAAAATGTCCGACTGATGACGCGCTGGGTACAATTTTTAAGCCCCGCCTACTTGGGCCTAATATTTGTTTGGTCATTTTTTTATCGCAGTTACATTTCCTGACTTATTACTTATTCGTAGGGTGCGGGACTGCATTTTCAGTGTGCGTTACGATTGCTCCGCCAAGTTATCCAACAAAAAAAAAACTTCGCCAAAAAAATTGTCGGAATTTGTCAAAATCGAAGGGAACAAACCAAAAATTTGTCAAAGTAGAAATAAAGAAGTTATATGGGTTTAAAGTTGGCCGCGCGAACGTAACGTGGAGGACTGCGCGGCCATGGAGATCTCAGCAACTACTTGGGTTAGAGATCAAATTCTTTTTGTCAATTAAAGACTGAATTTGTCAAAAATTGTCGAAAAAAGAATTATAAGCTCTAGATCAATATTTTACGAAATATTCACCTTGGAAGTTATGGCCGCGCAATCGACCACTTGTTGTTTCTTTAATGTTCATTATTTCTTTAAAACTTAAGACTTCACACAGTAAAACTGTTACAAGTATATAGGTCTTAATTTGTCAAAACTAACGAAAGCAATAAATACTACTAAAGTTTAGTAAAACAGACGAAATCAGTCCATAACAAAACGTACGTGGCCGCGCGGTCGAAACGTTACTTTGTACGCTGATATCTCGTTATCTATAATTGTTAGGGTTTTGGTGTGAACATCCATTTATTCGACATATTAACCTCATCAGAATAACATATCGTTTTACCCTCGGAACAGTTTTCAACGCGTGTAATCTTAAAAATAATGTTAACTCATACAATGTTCGAGCAGGGTAACCATAATTTCGATTTGATTTGGGAATACCTCTAGCTGGAGACTAGCAATTATATTGGACAACATCTAGCTCAATCTGCAAAATATATAATATTAAATGAAAAACTATACAAGGTGTAACATAATTAACGCAAGACCTCCTACACCCAATTCTAGTATTGAGTTAAAAGCTTAACACAATTACCAAAACTTTTTTTTTTTTAAAGCTTGCTATGTTCATTAGGAAAATCATGTTGACACTAGCAGAATTTTATGCATTTAAAATTTTGTCTTATTGCCTTGAAATAAGATTTAATTTTATTTGGCTCAATCGGCGGTTAGTATGAAAAAATACATATTTTTTGAAAAAATACTTATATTAAAGGTTATTAAAATCGATTCAGTAGTCAATTATGAACAAATTACTTTCAGGACTTGCGTTTATTCTGTTACACATTGTATAGATATACAAGTTTTTGTTTTTTTTTAATTACTGAAATTTCAATAATTAGAATGTTTATTCATCAAAGCTTACAAAATTCTGCGCTCTCACTCTAAGATAATCATTATGATTTATCACTCGCACAACTGCTGACTAGCGGACCACCGGCTGACCACTTGGTTGCCGAATCAGCATATTTTACAAAGGAAAGAAACAGATCATGAATATTCCATCATTCATATATATTTTTTTTTTCATTTCACATTAGCGATATTAGCCATATGAGAATACACACAGAACAACATAATTATCAGCAATAATCAAGATAATAATATCAATTAACTTACATCAACATTGTAGGTAGTCAGTCGATCTTGTAGTTGTGACTGTAACGCTGCATTTATTTATGAACACATTGTAAATGACATTTTTTTCAGCGCTAGTTCTATAAGTAATTTTTCTAATAGTACGTGCATGAATTCGGACTTATCAGAGAAAACACGTCTTTCTACCGTTAAAAGACATAATAAACATTTTCACTAATAACAACTTGGATGATGCTATTATTGTTCATGATTGAGAGAAACAATATAAACATGTTGTTACATGACATACCTCAAAATATTATAGTTAAATAAAATATTTATAAATTGCTAACAATTTATAAATATTTTGAATATATTCCTATTTCTAATATATTCCTATTGAATATATTCCTCCAATCCTTGGAACAAGGTCACTACAAATGTCATTTTATAAGAAATGCCGGGATGCTTTGCTACAAAGTTTTCGTTGTCGACAACGAAAGTAAATTATAATGTGAAAGTACAAAAGAACCTGTTTGCATCCTTTTTCTCACTTAACGTTTTGTAGAGGTGTAACCAGAATTATTATTTGTATAATTTGATTTTTGTAAATAATTATTGATTTTTCACAGCATGTAAAATATTGGTATTCAGCTGCATCCTATTAGACTGGAAGCCGACCCCTACATAGTTGGGAAAAAGCTAGGCAAATGTGAATAATCGATTTTTTATTTTCTTAAAAAATGGTTCTGTAGATGTTTTTAAAGAATTTTATTTTATTTGTTGATTTTAATGTACCTAAGTGTTGAATTTTTTTAATCTTATATTTTTGTTAATTTTGCACGCTGTGATTGATATTTAATGATATGTATATGTAATTATTAAAATATACAAGTTTTTTATTTAATAATAATGATACATTTTGCAGATTGAGCTAGATGTTGTCCAATATAATTGCTAGTCTCCAGCTAGAGGTATTCCCAAATCAAATCGAAATTATGGTTACCCTGCTCGAACATTGTATGAGTTAACATTATTTTTAAGATTACACGCGTTGAAAACTGTTCCGAGGGTAAAACGATATGTTATTCTGATGAGGTTAATATGTCGAATAAAGGGATGTTCACACCAAAACCCTAACAATTATAGATAATGAGATATCAGCGTACAAAGTAACGTTTCGACCGCGCGGCCACGTACGTTTTGTTTTGGACTGATTTCGTCTGTTTTACTAAACTTTAGTAGTATTTATTGCTTTCGTTAGTTTTGACAAATTAAGACCTATACACTTGTAACAGTTTTACTGTGTGAAGTCTTAAGTTTTAAAGAAATAATGAACATTAAAGAAACAACAAGTGGTCGATTGCGCGGCCATAACTTCCAAGGTGAATATTTCATAAAATATTGATCTAGAGCTTATAATTCTTTTTTCGACAATTTTTGACAAATTCAGTGTTTAATTGACAAAAAGAATTTGATCTCTAACCCAAGTAGTTGCTGAGATCTCCATGGCCGCGCAGTCCTCCACGTTACGTTCGCGCGGCCAACTTTAAACCCATGTAACTGCTTTATTTCTACTTTGACAAATTTTTGGTTTGTTCCCTTCGATTTTGACAAATTCTGACAATTTTTTTGGCGAAGTTTTTTTTTTGTTGGATAACTTGGCGGAGCAATCGTAACGCACACCATTTTCATACAAGTCAGAGCACTGCGCCGCGCCGCCTGCCGTTACCCGGACGTTGGGGGTATGCCCAACCATACCCCCAACGTCCGTCGTGGGGGATGTGAGTGGGAGTCAACGGTCCGATGACATCGAAATTCAGTATTGGGGAGAGGTCAAACAGGTGTTTGCCTCTGGTGGAGGTCCTGGTGCTGTTCCAGGCAGGATGTTTAGCGTTGAGACCACGCGTTATGATAACGGAGTAACGGAGTCACAGAGTTTGTGGGGGGAGGTAGAGCAAAACTGGGGTAATCGGTTGCTGGCCTGACATGCCTAGCCAACAGATGGACACTTCAAGTCATGAAAGAGGGGAAGGGTCCAATGGGATGCATTATAGGTCCTTTTTGTAATAAATAAGAGTTTGTGACCTTTGTGACGTCGCAACCTGTGTGGCTGGGCTTTGGGCTTATGCGAGGAAGATGTCAATTTGATGGTCGCGAAGGAAGGCGGCGATTTCATCTCTTTGACCTTGAATGCCTTTGGGATTGAAATAGGCATATCTTGAGGTTTCAGGGTTTGGTCCTCGGAATGATTCCTTTATCCATTATTGGGGTTGGGTTTTGAGACGAAGGAAGTCAGGGCTTGCGAAATGTCGGGATACGCATTATATTATATTGCCTGGATTTGGTATAGATCACCGGAAATCCTGGCGGAAACGATCTCGTTTGCCATTTTCCTGGCGCGGGGGGTAAGGAAGGCCGTGAAAGTGCCGGAGATCACATTGAAGGGATCTAAGACATTTAGACCGACTGCAGGGGTAGTTACGGTTTGAGGGGGCGCGGGCGTAGCGTAGGCGGCGGGAGTGGCTTCAGGAGCGGGCGCGGGGGTGGTAGGGGTGTAGAGATGCGGTTACGGGGATCCATCCTAACGGGAGTGGTAGGGGTAAGTGGTTGGATAGGCATAAGAGCTGGGAAAGCTCGTTGGTGGTTTAGACTTTAGGTAGTTCCACAAACTAGGCCTTTGGGGACTTAGTCGCTCGCGAAGTTGAGCTGGTGTTCCTTGGGGGGGGTTTCCCTTTGCTGGCGAGCGTCCGCATGCTTAGCCAGCTTAGGGGATGACGATTTAGGGGTCTTAGGGCAGCCACTGTAGTTGGCTGAGTGCCGGGATTCCCCGTATAGCACGCAGCTAGGCGGCTCCGTACATAAAGAACGGTCTTTAGGGCGGGGGCAGTTGGCAGTGCTGTGTTCACCTAGGCATTTGACGCACCTAGGTTTTGCGTGGCATAAATTTTGCGAATCGCCGTAGAGCTGGCAGCGGTGGAATTGACCGACAATGTCGCTTTTTTTGGGCTTTTCAATCTCGATACCGGCGAGATTGCATAATTATAGCTATGATCTTAAAGATCGGATGGTGGCCCTCTGTAGGAGGCAGACGACGAGAACCATGTCGTAGGTAACTTAGCCTCGGCATTGGTTCATGCGATGCACCTCAGTCACATGGATGTTTTGTGAGTCGGCGGCGCCATGTTTCACGATGTCCAACGTAAACGCACACTACAGGCGAACTGCACCGCACTTTTTGTATGAAAATACGATGCGCTGCGGCCCGTTGCGGTTGTTATGTGTGCAAGTATCTAGTGTCACTTTTAACATTCTTCTCGTGCAATAGATTAGCTAAATGTTCATACTAACCGGGAGAAGAAAAGTAAAGTTGAGTAGCCCAGTAGTTTTCAGTTGTTCCGGCATTATCAGTGGTCCAGTAAGTGAATCCTTGGGTTTTCCAGTCATATACACTATCGGTGAACTGTTCAATGTCCATCTGTAAGTAAAATAAATATTTGAGTATTACTTATCATGATTTAAGAAACCAGCGTCAGGCATTAGTTGTCTGACATTTATGCTGAACTGGGTGCAGCCGTGAGGCACACAATACTATATGTTTTCTTTTTGTGTGAATATTTTGTGTGCCACTTAGCCTGGGTCAAATAACCTTATTTTATCTCTTTCTTTCTATATCTTCCTAGCCTTTTCCTAATTATATTGGGGTCGGCTTCCAATCTAACCGGATGCAGCTGAATATCAGTATTTTACATGGAGCGACTACCTATCTGACCTCCATAACCCAGTTACTTACTCGATAGTACTTTCGGGTTTCTGACTACCAGTAACGACTATCAAAGATCTATAAATAGCAGCCAGGACCTACGGTTTAACGTGCTTTCCGAGGCACGGCGTTATCATTCACCAGTTTTTTTATACGAAGTCAAAACTGTACATTATTAATTAATATTTCGAGCCGAAAACACGTAAATATAGGCTAGATGGACGGCGGCGCCTCGAGGACGGCCCAGGAAGAAGTGGCGAGATGACCTGGACGCGTACCGCGAGGCCTGTATCAGGTGGCGCGGGTAAAGAATTCTTGGAAGGACTTAGAGGACTTTTGTCCAGCCGTGGGGTAGACCTACAGGCTAAAAAATGCAATACGTACAGCGATCTGCACTCCCGCAACATAACCGGTGTCGTCGTAAAACAAACAGAGAGTGTAGTCGCCTTTAGGGCACAACATTTCGAGCGAAGAGAACCCTTCATGTCCATCATCAGGCCTGGTCTTCTGCTCCCAGCCTTCTTTCACAGCTTCATCTTTCGTCAGTGGTTGCTGCATAAACGCTTTGTTTTTGATGGAAGCTATGGGATTAACATCGAACCTGACTGGAAAAAAAAATGTAAATTGTATCTACTGCTATCATTAAAACTCGTCATGACTAACATAGTTTTAGGATAATGCACTAATAACATCTGGACAAAAATAGTCTGAATTATATGATTTTATTTTTAGTAACTGGCTTCTGCCCGCGACTTCGTCCGCGCCAAAATGTTTTGTTTCCTCAACCCACGTCGCATCGCGTCGCCTGCCCGCGCTATTACTTCCGCTTAGCGCTTTTTCTGAGTTTTTTCTTTTTGCTCGGCTCCTAGCATTATACCAAATAGCCTTCCTCAAGAATTGAGCTATCAAACACATGAAGAATTTTTCAAATCCGACTAGCAGTTCCAGAGTTTAGCGCATTCAAACAAACTAATAGAAAATTACTTAGAAAGATATTGGCCCCGATTAGTCAGCGCCTGACGTAAATTGACGTATTATGTGTTCCGTTTGACGTCCGAAGTCCATTATGAGAGTGCACGCTTCGTTCCATGAACAGCCGCTAGATGTCCCTTTACTTCCGTCTCGTAATCGCACCACTAGCGCCCCCCAACGTCATATCTGTGAACTACTTTCAAAAACCGCATACAAGCCGCCATGATGAAGTGTTATGTCATTGTTGCGTCGTTTTCCGAACTGTGCGCAGCTTTGCTAGATTGTCAGTTAAATCGTATAAAGTGAAATTTTTTATTTTAGAACTTTTGAGATTAAAGTAAAAAGTTCATTAGATTAGTATTTTAATAACTAAATTAATTTTCCGTCTCGTGAACTGAGTTTATTTTAAACAAAATGGACGGTGAAACTATCGGGGGGCACGACGCCAAACGATACTTCGCGGAAAAGGACACGGAGTTCGAGTTCTTCATCGTCATCGAAAGGAGGTGATACGGTGTCATCGGAGAGCGAAGTAGGTGATCCAGCGCCGCGCAAACGCCCCCGTCAGGTGCGCGAGCGCTCCCTCTCGCAAGAGTCCGAACTGGATCGCAGGTTTGATCTACTATCCCAGCAGTTGGTGAGTCATGTTAATAATGTTTTAACAAATTATATGATCACAAATAGTGCTCCATTAGCACAAAGCCTACCCTCCACGCAAAATTATATTGGCACTGCGTTATCTTCAACATCGACTGATCCTACCCTCAATTTACAAGAAAATTTCTTACGTCCGCCGCAGCTTACCCCTTGTTTAGAAAATATTGCAAATCTAGACGTTTCCGTTAAAGAACCTAGTGTACCTAAAGCAAATCCAGAACGTGTAACGAAAATAGCAGAAATGCAGAGGTTCGACTCCCTGAATTGGAATGCTGTACGTTACACAGAAGTACAAAAAAAATATGTAGCTTTTCCTAGTTTTGTCGAATTGAAAGTGAACGAAGAATTGCGGCGTTTTGAAGATCCATTTTCACCATTAAAATGGTTTCAAATGGAACGCAGTTTTGCGGCGTTATCTAATGCTTTCCTAACTCAAAACGAGCATGTGAACGCGGCATTACAGAAACTAATTGATTGGTCTGCTAATTCGAACGTCCAATTATCCTCAACTAACCTCTATGACAAACTAAAAGAGTTGTTTGGTGCTGAGTCATCTTATAAAACGGTATCTCATGACATTCTTCAAATTATTTGCGGTAAATGAGCTGAGGTTATAGAGACGCGGCGCCGATCGTTATTGAAAAATGTTAAAAGTAAATACATACGCGACGACATAGAAAAAATTCCACCCTCAATCGAATACATTTTCAATCCTCAAAATTTATCGCACTACCTACAAAAAATTGGGGGCATAGAAAAATTAGAAAAACAGAATAATAACGCGGGAACTAGTCGTTCGATATCCTTAGAGCCTTCAACGTCTTTTCAAGATAACACTTTTCGTTCGCGACAAAACAAACCGAAGCGAAACGACAAAAAAGACAACAAACGAAATTATGATTTCTCTTCAAAAAAGAAGGGGGGGCGAAAAGATAAGAACGGGAGGCGAGCAGGACATAAACATAAATGACTATTTGATACCGAGATTTTGGGGCGGCTGTCTTCAGCATTATATAGAAATATGGAATCGTTTCGACCCTCCAAAAACTATTCTAAAAATGATATCGGGAGCTCGTATCCCCTTCAATCAGGCACCGCCCTTAATTCTACCTACTTTGGACAACCTTTCAAAATTTCAAACCCCTGTTTCGGAAAAAATGACACTAGAAATTCGCAAGATGATTCAAGAACGAGTGTTAGAACCTGCTCCTTCGACCCCATCGTTCATTTGCCCCCTTTTCATGATCACAAAGAGCAATGGCAAAACTCGAGTGATATTCAACTTAAAAGCACTAAATTTATACATGCAGCCAAAGCAATTTCATCTTTTCCACCATCAACAAATGCCTTCTTTTCTGCAACAAGGCGATTGGATGGTCAAGTTAGACCTCAGCCAGGCCTATTATCACCTTCCAATACGCACAGAACACAGGCGCTTTTTGCGCATCAGCTACGGTGGTCAACTTCTGCAGATGACATGTCTACCATTCGGCCTGGCTGCTGCTCCCAGAATGTTTGCTACTATAACAAACTGGACTGCAGAATACCTTCGCACAAAAGGTCTGCGCCTCGTCGTGTATCTAGACGACTATTTATTAGTTCACCAGAACAAGGAAGTACTCAGCACGCATCTAAACATAGCTGTACGCTTCTTGTCCAGTCTGGGCTGGTGTGTAAACCACAAAAAATCGATCACCAGGCCAACGAGGTCGATCGAATATCTCGGTATCGATTGGGACACCCAAACAAACCGCAAGTCCCTACCACCAGAGAAGGTAAGAAAAATTCGACAGATCCTCTTGACCAGACTCGCAGCGGGCAGTTGGACCCTCAAGCAGGCGCAACGCCTCTTAGGGCTTCTCAACTTTGCGTCCTTCATCACCCACCGGGGAAGGATGCATTGCCGTGCGCTGCAATGTCACATCAAATTACTGCGTCAAAATCCTCTCGGAGCAGTACAGCTGACACAAGACGTTCGTCAAGAACTCGAGTGGTGGATGGAGAATGTAGGTCAAAAGACAGCAATTCACACAGATGTGCTACCCACAAACTTTGTCATCACGGACGCTTCCGACACTCTGTGGGGTGCCCTGGTCAACAACAACAAGGTACAAGGTGCATGGCAACCCGACCAGAAAAAATGGCATTGCAATCTCAAAGAGATGTATGCTGTGATTGCTGTGTTGTCGAAGGAATCCAGAGCCCTCCGGGACTCCAAGATCATTCTACAGACCGACAACAAGACAGTGGTTTCGTACATCCAGAAGGAAGGGGGCACGAAATCACACCGATTGATGGAATTGACGCGGGAATTGCTGACTCTGATAGACGACCTCAATGTTATACTGATCCCTCACCACCTACCAGGTGTGTACAACACCGAAGCCGACCACTTGTCGCGAAATCGCGCCGGCAGCGAGTGGCACCTGCAGGTGGCAGCAACTTCAAAGATATTTCAGACCTGGGGAAAACCGGACATAGACCTGTTCGCGTCACAAACCGCACACGTCGTAACAAATTACGTTTCTCTAGATTCCTCAGACTCCAACGCCTGTTATCACGACGCGTTCAGCAAATACTGGCGATACGACCTCGCATGGACGTTCCCACCGCCGGCGTTGCTTCCACGAGTTCTTCACCACCTCAACTCAGCATCAGGTCGGTACATAATAGTAGCACCCAAGTGGAAGAAACCCTTTTGGCGGCCAGACCTGAAGAATCGATCCTTGGCACGGCCGTTGAAGATCAGAGACCTGAAGAAAACCTTGGTGGACACGGTGACCGGCCTACCACCAGCTCATGTCAAAGATCTGCAGTTGGAAGCCTGGCTCATTTCGGCTGGGACGCCATGACAAGCGATTGGTCGCCACAAGAGAAAGATCTTCTTTTATCTTGCTGGCGACCTTCAACTCTTAAAACTTACACACCTATTTGGGGTAAGTGGTCTTTGTGGTGTAATCAAAATAATGTAAATTTCCGTACACCAAATCCGACAGATGTTGCAAAATATCTAGCATATTAATCATAAGTTAGCTTACAGAACTATTCTTGTGCACAAGTCCGTTATCGCATCTATTTGTGAAACTGCTTCAAATATTAGAATTTCTTCTAGTCACATTGTTAAGCACATTTTGAAAGCAATTTCAATTGCAAAGCCGTTGCCACCTAAGGTGCCCACATGGGACGCCAGGGAATTAATTACTTATTTAAAAGATAAAACTCCTTGCATCAGTAGTTTGTATGAAGTGTCTAAGCGAACGGCAACTATTTTATTATTATGTTCGGGACGTCGTGTACACGACCTATCCTTTTTGCATATTGACTGTGATCATTTCGTAGATAATGGGGACTCCATAACTTTACACCCAGTGTTCGGGTCAAAGACAGATAGTGCAACTTTCCAGCAATCCAGTTGGGTTTTGTTGGCATCCCAAGATCAAAATTCAAATCCATTATATTGGCTCCGCACGTTAATACACTTATCAAAGGAAAGACGGGGCTCATTAAAAAATTTGTTCATAACTACTAGAGATCCCGTTAGAGCAGCCACACCAACTATAATCGGTGGTTGGGTAAAACGTGTTCTATCTGATGCTGGAATACAAGCCTCTCCAGGTAGTTTTAGATCGGCCGTCTCATCATTAAATTGGCTAGAAAATCATCCTATAAATGACATATTATCTAAGGCAAACTGGAGGCATGAATCAACTTTCAGAAAATTTTACCGTAAAGAAATCAGATCTAATACCGAAATGTCCAAGGTGCATTCGTTATCAAGATTATTTCAAGTACCCAATTGATTTTAAGTTAACCGGTGTGTCAAATCATATTGATTCAGGTTAAAATTACTCATAAAGATATTGCTCGATTACTTACTTACTTACGTTTTCTCTTAATATAATTATACTGCCAGGGCTTATATGGCTAGATTTTTGTTCATATTTAAAACCTGTTTATATAAAGGTACTTATTGAATAAAATGGTGATAATTGGTATATAATTCACATTGTTGCTTTTCATTCATACAATCCACCAGGAGATAACAAACATATCTCTCATAATGGACTTCGGACGTCAAACGGAACACATAATATAAAAATTTTACCTTCAAATAAAATTTGTATTATGTTTCCTAAGACGTCCGAAGTCCAGGTAAGGTCTTCCTGGTGCATACCTACCTACCTTTGCATCATTATGAGCCCAACAATGACATAACACTTCATCATGGCGGCTTGTATGCGGTTTTTGAAAGTAGTTCACAGATATGACGTTGGGGGGCGCTAGTGGTGCGATTACGAGACGGAAGTAAAGGGACATCTAGCGGCTGTTCATGGAACGAAGCGTGCACTCTCATAATGGACTTCGGACGTCTTAGGAAACATAATACAAATTTTATTTGAAGGTAAAATTTTTATATTTTTAGTAGCCATTTTTTTAATCACTTATAAACTTGACTATGGATATAATTTGACGGCACCAGACTAATATTTATCTTCTGTCCTTTTTGTAATGAAATAGAAAGAAAAAGATGCACTGAACTTAAATTTAATTTAGTTTGTGAACAACAGAATCGGGGCCAATTTACGTCAAGCACTGACTAATTTGATAGGACTAAACTAATATTTATCTTCTGTCCTTTTCATATTGAAATAGAAAGATAAAGATGCACTGAACTTAAATTTAGTTTAGTTTGTGAACAAAAGAATCGGGACCACTGATGAAGATAGATGAGAATACTTTAGAAATGCACATAAAAATAAATGTGCACGTTCTGTAGTGTTCTGTATAAATCTGACCGTGAAAACTTAGGTGAAGTGAGCTGTCACTCCACCTGATGTTAAGGATTACCCCCATTGATAGCTTACTTCACGCTCACTTCACCTAAGTTATCACGGTGAGATTTTTACAGAATCGACCGGCTGTAACTCACTTCTAAGGTCCTTTTCCCATTTTGGAAACACTGTAACAAACAAAATAACACTCTATTAGGAATTTTCTCTTTTTCAAATACCATCCAAATGTAACCTACTTATAAATAAATGTTTTTTTTGGAACAAAGAATCCATAGAGTGTTAGTAACGAAAAAAACTTATTATTTGATTTTAGTACACACAGCTAGTTATCAAGCTATACATTTCCAGTTTTAGCTGACCTCGCATTTTATAGGTTTTTCTTATAATCAGAAGTCGGCTTATACTGGTTATGCAGCTTGATGTGTAGCCGTGCGTACCAATCACCCTCCGCACAAACTATTAGAAATGTTCGTACGAAATAATGTAATTTCACGAAAGGCATAAAGAAACGAGAAAATCGAAAAAAAAAATGTAAAATGGATACCCTCTGTCGCGCCATTTTGTTCATTTTTTTCAAAATGGCGGCCACGCTTGAATCCTATATAAATCGCTAGCTGACCTCAATACAAACCCCGTAAACCGTCAAGTTTCTGAGATATTAATGTTCAAAGTTTTTGTGACATTCGGTATTTCGGTACAAGATAGCGCCAGCATTTCAGCGTAGGTACGCTTCACAACTCTTAATAAATACAACTCTCTGATTGCCCCTGCAGACGGAGCCAGCAGCACCATGTCGTCAGCATAGCTGATGTTATAAATGCTGACCCCATCAACAATACAATGCATCCGACGCGCATGCTGCTAAGCCCTTTATGAGGTCATCTACGTAGAGGTTGATGAGCCTGGGAGTTGTACTTATGGGGGCCATCTAAACATAAGTAAAAATTTGGCCGGCCCGGGCAGAAGAGCTGTAGGCCAATTCTGCTAATTTAAAACGTTCAAAATCTATATCGCAGTCTCATCTCGGCGACAAACAAATGTCAAAAACTTGTCAAAATGTAGGGAAATTTGAAGTATTTTTGACAGATTGAGACTGAGATCAGACTGTGAACGTTCTTAAAAATTACGAGAATTGCCCCTCAGGCCTTACTGCATGGTCAAAATACTAACGCGTAGAGCGTTGATAAGGTCGTATTGATAATACAAAATTAGGGCAAGGTTACGCCATGTAGGAATTAAGGAAAAATTTCTGTAGTTTTTATGGTAAATTTTGGAGCTGCCATCTTTCATTTTAATTCGGACTCTAGTCACATTCACAGTCTAGTTTCATTTTAGTTCGACATCACCGCCCTCGAAAACCACGAAAATGACATCCATGACGAGATAAGAAATATTAGCGTAGCTGCCATCTTGGTTCATAAAAAGATAAGGAGGTAAAATAGGACATTGTAGTTGCTAATAGTTATTTCTCAAACATGCTTAGTATAGTGTTTAAACTAAAAAGATATGTAAACACTGTCTCTCACACAAGCGGGGTAGCTGCTGTCACTTATGTCATCTGCCAGTAACGAGGAATGGCGGGAAACAGACAAAGTGAAGCAGATTAAACGACGGCGCTTGGTGTGGTAGTGAGCCAGTGAAGTGATATATTCAACACTAGCGGCCCGTCCCGGCTTCGCACGGGTGAAAAAAAAAAGAAAAAAAAGCCTATATTAATCAGTGATAATTTAGCATTCAAATGGTGAAATAATTTTTAAAATCGGTCCAGTACTTTTTGAGCCAATTCGTTACAAATCTTAGACCATATATGGTCATATATGGCCATATATGGTGGGTCATCATATGGACCCGAAATGTTTGACTATACAAAACCACAGTTATACAAATATGAGGCTTATCGACGCCAGAATCATAAAAATATTGCCATCTCTTTTTAACTTTCTTAATTTTGCATATGTGAAAAAGGATAACAGTGTTTTAGACAGTGACTATAATGGCAATCCTTCATTCCTAGCGTCACTAAAATACCTATTTGCGGCCTGTCGCCATTTTATCCTCTCACTGTTTGGTACCAAAGTTGGGTATGTCAACTGTCAAATGCTCTTGAGCTGTGTGTGGATATAATTTGTGAATTTTGGAGTAATTTGCTGTGTTATTGTGTTTGAACTCTGTTCTATAGTGGAAGTCGTCAGTAGCAAGATGCCCAATGGCAATATGTGTGGATGTGCCATCAAAAGAAGCAGAAATCACCCGAAAACAACCAGCACCAGTATGTGTACTTAATTTCAGCTGAAATATCATTAGATTTAGAGGATAAACAAAAGATTCTGCATTCGTTGAAGAGTTTCAACAGCAAAGCATTCATATTTTCCCTTTTCTCTTTATTTTCAAGTTGTATTTAATGAAATCATTTTCTTTGTTATTGTAGGGATAGAGTAAACGATTATTATAAATAAACGATTATTATTATTATTAGTAGTGCATTTGACATTATTATATTTATCGATAAAGCTATTTTCATCATCTGCCTAGCCTTTTCCCAACTATGTTTGGGTCGGCTTCCAGTCTAACCGGATGCAGCTGAATACCAGTATTTTACATGGAGCGACTGCCTATCTGACCTCCACAACCTAGTTACTGGGTAATACGATACTCCTTGGTAAGACTGGTTGTCAGACTTTCGGGCTCCTGACTACCCGTAACGACTGTCAAAGATCGATAATGCTATTTTATGGTTCTTTATTGGTTGGAAACAATCGGTGTTGAAAATTTAGAGATGTCAACAAAAACAATTCATATTTGTTCTCTTCACTTTGAAGAATCTAGTTTCAACTGGACACTGAATAAAGTAATTGAGACAGAGTGGGAGATATCTCTCGCTTGTCTTCAATATCTATTAAAGCTTACTTATATTTTATTTGTTTCAGATTTATTAAGGACAAATGTCAAAAACAGCCCAAGAAGATAAAGAGACTTAATGAGAAATTTTGAATACAGACGAAAATATTATGGGAAGAAATCTCATAAAAGAATATCACATCGAAATTATCTGATCAAAATTGTATAGTTCAGAAATAAATGAGAGTGATTTGTTTGTTGTTGTTTTTTCCTGTTTGAATATAATTATATACTTAATTATAATTTATTGTTGACTTTTAATTAAAGCCCACTATCATCTGCATGTTTGAAAAGGTAGGTGTTGGAAACTTAACATCTAAATTTCAAAAATATTAATTATGTTAGTTCCGTCATTATATCCCGTGAAATTCAAATTTTCACACATTTTTTCCAAATTGCAGTTCTGTTACAATTTTTTTATTATTATTCAAATTATTATCAATTATCATCAGCGGTCCATTGACGGTAACACCTCTTACGGCTTAGCTGTGAAAGATGGACGAACCTACAAATAACTTAAATGAAAGACCTAAGTTAGAAAACTTGGGGTATTTTTACCCGTAGATATTGTACCGTGAGTCCGTGACACTAAGAAAACATTCTCACAATCTTTTATCGATGTTATTTTATAGAAACATCGATTAGGGGTTGCTCTATTATTTGATACCTCTCTAAACTCACTTTTAGAAAAACGACTTAAAAACATAAAAAACGGGGGTTATGGTTGCGACTACCGACTACTATATACTTAAAAGTTGGTAAAGAAATATTGATAGGTAGATATAATGGAAATAAATAGATAACACTAGTGAACGCCCCATGCTGGGCTGAAAATCGATTTTCATAGACAAGTTAAAAAACATTTAAAAAATCAATGTTTTCTTTTTGCAGAAATGGGTTTAATGTATCGAATATTGATCAATCTAATGCTATTTCAGTTTTTTCAAAAAGGACACTGGACTAAAGTGTTATTACATGCACCAACAGCCAAACGGTTTTGATATTAGTGTAGGGATACACAAATAATAAAATAAAAAATAAAAGAAGGAAAGAAAGTAATGGAAAGGAAGGGATAAAATCTCCCAGACTCCTTTGTATGAAGAAATATAAAAAAAGAAACTAATAAGGAAGTAAAAAAAGTACCTATTAACTTAATACGAATACTAGTAATTATACTACAAAAGCTTCTAATGTCAGGCATTTTCACATCACACCAGATCATTCACATCACATTACTCACATCACATCACACCACTCTCACACTTACACCCCCCCTACTTCGTACACTTAAACTATAAATTCTGTTGTAAAAATGTCCTAAGTAGTTTTGTATCACATTTAGCCTACCTAAGAAAGAGCGGTGTCTTCTAACACAGGCATTATCTGCTTAAAAGGAGGCACCATTCACAAACAAAATGTAAACAAATAGTCAAGAAATAAACATTTTTGTATTTTTTGTATTTAATACTTACATGACAAACCAAAGGCGGGTGCGGCGAGGCACAGGAGAGCGAGAATACGAATCATGACTATAGCGAAATTCGACTGTCTGATGAAAAGTGAGAAACCTTGCCTATTTATACCGTTTACCGTCTGTTCAGTGTAGGTACAGTCAGCATTAAAAGTCGATGATCACATTCAGATTTTCAAAATCACTGTACACTATATCACCCATAAATCGCTCAACAAGAAAGGGCGCCAGTATTGAATGAACATCATTATAGTTCAAAATTAACTGAACACTACTCGTCAAAGGTTACTGAACACCATTTTGTCAAAAATTGCTGTCCATTATAATATCCGAAAACATCATAACATTCAGTTTGACAAAAGTCACTGAACAATATACCTAAAATGTTTGTTTTGGTTATCTAGTGAAATCACGGCAACGTTCAAAAATAACTTAACATCATAAATAACAAAAGTTACTGAACAATATAAAATGCTTGTTTTAGTTATCTAGTGTAATCACGGCAACGTCCAAAAATAACTTAACATCATAATAACAAAAGTTACTGAACATTACTTTGTTTCGGATACGTAGCGTGTAAACTTATACAATCAAAAGTAGCTGAACTGCAAACTAAAAAAGTGCTCGTTACTATCTTCAGAGTTATAAATCCAATCTTGTCCTATCCAAACTAAATCATGTAAAAAAAATTAAACGGATGTAAATTTTTAATTTAACTTTCCAAAATAATATTGTTTTTTTTCATAGTATCAATGAGAAATATTAGAAGTGGGTGTTCAAGCGGCAAGCACATTTTTAAGCCTATTTTTCAAAATAAGCTCGCAAGCACGATTAAAAAGATAAGCATATTCCGCTTAAGGGCCTATACTACCTCAAATGGCTTAGCATGATCCTCCGTTATGTCGAAAATACTGCAGCATTAATTTTGAAATAAATATATGGTAAAGTTGAGTATTAATGCTAGGTCTTATGTTAGACGAAAACACGATTTCATAAAATTTTCTCGATAGAACAATAAACCGCTGGTATTAAAAAAATACTTCGAATTAGATCATGAAATTTTGTATACTAACCGAAATAACTATAAAGCAGGCCTTATGTTATTTACTTTTTTTTAATTACCATTATTTTCATCATAAAAAACAAATACCTAAACTATTGGCGCTGCCTGCCGCCTAGCACCGCACTCTCTCTCGCTCTCACTCAGTTCGCGAGCAGTATCGTGCGAGCGAGATAAAGAGTGAATTTTAGCTGAGGTAGTGTAGGCTCTTAAAAATTATTTTGTCGACGTCATCTAAGCTTTCTATATTACGATTCAATAGTAACCTTATTTGTATAGCTATAAGACTCCCTATCAAAAATTACGCAGATTCTGTTTGAATTTATACCATTGACGTAATTAATGATTTTTTTAGTTCAACTGAATTGTAACCTTATTCGTAAAGTATTAAGACTCATTTTCAAAAATCACGCAGATTCTGTTCAAATTCAAACCGTCGACTTAGTTTATGATTTTTATAGCACGATTGAATTAGAATCTAATCTGTATACATATGAGCCTCATTTTCAAAATTCACAGAAATTCCGTTTTAATTCAATTCTTGTGGTAGATGTGGGGGTATTTGAAAAACTGTTTACCCTTTAATGTAAAAAGAATATTTCTACTTAATTATCATTATTATTAATTTGACTTGACCGTTATTCGAAGCTTATTTAATGAGATAGGCCCTATGGTTCCCGCCTTTGCTATTCTTCTCTTTTTTCCTATATTTCTATCTCTTTCTAATACGTCACTTCCACTCGGCAGTGGTAGGAGGCTTGTGAAGCAAGCCTTGCCATTTTAGTTTCATTGGCGTCTTGTTTCCCGCCGTGATTGGTCTAACTGTCGTGTCGACCGTCACTTGGCTGCAAGACCTACCTTCCTAAATACAAAAAAAAAAAAAAACTATTTTTAAAATCGTTTGTTCTACAAGTAAAAATTCAACAAAGTTAATCATTTCGGTTTTATTATGGCAGAATCGTGTAATAATACCGAGAATGCGGCTATCGATGTGCTTCCAGGCCCTTCTTCGCCATTCAAGCAACGAGCTCAGTCAAGTAATTCCAGCAGCTCGAGTTCTAGTAGCTCGAATTCCAATAGCAGTTCCTCATCATCTAGCGGAGGTAAACGGAAAAGAAATCACCATAAGAAGAAAAAGGGGGGTAATCGCAAGCATCGCTCCAATCGCAAGATTCGAAAATTAAGTAAAGAAGTACGTATTCTTCGGCAGCAAATGGTTCGCAAGGACAGCGATTATCGCGTGAGTAGAAATACAAATAATTATGAAAACGATGTCATTTCAATTATGTCCGGTTTTAATGAAAATCATTACGAACAAATGCTTGACATTGAACCTGATAATGTTTGTGCACGTGGCGATGAAAATTTTAAGAATATTAGTACACATGGCGATAAAGATTTTACGTTAACTTTTGAAACTAAACTGAAGGAACCTTCGATGCTAAAGACTCCTGAAACATATATGAAGTTATTATGTGATTTGCAACATTTAAATAAAAGTGAATAGGACGGAATTAGATATATAGACACTCAAAAGTTGTACAATTATTCACCGGGTTATACAGATATCGAAATAAATGAAGAAGTCAAAGCGTATGATTCTCCTCGTCACCTCATATATGCTGATAAGACCTTTGCAGCCCTGACCATGTGCGTGCTTAAACAAAGAGAGGCGCTGCAGGGAAGCCTTCAAGATCTGTTGATAAGGAATAGTAACTCGCTAGATTATAACACTCTGCTTCAAAAGGTTAATGACCTTTTTTCTACAGGGGACTATAATACGTGTTCCTCAGATTTATTACAGATTGTCTGTGGACATCGTGCTGAGATTCTACAAATGCGGAGAGACTGTGTCACTAGACAAGCAAAGGACCCCCTGATGAAGGCCAGTTTGAAGAAAATTCCACCGACATGTACAAACCTGTTCAATGCAGAGAAGTTTACTGCTGCTATCGAGAAAGCTGGCGGCGTAAGAAAATGTTTTTGGCCATTGCAAAGGGCTAATACGTCTTCTGCCTCGCAGGCGGATGCAAAAAAATCTCGCGACCCCTCGCAGGGGTCAAAGCCTTATAATAAGCTCGTGCAGTTCTGGCTTGTCAACACAATAATGCGTACGCACATTGCGTTAGCAGTAACCCACCTCCGCAAGGTGGATGCAGCAGCGGTCCCCCACCTCCGCAAGGTGACGGTATTAGTCATGGCCGTGCTGCTTATTATAATTCGGTCGCACCGAAAAATCGCAATTGTTTTCGAGGCCAGTCGAATACTAGGCAAAACAACCAAAAGTACGGACGAAGGCGTGCGCCATCTCCTCCCCAGCGGAGTCATGACACCAAACGACGTAAGTATTGACTCGTTCAGGGCGGGCCGCCTCCTACAGTTTCGAGACCAATGGGAACAAATGAATGCTCCAGATATCATTCTAAAAATGATAACCGGGTATCGCATACCTTTTTATCAGAAGCCACCACTTGTTCATCCCAGTGTTATCGAAACGAACTTAAATGTCCCGGAATCTGCCGCAATGACAGCTGTAATAAACAAAATGATAGAACAGGGAGTTCTGGAACGATCTGTAGTTTCACCAAGCTTCCTTTCATCGATGTTTCTTGTGCCCAAAGGCGACGGCTCGTCTCGACCAATATTCAACTTGAAGGCACTGAATTCTTACATAATAACAGATCGATTCAAGCTAATAAATGTGAATCGCACCCCCGACTTTCTACAACCGCAGGATTGGCTATGCAAAATCGACCTCTCGCAAGCGTATTTTCATTTACCTGTGGCTCGCAGCCACAGAAGGTTTCTGCGCCTAATTTATCACAACGAATTGCTAGAAATGACTTGTCTGCCCTTTGGCCTAAGCACAGCGCCCAAGACTTTTGCTATGCTCACAAATTGGATAGCTCAGACTCTCAGACAACGAGGTGTAAGAATAATTGTGTTTCTCGACGATTTCCTGATTGCCAATCAGGACGAAAACCAGCTTCGAAGTCATGTGGGCATTGTGCTCGGAACTTTGAAAAAGTTGGGCTGGCTAATCAATCACGAAAAGTCGATTATCACACCGTCGAAAAGCCTAGTGTTTCTAGGAATTCATTGGGATACATGGTCGAATCGCAAACGACTCCCCGACGAGAAGATTCCTGTACTTTTGGACAAAATAGGTCAGATGCTGCGAAAGCAACGCACAACACTCAGAGAACTTCAGAGCCTCGTGGGTCTACTAAATTTCGCCAGCTTTGCAGTTCCGAAAGGAAGACTCAACTATCGAGCGCTTTTAAACCTACTGAATCAAATCTTGAACTCAGATCACAGGACATTACACACTTTACCTCGTGCTGCTGTAAACAATCTAACGTGGTGGCGCCAGAATTGTCGATATCCGTCGGCCATACATATGCCGCCGCCCTCTCATTTCCTCACAACGGATGCGTCGGACATCGCATGGGGAGCTCGCCTGGACAATCTCTCACTCTCGGGTCGTTGGTCAGAGGCCGAGAAGAATCTCCATTGCAACCAAAAAGCAATGCTAGCAATCCTAAGAGTTTTGCAAGATCATTGTCGGCTCCTGAGACACAAGACGGTTTTGATTCAGAGCGACAACAAGTCGGTAGTCGCATATCTCCGTCACGAGGGCGGCACCAAGTCAGCTCCTCTCCTGGACTTAACCTACAAAGTGTTCCAAATCACAGAGAACTGCCACATTCATATGAAGGTCTTTCACATACCCGGTATATACAACGGCCATGCCGATCACTTGTCGAGGTTTCGGGTGACTCCGGAGTGGCATCTGACTCCAGAATGCACGAACAAAATATTCTCCAAATGGGGAGTTCCACTAATCGACCTGTTTGCGTCCAACCGAGCGCATGTAGTGACGAATTACGTGTCCTTGGATCAAAACGACGACCAAGCCCTGTTCTACGACGCGTTCTCTCAGATGTGGAATTACAACCTAGCGTGGGTGTTTCCTCCACCCTTTCTGATCCCCAAGGTCCTGAGTTATCTCAACCAAGCTCAGGGAACGTACCTACTAGTAGTTCCACGATGGGAACTGGTTTTTTGGTGACCCGACATAAAATTGCGTGCCCTAGCAGCTCCATTCACTCTATATCATCTAGACAAAGTTCTAATCGACACGACAACAGGACTACCTCCATCGAATGTCCACGACATGACTCTGGAAGTGTGGAAATGTGGGGGTGGTCTGAGTTGCTAACATCCTGGAATAGTAGTCAATTAGAACTTCTTGGGAAGTCATGGCGTCCATCAACACGTAAAGTTTATAGCGTTGCTTGGAAGAGATGGCTAGTTTGGTGCGAATCTCACCAGATTAATCCCTCAACTCCAGTAGCAAGCGATTTAGCTAGATTTTTGTCTGATCTCCATTTAGTTCATAAATTATCGTACATTTCTATTTTGTTACACAAGTCTGTGGTTTCCACCCTTAGCAACCCAGAAACATCTGGCCAGTTAAGTTCAAATGTACTAGTAAAACATGTTTTAAAATCTATAGCATTACATAAACCGATCACCCATGCCAAGCCTCCAGTCTGGAATATTGACGAACTCGCTGTTTTCCTAGAGGGAAAAACCGTTGATGAAAATAATATTTTTCAAGTGCAGAGACATACTGCTACTCTACTACTCCTATGCTCCGGAAGACGAATCCATGATTTAACTTTGCTCAGTGTTGATTCTAATAATTATTGTATTCAAAATAATTTTGTGTTTTTTTGGCCAGTGTTCGGATCGAAAACTGATTCTGTGAATTACAGACAATCCGGCTGGAAGTTAATTTCTAATCAAAATAATAAACACTTAGACCCAGTCTATTGGGTTAAGCATACAATTTCGCTTCTTGAGAGTCGTAGAAGTGCTGCAAGATCCAGTAATTTGTTTATTAATATCAGAGGGGAACCCAAACCTGCATCAAAAATCCTAATTGCAGGATGGATTAAGTCCTTATTAGTAGAATCTGGTATAAAGGCATCTCCTGGGAGTATCAGGTCAGCTGTGGCTTCAAAAAATTGGCTTGATAATTACCCTCTTGATGAGATTCTTGCTAGGGGTAACTGGCGTTCACCTTTTTAAAATTTTATAAACGTGAGGTTATGCTTTTCACTGTTAACCGACTCTCAGTACCCTCTTTATTTAATCCAGTTGATTAAAATTTTATTACTTATTAATAATAATAAATTGTAAGCCAAGATATGTATTGTTTGGTTCAATATATCAGTGATATGCATTTCTGCTTTTTTATTTATTCGATAATTATAGGTATGTACCTATATGCATTTTAAAATTTTCAATGGTATAAAACATACATTGTATATAAAATACTATGATAAAATCATACTAAGTACTCTCACATTGGCGTCTCCGTCACTTCCACCAGGCGATAACAAACACGTCTCATTAAATAAGCTTCGAATAACGGTCAAGTCAAATTAATAGAAACGTTTTACCTACCAATAAAACGCTTATTAATTTACTTACCTTATTCGAAGCTTAGAATCAAACTCTGCCTGGTAATTAGACTCAATGAAACTAAAATGGCAAGGCTTGCTTCACAAGCCTCCTACCACTGCCGAGTGGAAGTGACGTATTAGAAAGAGATAGAAATATAGGAAAAAAGAGAAGAATAGCAAAGGCGGGAACCATAGGGCCTATCTCATTAAATAAGCTTCGAATAAGGTAAGTAAATTAATAAGCGTTTTATTGGTAGGTAAAACGTTTCTATTATCATCAATTAATTATCATTATTATTTGTTGTAATCCTAAGTAGTTTAAGCCTAATCATATTTGTAATTGATAAAAAATTAAACCTTGTTTTTGTTTATAAAACATTGATTTGATTATGAAAGTTTAAATTTGTTGATTTTTAACAAAAACAAATAATAATTATTAACTGTATTGATTTATCGAACCATTTAATTTAATTTTGTTGATAGTAAATAAAAGGGTGGTGATTTACATGTGCATGTGTCTACTTAATTTATATACCAAATACATATACCTATCGAAAAAAAATACACACACATATTAAACCCAAAAACATTTAATTTTGTTCAGGGACTTTAGAGATAAACGATGGTATGCTATTTTTGTCAAAAATATTTGTTCAGAGACTTTAGAGACGAAGAATGATAAGCTTTTTTTTTACTATAACTTTGTTTAGCGACTTTTAAAAAGTGATGGTCACCTACTTATGCCCTTTTATGATAATCATTCATTTCTGGCGCTTGTCATGTTGAGCGATTTAGGTATAATACGGTGTACAGCGATTTTGAAAATCTAAATGTGGTCATCAACTTTTGATGCTGACTCTACTACTTTTTGTTGGTGTTGTAGTTGCAAGCGAGACTGTCGAGCAGGGCTCCTGGGTTCGATCCTTGGCTGTACTGTTGAGTTTGTCATTAGAATCTTGACTCCGAGCTACAACTACATATTACTACATTGTCGTGGGATTTGTGCCTGATTGAAGCTCACTCATATGAAATTTCTATGATAAAATATATATTTCTTTAATAAAATTTCTATGATTTATGAGCTCACCCCTATTAAAAGCAACTTAAACCTATCATCACCGTCATCTGCCTAGCCTTTTCCCAACTATTTTGGCCACTAGGCAGTCGCTCCGTGTAAAATACTTAGTATTCAGCGACTTAAACATATTATATACTAAAACTTTCCTGAAAGTAAGTAGATTATCACTTTGTAGAGTTTTTTTTTAAGTTGCCTGTTTTTTTTTTTGTAAAAAATGTTTTTATGTTTCACTTTTTATTTGTACCCACACATAAATTCAATTAACACTAGACTGCATTGAAGAATTGAAGACACCGACTAGAAGATTCATCAAAAGCATAGAAATGCCGGATATGCATATAACTTCGTACATTATACTAAAACCTTCCTGAAAGTAAGTAGATCACATTAATGAGAAAGAATTATCAAAATTGGTTCATTGGTTTTTGAGAAAATCGCTGACATACAAACATACCTACATACATACGGGTCCAATACAGAACCTCCTTTTTTAAATTCGATTTAAAAAAGGAGGAGGTTCTCAATTTGAATGTGTATATATTTTTTTAATGTATGTTCGGGCCTAACTCCGTCATATACAGACGGACTTGCAAAATTCTTTTTTTAATGGATGAGGTATGCCTCAAGCAGTGTGGAACCTAAGTTAAAAACACGCTTGTACGATACGACTACATGCAGAAAGCATGGCTAATAGAAATCTCTATTCCTAGACAGCGCGTTTCGATGAAAACTTTTTTGATAGAAAACATTGTTTGTAGATATCTCGGTTCATAAAAACCACTGTTTCCAGATACCTTGGTTTACAGAAAGTGCCTTTGGAGAAGGAACTAATATTTTGCGATACATATTTTTTACTGCTCAGATTCATCAGACACGCGTTTTGACTGTCGACGTAGGATACGCGGGGCTCAGTCGACATATGTACTATGTAGTATGCAAGAGCGAGCGAAAGGGAATACAACTTATTTTAAAATAATTATCTAATTGGTTTCCGTAAATTGTTTCTATGAACTAAATTTACGGCAGGAAGTGCTATCTATGAACAGAGATCTCTGTCAACAGTGCTTCCTATGAACCGAGATATCTACTTACAATGTTTTCTATCAACAAAGTTTTCGGCGAAACGTGCTGTGTACGTTCTGTATATAGTCGTATCAAGCGTGTTTCTATCTTAGATTTCACACTCTGCCTCAAGGATGGTCCCTTATAAATTTTATTAACTTTGCTTGGGTAGTTTTTGAGTTAGCTTCAGTACTACGATTTGTTTCCACTTAGTCTATATTGATTATGTTTTATTAACTTCCTGTCACTGATATTTACATGGCACAACTAAAAAGTGAAAAGTAAAAATTTTATTTCGAAAACAAATACCTAAACCACTTCAAAAAAAAAAAACCCTAAGTGAAATATAACTTTAATTTCGGTATAAAGATATTTATTTTTCATAAGAACTTACAGTCCCCTTAAAATGAGATACAAAGTAGTAATATGATAATACAGTACCTACAATACAATATCCGCCAGAGTATTAGAAGTAATAATGTATTCACGTTATCGCACTCTTATACAGGGTGCATTTGATATCATGGGCATTATTTTAACCTAAGGTACTACTTATGATACTAATTGCATTAGGGCTACTATTACGCAAATCAAAAATATTATTAATGCAAGTATGGAAAACCTTAAAATGTAGTAAGTCATACAAAGTATCAAATTAGTTGCGCTTCTCGATAGCAAATGCGTAGGTACACTACGCCGTACGCGCGTCATTGGGCGTGAATTCTTTGACCCCGCCCCACGGTATTTCGCCTAGAACATGCTAGGTGGACAAAATTCAAGTTTTCATTTCCAGGAAATCTTAATTGCATAACACAATCAACACCCCCAAACTCCAAATTCCGAGAAAAAGTTGTTTTTCAAATACTTAACTGATGAGTCATAGAGTCCAGAAGTCAGGTAATGAGTTTAATGCAAGCGTTCCGGCAATCAGTTGCAATTTAGCGACACATTTGTGCACATCTCATAGTGGTTTATAGTGATATTGTGAAAGTTTTTTGTGATGGATATTAATACTGAGGGTATGTACTATTACTTAATATATTATTTTTATCAGAATCTATTTAAATGAATTTTTAGCATTTTTTTAACTTGATGCATAAATTTTAGCGTAATTTTTTTCATAAAGAAAACTTAGAACGTTCAGGAAATACATTGATTCGCCTCTATTCGGGCTAGTTTTTAGATATATTGTAGGTATAACTGTGTAGTTTGTAAAATTACACATATTGTTCAGCACACTTCAGTACAACATATTTTTTTCTTTTTTTTTCAGAACACGTTTACTCTATTTCAAGGGTAGCCTTTTTTGAAGAGTGGTCGAAACACGCAAAGAATGATAAACGGTCGCGTATTTATGACTATCTTTCTTCAAAATTTCACTTTGGTGACATTACTGAAAGCAGCCAAAGAGAAATAAAGCTGAAAATATCTAACTTTTCTACTAAGATTGGAGCCAAATGGTTGGCTTCGGGAAAATCGAAGGAGCGTTTTTTAATAACAAATAAGACATGGCTGGATGAAGGAGACATACAGTTTACTGTGAGTTCTTTAGCCCCACAACCTTCGACATCGAGTGAGGCTGTGACATCTGCAGGAAGACCTCGCAAAGATTTTGAGGAAACGTCGTTTAAGACGAAGAAACGTCGAGTCGTGGATCTCGTAGAATCTCGAAGTGCCAGTGAATTAGTGACTGCTGCCGAAATTGCTATGCGTTCAGCAGGGCAAAGAAAAGTTGCCCATGTGATTAGAGACATTAGTGAGAGCCCAGATAATATTATTAAGTCAAAAAATACCAGTTGTGATCCTAGGCAGTTAAGTAGTGACGAAGCCTTAGCATACTATATAGATTCTAAGTCAACAACACATGCTTACAAACAAACTAGGAAGTGGTCCATAATGGCAGGACATAATGTGTTTCCGTCATATTTTAGTGTAGTAAAATCCAAACAGGCCTGTTACCCTGCAGAGGAGCACATTGCTATAACAGAAACTCGTGCTGAAATAAATTTGCAAGCCTTATTAAATAAAACAGCGGAACGTCTAGTATTAGCACAGAATCAAGTTATCAGCAGTGTCCTCCCAACAAGTTCAACGTTTACACTTGTTAGTAAATGGGGATGTGATGGAAGTTCTGGGCACAGCACATACAAACAGAAATTTGAGAACACTGAAGATACGGACGAATTTCTTTTGGTATTTTCTTTCGTTCCCCTTAAGTTATATGATGGGTCCAAAATTATTTGGCAAAATCCTCGGTCTTCATCAACTATGTATTGTCGCCCAATCAAATTTATATTTGCTAAGGAAACGAACGACTTCACGTTAGCGGAGACAAATAGATTGTTGGAAGAAATTAATGCTCTTCTTCCAACACTTATCGACTTTGGTGATTCTCAAATCTCTGTGAAACACGAACTTCTTCTGACAATGACAGACGGAAAGGTATGTAACGCCTTAACGGAAACTCGTTCATCTCAAAAGTGTTTCATCTGTGGTGCCACCCCCAAGACGATGAACGATGACCCCGCGAAGTTTAACAGCAATCAGGAACATTTTGGCTTTGGTTTATCTACACTTCATGCTTGGATTCGTTGCTTTGAATGCCTTTTACATATCAGCTATAAGTTGAATATTAAGAAATGGCAGGCTAGAAGCGACGAAGATAAAGCTGATATCAAGGTTCGTTCCGAAGAAATCAAGTTGAAATTCAAGAACGAAATGGGACTCATTGTAGATAAACCAAAGCCAGGATTTGGTTCTTCCAATGATGGAAACACAGCCCGTCGCTTTTTTAAGAATGCTGAGATGAGCGCTCAAATCACAGGGTTGGATGTTACTATTATCAAACAATTTGATGTTATTTTGAGGACATTGTCTTCTGGGTTCGAAATAAACTTAGTTGAATTTAATAAATTTTGTCTTGAAACTAGAAGACATTACCTTGGTCTCTATTCGTGGTACTATATGCCTGCTACTGTACATAAAATATTAGTACACAGTACTGAGGTCATCAAAGCGGCATTGCTTCCAATTGGGCAGCTTTCCGAAGAGGCTCAAGAAGCACGTAACAAAGATTGCCGCAGATTTAGGGAGTACAACACCCGCAAGTGCTCACGTGTTGCCACGAATAGAGACTTGCTGTCCATGTTAATAATAACATCTGACCCTTTGATTAATAGCCTTCGTGAGATTCCCCAAAAAAAGCCGGAAAAAATATGTGCAGAGGTATTAAACTTAATTGTAAGCCCGACCATAGTAGCATCAAGACCCGAAACGTCATCATATTGTCGCACATTGCCGCAAAATGATGACGATTCACCAGAAGATTTTGATGATGATTCTGATGATTAGGTTTAGGTTAAGTTAATTTGAATTGTAGGTATTTATTTATTTAATGCAATTTTGTTGTTTGTTTATTATTTTAAATAAAATTTTCTGTTTAGATATATTTTGTTTGTTTTTTATTACAAAATCATACCAAAAACTATGAATAATGCCTCAATATGACTACTTATATATAAAAGCATCGTTAAATATCATAAAATAATATTGTCCACCTAGCATGTTCTACGCGGTACACTGTGCGCCCGACTCACGTGACATTCGTAAGTTGCCAATGAATTGATTCATAATAAATTCCAATTTTCCCTTCGTACTTTGCCGGCTTAGGACGGTCAAAACTACGTCAACTAACATACATTAAAAAAAAACATTTACGTACCTAGCTTGTGGATTGTTTTGAAAAAACCTTATTTGTCGGTAAAGTGACAGAGGGTAAACGGGTGCTCTTCCACGAGCTTGTGCATGTGCTGGCACGTGAAAAGACGAAAAATCCAACAGGTTCTGAGTGGTTCTGGTGGAATGAGACCCCGTGAAGGAATAGGGTCGTTCGGGTAGCGCCGATGGAACATTTCACGAGTTCATACTAAATTTCTTGTGCGATCGTAAATTACAACCATTTGTGGGTATTGTTGGTTGGTGTACCTAGCCTGCACATTACGCGGTCGAGGCATCGTGTACACAAACACACACACAACACACAACTAATAAACTAACACTTAATACACTGCAATCCAAGCACCGTATGACGCGAGCGGCGAGTACGGCGATTACGTCACGGGATCAATAAATCAATTACGCGTCAATGCACATGCGCAGTCGTTATGACACTGGTTCCGGGTTCGTGACTTCGTGTTGCGGCGGGAAGCATACCCCGCGCGGGGGTGATATTCGTATTTTTGCGAGTGAGGGAGTGGGACGGAGAGAGTTCAGGGAATCCCGCCGGACGGAATGTCTTGTAGCCCATTGTTATTATTACTTGTAAGGAAAAACCCGCGCGCGCGCAGGTGATGTTTGTTTACATTTCGCTTTGCGCTGTAACTGCGCTTTAAGATTTTGATATTTCAACAATTATTGGCGTTAACAAAGTATTTTGTTTTAATTACTTTAAGTGTTTATTTGCAATAATAAGCCTTGTGCAATTTGACTTACTACATTTTTAAGGTTTTCCTTACTTGCATTAATAATATTTTTGATTTGCGTATTAATAGCCCTAATGCAATCAGTATCGTGAGTAGTGCCTTAGGTTAAAATAATGCCCATGACTTCGATTCCACCCTGTAAATCGTCCGGCAATTCGTTGAACAGCCGTGCTCCTTCAAATAATATGGTTTTTCTACCGTAATTAGTGCGTACGCTGACGCGTAGGGGAAACCCGGGCAAGACGAATATGTTAAGGGGTAATGTAAATAAAACCACAATCTAATCATCAATACTTTGTACTTTTAATTTGTACTATGTTTAATTATCTTTGGAAAATAATCATTAAAAATTCAAAAATTTTAGCAATTTCTACAATAATTATGAGCATTAACAAAAAGGATCAATTATCCGTTTTGCCCGGTGGGGTCGGGCAAAAAGGATAAGTAGAATTAGTTTAGATCAGTCATCACAGAAGTAGCTGCCAACTCCTACATTAGAAGTGCAGCCTTCATGCGCCCAAATTTTGCACTGATTCTTCTGCTGGTGGTTCAGTGTAGTTGTCAGTGCACACTAAACAGTAAAAATCTGATTTCGGATTTTTGTTTTGTTATTTGACTGAGGATATTTTAGTTTTAGTTTTGCTGGGGCCTGCTAACTCAGAAATGGTATATGTAATGGTAGTGGTAACTAATAATATGCTTGCTCTGAGCAAAACAGACACCTATACGTTTTGCTCATATCCATTTTGCCCAACACTCTAATATTAGAAAAAGTCAAGACTTGAAATGTTTTTAGCAGGTAAACAAAAAGTAATGATCACAAATAATACTTAAATAAACGTGCAATTGAATATACAAAACATATTTATAGGCAACTAATGACTAATACCAAAAGTTTGTGTACAAACCTTTACCAAAATCGTAACAAAACAACGATAATCCTTTTTTTTACCTTCCACAACAGATGCACTCGCGTATTGTTTTGGTTGAACTGCCATGACGTTGCCTGTCGTACGTGTCACGACTTAAGAAAGTGTTAATAGCGCTATCTATTACATATTTTTGGAAAAATCACTTATTCTTCTTACCCGCACTATGCTTCTTGCCCGGGCTTCCCCTACGTGTGCGTACTTCAAGTTTGTTTTTATATCTGTTTCTCAGGTTTTATGACATTGTTTTTTTTTTTTCTTTATGTTAGTTTGTAGTTATCATTTTAATAAGAATGCAAGTGTAGTAAATGTATAGCTGTCTAATATTTAATAGTTTAGTTTTTTCGTATATGGGCTTTGTTGGAGTGAGATAATGAAACAGAGTTTTAATTAATTTATTTTGAACTCTTTGAAGTGGATTTCAATTAGTTACTGCTGCGGATCCCCATATCTCAGTTAAATATTCTAAATGCAATTTGACTAACGAGTTATAAATCAGAGTGCTCACTTTTTTTTTTTTTTTTTTTTTTTTTAAATATTTGTAGAAACATGAGTATACATACAAGGCATGCAGGTTGTTCATATACAAAAAGATCCGTCATGTTCGGCCTTCGTGGCATACAAATATATAGGTCGGAAAAGTCATTCGTTGGTATTTAAACAAAACTAAAAACATTATTAAATTTTCACACAAAACTAAAAATAAAATTTAAACACTTAATATAAATTTGAATATAAATTGTCCTAATATCTAATTACAAATTGTCAAAATTATAAAATGTCAGTAAATACCTATGTGTTAAATTCGTAATTACACTTTGTCATTTAAAAATTCTAAAATACTGTAGTATGCTTTCCCAACTAGATATAATTTTAGCCGCTTTTTTAATATGTGTGCGCTTAGTTCCCTCCATCCCTTAGGAAGTTTATTAAATATTAAAGGTGCCATGCAAAATACACTTTTCCGCATCAATGCTGTTTTGGAACTATGTGAGCAAAGCATAGTGTTATCGCGTCTGACGCGACTGACTTTGTCTGCCATGCGTGGAAATAATTGCCGATTACATTTCACAAACATGACAACTTCGAATATGTACAGAGACGGTAACGTCAGTATGTTATAATTAATGAAATACGGTTTACAACTGTCAGTCGAATGTAATTTAAACATAGTCCTAATACACCGTTTTTGGGCTTTGAAAGGTATATCCTTGTCAGTCGAATTGCCCCAAAGGATAATTCCATACCTTAGGTGCGATGAAACTAGGCCGTGGTAAGCTGTTAGCAATGCGTCTGTATTAAGCACGGGAACTAATTTGTGTAGGGCATAAGAAGAGCTACTAATTTTTTTGCTTAAAATTTCTATGTGTTCTTTCCAATTTAACTTTTTGTCAATAGTTACACCGAGAAATTTCGCAGAGTTGACTTCTTTAATTATGTTGTCATTATAATGGACCTTAAGATCAGATAAAGTTTGTAAACGTTGACTGAAATGCATAATATTAGTTTTATTGAGATTTATCCTTAAATTATTATTATCCAAATATTTTATTATTGATGCAAGAGAATTATTGATGTCACTTTTATATTTGTCTTTAGTATGGCATTGAATTGTTATGGTACTATCGTCAGCAAAGAGGGTCACAGGTTGATCAACAGATTTTGGTAGGTCATTTATATACAATATGAATAGTGGAGGGCCCAACACACTGCCTTGAGGAACTCCATATTTAATTTCAAGTTCATGTGATTGGAATATTTCTTCACGTTTAGTTTTTATATTTATGGAGGATATTTCTGTGAGCTGCTTTCTGTTCTCTAAATATGATTTAAATAGTTTTAGAACGTTTCCTCTAACACCATATGCCTCCATTTTATCTAAGAGAATGTCATGCCTAACGTAATCGAACGCTTGGGTCATATCACAGAATATTGTGCAAACAGGGTTGGTCTTATCAACATTTAGCATAACCCTATACAAAAAATCATAAAGTGCCATATTAAGAGTTTTATTTTCTCTAAACCCTTTTTGCTCGTTCACTAATAGATTATTTTTTTCCAAATATTTGCTTAATTCTCTGTATATAAATTTTTCATAAATTTTGGAGATAACACTTAAAATCGAGATCGGTCTGTAATTTTCTATGTTATCTTTATCTCCCTTTTTAAATAATGGTTTAACTATAGATCTTTTTAAAGCATCTGGAAAGATGCCCGTGCTTATGGTCAAATTAATTAGATGACTTAGATGCATACTTAGTTCTGCAGAAACTGATTTAAGAACTTTTGTCGATATTCCGTCATGACCAACACTATTTGTATTTTTCAATGAGTTGATTATTTTAAATACATCCTGTGGTAGACAGGGTGGCATGAAAAACGATTTTTCGCTATTTAGAATTTGCGAGGTAACGTTATGTCCTGATTCTGATATTGGGATAACTTTGTCAATAAAATAACTATTAAAAGCATCCGCTATTTTTTGAGGATTTGTTATAATGTTATTGTCATATGTTATTTTTGATATAGGATTTCTGGGGATGTTTTGCTTTGAATCATTAATTATTTTCCAACTGGTCTTGGATTTGTTGTCAGATGTTTTTATTTTATAACTATTTTGGGCAAATTGTGTCAGCTTTGTAATTTTTTTGAATAGTTTAGAATATTTGGTCAACTTTATTTTATTTGTTTCGTTAGGGATTCGTCTGTATATCCACAAAAGTTGCCGTTTCTTTTTACTACATATTTTAATACCACGCGATATCCACGATGACTGTTTTGTTGCGTGTATGGATACAGTTTCATTAGGAAAGCACAAACAGTAGAACAGTGAGAGTGTTTCTATAAAAGCGTTATAGGCTAAGTTAGGGTCACTTGTTTCATATATAACAGAAAATGATAAATTACGTAGACAATCTTTAAATTTTATAATATTTTCTTCGCTATAATTACGTTTCGCTATAATTACTTTATTTGGAATACAGTTTGCTACTTTCCGTAATGCTCCTAATAATTATGTTTTACTTCCGAGATGTTCGATGTCTAATTTCCAAGTTAAGGGTAGATGAAAAAATTTCATCTACCCTTAATCCATAATATTTTTCGTTGGTTGATCGCTTTATTACTTCGTTATTTATTTTAAGAGGCGAGAAGTCCGATATACGCTTATTTTTAGTAGAAAAAATCATGAATGAGGTTTTCGACGTATTAATTGTCAGAAAGTTGTACTTTAACCACTCGTTTAATAGATCAAGATCATGTTAAGCGTCCTTTATAATGTTATGAAATGGTTGGTCATAGTAAAAGAGACAAGTGTCGTCTGCAATTCTGCAAATAGTGTTAGGTGTCCTGTTAACCCTATTTTATTAATATTGTTTATATAAATTAGAAATAGTAACGGACTGATAATCGAACCTTGAGTCACCTTGCAGCCGTATGAAATATTTTGGACCGAGCTAGTGTGAGTATTTCCTATTTGAACAACTTGACGTCTGTTTTCCAAATACGATTTGAACATTTGATGTGCTGTACACACGGCTACACATCAAGCTATACATTTCCAGTATAAGCTGATCTCACATTGTATAGGATTTCCGTACGATGCGAGACCAGCGTAAACTGGTTTTGTATAGCTTGATGTGTAGCCGTGTGTACCTGTAACACCTATGTTATCTTGCTTCTGTAGCATTTTCGAACGCTTTTTCTAAATCGATGAATATGCCTAAGGCATAGCTCCCTTGATCTAAGTGTACAAGGTGTAACATAATTAACGCAAGACCTCATACACCCCAATTAGAGTATCGAGTTAAAAGCATAATACAATGACCAAAACTTATCTTTTTTAATGCTTGCTATTTTTATAAAGAAAATCGTGTTTACACTAGCATTACTTTATGCATTTAAAATTGAGTCTTGCCTTGAGATAAGATTTAATTTTATTTGGCTTAATTGGCGGTTAGTATGAAAAAATACACAATTTTTGAAAAAATACCTATAATAAAAGTTACTGAAATCGATTCAGTAGACAATTATGAACAAACTACTTTCAGGACTTGCGTTTATTCTGTTACACCTTGTATATGTTTTTATTTTGGTGACTAGATCCGTTGCAGCCGAGAGAGTATTTGATTTAGAGCGAAAGCCATACTGTTCGTCTATTAAAAAAAATGTATGTGTCAAATAGTTATTTAGGCGACTATATAATGCGCGTTCAAATATTTTGGACATCACAGATAACACTGACACTGGTCTGTAGTTGTTTGCATCAGTTCTATTTAATTTCGGAAGTCGATGCCGAAAAAAACGAAAATGCGGAACCAACGACACCGACTTACGAAATTAAAGTTATTTTTCACTTTATATATATTACTAGCTGACCCCGCAAACGTCGTTTTGCAAAAAAAAAGGGGTATGAAAAATAGATGTTGTCCGATTCTCAGACCTACCCAATATGCACACAAAATTTCATGAGAATCGGGAAAGCCGTTTCGGAGGAGTTTAACCACAAACACCGCGACACGAGAATTTTAGGGTTAGGTTAGGGGTCGATAGGGTTTTATTTTGGAAGTGGGTTTGTTTTTTTTTTTTTGTAAAAAACTTTTTACTTAACATCTGGGCCTCAAGTCCGTTATTACAATAGTGTCAGAATGGGTTGAACGACATTGGTTATGTCTGATATTCGTCAAATCGGCAATTCGTCGAATTTGATATTGGTCAAAGCCGTAGTTTGTCAAATCGTCTTTTTGTCCAATTACGAAATTTGCCAAATACGCTATTGGTCAAGTAATTGGGTATGTAAAGTTTTTTTCAGGTATTTTTTTTATATTTTTAATTTATAGATTTAGTTATTTTATGCAACTAATTTCAAAATTTTGGTTTTCTAAGCAGCCATTAATTTTAAATAAATTTTCTAAATTCTGCTTCAAAAGTAGGCTGAAGAGTTCAATATCTATGCCACGTATAACATAGTAATAAAAATTCTAAATTTGACGTTTTTTGCTTGACATCAGAAACTTCAAGCATGACACTAGACAGTTTTAGAGGTGGGAATGATCGACATAATCGATTGAACATTTACTTAATACAGTTATTAATTTTGTATAGGGAGAAGTGGAAGGAGGGAAGGGAGGCCTTTGCCCTGCAGTGGGACAGAAATGACTGATAATTAATAATTAAATTAAATAATAGATATTATTAATATGTCACTATCAAAATCAAACCAATAACAAGTAGCTACAGTACCTAGTTATATTTTCAAGTTTGCAACACTATTTGTGGTTACAAAATAGTTCGAATGATTTTAAACTTAAATATTATTATTTAAAGGGAATGCATTTTATTTAAGCTATCATTATAATGATTGATTAACGATCATTCAGAATTCGGAATTTAGATTTTATGTGTGAATAGATTTTCAATGTTTGATTTGAATCGATTCAAAGGCCGAAATTTTCGCACGACTGCATTACATACCTATATTATAATGGTCATCCCTATAGTTGACATTATATGACTTTAACTTTTTATCATATTATGATGAGAGGAGGCACCGAAAGTATTCTCAATCTGCTTACTTGTGACGTCATTTGGAGGTCAAATGAAAGTCAAATGGTATTAAGTGTTTATGTTAAAATAAACTTCATCTTATAATTTTAAGCACTAAAAATAGAAAAATTAAGTTAAGAAACCTTAAATCTCGAAATGGTTTCGGAATCAGCGCAGGATTTTTTTTCTTTACATACCGAATTTAAGTACAATCTACTGTAAAAATGAAAGTACCTCATGATATTTTTTTATTGACTCATATTTATTCAATTCATATTTATTTACGTAGAATTCATACCCAATACAACTGTTTTAAACACTATAACGCATCTTAATTTTCCACTCAATAATTTTTCTATAATTTTTTCTATTTTGGACCTTTTATGATGTTGGATGTTTTCCTCTGCATCTCATTTTCTTTTTTAACTTTTTTAAAATAATATCACTTTTTTTTTTAATACTTATGTAGGTACATCATGAAAATATTGTGTTTTTCTTGTACTTCAATCCCTAATCTCCGATACCAAGCCTCGACTGTGTTGGTAGTACGATGGTGTTCATTTGCACAATACCACGTGTCCTCTGAGAAATCCTTTTTTTGCCAAATTTTCAAAAATATTTTCTCAGAAAAATATTTTTGACAATTTTCCGCCCTACTATAATTTTCTGGCATCATCTCAAATATTGCTAACCATCCTTTTTTTTTTCGTTTTTAGAAGCATTTCCTTTTCTAAGTTCCTACAAGTAAGTTATGTACTTAAATTCAAAACGCACGTTTTCATCGATTGACTGTACATGCACTTGACCAATAGCGTATTCGGCAAATTTCGTAAATGGACAAAAAGACGATTTGACGAACTATAGCTTTGACGCCTTTGACCAAATATCAAATTTGACGAATTACCGATTTGACAAATATCTGACTTGACCAATCTCGTTTAACCCGTCAGAATGGTCTATCATTGATTTCATAATTGTTGATTTTGACAAGTTTGGTAATCTACTAATATAATGGCGTCATTATGACTTTCCAATGGTCAACCACTGACACTCCATTGAAAGAAATGGCATAAAATGGTAATCTCGTACATAATGACAAATGAATAAATGTAATATTTATTGCTATTTATGAACTTCTTACTACTTCAGATTGCAAACTAATACGTAATATGTAAAAATATAATCTAAATCTAGCATGAAAAGTAGTAATTTTTCTCAGACCATTGTCCGACCAATGATCGACCATTATAAAGCAGAAGGGAACTACTCCATACATTCCTGGGCCCAGCACCCTAATTGCGTAACACACTATTACTCTCAATTTGAATAATTTTGAAGCATATTGCTAATCCATTGCTCCATGTGTACGAAAAATGGGTTTGCTGAACAACGTAAATAACGCAATGAATGTTGTTGAACTGTCAAAACGAAACCCATTGCTACTGATAGTGTGTTACGCAATTACCCTGCAGGTGTTAACTGAATCAAACTAGCCTTATTTGTAAGATAATATAATAACAAGGCCTCACTGAAAATTTGGTGAAATTTGGCTATCCAGGAATCAAGTTATATGAAATATAGTAAAAGTGAGGTTATATTATAACATTGCAGTTTTTTTTAATGTTTTTTACGAAATACTTTTGAATGGCTTTGGTTGTGTTATGGTTTTATGCATGGAGCGTGTGTAAAGAGTCAAAGATCTGACACGTTTGGCTCTCTCGCGCCCTGGACAGTCGTTACAGTCGAAGACAAGTTTCTTCATCCAATATCCTGCACTTAGAAGCAGTAGGCACCTACCTTTTAAAAACTAAAAAAGGGACAGGAGGATATAAAATAAAACACTAATATATGACTAAAATATGTATTATTCATCTTCAATAATTAATAATAATAATAATAATTAGGAGAATATCGTCTAAGAATTGTGCAGGGGTACGATATTTTCTTGGTATCTTGCCCAACTGAGATACCATATATTATTATGCACATTACATGGGCACAGCAGCCTACAGTCCTTTTACCCACAATGCAATTACAATAATACCCTAATATTGAATCTCGTCCTCTTCGACAGCTGTCAACTAAAATGTAAACAAAATATGTTTTGCGACTTATATGGTGGGATTGTATTCGACCCCGCAGTAACCAAGAAGTATTTGAAGCCGACAGCTGTCGAAGAAGGCTGCTGTCTACCTCCCTGCACACTTCTATGATGAACCCATCAGTTCACAAAATAGGACCATGCCTGCTTTAATTGATAAGTACCCAAGGATACAAGAATTAATTCGTCATATGACAACTGGGGAAAATCATTTAAATTATCATTTTGAACAGTTATTGCTTCAAAATCAGCCCTACGTCTATTACACACATCAAAAGTGTCTAGGGATCAAGCATTTTTATGCGGATTTCTTGAGATTGAGATGTGGCTTTGTAATAAATTTATGATTTTATAAATTTATATGGATCCTTTTTGGTGCATTTCATAATTTGAATCAGGAACTGTGAATCAAATTCGAGTAAAAGATGAAAATCAGCTGTCAATATTTTCCCTATAAAAACATACAACGCATTGAAGACATTATTAGTACTACTGTTTCCCTACTACTGATTAAAACCAACGTTATTATGGAGCGGCGACGTCATTTAAGCAGGGAAGAAATGCTCAGAGCCGTGGGAATGATAGAAGCTGGTTCCCGGCAACGTACTGTGGCTTTAGCTCTGAATACAAGTCAGAGTGTTATCAGTCGACTTTGGACACGTTACCGAAGCACTGGTACCGTGGCTGAGCGCCATGGAGGACGGTATCGCTGCACCACACGGAGACAAGACCGATACATTCAAATCTTAACTCGAAGAGCTCCAACAATAACCGCCATGATGTTAGCCGTGAGGCTTCATCACTCTTCAGGGAACTTAATTAGCGACCAAACAGTCAGAAACCGCTTGCATGAAGTGAACCTTCATTCCCGAAGACCGCTACGGGTACCACCTATAGCAATGCACAATCGTAGGATTCGATATCAATGGGCTCTTGAACACAGAAATTGGGCAGAAGAACAATGGCGTTTCGTGTGCTTTTCTGATGAGCTCGTTTTGGTATGAGACCGGATACAAGACGTATACGACACTGGAGAACCCCTGGACGCCAACAGCGATTAAAATCCTGCCAGGAAGTCCATCCTTATAGTGGTGGAACCATCATGGTATGGGCGGGTATTTGGATCGGCGGAAGAACTGAGTTGATTTGGATCAGAGGCAACCTCAACGCTCAAATTTATGCTGAGACGATTGTATCAGACGTCATCGTTCCTCTACAAGTGCAAATCGGTCCCTTATTTCAGTTAATGCATGATAATGCACGACCGCACACCGCAAGAGTTGTAAGACAGACTCTCGCCGCAGCTAACATCAATGTCCTGCCCTGGCCTGCTCAGTCGCCAGACTTGAACCCGATTGAGCATGCATGGGATATGCTACAGAGAAGAGCTCTGCCGAATATGGAGGGTATCCAGTCGCAAGAAGACCTTTTTTTGTTGTTGCAACGAACATGGGCGGCCATTCCACAGCGTGATTTGGATGAACTCATTTTGAGTATGCCAAACCGATGTTCTTGTGTTGTTAGTGTTCGCGGTAGAAACACGGATTATTAATTGTTTAAGTTACCCAATAAAATTTTAGAGAAAACTGTTATTTCAGTCTTTTTTTCGAACTTTTGTGTTAGTGGTTCAAATGTCAAAAATCCCTTTATTAGGAAAATGGCAAATTTCTTTATTAATGCAAAGGTGACTTGGTTTATCGTTACTGTGACAAACGAAAACACTTTATTTGATGAATCCTTACAGAAAATTTTAATTAATATCAATCAGGAGAAAAGTTATTGCAAAAATATATGTTGATCCCTAGACACTTTTGATGTGTGTATATTGATTGTTCACAATAAAATCACCTAATATGTTATGTCTATTCATATGTTATGACTCTTCTGCCAATAGAGTTACTGCGACCAGTCGCAATCAAAACAATTTACACAGCGATCCATATCGTCAATGCAAGATCCGTCAATAGTCCAATAAAAGCCGAGGTCGTGGGGTTAAACAATAAAACAAGGAAAATACGTGCGCACTCAGAACGAAAAACAACGAACGAGTGTCATCTGTCAATGGGTGACAGACTGATATCAGGCAGGAATGTTGCCAGAAGAGAAATTAAAGAAAATCGATTCGCTATGAATCGATTCCACAAAAAAATACTCGTTACTCGATTTTCATACATATTCTGACATTTTACCGATTTATTCGTAATCGATTACTAACATTTCAGGCATTATTTAATCGATTATTTAGTTCCATAACTTAATTTAAGTTTTCTCGCTTCCTAGATAGAAACAAGGTACCATATTTTGTGATTTTCCTTAGAAAAATATGACGGTTTTTTTAATATACATTTCAACTAGTTAACTGCTGGGCCCAGAAGTCGCCTTCTCCTTTAGCAGATTATGAACTTTTAACAAAATGACAATGGGATCGTGTTTGAATGACGAATTTATAAAAATACTTGGGCCCCTGGTTGTTAGACGGTCATCTATTGTGATTCGGCGTTGAGCTGCCACCTCCGCAGCATCGGGGACTGCCACCGATCTGCAAGCACACTGAGAATACTGTTGGTGCTGCCACGGACACGCTGTTTGAATCATCTAAATTCTATAAAGGTCAAATTAATTTAGCTAGCGAAACTCCGCAGACGTGATGGATGCCGACCGCAATAATTAATTTAGTCACTAGAAAATCAGTTTAAAAATAGTTTTTGTTTTTTGTAAACTTCACAGACGTGATAGGTATAGATATCTAAACACGATAAATCAAAGGAATAATATTTTTATACCTTATTTTTCAAATGACAACAATATCAGCGGTCGTTGACCCTAAAAAAAACCAACATTAAATCTTTTTCATTTTATTGTGTTTAGATACCTATTTAGTTTCGCTAGCTAATTTAATTTGACCCTGTAAAATATGGGCTTCTGGACTACAATGTTGAATTTGCAAAATGTTGAATTCGCAAAATGTTGAATTCGCAAAAATAAAACATTTTACCATTTTTACGATATTTCAGATTTGGCCCCATATTAAAAGTGGTCCAGCTTAGCTAGAAATGTTTTGCAAACTGGTTGTTAATTTAATTGATAATTTTTTTTTTGACATTGATTTACAATTACATTCTGTAATTACTTCAACTCACATCCTGACTTATTGCTTGTAATTTTTTTTAAATGAAATTCGTCTACTTTTACCATTTTTGTAAATATGTGAGCACCAATGATATTTTGGTGAGCACCATGTATCTAACACATAATTAATTTATATATCATGGTTTCATTTTTAATTCTTTTATTTATTGTGATATAGTAATTTTATTTTAGATGCATCGTCTTCACATATAATTGTATAATTAAAACATTTTAAAAGAGTGACGGTGGAGTTTCTTTCCCATTCTTCTCCATACGAAAACTACCTTTTCGAAGGGGCGACTAGAATCAATTCTATTTTATTGTAACTTTTGACGTTTAAAAGTGCCTTTTAAGAGCCTATTTGAAATAAATGCTTTGACTTTTACTTTTGCGGAAAATTCTAGCAGTCGATAAAAATATAATATATTAGTTCCACATATTACGGGTCATTTATTAATTAAGTTTATTATAATATCAGCTATGTACTCAAGCAACGCAAATAACGTCTGAATGACAAAATATACAATGAAACATGAATTGGCGAAAAAATATTCTTTAATGTTTGCCAATTAAGTAAAAGTTTATTGGTATAGTATTCATTAATTCGGTTTTACTTTTCAATAGTTAGCACTTGTGCACATAATGAGCGAAATTTTGTTTTTCACGTTTACATTTCAAGGACATTGACGAGCATGCATCATCATAAAATACCTAGCCTTTTCTTAAATACTAGCGAGCCGCCCCGGCTTTGCACGGGTGTAATGCAATTTAATAAATTTAATTAAATAATTAATAATTTTAATTTAATGTTTTTTTTAACTTGCCGCCAGCCCCTGCCGCCGATACCGCAGCAACCGCTATGTCCCTGCATTTTAAATCTGTAATATCTTCGAAAATATTAATTTAAATAACATGCTGTAAAGGGCCATATCGATCTATATTAAATGCACAATGTATTTAAGGTTCTTAATTGGATAAGGATTAATGATGTATTGCTTAAAACCGCTTCGTAAATAAGCCATCATTTCTCGTAAAAAGTAAAGGAAAAAAAAATGGTTATTGTGGGTTATCCCTAAGAGATAGACATATACCATCGCGGACTTTTTTGCAGACCTTCTTAAGGTGTACAATACTGTAGTACATTATTTCGATGTATCTCATAGGGTTCAGCCAGCGTTTGCAATGTAAGCGCAAAAAAAAGGGTTTATTTACGACATCACATTAGAAACCTATAAAATTGTCAGTGTTTCTCTACTATATAATACATGTATTATACATATAAACCTTCCTCTTGAATCATTTTATCTATTAAAAAAAAACGCATCAAAATCCGTTGCGCAGTTTGAAAGATTTAAGCATACATAGGGATATAGGGACAGAGAAAGCGACTTTGTTTTATACTATGAAGTGATATGATATTATTATTATTATTTTTTGACATTATTTTTTTGGGTATCAACGACTGCTGATATTGTTATTATTTGAAAAATAAGGTAAGAAAATCCGTTTTCGATATCGATACCCATCACGTTTTTGAAGTTTACAAAACAAAATCATATACCCTCCGTAGTCGGGTAAAAAAACTGATTTTTAAACTGATTTTCATGTGACTACATTGGATATCGACCGCATATGAATTATATATTATATGATTTTTTTATGGGGTAGGTACAATTAAAAAGTGAAAAGTAAAACTTTTATAAAAAAAAACTAAGTACTTCCAAAAAAACTATAAAGTGAAAAGTAGCTTTAATTTCGGAAGTTTGTTCCAAATGTAAAAAGTTTTTATTGTAAGTAGATCTCTTGCCAACATTATGTTTTTGTTCTAAACTAGCAGAGTTTGAACACCGGTGTATAGCTCCACACTATTTCTCCATTTCTTTTGGTAGATGCTTTTATTGAAAAATCCTACCGAGCTCGAACCCTGGACCCGAAAGTCCAATCGTGCTTGTGACACAAATAATTCGATCAGATTATGTAAAACCTGAGGAGACCAGTGGTGGCCCAGTGGTAGCGGCCGCGACTTACGAGTTAGAGGTCGCTGGTTCGAACCCCGTCAGGCGCTTTACTTTTTGTAAATTATTTCATAACCATTGCTCTTAAAACGGTGAAGGAAAACATCGTGAGGAAACTGGCATGTCCTAGAAGCAAAAATGCGAAGACATGTGACATCTACCAATCCGCACTGGGCCCGCGTGGTGGATTACGGCTCCCAGCAGTGGGAACATTATAGGCTGATTTTGTATGTAAAACCTGCACGATTGAAGATTGTGATGATAAGGTCTATTATTTACTGTAAAACTCCAATGTTCTTCTTTAATTTAATTTTAGAAGGGTGTCTTTGGATCTGAATTTTAGTTTTTTACCACCGACTTCCGAAATTAACCCTTTGACCGCCACGGTCGTGTATAGACGACAAATGAGAACGTGCCCAAAACGCCGTCGGCTAATGCCGACAGCACCATATTTAAGTATAAACACAGAAAACTGATTTTAGTTTATTTATTTTGTACTTAAAAGATGGTGTTTTCTTGTCGGCATTAGCCGACGGTAGCGTTTTGGGCACGTTTTCATTTGTCGTCTATACACGACCGTGGCGGTCAAAAGGTTAAAGTAAAATTTTTCACCTTATACTTACTTAGTGTTTTTTTTTTTTGTTTAAATGTTTTTATTTCTCGCTTTTTAGTGGGTCTGTTTATAATTTATCTAAGTTACCTAGTAGTTAGTCTAGTGCCTTAGGATCAGTTCACACCGAGACGCGACGCGACGCGACGCTACGCTGCGCGCACACTTTAAAAGAGTAACTCAAAATATACTTTATTTTCTACACGAAAAGGTACACATTGCATTGTGAGAGTTCAGAATACGTTGCGCCGTGCAGCGCTGCGCCTCGTGACGCCTCGCGGCGTAGAGCGACGCATCGCGACGCAGCGGTACTTCGCCGGTACGCGCGGCGTGCGAGAGCGGTGCTTTCGCGCTGCGCTTTGCTAAATTTTCATGGAGGATTTTGTGAACTTGACTCATACCGATGCCTAAGCTTGTCCGAATCTGCTGATAAGTCACTGTTTTGTCAATCTCTATCATACGCCGCACAACACTGATGTTATCTTCAGTCGTCGCCGTAGAAGGCCGTCCCTCACGCAGATCATCGGTGAGATTAGTGCGACCACATTTAAATATAAATGATAAATGATTTTATTTCTGTAAGTAGGTTTGTACAAACACTTTTACACGTCAATCATATTTTTAAACTCATTAAACTAGTTGTAAACAGTGTAGTAACAAAGGCCAATCGAAGTCTATCATAGCTTTCTTGTTGACTTAAATGACATCGAAAGTCATAAAAAATCATTGTACGAAAATTTTCTCGCGTTAAATTCATGCTGACGTGACGCAGACAAGTTTGAATTTGCCGCAAAATCGTAAACAAATGACAAATGAATAAAATAAATACACAATAATATTGGCAAAGAGTTCCATTTTCAAAATTTGAACTGATTTTTTTATTATATCGTTTACAAGTGGCCAGTTCTAAAAACTTTCAGTGTCGCACTCGTATGTATAAGTCGCATTTAATAAGGGTGAGCTCAAAGAAATTTCTTATATTTATGGGTGAGCTTCAATCGGGCACAAATCCCACAACATTGTAGTAATAGTTGTACCTCGGAGTCAAGATTCTAATGACAAACCCAACAGTACCTACAACCAAGGATCGAACCCAGCAGGACCCCTGCTCGCTTGCATTCACAACACCAACAAGGCACCAAAAAACCCCTAAATTGTAGTCGAATGAAAATAAAAAAATATGTTTAGTCATACAGAACCCAACGCAGGTCTCGCGTTTTGTATCAACTGCCGCTGAACCACGACAGTTCGGGGTAGTAACTGCACTAAACAAACGGTAAACGGTATAAATACGCAAGGTTTTGCACTTTTCAGCAGACAGTTGAATCTCGCTATAGTCATGATTCGTATTCTCGCTCTCCTGTGCCTCGCCGCACCCGCCTTTGGTTTGTCATGTAAGTATTAGAAGCTTTTGTAATATTTACTAGTTTTCATATTAAGTTAATACTTTTTTACTTCTTTAATATATTTTTTTCATATTTCTTAATACAAAGGCGACTGAGCGATTTTATATAGGAAGTAATAATATATGGACCAATAATAGCAATACGGTTTCGATATTTGTGTAGGGACACCTCATCAAGTATCAAAGACAAAAAAATACACACTTTTTAAAGGTGCCATAACAGTTGTAGCTACAGGAAAATGTTCTTAGGATACGGTCTTTAACTTTTTGTGTATTTGCTAACTACACTCACAGGTTTTGTAAAAATGGTACAGCAAGCTTGAAAAATTACAATTCTTACATTTTATTTTTATAGTGTCAATCGATACAGTTTCGTATAAGGATTAAAAGACTGTTCTCTTCTAGACCAATTGAGGTTTGATTACTAAAAAAGTTACAAATAGAAAAAACTTTCGCCATATGTACATTTGGTAAGAAATTATCGTCGTTAGAGATTCAAAAAGTAGTTTGAATAGACACTTTTCATATTTTAAAGATACTGACTGCTATGACCACCTTATAGACACAATCATAAGACCTTTTTTCAGTAGTTACCTCAAAAAATATCATGATTAATTAGTACGAATAGTTTTTGGAATCAGTTTTTTGCCGTTCATTTGTCACATTTCTTGCCATTGCTTGTACTCTAAATTCGGCTCCATGGTCGATAATCGAATGGCATCAGAAAATGTGTCCTGTAAATTGTCAATTGTCAATGCAATTCAAAATGTTTACAAAAGTTATGCATGGTCTCTAACGAATTTTTTCCGGTATCTCCAACGGTTAAGCACCTTACCCTTCCACCCTGATCTCTCTGAGTCTGATTTTCCACCCTGTATCTTAAAAAAGAGTATTTTTTTCGAAATTTTCGGGTCAGGCTTTGATGCCAGTTCGCACAAGGGTAAAGGTGAGGTATCCCTACACAAATATCATAACCGTATGGCTATTGGGGTATATACCACTTTAGTCCATGCCCTTTTACGAAAAACTGAAATAGCATTAAATTGATCAATATTCGACACTTAAACCCAATGTAAGTTGTTGTAAGAGAGAGCATAAAAAATCCCATTGAGATCTATTACGCGGCGGATAAACCGCATACGCTTCTTTCACACTGTGTTTTCCTCTTTTATACCAAATCTGCCTTCCAATACTGATTTGCTAATAATTTCCAAATATTCCAGTTATGTATCGTTAAAGTACATTATTACAGCGGCCTGCAAAAGAGTCATCAATGCCTGGTTACGGCCAAGACTTTTATAGTACTTTTCTCAAATAATGCGCGAAAATTCAAATTAACCACATTAAGTAGAAATTGCAAAATCATTGACGAACAACAACATTTTTTTACACACCAAAAAGTTCTTTTTTTTACTATAAACAACTTTATTTTCTAGCCAGATCGAAATTGAAATAACATCTTTGATAAGTGACCTCGTTGTTTGCCATGTTACGAAGTAAAAAGTTCATTCCATTGTTAAATTACGCTACAAATATATTTTTCTCAAACATGCTTGGAAATTTGAGCATTATTTTGCCAACCTTCTTCGAGATAAATCGAAACTGCTGTACTGGCCAAATACAAAATTTCGAACTGGATTGCAAATAGAAAGCTGTTTATTGAAAAAAAAAAAAAAAAACAAATGAACACTTTAACGCCGGAAAAAATATTGTTCTCCGTCATAGATTTTGAAAAAATAAGTTTAAAAGCTAAAACCCGACTACTGAAAAGGATGAAACAACAAAGTACCTTCCCGTGGTCGCATGCCATACATAATTATAAGCCATGGTAGCATGCGACCACGGGAAGTCAAGTTTTAGTTTTTAAACTTTTTTTTTTCATACTTTTTAGAGTTTGATTTTTCAGCAGTCGGGTTTTTAGTTTTTGAACTTATCTTTTTATTTAAATCATTTCGGGGTTAATTTCGTGATAAAGTATTTGCAGAGCCGCTTAATTAGGGTTCCGTACCTCATAAGGAAAAAACGGACACCTTATAGGATCACTTCGTTGTCCGTCCGTCCGTCCGTCCGTCCGTCTGTCAAGACCGTTTTTCTCAAGAACGCGTGGAGGTATCAAACTGAAATTTATATCTAATACTCAGGTCTACTGTCCCTTGGAGCTGTGAAAAAATCAAACTTTTAAGTCAAAGCAATCAAAAGATACAGCCGTTTATGCCGCAAATTTCCGCAAATAGGGAGCAACTTGTTGACTTGCGTTTGGGTGACGGCACTACCCTTAGATCGACACGTATTCCTGTAGACAGAGGAGTCCCGCAGGGTTCCATATTGGGCCCGATTCTCTTTATCTTGTACTGTGCGGATATTATAAGGTGCCTCCAGAGATGCAGGTACTATATATACGCCGACGATGTTCAGCTTTATATATCTTTTAGACCAGACGAGTACAGTAGTGCCATTAAGGATCTTAACGATGATCTTCAAAGAATCGCCACCTGGTCAGAGGAGAACTGCCTGTCGTTAAATCCAACAAAAACAAAATATATGGTATTTGGCACAAGACAGCAGTTGGCTCGACTACCTGCGACTTTTGACTTGAAACTTATGGGCGAACCAATTGAGCGAATGTATGAGGCGCGGAACCTAGGTGTCATTATGGATAAAGATCTACGTTTTGAGAAACACGTTGCAGACTCGGTAAGAAACTGTTTTTATCGCCTAAAGGTTTTATACAATATGAGGCCTTATTTATCCGAAAAACTACGGGAACAGCTAGTGGAAACCCTGGTTCTGTCCAGGTTGAACTATGCTGACACGGTTTACGGCCCGCGCCTATTAGCTCGTACTAACCGCCTCATCCAAAGGGTACAAAACGCTTGTGCTCGGTTCTGCTATAATATTCCTCATAGAAGCCATGTAACACCTTTTCTGAACAAGCACTTTACCCTGAAGATGAAATCCAGACGCAAACTACACTTGGCTTGCCTTCTGTTCGGTGTGGTTAAATATCAAAAACCGGACTACCTTTATAACAAACTAAGTTGGGTTGCGAGTAGACGGGAATGCGGGAGAAGGCAATGCTCACAACAACTCTCGACTCAGTCTCAGGGTACAGCTGCTTTTAGAGGCAGTTTTCGTTATGCGGCTTCCAAAATATGGAATAACTTGCCACCACCGATTAGAGAAATTAACACAATAGACATATTTAGACTAAGTTTACGGCAGTACCTCATAGAAGCGCAAAGGAAGCTAGATATGATCACACTAAATGTCTCAATTATATGATGTAGGAGTACCTACCCACTTGAGTATGTGTCAGTGTTTCTGTCGGTGAATGTTGCACGAAAATGTACATAAGTAGCTGTTATACAGTCTCGTGGCTGGGAATTACCCTTGCTCATGCTCGCGCTCGACTCGGTTAGCTGGTTGATGTTCCCTGTATCCTCGGCACGGTGCGGTGGTTGTAGTTGGTATTGTGCGATGAAATTACAGTGCACGGATTAATAAATTATTATGACAATGTCTTTTGTTGTGTTGGACGTTAGGCATCGTTTAAAACACGTTTTTTGTTTTGACTCGTTTCTAAGAATTTCTTTATTTACATACTAACGAAGGTCTATCATGCGGCCATCTCATTTATTTATTTATCAGTAAATTTTTTTTAAATTTATTTTTTTGTTTTGCTATGTTTCTCAATATCACACTATTTACACATTTTCATTACAATCCTTATCTGACACAAATGTATTTTATTTATTTAAGTATGCATACACACGTCACGTTGCAGTATAAAACTGATTTACATCCGTCACCTCACCCATCAGGTCCAGTTGAAAACCAGCGTCAGGCACTAGTTGTCTGGCATTTTTGCTGAACTGGACCTTTTTGGCGCAGCCGTGAGGCACACTCTCCTGCTATTTTCTTACATCGGACTATACACTCTTTTATGTTTTTTTTATTTTTTTATTTTTTATTTATTTTTTCTATTTTATGTATCTGATGTATGTCGTGCGTGGGTGTTAGTACCTACTGTGTGTCTTTTGGTCTGTGCTCAATAAATGTATTTTCTTTCTTTCTTTCTTTCAAATTTTCGAAACTCGCACGGGAATCAAAACCTACAGGGTACTTCCCGTAAACTTAGAATCTTGAAATTTGGTACCAAGTAACGTCTTCTAGTACAGATAAAGGGAAAATTAAAACCGTACATTTTTAGTTATATCATATAATAAAAAAAAATTGAAAATTTTAAAGTTACTACTTCTTTTCTCATGAACGCGTAGAGGTATTAAATTGAAATTCATATCAAATACTCAGGTCTATAATACCTTTAACCTGTAACAAAATCAAACTTTTATGTCAACGCAATCAAAATAAATAGTAATTTAAGCCGCATATTTTCAAACTCGCAACTACTCGCGAGAGAATCAAAACCTAAAGGGTACTTCCAGTCGATCTAGAATCTTGAAATTTGGCATGAAGCAATGTTTAATAGCACATATAAAGGAAAAATTCTGAAAACCTTAAATTTTTAGTTACATCACATATATTTTTTTTTTTTTCAAATAATTGGAAATGGAATTTCCACATAATTTTCATCCTTAGACATGTTTCCGTTAATAAACACTAGCACTACACGAAGTAGTACAACTATAGATAATGTTTTTGGAACTTCAATGTTCAATGACGTACTATTCATACCTTTTTCAGTCACCATTTACAGATCTGGTTCAAATTTAATTCATATTTATTATTAATTTTTATTCATATTTTGTTTGTACCAGATTTCTAAATAGTGACTAAAAAACTTTGTAAATAAATAACTTTGATAAAAAAGCTTGCCCTCATTCGTCAGCAGACTTTTACAGGGCTGCTGCAAGGCTAGCTTAGGTATTTCAGTTATATTATAAAATAAATGTTATGTGTTAACATAAAATAAAGGATTACTGAAACGATAAAGAGACCTTTGTCATTAATTTATGCTCCTCCAGCTTTCCATATTGTAATGTTATAAATTTCATTTTGCAATAAAAATACCATAACTATGACTCGATTGTCGTGATGGGTGAATTTTTACTTATATACCTACAGGTTTGTACGGAACCCTCGGTGCGCGAGTCCGACTCGCACTTGGCCGGATTTTTTTTTATTTAGGTTTTATTGTTTTACATGTAGGTACCTAGGTAATACCAAACTTATACATAAGAAATTATCCCGAATTATCGGGTGTATGCAAGCAAATCCGTGAGCAACAGCTGACAATATATGTATATATTTTTGAAATGTACTAATTAAGCCATGGCATTTAAACACGGCACGATTAAATTTTTTTTTTAGGTCATTACTTTTTGTCCTCTAGAGGCTGTCATATTCAATTTAATGTAACGTCGCATGGCCTATAACCAGTGGACGATCAAGACGCTTCCAAGGATACTTCATTTGTCAAATTATGAGAAGGAGTTTAGAAGTTATAAGGGAACAGATGAACATACATACATACATATATACCGGTCAAAATCATAACCCTCCTTTTTGCTTCGCCGTAGTCGGGTAAAAAGTAAATGTATTTTCAAATAAAAAAGTGTTGCATAAGTAATACATAGTTTTAATTTCCGCGCATTATTTGAGAAAAGTACTCTATAAGTCTTGACCACAACTAGGCATTCATGGACTTACGTATGTGTGCCTCGGTTTCGCCACGGCCCACAAAAAAAAAAAATAGGTTACATTTTGATGGTATTTGAAAAAGAGAAAATTCCTAATGGAGTGTTATTTTGTTTGTTACAGTGTTTCCAAAATGGGAGAAGGACCTTAAAAGTAAGTTACAGAACGTGCACATTAATTCTATGTGCATTTCTAAAGCATTCTCATCTATCTTTATCAATATCTAATCTATCTAATCTAATAATAAACCTGAAGAGTTTGTTTGAACTCTGGAAATACCAGTCGGATTTGAAAAATTATTTTTGTATATAATTATATTAAATATTAAAATAAAATCATAATAATATAATTCAGACTGTTTATGTCCATATTTATGTTGTTAGTCACGACGAGTTTTAATGATGATGATGTAGATACAATTTACATTTTTTTTTTTTCAGTTAGGTTCGATGTTAATCCCTTAGCGATAGCGCAAAACAAAGCGTTTATGCATCAACCACTGACGAAAGATGAAGCGGTGAAAGAAGGCTGGGAGCAGAAGACCAGGCCTGATGATGGACATGAAGGGTTCTCTTCGCTTGAAATGATGTGCCCTGAGGGCGACTACACTCTCTGTGTGTTTTACGACGACACCGGTTATGTTGCGGGAGTGCAGATCGCTGTACGTATTGCCCTTTACTATCCCACTGCTGAATTCTTTACCCGCGCCACCTTATACAGGCCTCGCGGTAGGCGTCCAGGTCATCTCGCCACTTCTTTTTGGGCCAGCCTCGAGGCGCCACCGTCCATCTAGCCTATATTTACGTGTTTTCGGCTCGAAATATTAATTAATAATGTACAATTTCGACTTCGTATAAAAAAAAAACTGGTGAATGACAACTCTGTGCCTCGGAAAGTCGTTACGGGTCGTCAGAAGCCCGAAAGTATTACCCGGTACCTGGGTTATGGAGGTCAGATAGTTAGTCGCTCCATGTAAAATACTGGTATTGAGCTGCATCCGTATAGATTGGAAGCCGACCCCAATATAGTTGGGAAACGGCTAGGTAGGTAAAGAAAGAAAGAAAATAAATTTATTTGATCCAGGTTAAGTAGCACACATAATTCACACAAAACAACGGTTCAAATGTCAGACGACTAATCCTTACGATGGTTTCATCATGATAACTAATAGTTAAATATTTATTTTACCCACAGATGGACACTGAACAGTTCACCGATAGTATATATGACTGGAAAACCCAAGGATTCACTTACTGGACCACTGATAATGCCGGAACAACTGAAAACTACTGGGCTACTCAAATTTTCTTTTCTTCTCCCGGTTAGTATGAACATTTAGCACGAGAAGAATGTAAAAAGTGACACTAGATACTTATACAGTCAAACGCACACATATATACCGCAACGGGCCGCAGCGTAACGTATTTGCATACAAAATGTGCGGTGTGGTTCGCCTGTAGTGTGCGTTTCGTTGGCCATCTTGAATCATGGCGCGCACTGCGCAGGCTGCGCTCTGACTTGTATGGAAACGCAATACCGCACCCCATACTTGCCACAAATGATAGTTTTTCGCGCATGCTCAGTTTATTTGCCGGGAACTGTAGGTTGGTAGTACGTTTAACAATAGGTACAAAACTTACGCATCCAAATGTAAGGAACACCATGGGTGCCGAGGAATATTTTTATGAAGGTACATCTCGTTTTTCTAGTGGAGCATGAGGTCCTGGGTTCAATTTCCGGTTTGGGTAAAGTGTTATAAAGTTTTTCATTAGGAATTTCTCAGAAACATCGTGTAGTTTGGATGTGCCCAGTTGGTGGCAGTAGGCTCCCTATGACATAGGACTTAAATCACAATAAAAACCAAAACCACATAAAAAAGCCACTATTAATCGGTTGAAAGACACAATAGAAGTTTATATTTATTATGTCTGGGTGCGTTTTGGGTCCCGTTAACAAATGAATCCATGTAGCCACTACTTATTAATAAATGAAAACTGTATATTTCTTTCAGAATTCCTATTAACTAGCGCTGAGAGCCGCATAGCCTCGCGCAATTCCAAGAAGTTGCTACAAGACAAATTCCTCTATGTATCTGGTATCAACGGAGAGCTTCACGCTATCCCCACAACTGTGTCAGAGCTCGCTAAACCGAAAATCAGTAACTTCACAAAGCAAGCCTGCATGCCTTTGATGGGTGAGTAAATATAGTGTTCTCCTATATTTTAAAAGTACTACATAGAAATTTACTACTATTTTTAGGGTCTCCATCTCCACAATGGAATTAGTCAAAGGACTTTGTTATTTCGTCTATTTTATTACTCCTTCTGGAAATCTTTGAAATACCCAAATTACTTAGATTTTTTAAAGAAGCTGTAGCGTTATCTACAACGCCACATGTGAACTATGACAGTAACGTCACGCCAAATCCTGCATCGCGTAAGCAAAGTTCGACGCGCGTCTAGCATATTACAATATACAACGACCCGACATCAATCGTCGTCGGGCAGTAGCCCAGACATACCCGTCTGGTCGGAGGAACCTTTTCTTTGGAGGATGAGAAACCTAACACCCTGTTCCTCATACCTGTACTGGGTGGCAGGGATATCGACGCGCAACTGAACATTCTGAATCTCCCTGCGTTGGATTCAATCGCCGGTTATTTAAAAAAAATTAGCTTGTTCCATACATTTTGAACACGCAGCAATTTCTTGTTTTTTGATATCCGAAGAAAAATTCACAGAATTATGTACTGAATTTTATTGGTTACAATTTGCGCGTCGATGAAGCTACCCTGTATAAAGCAGTTACCTGCCAGTATTTCTATTTCTGTCGCCAAGCTGTGTCGATGTGTTCCAGTATGAAGGTTGTACCAGTGTGATAAATATAAGCACAGGAGACATGAGCTTTCTCTCTGGGTTGGCAACTCGCCTATATTGCCTCGTGTATTGCAGGTGGCTTGTGCTGCCCAAAGATAGCGCTAGCCATTTACCATACGCTGCCTGTTTGTTTGCCAACGTTACTCTACCTCTACGTTACAACTAGACAGGGTGTCACAAGACCCATCACATCATATATAGGCATTATGTACGTCAAATTACAGTCCGGCCGTCGATAGAATGCGTTCCTGACACCTGTCATTGCGACAATGATCAAAATACGTATTCGTTTATATGAAACTCGTTCTCTCGACGTTCGACTCGTCACTCGACTGTAAGTAAGTACATTGTGCAAATGTTGTGCTGGGAAATTACTTTTTATTTTTTGTGTGACAAATCACAGTTCACGGGACATGATTGTGCTTAAAATTGGTACATGTAATGGTACAGGACTCGTATTTAAACTTATGTTATAACACTTAAAACCTGTTTTCATACAAAAAAGGAAAAATGTTTCAACTCCGTAACCAAAAGATTCTCAGGTATAGACCAGTACAGAAAAAAATCAAAATGACGGGGAGTACAACTGACTCTCGGCTTCGATTAACGTCTTTTTACACCCGTTATAGGTAGGTACTAATACTTACTTTATATGCCCAGGTAACCACTACTACTACAAAATGACCCCGCAGCTGGAGTGTAACTCTGAGCTGTTCCCGTTCTTCCCGTTGGAGTTCGACGGTCAGGTGATCGGCACCGGCTTCGTTGTATTCGGAAAATGGAAGCCTAAGAAAGGCCGACTAGACTATTGTGAAAATCCACCGAGGCTCGCTGTGAAGGTAACTTTTATTACTTGAATTAATATTTAAAGCCTCGTTGGCCAATAGCCGCCTGGCAGTGGCCGCCTAACCCTGAAGTTTTACTACTGAGAATTCTGGAGTCTCTTGTGACTGGCTAAATTCTCATCCCTTAATAAAAGAAATCGTTGTGTATTATTAGTGTAAAACTTATATGAAATGAAATACAATATTCTGTAAATAGGATATCGGAATAACTTCTACACGTCATAGTATAAAAAATAAGCTAGATGGAGTCGACATTTCCTATCTGTCTACCCCTGAGAAGAAATTGCGAAATTACTCAAGAGCCTAAGTTTCTGTTAAAGTCTAGACATAAGCTTGTTCAGATCATGTGAGGGCAACGTAGATTAGTGCCTGAAATGGACTTTTGAGGAAAGATCCACACAGATTTGAGTGAACCAGTCCAGTCAGTGCAATCATTTGACAGTAATCTTGTAGCTCAACTTAGAACATGAGGAGCTCTATGATGGCCCAGTAGTTACCCAACTAACATTTTGGTTTTAATAATAAGTGCTACGTGAGCAGTTTAAGAGAATTTTACGAACCTAAGGTCCTATACAGGCACTAAAATTTGGTGATATAGCGCGTTTTAACTGTCTTATAACCCTGATTTGGGCCCACGATTTTAGAGCTTATAGTGACATAATAGTTATAGAGTAGTGTTAGATGAGTGACAATAAAGAGCTACAATAGTGCTATTGAAGCAGTGCTTACCACTTCAAGTGTATTGTATGCTATACTCAGGTTACAACTGCAAGCTAAAGTAGTAATATAGTTATGAAATCTACTCTAATAACTTTTTGAGTAACATATTAGTGCTTCTTCGATACAATATATACCTTGAGAATATATTGTAGGTATTTAGTAGCAATGATCATCACCCAAAGCGCCAACCTTTTCACCTATTTTCATATATTTTGTGCTTTTGTTACCGTCAATAGCGTTAAAATATTTAGCAGTACGCATATTCATCCCCGATTTATTGATATAGTCTAGCTTATAGTATTTGGAAGTGACTTTATGTTTAATAAAACAGGTAAGTCAATGTATTTTAGATTAGGTACTAGGTGTTATAAATATTAAAACTCACTGCTATGGTAAGTTTTCTGTAACAATGTATATATGTTTTCATCTCAATTTTGATACGCCTCAAAAATAAACTGCTTTTGATGATACTATATAGAAAAAAGTTACTGCCTCAGTTATTTTTTTGTTTCAATTATGGTGTATAATAGTTTCTGGTACTGTCTATAAGTATGTAAATGGAAAACTGACAATAATATAGTAAATAAGTGGAGCAATAATGATTAGAAAAAGTTTTTTCCTTTTAAATTTTTATGCTAACTATTTATTTAATGGCGTCAATATCTAAATTACTTAAGGATCCTGATAACTCTGTTATTCCTAACGTAGTGCTTAAAGAGTGAGTAAATAAATAAATAAATAAAATAAATAAATAATGGTTCTATGTGAAGATGTAAACTAAATATTTTCAGGGTTCTGTTATTGTTTCAATAAAACCTTTACGTAAAACATATTTGACTGAATAAATCAAATAATTAATGTCTATTATTTATAATAATTATGCAAAATGGAAAAGCCTGTGTGTGTGTATTTTTTATTTGTTTTGAATGTTATGAGTTGTCTTTACTATAATAGGTACTGAACTTTTTTTTGTATTTTTTAAACTAACTTTTAGAAGCTTCTATAATTATATTATTTATTTTAGATAGTTAAAAGTGAAAGTTATAGGTATCAATGAGGATTTTAGAACTACCATCGTTTTTATTAACCTGAATCAGTTCAATGAGCAAAATTCAACGATCATGGTGGTCGATGAGTTTTTGCTATTTAGAAGATATAAAATTCTATAACTCTACGTAAAGTAATAATTAAGAGATATAATCTATGCAGATATTGTTTGCCGCCATATAGAAGTATTTCTAAAAACCATTGTATTGACTAAGATTGACCCAGTGACCCCATTATATAATCAGTAGTTATTTAAAGGTAGTTTCTGACTCTTGCAGCATCTAGCTCTACAGGATTTATAATGAACACTTTTATGACACTAATAGCTCTCTCGCTAACTCTTAGGGCTCGATAGAACTCGTTAAGTGGTACAAAGTATTTCACTGACTCTATTTAAGGACATCAGCTGTTAATAAGTGTTAGTAGACACCTTACAATTACTTACAGTGTTTTACGCTTCTTAAAGCTGTTATGGTAAGCCATAAGGTGTTACAAAGCATCTAACTAAATGTGTTCAAAGACATCAGCCGTTAGTAAGAGTTAGTAGACACTTTACAATAGCTTTCAGTGTTTAACGCTTCTTAAACTTATAAGAGAGAGCTATACAATGTTTCCTACCAACTCCATGCTACCGCCTTAAGTTATATTTTTTTTCTTTGTAACTGTTATTCCTCTTGAAGGTTTAATTATTTATCCTTAACACCACAGTAGAATCTAATGTCACTATCGGAGCTCTTATATATCATTTATAATACTATGAGGGCTAAAAAAGGTTGCCCTTAGCGCCTAAATGTTTGTTGGGTAAGGCCGCATCTCATGCAGGGTTACGCTGGCGCTTTCGCATTATATCGGCAAAGGCGTCCTTCGACTATGTAGCTAATGTCAGTTACAACGCAGACAATATTCGATACTTCCATACAATCTTAATTATGTGTGTTTATTTCCAGGCAATCGTTCCTAGAGGCCCCCAATGCCTGTACAACTTGGCAGATTCGCCTGGACTGGTCACCATGCACATTTACTATATCAACAAGCCCAGCGATTTAATATGTCCAATCTTCGGATGAAAATTGAAAAGTTCACATCTCAGAATTCGTCAGTTTTACAGGATAATGTTTTTTACGTTAAAACATAACAGATAATAAAATTGTTATTAATCAAGTGTGCTGCTACTTTTATTTTCTTATAGTTATAGCTAATGTCTTCTAAACTAATTGAAGTGTTTGTTTGTAATGTCAAAATAAAAGCATTTTACTAAATGCATAATGCATATGAAAGTATATACGGAGTACCGTATATACTTTCATAGGAGCCCGAGTACTCATAGATTATTTCGAAACATCGCCAAGCGGTTGGTTGACTCTTCACGTGACTAGGGCTGGCCTATTTTTAGCCCAAAGAATCAGTATTGGCATCCAACGTGATAATGCACAAGGCGCTTGTGGTGCGCGTACCGAATTTTTGTCTGCCCGTCGTCATGAAAGAAGACTTGGTCGCAGGACGTGGTTTTCCGTCGCTTCCGCGGACAAGTACCACAGAACTGCACAAGATCTCTTGTGCAGTTCTGTTAGCTATCTAGCTAATGTAGTAAAATTTTACAATAAAGATATGAATGTTTAGGATAAGGTATTTTAAGTAGGGCCTACGTCGCTTGAAATAAAATTAATGCTGCTAGCCTTTTGAGCACTTATCCGATTGCGATGCGGACGAATTTTTGACATCCAATGAGCTCAAACAACACACTAAAACACACAAACACTCACTAAAATACACACTAATAAAATATATAAACAAGTATTTTTATATATTTTTTTAGTGTTAGCATGTATATTTCATATGCATCATCATTATCAGCCTATAACAGTCCAGTGCTGGACATAGGCGTCTCCGCCATTCAACTCGATTTTTGGCAACTTTCATCCAGCTGCTACCAGCCATCCTGTGAAAATTGTCGCTCCACCTAGCCGGAGGGCATACCAGCTTACGTTTAAAAAAAATACAATAACATACTTGATAGAATGAGCTTTTACATTTTTATAGTGAACAGAGTTGGTCGTGTATAGATATTAATTTCCTAGGTACTGATTCGGGTGCTTACACCTTTATTAGCAAGGCTCACGGGTCCTGTAGCTGGCTAGATCATTGTAATTGTAACTGAGGCGTTAAAACGAGCTGTTGTTAATGTTTATATTAAATACTAGCTTTTGCCAGCGACTTCGTCCGCGTGGAATAATGACTTCCGGAAATTGAGGCACTAACTCTCATAGAGTTTAACCGATGTGCTCTTTCTTCTGCCGATTCTTGAGAACGCGTATTTCTCATTCAACGCGTTTTTCAAGACAATAGCTGGCGGACACCGGCGTCCGCTTGAATAACTAAAAATATATAACTACGTCTAATATATAAAATAATATATAATAAAACCTATTTCACTTAAAACTAAATACCTATAACTACTATAATTAATAATACCTATACCTATAATTAATAAAAGTACCTACGCTTTTACCTACTTAATATAAAAAAAAACGAGTGTGCTTATGACCACACGACTGAAGTGAAACTTCTTTCGCTCCATCTGTATGTATATTTCATTTACTAGCTATAAGAGAAAGAGAGAAAGAAAATGTGCGCGCGCACTGCTCTCTCTTGCTCCTACACTGTGATACAGACAATAAGCCTGCAGTGTGCTTAGATATACGGAACGTATTTGGCTATGAGAGGAAGAGAGAAAGAAAATGTGCGCGCGCACTGCTGTCTCTTGCTTATATCCCCCACTTAACTTCCGTTCGCCTTGCCCGATCACACTTTTCGTAACGCTTACGTCACGCGTTCGCCAGCTTACTCCCCAAGTCAAGCGTGCGTAAAGAAGTTTCACTTCAAAAACTGAACATAAATTAACCAAAACTTACCTACTACTAACTAACTACTACTAACCTATTACTAATTCACCTAAAAAGAAATCCTGTTTTCCCAACATTTCCCTTCACTGCTCTGCTTCTATTGATCGTAGCGTGATGAAAAGTATACTATAACCTGCCCAGGAGTATGAAGAACAATTGTACCAAGTTTCGTTGAAATCCGTCGAGTGGTTTTTGTTTCTATAACGAACATACAGACAGACAGACAGACAAAAATTTTACTGATTGCATTTTTGGCGTCAGTATCGATCACTAATCACCCGCTGATAGTTATTTTGGAAATATATTTCATGAACAGAATTGACCTCTCTACAGATTTATTATAAGTATAGATGATATGATACTATTTGGTCTGACTTCCCTCTGGTTCTTGAGTGTTACTTAAAGTTATTGACTCCAAAGTTGCCTCATAAAACAAGTGCTTTAAGTAATAACAGCGTAGTGTGGGGTGTACGAACCGAGAAACAGGTCGCAAACTATACCAACGTGTGTCATAAACGATTGAGTTTAATTGATTTTCCTGTCGAATGAATGAGTTATGCTGACTATTATTGTAATGACCACGGCCACAGGCGTGCCCTTGACAATTTGTACTCTGACATTGTGACTGCCCTTCGCGATGCGTCTTTGGTGGGTCGAGGATGTATGAAGGCAGACGAGAGTGGTCCGCGGGTAGTGGGTTGGAACGAGCATGTCAGAAAGGCTTACGGGGAGGCTCGGCTTAAGTTTACGTAGTGTGTAGCATGTGGTAAGCCTAGGTCCGGTATCATTTACACTGAAATGTGTGAGAGCAGAAGGGTGTTCAAGACGCGATTGAAGGCTTGCCAAGACCGCCAGAATCAAATTCGTATGGACACCCTTGCTGAGAATCATTCCAAGGGTGACTTTCATGGTTTCTGGAAAAGCACAAGCAAGGCTAATGTTAGGCCGGATCTTCCTGTGAGCATCCATGGAATGAGTGATCATAAGGATGTATTACTTAGAGGTATTAGTATACATTTTTCTAAACACTCCTCTCTGGGCCCTGCGGGTGGGGTTTACAATGCTGAGATGTCAAATGAGGCAGTCGGGGTAAGGTTTATTGCGAGAGACGTGGATAAAATTATTAAGAATACATCGAGAGGCAAATCCCCGCGGCCTCAGCATTGAACACCTGCAATATACATAATTAGCCTATAATGTTCCCACTGCTGGGACACAGGCCTCCTCTCTATGAGAGGGAGTGGGTCGTATTCCAGCACGCGGGCCCAGTGCGGATTGGTAGATGTCACATGTCTTCGAATTTTTGGTTCTAGGACATGCCGGTTTCCTCACGATGTTTTCCTTCACCATTGCAAGATCAATGGTGATGGAATTATTTGCACAAAGTAAAGCGCCTGACGGGGTTCGAACCTGCGACCTACAGCTCGTAAGTCGCGGCCGTTACCACTGGGCCACCACTGCTCTCCTGCAATATGGTGGCCCACATAAATCTCCAAGCATAAACAAAAAAATAACCAATCTCCTTATAAGACAAAAATCGTAAAGCAATTTTTTTATACCACTTTAAAATTTTCTTGAGTTTTAGTACTTTGTATTACCCCCACGTGCTGCATCACTGTGTTTATGCAATTTGGCATACTGTACACCAAGTTTCTTATACAATGTTGGGGAATATTCTCCCACTCCTCTACGAGCGCAACTTTGAGCTCTTGAAGCGTGATCGGGGAAGGGTTTCGGTGTCTTACTCATCGTCCAAGCTCGTCCCAAGCATGCTAGACTAGGTTGAGACACGGGCTGCGCGCTGGCCACTACATACAGCTAATGTTCACCTCTCGAATGTAGTCATTCACAATTTCACCAGTATGAAGCGGGGCATTGTCATGGATAAAGATAGCATCCTCTCCCAAATTGACCATAAATGCACCAACGTATTCGTTTAGGATTTCTTCCACGCATCTTTTGCTTGTTTGAGTGCCGTGTTTTATAACACCAGCTCTGCGCGACTCTCTGCAGAAATTCCGGCCCATACAAATACGGATCCATCGCCATAGGCCACTTTCTCTTCGATGCAGACTTGTTTGAATCGCTCCCCTGGTCTTCGATTCACTCTTGTTCTTTCGTCATTCTTATAGAGCATAAATCTTGATTCATCTGAGAACATAACTTTTGACCGATCTTGAATACTCCAATAATTTAAATGGTTGCGGACATATGTTAATCTCGAAATACGATGCCTACGCTCTAATTTAGGGCTGTTTGCAGGTCTTAATGATTTTGAATTTACTTCAGCAAGTCGTCGTATTACAGTCCATACACTTGGGTAACTTCCTCCGAGGCGTCGGAACTGTTAGGTAAGTGCAGTTCCTGTAAGAGTAAGCGATTTCGAAGCTTTGTGTTGATCAAGTATCGATCTTCTAGTGCTCTGGTACACCTGGCCCTACCTGTTCCTGGTCTGCGTAGGTTAGAGCCAGTTTCCTTGTAACGTCGGGGAACTCGTTGTACAGTTGACAGCGACACACCAACTGTCCTTGCAGTATCACGCTGACTCCGGCCAATTTCCATCATTGTGAGAATTCGGGTGCATTTTTCAGGTGTAAGCGACATTATAACAGCTTCATTAATGAATATTGAACATCAGGAACGATGTTTACATACCTTTTTATATGACAGAACAGAAACAAAAGCACAAAACAAAAGCAGAAAATATTTCATTAACAAAAGTCCCATTTTTTTTTATTTTATAATTTTCGATAGCACAACTTTACACTAACTAAGAAGTTTTATTACTTTCATTTAAGGAACACTTAATTGTCGATTAAACACAATTTATTTAATTAAGCTAGCAACCCCTCGTGTTTGGGATCATATGATTTGTTTTGACGAGCCCAATAGATTGGGCTTGGTAACGAGGGTCTGGTGATGGAGCCAGGAGATAGACAGTGAAACTCTTTACTTTAGTGACTCCTAATAAACCGGACGAACTTGGAGTCATTTGATTTGTTTTGGTAAAACTTTGTATGCCAAATTATAGTATTGTCATCCGAACTACATCACAGTAAATCGGATGACAATACTATAATTTGGTATCTTGGAACTGATCTGATGATGGGGCAAAGAGGTGGAACATAAGATAATGGAACTCTTCAGTGTTTCTAGTAAACCTCTCGAGTTCGGGCGTATACGATTCGTTTTGACGAGTTCAATAGATTGCGTTTGGGCAACGAGGGTCTGCTGATGGAGGTAGGAGGTGGATAGTGGAACTCTTTAGAGGCTACTCTAGTAAACCCCTCAAGTTTGGGGTCACATGATTCGTTTTGACGAGTCCAATGTATTGCACTTAAGTTGGTCGACTATTACTCGTTGGTTTCGTGGTTGCAAGCGCGACTGCTGAACGTGGGGTCTTGGGTTCGATGCCTGGGTCGGTCAAACTGTTATTGAATTTTTCCATTAGCAATTTCTTAGTAACAGTCCGGAGTTTGGAAGTTGGCTTTTTTTCATTTCATTTCATTTATTCATAAGACAATTTACATTGTGTTGAATATATTATACAAATGCAATTTAAATACAGATACAAATAACTATGAATGATCAATTAACAATCCAAGTGAAATTCAAAAGTGCCAACCTGTTGAATAAATAAATAATGTCAAACAGTTTTAGATAAGTATAATGTCAAATAGTTTTCAATGTGATGTCAAACAGTTTTAAATACAATTTCAAGAGATTCTAGAATATATATTTATATTATGCATTGATATATAAAAACATTATGTCTACGAATAAGTAATTACTTATTCGTAGTAATATGTATAGATTATTCATTTATTATTGTGTGACATTAGTTCCGATATATTGTACAGACATTTTTTCTCTAATAAAAAGGGTTTTAATTTTGTTTTAAACAAGTGGGTATTATAAATCTGGATCTTTAGCCCAGGAGGCAACCCATTAAATATCTCTACAGATTGGTACTTCGAGCGATGCTCTACTATATTAAATTTTGATGCTATTTGTTGCTTAAAAATTTTTCTTCGCGTGCTCTCTATAATCTCACGTTCCTTCTTCTTGTGATTCAAATTCATGACCAATATATATAAGCTAGATACTGTTAATATTCCCAATTTTTTAAAGTAATCTCTGCATGAGACACGTTGCGAAATTCCGACTATTGTCCTTATGGGTCGTTTTTGTAAGATGAACGCTATCTGCCAGGTTTAATATCCCCGTGCCTCGGAAAGCACGTAAAGCCGTTAGTCCTGCGCCTGATCTCTCTTCGGTCGTGTCGGATTGCCGTCCCATCGGACTATGGCAGTAAAGGAACAGGCAGTGCACCTGTGTCTGCGCACACACTTGTGCACTATAATATCTCCTGCGTCCCTGGCTAATCTTCGTTGAGATTGGCCACCGTGACCGAATTCGGTCGAGGAGGCTATTATTACATTACTTGTAAAGCCTACATAGCTGTGATAGTTTTCCTTTTAAATTCGTTCCATATACTACTGCCGTAATTTTTTTCTCATATCCAAAAGCAACCATTTAGCTGGCAGGAAGTGGGGGTGGGGGCGGAGGCTTTATGTTGGGATCGTACGGTCCATGGCACTCTATGAAGCGCCTGTATGGGCGCACAACAAGACGGCCCGTAACATTGCAATACTAAGAAGAGCGCAGAGACCAATGACCATCAGGGTGATAAGAGGATACCGTACGGTCTCCTTCGAGGCGGCGCCAAATCACCAGTCTGGGATCTTGACGCCAAATTCCTAGCGTCACTATATCGGTGTCGCCGGGACGCGCTGGAGCGGGGCGAGCATCTGATCCCTCGTCATGTCGAGGTGTACAGGGCTGAGTGCCGTCAGACCCTAGTGGTAGAATGGGAGCAACAACTTGCGCAACCCAGCGCAGGGCACGCCACTATAGCGGTGGTAAGACCCGTGGTGAGGAAGTGGCTACAGAGATGACGTAGTGCCCTTACTTTCCGGCTGACACAGGTAATGTCCGGACACAGGTGCTTCGGAAAGTACCTGTGCTGCATAGGCCGGGAACCTGCACCCAGTTGCCACCATTGCAACAGCCTCGAGGATCCGGCGCGACACATCCTTGAGGATAGCTTAGGAGTTGCAGCGCCGTGACCTCGTCGCGGCGGTTGGTGCTGCTGATACTCTCTCGCTTCCGGACGTGGTCCAGTCCATGGTTGGAAGTGAGAGCGTGGGACGCCGTCGCCTCCTGCGAGGAATTTATGGTCACTAAAAAGGCTGCGGAAAAGGAGAGGGAGGATACAACTTCCCTTCCAATCCGCAGCAGACGCACCGGGCGCCGAAGGGCGCGGAACGATCTGCAGCCACCTTAGGGTGAAGCCTGCAGGCAACAAACTTGGGGGGTTTATTGCCTGAACAGTGAAAGGCCCGAGACGGCGCTCGGCGGCGCGCCGTGTTCCGCGCGCGCGCCTTTCAATAGAGGAATGGCGGTTGTATGCGGCTGCTGTTGGTGACGGAATCCGCATGGATTCATGCGGGCCAACACCTGGCCGGGGGAGCGTGACGAAATACGCAAGCTCTCCAGCACCCCGGCTAAAGGTAGCAACAGAACACCGTGTGGTTTTAGTCAGTAAAAGTCTGACAGACCCCTCCACCCACCCAGGGTGGTGGATATCCATGGGGATTTCCACGAGATAAAAAAGGGGGGAGGACACTTCTTGACTCTAACAAAAATTAACACTCAAAATTTTAATATTTCACAAAGGGATCTCTGAATCCAAGATAGATTTTCATAAGCCCGGAATATGTTTGAAAGACCTATCCAACGATACCCCGAAACTACCCCCATGGGGTAGACGAGAAAAAAAAATCCCCAGTTTCCGTATAGAGGAGGTACTTACCCTAAAAATTTTTTTTTCAATCATTTTTTTACCACTTTGTATGCCAAATTATAGCTTTCTAGTACTAAGAGTCTCTGAGCTAAGCTGTGTACGGACGGACGGACGACTGACAGACGATCATGGCGAAACAACAAGGGTTCCTTGATGACTACAGAACCCTAAAGAGCACATATTCAGGGACGTCTCGGTGCAGTGATCACAGACTTGTTCGAGGCTCTCTGGATCATCAACTTAAGCTCGAGCGAACTCATTTGATGAAGTCTAAGCTCCGTCCAAGTATGTTCCAAACTATGCCAGGATCTGAAGCATTCCAGTCAGACTTGGAGAACCGATTCTACAAATGACGTTCACGAAATAGTGGACATCCTCAGGGAGGAAGGTACGCGATTTTGCAAATTGCGGCGTATGGCCAAGAAGTCCAAACTCTCGGAAGAGACTCTGAAGCTATGACTGAACAACGTGAGAAATCACCTGTCGCTTTTTCAGAACAACGGACACTCAACAAAACGATTAGAGTATTGGTATGACGTGACCTCCGAAGCTCCAGCTTCGTCAGAACAATGGGCCCTTAAGACTATGCCGACCGCACAGTGGCGCCCTCATCGTTTGTTTGGTTATTTCATACAATTTAGAATGAAAATGCAGAAAATAAGCAATTTTTATTATAATCCTTAAAACGGATAACAGCGGCCACTATATTCCGTTTTAAGGATTATACTAAAACTAAACAATATAAAACTACCGTTTCTAATAATATTAACGTATAATCTTGTGAAGCACAACTTAACGTGCTTATTTTCTGCATTTTCGTTCTAAATTGTATGAAATAACCAAACAAACGACGAGGGCGCCACTGTGCGGTCGGCATAGTCTTAACAAAAATATAAGGACATGTACGACGTGATCTCCGACGCTCCAGAAAGCGATTAAGGTAAATCGGGGGTCGAAAGTGTTCGTTCAAGCACTTGGGAGATCCTTTCGGAAATCGAAAACTTCTATGGCCAATAATTGTACGCATCGCATGTATCTAAAAAAAGGCCAGCCCTGGTCACGTGAAGAGTCAACCAACCGCTTGGCGATGTTCCGAAACATTCTATGAGCACTCGGCCCCTATGAACATACAAAGTTGATACGACAGAAAGGCTTTCCTTTAAACTGCTTATACTAGGTACCATTTTCAAGCTCTGTACCAAATATCATTTAAATTGAAACAATAGTTTAGTCGCAAATGATTTTTTAAGTTTTTGGCCCGTTTGAACATGATGTATTTTTCCTAACAGCTGATTATGTCTATAGGCATAGGTCATGCACCTTAAAACGATAAATCTACGATACGTTGTTGCCGCTCTTACGCAAGTCATAAGCAAATACGTCCTACAACAGAAAGTGACAATCCCATTAGCAAAACATCACGCGCGTAAAAGAAATAGAAATAGGTCAGTGTGTTGCTATTGCATCTTTGGTCCTTGCGAGGGGGGCCTCTAAAAACTAAAAAACTTGGTTTTTCAGTGCGCCAACGCTATCCTTCCGGGACGTATGTACGTTACGTAACACGGAAGTCCTGTGCCGCTATTGTTTTGTCGAACTCGTGCGCTGACAATTGTGATTTTGTTTTGTTATTGTGAATAGGACACTTCTTTCTTTTTTTTTATTGTGACAAGACACGTAACTTGCTATTATAATTATTTAGTGTTAGTGTTTTTTTTGTGATTTACTGTTTTTTATTGTGATAGGACACGTAATTAAACTTTGGTTGTGTGTGTGTATACCTAATTAAAGTGTTCAACAATGCCTCGTCTAACTTACACGGCGTCAGAATACACTGACATGATTTTAATTTACGGTGAATGCCGTGGAAACGCAGCATTAGCTCTGCGAACATACAGAGAAAGGTATGGTGACAGCCGCAATTGCCCTAGGAACGCCCGCACCATACAGTTGGCAGTACAAAGATTACGGGACAATAAACGTGTAGTGCCGCAACAGGAGGGAGTGCCACCGCGGCAAATACCCGCTGCATGGGACGAACGAATATTAGATCATTTTTCCCGCAACCCGACAACGAGTCTCCACAGAGCCGCCCGGCAGTTTAGATGTTGCCATAGAACCATCCACAAGGTTCTAAAACGTAACAAACGCAAACCTTATAAATATCGGAAGGTGCAAGCTTTGTTATCGAGAGACTTACCGATCAGGAACAGTTACTGCCAATGGCTATTAAATAAAACATCCGAAGACCGCCATTTCTTAACAAATGTAATATGGACCGATGAGTGTACTTTTACTCGGAACGGCATCTGGAATCGGCAAAACCTCCGGTACTGGAGTTTGGGAAATCCACACGTGTTTCGAGAATCTGAACACCAGTACAGATTTTCTCTCAATGTGTGGGCTGGTATCCATAATAATAATATTATCGGCCCTGTTTTTATTGACGGCACCCTTACAGCGGTGAAATTTTTAGATTTATTAAGTGGTCCTGTGGCCGAGTACACTGACCAACTACCTTTAGCCGTTCATCGCAAGTTGTGGTACCAGCTGGACGGTGCGCCTCCACATTCTGTGATGGCTTCCAGGGAGCGGCTCACAGAAATGTTTGAGCAGCAATGGATCGGTCGATTCGGACCTGTTCGGTGGCCACCACGATCTCCGGACCTCACTCCCATGGATTTCTTTTTGTGGGGGTACATTAAGGGTGAAGTGTATGCCTCCGAGGTAAATACAATTGTTGAACTAAAAAACAGGATTATTTTAGCATTTCATAAATTAAAGTGCTTAGCGACGGACAGTGATTTAATTACAAAACTAAATAACAATATTCTCCGTCGGTATAATTTGTGCATTAATGTGAATGGAGGACACATAGAGAATTTAAAAATTTAGTGTTTTTGTTGTCGGCGTACTTCAAAACTATCTAACATAACAGCCAGCGCGAGCGGAGGCCTAAGCCGCCGCCCGCGCCACCGCCGGCCGCCCGCTTCGACACGAAATAACACATGCCGCGCCCCGGCGCGCGTGCGACGTTGCCACTTTGTAAGGTCAGTCGCCAGGTCCAAGTTTCTATGAAATTTGGGTTTTTCCTTTACTTACAAAGGGTGGTTGCGTTTTACTCTGATTTGTAAGCTATTTAGTTTGTTTGAAAAAAAAAAATTCTCATTTTTGGCGCTTTTTATTTTTATACCTTATCGAATTAATACTAAACACGTATAGTATACGTAGTGTAATTTAATGCCCCTCGGTCGTATCAACTCTGTATATGGGACGTTCTTCTTTTTTATCGACAATGACTTGTCTTCTCCGCAAAAAAATAAATATATTCCTCTTAAATACTAAATTTCTTATTTTTTTTTTAATAAAAATTCACTTGAGAATGCAATAATTATAATATCCTCAAAACTAGATTTTAATTATTAATATTTTTTACAAAATTAGTGTGACATAGTATACAAAAAGCGTGACGGAAGTGTTTTACATACAAATAAAGTGTGTCCCTCTATGACCACTAATGTAAACAATCTGCTCTCGTAAAAAATAATTACATTGAAAGTTTCTATCCAAAAATATTTCCTGAACTACTTAACCTTTGTTATTAAAATAATAAGAAGAAATCATTTTTAAGGTTTCTATTATTAAATAAAACAATATTTTATTGGCTGTCTCCCGACGTATATGATTTTTGTTGCTACCTTCTGTCACTCATTTTATGGTACAAAATAATGTGCGTTAGCAACTTTGACCTTGGGCACTAGACAAGAGAAAAGTCCCCCTCCACCCCGGACCCACGCTATGTGTCCCTACACCCCGGCAATACCAGTTAGTCGATCGCAAACAGTAAAAGGAGGTGCGTGTGTTTATTCAGCGACCGCTCTGTCACGTAAGTTACTACTTCCAAATGTTATTGTAATTTCTGTGTTTTAATATTATTTTATTGATTCCTGATAAATATTTCATATATGCCCAGTTTTATGCGTAAATTATAATTAGGAAAATCCTGAGAATCTCGAACACTACTGTTTACACCTCTGTCACGAAGCACCTCTGTCACAAAAATGTGACGTAGTGGTATAACTCGTGACGGAGTGGTCATTTTTGTATGGAACTTAGAGCCTTAGTTAATATTCGTAATAGATGATTGTTAGTTTTTATGTTGGTTATTATATCGTCGATTATTTTGTTAATTTAAGGTGTTACCATCAGGTAAATGGAAAAATGGCATTATCTGCGGCTGAAAGACAGCGACGGTGTCGTGAAAAAAGGGAACTTAACCCTGAAATCATTGCAAAAATAAAGAGACAATGACAGATTAGAAATAAGAAGAGAAGGGAACGACAGAAAGCTTTGCAGAACGTTTTGATGAACACTCCGGCTTCTACACCACCTCCTTCAAGTCCCGGACTACTTCCATATTGGCCCCGATTCTGTTGTTCACAAACTAAACAAAATGTAAGTTCAGTGCATCTTTTTCTTTCTATTTCACTAAGAAAAAGACAGAAGATAAATATTAGTTAAGTCCTGTCAAATTAGTCAGCGCTTGACGTGAATTGACGTATTTTTAGTAGCCAATTTTTTAATCACGTCTAAACTTGTCTATGGATTATCTAATTTGACAGAACTAAACTAATATTTATCTTCTGTCCTTTTCATAATGAAATAGAAAGAAAAAGATGCACTGAACTTAAATTTAATTTAGTTTCTGAAGAACAGAATCGGGGCCATTGTAAGACTAAATTAATATCTACCAAAGAATGGATACCAATCAATAAGACTTATAGTAACATTTTCAGGAGATATTATAATTTGTTATTGTTTTCTAAAATTAAAAATTGTTATAAGGTTAACTTTGTTCGGCGGGTAAACATTATTTAGTATTTACCACTCCGACACTTCGTTAACAACTCTGTCACAATTTTGTCCCCCTTATAATTGAAGTTCAAAGTAATGTATGAACGACTTTATTGGTAATATTTACAAAAATAACGTTTTCTAGTATTACATGCTAAACAATAAAGGTTTTCACTAGATTTTCAAGTTACTTTATTGGGCGACTTTCATAATATTAAATAGTTTTTGGTCTTAAGAAGCAAAAATGTGACAGAGTGGTATTGGATAATTTTTTTAAAATGTTCATTTTAAGAATTCCGTCCAATGGAGCTAGATCAAAATAAATATTTATATTCTTGATAAGAAAGTAATAAGAAACTGAAGATCTGATTTTAAATGAGAAATAAAAAAAATAAACATTTTTGTGACTGAGGTGTTATTTTTTTGATACCATTCCTACGAAATTTGAAATAAAACAAAAATTACAAGTAATACTTCGATGCATTATATGTTTTTGAAATCTACAATAACGAGGCAATAATTTAAATCTCATTTTACTAAAAAATCACATGTTTACTTTTAAAAATATAAAAATTTGGCGGTCAGATTGTCGATAAAAAAGAAGAACGTCCCATATACGTTACTCCGTATATACTTGTATATATGCATTTAGTAAAATGCTTTCATTTTGACATTACAAACAGACAATTCAATTTTATTTATTTGTATGTATATATAGAGTATAGATTTAGAAGATATGGGATATAACTATAAGAAAATAAAAGAAGCATCGACTACAGTTGAATATTAACATGTTTATTATCTGTTATGTTTTCACATAGAAAACATTCTTCTGTAAAATTAACGAATTGTAGGATGTGCACTTTTCATCCGAAGATTGGACATATTAAATCGCTGGGCTTGTTGATATAGTAAACGTGCATGGTGACCAGTCCAGGCGAATCTGCCAAGTCGTACAGGCATTGGGGGCCTCTAGGAACAATTGCCTGGAAATAAATACACATAATTAAGATTGTATGGAAGTATCGACTTATTCGAAGGATGCCTTTGCCGATATAAGGCGAAAGTGCCAGCGTAACCCTGCATGAGAAACGGTCGCCTTATCTACTGGGCCATCATAGAGCTCCTCAAGTTTTGAGTTGAGCTACAAGATTACTGCTTGCACTGACGGGACTGGTTCACTCAAATGTATGTGCATCTTTCTTCAAAAGACCATTTCAGGCACATTGTCATTGTTATCCTCATATGATCTGACCAAGATTATGTCTGGACTTTAAAACAAACTTAGGCCCTTGAGTTTCTTCACCGTTTCTTCTCAGGGGTAAACAGTTAAGAAATGTCGATTCCATCTAGCTTAATTTTATTTTTTTTGACATGCAAAAATGATTCTGGTATCCTATTTACAGAATATTGCATATCATTTCATATAAGTTGTACATTTGTAATACACAACAAGTTCTTTTATTAAGGGATGAGAATTTAGCCAGTCACAAGAGACTCCAGAATTCTCAGTAGTAAAACTTCAGGGTTGGGCGGCCACTGCCAGGCGGCCATTTGGCCAACGAGGCTTTCAACGTTAATTATTATTCAAGTAATTAAAGTTACCTTAACAGCCAGCTTCGGTGGATTTTCACAATAGTCTACACGGCCTTTCTTAGGCTTCCATTTTCCGAATACAACGAAGCCGGTGCCGATCACCTGACCGTCGAACTCCAACGGGAAGAACGGAAACAGCTCAGAATTGCACTCCAGCTGCGGGGTCATTTGGTAGTAGTAGTGGTTACCTGGGCATATAAAGTAAGTATTAGTACCTATAACGGGTGTAAAAACGACGCTAATCGAAGCCGAGAGTCAGTTGTACTTCCCGTCATTCAGATTTTTTTTCTGTACTGGTCTATACCTGGGAATCTTTTGGTTACAGAGATATAACATTTTCCTTTTTTGTATGAAAACAGGTTTTAAGTGTTATAACATAAGTTTAAATACGAGTCCTGTACCATTACATGTACCAATTTTAAGCACAATCATGTCCCGTGAACAGTGATTTGTCACACAAAAAATAAAAAGTAATTTCCCAGCACAACATTTGTACAATGTAACTTACAGTCGAGTGACGAGTCGAACGTCGAGAGAACGAGTTTCATATAAACGAATACGTATTTTGATCATTGTCGCAATGACAGGTGTCAGAAACGCATTCTATCGACGGCCGGACTATAGTTTGACGTACAGAATGCCTATATATGATGTGATGGGTCTTGTGACACCCTGTCTAGTTGTCACGTAGAGTGGGACGTTGGCAAACAAACAGGCAGCGTATGGTAAATGGCCAGCACTATCTTTGGCCTGCGCAAGCCACCTGCAATACACGAGGCAATATAGGCGCGTTGCCAACCCAGAGAGAAAGCTCATGTCTCCTCATGTATACTTATTACTACTACTTATTACTAGAACACATCGACGCAGGTTGGCGACAGAAACAGGAATACTGGCAGATAACTGCTTTATACAGGGTAGCATCATCGACGCGCAAACTGTAACCATGAATTCAGTACATAATTCTGTGAACTTTTTTTCGGATATCAAAAATCAAGAAATTGCTGCGTGGTCAAAATGTATGGTACAAGCTATTTTTTTTTTAAATAACCGGCGATTAAATCCAACGCATGGACGTTCAGAATATTCAGTTGCGCGTCGATATCCCTGCCATCCAGTACAGGTATGAGGAACAGGGTGTTAGGTTTCTCATCCTCCAAAGAAAAGGTTCCTCCGACCAGACGGCTATGTCTGGGCTACTGCCCGACGACGATAATTGATGTCGGGTCGTTGTATATTATAATATGCTAGACGCACGTCGAACTTTGCTTACGCGATGCAGGATTTAACGTGACGTCACTGTAATGCATAGTTCACATGTGGCGTTGTAGATAACGCTACAGCTTCTTTAAAAAATCTAAGTAATTTGGGTATTTCAAAGATTTCCAGAAGGAGTAATAAAATAGACGAAATAACAAAGTCCTTTGACTAATTCCATTGTGGAGATGGAGACCCTAAAAACAGTAGTAAATTTCTATGTAGTACTCTTAAAATATAGGAACACTATGTTTACTCACCCATCAAAGGCATGCAGGCTTGCTTTGTGAAGTTACTGATTTCCGGGTTAGCGAGCTCTGACACAGTTGTGGGGATAGCATGAAGCTCTCCGTTGATACCAGATACATAGAGGAATTTGTCTTGTAGCAACTTCTTGGAATTGCGCGAGGCTAGGCGGCTCTCAGCGCTAGTTAATAGGAATTCTGAAAGAAATATACACTTTTCATATAATAATAAGTAGTGGCTACATGGATTCATTTGTTAACACGTTGGGGGACACAAAACGCACCCAGACGTAATAAAAATAAACTTCTATTGTGTCTTTCAACCGATTAATAGTAGCTACCGACTAGGCTTGGAGTTTTTAAGAGGGACATAGCCCACACAATAAGGGTAATTACATGCCGAAGATCACTGACTGCGATACCTCGCGGTCGCGGTTTAGCTCACTACCTCCATGTAAAATAATACATGCTAATATACAGGCACACACATGCTGAAGGACACCTGACTGCGATACATCGCGAGCTGCTTGGTGGTTTACTGTGATGCCTGGAATGTGCGTGTGTTTCTACATATTGTCATCCATTTGTTTTACATGGAGGTGACATCTCAGTGAGGCATCCTCGGCATATAATTACCCCAAGCCAGCTGAAATAGCCATGCGCTAGCCATATACGCCCTAGAGCTGATGGTCGTTGGGCTAGATATGGTCTTGAGTTGAGACCGCGAATCAGTCATCTCTGGCTAGTTCGGGCGACGATATTCTCAGGGACGCTGTAGAAGCTGGATGAGAGCAGCCGAAGATCAAGTTAAATGGCGCTCATATTAGTTTTTCTATTTAGCTCGACTCTCGTCGGATCCTCTGATCTGATCCCCTGCTAGTTGTTCTTACGTTTTCATTTCTAGTGGATGGCCGGGTTGTTATGATCTTCGAGCTCGCTTCGCTCGCTCTTTTCGCCCTACATTAATTTCCTCCTCATTTCCTACTATAACACGAACATAAAATCACACCTTTAAGCCCTGCCATGCTATTCTCTAAGGATACAGCCTTGCGGGCAGCGCTGTCGCGGTGGGTTTGACAGTTGCGACAGCGCTGTCCGCAAGGCTGTATCTTTAGAGAATAGCTCCCCTGAAGGGCCAGGCAGTGGTGTACCTACATATGGTACATACATCTACATTTCACCAGTTATATTTAAGTCCTATATAATAGGGGGCGAGCCTGCTGCCACAAACTGGACACATATCCAGACTACAGCCTATTTCTGAGACATTCTTAATGAAAAAACCCCATAACAAACGTTTTATGAGGTTTGACCCATACTGGGAATTGAACCCAGGACCTCATGCTCAGCAGTACGCTTGCGACCATTAGAAAAACGAGATGTACCTCCATAAAGATATTCTTCGACACCCATGGTGACCCCCCGTAAAATATTGGGCTGCGACCGCGCCTGGCATGCGTGTTGTTTTTTAAAACTTTGGATGCAGTAAGCAGCTTAGAGGCGTAAGTTTTGTGCCTCTTGTTAAACGTACTACCAGCCTACAGTTCCCGGCAAATAAATTGAGCATGCGCGAAAAACAGTAATGTGCTATCATTAGTGGCAAGTATGGGGTGCGGTTTTGCGTTTCCATACAAATCAGAGCGCAGCCTGCGCAGTCGGCGCCATGATTCAAGATGGCCAACGAAACGCACACTACAGGCGAACCACACCGCACATTTTGTATGAAAATATGTTGCGCTGCGGCCCGTTGCGGTGGATATGTGTGCGCTTGGCTTAATAAGTATGTAGTGTCACTTTTTACATTCTTCTCGTGCTAAATGTTCATACTAACCGGGAGAAGAAAAGAAAATTTGAGTAGCCCAGTAGTTTTCAGTTGTTCCGGCATTATCAGTGGTCCAGTAAGTGAATCCTTGGGTTTTCCAGTCATATATACTATCGGTGAACTGTTCAGTGTCCATCTGTGGGTAAAATAAATATTTAACTATTAGTTATCATGATGAAACCATCGTAAGGCATTAGTCGTCTGACATTTATGCTGAACAGAGCATATTTGGCGCAGCCGTGAGGCACACAATATATGTAACTATCTACCTATCTGCCTGTTTTTTTTTGAAGTTTTGTGTGAATATTGTGTGCTACTTAACCTGGAACTTATTCTCTTTCTTTCTTTATCTACCTAGTGTTTTCCCAAGTACCTATATTGGGGTCGGCTTCCAATCTAATCGGATGCAGCTGAATACCAGTATTTTACATTGAGCGACTACCTATCTGACCTCCATAACCCAGGTACCGGGTAATACTTTCGGGCTTCTGACAACCCGTAACGACTTTCCGAGGTACAGAGTTGTCATTCAATTGTTTTTTTTTATACGAAACTGTACATTATTAATTAATATTTAGAGTCGAAAAAACGTAAGTATAGGCTAGATGGACGGCGGCGCCTCGAGGTCGGCCCAGAAAGAAGTGGCGAGATGACCTGGACGCGTACCGCGAGGCCTGTATAAGGTGGCGCGGGTAAAGAATTCAGCAGTGGGATAGTAAAGGGCAATACGTACAGCGATCTGCACTCCCGCAACATAACCGGTGTCGTCGTAAAACACACAGAGAGTATAGTCGCCCTCGGGGCACATCATTTCGAGCGAAGAGAACCCTTCATGTCCATCATCAGGCCTGGTCTTCTGCTCCCAGCCTTCTTTCACCGCTTCATCTTTCGTCAGTGGTTGATGCATAAACGCTTTGTTTTGCGCTATCGCTAAGGGATTAACATCGAACCTAACTGAAAAAAAAAATGTAAATTGTATCTACTGCTATCATTAAAACTCGTCATGACTAACATTGTTTTAGGATAATGCACTAACAACATAATTATGGACAAAAACAGTCTGAATTATATTATTATGATTTAATTTTAATATTTAATTATATATTTAATTGGGCTATCAAACATAAAAATAATATTTCAAATCTGACTGGTATATCCAGAGTTTAGCGCGCTCAAACAAACTCTTCAGGTTTATTATTAGATTATATAGATTAGATATTGATAAAGATAGATGAGAATGCTTTAGAGATGCACATAGAATTGCACGTTCTGTAACTTACTTTTAAGGTCCTTCTCCCATTTTGGAAACACTGTAACAAACAAAATAACACTCCATTAGGAATTTTCTCTTTTTCAAATACCATCCAAATGTAACCTAATTTTTTGTGGGCCGTGGCGAAATCGTGGCACACATAGGTACGAAGTCCATGAATGCCTAGTTGTGGTCAAGACTTATAGAGTACTTTCCTCGATTATAATGCGCGGAAATTAAAATTAAGTATTACCTAGGCAAAACTTTTTTATTTGAAAATAAATTTACTTTTTACCCGACTTCGGCGAAGCAAAAAGGAGGGTTATGATTTTGACCGGTATGTATGTATGTATGTATGTATATATGTTCATCTGTTCCCTCATAACTTCTAAGCTACTTCTCATAATTTGACAAATGAGGTATCGTTGGAAGTGTCTTGATCGTCCACTTGTTATAAGCCATGCGACGTTACATTAAATTGAATATGGCGCCTTCTAGCATAAAGGACATAAAGTCATGACCTAAAAAAAAATAATGCTGCCGTGTTGGGTATCAAATGAAAGGTATTAATTAGCACATTAAAAAAAAATATATATATATATATATATTGTCAGCTGTTGTTCACGGATTTGATTGCATACACCCGATAATTCGGAATAATTTCTATAAAATCACGCCTTAGATTTGGTCCAAGCATATTTATGTATAAATTTGGTATTACCTAGGTACATGTAAAACAATAAAACTTAAACACAAAAAAAAAATTAAACGGCTCTGCAAATACTTTATCACGAAATTCACCCCAAAATTATTTAAATAAAAAAATAAGTTCAAAAACTAAAACCCGGCTGCTGAAAAATCACGATCTAAAAAGTAAGCAAAAAAAATAAGCTCAGAAACTAAAACCCGACTACTGAAAAGGATGAAACAAGAAAGTACCTTCCCGTGGTCGCATGCTACTATGGCTTATAAGTATGTATGGCATGCGACCACGGGAAGGTACTTTCTTGTTTCATATTTACTCCAAAACATGACACCAAGGAGGTAACTTGCCGAAGGTTTTATTTAAATTTCGAACTGGATTGCAATAAGAAAGCTGTTTATTGAAGAAAAAAACAAATGAACACTTTAACGCGGGAAAAAATATTGTTGTCCGTCATAGATTTAGTGCAGTAATTTATGTACTATAACCATACTATAACGATACATAAACGTGGAATATTTGGAAATTATTAGCAAATCCATATTGGAAGGCAGATTTGGTATAAATGAGGAACACAGCGTGAAAGAAGCGTATGCAGTTTATCCGCCGCGTAATAGAAGATCTCAATGGATCCCCATTGAGATCTTTTTATATTCTCTCTTACAACGACTTTGGAAATCAATGTTTTTTTTGGCAGAAATGGGTTTCAGTATCGAATATTGATCAATATAATGCTATTTCAGTTTTTCGTAAAAGGACAGTGGACTAAAGTGGTATATACACCAATAGCCATACTGTTTTGGTATTTGTGTAGGGATACCTCATCTTAACCCTCGTGCGAAGTGGCATCAAAGACTGACCCGGAAATTTTGAGAAAAAAAAAAGCCGAGCTTAGAGTACAAGCAATGACAAGAAATGTCACAAATTAGTGGCAAAAAACCATTCCCAAAAACAATTCGTACTGATTAAACAAGATTTTTTCTGAAGTAGCTACTGAAAAATGGTTTTAGATTGTGTCTATAAGGTGGTTATAGCAGTCAATATCTTTAAAATATGAAAGTTTCTATTCAAAATACTTTTTGAATCTCAAATTTCTTACGAAATGTACATATTATGGAGAAGGTTTTTTCTATTTGTAACTTTTGTAGTAATCAAACCTCAGTTGGTTTAGAAGAGAAGAGTCTTTTAATTTTTATACGAAACTGTATCGATTGACATCATAAAAATAAAACGTAAGAATTGTAATTTTTCTAGGTGGCTGTACTATTTTTACATAACCTGTGTAGTTAGTAAATACACAAACCGTTAAAGACCGTATCCTAAGAACATTTTCCTGTAGGCTCTACAACTGTTATGGTACCCTTGAAAAGTCTGTATTTTTTGCCTTTGATGCCTGATAAAGTGTCCCTACACAAATATCGAAACCGTATTGCTATTGGTCCATATAATATTACTTCCCATATAAAATTGTCCAGTCTCCTTTGTATTAAGAAATATAAAAAAAAAAACTATTAAGGAAGTAAAAAAAGTATTAACTTAATACGAATACTAGTAAATACTACAAAAGCTTCTAATACTTACATGACAAACCAAAGGCGGGTGCGGCGAGGCACAGGAGAGCGAGAATACGAATCATGACTATAGCGAGATTCGACTGTCTGCTGAAAAGTGTGAAACCTTGCGTATTTATACCGCTTACCGTTTGTTTAGTGTAGGTACTACACCGACCTGCCGTGGTTCAGCGACGGTTGATACAAAACGCAAGACCTGCGTTGGGTTCTTTATAACTAAACATTTTTTTTTTCATTCGACTACAATTTAGGGATTTTTTGGTGTCTGCCTTGTTGGTGTTGTAGTTGCAAGCGAGGCTGCCGAGCAGGGGGTCCTGGGTTCGATCCTTGGCTGTACTGTTGGGTCTGTCATTAGAATCCTGACTCCGAGCTACAACTACCACTACAATGTCGTGGGATTTGTGCCCGATTGAAGCTCACCCATAAATATAAGAAATTTCTTTGAGCTCACTCCTATTAAGTGCAACTTAAACATATATCTGGCAAAAATTGTTTTTTTTTTTGTCACCTAGTGACATTAATCTAAATTGTTTGGGGGACCTGCCAATCTATTCTGTAAAAATTTCACCGTGAAGAATTATGGAAGTGAGTTTGAAGTGAGCTGTCAATAGTGCCAATCCCTTCCGCCAGATGGGATGACAGTTCATTTCACCTAAGTTTTCACATCGATATTTTTACGGAATAGTCCGTCTGATCGGTCAATAGTCCGTCTGATCGATCAATAGTCCGTCTGATCGGTCAATAGTCCGTCTGATCGGTCAATAGTCCATCTGATCGGTCAGTTACAAACCCGCGGCGTAATGCGAAACACATTAACAGTAGCTATAGATTTCATTTTGACAGTTCGACAACTTTCATTGCGTTCTTTAATTTGTTGAGTAGACAAATTTTTCGAACATAATTATGAAGCAATGGATAGGCAATATCATCAAAAATGATTTAGATTGTGTTACGCGGTGTACTTAAGTTGTGCTTACACATAGAATGGTTAACATCTGCATTCGTTCGTGTTACTGAAAAACAATCACTTTTGTACTGACGTTTGGATACAAAACTTACACTACCTAACTTACCTACTTGTTACTTGAGTCAAACTCACTAGGTATACAGCCACCGTACAGCAAGTTTACCTGGGTCATCATTATTCCGCCACCCGCTCAGTATGTTTCCATCATTTATATTATATTATTGCACTTACACCGCAATAGATAGTACGTAGTTCGGCGATATACCGTGCGCGTGACTCATAATCCCATATCGTTCACCTTCCATCCTAGTGTAATATTTGTGGAAACAGACAATACAGTGAATTTATTAATCTTATATAAACTGACTTTCATCTCTTATCTCATCCTTTATCTCAATCTTATCTCAAACAGTCATTACGGGTCGTCGCGTCGGAAGCCCGAAAATATAGCAACCAGTCTTATCAAGGGGTATCGTATTACTCAGTAACTGGGTTGTGGAGGTCAGATAGGCAGTCTCCCCATTGGTATGCAGTAGCACCCGGTTTGACTGGAAGCCGACCTTAACATATTTAAGAAAAGGCTAGGCATATTATGATGATACATGATCGAAAAATTCAAATTTTAAATTAATTAAAATTTCGCAGCCGAAATGTCCTTGAAATGTACACGTGGAAAACAAAAATCCGCTCATTTATGTGCACAAGTGCTAACTATTGAAAAGGAAAACCAAATCAATGAATACTATAACAATAAAAAATTTTTTGCCAATTCATGTTTAATTGTCGTTTTGTCATTCCGACGTTATTTGCGTTGCTTGAGTACATAGCCGATATTAATTAATAATGGACCGTAATATGTGGAACTAATATATTATATTATCAGCTGCTAGAATTTTTGCAAAACTTTTCTAGCTAAAATAAACAACAGATTTTTATTATGGAACTCTGAAATATTGTAATGGTAAAATGTTTTAGGTAATCTTCTACAGGGTCAAATTAAATTAGCCAGTGAAACTCTGCTGACTTGATGGGTATCGATACCTAAACACGATAAAATGAAAAAGATTTGATGTTTTTTTTTGGGGGTCCTTTGTTTTCGATATATACTATATACCCATTACGTCTGTGAAGTTTACAAAAAAAAAAAAACTGATTTTTAAACTGATTTTCAAGTGACTACAATAATTGCGGTCGGCATCCATTACGTCTGCGGAGTTTCGCTAGCTAATTTAATTTGACCTGCACCCTAATTCACAATCATACGACAAGCTATCATATCGAAAATGACACATTTCAATAACCTGATTTGCCTTGATTTGATTTAAAGTGACAAAATTTTCGGGTTTTGGACTTGTGAACAGTGTTTAGAGGACTCCTATGATAACATTGATTGATGTTCGATACGGTACGGAAGTGTATCGAGTGGTTGTGAATAGCTAAACTGTATACATTTGAGATGATTCAAACAGCGTGTCAGTGGCAGCACCAACAGTATTCTCAGTGTGCTTGCAGATCGGTGGCAGTCCCCGATGCTGCGGAGGTGGCAGCTCAACGCCGAATCACAATACATGACCGTCTAACAAAAGATGTTCAGTAAAAATATTTTTACCTACAAAGACAAAACAACCGACTTCCAAAAAAAACACTATAAAGTGAAAAATTACTTTCATTTCGGAAGTCGGTATCGTTGGTTCCACATTTTAGGTTTTTGACACCGACTTCCGAAATTAAAATTATTTTTCACTTTGTAGTGTTTTTTTGGAAGTTGTTAAGTACCTAGTTCATTTTTTAGTTGTGCCATGTAAATATAAGTTACAGGAAGTTATTAAAACATCATCAATATAAACTAAGTGGAAAAAATCGTAACTACTATTGCCCGAACATACCTACATTCATTAATTATTATAAACTCACTAGCTGACACCGCAAATGACGTTTTGCAAAAAAAAAGAATAGGGGTATGAAAAATAGATATTGGCCAATTCTCAGACATACACGATATGCACACAAAATTTCATATCAATCGGTCCAGCCGTTTCGGAGGAGTTTGGTAACAAACATCGCGACACGAGAATTTGAAACAACGTGTAACGTTAAATGCGCAAAACCTCGTACACATCAATTAGAGCATTGAGTTAAAAGCATAATACAATGAGCAAAACTATTTTTTTTAAAGCTAACTATTTTTGTTAAGAAAATCGTTTTGATCATAGCATTAGTTTATGCATTCAAAATTTAATCTTATTGCCTTAAAATAAGACTTAATTAGTCAGCGCCTGACGTAAATTGACGTATTTGTAGGAGCCATTTTTTTAATCACATCTAAACTTGTCTATGGTTTATCTAATTTGACAGGACTAAACTAATATTTATCTTCTGTCCTTTTCATTATGAAATTGAAGGAAAAAGATGCACTGAACTTAAATTTAATTTAGTTTGTGAACAACAGAATCGGGGCCATTCTATGAGTAAGCACAACTTAAGTACACCGCGTAACACAATCTGAATAATTTTGGAGTGCCTATCCATTGCTTCACATTTTCGAAAACTTTGCCCGCTCAACAAAGTAAAGAACGCAATGAATGTTGTCGAACTGTCAAAATGAAATCCATTGCATGTTAGTGTGTTTCACAATAACACCGCGATTTGTAACTGACCAATCAGATCTATTCAGTAAAAATCTCGCTATGAAAACTTAGGTGAAGTGAACTATCGTCCCATCTGGCGCAGATTTTTACAGAATAGATTGGTAGGTTCCAAAATGAGTTAGATTAATGTCACTAGTTGACAAAAAAAATCTTTTCGCCAGATCTACACGAGTAAGTCGCAATTAATAGGGGTGAGTTCAAAGAAATTTCTTATATTTATGGGTGAGCTTCAATCGGGCACAAATCCCACGACATTGTAGTAGTAGTTGTAGCTCGAGTCAGGATTCTAATGACAGACCCAACAGTACAGTCAAGGATCGAACCCAGGAGCCCCTGCTCGGCAGTCTCACTTGCAATCACAACACCAACAAGGCAGTCACCATAAATCTCTAAAATGTAGTCCTATGAAAAAAAATATATATGTTTAGTTATCAAGAACCCAACGCAGGTCTCGCGTTTTTCAACTGCCGCTGAACCACGGCAGGTCGGTGTAGTACCTACACTAAACAAACGGTAAGTGGTATAAATACGTAAGGTTTCGCACTTTTCAGCAGACAGTCGAATCTCGCTATAGTCATGATTCGTATTCTCGCTCTCCTGTGCCTCGCCGCACCCGCCTTTGGTTTGTCATGTAAGTATTAGAAGCTTAATTTGTAGTATTTACTAGTATTCGTATTAAGTTAATACTTTTTGCTTCCTTAATATTTTTTTTTCATACTTTTTAATACAAAGGAGACTTGACGATTTTATATAGGAAGTAATATATGGTAGGGACACTTTATCAGGCATCAAAAGCTAAAAAATACAGACATTTCATGGGTGCCATATCAGTTGTAGCTACAGGAAAATGTTCTTAGGATACGGTCTTTAACTTTTTGTGTATTTGCTAACTGCACTCACAGGTTTTGTAAAAATGGTACAGCCAGCTAGAAAAATTACAATTCATACGTATTATTTTTATGATGTCAATCGATACACTTTCATTGACCAACTGAGGTTTGATTACTACAAAAGGTACAAATAGAAAAACTTTCTCCATATGTACATTTCTTAAGAAATTATCGTCGGTGGAGATTCAAAAATAATTTGAATAGACACTTTTCACATTTTAAAGAGACCTACAAACTGCTATGACCACTTTATAGACGCAATCTAAAACCCTTGATTCTTCAGTAGTTACCTCAAAAAATATCATGATTATTTGGGAACAGTTTTTGCCATTAATTTTTTGTCATTGCTTGTACCTACTCTAAACTCGGCTCTATAATCGATAATCGAATGGCATCAGAAAAAGTTTTCCTGTAAAGTCAGAATTGCTGGCGCAATCTTGTACCGAATGTGGATGTCACAGTTTACGGGGTTTGGTCCATATTTTCTGTTTGCATTGATGTCAGCTAGCTATACAGGAATCAAGCGTGGCCACCATTTTGAAAAAATAATCTATATATATATAAAAGTATCGATTTTACAGTTTTTTTTCGATTATCTCGGTTTACTATGCCTTCCGTGAAATTACATTATTTGTTCGAACATTTCTAATATTTGGTATCAACACTAGATAAGACATTGTTTTTATATTATATTATTAACACTCTATGGATTCTATGTTAAAAAAAAATAGGTTACATTTGGATGGTATTTGAAAAAGAGAAAATTTATAATGAAGTGTATTTTGTTTGTTACAGTGTTTCCAAAATGGGAAAAGGACCTTAAAAGTAAGTTACAGAACGTGCACATTCATTCTATGTGCATTTCTAAAGCATTCTCATCTATCTTTATCAATATGATCTATCTAATCTAATAATAAACCTGAAGAGTCTGTTTGTTTGTTTGAACGCGCTAAACTCTGGAACTACTAGTCAGGTTTGAAAAATTATTTTTATGTTGATAGCCCAAATAAATATATTATTAAATATTAAAATTAAATCATAATACTTAATATAATTCAGACTGTTTTTGTTCATAATTATGTTGTTAGTGCATTATCCTAAAACTATATTAGTCATGCTCATGACGAGTTTTAATGATAGCAGTAGATACAATTTACACTTTTTTTTTCAGTTAGGTTCGATATTAATCCCTTAGCGATAGCGCGAAACAAAGCGTTTATGCATCAACCACTGACGAAAGATGAAGCGGTGAAAGAAGGCTGGGAGCAGAAGACCAGGCCTGATGATGGACATGAAGGGTTCTCTTCGCTCGAAATGATGTGCCCTGAGGGCGACTACACTCTCTGTGTGTTTTACGACGACACCGGTTATGTTGCGGGAGTGCAGATCGCTGTACGTATTGCATTTTGTAGCCTTAAATATCCCACTGCTGAATTCTTTACCCGCGCCACCTCATGCAGGTCTCGCGGTACGCGTCCAGGTCATCTCGCCACTTCTTTCTGGGACGTCCTCGAGGCGCCGCCGTCCATCTAGCCTATATTTACGTGTTTTCGACTCGAAATATTAATTAATATTGTACAGTTTTGACTTCGTATAAAAAAAAAACTGGTGAATGACAACTCCGTGCCTCGGAAAGTCGTTACGGGTCGTCAGAAGCCCGAAAGTACTACCCGGTACCTGGGTTATGGAGGTCAGATAGGTAGTCGCTCCATGTAAAATACTGGTATTCAGCTGCATCCGGTTAGATTGGAAGCCGACCCCAATATAGTTGGGAAACGGATAGGTAGTTAAAGAAAGAAAGAAAATAAATTTATTTGATCCAGGTTAAGTAGCACACATAATTCACACAAAACAACAAAAAAAAAAACAGATAGATATATTGTTTGGCTCACGGCTGCGCCAAATAGGCTCGGTTCAAATGTCAGACGACTAATCCTTACGATGGTCTCATCATGATAACTAATAGTTAAATATTTATTTTACCCACAGATGGACACTGAACAGTTCACCGATAGTATATATGACTGGAAAACCCAAGGATTCACTTACTGGACCACTGATAATGCCGGAACAACTGAAAACTACTGGGCTACTCAAATTTTCTTTTCTTCTCCCGGTTAGTATGAACATTTAGCACGAGAAGAATGTAAAAAGTGACATTAGATACTTATTAAGCCAAGCGCACACATATCCACCGCAACGGGCCGCAGCGCAACATATTTTCATACAAAATGTGCGGTGTGGTTCGCCTGTAGTGTGCGTTTCGTTGGCCATCTTGAATCATTGGGCCGACTGCGCAGGCTGCGCTCTGATTTGTATGGAAACGCAATACCGCACCCCATACTTGCCACTAATGATAGCACATATACTGTTTTTCGCGCATGCTCAATTTATTTGCCGGGAACTGTAGGCTGGTAGTACGTTTAACAAGAGGCACAAAACTTACGCCTCTAAGCTGCTTACTGCATCCAAAGTTGTAAAAAACAACACGCATGCCAGGCGCGGTCGCAGCCCAATATTTTACGGGGGGTCACCATGGGTGTCGAAGAATATCTTTAGGGAGGTACATCTCGTTTTTCTAGTGGTCGCAAGCGTACTGCTGAGCATGAGGTCCTGGGTTCAATTCCCAGTATGGGTCAAACCTCATAAAACGTTTGTTATGGGGTTTTTTCATTAGGAATTTCTCAGAAGTAGCCTGTAGTCTGGATATGTGTCCAGTTTGTGGCAGCAGGCTCGCCCCCTATGATATAGGACTTAAATATAACTGGTGAAATATAGGTGTATGTACCATATGTACATAGGTACACCACTGCCTGGCCCTTCAGGGCTTAAAGGTGTGATGTTATGTTCGTGTTATAGTAAGAAATGAGGAGGAAATGAATGTAGGGTGAGAAGAGCGAGCGAAGCGAGCTCAAAGATCATAACAACCCGGCAATCCACTAGAAATGAAAACGTAAGACCAACTAGCAGGAGATCAGATCAGGGGATCCGACGAGAGTCGAGCTAAATAGAGAAACTAATATGAGCGCCATTTAACTTGATCTTCGGCTGCTCTCATCCAGCTGCTACAGCCTCCCTGTGAATATCGTCGCCCGAACTAGCCAGAGATGACTGATTCGCGGTCTCAACTCAAGACCATATCTAGCCCAACGACCATCAGCTCTAGAGCGTATATGGCTAGCGCATGGCTACTTTAGCTGGCTTGGGGTAATTACATGCCGAAGATGCCTCACTGAGATGTCACCTTCATGTAAAACAAATGGATGATAATATGTAGAAACACACGCACATTCCAGGCATCACAGTAAACCACCAAGCAGCTCGCGATGTATCGCAGTCAGGTGTCCTTCAGCATGTGTGTGCCTGTATATTAGCATGTATTATTTTACATGGAGGTAGTGAGCTAAACCGCGACCGCGAGGTACCGCAGTGAGTGATCTTCGGCATGTAATTACCCTTATTCTGTGGGCTATGTCCCTCTAAAAAACTCCAAGCCGAGTCGGTAGCTACTATTAATCGGTTGAAAGACACAATAGAAGTTTATTTTTATTACGTCTGGGTGCGTTTTGTGTCCCCCAACGTGTTAACAAATGAATCCATGTAGCCACTACTTATTATTATATGAAAAGTGTATATTTCTTTCAGAATTCCTATTAAGTAGCGCTGAGAGCCGCATAGCCTCGCGCAATTCCAAGAAGTTGCTACAAGACAAATTCCTCTATGTATCTGGTATCAACGGAGAGCTTCACGCTATCCCCACAACTGTGTCAGAGCTCGCTAACCCGGAAATCAGTAACTTCACAAAGCAAGCCTGCATGCCTTTGATGGGTGAGTAAACATAGTGTTCCTATATTTTAAGAGTACTACATAGAAATGTATTAGTGTTTTTAGGGTCTCCATCTCCACAATGGAATTAGTTAAAGGACTTTGTAATTTCGTCTAATTTATTACTCCTTCTGGAAATCTTTGAAATACCCAAATTACTTAGATTTTTAAAGAAGCTGTACAACGCCACATGTGAACTATGCATTACAGTGACGTCACGCTAAATCCTGCATCGCGTAAGCAAAGTTCGACGTGCGTCTAGCATATTATAATATACAACGACCCGATATCAATTATCGTCGTCGGGCAGTAGCCCAGACATAGCCGTCTGGTCGGAGGAACCTTTTCTTTGGAGGATGAGAAACCTAACACCCTGTTCCTCATACCTGTACTGGGTGGCAGGGATATCGACGCGCAACTGAACATTCTGAACGTCCATGCGTTGGATTTAATCGCCGGTTATTTAAAAAAAAATAGCTTGTTCCATACATTTTGACCACGCAGCAATTTCTTGATTTTTGATATCCGAAAAAAAAATCACAGAATTATGTACTGAATTCATGGTTACAGTTTGCGCGTCGATGATGCTACCCTGTATAAAGCAGTTACCTGCCAGTATTCCTATTTCTGTCGCCAAGCTGCGTCGATGTGTTCCAGTAATAAGTAGTAGTAATAAGTATAAGCACAGGAGACATGAGCTTTCTCTCTGGGTTGGCAACGCGCCTATATTGCGTCGTGTATTGCAGTTGGCCATTTACCATACGCTGCCTGTTTGTTTGCCAACGTCCCACTCTACGTGACAACTAGACAGGGTGTCACAAGACCCATCACATCATATATAGGCATTCTGTACGTCAAACTATAGTCCGGCCGTCGAGAGAATGCGTTCCTGACACCTGTCATTGCGACAATTCTATAAAGATCAAAATACGTATTCGTTTTTATGAAACTCGTTCTCTCGACGTTCGACTCGTCACTCGACTGTAAGTTACATTGTGCAAATGTTGTGCTGGGAAATTACTTTTTATTTTTTGTGTGATAAATCACTGTTCACGGGACATGATTGTGCTTAAAATTGGTACATGTAATGGTACAGGAGTGGTATTTAAAATTATGTTATAACACTTAAAACCTGTTTTCATACAAAAAAGGAAAATGTTATATCTCCGTAACCAAAAGATTCCCAGGTATAGACCAGTACAGAAAAAAATCAGAATGACGGGGAGTACAACTGATTCTCGGTCGATTAGCGTCTTTTTACACCCGTTATAGGTACTAATACTTACTTTATATGCCCAGGTAACCACTACTACTACCAAATGACCCCGCAGCTGGAGTGCAACTCTGAGCTGTTCCCGTTCTTCCCGTTGGAGTTCGACGGTCAGGTGATCGGCACCGGCTTCGTTGTATTCGGAAAATGGAAGCCTAAGAAAGGCCGTGTAGACTATTGTGAAAATCCACCGAAGCTGGCTGTTAAGGTAACTTTAATTACTTGAATAATAATTAAAATTGAAAGCCTCGTTGGCCAAATGGCCGCCTGGCAGTGGCCGCCCAACCCTGAAGTTTTACTACTGAGAATTCTGGAGTCTCTTGTGACTGGCTAAATTCTCATCCCTTAATAAAAGAACTTGTTGTGTATTACAAATGTACAACTTATATGAAATGATATTTGCAATATTCTGTTGAGAAGAAATGGTGAAGAAACTCAATGGCCTAAGTTTGTTTTAAAGTCCAGACATAATCTTGGTCAGATCATATGAGGATAATGAAGAATGACAATGTGCCTGAAATGGTCTTTTGAAGAAAGATGCACATACATTGGAGTGAACCAGTCCCGTCAGTGCAAGCAGTAATCTTGTAGCTCAACTTAAAACCTGAGGAGCTCTATGATGGCCCAGTAGTTAAGGCGACCGTTTCTCATGCAGGGTTACGCTGGCACTTTCGCCTTATATCGGCAAAGGCGTCCTTCGAATAAGTCGATACTTCCATACAATCTTAATTATGTGTATTTATTTCCAGGCAATCGTTCCTAGAGGCCCCCAATGCCTGTACGACTTGGCAGATTCGCCTGGACTGGTCACCATGCACGTTTACTATATCAACAAGCCCAGCGATTTAATATGTCCAATCTTTGGATGAAAAGTGCACATCTTACAATTCGTTAATTTTACAGAAGAATGTTTTCTATGTGAAAACATAACAGATAATAAACATATTAATATTCAACTGTAGTCGATGCTTCTTTTATTTTCTTATAGTTATATCCCGTATCTTCTAAATCTATACTCTATATATACATACAAATAAATAAAATTGAAGTATCTGTTTGTAATTTGAAAATGAAAGCATTTTACTAAATGCATATACAAGTATATACGGAGTAACGTATATATTTTCATAGGAGTCCGAGTGCTCATAGAATGTTTCGGAACATTGCCAAGCGGTTGGTTGACTCTTCACGTAACCAGAGCTGGCTTTTTTTTAGATCCATGCGGTGCATACAATTATTGGCCATAGAAGTTTTCGACTTCCGAAAGGATCTCCCAAGTGATTGAACGAACACTTTCGACGCCCGATTTACCTTAATCGCTTTCTGGAGCGTCGGAGGTCGTGTCATACATGCCCTTACATTTTTGTTGAGTTCCCATTGTTCTGACGAAGCTGGAGCTTCGGAGGTCACGTCAAACCAATACTCTAATCGTTTTGTTGAGTGTCCGTTGTTCTGACAAAGCAACAGGTGATTTCTCACGTTGTTCAGTCATAGCTTCAGAGTCTCTTCCGAGAGTTTGGACTTCTTGGCCATACGCCGCAATTTGCAAAATCGCGTACCTTCCTCCCTGAGGATGTCCACCATTTGGTCGAGCTCTTGGTCAACGTCATTTCTAGTTTCTACGGTAGAGAATCGGTTCTCCAAGTCTGACTGGAACGCTTCAGATCCTAGCATAGTTTGGAACATACTTGGACGGAGCTTAGACTTCATCAAACGAGTTCGTTCTAGCTTAAAGTTGATGATCCAGAGAGCCTCGAACAAGTCTGTGATTACTGCACCGAGACGTCCCTGAATATATGCTCTTTAGGGTTCTGTAGTCATCAAGGAACCCTTGTAGTTTCGCCATGATCGTCTGTCAGCTGTCCGTCCGTCCGTCCACAGCTTAGCTCAGAGACTCTTAGTACTAGAAAGCTATAATTTGGCATACAAAGTGGTAAAAAAAGACTGAAAAAAAAATTTTTTAGGGTATCTCCTCTATACGGAAAGTGGGGATTTTTTTTTTCTCGTCTACCCCATGGGTTGGGGTATCTTTGGATAGGTCTTTCAAAAATATTCCGGGTTTATGAAAATCATTTTGGATTCAGGGATTCGTTTGTGAAATATTAAAGTTTAAAGTGTTAATTTTTGTTAGAGTCGAGAAGTGTCCCCCTCCCCTTTTTTATCTTGTGGAAATCCGCATGGATGTCCACCACCCTGGGGTGGGTGGGGGTTCTGTCAGACTTTTACTGACTAAAACCACACGGTGTTCTGCTGCTACCTTTAGCCAGGGTGCTGAAGAGCTTGCGTATTTCGTCACGATCCCCCGGCCAGGTGTTGGCCTGGATGAATCCATGCGGACCCCGTCACCAACAGCAGCCGCATACAACCGCCATTCCTCTATTGATCGGCGCGCGCGCGGAACACGGCACGCCGCCGTCTCGGGCCTTTCACTGTTCAGGCAATAAACTCCCCAAGTTTGTTGCCTGCAGGCTTCACCCTAAGGTGGCTGCAGATCGTTCCGCGTCCTTCGGCGCCCGGTGCGTCTGCTGCGGATTGGAAGGGAGGTTGTATCCTCCCTCTCCTTTTTCGCAGCCTCCTTAGTGACCATCACTTCCTCGCAGGAGGCGACGGCGTCCCACGCGCTCTCACTTCCAACCATGGACTGGACCACGTCCGGAAGCGAGAGAGTATCCGCAGCACCAACCGCCGCGACGAGGTCACGGCACTGCAATGCCTAAGCTATCCTCAAGGATGTGCCGCACCGGATCCTCGAGGCTGTTGCAATGGTGGCAACTGGGTGCAGGTTCCCGGCCTATGCAGCACAGGTACTTTCCGAAGCACCCATGTCCGGACATTACCTGTGTCAGCCGGAAAGTAAGGGCACACGTCATCTCTGTAGCCACTTCCTCACAATGGGTCTTACCGGCGCTATAGTGGCGTGCCCTGCGCTGGGTTGCGCAAGTTGTTGCTCCCATTCTACCACTAGGGTCTGGCGGCACTCAGCCCTGTACACCTCGACATGACGAGGGATCTGATGCTCGCCCCGCTACAGCGCGTCCCGGCGCCACCGATATAGGGACGCTAGGAGTTTGGCGTCAAGATCCCAGACTGGTGATTCGGCGCCGCCTCGAAGGAGACCGTACGGTATCCTCTTATCACCCTGATGGTCATTGGTCTCTGCGCTCTTCATAGTATTGCAATGTTACAGGCCATCTTGTTGTGTGCCCATACAGGCGCTTCATAGAGCGCCATGGACCGTACGATCCCAACATAAAGCCTCCGCCCCCACCCCCACCCCCTGCCAGCTAAATGGTTGCTTTTGGATATGAGAAAAAAATTACGGCAGTAGTATATGGAACGAATTTAAAAGGAAAACTATCACAGCTATGTAGGCTTTACAAGTAATGTAATAATAGCCTCCTGGACCGATTTCGGTCACGGTGGCCAATCTCAACGAAGATTAGCCAGGGACGCAGGAGATATTATAGTGCACAAGTGTGTGCGCAGACACAGGTGCACTCTCTGTTGCTTTACTGCCATAGTCCGATGGGACGGCAATCCGACACGACCGAAGAGAGATCAAGCGCAGGACTAACGGCTTTACGTGCTTTCCGAGGCACGGGGATATTAAACCTGGCAGAGAGCGTTCATCTTACAAAAGCGAGCTATAAGGACAATAGTCGGAATTTCGCAACGTGTCTCCTGCAGAGATTACTTTAAAAAATTGGGAGTATTAACAGTGTCATGAATTTGAATCACAAGAAGAAGGAACGTGAGATTATAGAGAGCACGCGAAGAAAAATTTTTAAGCAACAAATAGCATCAAAATTTAATATAGTAGAGCATTGCTCGAAGTACCAATCTGTAGAGATATTTAATGGGTTGCCTCCTGGGCTAAAGGTCCTGATTTATAATACCCACTTGTTTAAAACAAAATTAAAACCCTTTTTATTAGAGAAAAAATGTCTGTACAATATATCGGAACTAATGTCACACAATAATAAATGAATAATCTATACATAATATAAATATATATTCTAGAATCTTTTGAAATTGTATTTAAAACTGTTTGACATCACATTGAAAACTATTTGACAATATATTTAAACCTGTTTGACATTATATTTTAAAACTATTTGACATTATACTTATCTAAAACTGTTTGACATTATTTATTTATTCAACAGGTTGGCACTTTTGAATTTCACTTGGATTGTTAATTGATCATTCATAGTTATTTGTATCTGTATTTAAATTGCATGTGTATAATATATTCAACACAATGTAAATTGTCTTATGAATAAAGGAAATGAAATGAAAAAAAGCCAACTTCCAAACTCCGGACTGTTACTAAGAAATTGCTAATGGAAAAATTCAATAACAGTTTGACCGACCCAGGAATCGAACCCAAGACCCCACGTTCAGCAGTCGCGCTTGCAACCACGAAACCAACGAGTAATAGTCGACCAACTTAAGTGCAATACATTGGACTCGTCAAAACGAATCATGTGACCCCAAACTTGAGAGGTTTACTAGAGTAGCCTCTAAAGAGTTCCACTATCCACCTCCTCCCTCCATCAGCAGACCCTCGTTGCCCAAACGCAATCTATTGAACTCGTCAAAACGAATCGTATACGCCCGAACTCGAGAGGTTTACTAGAAGCACTGAAGAGTTCCACTATCTTATGTTCCACCTCTTAGCCCATCATCAGATCAGCTCCAAGATAACAAATTATAGTATTGTCATCCGATTTACTGTGACGTAGTTCGGATGACAATACTATAATTTGGCATACAAAGTTTTACCAAAACAAATCAAATGACTCCAAGCTCGTCCGGTTTATTAGTAGTCACTAAAGTAAAGAGTTTCACTGCATACCTCCTGGCTCTATCACCAGACCCTCGTTACCAAGCCCAATCTATTGGGCTCGTCAAAACAAATCATATGATCCCAAACACGAGGGGTTGCTAGCTTAATTAAATAAATTGTGTTTAATCGACAATTAAGTGTTCCTTAAATGAAAGTAATAAAACTTCTTAGTTAGTGTAAAGTTGTGCTATCGAAAATGATAAAATAAAAAAAAAGGGACTATTGTTAATGAAATATTTTCTGCTTTTGTTTCTGTTCTGTCATCTAAAAAGGTATGTAAGCATCGTTCCTGATGTTCAATATTCATTAATGAAGCTGTTATAATGTCGCTTACACCTGAAAAATGCACCCGAATTCTCACAATGATGGAAATTGGCCGGAGTCAGCGTGATACTGCAAGGACAGTTGGTGTGTCGCTGTCAACTGTACAACGAGTTCCCCGACGTTACAAGGATACTGGCTCTAACCTACGCATACCAGGAACAGGCAGGGCCAGGTGTACCAGAGCACTAGAAGATCGATACTTGGTCAACACAAAGCTTCGAAATCGCTTACTCTTACAGGAACTGCACTTACCTAACAGTTCCGACGCCTCGGAGGAAGATACCCAAGTGCATGGACTGTAATACGACGACTTTTTGAAGTAAATTCAAAATCATTAAGACCTGCCAACAGCCCTAAATTGGAGCGTAGGCATCGTATTTCGAGATTAACATATGTCCGCAACCATTTAAATTATTGGAGTATTGAAGATCGGTCAAAAGTTATGTTCTCAGATGAATCAAGATTTATGCTCTATAAGAATGACGGAAGAACAAGAGTGAATCGAAGACCAGGGGAGCGATTCAAGCAAGTCTGCATCGAAGAGAAAGTGGCCTATGGCGATGGATCCGTATTTGTATGGGCCGGAATTTCTGCAGAGAGTCGCGTAGAGCTGGTGGTTATAAAACACGGCACTCAAACAAGCAAAAGATGCGTGGAAGAAATCCTAAACGAATACGTTGGTGCATTTATGGTCAATTTGGGAGAGGATGCTATCTTTATCCATGACAATGCCCCGCTTCATACTTGTGTAATTGTGAATGACTACATTCGAGAGGTGAACATTAGCTGTATGTAGTGGCCAGCGCGCAGCCCGTGTCTCAACCTAGTCTAGCATGCTTGGGACGAGCTTGGACGATGAGTAAGACACCGAAACCCTTCCCCGATCACGCTTCAAGAGCTCAAAGTTGCGCTCGTAGAGGAGTGGGAGAATATTCCCCAACATTGTATAAGAAACTTGGTGTACAGTATGCCAAATTGCATAAACACAGTGATGCATACAAAGTACTAAAACTCAAGAAAATTTTAAAGTGGTATAAAAAAATTGCTTTACGATTTTTGTCTTATAAGGAGATTGGTTATTTTTTTGTTTATGCATGGAGATTTATGTGGGCCACCATATTGCAGGAGAGCAGTGGTGGCCCAGTGGTAACGGCCGCGACTTACGAGTTGTAGGTCGCAGGTTCGAACCCCGTCAGGCGCTTTACCTTGTGCAAATTATTTCATCACCATTGCTCTTGAAACGGTGAAGGAAAACATCGTGAGGAAACCGGCATGTCCTAGAACCAAAAATTCGAAGACATGTGACATCTACCAATCCGCACTGAGCCCGCGTGCTGGAATACGACCGTATATACTTCAAATACTATACTTAAATAATATATATTCAAATAATATACTTTCAAATGCATTATGCATTTAGTAAAATGCTTTTATTTTGACATTACAAACAAACACTTCAATTAGTTTAGAAGACATTAGCTATAACTTTAAGAAAATAAAAGAAGCAGCACACTTGATTAATAACAATTTTATTATCTGTTATGTTTTAACGTAAAAAACATTATTCTGTAAAACTGACGAATTCTGAGATGTGAACTTTTCAATTTTCATCCGAAGATTGGACATATTAAATCGCTGGGCTTGTTGATATAGTAAACGTGCATGGTGACCAGTCCAGGCGAATCTGCCAAGTTGTACAGGCATTGGGGGCCTCTAGGAACGATTGCCTGGAAATAAACACACATAATTAAGATTGTATGGAAGTATCGAATATTGTCTGCGTTGTAACTGACATTAGCTACATAGTCGAAGGACGCCTTTACCGATATAATGCGAAAGCGCCAGCGTAACCCTGCATGAGATACGGCCTTAACTACTGGGCCATCATAGAGCTCCTCAAGTTCTGAGTTGAGCTACAAGATTACTGTCAAATGATTGCACTGACTGGACTGGTTCACTCAAATCTGTGTGGATCTTTCCTCAAAAGTCCATTTCAGGCACTAATCTACGTTGCCCTCATATGATCTGAACAAGCTTATGTCTAGACTTTAACAGAGACTTAGGCCCTTGAGTAATTTCACAATTTCTTCTCAGGGGTAGACAGATAGGAAATGTCGACTCCATCTAGCTTATTTTTTATACTATGACGTGTAGAAGTTATTCCGATATCCTATTTACAGAATATTGTATTTCATTTCATATGTTTTACACTAATAATACACAACGATTTTTTTTATTAAGGGATGAGAATTTAGCCTGTCACAAGAGACTCCAGAATTCTCGGTAGTAAAACTTCAGGTTTGGGCGGCCACTGCCAGGCGGCTATTGGCCAACGAGGCTTTAAATATTAATTTAAGTAATAAAAGTTACCTTCACAGCCAGCTTCGGTGGTTTTTCACAATAGTCTACACGGCCTTTCTTAGGCTTCCATTTTCCGAATACAACGAAGCCGGTGCCGATCACCTGACCGTCGAACTCCAACGGGAAGAACGGGAACAGCTCAGAGTTGCACTCCAGCTGCGGGGTCATTTTGTAGTAGTAGTGGTTACCTGGGCATATAAAGTAAGTATTAGTACCTACCTATAACGGGTGTAAAAAGACGTTAATCGAAGCCGAGAGTCAGTTGTACTCCCCGTCATTCAGATTTTTTTCTGTACTGGTCTATACCTGGGAATCTTTTGGTTACGGAGTTAAAACATTTTTCCTTTTTTGTATGAAAACAGGTTTTAAGTGTTATAACATAATTTTAAATACCAGTCCTGTACCATTCCATGTACCAATTTTAAGCACAATCATGTCCCGTGAATTGTGATTTGTCACACAAAAAATAAAAAGTAATTTCCCAGCACAACATTTGCACAATGTAACTTACAGTCGAGTGACGAGTCGAACGTCGAGAGAACGAGTTTCATATAAACGAATACGTATTTTGATCATTGTCGCAATGACAGGTGTCAGGAACGCATTCTATCGACGGACCGGACTGTAGTTTGACTACAGAATGCCTATATATGATGTGATGGGTCTTGTGACACCCTGTCTAGTTGTCACGTAGAGTGGGACGTTGGCAAACAAACAGGCAGCGTATGGTAAATGGCCAGCGCTATCTTTGGCCAGCACAAGCCACCTGCAATACACGAGGCAATATAGGCGAGTTGCCAACCCAGGGAAAGCTCAGGTCTCCTGTGCTTATATTTATCACACCGGTACAACCTTCACACTGGAACACATCGACGCAGCTTAGCGACAGAAATAGGAATACTGGCAGGTAACTGCTTTATACAGGGTAGCTTCATCGACGCGCAAATTGTAACCATTAAAATTCAGTACATAATTCTGTGAATTTTTCTTCGGATATCAAAAAACAAGAAATTGCTGCGTGGTCAAAATGTATGGAACAAGCTAATTTTTTTAAAATAACCGGCTATTAAATCCAACGCAGGGAGATTCAGAATGTTCAGTTGCGCGTCGATATCCCTGCCACCCAGTACAGGTATGAGGAACAGGGTATTAGGTTTCTCATCATCCAAAGAAAAGGGAGGTTCCCCGACCAGACGGTTATGGCTGGGCTACTGCTCGACAACGGTTGATGTCGGGTCGTTGTATATTATATGCTAGACGCGCGTCGCACTTTACTTGCGCGATGCAGGATTTGGCGTGACGTTACTGTAATGCATAGTTCACATGTGGCGTTGTAGGAAATGCTACAGCTTCTTTAAAAAATCAAAATAATTTGGGTATTTCAAAGATTTCCAGTAGGAGTAATAAAATGAACGAAATAACAAAGTCCTTCGACTAGTTACATTGTGGAGATGGAGACCCTAAAAAGAGTAGATAGTAAATTTCTATCTACTACTCTTAAAATATAGGAACACTATGTTTACTCACCCATCAAAGGCATGCAGGCTTGCTTTGTGAAGTTACTGATTTCCGGGTTAGCGAGCTCTGACACAGTTGTGGTGATGGCATGTAGCTCTCCGTTGATACCAGATACATACAAGAATTTGTCTTGTAGCAACTTCTTGGAATCGCGCGAGGCTATGCGGTCCTCAGCGCTAGTTAATAGAAATTCTGAAAGAAATATACAATTTTCATTTATTAGTAAGTAGTGGCAACATGGTATCATTTGTTAACACGTTGGGGGACAAAAAACGCCCCCAAACGTAATAAATATAAACTTGTATAGTGTCTCGTCCAGTAGTCCTTCAACCGATTAATAGTGGCTACTGACTCTGCTTGGAGTTTTTAAAAGGGACTTAGCCCACAGGATAAGTGTAATTACATTTTAAAGATCACTCACTGCGATACCTCGGTCGCGGTTTAGCTCACTACCTTCATGTAAAATAACACATGCTAATCAGGCACGCACATGCCAAAGGATACCTTACTGTGATACGTTGCGGGCTGCTTGGAGGTTTACTTTGATGCCTGGAATGTGCGTGTGTTTCTACATATTATCATCTATTTGTTTTACGGTTTGAATTCATTTATTTCTAAAGATTACAAATCACTTGTACAGAAATAAATACTAAATACTACTTAATTATACGTTTTTGTTGTCCAGTAGTAAGTAAGAGTAGTGTTAACATTACGAATAGGTAATTATAGGAAGGTAATTGTTAGAAGTTTTGTATTGTCTACCGCCGTGCGGCGCTTTGACATGGTCGCCGTGCGGTTACTCATTAACAATGTTTTTATGCTCGACATCTAAAGACTCGTTCACACTAGAGGCAAATTAATTACATTAGTTATGACCCATTTAAGATGTGGAACTTTAATAGTTTTTTAAATAGTGATAGCGATTGTGTATTTTTTATATCTTTTGGTAGTGAGTTATAAAGTTTTGCTCTCTCATGTATTATTGTTTTTTTTCCATAATTAGTTCTAGTACTAGGTCTATGTAAGTCTTGTGCACGCCTCAGAATACGTTTTTGTACTTTACTTTACATGGAGGTGACATCTCAGTGAGGCATCTTCGACATGTAATTACCCCAAGCAAGCTGAAGTAGCCATACGCTAGCCATATACGCCCTAGAGCGTCGTTGGGCTAGATATGGTCTTGAGTTGAGACCGCGAATCAGTCATATCTGGCTAGTTGGGGCGACGATATTCACAGGGAGGCTGTAGCAGCTGGATGAGAGCAGCCGAGGATCGAGTTAAATGGGGCTCATATTAGTTTCTCCAAACAGCGATTTACTCCGGTCGAGTCCCCTGATCTGATCCCCTGCTAGTTATTCTTTTATTTTAATTTCAAGTGGATAGCCGGGTCGTTAAAATTTTCGAGCTCGCTCCTCAGACTCTTCTCACCCTAAATTAATTTCCTACTATAACACGAACATAACATCACGCATTTAAGCCCTGAAGGGCCAGGCAGTGGTGTACCTACATATGGTACATACACCTACATTTCACCAGTTATATTTAAGTCCTATATCACAGGGGCGAGCCTGCTGCCACAAACTGGACACATATCCAGACTACAGGCTATTTCTGAGAAATTCCTAATGAAAAAACCCCATAACAAACGTTTTATGAGGTTTGACCCGAACTGGGAATTGAATCCAGGACCTCATGCTCAGCAGTAACGCTTGCGACCACTAGAAAAACGTGATGTACCTCCCTAAAGATATTCTTCGGCACCCATGATGATTCCGCGCAAAATCTTGGGCTGCAACCGCGCCTGGCATGCGTGTTGTTCCTTAGAACTTTGGATGCAGTAAGCAGCTTTGAGGCGTAAGTTTTGTATCTATTGTTAAACGTACTACCAGCCTACAGTTCCCGGCAAATAAATTGAGCATGCGCGAAAAACATTAATGTGCTATCATTTGTGGCAAGTATGGGATGCGGTATTGCGTTTCCATACAAGTCAGAGCGCAGCCTGCATAGTCGGCGCCATGATTCAAGATGGCCATCGTAAACGCACACTACGAGCGAACCACACCGCACTTTTTGTATTCAAATACGTTACGCTGCGGCCCGTTGCGGTAGATATGTGTGCGTTTGACTGTATAAGTATCTAGTGTCACTTTTTACATTCTTCTCGTGCAATAGATTAGCTAAATGTTCATACTAACCGGGAGAAGAAAAGAAAATTTGAGTAGCCCAGTAGTTTTCAGTTGTTCCGGCATTATCAGTGGTCCAGTAAGTGAATCCTTGGGTTTTCCAGTCATATATACTATCGGTGAACTGTTCAGTGTCCATCTGTGGGTAAAATAAATATTTAACTATTAGTTATCATGATGAGACCATCGTAAGGATTAGTCGTCTGACATTTGAACCGAGCCTATTTGGCGCAGCCGTGAGCCAAACAATATATCTATCTGTTTTTTTTTTGTTGTTTTGTGTGAATTATGTGTGCTACTTAACCTGGATCAAATAAATTTATTTTCTTTCTTTCTTTAACTACCTATCCGTTTCCCAACTATATTGGGGTCGGCTTCCAATCTAACCGGATGCAGCTGAATACCAGTATTTTACATGGAGCGACTACCTATCTGACCTCCATAACCCAGGTACCGGGTAATACTTTCGGGCTTCTGACGACCCGTAACGACTTTCCGAGGCACGGAGTTGTCATTCACCAGCTTTTTTTTTATACGAAGTCAAAACTGTACAATATTAATTAATATTTCGAGTCGAAAACACGTAAATATAGGCTAGATGGACGGCGGCGCCTCGAGGACGTCCCAGAAAGAAGTGGCGAGATGACACCGCGAGGCCTGTATGAGGTGGCGCGGGTAAAGAATTCAGCAGTGGGATAGTAAAGGCTAAACAATGCAATACATACAGCAATCTGCACTCCCGCAACATAACCGGTGTCGTCGTAAAACACACAGAGAGTGTAGTCGCCCTCAGGGCACATCATTTCGAGCGAAGAGAACCCTTCATGTCCATCATCAGGCCTGGTCTTCTGCTCCCAGCCTTCTTTCACCGCTTCATCTTTCGTCAGTGGTTGATGCATAAACGCTTTGTTTTGCGCTATCGCTAAGGGATTAACATCGAACCTAACTGAAAAAAAAAGTGTAAATTGTATCTACTTACTGCTATCATTAAAACTCGTCATGACTAATATAGTTTTAGGATAATGCACTAACAACATAATTATGGACAAAAACTGTCTGAATTATACATATTATTATGATTTAATTTTAATATATTTATTTGGGCTATCAAAAATATATTTATTTGGGCTATCAACATAAAAATAATTTTTCAAATCTAACTAGTAGTTCCAGAGTTTAGCGCGTTCAAACAAACAAACAGACTCTTCAGGATTATTATTAGATTAGATCCTACTAATATTATAAATGCGAAAGTTTGTATGTATGGATGTATGGATGTTTGTTACTCTTTCACGCGAAAACTACTGAACGGATTTTGATGAAACTTTACAGTAATATAGCTTATACATCAGAATAACACATAGGATACTTTTTATCCCGATATTCCCACGGGATCAAAACTTACGCGGGTGAAACCGCGGGGCGCAGCTAGTAGATCATATTGTTACAGATAGATGAGAATGCTTTAGAAATGCACATAGAATGAATGTGCACGTTCTGTAACTTACTTTTAAGGTCCTTTTCCCATTTTGGAAACACTGTAACAAACAAAATACACTTAATTATAAATTTTCTCTTTTTCAAATACAATCCAAGTGTAACCTATTTTTTTTTTACATAGAATCCATAGAGTGTTACTAATATAATATAAAAACAATGTCTTATCTAGTGTTGATACCAAACATTAGAAATGTTCGAACAAATAATGTAATATCACGGAAGGCATAGTAAACCGAGATAATCGAAAAAAAAAACTGTAAAATATGGACCAAACCCCGTAAACTGTGACATCCACATTCGGTACAAGATTGCGCCAGCATTTCTGACTTTACAGGAAAACTTTTTCTGATGCCATTCGATTATCGACTATGGAGCCGAGTTTAGAGTAGGTACAAGCAATGACAAGAAATTAATGGCAAAAACTGTTCCCAAATAATCATGATATTTTTTGAGGTAACTACTGAAGAATCAAGGGTTTTAGATTGCGTCTATAAAGTGGTCATAGCAGTTTGTAGGTATCTTTAAAATGTGAAAGCGTCTATTCAAATTATTTTTGAATCTCTACCGACGATAATTTCTTACGAAATGTACATATGGAGAAAGTCTTTCTATTTGTACCTTTTGTAGTAATCAAACCTCAGTTGGTCAATGAAAGTGTATCGATTGACACCATAAAAATAATGCGTATGAAATGTAATTTTTCTAGCTGGCTGTACCATTTTTACAAAACCTGTGAGTGCAGTTAGCAAATACACAAAAAGTTAAAGACCGTATCCTAAGAACATTTTCCTGTAGCTACAACTGATATGGCACCCTTGTAAAGTCTGTATTTTTTTGCTTTTGATGCCTGATAACTACTACTACAATGTCGTGGGATTTGTGCCCGATTGAAGCTCACCCATAAATATAAGAAATTTCTTTGAACTCACCCCTATTAATTGCGACTTACTCGTGTAGATCTGGCGTAAAGATTTTTTTTGTCAATTAGTGACATTAATCTAACTCATTTTGGAACCTACCAATCTATTCTGTAAAAATCTCACCGTGAAAACTTAGGTGAAGTGAGCTGTCAATAGTGTCAATCCTTAGCGCCAGATGGGACGACAGTTCACTTCACCTAAGTTTTCACAGCGAGATTTACACCAATAATTCGATGAAATTGTTGTAAATCCTGCAGACGTAGCAGGACAACGTTTTGTCGACAGATAAATAGACAAAATTACACTTTGCCATGCTCAGACGCGTAGAATTCGTACAAATATTTCTACAATCTGTCCTTTTTACTATTCTTCCGTCCATGAAACCCGTTTCTACGGCTGTCATGCAACGCGTGCAGCACGATTGAAGATTCTGATAATACCTACTTATTTACCGTAAAACTCCATAAATATAAACTTCTTAGCGATGGCAAAAAGTTAAAACATCTTTGGCCCAAAATTCAGCTGCGCGAACTCCGCTCACTGACAGTCGTGAGATCACCAAGGGCACAGGACGTGCGGCGCAGGAAGGAAGGTGGGCCATTGTCTGTGGCTGATGCTGTATACGCTCCAATCTTATATACAACCTGTAACGTTAAATGCGCAAAACCTGAAAATAGTTTGTTCATAATTGACTACTGAATCGATTTCAGTAATTTTTAATATAGGTTTTTTTTTTTCAAAAATTATGTATTTTGCCATACTATCCGCGGATTGAGCCAAATTAAGTCTTATTTTAAGGCAATAAGATTAAATTTTGAATGCATAAACTAATGCTATGATCAGCACGATTTTCTTAATAAAAATAGTTAGCTTTAAAAAAATAGTTTTGCTCATTGTATTATGCTTTTAACTCAATGCTCTAATTGAGGTGTATGAGGTTTTGCGCATTTAAGTTACACGTTGTATAAAATTCTCGTGTCGCGATGTTTGTTACCAAACTCCTCCGAAACGGCTGGACCGATTGGTATGAAATTTTGTGTGCATATCGTGTATGTCTGAGAAGCGGCCAACATCTATTTTTCATACCCCTATTCTTTTTTTTTGCAAAACGTCGTTTGCGGTGTCAGCTAGTGAGTTTATAATAATTAATGAATGTATGTTCGGGCATTACTCCGTCATATAGACGGATTTCCAAAATTATTTTTATGGATAAGGTATGGGGTGGTCCCATATAAATTTTATTAACTTTGCTAGGGTAGTTTTTGAGTTAGCTTTAATAGTAGTTACGATTTTTTCCACTTAGTTTATATTGATGATGTTTTAATAACTTCCTGTCACTGATATTTACATGGCACAACTAAAAAATGAACTACTTAATGACTTCCAAAAAAACACTACAAAGTGAAAAATAATTTTAATTTCGGAAGTCGGTGTCAAAAAACTAAAATATGGAACCAACGATACCGACTTTCGAAATGAAAGTAATTTTTCACTTTATAATGTTTTTTTTTTGGAAGTCGGTTGTTTTGTCTTTGTAGGTAAAAATATTTTTACTGAACATCTTTTGTTAGACGGTCATCTATTGTGATTCAGCGTTGAGCTGCCATCTCCGCAGCATCGGGGACTGTCACCGATCTGCAAGCACACTGAGAATACTGTTGGTGCTGCCACAGACACGCTGTTTGAATCATCTCAAATGGTTATACATTTGAGATGATTCAAACAGCGTGTAAGCTGTATAGCTTAGCTATTCACAACCAGTCGATACACTTCCGTACCGTATCGAACATCAATCAATGTTATCATAGGAGTCCTCTAAACACTGTTCACAAGTCCAAAACCCGAAAATTTTGTAACTTTAAATCAAATCAAGGCAAATCAGGTTATTGAAATGTGTCATTTTCGACATGATAGCTTGTCGTATGATTGTGAATTAGGGTGCAGGTCAAATTAAATTAGCTAGCGAAACTCCGCAGACGTGATGGATGCCGACCGCAATTATTGTAGTCATTTGAAAATCAGTTTAAAAATCAGTTTTTTTTCTGTAAACTACACAGACGAGATATCGAAAACAGATTTTCTTACCTTATTTTTCAAATAATAACAATATCAGCGGTCGTTGACCCCAAAAAAAACATCAAATGTTTTTCATTTTATCGTGTTTAGGTATCGATACCCATCACGTCTGCAGAGTTTCGCTGGCTAATTTAATTTGACCCTGTAGAAGATTACCTAAAACATTTTACTATTACGATATTTCAGAATTGGCCCCATAGTAAAAATCTATTGTTTAGCTAGAAAAGTTTTGCAAAAATTCTAGCAGCTGATAATATAATATATTAGTTCCACATATTACGGTCCATTATTAATTAATATCAGCTATGTACTCAAGCAACGCAAATAACGTCGGAATGACAAAACGCACAATTAAACATGAATTGGCGAAAAATTAATTATTGTTATACACACATCAAAAGTGTCTAGGGATCAAGCATTTTTATGCGGATTTCTTGAGATTGAGATGTGGCTTTGTAATAAATTTATGATTTTATAAATTTATATGGATCCTTTTTGGTGCATTTCATAATTTGAATCAGGAACTGTGAATCAAATTCGAGTAAAAGATGAAAATCAGCTGTCAATATTTTCCCTATAAAAACATACAACGCATTGAAGACATTATTAGTGCTACTGTTTCCCTAGTACTGATTAAAACCAACGTTATTATGGAGCGGCGACGTCATTTAAGCAGGGAAGAAATGCTCAGAGCCGTGGGAATGATAGAAGCTGGTTCCCGGCAACGTACTGTGGCTTTAGCTCTGAATACAAGTCAGAGTGTTATCAGTCGACTTTGGACACGTTACCGAAGCACTGGTACCGTGGCTGAGCGCCATGGAGGACGGTATCGCTGCACCACACGGAGACAAGACCGATACATTCAAATCTTAACTCGAAGAGCTCCAACAATAACCGCCATGATGTTAGCCGTGAGGCTTCATCACTCTTCAGGGAACTTAATTAGCGACCAAACAGTCAGAAACCGCTTGCATGAAGTGAACCTTCATTCCCGAAGACCGCTACGGGTACCACCTATAGCAATGCACAATCGTAGGATTCGATATCAATGGGCTCTTGAACACAGAAATTGGGCAGAAGAACAATGGCGTTTCGTGTGCTTTTCTGATGAGTCTCGTTTTGGTATGAGACCGGATACAAGACGTATACGACACTGGAGAACCCCTGGACGCCAACAGCGATTAAAATCCTGCCAGGAAGTCCATCCTTATAGTGGTGGAACCATCATGGTATGGGCGGGTATTTGGATCGGCGGAAGAACTGAGTTGATTTGGATCAGAGGCAACCTCAACGCTCAAATTTATGCTGAGACGATTGTATCAGACGTCATCGTTCCTCTACAAGTGCAAATCGGTCCCTTATTTCAGTTAATGCATGATAATGCACGACCGCACACCGCAAGAGTTGTAAGACAGACTCTCGCCGCAGCTAACATCAATGTCCTGCCCTGGCCTGCTCAGTCGCCAGACTTGAACCCGATTGAGCATGCATGGGATATGCTACAGAGAAGAGCTCTGCCGAATATGGAGGGTATCCAGTCGCAAGAAGACCTTTTTTTGTTGTTGCAACGAACATGGGCGGCCATTCCACAGCGTGATTTGGATGAACTCATTTTGAGTATGCCAAACCGATGTTCTTGTGTTGTTAGTGTTCGCGGTAGAAACACGGATTATTAATTGTTTAAGTTACCCAATAAAATTTTAGAGAAAACTGTTATTTCAGTCTTTTTTTCGAACTTTTGTGTTAGTGGTTCAAATGTCAAAAATCCCTTTATTAGGAAAATGGCAAATTTCTTTATTAATGCAAAGGTGACTTGGTTTATCGTTACTGTGACAAACGAAAACACTTTATTTGATGAATCCTTAAAGAAAATTTTAATTAATATCAATCAGGAGAAAAGTTATTGCAAAAATATATGTTGATCCCTAGACACTTTTGATGTGTGTAGTATTCATTGATTTGGTTTTCCTTTTCAATAGTTAGCACTTGTGCACATAAATGAGCGGATTTTTGTGTTCCACGTGTACATTTCAAGGACATTTCGGCTGCGAAATTTTAATTACCTACCTAATTTTTAAAATATGAATTTTACGATCATGTATCATCATAATATGCCTAGCCATTTCTTAAATATGTTAGGGTCGGCTTCCAGTCAAACCGGGTGCTACTGCATACCAATGGGGAGACTGCCTATATGACCACCACCACGACCGACGCGACGTCCCGCAATGACTGTCTGTTCGGGGTTGGGATAAGATAGAGATAAAGAATGAGATAAGAGATGAAAGTCAGTTTAAGATTAATAAATTTACTGTATTGTCTGTTTCCACAAATATTATACTAGGATGGAAGGTGAACGATCAGACGGTCTATTGACCGATCAGACGGACTATTGACCGATCAAACGGACTATTGACCGATCAGACGGACTATTGACCGATCTGACGGACTGTTGACCGATCAGACGGACTATTGACCGATCAGACGGACTATTGACCGATCAGACGGACTATTGACCGATCAGACGGACTATTTACCGATCAGACGGACTATTGACAGATCAGACGGACTATTGACCGATCTGACGGACTATTGACCGATCAGACGGATTATTGACCGATCAGACGGACTTTTGACGGATCAGACGGACTATTGACCGATCAGACGGACTATTGACCGATCAGACGGACTATTGACCGATCAGACGGACTATTCCGTAAAAATCTCGATGTGTAAACTTAGGTGAAATAACTGTCATCCCATCTGATGGAAGGGATTGGCACTATTGACAGCTCACTTCAAACTCACTTCACATAATTTTTCACGATGAGATTTTTACAGAATAGATTGGCAGGTCCCCAAATACACACATCAAAAGTGTCTAGGGATCAACATATATTTTTGCAATAACTTTTCTCCTGATTGATATTAATTAAAATTTTCTTTAAGGATTCATCAAATAAAGTGTTTTCGATTGTCACAGTAACGATAAACCAAGTCACCTTTGCATTAATAAAGAAATTTGCCATTTTCCTATTAAAGGGATTTTTGACATTTGAACCACTAACACAAAAGTTCGAAAAAAAGACTGAAATAACAGTTTTCTCTAAAATTTTATTGGGTAACTTAAACAATTAATAATCCGTGTTTCTACCGCGAACACTAACAACACAAGAACATCGGTTTGGCATACTCAAAATGAGTTCATCCAAATCACGCTGTGGAATGGCCGCCCATGTTCGTTGCAACAACAAAAAAAGGTCTTCTTGCGACTGGATACCCTCCATATTCGGCAGAGCTCTTCTCTGTAGCATATCCCATGCATGCTCAATCGGGTTCAAGTCTGGCGACTGAGCAGGCCAGGGCAGGACATTGATGTTAGCTGCGGCGAGAGTCTGTCTTACAACTCTTGCGGTGTGCGGTCGTGCATTATCATGCATTAACTGAAATAAGGGACCGATTTGCACTTGTAGAGGAACGATGACGTCTGATACAATCGTCTCAGCATAAATTTGAGCGTTGAGGTTGCCTCTGATCCAAATCAACTCAGTTCTTCCGCCGATCCAAATACCCGCCCATACCATGATGGTTCCACCACTATAAGGATGGACTTCCTGGCAGGATTTTAATCACTGTTGGCGTCCAGGGGTTCTCCAGTGTCGTATACGTCTTGTATCCGGTCTCATACCAAAACGAGACTCATCAGAAAAGCACACGAAACGACATTGTTCTTCTGCCCAATTTCTGTGTTCAAGAGCCCATTGATATCGAATCCTACGATTGTGCATTGCTATAGGTGGTACCCGTAGCGGTCTTCGGGAATGAAGGTTCACTTCATGCAAGCGGTTTCTGACTGTTTGGTCGCTAATTAAGTTCCCTGAAGAGTGATGAAGCCTCACGGCTAACATCATGGCGGTTATTGTTGGAGCTCTTCGAGTTAAGATTTGAATGTATCGGTCTTGTCTCCGTGTGGTGCAGCGATACCGTCCTCCATGGCGCTCAGCCACGGTACCAGTGCTTCGGTAACGTGTCCAAAGTCGACTGATAACACTCTGACTTGTATTCAGAGCTAAAGCCACAGTACGTTGCCGGGAACCAGCTTCTATCATTCCCACGGCTCTGAGCATTTCTTCCCTGCTTAAATGACGTCGCCGCTCCATAATAACGTTGGTTTTAATCAGTACTAGGGAAACAGTAGCACTAATAATGTCTTCAATGCGTTGTATGTTTTTATAGGGAAAATATTGACAGCTGATTTTCATCTTTTACTCGAATTTGATTCACAGTTCCTGATTCAAATTATGAAATGCACCAAAAAGGATCCATATAAATTTATAAAATCATAAATTTATTACAAAGCCACATCTCAATCTCAAGAAATCCGCATAAAAATGCTTGATCCCTAGACACTTTTGATGTGTGTAAGTTAGATTAATGTCACTAGTTGACGAAAAAAAAAACAATTTTCGCCAGATATATGTTTAAGTTGCACTTAATAGGAGTGAGCTCAAAGAAATTTCTTATATTTATGAGTGAGCTTCAATCGGGCTCAAATCCCACGACATTGTAGTAGTTGTTGTAGCTCGGAGTCAGGATTCTAATGACAGACCCAACAGTACAGCCAAGGATCGAACCCAGGACCCCAAAAAATCCCTAAATTGTAGTCGAATGAAAAAAAAAAAATGTTTAGTTATAAAGAACCCAACGCAGGTCTTGCGTTTTGTATCAACTGCCGCTGAACCATGGCAGGTCGGTGTAGTACCTTACACTAAACAAACGGTAAATGGTATAAATACGTAAGGCTTCGCACTTTTCAGCAGACAGTCGAATCTCGCTATAGTCATGATTCGTATTCTCGCTCTCCTGTGCCTCGCCGCACCCGCCTTTGGTTTTTCATGTAAGTATTAGAAGCTTTTGTAGTATTTACTAGTATTCGTATTAAGTTAATACTTGTTTACTTCCTTGTTAGGATTTTTCATATTTATTCGTAAAATGTACATCCATTTTTTATACAAGCAATGACATTTCTTGTCATTGCTTGTACTTTAAACTCGGCTCCGTAATCGATCATCGAAAGGCATCAGAAAGAGTTGTCCTGTAAATTATCAATTGTCAATGCAAGTCAACACGTTTACAAAAGCTAAGAGCATAGACTCTAACGAATGTTTTTCGGTAGCTACAACGGTTAGCGTCGTTACCTATTATTTCCAAATGTCTGAATTTCCGCCCTGTATGTTAAAAAAGAGTATTTTTCTCAAAATTTCCAGATCAGACTTTGATGCCACTTCGAACAAGGGTAAAGATGAGGTATCCCTACACAAATATCAAAACCTTATGGCTATTGGTGTATATACCAGTTTAGTCCAGTGTCATATTTGAAAAAAAATTATCAATATTCGACACTTAAACCCATTTCTGCAAAAAAAAAAAGATTGATTTTCTAAGTTGTATATGAAATCGATTTTTAGCCCACCGTGGGGGGGGGGGGGGGGTCGCACAATTATTTTTTCCATTATCTACCTATCAATATTTTTTTACCACCTTTTAAGTCTAGTAGTCGCAACCATAATCCCCGTTTATCGTTATAGTCAATATACAATAAAGAGGTAGATAGGGCACTAGCGCGCGCAAATTGTTGCAGTCAAATTCAGACAATTGTCGTAATTTCGTTTAGTCGACATACTTCAAGCGCAACACACTACAGATAGCTATCTCTTTCTATGTCATACGTTCCGTATTATCTGTCGCAGTCGTAGTTGAAAACCACTATCCCAACAACACAAAACGTCGCTCAATATGAACGTAGCATATCTTTCCTTTATAATATCATTGGTTATAGTACATTACTGCAGCGGCCTGCAAAAGAGGCATCAGTGCCTGGTTGCGGCCAAGGCTTTTAGAGTACTTTTCTGAAATAATGCGCAGAAATTCTAACAAAATTAATTAAAAATTGAAAAATCAATGACGAACAACAATATTTTTGTACACACTAAAACATATTTTTTTTTTTACTTTATTGAGTAGTCGAACAATTGTTTTTCGAAACTGGGACCGTATCGAAATAATTAACTGTCGAAATTCAGTATGACAGTCCTAAACAACTCTATTTGATAGCCAGATCGAAATTCAAATTAAATATTATTTTGATAAGTTACGCATTTGGTTGCCGTATTATGAAGTATAAAATTCGTTCAATTTTTAAATAACACAACAAATATGTTTGAGTTTGGTATTTTTTTCATACTAACATTGCCGGCCGCTGTTCGCATGTTTTTGGCCAGTACCTACAGCATTTTAGATTTATCTCAAAGAAGGTTGTCCAAATAATACTCAATTTCTAAGCATGTTTGAAAAAACTTTTAAAGAACCAAGATGGCGTCTACGCAATTTTTTTTTGTCTCATCATGGATGTCATTTTTGTGGTTTTCGAGGGCGGTGATGCCAACAATAGGGTCCGAATCAAAATGAAAGATGGCAGCTCCAAAATTTACCCTAAAAACTACAGCAGTTTTTCCTTAATTACCAATATGGCGTAACCTTACCCTAATTTTGTATTATCAACACGACCTTTTCAACGCTCTATGCGTTAGTATTAAAAGTGTTGGCTATGCTCTTCTGCCCAGGCCGGCCAAATTTTTACTTATGTTTAGATGGCCCCCATAAGTACGACTCCCAGGCTCACGAACCTCTGCGTAGATGACCTCATAGAAGGACTCAGCAGCATGCGCGTCGGATGCATTGTTGATAGGGTTAGCATTTATAACATCAGCTATGCTGACAACATGGTGCTGCTGGCTCCGTCTGCAGGGGCAATCGGCATTAGACTTGTGAAGCGTACGCTGCCGCACATGGATTAATTTATAATGTAAAAAATGAAACTACATAAGGTCGGCGGCAAATTCCTTGAAATGGGACCCGAGCTACTGATAAACGGGTCAGTAATTAAAAGGGTATCCACTTTTAAATACCTAGGTTACTTTCTTTCCGAAGACCTTAAGGACCATGTAGATATAGTGCGCAGGGCACTCGCCGTCCGGTGCAACATGTTGGCCCGTAGATTTGCTCGGTGTACAGACCTAGTACAAAATACTATTTTCAAGGCTTACTGCCAGAGTCTGTACACGAGTACCTATGGGTCAAATAAATCAAAACATCGCTGGATGTCCTGCGCGTCCAGTACAACAATGATTTCAGGATGTTGTTGAGACTTCCTCGCTATATACTGTGGCGCGTCAGAAATGCTGTGAACGTTAATATCTCGGAAACTTGATGATTTAAGGGGTTTGGTCCATATTATCTGTTTGCGTTGATATCAGCTAGCGATTTATATAGGATTGAAGCGTAGCCGCTATTTTGAAAAAATAAACAAAATGGCGCGACAGTAGGTATCGATTTTACAGTTCTTTTTCGATTATCACGTTTTAATATGCCTTCCGTGAAATTACATTAAGTGTTTCTATGTACAAAAAAAAAAAACACTTATAGAAAATTAGGTTAAATTTTGATGGTATTTGAAAAAGAGAAAATGCCTAATGGAGTGTTATTTTGTTTGTTACAGTGTTTCCAAAATGGGAAAAGGACCTTAAAAGTAAGTTACAGAACGTGATAATTCTATGTGCATTTCTAAAGTATTCTCATCTATCTTTATCAATATCTATATAATCTAATAATAAACCTGAAGAGTTTGTTAGTTTGTTTGAATGCGCTAAACTCTGAAACTACCAGTTGAATTTGAAAAAATATTTTTGTGTTTGATAGCCCAATTAAATATACACACATCAAAAGTGTCTAGGGATCAAGCATTTTTATGCGGATTTCTTGAGATTGAGATGTGGCTTTGTAATAAATTTATGATTTTATAAATTTATATGGATCCTTTTTGGTGCATTTCATAATTTGAATCAGGAACTGTGAATCAAGTTCGAGTAAAAGATGAAAATCAGCTGTCAATATTTTCCCTATAAAAACATACAACGCATTGAAGACATTATTAGTGCTACTGTTTCCCTACTACTGATTAAAACCAACGTTATTATGGAGCGGCGACGTCATTTAAGCAGGGAAGAAATGCTCAGAGCCGTGGGAATGATAGAAGCTGGTTCCCGGCAACGTACTGTGGCTTTAGCTCTGAATACAAGTCAGAGTGTTATCAGTCGACTTTGGACACGTTACCGAAGCACTGGTACCGTGGCTGAGCGCCATGGAGGACGGTATCGCTGCACCACACGGAGACAAGACCGATACATTCAAATCTTAACTCGAAGAGCTCCAACAATAACCGCCATGATGTTAGCCGTGAGGCTTCATCACTCTTCAGGGAACTTAATTAGCGACCAAACAGTCAGAAACCGCTTGCATGAAGTGAACCTTCATTCCCGAAGACCGCTACGGGTACCACCTATAGCAATGCACAATCGTAGGATTCGATATCAATGGGCTCTTGAACACAGAAATTGGGCAGAAGAACAATGGCGTTTCGTGTGCTTTTCTGATGAGTCTCGTTTTGGTATAAGACCGGATACAAGACGTATACGACACTGGAGAACCCCTGGACGCCAACAGCGATTAAAATCCTGCCAGGAAGTCCATCCTTATAGTGGTGGAACCATCATGGTATGGGCGGGTATTTGGATCGGCGGAAGAACTGAGTTGATTTGGATCAGAGGCAACCTCAACGCTCAAATTTATGCTGAGACGATTGTATCAGACGTCATCGTTCCTCTACAAGTGCAAATCGGTCCCTTATTTCAGTTAATGCATGATAATGCACGACCGCACACCGCAAGAGTTGTAAGACAGACTCTCGCCGCAGCTAACATCAATGTCCTGCCCTGGCCTGCTCAGTCGCCAGACTTGAACCCGATTGAGCATGCATGGGATATGCTACAGAGAAGAGCTCTGCCGAATATGGAGGGTATCCAGTCGCAAGAAGACCTTTTTTTGTTGTTGCAACGAACATGGGCGGCCATTCCACAGCGTGATTTGGATGAACTCATTTTGAGTATGCCAAACCGATGTTATTGTGTTGTTAGTGTTCGCGGTAGAAACACGGATTATTAATTGTTTAAGTTACCCAATAAAATTTTAGAGAAAATTGTTATTTCAGTCTTTTTTTCGAACTTTTGTGTTAGTGGTTCAAATGTCAAAAATCCCTTTATTAGGAAAATGGCAAATTTCTTTATTAATGCAAAGGTGACTTGGTTTATCGTTACTGTGACGAACGAAAACACTTTATTTGATGAATCCTTAAAGAAAATTTTAATTAATATCAATCAGGAGAAAAGTTATTGCAAAAATATATGTTGATCCCTAGACACTTTTGATGTGTGTATTATTGAATATTAAAATAAAATCATAATAATATATTTCAGACTGTTTTTGTCCCTAATTGTGTTGTTATTGCATTATCCTAAAACAATGTTAGTCATGACGAGTTTTAATGATAGCAGTAGATACAATTTACATTTTTTTTTCAGTTAGGTTCGATGTTAATCCCTTAGCGATAGCGCAAAACAAAGCGTTTATGCATCAACCACTGACGAAAGATGAAGCGGTGAAAGAAGGCTGGGAGCAGAAGACCAGGCCTGATGATGGACATGAAGGGTTCTCTTCGCTTGAAATGATGTGCCCTGAGGGCGACTACACTCTCTGTGTGTTTTACGACGACACCGGTTATGTTGCGGGAGTGCAGATCGCTGTACGTATTGCCCTTTACTATCCCACTGCTGAATTCTTTACCCGCGCCACCTTATACAGGCCTCGCGGTAGGCGTCCAGGTCATCTCGCCACTTCTTTCTGGGCCAGCCTCGAGGCGCCGCCGTCCATCTAGCCTATATTTACGTGTTTTCGGCTCGAAAAATTAATTAATAATGTACAGTTTTGCCTACGTATAAAAAAACTGGTGAATGACAACTCCGTGCCTCGGAAAGTCGTTACGGGTCGTCAGAAGCCCGAAAGTACTACCCGGTACCTGGGTTATGGAGGTCAGATAGGTAGTCGCTCCATGTAAAATACTGGTATTCAGCTGCATCCGGTTAGATTGGAAGCCGACCCCAATATAGTTGGGAAAAGGCTAGGTAGATAAAGAAAGAATGAAAATAAGTTTATTTGACCCGGGTTAAATAGCACACAATATTCACACAATACAACAAAAAAAAAAAACAGATAGATAGGAAGATAGATATATCGTGTGCCTCACGGCTGCGCCAAATCTGCTCAGATCAGCATAAATGTCAGACAACTAATGCCTTACGATGATGACTAATAGTTAAATATTTATTTTACCCACAGATGGACACTGAACAGTTCACCGATAGTATATATGACTGGAAAACCCAAGGATTCACTTACTGGACCACTGATAATGCCGGAACAACTGAAAACTACTGGGCTACTCAAATTTTCTTTTCTTCTCCCGGTTAGTATGAACATTTAGCACGAGAAGAATGTAAAAAGTGACACTAGATACTTATACAGTCAAACGCACACATATCTACCGCAACGGGCCGCAGCGTAACGTATTTGCAGGCTGCGCTCTGATTTGTATGGAAACGCAATACCGCATCCCATACTTGCCACTAATGATAGCACATTAATGTTTTTCGCGCATGCTCAATTTATTTGCCGGGAACTGTAGGCTGGTAGTACGTTTAACAATAGATACAAAACTTACGTCTCTAAGCTGCTTACTGCATCCAAAGTTGGAACAACACGAATGCCAGGCGCGGTCGCAGCCCAAGATTTTGCGCGGGATCATCATGGGTGCCGAAGAATATCTTTAGGGAGGTACATCACGTTTTTCTAGTGGTCGCAAGCGTTACTGCTGAGCATGAGGTCCTGGGTTCAATTCCCAGTTCGGGTCAAACCTCATAACACGTTTGTTATGAGGTTTTTTCATTAAGAATTTCTCAGAAATAGCCTGTAGTCTGGATATGTGTCCAGTTTGTGGCAGCAGGCTCGCCCCCTATGATATAGGACTTAAATATAACTGGTGAAATGTAGGTGTATGTACCATATGTAGGTACACCACTGCCTGGCCCTTCAGGGCTTAAAGGTGTGATTTTATGTTCGTGTTATAGTAAGAAATGAGGAGGACATGAATGTAGGGTGAGAAGAGCGAGCGAAGCGAGCTCGAACATCATAACAACCCGGCCATCCACTAGAAATGAAAACGTAAGAACAACTAGCAGGGGATCAGATCAGGGGATCTGACGAGAGTCGAGTTAAATAGAGAAACTAATATGAGCGCCATTTAACTTGATCTTCGGTTGCTCTCATCCAGCTGCTACAGCCTCCCTGTGAATATCGTCGCCCGAAGTAGCCAGAGATGACTGATTCGCGGTCTCAACTCAAGACCATATCTAGCCCAACGACCATCAGCTCTAGGGCGTATATGGCTAGCTCATGGCTACTTCAGCTTGCTTGGGGTAATTACATGCCGAAGATACCTCACTGAGATGTCACCTCCATGTAAAACAAATGGATGATAATATGTAGAAACACACGCACATTCCAGGCATCACAGTAAACCACCAAGCAGCTCGCGATGTATCGCAGTCAGGTGTCCTTCAGCATGTGCGTGCCTGTATATTAGCATGTATTATTTTACATGGAGGTAGTGAGCTAAACCGCGACCGCGAGGTACCGCAGTGAGTGAATTCGGCATGTAATTACCCTTATTTTGTGGGCTATGTCCCTCTAAAAAACTCCAAGCCGAGTCGGTAGCTACTATTAATCGGTTGAAAGACACAATAGAAGTTTATTTTTATTACGTCTGGGTGCGTTTTGTGTCCCCCAACGTGTTAACAAATGAATCCATGTAGCCACTACTTATTAATAATGAAAAGTGTATATTTCTTTCAGAATTTCTATTAACTAGCGCTGAGAGCCGCATAGCCTCGCGCAATTCCAAGAAGTTGCTACAAGACAAATTCCTCTATGTATCTGGTATCAACGGAGAGCTTCACGCTATCCCCACAACTGTGTCAGAGCTCGCTAACCCGGAAATCAGTAACTTCACAAAGCAAGCCTGCATGCCTTTGATGGGTGAGTAAACATAGTGTTCCTATATTTTAAGAGTACTACATAGAAATTTATTACTGTTTTCAGGGTCCCATCTCCACAATGGAATTAGTTAAAGGACTTTGTTATTTCGTCTATTTTATTACTCCTTCTGGAAATCTTTGAAATACCCAAATTACTTAGATTTTTTAAATAAGCTGTAGCGTTATCTACAACGCCACATGTTAACTATGCATTACAGTGACGTCACGCTAAATCCTGCATCGCGTAAGCAAAGTCCGACGCGCGTCTAGCATATTATAATATACAACGACCCGACATCAATTATCGTCGTCGGGCAGTAGCCCAGACATACCCGTCTGGTCGGGGGAACCTCCCCTTTCTTTGGAGGATGAGAAACCGAACACCCTGTTCCTCATACCTGTACTGGGTGGCAGGGATATCGACGTGCAACTGAACATTCTGAACGTCCATGCGTTGGATTTAATCGCCGGTTATTTAAAAAAAAATAGCTTGTTCCATACATTTTGACCACGTAGCAATTTCTTGATTTTTGATATCCGAAAAAAAATTCACAGAATTATGTACTGAATTCATGGTTACAGTTTGCGCGTCGATGATGCTACCCTGTATAAAGCAGTTACCTGCCAGTATTCCTATTTCTGTCGCCAAGCTGTGTCGATGTGTTCCAGTAATAAGTAGTAGTAATACGTATAAGCACAGGAGACATGAGCTTTCTCTCTGGGTTGGCAACGCGCCTATATTGCCTCGTGTATTTCAGGTGGCTTGCGCAGGCCAAAGATAGCGCTGGCCATTTACCATACGCTGCCTGTTTGTTTGCCAACGTCCCACTCTACGTGACAACTAGACAGGGTGTCACAAGACCCATCACATCATATATAGGCATTCTGTACGTCAAACTACAGTCCGGCCGTCGATAGAATGCGTTCCTGACACCTGTCATTGCGACAATGATCAAAATACGTATTCGTTTATATGAAACTCGTTCTCTCGACGTTCGACTCGTCACTCAACTGTAAGTTACATTGTGCAAATGTTGTGCTGGGAAATTACTTTTTATTTTTTGTGTGACAAATCACTGTTCACGGGACATGATTGTGCTTAAAATTGGTACATGGAATGGTACAGGAGTGGTATTTAAAATTATGTTATAACACTTAAAACCTGTTTTCATACAAAAAAGGAAAATGTTATAACTCCGTAACCAAAAGATTTCCAGCTATAGACCAGTACAGAAAAAAATCTGAATGACGGGGAGTACAACTGACTCTCGGCTTCGATTAGCGTCTTTTTACACCCGTTATAGGTACTAATACTTACTTTATATGCCCAGGTAACCACTACTACTATCAAATGACCCCGCAGCTGGAGTGCAATTCTGAGCTGTTTCCGTTCTTCCCGTTGGAGTTCGACGGTCAGGTGATCGGCACCGGCTTCGTTGTATTCGGAAAATGGAAGCCTAAGAAAGGCCGTGTAGACTATTGTGAAAATCCACCGAAGCTGGCTGTTAAGGTAACTTTAATTACTTGATTAATAATTAACATTGAAAGCCTCGTTGGCCAAATGGCCGCCTGGCAGTGGCCGCCCAACCCTGAAGTTTTACTACTGAGAATTCTGGAGTCGCTTGTGACTGGCTAAATTCTCATCCCTTACTAAAAGAACTTGTTGTGTATTACAAATGTACAACTTATATGAAATGATATGCAATATTCTGTAAATAGGATAACGGAATCATTTTTGCATGTCATAATATAAAAAATAAGCTAGATGGAATCGACATTTCTTAACTGTTTACCCCTGAGAAGAAACGGTGAAGAAACTCAAGGGCCTAAGTTTGTTTTTAAGTCCAGACATAATCTTGGTCAGATCATATGAGGATAGTGAAGAATGACAATGACAATGTGCCTGAAATGGTCTTTTGAAGAAAGATGCAAATACATTTGAGTGAACCAGTCCCGTCAGTGCAAGCAATAATCTTGTAGCTCAACTCAAAACTTGAGGAGCTCTATGATGGCCCAGTAGATAAGGCGACCGTTTCTCATGCAGGGTTACGCTGGCACTTTCGCCTTATATCGGCAAAGGCGTCCTTTGAATAAGTCGATACTTCCATACAATCTTAATTATGTGTATTTATTTCCAGGCAATCGTTCCTAGAGGCCCCAAATGCCTGTACGACTTGGCAGATTCGCCTGGACTGGTCACCATGCACGTTTACTATATCAACAAGCCCAGCGATTTAATATGTCCAATCTTCGGATGAAAAGTGCACATCTTACAATCCGTTAATTTTACAGAAGAATGTTTTCTATGTGAAAACATAACAGATAATAAACATGTTAATATTCAACTGTAGTCGATGCTTCTTTTATTTTCTTATAGTTATATCCCATATCTTCTAAATCTATACTCTATATATAAATACAAATAAATAAAATTGAAGTGTCTGTTTGTAATGTGAAAATGAAAGCATTTTACTAAATGCATATACAAGTATATACGGAGTAACGTATATTACACACCCATATTTTCATAGGGGTCCGAGTGCTCATAGAATGTTTCGGAACATCACCAAGCGGTTGGTTGACTCTTCACGTAACCAGAGCTGACCTTTTTTAGATCCATGCGGTGCATACAATTATTGCCCATAGAAGTTTTCGATTTCCGAAAGGATCTCCCAAGTGATTGAACGAACACTTTCGACCCCCGATTTACCTTAATCGCTTTCTGGAGCGTCGGAGGTCGTGTCGTACATGCCCTTATATTTTTGTTGGGTGCCCATTGTTCTGACGAAGCTGGAGCTTCGGAGGTCACGTCATACCAATACTCTAATCGTTTTGTTGAGTGTCCGTTGTTCTGACAAAGCGACAGGTGATTTCTCACGTTGTTGAGTCATAGCTTCAGAGTCTCTTCCGAGAGTTTGGACTTCTTGCCCATACGCCGCATTTTGCAAAATCGCGCACCTTCCTCCCTGAGGATGTCCACCATTTGGTCGAGCTCTTGGTCAACGTCATTTGTAGTTTCTACGGTAGAGAATCGGTTCTCCAAGTCTGACTGGAACGCTTCAGATCCTAGCATAGTTTGGAACATACTTGGACGGAGCTTAGACTTCATCAAACGAGTTCGTTCGAGCTTAAAGTTGATGATCCAGAGAGCCTCGAACAAGTCTGTGATTACTGCACCGAGACGTCCCTGAATATATGCTCTTTAGGGTTCTGTAGTCAACAAGGAACCCTTGTAGTTTCGCCATGATCGTCTGTCAGCCGTCCGTCCGTCCGTCCACAGCTTAGCTCAGAGACTTAGTACTAGAAAGCTATAATTTGGCATACAAAGTGGTTAAAAAAAGACTGAAAAAAAATTTTTTTAGGGTATCTCCTCTATGCGGAAAGGGGGGATTTTTTTTTCTCGTCTACCCCATGGTTTGGGGTATCTTTGGATAGGTCTTTCAAAAATATTCCGGGTTTATGAAAATCATTTTGGATTCAGGGATCCGTTTGTGAAATATTAAAGTTTAAAGTGTTAATTTTTGTTAGAGTCGAGAAGTGTCCCCCCCCCCCTTTTTATGTTGTGGAAATCCGCATGGATGTCCACCACCCTGGGGTGGGTGAGGGGTCTGTCAGACTTTTACTGACTAAAACCACACGGTGTTCTGTTGCTACCTTTAGCCGGGGTGCTGAAGAGCTTGCGTATTTCGCCGCGATCCCCCGGCCAGGTGTTGGCCCGCATGAATCCATGCAGACCCCGTCACCAACAGCAGCCGCATACAACCGCCATTCCTCTATTGAAAGACGCGGGCGTGGAACACGGCGTGCCGCCGTCTCGGGCCTTTCACTGTTCAGGCAATAAACTCCCCAAGTTTGTTGCCTGCAGGCTTCAACCTAAGGTGGCTGCGGATCGTTCCGCGTCCTTCGGCGCCCGATGCGTCTGCTGCGGATTGGAAGGGAGGTTGTATCGTCCCTCTCCTTTTCCGCAGCCTCCTTAATGACGATCACTTCCTCGCAGGAGTCGACGCGTCCCACGCGCTCTCACTTCCAACCATGGACTGGACCACGTCCGGAAGCGAGAGAGTATCCGCAGCACCAACCGCCGTGACGAGGTCACGTCGCTGCAATGCCTAAGCTATCCTCAAGGGTGTGCCGCGCCGGATCCTCGAGGCTGTTGCAATGGTGGCTACTGGCTGCAGGTTCCCGGCCTATGCAGCACAGGTACTTTCCGAAGCACCCATGTCCGGACATTACCTGTGTCAGCCGGAAAGTAAGGGCACCAAGTCATGTCTGTAGCCACTTCCTCACAATGAGTCTTACCGCCGCTATAGTGGCGTGCCCTGCGCTGGGTTGCGCAAGTAGTTGCTCCCATTCTACCATTAGGGTCTGGCGGCACTCAGCCCTGTACACCTCGACATGACGAGGGATCAGATGCTCGCCCCGCTCCAGCGCGTCCCGGCGCCACCGATATAGTGACGCTAGGAGTTTGGCGTCAAGATCCCAGGCTGGTGATTCGGCGCCGCCTCGAAGGAGACCGTACGGTATCCTCTTATCACCCTGATAGTCATTGGTCTCTGCGCTCTTCTTAGTATTGCAATGTTACGGGCCGTCTTGTTGTGCGCCCATACAAGCGCTTCATAGAGCGCCATGGACCGTACGATCCAAACATAAAGCCTCCGCCCCCACCCCCACTTCCTGCCAGCTAAATGGTTGCTTTTGGATATGAGAAAAAAATTACGGCAGTAGTATATGGAACGAATTTAAAAGGAAAACTATCACAGCTATGTAGGCTTTACAAGTAATGTAATAATAGCCTCCTCGACCGATTTCGGTCACGGTGGCCAATCTCAACGAAGATTAGCCAGGGACGCAGGAGATATTATAGTGCACAAGTGTGTGCGCAGACACAGGCGCACTCTCTGTTCCTTTACTGCCATAGTCCGATGGGACGGCAATCCGACACGACCGAAGAGAGATCAGGCGCAGGACTAACGGCTTTACGTGCTTTCCGAGGCACGGGGATATTAAACCTGGCTGAGAGCGTTCATCTTACAAAAACGAGCCATAAGGATAATAGTCGGAATTTCGCAACGTGTCTCATGCAGAGATTACTTTAGAAAATTGGGAATAATAATAATAATAATATTTTATTTAACAAAAAGATTGTACAAAAATAACTTAAAAACTAGTAAGCAATTATAAATACAATACAAAATAGGAGCATCTGCAACCGAACTAGGTGAAACCTGTATCTCGGCATGCAGCGCCAAACCTCTCAGTGTGTTATTTGCGTAAGACATTAAGTTAACAAGTACAGCTATAAGTAGATTTAAGAAAAACAAGTAAAAATAAAATAAAGTAAACTAAGCTAAAAACTAAATGAATTGGTGTGTATGTGTGGAGATCGGTAAGTGATCGTGTGAGGGGCGGTGAGTGTTAGGATGTGTGAGCACGTGTGGTGATGTATGGAATGAAAGTAAAAAGAAGAGCAATAAAATACCTTAAAAGTTGCACAAAAGACCCTGTCTACTCTGGAACGATTAATAGTCTTTCTGTCTCATCATAAGTTAAGGTCAATAAATACTCCTTCGCCCTGTCTTTGCAACGAACCCTATTAAGAGGGTAAATATCTAGAATAGAGTTAATTTTATTATAGACATATGGACCCAAAAATACAAAACATCTTCTAATAAAAGACGTTTTAGGGTGATTTTCAAAATTTATGTACATTGTGGGACGTGAAAACGTTCCCCCGAATATTGTCCAGGCATAACATATTAAACGATCAAATTATTGTTTATATCATTGAATAAAAGTTTATTGAGAAGGATTTCAAGATTTCAGTTTAAAAAAAAATAAGTAGTCTGAAATATATGACATTTATGCTCTTAGTGTGATAATATTTCCATACATCTACCTCGTGTCTCTAAGCGAGAGCGCGTTACAAAAACCATCATGAAGATTAAACTACTCATTTTATTGTAAATTCTCTTTGCGCAATATCTTAATGCGAAATTATAATGTAAATTATACAAAATTGTAATAAAAAACTTTATGTAATAATTATAATATAAGCCTTTCAAAATGTGTCTTCTATTTCATTCAATTTCTTAGAGATTCTTTATTGGAAACACATTCTTGTCAAAGATATCCAATCAGATGACAACAAAATATTACTCCGCCATTTTGTCTGCAGGTGTCATTGTTGTGAAACGTGTGTTTCTTGCGGTGTAGTGTTTTTTCCACAATAAAGTTTTCATTTTAGTTGATCAGCTATAAAAACAACGATAAGTCTCTGTCTTACTATTTTTGCGTAAATTCAAAGAATAATATTAATTCAATTTGATTATGGTGATAGACAAGTCCAACAACATTATTTTCAACCTTCAAATGTTGAAGGTCGTTATTCAACAAACCGTTGATTTTCATTTTCGTAACGATTTGTTACATATTTTTGTTGCGTAACAAAAAGGATGTAACAAATATGAAGCAAAGCCGATTTTAAAATGGAATTATTTTTTGAATTTGTAAAAGTAATTAACAATTTTTAACCGTAAGTTCCATCACCAATGGTTTGTTTTCTGTAGGCTAAACTTTTTAATAAATACTTAATGACCAAACGGAATGCACAATTTATTCTGAGACTGATTTTGTAACTAAAAAATCTAATTTTATTATTTTAATAGTGTTGTGAAATAGCCCTAATGTTTCCTTTTTGTTATTTTTTTGTAACATTGTTCACTTTTGTAATGATATTCATTTTTGTTTCATTTTTGTAACTGTACAAAAATTTTGAAAACCACCCTTTAGGTTTATGTTGACGAATACACACTAATTGTTTCCTACGCCTATGGTTAAGGTTGGGGTCATATGTCAATTCTTGATGTTGCTTCAGAATTATAGTTAGTAGGAAGAGCTGTCTAACAGTAAGTACTCCGCAGTATTTATATAGCAACGTAGTGGAAAATAGTCGAGGCTTATAAGTGCAAATCTTTAGAATTGTGCGTTGAACGATATATACTCAATAGGTTTAATAACTGTTTTGGGAGCTCCTCCCCAGGATGAAATGCAATATGTTAATATTGACTGGCACAAGGCAAAGTAGATTTGTTTTAATAACGGCGCATCAACTACGTGACGCAGCTTCTTAAACACATAAATAAGCTTTCTGACTCGCGCGCTGAGTAATTTTATATGGTCTTTGAAGCTGAGGTTACCGTCGAAGAGGATCCCTAAGTATTTTATTGTATTCACACGCTCTATTGGCTTACAAGTGCAGTGTATATCTATGGAACATTGGTGAGGGACTATGTTGTAATTGCTCACTGTTTGCGTTGAACGGCGAATACTGAAAGTCATGTATTTCGTTTTATCAGTATTTAAGGTTAAAAGATGAAGTTTGAGCCATTGGTTTACTACATTAAACCCATTTTGAGCAGCATTAAAAGCCTCATCCCAGGTATTCTCAGAGAAAAGAAGAGCTGTGTCATCAGCGTATGATATGATGTCGCCTCTGGGAATCTTGAAACTAGTAAAATCATTAACATAAATGAGAAACAGAGTAGGGCCTAAAATGCTGCCCTGGGGAATGCCAAAAGATACCGGAAGATCAGCGCTAACATGACTCCCCACTCGAACACACTGCGTCCGCCCAGTTAGATAGCTCTCAAAAAGTTGGAGTTGAGTTCCTCTCACACCAAGCTTTTCTAACTTGGTAATTAAGATGGGAATAGAAATGGCGTCGAAAGCTTTTTTAAGGTCAAGGAAGATAGACAAGCATTTGCGCCCTCTGTCCAGGTTGGTACTAACAAATATGGTTAAGCAATAAACAGCATCATCGGTAGATCTATTTGCTCTAAAGCCTGATTGTCTGCAAGCAAATTATTTTTTTCCAGGTATTTTGTGAGTCTATTGTTAATTAACTTTTCCAGTAGTTTTGAGATAGCGGGTAGTATAGAGATTGGACGATAATTGGAGACATCATTTTTATCACCACCTTTAAAAATTGGATGGACTTCGGAGCTTTTCAACTGGGTAGGGAACAGACCTGTATGGAGGCATTGATTAAAAATAAAAGTAAGCGGCGGGACAAGAAATTCAACATGTCTTTTCAAAAATTTATTTGATATGTTATCGCGGCCTACCGTGCATTCTGTTTTTAGACGCATCACAAGGCGAGAGATCTCGTCTTCACTTGTATCCTCCAACACAAACAAGTTCAGTTGTGTGCTAGTATTAGAAAAATCCGTCAGTAGCGGTGAGGCAGTATCAATAGTCTTGTGTAGATTCAAGCAGTTTTCAGCTAAGGTCTTGCCTACGTTAACAAAATACTGATTAATAGATTCCAGTGATTTTTCGGGTGAGGAGCTTACTTTCAAGAGCTGATTCGTGTGACTAGAGACTTTATTCATGTTAAAGATTTCTTTAAGAACTTTCCAAAGCTTTTTTGGATCATTTTTTGTTTTTTCGACCTCCGTTTTCTCATAACCATGTCTAACTTTCTTTAAAATTTCAGTACAAAAATTCCGGTATCGGATATATGTAACTCTCAAAGCGTCATTATCTGGTGAGGATTTTAGTTCATAGTGTGATATTGTAGTAATATTAACAGTATCTAGCTTATATACATAAATTTATATTATGTATAGATTATTCATTTATTATTGTGTGACATTAGTTCCGATATATTGTACAGACATTTTTTCTCTAATAAAAAGGCTTTTAATTTTGTTTTAAACAAGTGGGTATTATAAATCAGGATCTTTAGCTCAGGAGGCAACCCATTAAATATCTCTACAGATTGGTACTTCGAGCAATGCTCTATAGTAGAGCATTGCTCGAAGTAACATACTTGGGGAGTTTATTGCCTGTACAGTGAAAGGCCCGAAACGGCGGCGCGCCGTGTTCCGCGCGCGCACCTTTCAATAGAGGAATGGCTGTTGTATGCGGCTGCTGCTGGTGACGGGGTCCGCATGGATTCATGCGGGCCAACACCTGGCCGGGGGATCGTGACGAAATACGCAAGCTCTCCAGCACCCCGGCTAAAGGTAGCAACAGAACACCGTGTGGTTTTAGTCAGTAAAAGTCTGACAGACCCCCCACCCACCCCAGGGTGGTGGACATCCATGCGGATTTTCACAACATAATTAGGGGGGGGGGGACACTTCTCGACTCTAACAAAAATTAACACTTTTAAGTTTAATATTTCACAAACGGATCCCTGAATCCAAAATGATTTTCATAAACCCGGAATATTTTTGAAAGACCTATCCAAAGATACCCCAAACCATGGGGTAGACGAGAAAAAAAATCCTCACTTTCCGTACAGAGGAGATACCCTAAAAAATTTTTTTTACAAAATTTACAAAGGTTCCTTGTTGACTACAGAACCCTAAAGAGCATATATTCAGGGACGTCTCGGTGCAGTAATCACAGACTTGTTCGAGGCTCTCTGGATCATCAACTTTAAGCTCGAACGAACTCGTTTGATGAAGTCTAAGCTCCGTCCAAGTATGTTCCAAACTATGCTAGGATCTGAAGCGTTCCAGTCAGACTTGGAGAACCGATTCTCTACCGTATAAACTACAAATGATGTTGACCAAGAGCTCGACCAAATGGTGGAGATCGGAAGGTATGCGATTTTGCAAAATGCGGCGTATGGGCAAGAAGTCCAAACTCTAGGAAGAGACTCTGAAGCTATGACTGAACAACGTGAGAAATCACCTGTCGCTTTGTCAGAACAACGGACACTCAACAAAACGATTAGTGTATTGGTATGACGTGACCTCCGAAGCTCCAGCTTTGTCAGAACAATGGGCACTCAACAAAAATATAAGGGCATGTACGACACGACCTCCGACGCTCCAGAAAACGATTAAGGTAAATCGGGGGTCGAAAGTGTTCGTTCAATCACTTGGGAGATCCTTTCGGAAGTCGAAAACTTCTATGGGCAAGAATTGTATGCACCGCATGGATCTAAAAACAGGCCAAAGGCCAAAGGCCAAAGGTTACGTGAAGAGTCAACCAACCGCTTGGCGATGTTCCGAAACATTCTATGAGCACTCGGACCCCTATGAAAATATGGGTGAGTAATATACGTTACTCCGTATATACTTGTATATGCATTTAGTAAAATGCTTTCATTTTCACATTACAAACAGACACTTCAATTTTATTTATTTGTATTTATATATAGAGTATAGATTTAGAAGATATGGGATATAACTATAAGAAAATAAAAGAAGCATCGACTACAGTTGAATATTAACATGTTTATTATCTGTTATGTTTTCACATAGAAAACATTCTTCTGTAAAATTAACGGATTGTAAGATGTGCACTTTTCATCCGAAGATTGGACATATTAAATCGCTGGGCTTGTTGATATAGTAAACGTGCATGGTGACCAGTCCAGGCGAATCTGCCAAGTCGTACAGGCATTTGGGGCCCCTAGGAACGATTGCCTGGAAATAAATACACATAATTAAGATTGTATGGAAGTATCGACTTATTCGAAGGACGCCTTTGCCGATATAAGGCGAAAGTGCCAGCGTAACCCTGCATGAGAAACGGTCGCCTTATCTACTGGGCCATCATAGAGCTCCTCAAGTTTTGAGTTGAGCTACAAGATTACTGCTTGCACTGACGGGACTGGTTCACTCAAACGTATGTGCATCTTTCTTCAAAAGACCATTTCAGGCACATTGTCATTGTCATTCTTCACTATCCGCATAAGATCTGACCAAGATTATGTCTGGACTTAAAAACAAACTTAGGCCCTTGAGTTTCTTCACCGTTTCTTCTCAGGGGTAAACAGTTAAGAAATGTCGATTCCATCTAGCTTATTTTTATTTTTTTTGACATGCAAAAATGATTCCGGTATCCTATTTACAGAATATTGCATATCATTTCATATACGTTGTACATTTGTAATACACAACAAGTTCTTTTATTAAGGGATGAGAATTTAGCCAGTCACAAGAGACTCCAGAATTCTCAGTAGTAAAACTTCAGGGTTGGGCGGCCACTGCCAGGCGGCTATTTGGCCAACGAGGCTTTCAATGTTAATTATTAATCAAGTAATTAAAGTTACCTTAACAGCCAGTTTCGGTGGATTTTCACAATAGTCTACACGGCCTTTCTTAGGCTTCCATTTTCCGAATACAACGAAGCCGGTGCCGATCACCTGACCGTCGAACTCCAACGGGAAGAACGGAAACAGCTCAGAATTGCACTCCAGCTGCGGGGTCATTTGGTAGTAGTAGTGGTTACCTGGGCATATAAAGTAAGTATTAGTACCTATAACGGGTGTAAAAAGACGCTAATCGAAGCCGAGAGTCAGTCTGTTGTACTCCCCGTCATTCAGATTTTTTTCTGTACTGGTCTATAGCTGGGAATCTTTTGGTTACGGAGATATAACATTTTCCTATTTTGTATGAAAACAGGTTTTAAGTACGTTATAACATAATTTTAAATACCACTCCTGTACCATTACATGTACCAATTTTAAGCACAATCATGTCCCGAGAACAGTGATTTGTCACACAAAAAATAAAAAGTAATTTCCCAGCACAACATTTGCACAATGTAACTTACAGTTGAGTGACGAGTCGAACGTCGAGAGAACGAGTTTCATAAAAACGAATACGTATTTTGATCATTGTCGCAATGACAGGTGTCAGGAACGCATTCTATCGACGGCCGGACTATAGTTTGACGTACAGAATGCTTATATATGATGTGATGGGTCTTGTGACACCCTGTCTAGTTGTCACGTAGAGTGGGACGTTGGCAAACAAACAGGCAGCGTATGGTAAATGGCCAGCGCTATCTTTGGCCTGCGCAAGCCACCTGAAATACACGAGGCAATATAGGCGCGTTGCCAACCCAGAGAGAAAGCTCATGTCTCCTGTGCTTATACGTATTACTACTACTTATTACTGGAACACATCGACACAGCTTGGCGACAGAAATAGGAATACTGGCAGGTAACTGCATTATACAGGGTAACATCATCGACGCGCAAACTGTAACCATGAATTCAGTACATAATTCTGTGAATTTTTTTTCGGATATCAAAAATCAAGAAATTGCTGCGTGGTCAAAATGTATGGAACAAGCTTATTTTTTTTTTTTTTAATAACAGGCGATAATCCAAAAACCAACTCAGGGAGGTTCAGAATGTTCAGTTGCGCGTCGATATCCCTGCCACCCAGTACAGGTATGAGGAACAGGGTGTTCGGTTTCTCATCCTCCAAAGAAAGGGGAGGTTCCCCCGACCAGACGCGTATGGCTGGGCTACTGCCCGACGGTTGATGTCGGGACGTTGTATATTATATGCTAGACGCGCGTCGAACTTTACTTGCGCGATGCAGGATTTGGGGTGACGTGACTGTAATGCATAGTTCACATGTGGCGTTGTAGATAACGCTACAGCTTCTTTAAAAAAGTAATTTGGGTATTTCAAAGATTTCCAGTAGGAGTAATAAAATGGACGAAATAACAAAGTCCTTCGACTAGTTACATTGTGGAGATGGAGCCCCTAAAAAGAGTAGATAGTAAATTTCTATCTACTACTCTTAAAATATAGGAACACTATGTTTACTCACCCATCAAAGGCATGCAGGCTTGCTTTGTGAAGTTACTGATTTCCGGGTTAGCGAGCTCTGACACAGTTGTGGGGATAGCGTGAAGCTCTCCGTTGATACCAGATACATACAGGAATTTGTCTTGTAGCAACTTCTTGGAGTTGCGCGATGCTATGCGGTCCTCAGCGCTAGTTAATAGAAATTCTGAAAGAAATATACGTTTCATTTATTAATAAGTAGTCCTGGACCTACATAACACCAGTTATGTTTAAGTCCTATATCATAGGGGGCAAGCCTTCTGCCACAAACTGGGCACATATCCAGACTACAGGCTATTTCTCACAAATTCCTAATGAAAAAACCTCATAACAAACGTGTTATGAGGTTCCAGTTCGGCTAAAGATCCCAACTGGGAAATTAACCCAGGACCGTAGTAACGCTTGCGACCACTAGAAAAACGAGATGTACCTCCCTAAAAATATTCCTCGGCACTCATGGTGACCCCACGCAAAATCTTGGGCTGCGACCGCGCCTGGCATGCGTGTTGTTCCTTAAACTTTGGATGCACAAGTTTTGTACCTATTCCAATCTACAGTTCCCGGCAAATAAATTGAGCATGCGCGAAAAACATTAATGCGCTATCATTTATGGCAAGTATGGGATGCGGTATTGCGCTTCCATACAAGTCAGAGCGCAGCTTGCGCAGTCGGCGCCATGATTCAAGATGGCCAACGTAAACGCACACGACAGGCTACAGTGTATTATTTTGCCTTAGTTGCGGACAAGCCAGTTTTATTTTTTTTTCTTTATAGATTTAACCTCAATAAACCATTCTAAAAAAACCCCGTTTTGAAATTTCACTTAATTTAGGGTATACAAATATTTAAGTGAATGGTCACCGACCTATCTTGAAAAAATTTTTCGTCTGTATTTCTTGAATAAAGCGTGACTTATAAACTACCACTTAATTGTTGGTTTGAAATGTATAAATTGAAAAATTTTCAACTCTCTAAAGTAACAGGAACGAGAATAAAAAAATATTTTATCAATAAACGAAAAAACTAAAATTGATTAGTTCAGTAGACTAAATCAACTATACTAGCCAATGTTGTAAACGCTTATTTATGACATATCCTCGCTATCGGATTGAAAATTATGATTTCGTCAGTCGTCAGTGAAATATTATTTTCTTCGGATTCTAAATGATTATATTGAATATTATCTATTGTGACGCATAGGAGTTGAAGCTCTGATTTCGATAATGGCAAAGGTTTTTTTATGTTTATGACGTGTACTAAGTGTTAATGAGGATATATATGAATCAGATGACTCTAATACAACCGGAAATTTTTAAATTCAATATTTCCGAAATCCTGGGCTTGTTGCAACAGATTTTTTTTGTGGTGATGGTTATTATAGTGGTCAACATACAGGCTTAAAAAAATGCGACCGTGAAAAGAATAGCCGGAAAAAAATATTTTTCAAAATCATAGAAAAAAAAATCCCACTTGTGTGAGCAAGATTTTTAAAGTTTTCAAGAAATAAATGGTTTTGGTAGTGAATTTCTATAACACCTTAAAACATTTCGTGTAAAAATCAAATGAAAAAGAGATATGGTGTTTTTGTTTATGATGTTTTTTAAGGATTTTTCTCGATTTTATTTAGTTCTCTTAAACTACAGTAGTTAGAGCCAGCGGAGTTTTATTAAGAGTTTTGTTTGATTTTAAGCTTTCCTAAAAACACATAAAACGAGCATGTCCACAACTAAGGCAAAATACCACACTGTGCAGGCGAACCACAACGCACTTTTTGTATGAAAATACGTTGTGCTGCGTCCCGTTGCGGTAGTAGATATGTGTGCGTTTGACTGTATAAGTATCTAGTGTCACTTTTTACATTCTTCTCGTGCTAAATGTTCATACTAACCGGGAGAAGAAAAGAAAATTTGAGTAGCCCAGTAGTTTTCAGTTGTTCCGGCATTATCAGTGGTCCAGTAAGTGAATCCTTGGGTTTTCCAGTCATATATACTATCGGTGAACTGTTCAGTGTCCATCTGTGGGTAAAATAAACATTTAACTATTAGTTATCATGATATATGAAACCATCGTAAGGCATTAGTAGTCTGACATTTATGCTGAACTGGGCCTATTTGGCGCAGCCGTGAGGTGCACAATATATCTATCTTTCTATTTATCTGTTTTACTATTTAACCTGGGTCAAATAAACTTATTTTCTTTCTTTCTTTACCTACCTAGCCTTTTCCCAACTATATTGGGGTCGGCTTCCAGTCTAACCAGATGCAGCTGAATTTTTTTATACGAAAGTCAAAGTCTAAGTCAAAGTCAAATCATTTATTTCAAATAGGCACTTAAAAGGCACTTTTGAACGTCAAAATTTAAAATGAAAAAATAGAATTGATTCTAGTCGCCCATTCCAAAATGTAGTTTTCGTGTGGAGAAGAATGGGCAAGAAACTCCACCGTTACTCTTTTAAAATGTTTTACAAGTTTTTGTATACATTGTTTATATAATTATATGTGAAGACGATGCACCTAAAATAAAATTTAGTCTACCAAAAATGGTAAAAGAATTAAAAATATAACAGACTGGTAAATCAATTATGTGATAGATACATGGTGTCCACATATTTACAAAGATTGAAAAATTTTACTAGTATTTTAAAAGTAAAAACTGTACAATATTAATTAATATTTCGAGTCGAAAACACGTAAATATAGGCTAGATGGACGGCGGCGCCTCTAGGACGGCCCAGAAAGAAGTGGCGAGATGACCTGGACGCGTACCGCGAGGCCTGTATGAGGTGGCGCGGGTAAAGAATTCAGCAGTCAGATAGTAAAGGCTGAAAAATGCAATACATACAGCAATCTGCACTCCCGCAACATAACCGGTGTCGTCGTAAAACACACAGAGAGTATAGTCGCCCTCAGGGCACATCATTTCGAGCGAAGAGAACCCTTCATGTCCATCATCAGGCCTGGTCTTCTGCTCCCAGCCTTCTTTCACCGCTTCATCTTTCGTCAGTGGTTGATGCATAAACGCTTTGTTTTGCACTATCGCTAAGGGATTAACATCGAACCTAACTGAAAAAAAAAATGTAAATTGTATCTACTGCTATCATTAAAACTCGTCATGACTAATGTAGTTTTAGGATAATGCACTAACAACATAATTATGGACAAAAACTGTCTGAATTATATTAATTTGATTTAATTTTAATGTTTAATAATACACACATCAAAAGTGTCTAGGGATCAAGCATTTTTATGCGGATTTCTTGAGATTGAGATGTGGCTTTGTAATAAATTTATGATTTTATAAATTTATATGGATCCTTTTTGGTGCATTTCATAATTTGAATCAGGAACTGTGAATCAAATTCGAGTAAAAGATGAAAATCAGCTGTCAATATTTTCCCTATAAAAACATACAACGCATTGAAGACATTATTAGTGCTACTGTTTCCCTACTACTGATTAAAACCAACGTTATTATGGAGCGGCGACGTCATTTAAGCAGGGAAGAAATGCTCAGAGCCGTGGGAATGATAGAAGCTGGTTCCCGGCAACGTACTGTGGCTTTAGCTCTGAATACAAGTCAGAGTGTTATCAGTCGACTTTGGACACGTTACCGAAGCACTGGTACCGTGGCTGAGCGCCATGGAGGACGGTATCGCTGCACCACACGGAGACAAGACCGATACATTCAAATCTTAACTCGAAGAGCTCCAACAATAACCGCCATGATGTTAGCCGTGAGGCTTCATCACTCTTCAGGGAACTTAATTAGCGACCAAACAGTCAGAAACCGCTTACATGAAGTGAACCTTCATTCCCGAAGACCGCTACGGGTACCACCTATAGCAATGCACAATCGTAGGATTCGATATCAATGGGCTCTTGAACACAGAAATTGGGCAGAAGAACAATGGCGATTCGTGTGCTTTTCTGATGAGTCTCGTTTTGGTATGAGACCGGATACAAGACGTATACGACACTGGAGAACCCCTGGACGCCAACAGCGATTAAAATCCTGCCAGGAAGTCCATCCTTATAGTGGTGGAACCATCATGGTATGGGCGGGTATTTGGATCGGCGGAAGAACTGAGTTGATTTGGATCAGAGGCAACCTCAACGCTCAAATTTATGCTGAGACGATTGTATCAGACGTCATCGTTCCTCTACAAGTGCAAATCGGTCCCTTATTTCAGTTAATGCATGATAATGCACGACCGCACACCGCAAGAATTGTAAGACAGACTCTCGCCGCAGCTAACATCAATGTCCTGCCCTGGCCTGCTCAGTCGCCAGACTTGAACCCGATTGAGCATGCATGGGATATGCTACAGAGAAGAGCTCTGCCGAATATGGAGGGTATCCAGTCGCAAGAAGACCTTTTTTTGTTGTTGCAACGAACATGGGCGGCCATTCCACAGCGTGATTTGGATGAACTCATTTTGAGTATACCAAACCGATGTTCTTGTGTTGTTAGTGTTCGCGGTAGAAACACGGATTATTAATTGTTTAAGTTACCCAATAAAATTTTAGAGAAAACTGTTATTTCAGTCTTTTTTTCGAACTTTTGTGTTAGTGGTTCAAATGTCAAAAATCCCTTTATTAGGAAAATGGCAAATTTCTTTATTAATGCAAAGGTGACTTGGTTTATCGTTACTTTGGCAAACGAAAACACTTTATTTGATGAATCCTTAAAGAAAATTTTAATTAATATCAATCAGGAGAAAAGTTATTGCAAAAATATATGTTGATCCCTAGACACTTTTGATGTGTGTATATTTATTTGGGCTATCAACATAAAAATAATTTTTCAAATCTGACTAGTAGTTCCAGAGTTTAGCGCGTTCAAACAAACAAACAAACTCTTCAGGTTTATTATTACATTAGATAGATATTGATAAAGATAGATCAGAATACTTTAAAAATGCTCATTGAATGAATGTGCACGTTCTGTAACTTACTTTTAAGGTCCTTTTCCCATTTTGGAAACACTGTAACAAACAAAATACACTTCATTATAAATTTTCTCTTTTTCAAATACCATCCAAATGTAACCTATTTTTTTTTTTATATAGAATCCACAGTGTTACTAATATAATATAAAAACAATGTCTTATCTAGTGTTGATACCAAATATTAGAAATGTTCGAACAAATAATGTAACTAATTTCACGGAAGGCATGGTAAACCGAGATAATCGAAAAAAAAAACTGTAAAATCGATACTTTTATATATATAGTTTATTTTTTCAAAATGGTGGCCACGCTTGATTCCTGTGTAGCTAGCTGACATCAATGCAAACAGAAAATATGGACCAAACCCCGTAAACTGTGACATCTACATTCGGTACAAGATTGCGCCAGCATTTCTGACTTTACAGGAAAACTTTTTCTGATGCCATTCGATTATCGAGTATGGAGCCGAGTTTAGAGTAGGTACAAGCAATGACAAGAAATTAATGACAAAAACTGTTCCCAAATAATCATGATATTTTTTGAGGTAACTACTGAAGAATCAAGGGTTTTATATTGCGTCTATAAAGTGGTCATAGCAGTTTGTAGGTGTCTTTAAAATGTGAAAAGTGTCTATTCAAATTATTTTTGAATCTCTACCGACGATAATTTCTTACGAATGTACATATGGAGAAAGTTTTTCTATTTGTACCTTTTGTAGTAATCAAACCTCAGTTGGTCAATGAAAGTGTATCGATTGACACCATAAAAATAATACGTATGAATTGTATTTTTTCTAGGTGGCTGTACCATTTTTACAAAACCTGTGAGTGCAGTTAGCAAATACCTGTACAAAAAGTTAAAGACCGTATCCTAAGAACATTTTCCTGTAGCTACAACTGATATGGCACCCTTGAAAAGTCTGTATTTTTTTGCTTTTGATGCAGGCATCATAAGCAAAGAAATACAGACTTTTCAAGGCTCATCAGGATGAGGTGTCCCTACACAAATATCGAAACCGTATTGCTATTAGTCCATATATTACTTCCCATATAAAATCGTCCAGTCTCCTTTGTATTAACAAATATGAAAAAAAAAATATTAAGGAAGTTAAAAAGTATTAACTTAATACGAATACTAGTAAATACTACAAAAGCTTCTAATACTTACATGAAAAACCAAAGGCGGGTGCGGCGAGGCACAGGAGAGCGAGAATACGAATCATGACTATAGCGAGATTCGACTGTCTGCTGAAAAGTGCGAAATCTTGCGTATTTATACCGCTTACCGTTTGTTTAGTGTAGGTACTACACCGACCTGCCATGGTTCAGCGGCAGTTGATACAAAACGCGCGACCTGCGTTGGGTTCTTGATAACATATTACTTTTTTTGTCATTCAACTACAATTTAGTGATTTTTTAGTGACTGCCTTGTTGGTGTTGTGGTTGCAAGTGAGACTGTCGAGCAGGGGCTCCTGGGTTCGATCCTTGGCTGTACTGCTGGGTTTGTCATTAGGACCCTGACTCCGAGTTACAACTACTACTACAATGTCGTGGGATTTGTGCCCGATTGAAGCTGCCCCATAAGTAGGTATAAGGAATTTCTATGAGCTAACCCCTATTAAACATATATCTGGCGAAAAGTGATTTTTTTTGTCAACTATGACATTAATCTAAGTTATTCTGAGATCGGCCAATCTATTCTGTAAAAATCTCATCGTGAATACATAAGTGAAGTGAGTTTGAAGTGAGCTGTCAATAGTGTCAATCGTTAGATGCAATCCTGTTTTTGTAAGTAGATCTCATGCCAACATTATGTTTTTGCTCGAAAGTCGTCAACGGGGCTAATTTTATGCTGACTAGAAATTAGCTGAGTCTGAACACAGGTGTATAGCTCGACACTATTTCGACAGTTCTTTTGGTAGATGCCTTTATTGAAAAACCCTCCTGAGCTTGAACCCTCGACCCGACAGTCGAATCGTGCCTGTGACCCTACACCAATAATTCGATCAGATTGTTGTAAAGCCTGCACGATTGAAGATTGTGATGATACCTACTTATTTACCGTAAAACTCCAATCTTCTTCTTAGCGTATCGATGGCAAAAAGTTAAAACATCTTTGGCCCAAAATTCAGCTGCGCGAACTCCGCTCACTGAAAGTCATAAGATCACCAAGTGCACATGACGTGCGGCGCAGGAAGGAAGGTGGGCCAAGGTCTGTGGCCAGCCGATCGATTCTGTAAAAATCTCACCGTGATAACTTAGGTAAAGTGAGCTATCAATAGGGGCGATCCCTAACATACGGTGGAATGACAGCTCACTTCACGCTCACTTCACCTAAGTTATCACGGTGAGATTTTTACAGAATCGATCGGCAGGTGCCGCATACGCTCTAATAAGTATAAACCCTACAAAAGTTTTATCTTTATTATAAAACTAGCTTTTGCCAGCGACTTCGTCCGCGTGGAATAATGACTTCCGGAAATTGAGGCACTAACTGTCATAGAGTTTAACCGGTGTGCTCTTTCTTCTGCCGATTCTTGAGAACGCGTATTTCTCATTCAACGCGTTTTTCAAGACATAGCGGGCGGACGTCGGCGTCCGCTTGGGGCTTGAATAACTAAAAATATATAACTACGTCTAATATATAAAATAATATATAATAAAACCTACTTCACTTAAAACTAAATACCTATAACTACTATAATTAATAATACCTATACCTATAATTAATAAAAGTACCTACGCTTTTACCTACTTAATATTAAAAAAAACTTAACATAAATTAACCAAAACTTACCTACTACTAACTAACTACTACTAACCTATTACTACTTCACCTAAAAAGAAATCCTGTTTTCCCAACATTTCCCTTCACTGCTCTGCTCCTATTGATCGTAGCGTGATGAAAAGTATACTATAACCTGCCCAGGAGTATGAAGAACAATTGTACCAAGTTTCGTTGAAATCCGTCGAGTGGTTTTTGTTTCTATAACGAACATACAGACAGACAGACAGACAGACAAAATTTTACTGATTGCATTTTTGGCGTCAGTAACGATCACTAATCACCCGCTGATAGTTATTTTGGAAATATATTTCATGTACAGAATTGACCTCTCTACAGATTTATGTTATGTATAGATAATCATAAAACTTTTATTTCAGATAGAGTCCAGAGAGTTGGTAAAAAATTTCAACCGACTTCAAAAAAGGAGGAGGTTCTAATTATCCAAATTTTTATCAAAATCAAAATCGAAATATTTTATCTCACATAAGCCTACAAGGGCACTTATGAAACGTCAGAAGCTAGGTGCACGGTTCGAAATATTTTATCTCACATAAGCCTACAAGGGCACTTATGAAACGTCAGAAGCTAGGTGCACGGTTCCAGTTAGTCGTTTCCTAAGGAGAAGAAACGGAAAGAAACTCCACGGTTATTCTTTTAAAAATAATTGGCTTTTACAATGTTTTCTAATTCCAGTAGGTATGGGAGGACAGCGTAGGCCTGTCAACAAGTACCAGTTACTTGATAAAATAAAAAAATGGTCTACAGAACTAAAATCTACAGGGCCTACAAAGTCCTCACATTTACAAAATCAAAATCTCAAAGAAAGATAAATCTAATAAATAAAATTCTCGTGTCACAGTGTTAGTTACCATACTCCTCCGAAACGGCTGGACCGATTTGTATGAAATTTTGTGTGCATATCGAGTAGGTCAGAGAATCGGCCAACATCTAATTTTCATACCTAGGGGTATGAAAAATAGATGTTGGCCGATTCTCAGACCTTATTTTTTTTTTTTTTTTGCAAAACGACGTTTACGGGGTCAACTAGTAAAATATAAAAACCTATTAAAACCAAGTGATATGATTTCCATTACAACCACTAAAAAAGGGTTGAAAAAATTAGAATTGTCTCTATATAATGTCAAATAAAATATTAGGTATATATCGGATTTGCAAAAATCTTAATGGATAAGGTATGCCTCTGGGGTGGTCCCTTATTATAAATTTTATCATAGTGTTATATGATTTTTTGTGAGGTAGGTACAACTAAAAAGTGAAAATTAGGTAAAAACTTTTAACAAAAAAAAAAATTTTAAAAAATTAAAAAACACGCTTGCCTTGTCAAAAAGTGAACTAAAAATTAAAAAAAGAAAGTTCAATGATTTTAGTGCTGAATGGGCACAAGGTAAGTCATCATTCATCATCTGCCTAGCCTTTTCCCAAGTATGTTAGGGTCGGCTTCCAGTCTAACCGGATGCAGCTGAATACCAGTGTTTTACATAGAGAGACTGCCTATCTGACCTCCACAACCCAGTTACTGGGTAATACGATACCCCTTGGCAAGACTGATTTTCAGAATTTCGAGCTTCTGAGTACCCGTAACGACTGTCAAAGATCCACGAATGACAGCCGGGACCAACGGCTTAGCGTGCTTTCCGAGGCACGGAGGGATCTCGATATGTAAAGACCACCCATCCACAGACCAACCGCGGCAAGCGTAGCTTAACCTGATCGATCGACCTGTGCGGCTGTTATTATTTAGCCACGGGCCCCTCACACAAGGTAAGTACTAAATAAATTATAATATTTACTGTGCAATTAAATCGCCATTGTGCCCAAAAGTGGAAAACTGAAAACCAATCTTTTCAGCGAAGTCGTGGGACCTGTAAAGAACTGTTCCAAGGATCTAATACTGCAGTGCTAGGAAAGCACGTTTTAAGCCGTTGATCCTGGCTGTCATTCGAGGATCTCGGACAGTCATTACGGGTCGTCGGAAGCCCGAAAGTATAGCAACCAGTCTTATCAAGGAGTATCGTATTACTCAATAACTGGGTTGTGGAGGTCAGATAGGCAGTCTCTCCATTGGTATGCAGTTGCACCCGGTTTGACTGGAAGCCGACCCCAACATAGTTGAGAAAAGGCTAGGCATATTATGATTCAGGCTTGTAATTGTCCTTGAAAAGTACACGTGGAAAACAAAATTCCGCTCATTTATGTGCACAAGTGCTAACTATTGAAAAGTAAAACCGAATTAATGAATACTATAACAATAAACCATTAGAGAATATTTTTTCGCCAATTCATGTTTCATTGTGTTTGTCGTTCATGCGATATTTGCGTTGCTTGATAGAATAATGGACCGTAACATGTAGGTATGTGGGACTAATATGTGGGCTTCGGAGCAAAATGGGTCTAGTTCTCGGCATTTAGTTTCCGAGATATACCTATGCAGTTTTGTAAAGTTGGGTGAAAAAATTGCATTTGGCGATTTTAATTGATTATGAATTAATGCTCAATTATGTAGAAGTTAATATAATAAATGACTTTATATGATGTGTCTAAATACCAGAAATTGTAAGAGAAGTTTTTAGTAAAAAGATACCAGCGGTTGGCATGTCAAATTTTTTAAAATAAAATACGTTGATCTGTATTTAAGTATTTTAATTATATTTTATAATTATAACGTTGAAAGTACGTGTAAGTTAAAGGTAAAGCTTGTAGAAAAGTCGAAGCAGCACCTTGATTTGAACCAATTTTGAATTTGACCAAATTGAACGAAAATACTATAACGATGTCATCAAAGGTGCAAATGATTCATTAACGGATTCCATTCTTACTCTTGGACGTCTTGAACCATGTTCTTACGATGTCGTCATACATTATTCTTTTGATTTTCCCAAAATATAGGTATATTTACCGCATAGCTCTCAACAAATCGGGCCACTGTATTCCTTGACAGGAATTGACATGATTTAAAGTTAGTTTACTTAGATCGCGTGCGGCACTTCCACATCGACCGCGTATTGTTCTTGCCGCGCCCGATGGGAGCGCACTGGATCGTCTGGTGTGGATCCAGCTAATGGTTATTGAATCAGTTTGAAAAAAGATTGCCCAGTCGTAAGTTTTCACAAAAGTTTCTCCTTTCTCATCACAAGTAAGAACAGCTACTACGGATTTTGTTTTCGGACTGTAAGCTTGAACAGCAGCTGCAATATTTAACATCCTACAAATTATTACATTCCCATTTCCTGAAACTTTTTTTTTAATAGACCGAAATACATGTCGGGAGCAGACTCTTAAACCGACTTCTGCATTTCTGTAATTTTGAAACGAATGAAAATAATAAAGGCCACATGTTATGTTAAGAAAAAAATACTGACAGTCAACCAACTGTAGCAAAGGGCAGCGGGATTGTCCGAAAGGGTTACCGCTGCCCCGGAACATAAAGGGCTAAGGAAGGAACACGGGTGGGTTTTAGTCAGTAAGAGTCTGACACACCACCCTGAGCGGGAGGGGTCATTTGATGATTTCGATGAAAATTATTTTTGCATTTGGTAGCCCAATTCTTGAGGAAGGTTATAGGTTAGTTAGCATCACGCTACGCCCCTTAGAAGCCGAGCAAAAGAACCTTAAGCGAAAATGAAGTAGTAGTACGGGCGAGCGATAGGATGCGACGCGATGGGTCGGGCCGAAATATCATGCGGAAGAAGTCGCGAGCAGAAGCTAGTAAATTATAAGCATGTAAATAACTAAATACGTAGTAGGTACTTATACGTATAAAACTTTGTTTATTGTTTAAGTAGCTGGCAATGAATTTTTAAAACAGCTGTTTGATTTTCCACGTAATATAATATTTATTCGTTACCGTGTAAATAATGATAATAAAATGGTAACTTGTAATAGGAACTCATTAGTGATAATTGCATTATGAGTAGGAACTAAGAATCAAACGTCAATGTTGTCCAGTCAGTGGTCGTAAGCAAAACTGCCAAGCATAGGGTTTTGCGGAGTAATTGCGTAACACGCTAACAGTAACAATGGTTATAATTTCGACAGTTCAACAACATTCATTGCGTTATTTACATTGTTAAACGGATACATTATTCGAACATTCGAAGCAATGGATTTGCAATATCCTTCAAAATGATTCAGATTGTGGTTACGCAATTATAGTGCTTTTTTTTTGAAGGTGGGAAATCATCAAATGACCCCTCCCGCTCTGGGTGGAGCAGAAGGGAGTGTCAGACTCTTACTGACTAAAACCCACCCGTGTTCCTTCCTTAGTCCTTTATGTTCCGGGGTAGCGGTAACCCTTTCGGACAATCCCGCTGCCCCGGCAGGCTTCGGCCTTTCCCTATTGCTGACATCTCTTTGAGGCGAGTGTGCAACACGTACGCGCCGTCCGGCACGGGCCTGGTCCTGATCGCACAGTGAGTTACTCATTACTCTCCGCCCGCAGGCCCGCGCCTACCCCCCCCGGTGGGTTCCCGCATTGTCGAGGCGGGGGGGCTCAGTAGCCGTGGCTTGGTCACCCACGGTGAAGCGAAGAGGAACCCGAGGAGGGGCCGCTCGTCAGGGCTTTTGCCTGTAAGCCGACGACGTAGTGGCCAACAAGTAGGTTGCGGTGCCGCTTGGGCGACATCGCAACTGAGGCAGGCCGCGATGTCGTATGGGAGGCATCGCGGCTGAAGGTTGGAGACCGCGGCGGGAGAGGAGTGCCGGTATTGCGGTGCGCCGCTCTCCCTACCTTCCGCGGCCTTGACGGGGTCGCCACCGTCGATGGCGGACGCGGTGGGGCCGCAGGGGAGGAGGAGTGTTGGTATTACGTTGGCCACTCTCCCTATCCTCTGCGGCCGAAAATTGGCAGGCGGCGGGGCCAACGACCTGACCCGCCGCAAGGGGACCAAGGGTGCCGAGACACGGGGTCGTCTGGCGCCCATGTGGTGGTTTGGTCCCTGGGGCGGTCACGGCGTGCTATGTGTTCTGGTGCGCCGGTGATGGGGAGCACTCCCCAGAGGAGGGTCCGGTGACGTACAGCCGCGGCGGGTTCACGGATGAGTGCTAACGCGTGCCCGTGTTCCCGCCATAAGCGGCGGAGGAGGACACCGTGGAGTTTTAGTGGGTAAGAGTCCCACATAACTGCACTATCTCCCCGTGGTAGTGCAGTATGCATGAGCATTTCTCCACGTAGAAAAAAAAAAAAAAAAAGGCCCCGCCTACGGTGGCCGGGAGTCGTTACGCGGCTCCAGACGCCCGGAGGGTCTCCCGCCAGGCTCTTTCCCTCAACCGTCCCGCCACCTTCTTCGCTAGCATGACTGCTTCGCAGAAGGAGATGGCTGTCTCCCAGCAATTAGGGTGCTGAATTATTCGAATTATAACGATTGTTTCAGTAGTTACTTATTATTGTTTATTCATTTCAGAGAATCCATATACTTAAGTTACATAATCATAGTACATATAACACAAACACAAAAACAAACACATTTTTGGTACAAAAATTGTACCAAAAATTATGTTAGATAGTATTTTTAGTACCTATACCTAATTGATGCCTTTTTTTTTTTTTTTTTTTCAGGATGGGAAATCATCGAATGACCCCTCCCGCTCTGGGTGGAGCAGAAGGGAGTGTCAGACTCTTACTGACTAAAACCCACCCGTGTTCCTTCCTTAGCCCTTTGTGTTCCGGGGTAGCGGTAACCCTTTCGGACAATCCCGCTGCCCCGGCAGGCTTCGGCCCTTTCGGGCCCCTTCCTTTATGCTGACATCTCTTTGAGGCGCGCGTGGAACACGTACGCGCCGTCCGGCACGGGCCTGGTCCTGATCGGACGGAGAGTTACCCATTACTCTCCGCCCGCAGGCCCGCGCCTACGGTGGCCGGGAGTCGTCTCGCGGCTCCCGACGCCCGGACCGTCTCCCGCGGCGGCTGGGACGTGAGGCCCTTTCCCTCAACCGTCCCGCCACCTCCTTCGCTAGCATGACTGCTTCGCAGAAGGAGGTGACTGCCTCCCACTCCCTCTCGCCCCGGACCATGGCCTGAACCAGGGCCGGACGCGAGAGGTCGCCGCCGCCGCCGATCGCCTCTGCGAGAACACGGCGGTGCTCCGCCCAATTGGGGCATACCGCCACCGTATGCTCCACCGTGTCCTCCGGGCGACCCTCGCAGTGGTGACACCCGGGCGTTTCCTCCCGCCCGATGATGTGCAGGTACCTCCCGAAACACCCGTGTCCGGTGAGGACCTGCGTCAGGCGGTAGGTGAGGGCGCCGTGGCGCCTCTCTAGCCACTCCTCAAAGAGGGGTCTTACCGCCACTATCGTGGCGTGCCCTGCGCTGGGTTGCGACAGTCGCTCTTTCCATGCCGCCATGAGATCGCGCCGGAGGTCGGTCCGCTCCGCCGCGATTTGCCGCGGAAGCGGAGTTTCCCCCCGGCGTAGTGCCTCCGCGCGCCACTCGTACAGGCGCGCAAGGACTATCGCCTCCAGATCCCACGGCGGCAGTCCGGCAAGGAGGCTTGCCGCCTCGCCCGAGATCGTGCGGTACCCCCGGATCAGCCTTACGGCTACCACCTTTTCGGGCGCGTTCAAATAGTGGGTGGCTCGCCGCCGCAGTGAACGCGCCCATACCGGGGCCCCGTACAGGGCCATGGACCGCACGACCCCCGCGTAGAGCCTCCGGCAGGAGGCGTTTGGCCCCCTCAGGTTGGGCAAGAGCCGCTTGAAGGCGGCCCCGGCCCGTTCCAACTTGGGAGCCAAACGTCGGAAGTGTTCGACGAAGTTCCACCGGCTGTCGAGGACGAGACCCAGGTACCTCATCGTTATCTCGACGCCGATGTGAACCCCTCCTACCGTTAGTTGGGATCCCGAAGGTGGCCCGTTCCGAGGCCCATGAAAAGACATGGCCTCGGACTTGTGCAATGCCACCTCGAGACCCAACTGCCGGATCCTCTCCACGACTATCGCGACTATGCCTTATGCAGTGATTTTGGAAAGGACAGTCAAAACGGGCAACAATAGCATTCAGGATGATGTTGCTGTTGCTGCTGCTTTTTATACGGCGCAGCAAGGAGTTTGCTTTCTTGCTTGAAAGCCATCCGCACACGCGTCAGCAAACATACCAGACGCGCTGCATCGCCATGGCAGCCTCAAAAGCATCCTAAAAGCGTTATTATACTAGGTGCGCAGAGCTCTTTTATGTTCGCTGCGTATGTTTCGCCCACAGGCCACTCGACCCCTCGTCTGTTAGATAAGCTTATTAGGTTCAGTAACAATAAAATTGAAAAAGTAATTGTGTCTCATTAGTGATAATTGGGCTCTTAAAGTCCCATTACTGGGCAACGTCCTCCCTACTCTCTTTCCACCTCTCTCTATCAGCTGCCAAGGACTAATCTTTGTTAAAGGAGTCCAGCACTTCCAGAGATTATCTCTCGCAAACAAACAATCAATTTGACCACTTTAAAATATTAGTTTAGATTAAGGACAACCGACAAAGGATTGTATTTCATCTTGTTGTGCAGTTTGAACATTGTATTTTAACGCGGCGGATGTCGCCGACAATCATTGTGGAGCCAACCCAGGCTATATGCAGAGAGTCAACTGCAAACGACATTTTAATAATAGATTCGAGGAGATGATTTTTTTAAATTTTATAATTGGCATCTCGCAATTCAACATAGGTGATTGTCTGCCGCTTAACCGTGATTGCCTGTGGGGGGTGCTTCCATAAATAAAGGCGTCCAGCCAGGGCTTAAAAACTTAAAAACTAAGCGATTGCACGCATCCCCTGTAGGGTACTGATCTCGGCTTAAGGCGTCGCGGGGCGAAGGCAGCAAGGGACAGGCTGGACCGGATTATAAAGAGGAAAATGAAGAAAACACATTTTTTTATGACAAGCTTTATGCCCCTTGGGATTATTTTTGCCCTTTGGGATTAAAGAGGCATGAGGAACAGGGTGTAAAGTTCACTCATACTCTATAGAAAAGGAGGACCCTCTGACCAGACGGGTGTTGTATCTGGCGGGCAACTGCCCGATGATTCATGTTGGGCCGTTGTATATATGCTAGCTGCGCCGTAAACTCTGCTTGCGAGATGCAGGATTTTGTGTGACATCAGTATGACGCGTAGTTCACATGTGGCGCTGTAGATACCGCTACAGGATGACGAACGTCCATACAAACTTTCATCTCCTATTTTACCTTTTAAGGGGATGAATTTTCAAAAATCACTTTTGTTACATAATGAACACTAAAGTGCAACAATTAACGCTTCTAAACCCAGAAAGTATAGGATGTGCTTTGTTTGTCAGTGAATTAATTTAATCATATCAATATTTAGATATAAGTATTGATATGATTAAACGCATATGGCATATATATACAGAGTTGATACGACCGAGGGGCATTAAATTACACTACGTATACTATACGTGTTTAGTATTAATTCGATACGGTATAAAAATAAAAAGCACCATAAATGAGAATTTTTTTGTTTCAAACAAACTAAATAGCTTACAAATCAGAGTAAAACGCAACCACCATTTGTAAATAAAGGAGAAACCCAAACTTCATAAAAACTTGAGCCTGGTGACTGACCTTGGATAACTATACAAAGTGGCAACGTCCAACGTCGCGCGAGTTAAGGAACCCCAATCTACCAATATTAGCTTTGTCAGCTAATAAGTATTTATTAGATGTATTATTTCCAAATGTTCCATTGCTTGATCAGCACTTATAATTATCTAGGACATGCGTCATATCTGATCACGCCATGTATGTACTACGTTAGCAATAAGTTAGTATATAAGATCAATATTTTATTAGATTAAATTAATTACTGTTAAGCTGTAACTCTGTCCGAATAAAGTTATTTTTTTAATTACTTCCGTTGTCGCTTACTTAATTGGCGCAGCCGGTAGGATCTCTGCAGTCAGTTTGCCGTGTATACAATTCTACGTGAAGCAACCAACGTCCGTGTCTACGGTTTAGCAGAGATCGCCGAACAAATAAATTCATTGAGAAGCCACTTCGAGTTACGGAAGAGGACCAGCCACAGCAGTAGTTCAGGGAGCATGAAACAAGCTGCGGAATTGTGAGTAAATCTTTTTCACCTTCCTCTCAGCTCTTCCATTTATATCCCAACCTTGTAATAAGTCTATGTGTGTGTATTATTAGGGATTGGACAACGCCTTAATAATATTTGCATAGATTTTTAATTGTATTAATGTTTTAGAGTAGTTATATTTTTTTTTCTCTCCATTGCCTTTATTACTTTTATAACTTTTTCACAATGGAAAACGTGACCCGTGTCCCACAGGAGTTGGTTAACATCATACCAATATTCAGTGGCGACGCTAGAACGTTACCTTTATATATAAAAAAATGTGAATACTATGTACCAAATTTTAAATAACTTTCGAACTTGTTACGAAAACATACAAGAGATTGAGACGGCAACAGCCTTTAGCAAATTAAATACATTGCACCAATCCATCATAAATAGTACAGAATTATATAATACGTTAGAAGTCATTGCTAAACATGCTAGAACAATATACCCAGTTAGCAAACGTAATTTAATAAAATTAGAACGTAATATCATACTTAAATCATATATAAATAACAACATGTTAGTTTTTGTTTTAGAAGTCCCCCTAATAGATAACGAAACATATAATTATTACAAGGTTATACCCATTCCTATATTCCATTCTCCAAATACTTTTACAATTATACCCAAATACCCTTACCTGATGGTGAATAGATTGAAATACATGCCCGTGGTAAGCCCATGTGCTGAAATTGAAAATGACAAATTCCTTTGCGCTGAAACTAATTTAGCCCAGTATCCAACTGAGACCTGCATTGAACAAATAATGTTGATGAAGAACAACTACAAAAGCTGCATACAGAACCATATTGAAATAGAAAAAATTAAGATACAAAAAGTAACCGACAACCAATGGTTGGTTTACTCAGAAGAAAATCTCATCATCACCGAGAATTGCAATGCAGAAATTATGAAATACACTGTTCTTGGGACCTACATCGTGTCGCCTGGCCAACAATGCGAGACACAAATAGGCGAAGTCATCGTTGCCGCTACCACAAACACTACAGTTTCTAGTTTCCAGCTGCCATTGATCCAAATGCCAGAGCTACAACAGGACATCCAGAGAAGATCAAAGAAAGTGGATCTAAGAAATGTGGACTTTAGTGATGTGAAGGAAGTGTTACAAAGTGCAAAATTCAGTGAAATAGACGATACGACCCAAACAGTGACAATAGAAATCAGTATATGGACTATCTTCGAGTATGTGATCATTGTAATAGCAATAGTTATCTTTATAACGTATAAATTTCAGTTTATTAACTTTTGTCGAAATTCTCCGAAACCGTCTGCAACACCTTCGGATAATTTCTCTCTTGGGGAGGGAGGAGTTAAGGAACCCCAATCTACCAATATTAGCTTTGTCAGCTAATAAGTATTTATTAGATGTATTATTTCCAAATGTTCCATTGCTTGATCAGCACTTATAATTATCTTGGACATGCGTCATATCTGATCACGCCATGTATGTACTACGTTAGCAATAAGTTAGTATATAAGATCAATATTTTATTAGATTAAATTAATTACTGTTAAGCTGTAACTCTGTCCGAATAAAGTTATTTTTTTAATTACTTCCGTTGTCGCTTACTTAATTCGCGCGGGCAGTAACTCGAAACACACTGTGGATTTTCCAAACTGCAGTACCGGAGATTTTGCCGATTTCAGATCGGTCCGAGAAAAGTACTCTCATCGGTCCATATTAAATTAGTTAAGAAATGACGGTCTTCGGATGTTTTATTTAGTAGCCATTGGCAGTAACTGTTGCTGATCGGCAAGTCTCTCGATAAAAAGTTTGCACCTTCCGATATTTAGAAGGTTTGCGTTTTTTACGTTTTAGAACCTTGTGGATAGTTCTATGGCAACATCTAAACTGCCGGGCGGCTCTGTGGAGACTCGTCGGGCTGCGGGAAATATTGTCTAAAATTCTTTCGTCCCAAGCAGCGGGCATTTACCGAGGTGGCACTCCCTCCTGTTACAGCACTATACGTTTATTGACCCGTAATCTTTGTACTGCCAACTGTATGGTGCGGGCATTCCTAGGGCAATTGCGGCTATCACCATACCTTTCTCTGTAAGTTCGTAGAGCTAACGTTGCGTTTCCACGGCATTCGCCGTAGAATAAAATCATGTCAGTGTATTCTGACGCCGTGTCAGTTACACGAGGTATTTTTGAACACTTTAATTATACACACACACAACCAAAGTTTAACTATCACAATAAAAACAGTCAATTACAAAAAAAAAAACACTAACACTAAATAATAATAATCCCAAGTTACGTGTCCTGTCACAATAAAAAAAGGAATACTGTCTTAAACTTATTTAGTGTCCTATCACAATAACAAAACAAATTCACAATTATTGTCAGCCCACAAGTTCGACTAAACAATAAGGGCGCAGGAGCTTCCGCGTACGTACCTACGTTCCGAAAGGGTAGCGTCGGCGCACTGAAAAAACAAGTTTTTTGGAAGCCCCACTTACTGATCGCAAGCACAAAATACAGAGAGTACAGAAGTCAATCTACATACAAAGTGCGCTCGAGCAACGCACACATACACACATCAAAAGTGTCTAGGGATCAAGCATTTTTATGCGGATTTCTTGAGATTGAGATGTGGCTTTGTAATAAATTTATGATTTTATAAATTTATATGGATCCTTTTTGGTGCATTTCATAATTTGAATCAGGAACTGTGAATCAAATTCGAGTAAAAGATGAAAATCAGCTGTCAATATTTTCCCTATAAAAACATACAACGCATTGAAGACATTATTAGTGCTACTGTTTCCCTACTACTGATTAAAACCAACGTTATTATGGAGCGGCGACGTCATTTAAGCAGGGAAGAAATGCTCAGAGCCGTGGGAATGATAGAAGCTGGTTCCCGGCAACGTACTGTGGCTTTAGCTCTGAATACAAGTCAGAGTGTTATCAGTCGACTTTGGACACGTTACCGAAGCACTGGTACCGTGGCTGAGCGCCATGGAGGACGGTATCGCTGCACCACACGGAGACAAGACCGATACATTCAAATCTTAACTCGAAGAGCTCCAACAATAACCGCCATGATGTTAGCCGTGAGGCTTCATCACTCTTCAGGGAACTTAATTAGCGACCAAACAGTCAGAAACCGCTTGCATGAAGTGAACCTTCATTCCCGAAGACCGCTACGGGTACCACCTATAGCAATGCACAATCGTAGGATTCGATATCAATGGGCTCTTGAACACAGAAATTGGGCAGAAGAACAATGGCGTTTCGTGTGCTTTTCTGATGAGTCTCGTTTTGGTATGAGACCGGATACAAGACGTATACGACACTGGAGAACCCCTGGACGCCAACAGCGATTAAAATCCTGCCAGGAAGTCCATCCTTATAGTGGTGGAACCATCATGGTATGGGCGGGTATTTGGATCGGCGGAAGAACTGAGTTGATTTGGATCAGAGGCAACCTCAACGCTCAAATTTATGCTGAGACGATTGTATCAGACGTCATCGTTCCTCTACAAGTGCAAATCGGTCCCTTATTTCAGTTAATGCATGATAATGCACGACCGCACACCGCAAGAGTTGTAAGACAGACTCTCGCCGCAGCTAACATCAATGTCCTGCCCTGGCCTGCTCAGTCGCCAGAATTGAACCCGATTGAGCATGCATGGGATATGCTACAGAGAAGAGCTCTGCCGAATATGGAGGGTATCCAGTCGCAAGAAGACCTTTTTTTGTTGTTGCAACGAACATGGGCGGCCATTCCACAGCGTGATTTGGATGAACTCATTTTGAGTATGCCAAACCGATGTTCTTGTGTTGTTAGTGTTCGCGGTAGAAACACGGATTATTAATTGTTTAAGTTACCCAATAAAATTTTAGAGAAAACTGTTATTTCAGTCTTTTTTTCGAACTTTTGTGTTAGTGGTTCAAATGTCAAAAATCCCTTTATTAGGAAAATGGCAAATTTCTTTATTAATGCAAAGGTGACTTGGTTTATCGTTACTGTGACAAACGAAAACACTTTATTTGATGAATCCTTAAAGAAAATTTTAATTAATATCAATCAGGAGAAAAGTTATTGCAAAAATATATGTTGATCCCTAGACACTTTTGATGTGTGTAGACACCGCTCACGGACACGATATCTCGGACTGGTTGGGACTAGTGCGAGCGCAAGTGCCATCCGCTTGAGACATGCGTCTATGAAGTGCAAAAATGGAGCAATAAAAAAAAATTATAACTGTTCAGTGGACGGTTGTTTAAATTCAACATTAAACGGTGAATTGTCGTTTTTTAATCTACCAGTTGTTTCAGAGAGGTAAGTAGGTATTTGCTTGTATTTCGATGGTTTGTATTAACGTAACACAGTAGTTAGGTAGGTAGGTAAGCGCCCCGGCCCCCGGTCCCGCGCCGTAAAGTAAAAGCGAACATGACTTAGCATTGACGTAGCACTTTGTGACAAATTTGTAATGTAACAATAACATTAAAATTAAAATATTTTGGTTATTATTGTTTTTTTCGCTTCTCATCAATAAATAAAAAAACTAGATGCGAGTGCCACTACCACGATAGTTTTTTGTGCATAAGCCAAAGTTTACAACCATAGCGCGACCGCCGAGCGTGGACTTCTGTACTTTCGGTATTTTGTGTCGCAAGGATCTAAGATACAATAGCAACACAGCGACAACTGACTTTCTATTTCTTTTACGCACGTGATGTTTTGCCAATAGGATTGTCACTCTCTTATGTACTACGTATTGGTTTATGACTTGCCTAAGAGCGGCAACAACGTATCGTAGATTTATCGTTTTAAGGTGCATGACCTATGCCTATAGACATAATCAGCTGTTAGGAAAAATACATCGTGTTCAAACGGTGCAAAAACTTAAAAAATCATTTGCGACTAAACTACTGTTTCAATTTAATTGATTTTTGGTAGAGCGCTTGATAATGATACCTAGTATAGGCAGTGGCGTGCACAGAGATTTCAAACAGGGTATGCACAAAAAAAAACTTACCAGTTACAGCTTGTTGTACAAGTCAACAAGCTGAAACTGGTAAGTTTTTTTACCCTACATAATTATACCCACTATACCGTCGGCGCCATTATTGGCTTTGCATGATGTTTGTTTCTGACCACCATGAATATCTAAATAAGTGATTGATCATACCTAACATAACAGGTCAAATAAATTATATCAAAAGTAGCCTTTAAAAAGGTCTGGAGATGTTAATTTTGTTTTCTTTGTGCAAATTAATTAAAATTTTATATAAATTACTACTTAAATTTGAACTGATTACTTTTTACAAGTTAATGTTTGAATCAAATCGACGCGCCTATCTGACTAAAGAACTAATCACACTTATTCAGCTTTGTTCAGCGTTTGTCCATAGAAAACAACGATTTTGTATGAAGTCCGTTCAGCTTTCCGCGGCTGAACGGACGCGTATGCATCTCATACAAAATCGTTGTTTTCTATGGACAAACGCTTAACAGAGCTGAATAAGTGTGATTAGTCCCATAAAGTTCTTTTTCGATTGTAAACATAGATAAACCTGTGAGTCTGTTTTGGCCCCGTATGTTTCGTAAATATGTATGAATTCAAGTAGGTACCTACTCTTTGATGAATTCTTTTTAGACTAGAAAATGATCGTTCAGTAGATGCGCTGACTGAAATCGTAACTATTAATTTTCCTAATTTGTAAACTTCAGAAAATATGGAAGTCAAATTGTTTGAATACTTATAAATTTTGAATGAGATCGAATATGCATAATTATCCATTTTTTACAATAAACTTACTAAATAATTACTTGACAGGCAATCACTTGCGCCAAGAAAAACAATAAATGGCGAAAAAACTTTGCAATTTTAGGTAGTTACGAAAGCTTACGAACTAATACAAAATACAAACTAATAAATTACTCGGGTCATTTGGTCAATCCGACTAAAAAAAGTCGACCCTCTGCAAACAACAATCAAGCGGTGCTTATACGGGTTCTCAATTTGGCCGGCTTGCAATGTAAGCTATGCTTCTAAAACTCCAACACGCGCGCACATTTTCACGCACACACTCACACTTTTACTGTGTACTACATGAGATGCGTTTAATGAAGAATAAGCAAGGCGTAGTATTGCTTTTGCTCACGCGAGCGCTGCCTGCGCGTTGCACGGCAGCGGGTGTTCGCCGATTTAGTTCCAAAAAATGTAATAGATGGCGCGTTAGATAAATTACCATGATTTTTTAAAAATTAGTTATCTAACATTTAGAGGGGCATGTATGTATGGGACTACAGGGTATGCAGAGCTTATTTGCATGTATGGAGTGCACGCCACTGAGTATAGGCAGTTTAAAGGAAAGCCCATCTGTCGTATCAACTTTGTATAGTGGGGTAAATGATAGATGATAATGTGGCCAGTCGACAGTTTCAGAGTTATCCATTATTTACGCCACACCTGTATATGTATATCTATAATAATAATAAAGGTGAATAGTTTGTATGTTTGTTTGTTTGAAAGCGCTCTCTGAAACTATTTATCAGATTTGAAAAATTATTTTTGCATTTGATAGTCCAATTCTTGGAGAAGGCTATATAGGCTATTATATTAACATCATGGTAGGACCCAAGGAGCTGAGTAAAAAGAAAATAACATACATTATAATGTAAAGTAAGATTTATAGGTTAGTGAAAGTATTAATGGCCAACGTTGACCCTAGAAACAGGAAAAACTTACATTATTCTGATGCTTAATTTACTACATTTAAAAAAAATGCTCTGTGAATGTATAGTGCTGCTAAACACAGTGAGATTCCATATCGTTAAATGTCATAAATACCTAAGTATAAAAATGTGAGGGGCCGTGGCTAAATAATAACAGCCACACAGGTCGATGGATCATGTTAAACTACGCTTGCCGCGGTTGGTCTGGTGGATGGGTGACCATCTTTACATACCGAGACCCCTCCGTGCCTCGGAAAGCACGTTAAGCCGTTGGTCCCGGCTTTCATTTGTGGATCTTTGACAGTCGTTGCTGGTAGTCACAAGCCCGAAAGTCTGACAACCAGTCTTACCAAGAGGTATCGTATTACCCAGTAACTGGGTTGTGGAGGTCAGATAGGTAATAGCTCCATGTAAAATACTGGTATTCAGCTGCATCCGGTTAGACTGGAAGCCGACCCCAACATAGTTGGGAAAAGGCTAGGCAGATGATGACCTAGTCAGGGGCTTATGAGTTTTGGATTATTTATAAAATACCTGAGCACTTATTGGAACGAAGTTTCTTAACGCGATTTGAGGTAGGAGTTGACTGGTAGAAAATAATCGTCACATAAGGAAAAAGCGTTATGCCTTCCTGCGACATTTTCACTCTTTTTTTCTTTCTTTTTAGGGTTCCGTACCCAAAGGGTAAAACGGGACCCTAGGTATTACTAAGACTCCGCTGTCCGTCCTTCTGTCTGTCTGTCCGTTTGTCACCAGACTGTATCTCATGAACCGTGATAATTGTGCGCGAGTCCGATTCGCACTTGGCCGATTTTTTTTTTTACTGGCAGTAATGCAATATTTTTCCTAATAAATAAAAACAATGACAGTTCGTAGTAGATAGTGATTACTACTTTAACTAACCGAATAATTGCAAATCGAAAGCCCAAGCCACACTGAGCCGAATGCCGCGCGGGTTGCCGACACGCGACTAATAACTGCTATTGATTACGATGTTGGTCCCATGGAGAAAGTTGTTTAGTTTGATGATCTGTACCACATCCTTAAATTTGGCTGGTCATTGAAAAGTAACCCTGTATTAAAAAAGAAAATCGAATGCCATTTAGGATTTTTTAATAGACTGAAAAAATTAAACACAGAAAATGTCCTAGATATATCTACATAAAAGATTTCATATTATATTTTTATCTACAAGGTATATATCGGTATCGGTAAGGTATATATCGACGCTCATCCAGTTACCATAGATTCATTGATTCAGTATATGATTCTGGACCTCACTGCGTTAAAATTTAAACTTAGATGATGTCATGTGAATGGTTTATTGGTTGGTGATAAAGTATCACCAACTGAAGTCCTGCAGCTCGCTCGCTAGTAAATACACATAAACTATGTATACTTACTAATAAAACGATCACAGCGCAGGATATTATTTTATAGTGCAGGATAAATTTATTTTCTTAATTTTTTTCCTTGTAAAACCAGTTTCTAATCTAACGTTAGTTCGTGTTGACCTACTGTTCACAGTTTTTTTTTTTGTGTGCTAATCTTTTATAATACATCCCATTGAATCCAGCGACGCATCAGTTACCTATCGTATGCTAGTGCGTTCAGTCGGAACGCTCGTAAAATTCGTCTGGGATTACCTTTACAAACGATAGAAAATGGATAAGTTAATTGTGTTTCTTTCACTTGTCGCAGCTGTTTGCTGTAAGTATTTTGTGAAATGAATATTTGTTATTTTTTTGTTGCATAATCGGTGTATAATGTTCCCACTTCTGGGACTCAAGCCTCCTCTTGGTAAGAGGGAGTGGGCCGTGATCCACCACGCGTGCCCAGTGCGGGTTGGTAAATGTCCTATGTCTTAGAATGTTTGGTTCTAGGACATGCCGGTTTCCTCACGATGTTTTCCTTCATCGTTTTGAGAGCAGTGGTGATGAAATAATTTACACAAAGTAAAGCGTCTGTCTGGGTTCAAACCTACGACCTACAACTAGTACGTCACGGCCGTTACCACGGGGCCAACCACTTCTCTTTTTTAGTTAATAATAATAACATCTTTATTGAGACGAATGACCTTTTAGTTCATCCTCAGGTCGGTCATTGTTTTTGGGTTTGTCCAAATTTTTGTTTGTTTGTTTGCTACCTGTAATTCGACGTACTTACAGGGGGTTCTCCTGTCAGCTCCTGACGGATATACATATAAAATGCAACAAATTGAAAGGCCATATGCAGTTTTCGAAATATTTGAATTTTAAGGGTTTTTAGATATAATTCTAAATAAAAAAAGCTACATATTGAATGGGTACCGTTAAAATGATATTGTAGCTCTTGGGAGACTAAAGACGTGATGTTCATTATGTTATGTTATGTGTAGAAACTTATTCGCTTTTATCTTGTTTCAGGTATCCAATATGATGGGCTCAGAGGTATGTTCAGTATGGTTTCTATTAATGATACTACCTAGACCTGTAATTCAATTAAATTAAAAAAAAATCGGTGACAGTTCTTCGGCGAGATAGGTGGACGATATTGTTGCCATCGCGGGCAAAACCTGGATGAGGCTGGCACAGGAGCGTGGGGATTGGCACAAGAAAAGAGGCTGTGCATAGCCTGTGCAGCAGAGTGGGTGAAGTAGGGCGGGATCAGGATAATGATGGTGTTAACAATATTCTAAATATTTAGTTTCCAAAATACCGAAGCTTTTTCGCACTTAAAATCACAGAGATTATAAAAAATGCAAGATTGTGTGACTGTGTGTGCTTCACGTTCTTGTTATTTTCACTAAAATATCGTTATCCACATCAGGAGTTTCTCCAGCATCATAGATGCGTTGTTTATAACTTTCCCGTATGTTCCATCTCCAGTCAAATTCGGCTGGTCGGACGCCCTAGCCGATATGGAGTACTTCTACTCGATACCTCGCACCATCAGCGACGTGGAGAACGAAGGCTGGCAGAGGACAGAGAGGCCTCCAGGACCTCTGCCAGAGCTGAGGATGTACTGTCCTCCCGGGAGGATCGTCTGCCCTCTGTATGATTCTGCTGGGTTCGTGGCCGGACTTATGGTTGCTGTAAGTAGACTTTTAATATTAATAAGAAAAGCTTGATCTATTCTGTGAAACTCCCGTCGTGAAAACTTAGGTGAAATGAGCTATCATTAGTATCCAATGCCTTGCATCAAGTGGAATGTCAGTCTAGGTCAGACTAATGCAGGTTGGGCAGCGGGATTATCCGAAAGGGTTACGCTGCCCCAGAACATAAAGGGCTAAGGCAGGAACACGGGTGGGTTTTAGTCAGTAAGAGTCTGACACTCCCTTCTGCTCCACCCAGAGCGGTGATCGTCAAATGACCCCTTCATTTGACGATTTCCCATCCACAAAAAAAAAAAAAGGTCACTTCACCTAAGCCTTCAAGGTAAGATTCTTACAGCGTAGACTGGGAGCTGTTATCCAGATGTAAGAATTGACCACTGATTCTTCAAGAATTGATTTTAATTCGGGGATGACATAGGTGCTTCATATTTTTATTAAATTAGCGGTAGCACGTGAGAACTCCTGAAACAACCTAATGTATGATTATTTTGGAAACTTTGAGATTTTTTATTTGAAATGAAATTCTAGCTGTCAGTTTCCTAAGATCTCACTTTTTCTAACAAGGTGATATAACTCGTAGTATATTCAACAAACCGTCGATCCGTTGATACCCTCTATTAGATGTTATAAGTTATACAGCATGCATCAGAAAGGTGTGGTGAAAATTAATACAGACTATTAACAGCGTAATCGTGAAACAATTATCAACTGTCCTATACAAAACTTCAATGGCTACTTTAGCCAAATATATGGAACAGCTATGTTGGTCCCATGGAGAAAGTTGTTCAGTTTGATGGTCCCTTAAGAGCGTTTACGACGTACGGCATCTAATACAAAATTTCAAGCCCTTGTTTTTCGAAATGAATGAACCGATTTTAATGAAACTTCATACGCATAAATAGGATACAAAGTTCTAAAAAGTTAGTATGGAACATTTTAGAAAAATAGTTGACGAGTGTACATAAGATGGTCTTGGATAAAAGTTGCAACACGTTATGGGGTCTGAGGGGCAATTCTAGTAATTTTAAGAACGTTCACAGTCCGATCTCAGTCTCAATTTGTCAAAAATACTTCTAATTTCCCTACATTTTGACAAGCTTTTGACATTTGTTTGTCTCTGAGATGAGACTGCGACTAGATTTTGAACGTTTTAAATTACGTGAATTGGCCAATTGGCCTTCTAGTACGTCAAAACTTACAACGTTTCATGACGGATCAATCGTTCGGTGTTGTGCATTGTAATGCTGTCAGAATGAACAATCATTACAAAACACGTTACAACAACCCAAAGCACACACAGTAGCCGCTATTGGTGCATGACCCCGCAAATATCTTCCTCATTGCTGACAATGCGCCGTCATTCGTGGCGTTTATCTAATTTATTTGAATGAACAAGATCAATCACAGAGGATTACGACCCACGCATCATGTGTTGGTTCAATGGAACGACGTAATGCACGTAAAGTTCTGGAAGGATATATATTTGGAAGAAAATAATTATTATACGGCCGAGTAGGTACTTCGACGCTTAAGGGCGCGCATTCTACCAAACTTTTATACCTAGAATAAGTCTTATCCTGAGAATAAATTTTGAATTTTTGACAGTTTTGCCATACTGGAACTGTTACTGTCAAACGTCAATTTTATTCCACGTATAAAAGATATCTGACTTTGGTAAAATCACCCATAAGTGTCCTTTTGTTTTTGTATTTATTTGTATGATTAGTTAGTTATTCAGTTAATTTAGTACCTAGTAGTTTTTTCTTTAGTTTTTCGTGATTTCAGAGTTGGTCCCATACTGAAAGTTGTGCAGTTTGATGGTCTAAAGCAACTCTTAAAGTTTGTAGAGTTGATTTTGAAACACCTTATATAATTATACCTACTTTGTCAACCAATATCAATAACAATTTTAGACTTACAGTGATTTGAAAAACCCATTTTTTTTCTCAAGACGCAATTTAGTCATTGACACAAAAGATGCCATTGTAGAGGATTGGAGCCCAGAACTCACGTTCGAGTGCCAGCAGATCATGCCTAAACCATAAAAAGTCGGCAAATAATTTTTTTATCGTTTCACACAATTATTGAAAGCTAGAACTCCTTCGTTTTTCACAGTTTCATATCAAAACTATAATCTAGAACTCGATTCGAGTCCAGAACTCACGTTCAAGTGCCAGCAGATCATGCCTGAACGTAAAAAAGTTGAAAAATAAAATTTTATAGTTTCAAACAATTCTTGAAAGCTAGAACTCTTTCGTTTTTCACAGTTTCATATCAGAACTGTAATCTAGAACTCGATTTGAGTCCAGAACTCACGTTCGAGTGCCAGCAGATCATGCCTAAACCATAAAAAGTCGGCAAATAATTTTTTTATCGTTTCACACAATTATTGAAAGCTAGAACTCCTTCGTTTTTCACAGTTTCATATCAAAACTATAATCTAGAACTCGATTCGAGTCCAGAACTCACGTTCAAGTGCCAGCAGATCTTGCCTGAACGTAAAAAAGTTGAAAAATAAAATTTTATAGTTTCAAACAATTCTTGAAAGCTAGAACTCTTTCGTTTTTCACAGTTTCATATCAGAACTGTAATCTAGAACTCGATTTGAGTCCAGAACTCACGTTCGAGTGCCAGCAGATCATGTCAAAATGTTAAAAAGTCGAAAAATACCATTTTTGTAGATTCAATCATTTCTTGAAAGCTAGAACTCTTTCGTTTTTCACAGTTTCATATCAGAACTGCAATCTAGAACTCGATTCGAGTCCAGAACTCACGTTCGAGTGCCAGCAGATCATGCCTAAACCATAAAAAGTCGGCAAATAATTTTTTTATCGTTTCAAACAATTCTCGAAAGCTAGAACTCTTTCGTTTTTCATAGGTTCATATCAGAACTATAATCTAGAACTCGATTCGAGTCCAGAACTCACGTTCGAGTGCCAGCAGATCATGCCTAAACGTAAAAAAGTTGAAAAATAAAATTTTATAGTTTCAAACAATTCTTGAAAGCTAGAACTCTTTCATTTTTCACAGGTTCTTATCAGAACTGCAATCTAGAACTCGATTTGAGTCCAGAACTCACGTTCGAGTGCCAGCAGATCATGTCAAAATGTTAAAAAGTCGAAAAATACCATTTTTGTAGATTCAATCATTTCTTGAAAGCTAGAACTCTTTCGTTTTTCACAGTTTCATATCAGAACTGCAATCTAGAACTCAATTCGAGCCCAGAACTCACGTTCGAGTGCCAGCAGATCATGCCTAAACCATAAAAAGTCGGCAAATAATTTTTTTATCGTTTCTAACAATTATTGAAAGCTAGAACTCTTTCGTTTTTCACAGTTTCATATCAGAACTGCAATCTAGAACTCAATTCGAGCCCAGAACTCACGTTCGAGTGCCAGCAGATCATGCCTAAACCATAAAAAGTCGGCAAATAATTTTTTTATCGTTTCACACAATTATTGAAAGCTAGAACTCTTTCGTTTTTCACAGTTTCATATCAGAACTGCAATCTAGAACTCGATTTGAGTCCAGAACTCACGTTCGAGTGCCAGCAGATCATGCCTAAACCATAAAAAGTCGGCAAATAATTTTTTTATCGTTTCAAACAATTCTCGAAAGCAAGAACTCTTTCGTTTTTCACAGTTTCATATCAGAACTGCAATCTAAAACTCGATTCGTGTCCAGAACTCACGTTCAAGTGCCAGCAGATCATGCCTGAACGTAAAAAAGTTGAAAAATAAAATTTTATAGTTTCAAACAATTCTTGAAAGCTAGAACTCTTTCGTTTTTCACAGTTTCATATCAGAACTGCAATCTAGAACTCAATTTGAGCCCAGAACTCACGTTCGAGTGCCAGCAGATCATGCCTAAACCATAAAAAGTCGGCAAATAATTTTTTTATCGTTTCACACAATTATTGAAAGCTAGAACTCTTTCGTTTTTCACAGTTTCATATCAGAACTGCAATCTAGAACTCGATTCGAGTCCAGAACTCACGTTCGAGTGCCAGCAGATCATGCCTAAACCATAAAAAGTCGGCAAATAATTTTTTTATCGTTTCACACAATTATTGAAAGCTAGAACTCTTTCGTTTTTCACAGTTTCATATCAGAACTGCAATCTAGAACTCAATTTGAGTCCAGAACTCACGTTCGAGTTCCAGCAGATCATGCCTAAACATTAATAAGTTGAAAAAAATGTTTTTTATAGTTTCAAACAATTCTCGAAAGCTAGAACTCTTTCGTTTTTCACAGTTTCTTATCAAAACTGCAATCTTAAATTCGATTAGAGTCCAGAACTCACGTTCGAGTGCCAGCAGATCATGCCTAAACGTTAAAAAGTTGATTTTTTTTTTTTATAGTTTCAATCAATTCTTGAAGGCTAACTCTTTCGTTTTTCAATAAAATACGCCTCAGGAGTGGTCCCATGTAAAATTTATTTAACTTGCTTGGGTAGTTTTTGAGTTAGCTTCAATACTTAATACATATTTTTGCCACTTATTTTATATTGATGGTGTTATAATAACTTCCTGTCACTGATATTTACATAGCAAGTAGTGTTATACGAATTTGTGTGGGGTAAGTAGAACATAGAAGTGAAAATAAAACTTAAAAAAAAAAACAACTGTCTTCAAAAAAAAAAAAACGACAAAGTGAAAAATAACTTTGATTTCGGAAGTCGGTGTCGTTGTTCCGCATTTTCGTTTTTGACCCCGACTTCCGAAATTAAAGTTATTTATCACTTTACAGTTTCTTTTTGTATTCGGTTGTTTTTTTTTTACGTTTTAAATTATTATTTGTTAATTTTTTTTTAACTATTATGTTTTTTTTATTTTTTTTTACTTTTTGATTATTATTTTTGTATTTTTTTTTAACTTTTATGTTTATTCATTTTTTTTTCTTATTTATTTCAGTTTTTCTTGTAACTTTAGCTGCCGCATATTGCGTATATAAGCAGATGTGGTTTTATGGTGGTCGTTGGGTTCGTAGCGTTGCGTTTTTTTATTAATCCATCGTATTTATGCCAAAACTCACCCGTTAACCCGTATGCGACATAATTTTGGTTTTCAATGCTGTAATCTCTATCAGCAGCACTGATATAGGTCTTTCCACCTACCTTGATTATTTTTTTAATAGAATTTAGCTTTGGCAGAATGATCTTTTCTCTGTTGGGGTAGCCTGGATCGCTAAAAACAGTGGTATCGATTACCAAATGTGATCCATATTCAATCAAACATGGTACTTTTTTTTTTGCAGACGTAGCAAGACCTTTCAAGCGCTATGCTATCATCGATGGCTTCCTGAATCTTGTGAAGACCGTCACAGAGAATCATGCCAACATTTATGGTCAAAAAAGTGTATTTTTTGTGGATCTTATATCCACAGGCACACTCCACGCGGCATGTGTAGCTAGGCTCTTTTTCAAATAGATACTGCGCCAAGTGGGCAGCGTTGTAGTCAACATCTATACGCTTAATGTTTCTCGTGTATGCCGCAACAGTTCCTTCAAAAATTGGAATCGCAGTTAATATTTTCGCCCGTTGAATGTGGGTGATTTTCAAAATTTTTGTACAGTTACAAAAATGAAACAAAAATGAATATCGTTACAAAAGTGACCAATGTAACAAAAAAATAACAAAAAGGAAATATTAGGGCTATTTCACAAGACTATTAAAACAATGAAATTAGATCTTAATCATTTATTGATAACATAAGCAGTATTTTTAATTACAAAATCGGTCTCAGAATAAATTGTGCATTCCGTTTGGTCATTAAGTATTTATTAAAAAGTTTAGCCTACAGAACACAAACCATTAGTGATGGAACTTACGGTTAAAAATTGTTAATTACTTTTACAAATTCAAAAAATTATTCCATTTTGAAATCGGCTTTCCTTCATATTTGCAGTTTACAGTTCTGATATAAAACTGTGAAAAACGAAAGAGTTCTAGCTTTCAAGAATTGTTAGAAACGATAAAAAAATTATTTGCCGACTTTTTATGGTTTAGGCATGATCTGCTGGTACTCGAACGTGAGTTCTGGGCTCGAATTGAGTTCTAGATTGCAGTTCTGATATGAAACTGTGAAAAACAAAAGAGTTCTAGCTTTCAATAATTGTTAGAAACGATAAAAAAATTATTTGCCGACTTTTTATGGTTTAGGCATGATCTGCTGGCACTCGAACGTGAGTTCTGGGCTCGAATTGAGTTCTAGATTGCAGTTCTGATATGAAACTGTGAAAAACGAAAGAGTTCTAGCTTTCAAGAAATGATTGAATTTACAAAAATGGTATTTTTCGACTTTTTAACATTTTGACATGATCTGCTGGCACTCGAACGTGAGTTCTGGACTCAAATCGAGTTCTAGATTGCAGTTCTGATAAGAACCTGTGAAAAACGAAAGAGTTCTAGCTTTCAAGAATTGTTTGAAACTATAAAATTTTATTTTTCAACTTTTTTACGTTTAGGCATGATCTGCTGGCACTCGAACGTGAGTTCTGGACTCGAATCGAGTTCTAGATTGCAGTTCTGATATGAAACTGTGAAAAACGAAAGAGTTCTAGCTTTCAATAATTGTGTGAAACGATAAAAAAATTATTTGCCGACTTTTTATGCTTTAGGCATGATCTGCTGGCACTTGAACGTGAGTTCTGGACTCGAATCGAGTTCTAGATTGCAGTTCTGATATGAAACTGTGAAAAACGAAAGAGTTCTAGCTTTCAAGAAATGATTGAATCTACAAAAATGGTATTTTTCAACTTTTTTACATTTAGGCATGATCTGCTGGCACTCGAACGTGAGTTCTGGACTCAAATCGAGTTCTAGATTGCAGTTCTGATATAAAACTGTGAAAAACGAAAGAGTTCCAGCTTTCAAGAATTGTTTGAAACGATAGAAAAATATTTTCCGACTTTTTATGGATTTGGCATGATCTGCTGGCACTCGAACGTGAGTTCTGGACTCGAATCGAGTTCTAGATTGCAGTTCTGATATTAACCTGTGATAAACGAAAGAGTTCTAGCTTTCAAGAATTGTTTGAAACGATAAAAAAATTATTTGCCGACTTTTTATGGTTTAGGCATGATCTGCTGGCACTCGAACGTGAGTTCTGGGCTCGAATTGAGTTCTAGATTGCAGTTCTGATATGAAACTGTGAAAAACGAAAGAGTTCTAGCTTTCAATAATTGTGTGAAACGATAAAAAAATTATTTGCCGACTTTTTATGGTTTAGGCATGATCTGCTGGCACTCGAACGTGAGTTCTGGGCTCGAATTGAGTTCTAGATTGCAGTTCTGATATGAAACTGTGAAAAACGAAAGAGTTCTAGCTTTCAATAATTGTGTGAAACGATAAAAAAATTATTTGCCGACTTTTTATGGTTTAGGCATGATCTGCTGGCACTCGGACGTGAGTTCTGGACTCAAATCGAGTTCTAGATTGCAGTTCTGATATGAAACTGTGAAAACCGAAAGAGTTCTAGCTTTCAATAATTGTGTGAAACGATAAAAAAATTATTTGCCGACTTTTTATGGTTTAGGCATGATCTGCTGGCACTCGAACGTGAGTTCTGGACTCAAATCGAGTTCTAGATTGCAGTTCTGATATAAAACTGTGAAAAACGAAAGAGTTCTAGCTTTCAAGAATTGTTAGAAACGATAAAAAAATATTTCCCGACTTTTTATGGTTTAGGCATGATCTGCTGGCACTCGAACGTGAGTTCTGGACTCAAATCGAGTTTTTTATTACAGTTCTGATATGAAACTGTGAAAAACGAAAGAGTTCTAGCTTTCAAGAATTATTTGAAACTATAAAATTTTATTTTTCAACTTTTTTACGTTTAGGCATGATCTGCTGGCACTCGAACGTGAGTTCTGGACTCAAATTGAGTTCTAGATTGCAGTTCTGATATGAAACTGTGAAAAACGAAGGAGTTCTAGCATTCAAGATTTAATTGAATCTATAAAAATGGTATTTTTCGACTATTAAACATTTTGACATGATCTGCTGGCACTCAAACGTGAGTTCTGGACTCGTCTCGAATTTTAGATTGCAGTTTTGATATGAACCTGTGAAAAACAAAAGAGTTCTAGCTTTCAAGAATCGTTTGAAACGATAAAAAAATATTTTCCGACTTTTTATGGATTTAGCATGATCTGCTGGCACTCGAACGTGAGTTCTGGACTCGAATCGAGTTCTAGATTGCAGTTCTGATATTAACCTGTGAAAAACGAAAGAGTTCTAGCATTCAAGAATTGTTTGAAACTATGAAATTTTATTTTTCAACTTTTTTACATTTAGGCATGATCTGCTGGCACTCGAACGTGAGTTCTGGACTCAAATCGAGTTCTAGATTGCAGTTCTGATATGAAACTGTGAAAAACGAAAGAGTTCTAGCTTTCAATAATTGTTAGAAACGATAAATAAATTATTTGCAGACTTTTTATGGTTTAGGCATGATTTGCTGGCACTCGAACGTGAGTTCTGGGCTCCAATTGAGTTCTAGATTGCAGTTCTGATATGAAACTGTGAAAAACGAAAGAGTTCTAGCTTTCAATAATTGTGTGAAACGATAAAAAAATTATTTGCCGACTTTTTATGGTTTAGGCATGATCTGCTGGCACTCGAACGTGAGTTCTGGACTCGAATCGAGTTCTAGATTGCAGTTCTGATATGAAACTGTGAAAACCGAAAGAGTTCTAGCTTTCAATAATTGTGTGAAACGATAAAAAAATTATTTGCCGACTTTTTATGGTTTAGGCATGATCTGCTGGCACTCGGACGTGAGTTCTGGACTCAAATCGAGTTCTAGATTGCAGTTCTGATATGAAACTGTGAAAACCGAAAGAGTTCTAGCTTTCAATAATTGTGTGAAACCATAAAAAAATTATTTGCCGACTTTTTATGGTTTAGGCATGATCTGCTGGCACTCGAACGTGAGTTCTGGACTCGAATCGAGTTCTAGATTGCAGTTCTGATATGAAACTGTGAAAAACGAAAGAGTTCTAGCTTTCAAGAAATGATTGAATCTACAAAAATGGTATTTTTCGACTTTTTAACATTTTGACATGATCTGCTGGCACTCGAACGTGAGTTCTGGACTCAAATCGAGTTCTAGATTGCAGTTCTGATAAGAACCTGTGAAAAACGAAAGAGTTCTAGCTTTCAAGAATTGTTTGAAACTATAAAATTTTATTTTTCAACTTTTTTACGTTTAGGCATGATCTGCTGGCACTCGAACGTGAGTTCTGGACTCGAATCGAGTTCTAGATTACAGTTCTGATATGAACCTGTGAAAAACGAAAGAGTTCTAGCTTTCAAGAATTATTTGAAACTATAAAATTTTATTTTTCAACTTTTTTACGTTTAGGCATGATCTGCTGGCACTCGAACGTGAGTTCTGGACTCGAATCGAGTTCTAGATTGCAGTTCTGATATGAAACTGTGAAAAACGAAGGAGTTCTAGCTTTCAATAATTATGTGAAACGATAAAAAAAATATTTGCCGACTTTTTATGGTTTAGGCATGATCTGCTGGTACTCGAACGTGAGTTCTGGACTCAAATCGAGTTCTATATTGCAGTTTTGATAAGAACCTGTGAAAAACGAAAGAGTTCTAGCTTTCAAGAATTGATTGAATCTACAAAAATGGTATTTTTCGACTTTTTAACATTTTGACATGATCTGCTGGCACTCTAACGTGAGTTCTGGACTCGAATCGAATTTTTGATTGCTGTTTTGACATGAACCTGTGATAAACGAAAGAGTTCTAGCTTTCAAGAATTATTTGAAACTATAAAATTTTATTTTTCAACTTTTTTACGTTTAGGCATGATCTGCTGGCACTTGAACGTGAGTTCTGGACTTGAATCGAGTTCTAGATTGCAGTTCTGATATGAACCTGTGAAAAACAAAAGAGTTCTAGCATTCAAGATTTGATTGAATCTATAAAAATGGTATTTTTCGACTATTGAACATTTTGACATGATCTGCTGGCACTCAAACGTGAGTTCTGGACTCGTCTCGAATTTTAGATTGCAGTTTTGATATGAACCTGTGAAAAACAAAAGAGTTCTAGCTTTCAAGAATCGTTTGAAACGATAAAAAAATATTTTCCGACTTTTTATGGATTTAGCATGATCTGCTGGCACTCGAACGTGAGTTCTGGACTCGAATCGAGTTCTAGATTGCAGTTCTGATATTAACCTGTGAAAAACGAAAGAGTTCTAGCTTTCAAGAATTGTTTGAAACTATGAAATTTTATTTTTCAACTTTTTTACATTTAGGCATGATCTGCTGGCACTCGAACGTGAGTTCTGGGCTCGAATTGAGTTCTAGATTGCAGTTCTGATATGAAACTGTGAAAAACGAAAGAGTTCTAGCTTTCAATAATTGTGTGAAACGATAAAAAAATTATTTGCCGAGTTTTTATGGTTTAGGCATGATCTGCTGGCACTCGAACGTGAGTTCTGGACTCGAATCGAGTTCTAGATTGCAGTTCTGATATTAACCTGTGAAAAACGAAAGAGTTCTAGCTTTCAAGAATTGTTTGAAACTATGAAATTTTATTTTTCAACTTTTTTACATTTAGGCATGTTCTGCTGGCACTTGAACGTGAGTTCTGGACTCGAATCGAGTTCTAGATTGCAGTTCTGATATGAAACTGTGAAAAACGAAAGAGTTCTAGCTTTCAAGAAATGATTGAATCTACAAAAATGGTATTTTTCGACTTTTTAACATTTTGACATGATCTGCTGGCACTCGAACGTGAGTTCTGGACTCAAATCGAGTTCTAGATTACAGTTCTGATAAGAACCTGTGAAAAACGAAAGAGTTCTAGCTTTCAAGAATTGTTTGAAACTACAAAATTTTATTTTTCAACTTTTTTACGTTTAGGCATGATCTGCTGGCACTCGAACGTGAGTTCTGGACTCAAATCGAGTTCTAGATTGCAGTTCTGATATGAAACTGTGAAAAACGAAAGAGTTCTAGCTTTCAATAATTGTGTGAAACGATAAAAAAAATATTTGCCGACTTTTTATGCTTTAGGCATGATCTGCTGGCACTTGAACGTGAGTTCTGGACTCGAATCGAGTTCTAGATTGCAGTTCTGATATGAAACTGTGAAAAACGAAAGAGTTCTAGCTTTCAAGAAATGATTGAATCTACAAAAATGGTATTTTTCGACTTTTTAACATTTTGACATGATCTGCTGGCACTCGAACGTGAGTTCTGGACTCAAATCGAGTTCTAGATTGTAGTTCTGATAAGAACCTGTGAAAAACGAAAGAGTTCTAGCTTTCAAGAATTGTTTGAAACTATGAAATTTTATTATTCAACTTTTTTACATTTAGGCATGATCTGCTGGCACTCGAACGTGAGTTCTGGACTCAAATCGAGTTCTAGACTGCAGTTCTAATATAAAACTGTGAAAAACGAAAGAGTTCCAGCTTTCAAGAATTGTTTGAAACGATAGAAAAATATTTTCCGACTTTTTATGGATTTGGCATGATCTGCTGGCACTCGAACGTGAGTTCTGGACTCGAATCGATGGACGTGAGTTCAGAACTATTCCTGAAAGTATCAGGAACTATAGAATTCAGCCGCATGCTAGAAGAACTCACATTTGCTTTTTATCTGCTGCAAATGATCTGCTACGGGAAGTTGGCAGATCATTTTGCCAATTGACTTTTTTAAGGTAGAAACGCCAGAACTATTTCTGAAAAGTATCAGGAACTGTAGAACTCAGCCGCATGCGTGAAGAACTCACATTGTTTTTGATTTGCTGCAAAATGATCTGCTACCTACGGGAAGTTAGCAGATCATTTTGCCAATTTAATTTTTCAGGTAAAAACGCCAGAACTATTTCTAAACAGTATCAGGAACTGTAGAACTCAGCCGCATGCGAAAAGAACTCTCATTTATTTTTGATCTGCTGGACAATGATCTGCTAAGTTCACTGACATCAGGTTGTGCGTCTATGTACAGACACCAGCACATCAAGCTACCACAATCTGTCAAATTTCTTTAATTTTTTTTTCTTTTTCTTTACTATATTTTCAACTTTATCGCTACAGAATAAGGTTCAAAGTAGATTGGGAAAATTTTACAGTTTCGGCACGTTTCGGGTAGCTCGATGTAGAGGGGCCCGTGGCTAAATAATAACAGCCCCGCAGATCGATCGATCAGGTTAAGCTACGCTTGCCGCGGTTGGTCTCTGGATGGGTGACCATCTTTACATACAGATACCCCTCTGCGCCTCAGAAAGCACGTTATGCCGTTGGTCCCGGCTGTCATTCGTGGATCTTTGACAGTTGTTACGGGTAGTCAGAAGCCTGTAAATCTGACAACCAGTCTTACCAAGGGGTATATATCGTATTACCCAGTATCTGGGTTGTGGAGGTCAGATAGGCAATCGCTCCATGTAAAGTACTGGTATTCAGCAGCTGCATCCGGTTAGACTGGAAACCGACCCCAACATAGGTGGGAAAAGACTAGGCATTATGATGGGTAGCTTGATGTGCTGGCAACTGTACCTTGCGAACCTGTATATATTATGTGCTTATTTACATTTTATTTGAATAGCGTCGATTAAATATTCTAAGCTGCTAACTCCATTTTGGCTAAACTGACTTTTTAGTATCAAATGAAAGAGAAAAATATTTTCTCTTATTAAAAAGTCAGTTTAGCCAAACAAGCTGCTAACTCCTTGGCTAAACTGACTTTTTGATAAGAGAAAATATTTTTCCCCGTCATTTATTTTATTTAGCCGACGATAGAATACTCTTTATTATGTACACCATATAAATTACAGACACAATTATAGAATTTTTACAAATTTCATTTATTTACAATTTATTATTTGATATTATTAATTTAAGACTGTAAGCTTTCTGCAAATATTTTCTTGTTTGAAAGTAAATTACAAATTAAAGAAGCTGGAATTTGTAGACATTCCCCAAAAGAGAAAAAGGTCAACAAAGGAGAACACAAAGGGCTTAAACGCTTGCTATTATCAGGCTTAATGGGGGTCATGTCCGAAATGCGGATGTATCTGACGTACGAGGACTAAGCAGGCTGCTTGATGGAAAATAATCTGATAAAATAACACAACATTACGCCTGTATAATTCCCGAAGGTACAGGTAGATTTGGCCAGTTTTGCATGTCTAATTCCATGTTATTGGAATTGTTCTTTAAACGGTCACAAGTCCAAACTCGCTCCGGGATGCAACTCAGTGATTCCTAGTGTATAAGCTTTATTTCCTAAATACAAATACACTGTGTATAGTCAGGAAAATTAATTGTTTATGTATTTAATTGACTACCAACTTAAATTGTCCATGTATTCAAATTACAACTGCCATTCTTAGACAGTTTGTAGTTGTGTGAAATGGCTATAACACGGCCAATTGACGTAGTGTGTCAATTCGATAAATAAAAAAAATATTCTTGACTGCACCTACATTATTTCTGGCACGGTGGGCTGTGCTGGGGTGACTGCTACAGGAGTAGAACACCTCAAACGACGTAAATATAACGACCTTAGCTATATGTTTGAGCCGTTTGGGTTTGAAACACTAGGGCCTTGGAGTCTGAGTGCTCATCGAACATTTCGGGATATCGCCAAGCGGTTGGTTGACTCTTCACGTGACCAGAGGGCTGGCCTATTTTTAGCCCAAAGAATCAGCATTGCCATCCAACGTGGTAACGCTGCCAGCCTTTTACGCACTTATCCCATTGACAGCGATGCGGACGAATTTTTTAATACCCAATGAGCTCCTCCCTTTATCTTTTATTTTATACTTGTATAGCTGACCCAGCAAACGTAGTTTTCAAAAAAAAATAGCTTAAAACCTTTTCTCAGACCTACCAAATATACCTACACAAAAATTTTCATAAAAATCGGTCAAGCAGTTTCGGAGGAGTTCGATAACAAACACTGTGACACGAAATTTTTATAAATTAGAAGATATATATTTTAGTGTCAGCTTGTATATTGTAATTAAGGCTTTTGTTAGTAGTGTTGTCGTTATGAATAAATAAAAACTCGAATACATAAAAGTCTTTCTTATAGCTTCCAGTGGACGAGTTCAACTCCCCGGGCAAGCCGGAGAAGAAGTTTATCAAATGGTCTGCGCCGGCGGCGGAGGGCGAGCCTGCTAGAGAGTACTGGACTGCTATCCAGTACTTCGTCTCTGCAGGTACTACATGTCCATAACGGTTGCTAGTTTTACGTGCATGTGAACATATACAGGGTTAGTTTTTAATGACCAGCCAAATTTAAGGGTGTGGTACAGACCATCATACTGGACAATTTTCTCCATGGAACCAATAGCGTAATCGCGAAAAATTTATCAGCTGTCCCATAGAAAACTTCAATACGTACTCGACCTAAACGTATGGGACGGCTGAATTTTTATTCGCGATTACGATGTTGGTCCCATGGAGAAAGTTGTTCAGTTTGATGGTCTGTACCACACCCTTAAATTTGGCTGGTCATTAAAAACCAACCCTGTATATGAAACTAGGGTAGAAGAAGAATTATTGTTGTTCTTACAGTCCCTTCAGTTATTTTAACCCTGGCACTAGCAATCCAACTATAACCTTATTGTAACGAGAATAAAGATCACTGTGAGTTTGACAGACTAATCAGTGGCAACAACCCAGCAGCAACCTTATTGTAACGAAAATAAAGATCACTTTGATTTTGACAGTGACGCAAATTCAGTGGTAAATTAACTGTAAATGAACCGTATTATACAACGTGTAACGTTAAATGCGCAAAACCTGAAAATAGTTTGTAATTGACTACTGAATCGATTTCAGTAATTTTTAATATAGGTTTTTTTCCTAAATTATGTATTTTGCCATATTATCTGCCGATTGAGCCAAAAAAAATTAAGTCTTATTTTAAGGCAGTAAGACTCAATTTTGAATGCATAAACTAATGCTATGATCCACACGATTTTCTTAATAAAAATAGTTAGCTTTAAAAAAATAAATTTTGGTTACTATATTATGCTTTTATCTCAATGCTCTAATTGGGGTGCATGAGGTTTTGCGCATTTAACGTTACGCGTTGTACCTATAAAAGACATTGAGGTAATAAAACATGAGATTTCTGTATTATATGTAAGTTTAATGTTAATGTAATTCATATACTTACATATAAACTTTCCGGAATAAATTTTCTAAATAACTGTGAAAACCTCATCAAAATAACTTGCGTAGTTTAGAAGAAACGTGGTCATACAAATAGACACTTAAAGCGACTTTAGTTTAAAATATTAGGTAGGTCGCAGCCAACTGGTATAATTAGCCAATTAAACTTTTGTGCTATATATTAATACAATGCATATGTTAGAATACTCTAAGATAAGATGAATCTATTATCTGGCGACAATATATTTTATTCAAAAAATTAAAAATTGTTTGTTATTTATACATGTAATGTGTTGTATGTGTATGTATGTAATGTGTTGTTGTTGTGTTGTGTTGTAATGTGTGATGTGTGTAATTGTAGTTGATTATTTTGACATTACAAACAGACACTTCAATTTTTATTATTTGTATAGGTGTATAGATAAATAAAGTGTTTCCACCTTAGCTACGGTGGAAACATTTTATTACATTTTGAGCCACATATTAATGTATGTACTTATACTCGTTGAGCCTCGTAGCGCGGCCGTCGCGTCGCGTCGTTGAAATGTAACCGTTAGGCGGGCATTGTGTTCGAGAGCCATTACACTTCGAGCAGTACACTGAAAGCATTCTATACCTAATAGTTATGTAGCACTTACCTACTTATTTTTACGGAAAGAATGTCTGGAACTCTGGTCTACGGCATACCTTCATATGGATCATTAACATAGGATAGGCAGCACCAATCTTCCGTGCCTCGGAAAGCACGTTAAGCCATTGGTCCCAGCTGTCATTCATGGATCTTTGACAGTCGTTACGGGTCGTCAGAACCTCGAAAGTCTGACAACCAGTCTTACCAAGGGGTATCGTATTACCCTGTAAGTGGATTGCTGAGGTCAGATAGGCAGTCGCTCCATGTAAAATACTGGTATTCAGCTGCATCCAGTTAGACTGGAAGCCGACCTGAACATAGTTGGGAAAAGGCAGGCAGATGATGATGATGATGAAGCAGCACCATTCTACTAGCTAAGGAACCATTATAATTTAAATCTAATATTATTGTAAAGAGGAAAAATGACTTGTTCGTTTAGGTAATCTCTGGAAGTTACTGATCCGACTACAAAAAATCTTTCATTGATGCTATGGTATTGCCGAGTGCCATAGATTTAATGAGGATGAAAGTCTCTTGCAGAAGCTAGTTCGATATTAAATATTTCGATAAAACAATATCTAATACTAAAAGTAAGCGCTAGTTATGTTAGAGAATACTACCATCTCGAATACTAGCTTCTGCGTGAAATTTTGACCCCCGACTCACCGCCTCGCATCTCATTGAACGAAGTAGGCACGAACTTTCCCTAAAAAACGCACCTTTTTGTATTTTCTATAGAATCACTGAAGGCAGGCGCAGGTCCACAAGTGGAGAACGGAGCCACGCTCCAAGATGGTGGCGTGTGGGTGGCAGGTCACGACAAACGACTGATGCGCGTGCCCAGTACCGAAGCTGAGCTCAACAGCACCGCCTTCAAGAAACAAAACTGTATTCCCAACATGGGTTAGTAACTGAAAACTAAAATCTGCAGGCTATATCGTCAGTGAAACATATTAAAATAAACCAATTAGTGCCGTGACACAATTTTATTATAATAGGGTTGGGCCGAAAATGATGCCTTTTTTTTTTTTTGTGGATGGGAAATCATCCAATGACCCCTCCCGCTCTGGGTGGAGCAGAAGGGAGTGTCAGACTCTTACTGACTAAAACCCACCCGTGTTCCTTCCTTAGCCCTTTGTGTTCCGGGGTAGCGGTAACCCTTTCGGACAATCCCGCTGCCCCGGCAGGCTTCGGCCCTTTCGGGCCCCTTCCTTATGCTGACATCTCTTTGAGGCGCGCGTGGAACACGTACGCGCCGTCCGGCACGGGCCTGGTCCTGATCGGACGGAGAGTTACCCATTACTCTCCGCCCGCAGGCCCGCGCCTACGGTGGCCGGGAGTCGTCTCGCGGCTCCCGACGCCCGGGGCGTCTCCCGCGGCGGCTGGGACGTGAGGCCCTCTCCCTCAGCCGTCCCGCCACCTCCTTCGCTAGCATGACTGCTTCGCAGAAGGAGGTGACTGCCTCCCACTCCCTCTCGCCCCGGACCATGGCTTGAACCAGGGCCGGGCGCGAGAGGTCGCCGCCGCCGCCGATCGCCTCTGCGAGAACACGGCGGTGCTCCGCCCAATTGGGGCATACCGCCACCGTATGCTCCACCGTGTCCTCCGGGCGACCCTCGCAGTGGTGACACCCGGGCGTATCCTCCCGCCCGATAATGTGCAGGAACCTCCCGAAACACCCGTGTCCGGTGAGGACCTGCGTCAGGCGGTAGGTGAGGGCGCCGTGGCGCCTCTCTAGCCACTCCTCAAAGAGGGGTCTTACCGCCGCTATCGCGGCGTGCCCTGCGCTGGGTTGCGACAGTCGCTCTTTCCATGCTGCCATGAGATCGCGCCGGAGGTCGGTCCGCTCCGCTGATGCCTTGAGTCACTCCTTTTTAATGTAATAAACTGTTTGCATGTTCTCAATAATGCGCGTTATATTGTGCAAAATGCCTTTTGTTTCAGTAACACTTCAGTAGAAACACTCAACAATTGAGCATAAGTCTCATATTTTAATGTGACTGCAGAAATGACGTCTAATTCACATAGGATAGATAGAGACAGATTCAAAGGCCTTTGTAAGATCTAAAATAATTACTTTTTACCGATTTAGTATAAATATTCTATCTAATATTTCCAGGAACCCACTACTACTACAACATGACCCAGGACCTGAAATGCGAGGACTTGCTGCCGTGGTTTGCGCTGACCACAGGGGGTGACCTAGTCGGCACCGGCTTCCAGGTGATCGGCAGACTGCCCAAACAGAAGAGAAGAGACTGGTTCGAAGCTATACCCAACGCCAAACAAGGCATACAGGTGAGGAATAGTCCCAATCAGACATAATTAATTAAAACTAACCATAGAATTAGCACTTTTTAAAGGACAATAGTTGAAAAACAGCTATCAACACGCACACACTTCAACTACAAAGAACTGGCGTAACAAACTCCTCCAGTGATGTTTTCAGTAGGGATTTGCAAGAGAGAAGTCATCAGCAATATCAAACAGATGCAACGGTTTCGTAACAGGAATAATGGCGTTATTAGGAGTAATGTACAACCCATATAGCAAACACTTGATGAACGACGGACGGAGACGGAATCGATATCATCACCATTCAACCGAAAAACCTCCTGTTGGAAGAAGCATCGCCACGACGACTATTCCGGTCCTAAGCTTCTTCTTATTATTTTCGGAAGTTTCAGAAAATAGATTTTTGGTGCGGTGGTCGGTATTTAATTCTTGATGTATTCGAATCATCCCCTAATTTAAACTCCATGCCAAACAATACAGTATATTCCAGGTGACGATGCCGTACGCGCCGGATTGTCTCGGTGAGTGGGCGGAGAAGTACGGGATCGTGTCCATGCATATCTACTTCGTGAATGATCCTTGGAACATACAGTGCAAGTAAGTAAATGAATACTACTTATTTAATTATAATTTCATCAAGTCATAATAGCAGTGGTGACCCAGTGGTAACAGCCGCGTCTTACGAGTTATGGGTTGTAGGTTCGATCCCAGAAAGGCGCTTTACTTTGAGTAAATTATCTCATCTCCACGGTTCTCAAAACGATGAAGGAAACCGATATGTCCTAGAACCCAAAAATTCGGAAATATAATGACATCTACCAACCTGCACTGGGCCCGCGTCACCGCGTGGTGAATCACGGCCCACTCCCACACCGAGAGGAGGCCTGTGTTGGGACACAGGCATGGCAGGGAGAACGCTATAGCCTGATTATGTATGTATGTGTTTAATAATATCAAAATTATTGACGTGATTGTCACAGTGGCAGTCTAATATGGATCGCATGGCAGACATGGTTTTAAAAACTGCGTCTGATTTTTTAGTCCCAATAGCGACTTCTGAACTTGGGGTCCAGGGATCGATCCTCGGGTTAGCTTCACCCCTATTATATGGGACTGCTAAGTGACATACTCAATTGTTAAAAAATGGGAAGACTACCTACACATATCTGCCAATACTTTTGGGAATCCAAGCACTATGTTTTGTAAACTAGTGGCTGTTAATTTAATTTAATTTGTAGGAACGGTGACTCCATCAAGCCTGCGCCTGCGCTGGACCGCATCGTTCTCAATGGATACAGATATGCCACTAAGATATCAGATGAATTCACCAAGCTGTTCAGTGGATAAATTATGTTTAGTTATTTTGTAGAGTTATTCTAGTAATAGATAGTATTTTATGTGAAAGTAACAGAAGAGATTACAAACATGAGATTATTATCTTAATATTATTATATAAATGTGCAAGTTTGTGAAGATATTTGGATGTTTGTTAGTCAATCTCGCACAAACGGCTGAACGGATTTGGATGAAATTTGGCTCACATATATTTATAACCAGGAGTAACGCATAGAATACTTTTTATCCCGATATTCTCACGGGATTGAAACTAACGCGGGTGAAACCGTGGGCGCTGCTAGTAATTTATATAATGAATTAGTGAGAAATACAAAAGTATTTTTTGAAGTGAAACTTCTTACCCCGCGTCCTATTTTAAAGCGATCGTCGCGAATACGCGATTGTTGCCACTTTTTGTTCGGAAAACCGGAATGCTCTATGTCGCCCGGCCACGCGTACATGTTCACCGAACAAAAAGTGACATTTGTACGCGACGATCGCTTTAAAATATAACGCGGCCTAAGGCGGCGATTTTACATATACATATCATCATCATTTCAGCCGAAAGACGTCCACTGCTAGACATAGGCCTCCCCAAGCACCTTCACTTCGACCGGTTCTGTTCTTTTCGCATCCAATGGGTTCCTGAGGCCTTCACAAGGTCGTCGGTCCACCTTGTGGGAGGCCTTCTAACGCTACGTCTTCCGGTACGTGGTCGCCACTCCAGAACCTTTCGGCCCCATCGGCCATCTGTTCTGCGAGCAATGTGCCTTGCCCATTGCCACTTAAGTTTAGCATTTGGCTATGTCGGTCACCGTGGTTCTCCTGCGAATCTCTTAATTTCTGATCTCGGCCTTCTAATAAGGCCCATTGAGAGTGACCACGACATCGCTGGCAACACGCACTGGTCAAAGTCTTCCGTTTTAAGACACTGCGGTATGTGGGACGAGAAGATATTACGTAGCTATCTAGATAGCGATTCTATAATTGGACGAGAATTAAGAGTTGAAATTTCAAGGACGCATCACGTTTAGGAACAGTCGCAGATGAGAGGGAAGAAAGATTTAACTCTCTTTGTCACTCACACTAAATCTCTCTCATTCTTTATTTTTTAAGAAGTTTCACGTCTATCACACACAGTTTTTTAAACAGTATATTTATGAAGTCTCAAAAAAGGTCTTAAAAAGTAGTTTTGTTGTAAGCTGTACAAAAAAGAACTAAGATCCTATTAAAGAAATACTTACAAAGAAACGTAATTTTTTATTAGCCACTGCTGTGCAAAGGCCTTACTCTCTTTTTACCTCTCTGCCCAGAGCTGCCAGGGACTAAAAGGGGTAAGAAGGTGACTTTATTTTTTACTTTATAAAATTAAATACCTAATTTAGGCAAGCATGGGATTGTTTCAGTTGATTTTTTAATTCTCAATTTTGCCATGATTCAATCAAAGGTCCTGCACGAGTGAGTACGAAAAGGCAGGCGTCCCTGTGGGCAGTCCGCCACGATAGATAGTAGGGCGTACTACCGCTTTTTCCAAAGCACAAGCTACCGTATCTACCGTATATTATGTAGAGATAAGAAGAATAATATGATTGATATCGCAGCACAGTAAAAGGCACTTTTTTAACGCTTATCACAGAATTTTAATGGCAAGATTCACAGACCGCATTTACTCTTTACTTTGCTAAATAAAGTAAGCGTTTCATACGAATATCATCATCATCTGCCTAGCCTTTTCCCAACTATGTAGGGGTCAGCTTCCAGTCTAACCGGATGCAGCTGAATACCAGTATTTTACATGGAGCGACTGCCTATCTGACCTCCACAACCTAGTTACTGGGTAATACGATACCCCTTGGTAAGACTGGTTGTCAGACTTTCGGGCTCCTGACTACCCGTAACGACTGTCAAAGATCTACGAATGACAGCCGGGACCAACGGCTTAACGTGCTTTCCGAGGCACGGAGGGGTCTCGGTATGTAAAGATGGTCACCCATCCACAGACCAACCGCGGCAAGCGTAGCTTAACCTGATAGATCGACCTGTGCGGCTGTTATTATTTAGCCACAGGCCCCTCTCATCGTTTCATACGAATATTAATTTTATACAAAAAAGGTTCACATTCGTATGCGACGCTTTACTTACCAAGCGGTTTGTGGATTTATTTATACAGAAAAACAAAATTGATTCGAACTCGAACAAAAATAGGACGTAATACCTACTCAGTTGACAAAATATTTTTTTTTAGTAGGTAAATTTCACTTTCAGTACATAAAGGCTTTGCAACTGCCATTAAAAGTTACGCGAGTAATATAAAACGAAATACTTTGTAAATGTCAAAGTTAAATTATATTAGAACTTGGTGTTTTCGGGACGCTCCGTTTCGTGAAGGTTCAGCAATAACTTTTACGATTTAGCTCCTGTAGGTGTATAAGTTAAAGTAAATAATTTATACTAGAACTGCTAAATTATGCTAGCGTCTGCCCTAAGTTTACCTACAGTAAGTATTGCAATGCCTTACATAATCATTTAACATAATACACTGAGCATTTTCCGGCATATAAAATACCTACCTATTAATATTTACTGTGCTGCAACAAATAAATTAGGTAAATAAATATCCAACCAGAATATTCATACGTAGTAATTTATACATTTCTGACTACGCTTTAGAGTGCTACCACCAGAATATTAAGCACTACTTTAAAGGCAATTCATTATTTCGAATTTTCGACTAGCACTCAAAGCGCCTACTAGAAAGACATTGGCAACGCATAAATCGTCGAATAAAATCTTCGGCGCCGGCCAGGCGTTGACATTTTAACGGTGGAATGTTGGCGCATGGCCCACTAGCACTGATAACCTACACTCTAATGCCGACATCTAATTGATTTGTTGAAACTTTTTATGGTAGAATTAAATTATATTGGCAAGGAAATAAATTCTTGCTCCCTTCTTTTTGGCCTACTTTTGAGGAGACTCCTGGTCAAATCAAATCAGAATTTATTCAAACTAAGCTGAGCATCAGCAGTTTTTGAACCGTCACCATCAAAATTACATTAGACAGTCCCCCAAAACGGCCGCCCTTTACCACTTCCTAGTGCTTTAGCTGGCAACTGGTTACATAATTACCCCGCAGGTCTAACAATAAAATTTTTGAAAGCAAGTTGGTAAGTAATAAAAGAATCAGGACTGCGTATTGATCGTCATATTATTTCAGGAGCTCCCATAATTCCAAAGTAATTCTCTCTTACCTACCTAATACCAGGCACGGACTTAAGAGATCCAGGGCCCCTAGGGATTTGACTTTGAGCCCCCCAATCCCGAAGCCATTTTGGAAATAAAGACAATAAAATGCAACAGTAAACAAAATATAATTTTCAACGGGCTTTAATTACCACTAATGAAAGAAAAATGTTAGCACTTTGGATATTAACTATTCTTCATTAGAATAATAGTTCAAAGAAACCTAACCAATCCGAAGTTAGTTCTGGCATATTTAAGTCGACAAAGTAACTCGACTTAAATATTGCCAGTAAGAAAGATAAGTTATATAAGTTTAAGAATTAAGAGTAGGTAACTAAGATGCAATAGTGAGCGACACGATCTCCAAATTTTGAGCATCCCGTCTCGGACAGGTCAGATTTCAAGGACCCCATGGCTGGCTGGACCCCTAGGCCCTTCTAGACCTAAGTGGACATCCAGGGCTGCAGAATACCCATAATTTACGGATAAACAACTAAAGCTTTCAGTCCGGAAAAATACTCATTCTAATTAGATTCATTAGAATTGAGAATTCCGTCAAATTGCTCAGCGAACTGTGACGTGGGTACTTGTATTTGAAGATAAGTTCTATAATATTACATAAGAAAAGTTATATGTTGCAAGTTTGGTACCGTGAGTCAATAAAATGTTTATGCAATGTAAGAAACGTAGGTACTTACTTTTACAAAGTTATGTGGGGTTCGAAACTCTTATTATCAACTTTAGCACCCTGGTTTTAAAGTCTATATTGTTGTGTTTCGTATGTTTGTTTTCAGTCAAACTAAAACTATTGCAATAGATACTATTATTCTGTACGCTTGGGTACCTCATATCCGGTGTCTGCCTTTGGGAATTACTCCTCAGTCGTGCTGCGGTTATGAAACGTATTGGCATTATCGTTTGTACGAGTTATTGTGCTTTCGATACGTTTGGTCTGTTGCAGGATGTTGGTAGTTTTTGTTTGGCAATGTTTCGTTGACTGAAATTTAGGGAAATGCTATTGCGATTTTGATTTTATTGCGCAATTGAGAGAATCGCGCAATAAAATAATTTAGTTCTAATAACCTATGTCATTGATTAGGACATAAATTGAAGTTTCTGGAGTTATGGTTTTCGAGCTATATACATACATGTTTAAAGCTCGTACATACATACCATCGAGGAAACTTACATCTGCCCAATTTGAAAACAAAATCCCGTGCACTTGATGACCACATCTGTTAGCAAGCGTTGCTATAGCGGCTGAGCGCTGCAAGCAAGAATATCCATTACAGTGTACAGATGTAAGTTTCCTCGATGGTACCTAGGCCATTTAAGCACGTAGAAGATGATTTTTGACTTCGACAGCCGTTTGAAATTGACTTGTCAACATTGCTGACATAAATATCGATCATCCCGCGCTGTCGAGCATCTTGTTCTAAACTTTAATTTAAAAAGAAGTTAGTTGTTGTTAGTTTTTATTTTAAAAGATTTGCTCCTCAAATATTTTAAAAGTTATCGCATTTTTATAACCGACCCGCTTTCTTTCCGGCCCAGTGTATTTTGTTACCTATTTATAGAAATCAAACCTGAGACCCGTAACGTCTAGAAACCGATCTGACAGCGATCATTGCCCAATTATTTGGAAGAAAATAAAATATCTGGACGCCAAAAATAATAAATGATAAATGATAAATGATAAATGATTTTATTTCTGTAAGTAGGTTTGTACAAACACTTTTACACGTCAATCATATTTTTTTTAAAACGAGATGAGGTCGGCGTTTCCTATCTGACTACTCTGAGAAGAAAGGCCGAAACAAACTCAGAGGTCACAGTCTCTTTTAAAGTCCAGACATAATCTTGGTGAGATCATGTGGAGACCATGTAGATTGGTGTCTGAAATGGTCTTTTGAGGAAAGAACCACACAGATTGAGTGGACCCGTCCAGTCAGTGCACGCATTTGTCAGTAATCATGCAGCTCAACTCAAACTTAGGGAGCTCAACGATTCGACGAACAATACCAAAGAAAGGACATTTGGGTAGGTCGCATAAATTACTCAAACTGCCAGACCATGACTAAAACTATCTGAGAAAAAAACAAAGGCAAACTAAAATTAACCCACATAGTCTTCACATTCACAGTCATTAAAAATAACATAATACTTTACAAAGTAAATATTCATGTCACTGTATATGTAAAATTTATCAATGTCAATGTGTACCAATATAAAAATCCAGAAATAGTCTTGGTCAGATCATTTTGAGGACCATGTAGATTGGTGTCTGAAATGGTCTTTTGAGGAAAGAACCACACAGATTGAGCGGACCTGTCCAGTCAGTGCTCCCATTTGTCAAAAAAACTGCAACCTCTATTCATGAAATAAGACAACGTGGAAAATCCAAATGTCTTCCAGCTATCGAACATTAGGCAATCCAGACGTCACATTAACCAACTCCGAAGGTTGCCAGACGGGTACATTCCTCCTGACACTTCCATTGAATCACCAGCTGTTTGGGAATGCCCGCGCCGCCATCATTCGGCACAAGGCCTGCATAGTAAGTCGTGACACCGATTGGTATCCGCCGGGTTGCCCGTGGTTGCTCAAGTGTCTAGTTTGAATGCTTTTGTTCGGTGATCTTTAATTGTTTGAAAAGTGAAGGTTGTTGTTTGGAATTCCCATCGATATGGACGACGCATATTATGTTCTAAATCCGTAGCAGGATTGGCCATAAAGTGTTACAAACACATTTTGAGCAATCCTGCTAAGGATTTTGCTGTAGCTTTGGACTGAACCTCCTCCACCTTTTGCCTTAGGTTCTACCAAGCCTATTAAGTTTAGTCCAATACTGAAGAAAACAAATTCGCAGGGCCTCTTTACAACTAATTCTAACGTTAGATCTTTAAACTAACCAAAAACTATTTCAAAATAAAATGCGAAAATGCTGATATCACAGCTAGTTACTTAGCGGGTGAGACCATTTTTCTGAATAACAGTACACAAAAGATGATATGGCTAAAAAGGGGCTAAGTACCACTGAGATGACTTCTAATATAGAAGTACGGAATAAGAAGATATGTTGTGGCGACCACAAATAAATTGGGATAAGAGAATGATGAAGTACTGACAATACGTTTGTTAGTTACAGATAGTGCAATCCACGAAGACGCGCCCCACTCTTCTTCCGAAATCGTTAGTGGTTATCGCTAGTTAATTCCACTAGTGTTTTAGTTTTTTGGATACACACCAATTACCAACTAATAATAATTAGAGTGTATCGACAAAACTAAAACACTAGCGGAATGTAGCATCACAGATAATGGCCCCGATTCTGTTGTTCACAAACTAAACTAAATTTAAGTTCAGTGCATCTTTTTCTTTCTATTTCAATAAGAAAACGACAGAAGATAAATATTAGTTTAGTCCTGTCAAATTAGATAATCCATAGACAAGTTTAGATGTGATTAAAAATTGGCTACTAAAAATACGTCAATTTACGTCAAGCGCTGACTAATTTGACAGGACTAAACTAATATTTATCTTCTGTCCTTTTCATAATTACATAGAAAGAAAAAGATGCACTGAACTTAAATTTAATTTAGTTTGTGAACAACAGAATCGGAGACAATATATTATATTACGTAGCACACTTTTGCTGTAGGTAAGCATTAGGAAAAAGAGTGGGGCGCATCTTCGTGGATTGCACTATCTGTAAGGTGGTTGTGATGTACAAGGACTAACAGCACACCAGTGATCCTGATTGCTGGTTATGGATACCGAAATTGAGATGACCAAATAATGAGTTCTTGGATTTCCATTCAAATCAAGCAGGGACTAAAGCTTGAGCAACGCGACATTTTTGTAACAACGATAACACAAACAATGCATTGTGCTAATCACCCAATGGACTGAAAACAAACAATAATTATTAATGGAGCCATTCAAACTGATTGTGTAAACTTATGTTGTTAATTTAGCGACGGATCATGCAATCGTGGGCTGTTCCTCGTTCGTCAAACGCTGCGCAACTCAGTACCAATGTGGCTTTTTAGTCGGTGTCGTTGGTTCCGCATTTTCTTTTATTGACACCGACTTCCGAAATTAAAGTTATTTTTCACTTTGTAGTGTTTTTTTGGAAGTCGGTTGTTTTTTTTTGTAAAAAAGTTTTTTCTTTTATTGACACCGTTTTCCTTAATTAAAGTTATTTTTCACTTTGTAGTGTTTTTTTGGAAGTCGGTTGTTTTTTTATATAAAAAGTATTTTACAATAGGTATGGCATCATGTAAAACTATTTTGTTATAGTTCTTCGCATTTTGCTTAGGAAACTACATTTTCGGATGGACAAAGATCTTTTCTTTGTAAATTCATGACTTTCAAAAGGACATTTCTGCAAATGGTTAAATTAAAGGCGGAAAACGCCGCGTCAATGAGAAAATGTGATTTAATAGTCTAGATGTAGGTATCTAACAAATTCGTTTTCAGTACTTATAAAGTGAAGCTTTCCACGTAAAACACCCTTTTCAGGCTGTATGTTGGGTTTATCACATATTAACATTTAACGGTAAAAAAATACATGATGTTAGATCATGTATCTTTACTTCTTCTTTTAGTTATTAACTAATAACCAATGTCATATGTAAACACTTTATTATTACGATTACAAAATATTGTTCTTTGTTCACAAATAATAGATATTATGCATGCTCCATGGCCAGTATGTCCCATTTGTTCACACAATCGCCCATGTACAGCCAGCCTCAAAAATTCATTACCATAAATTCTACAATCTTTGTTCCATATCATCTGCCTAGCCTTTTCCCAACTATGTCGGGGTCGGCTTCCAGTCTAACCGGATGCAGCTGAATACCAGTATTTTGCATGGAGCGACTGCCTATCTGACCTCCACAACCCAGTTACTGGGTAATACGATACCCCCGGTAAGACTGGTTGTCAGATTTTCGGGCTTCTGACTATCCGTAACGGCTGTCAAAGATCCACGAATGGCAGCCGGGACCAACGGCTTAACGTGCTTTCCGAGGCACGGAGGGGTCTCGGTATGTAAAGATGATCACCCATCCACAGACCAACCGCGGCAAACGTAGCTTAACCTGACCAATCGACCTGTGCGGCTGTTTTTATTTAGCCACAGGCCAATCTCTGTTCCATAATATTGTATCAAAGTGTACAAACCATATTACACATTAGGTACATTATTGTAGCTACACATTGATACAATATCTATTATTGAACACTATAAAGAGAATTACTATCAAAAGAAATAGGAGGCCTTTTCACCCAATTTGTTCTAAAGGATATGTACAGCATGTATCTGAAGGGTTGTGGTCAAATTTAAGGGTGTGGTACAGACCATCAAACTGAACAACTCACTCAACTTACTCCATGGGACTAACATCGTAATCGCGAAAAAATAATTAGCCATTCTATACATTTGGGTCTACTGAAGTTTTTTATGGGGCAGTTGATAATGATAATAATATAACCTGTGTACCTATTTTGAGGCTGACTGTACCTAACTGAAATAGTATCAGTGTGTTCAGCTGCTCAATACTGATGATGCGGGTCTAATGAAGGTTTAGTATGACTTACCGTTAAATTCATTAAATGGTAATAACTATTTACCTAATAACCGGTAAAAGGTTGTCTAAACAGTTGTTTTTGTAAAGGCAGGCGCTATTGTATTATAATATTGTCTATGGTAAGCGTTCAAAGGTTTTGTAGACCTTTATAAATCATTGTATTGTTCGCTTGTCTTGTTTGTTTAACGAAAGAGAAAATCAGAAAATGTGGTGTTGGTGAGATCGTGATCGTTATCGCTAATGTATTGGGCAGATAAACATCGTAGACCACATTTAATCCTTAGGCGGATCACCCACTGCACCGCTTCACGCGACGGGACGCAGATAACGCGCCACCGCGCGTGATTTTTTACATACAAAGTCAATAAAAACGCGCTTCCGCGCGGGGATTTTGGCTCCGTTTCCCGCGCTCCGTCGCGTGAAACGTTGCAGTGGGTGATCCGCCTTAGGTACAGACGCCAGCACATCAAGCTACCCGAAACTGTAAAATTTTACCAATCAACTTTGAACATTAGAGTGAAAAATTTGAAAATCTATTAAAGAAATTTGACAGATTATAGTAGCTTGATGTGCTGGCGTCTGTGCAACTACAGTACCAACACACTCAACTTATCGCTGTCCACTGTTGGACATATATGCCTCTCACCAGGCTGCGCCACAAAACCCTATCCTCCACCTTCCGCATCCAGTCTGTCCCAGCTACACTTATAAAGTCGTTCATCCATCTAGCTGGGGAGTGTCCCACACTGCGCTTGCTGATATGCGGTCTCCAATCCAGGAATGCTATTCTGTAAAAATCTCACCGTGAAAACTTAGGTGAAGTGAGCTGTCACTCCACCTGATGTTAGGGATTACCCTTACTGATAGCTCTCTTCACGCTCACTTCACCTAAGTTATAACGGTAAGATTTTTACAGAATCGACCGGCAGAACTCATCTGCTCCATCGGCCATCGGTCCTTCGACTATATTGCTACTTCAACTTTCTTACTCTGTAAGTTATGTCAGTAAATTATTAACTCTTTGCGGGACACTTAAGAGGAAATTCGGTTGGTCTTTTCTCCATAGAAACGCTCTAGCCTGTTTTCTTAATGATTTTTACAGAATAATAAATATTAACGATCTGTATGCCCCTATATTTTCCTTTTTGATGATACATTATTTTTATAAGCACTGAAACCCTCAAAAAATGCCGATTTAAACCGCTGTCAACAGAGGCCTAGTGTAGTAATTTGACAACTATTAATGAAAAAAGAAAAATATAGGGACACAGTATATATCCTTCTTATTCAGTTTATGAAATATCTTTTAAACTGGTCCAATTTTGGAGGAAGAAATAGGCGAGAATCAATACTCGAATTAAGACTTTTTACTTCGGCTTTTTCAAAAGTCTCTCCGAGCGCATTTCTTCTTAACGCCCCTCGACGTAATAACAATAAAACTTCTATTGTGTCTCAATGAAAAAGATCGTAAAGATAGGCAGATGTCAATAGAGTATGCATATTTTACCACAAGGCATAAAACGCCGAAACAAACAAGTTTCTTGTATGGAGACCGGCTTTAATTTTTATTAACTTTATTTATTTTTATTACTAGTTCTTATAGCTGCAATAGAAATACACACTCTGTAATTTTCAACTATATACCCCATGAGATACAGCCCACTGATAGACGAACGGACAGCCGAGGCTTAGTAATAGGGTTCCATTGGCACCTTTTGGGTACGGAACCCCAAAAAGTAACCTACTTTTCCCAAAATATGTTCTAATCATGACCTCTCTAACACGTACTTAGTTAGCGTTCAAATCATTAAACAATGCGTCCTAAATCCTGATTTTAAAGGTACCCTACCACTGCCACTAAGTAGTTACGCAGCTCAGGGCTATAAATAGGTAAATGGGTTAGGTAATTACCTAAAAGCTAAATAGGGGATGAGTCGGCACTAACGGGTTGAATCGTGAGTCCGATCTAACGCAAACATGGTTCACTTAGGGCTGGCAGGGGAAAGAACGATATCAGAAGGAATTTGATGCCGTAGTCCATTAAGTAGATAGATAAGTATTTCAAGGACTGTGTATTGTCTGTTCCGAAAGTATATGATAAAAGTGTAAACATACTCTGTTCAGGTTAAATTCTAACGCAATCACACTCTAGAGGGAATTAGTAACACATTCATCATGTATTTTGAAGATTTCAACTTTATATTCACCTTTCCAGCAACTAATTTTTGAATAACATGAATAAATTGTAATTTGATATAAAATTTACCGCAATTGTCAAATGACAAACCACTAATATAAAATTAGAATGTTGAGTTTTAGTATTCGAATAATTAAATCAAGGCAATAAGTTTGTAAGTGGCTCTACGAATTGGCATCCACATTCTACAGACCCGATTTTCTGATCCATTTATTAGCATTTTCATCGGATGATTTTGGAACATACCTTAAGTACCTACTGTGCTTATTAACAAGAAGCCGTGAGGCACACAGTAGATAAACCAGCTCTGATGTAAGTAATTATTTAATTTTACTCTGTCAGGGAAATTTATATATTAAAATTCGTTCTCCATTGAAATCAATTCCTTGAAATAATAGAATAATTCGTTTATTTCAAGACAAACACACAGGCGAGTTCAAACAAATCACAAAGGCTCAAATATAAATATATCAAAACACATAACATAGTATCACCTGTATTCCCCGAAGGCTTTGGCACAGGTAGGCATTGTGTTGTAATACAGTGCAAGGTAAAAGGAAGACTCGACTTAGACCAAAGTTTACTTTACTGGCGCCATCCTACGAGGCCCACGTTGGGCGCCATCCTTAAAACTTGTGTTTACGGCCATACGTATACATATTATAATATTACACCCTACTTAATACTGCTGAAATATTAAATATGTTTCGGCACATGTTTACTAAATTAAAGTGGCTAAGTGGAAGTACCTACTTACTACGTAGACGGATGGTGTAAAGATTCATAACCTTACCTACTCTGCTACGTAATTTTCAGTGTGCTGTAATTACGGAATATTTTAAGTCGATGTGAATATATACTCCTTTTACCTTTAGTAAATGGAACCCTGAAAATATAACATGTGTAATTGTGTTGGATGGTTACCGTCACGATTTGCTCCGTGGTTACCGTAGTGTAGTTTATCTTCATCTTTGTGATACAAGTGGCTATAAGATAAACAAGTGACAATAGCTTTCAAAGCGTTTCGTAGTTTTTGAGCAGTTCTAATAACAGTAAAAAACTTTTCTCAACCTGAAAACACAAAAACAAAAGCGCATTATTTAATGTTCAAACAAAAACCTACTATTTGGTTCCCCACGAAGGCCAGTCAACCGCTCCATCACGCCCGTCGGTCTGACAGTTAGATCTGTGATAAGATTGGACTACTTCCAAGCTACTTACATAAATTCTATGGCATTCCGTATTTATTATTATTAGATCATTTCTTTTGTTTACAGCGGCTTGAATCCAGACGGTCTATTTTGTAAAATCTCATAAAAAAATGATATAATACCAATTCCGTTATAATTAACGGAATTGGTATTATATCATTTTATTAACTTAATTCCGTTATAATCAACAGAATTGGTGTTATATCATTTTATTTAACTATAAATAAAGTAATACGATGATCATTTTATTTTACTACTTTTTTTAATAAGTTGACAATAATTATGTTGTATATAATTGATTTAAAACTAAAATGGAACAGTGGGCTTTGCATACTTTCTCTCACTGAACACCAGACATTACACGGCATAATTTTACTCCTCCGCAAACACATCACATCACATAATTTAGGTGAAGTGGGCTTGATGTGAGCTGTCACACCGCCTGATGCCTGAGAGGCAATTCTCGTAATTTTAAGAACATTCACAGACTGATCTCAGTCTCAATCTGTCAAAAATGCCTCTAATTTCCCTACATTTTGACATTAATTGTTTGTCGCCGAGATACTCGTAAGACTGCGACTAGATTTTGAACATTTTTAATTACGAGAATTGGCCTTCAGGGATTGACACTATAGACAGCTATTTCAAGCTCAATTCACCTTTACACAGATTTTTACAGAGTAACTATATCGGCTGGTTACAGTGGAAGAATTGCATTGGAATGGAAAAGTTTAACGAGTTACATAAAAAAAGGTTGTTTCTTTTCTTTCTTGTTTCACCTTACACACAGTATTGTTCACGGTGAAACCCGAAATCCTGTCAGCAAAAAGTAAACTACACTTTAAACTCGTAAGCCCGCTCTGTCAGTTCACGTTCCCTAAATCTCCGGATTGTGGTTAAGTTCAGGAACTAAAGGGGAACTGGATAAAAAATCAAGCCTGAAACATTTAATACCGTTCGTTCCGTATAGAAGTAACTATTCCGTTCATTTTGAACGAGGTTTGTACTTTTTTTTAGGATAGGCCAGTCAGGTGACAGACTAAAACCCAAAATAACCACTGAAGATGAAATGAGAAAGACAGGCTTTTTCTCTAGAAGGTGTAGAGGTGCACATATACCTACCTATAAAGCTGAGAATTTTCTTTTTAACCGACTTCAAAAAGGAGGAGGTTATCAATTCGGTTGTATTTTTTTTTATGTTTGTTCCTCAGTACGCCGTCATTTATGAACCGATTTCGATTTTTTTTTTATTTGAAAGGATATGCTTCCAGATTGGTCCCATTCTTGTCAAAATCCAGTTCTGATGATGGGATCCATGAGGAATTGAGGGAACTCCTCAAATGTTATAGGTATACATATAGCAATTTTGGTATTTTCATCAACATGTCAAGCATTTGCATTCAAAAAGTATAATTTGGTGAAGTGGAACTGATGAAGGAGACCACAGATAGCCACAGGAACTCTTCAATGATAATAAGTATTTCACGGGTGGCGATATCTCGATTAAGATAGTTAAGCGACTATGACGAAGCAAATTTAAATAAATGGTTCTGACGAAAATGGTACCATCAAACCGATCTGATGATGATGCTGGAAGGTAGGTACCGGAACTTCGTAATAAAACCATGTATTCTAGCCGTGTTTGGGCTTATTGGAATTGTCATGAGATGCACTCTGACTATAAAAAGTAAAAAATAAAAACTTTTTAACAAAAAAAAAAACATGTAACCGACTTCAAAAAAAAAAACACTACAAAGTGTAAAATAACTTTAATTTTAATTTTGGAAGTCAGTGGCAAAAACGTAAATACAAAACCAAAGACACCGACTTCCGAAATTAAAATTAAAGTTATTTTACACTTTGTAGTGTTTTTTTTTTGAAGTCGGTTGTTTTTTTTTTGTTAAAAAGGTTTTATTTTTTGTTTGAACGCGCTAATCTCTTTAGCGCGAATCAAAAACGCTAGTAAATATAGTATTTATCGATATAAGAGTGTTCAACATCTCGTCGCATCCTATTTAGTTAGAGTGCTTAATATAATGCGACCATATCTTGGCTGTACAAAAAAACTGTCTATCTGAACTTATTCGCATTTCCGACATCAAAATAAACCAAAACCTCGAGAATCAAATAAAGTAGGCCATTAGCGACCGACACAATAAGTGTCCTTGATACAAAATTCTTTGTCCGTTGGAATGACCCTCAACAAAAGATGGTCAGTAGATCGAATTTTTCATTTCAGTTACAATTTGCTGGAGTTAACAATGTACAGGTAGACTAGCTTGTGCCCGCGGCTTCGTGGATGTGGGAAATTATCTTTTAGGAAATACAGTTTGTTACATTTTGAAACTTTCCAGTCATCCTCAAATAACAAAGATTTTCTGAAAACAAAAGACTACTCAATAAACGAACATTGCTCTATACATGTAACAAAACAGGTCCCTAGGTAACCAGCGTCTCAAAAAAGTTGTCCAAGAGATACTACGACAGAGCGGGCGACGCGGTGACGTTGAGTGATCGCGAGGTCCTCCGACGATGCTACACGATTACTCGAGTCCTCCATCAATCTCCCGCCTCAGACGAGTAATCGATTACAATGAGGACTTACTACAACTGGAACTCGACATGTTACCATCGTTTGAGAAGTCGTCTTTGCGAAAATTGGTTGGAGAGAAATTAAATTGCAAAATATTTTGGATCACAATGCTTGGTGCGCGCAAGTTAACCTAAATATGAATTTGAAACTTCTAAAGGAGCTTACTATTTAGTGGTTATGGAGCTAGGACTAATTACCGGAATTACGAATAATTTGTCTGGCCGCATTGCCACATTGGATGGCAATGCTAATATCTTTATGAAACCATCAGAGTCTCTCTCATCTGGGCATAAGTTACCGAGGCCTACTTGGAAAGCCTTAAATAGACTTCGTACCCAAGTAGGCCGCAACATGGACAACCTCCACAAGTGGTCATGGAAGGCTCTGACCTCCAATGTGTGTGCGGTGTCTATTCACAGATAATGGCTCACCTCCCATCTTGCACCACATGTATTTTTTTTTGTGGATGGGAAATCATCAAATGACCCCTCCCGCTCAGGGTGGAGCAGAAGGGAGTGTCAGACTCTTACTGACTAAAACCCACCCGTGTTCCTTCCTTAGCCCTTTATGTTACGGGGCAGCGGTAACCCTTTCGGACAATCCCGCTGCCCAATCACATGCCCTGTCATTTGCACACGTGAGGACTTAATAGTTGCGTTAGCGAATGCTATCCGCGTTGCTAAATTTTGGACCAAACTTTAAGAAAAAATCTATATATTTTGCGTTTGCCATCAACACGCTAAGAAGAAGACTGTTGATTATTTATGCTAAAAGGATAATTATTGTATTTAGCTGTAGGTATAATCAATTACTCGGTTGAAAGCTAGTAAGGGCTCGTACTTAAGTATATCTACCTATGATAAAAATACCCACATATAGCTAATTATGCTAGACATCTGGGTTGAGGTTAAAATAATAAAACATAATATTAAAGGCACATAATTATTTTGCAAGAGTTTGGGTTTTCCATATGGCGGATGCAAATTACTACCAAAGTCTGAATGAAGAAGATGGACAAATAAAGGAGAAAAAACGTAGAAAAGAGAATGCGAAGGAAGAATTAAATATTCTGTTGTTACTTGAAGTACATGAATTGAGAAAAACTGTTTTCATGTGTTTGGATATCGATAACGATCACGTCCCAAAATAAAAAAGAGATTTTTTCAAACCGATATTTCAAGCGACTGCAATAACTACGATCGATGACCCAACGAAAAAAATATAAAATTAATTTATTTTGTGTTTACATGTTTACACATATAGCAATACCCTTCGCGTCTGCGGAGTTTAGCTAGCCAATTTAAAATAACCCTTTATTTGTAGATAAGGTACAGCATATACAGAGTTGATACGACAGAGGGGCATTAAATTACACTACGTATACTATACGTGTTTAGTATTAATTCGATACGGTATAAAAATAAAAAGCATCATAAATGAGAATTTTTTTGTTTCAAACAAACTAAATAGCTTACAAATCAGAATAAAACGCAACCACCCTTTGTAAATAAAGGAGAAACCCAAACTTCATAAAAACTTGGGCCTGGTGACTGACCTTGGATAACTATACAAAGTGGCAACGTCCAACGTCGCGCGCGGGCAGAGTAACTCGAAACACACTGTGGATTTTCCAAACTGCAGTACCGGAGATTTTGCCGATTCCAGATCGGTCCGAGTAAAAGTACTCTCATCGGTCCATATTAAATTAGTTAAGAAATGACGGTCTTCGGATGTTTTATTTAGTAGCCATTGGCAGTAACTGTTGCTGATCGGCAAGTCTCTCGATAAAAAAGTTTGCACCTTCCGATATTTAGAAGGTTTGCGTTTTTTACGTTTTAGAACCTTGTAGATAGTTCTATGGCAACATCTAAACTGCCGGGCGGCTCTGTGGAGACTCGTCGGGCTGCGGGAAAAATTGTCTAAAATTCTTTCGTCCCAAGCAGCGGGCATTTACCGCGGTGGCACTCCCTCCTGTTACAGCACTATACGTTTATTGTCCCGTAATCTTTGTACTGCCAACTGTATGGTGCGGGCATTCCTAGGGCAATTGCGGCTATCACAATACCTTTCTCTGTAAGTTCGTAGAGCTAACGTTGCGTTTCCACGGCATTCGCCGTAGAATAAAATCATGTCAGTGTATTCTGACGCCGTGTCAGTTACACGAGGTATTTTTGAACACTTTAATTATACACACACACAACCAAAGTTTAACTATCACAATAGAAACAGTCAATTACAAAAAAAAAAACACTAACACTAAATAATAATAATCCCAAGTTACGTGTCCTGTCCTGTCACAATAAAAAAAGGAATACTGTCTTAAACTTATTTAGTGTCCTATCACAATAACAAAACAAATTCACAATTATTGTCAGCGCACAAGTTCGACAAAACAATAAGGGCGCAGGAGCTTCCGCGTACGTACCTACGTTCCGGAAGGGTAGCGTCGGCGCACTGAAAAAACAAGTTTTTTGGAGGCCCCACTTACTGATCGCAAGCACAAAATACAGAGAGTACAGAAGTCAATCTACATACAAAGTGCGCTCGAGCAACGCACACATAGACACCGCTCACGGACACGATATCTCGGACTGGTTGGGACTAGTGCGAGCGCAAGTGCCATCCGCTTGAGACATGCGTCTATGAAGTGCAAAAATGGAGCAATAAAAAAATTATAACTGTTCAGTGGACGGTTGTTTAAATTCAACATTAAACGGTGAATTGTCGTTTTTTAATCTACCAGTTGTTTCAGAGAGGTAAGTAGGTATTTGCTTGTATTTCGATGGTTTGTATTAACGTAACACAGTAGTTAGGTAGGTAGGTAAGCGCCCCGGCCCCCAGTCCCGCGCCGTAAAGTAAAAGCGAACATGACTTTGTAGCACTTTGTGACAAAGTAATGTAACAATAACATTAAAATTAAAATATTTTAGTTATTATTGTTTTTTTCGCTTCTCATCAATAAATAAAAAAACTAGATGCGAGTGCCACTACCACGATAGTTTTTTGTGCATAAGCCAAAGTTGACAACCATAGCGCGACCGCCGAGCGTAGACTTCTGTACTCTCGGTATTCTGTGTCGCAAGGATCTAAGATACAATAGCAACACACTGACCTATTTCTATTTCTTTTACGCACGTGATGTTTTGCCAATAGGATTGTCACTCTCTTATGTACTACGTATTGGTTTATGACTTGCGTAAGAGCGGCAACAACGTATCGTAGATTTATCGTTTTAAGGTGCATGACCTATGCCTGTAGACATAATCAGCTGTTAGGAAAAATACATCGTGTTCAAACGGTGCAAAAACTTAAAAAATCATTTGCGACTAAACTACTGTTTCAATTTAATTGATTTTTGGTAGAGAGCTTGATAATGATACCTAGTATAGGCAGTTTAAAGGAAAGCCCATCTGTCGTATCAACTTTGTATGAGGTAGGAGCACGTTTTTTAACTTATTTATTCTAATATTCTGCTGGTAGATAAACGAATGAGATAACAAGAGACACCATTTACATAAAACACGTAGAAAACATGCGTTCACGATAAGTAGCCGATGATGATCGTTTTGTTACAGAATAACTATATAATAACATCATGCCTGTATTTCTCGAAGAGTTTTTGCAGAGGTTTACCTATAGAAAATATAGAATATATGTATCAATCAATTTAACATGTCGAACAGACAAATGTTGACACTTCCCGTGACCCAAGGGCTGGCTTTTTACCTTGGCCAGAGGCTAAGCATTGCCATACAACGTGGTAATGCCACCAGTCTCTTGGGTACATTACCAGTCGACAGCGATGCGGATGAATTTTACCCAGGTTGGCCGAAGCAAGGAAAACCTGTCCAGGTGGAGATTCATACACGACTCCGCCTTGGAGTGTAAATGTGGTGCTGTTCCACAAACAATGGGACAGTTAATATCGTGTCCTGCGTGTCCTGTCAGCTGCACATGACAGGAACTTATGGACGCTGGTGATGGCGCCAAACAAATAGCAGAATGGGCCGAGACCATTTAGATTGCTGTCAACACGCTAAGAAAAAGAATTTTGTCTGACGTCCACAACCTAGTTATTGGGTGACATGATACCCTTTGGTAAGACTCATCAGACTTTTGGGCTTCTAACTACACGTAACGACGCGCGATGGGCAAACGTCTACGAATGACAGCTGGGATCGTGCTTTCCGAGTCACGGAGGGGTCTCGATGTGTAATGGATGGTCACCCATTCACGAACTGACTGCAGCAAGCGTAGTTTGACATTAAATCGGCCCGTACGGCTGTCAATATTTAACCAGGAACCCCTTTGTGCAGAGTATTATATAGTTTAAATTATAGTTAAATATCGCAAAACTTTAAAAACAAAACTGTTACACTTAACTTTAACTTTAGCCAAAATACATCCCGAATATGTTTTTCTGAAACCCTAATTTATTATCAGTCGTTTAAATTTTAAATACTGCTACTACCATTTCCTAGTTACCTCAACCTTCTTCAAATAAAGTCCAATTTACTTTCGAATTCTGAACAAGAAAAAGCAATGAGGTTAGGGAAAAAAGGCTGTGTAGTTTAGTTGCAGGTATTAAACCAATCTTGAATCTTGTTACCTCTTTATCTGAGGAAGACAAATGAGTTCCGATAGGATTACTGGGGAACTCCTTGCGTACCCTTGTATTACTTAAATTGTACTTTATTACAACCTTTTAGGGTGTAGACTTGGTGGAATCTATCGGCGGCCTGACTTAGGCAGTCTGTTTAGAGATTTGGAAGTTTGGTACTTCTATTTTTTTCGCAACTTCCTTTAAGACTTGAGTCAAAGAACAAGCCATGAGTCCGATGGAATTTCCTATCTGCAAAATAACGAAGTTCCTTACATACTTTCATCCCCCATTTTAACCCCCTTTCGAAGATGTATTTTCAAATATCCTTCTCAATATGCATCAGTCCTATCACGTTATAAGTGTGAAGTTATTACAAAAAGAAACAGTTTTTTTTTTTTAACTATTTCAAGTGTGCAACTAAGTACAATAGGATCGCTGAACCCAAAAAAAAACACCAAATTATATTTTTTCTTTTTAGCCCGTTTAGATATCGATACCCACAAAGTCTACGGAGGTTTGCTAGCTTGTGCTAAGTTTCTGCCTGTCAGTGAATTTACGATTTATTAGAAGATTTGAATTCTTTTATGGTGAGTTTTCCTTAAACAGTTTTGGTAGAGAATTAAGAAGAGTGCTGTAATATAAAATGAGTGCATGGCAAGATGGAGTGCTGTAGAAAGCGATGATATAGGTGGATTAGAACCCTGGCGAGTGAATATCAGGAAGAGATGAACGAAATGACAGGTATAGAAACACTCAAAGGAAAGCTTCGTATGATTTGTGCAGATCAATAAGGATTGACCATACGTTTCTGAAGATAATAATGATCCTACGTGGACAGCGCGTAGGATCCCATACCTAGTGTAATTTGAAAACATCGTAAAAGCCAATTATTTTTAAAAGAGTAACCGTAGAATTTCTTGCCGGCTCTTCTCCGTAGGAAACCGTGCACCTAGCTTCTGACGTTTCATATATGCCCGAGTAGTTTTATGATGGTTTTATGTGAAATAAAATATTTAGTTTTTTTTTAATCCTAATATTATGTTGGGCATCACAATCCTATATTTTTACTGTTTACATCTCCATAACCATTACGAGTATCCAGTGTCATGATGTCCAAATATTTAAAAAAAATGTAGTGATTTTAAATACTGAATATAAAATTGAAAGTAGGTATGTGATTTGCCTCAAATAATTTTTGTATCATTTCAGTCATGAAGTTTAAAAGTATGTATATCATTTGACAGTTGGCGCAAAAGTATTGGTTTTTAACCCGGACCTTATAATATTCCTCCTGGACTCTTAAACTTTTGTATTCGGAGCATGTGTCCTGTGTCGTCGGCAAGGCATACAAAAACCTAGGATTTATTATGCGTACATGTAAATTATTTACTGATATACATTGCATAAAGATACTTTATTTTGTCTACATACGCAGTATTTTAGAATACTGCAGTAACATCTGGAATCCGCACTACTTGGTTTATATACAGCAATTAGAATCAATTCAATCTAAATTCGTTAAATATATCAACTATCGCACTGAGTTCGGATCTGCAGATTATCTGCTATCATGCAAACACCATAATATCCTGCCACTGAAGAACAGACGTTTGATTCTGGACATGCTATTTCTTCACAAAATCTGTAGTGGGAACATTGACAGTACTGTTTTAAATAACTTAGTTATAAGACTAAGTACTCCGTCTCGACGGACTAGGCACACGCAGTTATTCGATGTACCACGAAGTGCTACAAACTATGCTCAAAATTCAGTCATTGGTAGGATGCTATGTAATTTTAACAAAAGATTCTCTCATATTGATATATTTAATACCAAACAAGTTATATTTAGGAAACAATTAATAACGTCAGTATGTGACGAATCGACACATAAATCTAAAGTAAATTAAATTGAATCGAATAGAAGGCATATAGACAATCACCACATACCATTATTACATATTCACACACCCACTCCCAACTCCACATTCACACTCCTACACACTCACCCACACTGTACACTTAGCAATGCTTAGATGGTACTAGCATTTCACTTCATTCTGTATGTTTGTTTCTGCTGCAATTGTATAGCTATTAAATTGTAAATTCGTAATTGGCTGTAAGACTAGTTTATATATTTTAAGACAAAATTTCAAAGAGCTGTGGATTTTGTGAAAATAAATAAATAAATTATATTTCCCACATACAAAAATATTTTCTGCACCACTTTTGCTTCACAATAATAGCAGCTACGTTCTATCATCCAAATATTACGAAGCTTGTTGCTTCGTTATGTTTTCTGAAGCTTTTTTTTTTTTTGTGGATGGGAAATCATCAAATGAAATCCCGCTCTGGGTGGAGCAGAAGGAAGTGTCAGACTCTTACTGACTAAAACCCACCCGTGTTCCTTCCTTAGCCCTTTGTGTTCCGGGGTAGCGAAGCTTGTTACTCCGTAATTCTCAGCAACCCGCATTTTTTTTGTTTGTGTTCTGTCTCTGAGTCGTGTTTACCGCAAATAAATGTATTTTCTTTCCTATATGAAATTTCATACCTATATGAAAGGTATAATAAGTGCAAGGAAAAGACATTCATTTCGAACTGGTGTATATCTATGTATGTAGTTAGAGCATTTGTTTCGGTTCTATGAGTTGTCCTAAATAGAGTCAGGGAAATTAATTGCTAAGCAAATTGATACTCTACATCAATTTGCCATGTTATAGCCATTGTGTACAACTCTCAAAGATTGATAGTAAGTTGTGATTTGGATGCAGACAGTTCAAAAAGCCACTTATTTCGAACTGACGAAAATGGAGTTAGCTAGTGCATTAAAATTGTTTCTGTTTTATGGCTAGTGCTAAACGATAGCATTGTTATCGGCGATGTTTTTATTGCTGTGCGGATTCTCACTCGTGCTCAGCTCGGCTTATATTTGATTCGAGAACTGTGGTCCGATTTATAAGTAAATGCGACTATTATACAGGGTTATTTGTAAAACACCAGCAACCTCTTAAGAGGTCATTGTACTCATCATTATGAACAACTTTTACTATGGGACCAAATCTGAAATCGCGAAAAAAAAATCCCACAAAAAAATTTCATGTTAAATGTTGCCAAGACGAGACCATGTAGCTCGCACTGTCAAAAAGTAATCAGATCTCATGTAGAGTTAAGCTGCTAACTCTACACGCCCTAACTCTACAAGACCTAACTTCGCAAACTACACCTTAGTCAAAATATAAATGGCTTGGCCGTTTCGTTACTACAAGAACCATTGTATAACAGTATGAGAGTTCTTCACCTTACGCTCATGTGAATGTAGCGAAATGGCCAAGCCATATATTTTGACTACGGTGTAGTTTGCGAAGTTAGGTCTTGTAGAGTTAGGGCGTGTAGAGTTAGAAGCTTGGCTCTACATGAGATCTGATTACTTTTTGACAGTGCGAGCTACATGGTCTCGTCTTGGCAACATTTAACATGAAATGTTTTTGTGGGATTTCATTTCATTTCAAGGGGTTGAGGAATGTTTTTTTTTTTAATTAGTTTTAATTTGTAAGAAGAATATACTTGTATAATTTTCAGATCTCAAGCATGAAATTAAGTTTGTATGGGAAAACTGAAACAAGTCATTCCTTAATTTAAAGGGTAGGGGATGATTTACTAAAAATCCTGAAATACATATCTTATTATTTATAACAAGGACCCCCTATATACATTTTCAGACCTCTAGCATCAAAATTTACGGAAGTCTCATACAAACTTTCACCCCCTAGTTTAAGGGGTTGGGGGGTAAAAGTTTTAAGTTTTAAGATTTTTTTGTTGTTTGTGTACTATTACTAGCTTACATACCAAATTTCAGCTTTCTAAAACTTCAGGAAATACCCTAAGTGTTTTGATGATCATCAGTGAGTCAGTGAATCAGTGACGAAATCGGTGTATTTTAGATATCAATAAAATCTAAAGTATAAGAGCTATGCAATTGAAACTTTATAGGTTTAATAAGTCAACGACTGACATCATACATACATACATAACACTGACATCATATCCCGAAAATTTTGTTTATCTGGTATAATCCAAACCCAAGTTAAGAAGGTTCAAAAATACGATGAAGTGCGAGAAAAGGTAGGTAGTGCCCTTACGCTTCGCTTGGCTCGTCTTGGCGGGGGCACTCCCGTGCCCCCAGATCAGCTGTTCCCTACATTTTGACGAGTTACACGAACATAAATGTATTGAACAGCTGATAATTTTTTCGCGATTTCAGGTTTGGTCTCATAGTAAAAGTTGTTCATAATGATGAGTACAATGACCTCTTAAGAGGTTGCTGCTGTTTTACAAATAACCCTGTATATTAACACATTGGGTTTTTTTTATTTAAGTGTTGTGTAACTGCAGCAACTTATGAGTTTATAGGTCGTAGGCTGTTCGAACCCTGGCAGGTGCTTTACTTTGTATAATTAATTTCATAACTACTGCTCTCAAAACGGTGAAGGAAAACATCGTGAGGAAACCGGTATGTTCCAGTTCTAATCAAACCCCTCATAGGTTCGACGAAATCTTCCGATTATCTATCCGATTATCCTACTTGTGTGTTAATTTGCTACATTGTTTATTCAAATCGCGACATCTCACAGCTCAGGCCGCTCTCGACACTGACCCTATTCCGCGCCGGCCGGACACAACAAAACAAAAATTCACAACCGGATTTTAAACATTCTCTCAAGCACTCTGACCTCCGCATTTTCACCAACAAACATTGTCATACACACTGCTGTACCCATTACTCACACAGTTTCTAAATGACGTCAAAGCATCGACTGCGATAAATCTTGCGTAAATGGACCTACGCCAATATCCCAACCTTATCACAAGTTCTGTGATGGAATCTAGTATAACCGAGATGCGTTCATCATCTGCCTAGACTTTTTTCCAGTCTAACCGGATGCAGCTGAATACCAGTATTTGTGGAGGTCAGATAGGCAGTCGCTCCATGTAAAATACTGGTATTCAGCTGCATCCGGTTAGACTGGAAGCCGACACTAACATAGTTGAGAAAAGGCTAGGGAGATGACTAGACTAAACTAAGGAGTCTCTAATGATATTCATAAAAATGAAGATCCCATCGCACGACGAACACCTCAGCCTATATTATTATGCATAATGAACCATTCTATATTATTAATCTAAATCATCCATCTTGAACAGATAACGTTAACGTTATTATTACTGTTCTCTATATGCATGCAAGTTGACACGCGCCATATAATGTGCGTCGGTTTCTTAGGGTAACCACTGACTAACTTGAGAGGAGAAAACTTTAAGCCTGATGTCATCCACATCAGGCTTAAAGTTTTCTGACTGGAATATGGAGATTATATAGCTTCTATATAATCTCCATATTCCAGTCATCCATGAGGAACGGGTGTAAAGTTCACTCATACTCTATAGAAAAGGGAGGATCCTCCGACCAGACGGGTGTTATGTCTGGCGGGCAACTGCCCAATGATTCATGTCGGGCCGTTGTATCTATGCTAGTTGCGCGGTAAACTCTGCTTGCGAGATGCAGGATTTTGTGACGTCAGTATGACGCGATGTTCTCATATGGCGTCGTTGAGGATCCGCTACAATTAATGGAGAGAACCAGGAAAGGATGAATGGATTATGTGGATGATGATACCGGCTGAAGAGATGACTGAAGGAGAGCAGTGATGGCCCAGAGCCCAGATAGTTACTTTACTTTGTGTATCTAGTTTCATCACCACTGCTCTCAAAACGGTGAAGGAAAACATCGTGAGGAAACCGGCATGTCCTCGAGCCAAAAATTCGAAGACATTTGACATCTACTAACCCGCACTGGGACCGCGTGGTAGCAGCCCACTCCCTCTCGAAGAGAGGAGGCCTGAGTCCCGGCAGTGGGAACATTATAGGAAAAACTGGAATATGGGGACTGATAGAGAGAACTAGGAAAGGATGAATGGATTGTGTGGATGATGATAACGGCTGATAGAGATGAATGCAGAAGAATCTAACCGCCTCTGTAGTCTAGTGGTAAGACCACCTGTCTGAAACCCAGAAATCCCGGGTTCGATTCCCGGCGGACGCAAAATTTTCTGTTTGGTTGGTGGTAGGGCTTGTTCTAAGTCCGCCTGGCTAGCTACCACAATCTTACCTTAGTCTGTCGCCATAACAACAATCAGCATTTGCTGTGCTTCGGCAGTTAGAGATAAGACAACCAGTTCCTCTGTGGTGGAGGATTCCGGGTGAAGCTCGCTTCGGCCTGATCATCATGTACCATCAGGTGAGATGAAGGCCAAGAGCTTACTCGTTGTGGATAAAAAATAATGATGAGGCATCTGGAATTTGGACAGAACGTCAGAGAGTGTGTTGAAAAAACCAGTAGATTGCCAATAATTGCACATGCTCGAAACATAAAAGGTGGAATTGTGTCACGCTTGAAATCGTGTGCGTCATTTGCCAATTTTAACTTCGTTTTTGGAATAATCAACGAATGTAGTTCATTCACAGACTTCCGACTTCAATTCAACTTCCCGTTCCCGAAGTCCTAAAAGGATAGGTCTGGTAAGTTGCACCACAGACCGCCGCGTTTCAATTACAATCTACCCTAATATTCGTTTATCTAAATAGTGGCTTTTACCTTGGGCGGGCAGACAGCGGCTTAGTATTGCCATACAACGTGGCAATGCCGCCAGTCTCTAGGATACATTACTTACTGGTTGACAGCGATGCGGAGGAATTTTTCGATGCCATAATGGCGCCATGATTGCTTCGTCAATTAAGTATGGGTTGCGAGGAAGCCCCAACAGCATCCTAAAGACATTGGTTGACAAGGTGGACAGTCCCTTTATTAGGCACTGGATGCAGAGGCACGTGCCAACATGTGTTGTGCCACGTAGTTATTAGTTGTTGGTTAGTTTAGTTTTTTTTTGATTGATTAGTTTTAGTTTGATTAGGTTAGTTTGTAAGTCTTTACTAACATACTTTTTAAGTTGTTGTTACTAATTCTATATGGATTCTATGTTTCTTTATATATGTGATCCGCAATAAACGATATTATTATTATTTATTTATTTATATATATGTCGGGTGAGGACATGTGTATCTCGTTATTATCAGACATATTTTAAGTACTGTGGGCTAACTGTGGGTAGTGTTGGTTATTGCGCAATAGAAAAACGGTTTAGCAGTTTAAATCAGATTATAATTTCACAAACAATTTAATCACACTAGCAAATCACACACTGTAGGTACATGACACAACCAGATACGTAACGCGAGACAGTTTCCGAGCACATGTTATCCATACGATGTCCAATGGTCAAGTCCCCTTCCGGTTCGCTGTTCGCTCCTTTATACTGATAGCAAAACAAGTCGAGCAGCGGGGCGGTGGGAGAAGTTCTGTGACGTACTTGTCGATGGCGTGATCGGTGACGCCGCCGACATATATTTTATTGTACACCACAAACAAGTAAAGATACATCAAACACTACAAAATATACAATGGGCGGCCTTATCGCTTTCTGCGATCACTTCCAGGCAACCTTAGGACGGACAGTGATTTTCCGGGACATAAAATGGGGCTGTCGTTGGTGCAAATAATTATTATGTATACAATACACTAAAATAATATAATTATTTTAGTTATTTTAGTGTTTTTCATTATTATAATTATTTTAGTGTGTAATGCCCACGTGCTGAGCGGTGTGAAAGAGGAAGCGCACGAAGTGTAGTTCGCTTTATCGCGACAATGTGGCCGTAGCATTAATACATTTCAGTTACACTAAATAGTCGAAATCACTGCTCAAAGTCGAGCGAATGTTTCCAGTCAGCGTCCACCTTAACTATCACGTAATGTTTGAAACTTGAAACAATCTCGCGTGTGTAGCTAACGCGATTATGGCATTTACTGCACGAAAACCTTAACTCAACAAGTTTCAAATAAGAGAATGTAAAAGTTAACTTTCTTCGTTGAAAACCTAACTTATATAGCAATAGTAAGATATGTGAACATAACAATATACACATTTATCTACACCTGTGCTATAAATGCTCTTTATAAGTTTCTAAAACAGTTGCCAACATTTATACAACCAGTGTCATAATAACCATAATATCATCGATATTATCAACGAGTGTTATAATGTTGTACTAAATTTCATTATGCAACTTCTTTGCTTTTTCGTTCCCTTTCATACTCATCAAACAGCCACATTCTCATTAGCATACTTATAACCTTATTTTGGTGGTCATGGAGCCTGCCTGTCAATTACCTAGGTGGCTACTGTTGCTACAATATAGGAATATATATAATGTGTTGCTCGTTACTTGTAATTAAGGGTTTCAGCTATGGTAAAAATGCTTTTTTTTATCTTTATTTATTTATAGAGGGTTTGATCAATTTGACCATGTCACCCTCATAGGGGCATTCTATGTCTATCTACGCTTAATACCTAGGTGTACAATTTTATATAATTTTTTGTATTGTGATGACTGCCGTATTGGTCTCGTGGTCGCAAGCGCGACTGCTAAGCGTGGGGTCCTGGGTTCGATTCCCGGGTCGGGCAAAGTGTTATTGAGTTTTTCCTTTAGGATTATTTAGGAGGATTTTGGAGCCCGGAGTTTGGAAGTTGGCGGTGTGATACCCCCGTGCCTCGGAAAGCACGTTAAGCCGTTGGTTAAGATAGAAAGTCGCTCCATGTAAAATACTGGTATTCAGCTGCATCCGGTTAGACTGGAAGCCGACCCCAACATGGTAGGGAAAAGGCTAGGCAGATGATACAGGCTTACCTAGTTTGGGGCTAATATAATATTTTCAGGAATATTGTAATATTTTTGGAATAAAGTTATTGTTTATTCTATATTATGTTTTAATGTCTCCAGATATATACCTACAGGCTGACAGGAAACAACAACGCGCAAACTGTAACAATGAATTCAGCATATGAATATTATGAATCTAGACCTCTTAGTGAAGAAATAGTTCGTCGGTTACCAAAAAAAATCTGCTCTATGATAGAAAAGTACAACACCTAACCTACGCAGTCAAAATGTATGGCAGAGCTTTTTTTAATAACCGACTAAAAATTTCAACGCAGGGGAGTTCAGAATCATTTACTGAAACCATGTGACAGGTTGTGCGTTCGTAGTAGGCACCTAGCATACCAGCAAGATAGTGCAAAAAGCCACTCAATGTTTAGAAAGTAGATATGCCTGCCGAACAACTGAAAACATGTTACTTTAAAAAAGAAAAGTAGTTTGTTGCTCTCGGAAAAGTATTTTTTATCCCAAAAGGCCAAAACGAATTAAAAACACTGTATCCGGGAGGAGCCACAGACAGATTTAAGTTTGTAATAATTTGAATGGAAAATATTCTCAAGAATAATTATATGTCACTTATGTCTGTTCAGTTCTCACAATTAGCATAATAAAGCAATTTAAAGAGTAGATTTTGTTTACTGGGTCGTTCCCATTTTTTGTGTTGAATTTGAATGAGTTTAAAGTCAAAACAGTCATTGTAAAGATGACCTAACTATGTCATCGTAATATTTGTTTATTACGTACTTATTTGTTATATTATTTGTTTTTTGCACTAAACTTTAAAAGTTATCCATTGGCCACGATTCTGTTGTTCACAAACGAAACTAAATTTAAGTTCAGTGCATCTTTTTCTTTCTATTTAATTACGAAAAGGACAGAAGATAAAATATTAGTTTAGTCCTGTCGCTGAGAGGGAACCAGCCGTAATCCACCACGCGGCCCCAGTGCGGGTTGGTAGATGTCACAATCATATCCTCGAATTTTTGGTTCTAAGACATGTCGGTTTCCTCACGATGTTTTCCTTCACCGTTTTAGCGCAGCGGTTGGTATTACCAACAGTTTGGTAAAAATTGGTATTATTATTGCCTAATCCAAAATTTATGATGCACCGTCTACAGAAATCACCCAACGTTGATGTTGACCTTTGTTTTATCTCTAACTAGCTGCGCCTCGCGGTTTCACCCGCATAAGTGTCGATCCCGTGAGAATATCGGGATAAAAAGTAGTCTATATGTTAATCCAGGGTGTCAGCTACCTCCATAATTTTTTTTTATCAAAATTAGTCTAGCTGTTTGAGCGTGAAAAAGTGACAAACATTTAAACACACACTCTCACAAACTTTGGCCTTTATAATATTAGTGTGATTAAGCGTTGTATTGCCTTTGAGATTGCTATTAGTGCAAAAAGACAAGAGAATAATTGAAACAATCAATCAGTGTATGAACCGTATCCATTAATTTCAATTATTCCCTCACAAATAACAATATCAATCAATTCAATTTTTGTTCACAGAATAATTTGATATCAAATAATGCCTAAATTCAGAGGGATCGAATTAACAACTAGGACCTTAATAGTTTTACCCACATCCACATCACAATAGTTGAGAGGATCCCGGGGCCTACCACCATTCATAAAGCAGTATTATTTTAATCTTACTTCAGTATGGGAAAGAGATGGAGCAGTACATAACTAGTCTGCACTCTAATTCACAATCATACGACAAGCTATCGTATCGAAAATGACACATTTCAATAACCTGATTTGCCTTGCCCCCGACAGCAAACAGCTGTCGGAAGAATAGTGGTCGTCTATTTGATTTAAACTGACAAAATTTTCGGGTCTTGGACTCTTGTAAACAGCACCTAAAGGACTCATACGGTAACTGATTGATGTTCGATATGGTACGGAAGCGTATCGAGTAGTTGTGTAGAGCTATGCTGGTCTAGAAAGGGTTAACGTCCTGTCTCCAACCATTGTCCTGTCAGTATGAAAATCGTTTGCCATAAAGCTTAGGATATAAGCTACAAAATAAAACGTAAGTATTCTTTACGCCGTATTATTTTAGCTCACATTGTGGCATCTCAATTTTCGAATTTCATGTTTCTTATTTTTTTATTTTCAAAGAGGGTGTTTGAAATGTTAAAGAAACCAAAGTTTAAATGTGATTAGCAATGTGATTAGAAATGTGATTAGATGTGATTAGAAACAAAGACTAAATTGTTTCAGTTGTTTAGCTTTGGTTAATGGGATTGACTTACATTGAAGAAATTTGCATAAGGCTTAAATTGTAAGCCTGCCTTACACACCCAGACCTGTCACCACTGATTGATGGTCTAAGGCAGCGTTTCCCATTTGGAAGGTCGCGACCCGATACCGGGCCATCAAAATAAAATACCGGATCGCAGCATTCCCAACTTGTTTTAAAATAATAATAAATAAACATCTCCATACTTCGCACTAAATAGCCAATACTTACCGAAATATAGTCGGAAAAGTTATAGTAAAAACATGTTTATTTGTAATTTATATAAAATACTAGATGACCTCGCAAACGTCGTTTTGCAAAAAAAAAATATAGATAGTAGCCGATTCTCAGACCTACCAGATATGCACACAAAATTTCATACAAATTGGTCCAGCCGTTTCGGAGGAGTACCTATGGTAACTAACACTGTGACACGAGAATTTTATATATTAGATTAATTATTGATTATAAATTGAGATATAAACTATCCTATCTTTCAAGTTGGATGAAACTGCACACAGTGTGCAAAATTTAATTAAAATCAGTTCAGTAGTTTAGGAGTCCATTGCGGACAAACAACGTGACACGTAATTTATATATATTACTAGCGACCCGCCCTGGCTTCGCACGGGTGCAATGCTGATACTAAATACACTACATATAAACCTTCCTCTTCAATCACTCTATGTATAAAAAAAAAACCGCATCAAAATCCGTTGCGTAGTTTTAAAGATTCAAGCATTCAAAGGGACAGACAAAGCGACTTTGTTTTATACTATGTAGTGACATAATATACTTTTAATAACAATAAATGTGTATTATGTAACCAGCGAGGGGTTAAAATTATTGAGTGGGTCAGGAAGGAGCAGTATGAAAATAATCGGGCCATGGAAGAACAATGTTTGGGAAACACTGGTCTAAGGCGGGGATCACACACTATAACGCACGGTTATTTTTTACATACAAATTCAATAAGAACGCGCTATCGTGAGGTATTTGGCTCCGTATGCCGTTCGCGTAGCGTTGCTTATATTGGATACCTTGAAAATGTCAGTGACATCGCCAAAGTGACAGAAACATCTTGACAAGGGGCCAATTAAACTGTGAAGAGTGACAGACCTATAACCATCATCATCGTCATCTGCCTGCCTTTTCCAAACTATGTGGGGGTCAGTTTCCAGTCCAACCGCATGCAGCTGAATACACACATGGAGCAACTGTCTATCTGATCTCCACAACCCAATTACTGGGTAACAAGACAAGACTAGTTGACTGACTTTCGGGCTTCTGAAAGATCTACAAATGACAGCCGCCTCGTGCTCTCAGCGGCACGAAGGTGTCTCGGTATGCAATGGATGGTCACCCATCCACGGACCGACCTCGGCAAGCGTTGATTTACCTTGAAGATCGACCCGTGCGACTGTTATTATTTAACAACGAGACCTATAAAAAAAAAAACCCTTAGTAGCTAATTCCAAGCTGTGGTGATGATGATTTGATAGACAGTGAATAATTCGATTACATCAAGTTACCCTTATTTTGGCTCCATCAGCCTGTTACATCAATTTGGCAGCACCACGACCTCTAATGGCTTGTTGGCAGCCAACATGTCCAAAAGTGTCGCCTTTTCGCTACAATTTCAGACTATGGCGTTGTCATTACTGCATAGCAACTAATAGTAATGTAACCCACAAAGGAAATTACACTCAAAGAGCTTTGAAACTCGCATGTCTAATAATGCCTAATGGCCGGACAAAGGCATTGGATGTCACCTCTTTTAGGAAGCATTTAACCATTGTATGTATATATCTATTGTTATAAGCTGCATAGAATTCGCTGTGTCAGGTATATATTCAATCGAATGTTAATATTAATTTTTATGTCAGCAAATGCTATCCGCGTTGCTGAATTTTAGGCCAAACAAATTTAAGAAAAAAAAAACTATATTTTTGCCATCGACAGGCTAAGAAGAAATTAATTTTAATTATTGTTAATTATGAGCAAACTTAAGCCTCATTTACAGGCGCGGATACGGAGGGGCAATGGGTGCACTTGCCTCCCCTGAACTTCAACCAAACTGAGTCTAAAACTCTAAATTAGACATAGTTTTAAAGGGGTTCCGCACCCACCACAGACAGGGGTTCCTGCATGTGATCCAAATCCGAGACATCTCGGTCCGAAGTCCGAAGTGACCGTAGTCCTATTTATATGAGGGGTTGCGCATTACATCCGAAATCTATCCGTCAGAATTTATAACATTTCCAATCCGGATTGAAGTCGGATCTTCAATTCGGACTCGGATCGGATGTAGCGCGGAACCGCCCTTACAACCAGTATTTTAACTTTGTATGTAACAGTAGGTATATTACTAAGATATAGATTAGTCGTAGTCATTTTCGAAAAGGTGAGCACACTGTTGTGAGTTTACAGAAATAGGTGCCGATGGATACAGCTTGAGAAGTTCCCCCGTCTTCCCGGAGAGATATATTTGCTCCCCCTTGAGCGAAAACCTAGATCCGCGCTTGCACATTCACACGATCCAATTAGAATTACAATTAGAATGTATATACTTGTAAGAATGTAGTTTTACATAGTGATGATGTTAATATTTTTTAAGTTCTTTACACTGTACCATAACATTGGTGTACAAATCCATCATCCATCAAATCCAATGTCCTTGCGTTTGGCATACAATATAGCAACAAGTGACTTGCATCTTTAGAACAGTGTTTAGACGATGCAATTATTATTGTAGCTTTAACTTATTGCATACATAATCAACCTATAATGTTCCCACTGCTAACACAGGCTTCCTCTCTATGAACATGCAACTTATTGTATGTCACTGGCAACTTAATTTCAATTGTCTTAAGAATCTATGGCTGCTTGTTTTTTTGTGTTTTTTCCTGCGTGTTTGACAGGTTATTCAAGAGATCACGTCAAAATTAATTACGGTTATTGTTATTCTGACCATCCAATCTTATCTGTCAATATTTGACAGGAGATCTAAATTCAATATAGGTTATAAAATAATTACAAACATCGATTTCCAAAAATAAAACCATTGCAGCTTAGAGAAAGCTGTCAGAAATTCACAATCGGTAAGTACAGTGGCATTTGAAACCACAATTATAGCAAGCTGTTGGCATATTGCAAAGTTATTAATCATTCCATTTACGGCACTGCAATCGCAATACTAGTTGGCTTTGTGACGTTCAAACGAATTTGACATTAGCAAATGCTTTCAAATGTCAAATGATAGAAATTGCTGGTCGTAATGACAAGGAATTAGTGCAATTATATTTTTAATAGGAATGTATTGAAGTGTGAATATAAATGGAGCAACTGCAGATAACAGTTAGCTAATATGTTTTCTATCAAATGAGGTGGAACGCTCGTGCCATTATGGGATTAGAGACTGTTCGCTATTAGTTGTTGTCTCGCTCGATATAGCAAACAATTGCATGTTTTCTAAACGATTCCGTTGAGATGCAGTCGTCTAGTCTGCTATAATAATAACTTAGATGCTCTTATTTCCCGAAGGAGTGCTCAGCAGTCACATTTATGAAGATAATTCTGCTTGCTGGCATATGTAGGTAAGAATGGTGGTTAGTACAATTACGAACACTAATATGTCAACACTTGGCAACTTTCAATTGCGATTTTTTCATGAAATAACGAATACAACATTGTTATACGACACTTTACATAAACCTATGGGTTCGAAAATACTATGTTCGTAATAACATAACATTTCGTTCAAAAATAAAGGAGAAAATCGACTTTGAATAAAGCCAAGTGTATACATACTTTTGCTCGTGACTGTACTGCCCCGAATAGCTCCTATCTTCTCTTCTTTGCTCTATTAAGTATGTACAGTCGAGTTCATTAATATATTAGCAGTGACAAAGTTTCAAAATATTATAAATGATAAATGATTTTATTTCTGTAAGTAGGTTTGTACAAACACTTTTACACGTCAATCATATTTTTTTTTAAAACGAGATGAGGTCGGCGTTTCCTATCTGACTACTCTGAGAAGAAAGGCCGAAACAAACTCAGAGGTCACAGTCTCTTTTAAAGTCCAGACATAATCTTGGTGAGATCATGTGGAGACCATGTAGATTGGTGTCTGAAATGGTCTTTTGAGGAAAGAACCACACAGATTGAGTGGACCCGTCCAGTCAGTGCACGCATTTGTCAGTAATCATGCAGCTCAACTCAAACTTAGGGAGCTCAACGATTCGACGAACAATACCAAAGAAAGGACATTTGGGTAGGTCGCATAAATTACTCAAACTGCCAGACCATGACTAAAACTATCTGAGAAAAAAACAAAGGCAAACTAAAATTAACCCACATAGTCTTCACATTCACAGTCATTAAAAATAACATAATACTTTACAAAGTAAATATTCATGTCACTGTATATGTAAAATTTATCAATGTCAATGTGTATATAAAAATCCAGAAATAGTCTTGGTCAGATCATTTTGAGGACCATGTAGATTGGTGTCTGAAATGGTCTTTTGAGGAAAGAACCACACAGATTGAGGGGACCTGTCCAGTCAGTGCTCCCATTTGTCAAAAAAAAATGTGCAGCTCAACTCAGAACTTGAGGAGCTCAACGATTCGACAAACAATACCAAAGAATGGACATTTAGGTAGGCCGCGTAAATTACTCAAACTGCCAGATCATGAATAAAACTAACTAAGAAGGAAAACATAAAAAAAAGATAGAAAAGACCCACATAGTCCTCACTTTCACGACAATTAAAATAATATTATACTTTACAAAGTAAATATTCACGTCTATAAAGAGAGAAAATAAAATAAATAATAAGCAAAAAAAACCAAACAAGATTCACTGTGTAAATTTATTGGAGCAGCTCAATCCCAAGCATGTTTATCCTCAATATAGTCTTTAACAGAATAAAAGGCTTTCTGGCATAGTTTCCGCTTTATAGAAGATTTGAATTTATTAAGGCTTAGATCTTGAATGTGGCTAGGAAGTTTATTATAAAAACGTATACATTGGCATCTAAACGAGCCACTTATTTTCTTAAGCCTGGTTGTAGGAACAACGAATTTGTGTTTGTTCCTAGTATTTATATTATGGATATCACTGTATTTTTTAAACAGATTAATATTTTTATGTGCGTACAAAAGATTTTCATAAATATACTGAGAAGGCACAGTCATTATATTAATCTCTTTAAATTTGTCTCTGAGGGAGTGTCTGGGACTTAATTTATAAATTGAACGAACTGCCCTTTTTTGTAAGACAAATATTATCTGAATATCGGCGGCATTTCCCCACAATAGAATACCGTACGACATCACACTATGAAAATAACTAAAGTATACTAAACGGGCTGTCTCTAAATCAGTTAAGTCACGAATTTTTCTAACGGCGTATGCTGCGGAGCTAAGCTTTTTTGATAATTTATCTATATGGGGGCCCCATTGAAGCTTGGCATCTAAAGTTATGCCCAAGAATACGGTGGTATCTTCGGGATTCAACACTTCATCCTTTATAAGCACACTATAAGCGTTAATATGATCATGATTTTAACGCTTGTAATATTTTGAAACTTTGTCACTGCCAATATATTAATGAACTCTAAAATGGGTCAAACTAGATTACCTAGCGAAACTGCAGACGTGATGTGTACTTATCGATATTTTAAACACGTTAAAATAAAAAATTCAAAAAAAAAATGTTTTCTTTATTTGGGGGTCAACGACCGATGGTATTTTTGATATTTCGAGAACGAGTTGAGAAAATCAGTTTTCCGTTGTTTTGTTGTGTTTTGATATCGATACAAATCACGTCTGTGAAGTTTACACAAAAGAAACTGATTTTATATATTAATGTTTCAAGTGACTACACTGACCCCACAAAAAAGTCACCAAATTCACTTATTTTTGTGCGTGTCACGTCTGCGAAGTTTCGGTACTTCAAGGTGCTACACGATAGGTAAGTTGGATAAAAATGTATAAGTTAACGAGAAAAAAGTAACGACTGCGGAACTGTTGGTCTTTCAAAAATCCTATTTGACAACTGTCTATCACATATATAATCAGTATATGTTTCCACAGGTGGAACACAGGCCTCCTATAGAAGGAGTGGGCCATAATCCAACATGCGGGCCCCGGGCCATGCAAAATGTCTTTGAATTTTTGGTTCTAGGACATGGCAGTTTCCTCACGATGTTTTCCTTCGCCGTATTGAAAGCAGCGGTATTGAAATCATTACCACAAAGTAAAGCGAACGTAGAACCTACAACTCTGCAGTTACCACTCCAGGCCAGCACTGATCTGGCCTATTAGCAATATCCCTTTAACAATATGCCTTTAGCAATATTATAGTGTATAAACAATTGCTAAACAAATGAAACGGCAACTTCCAAAACAAGTGAACGCAATAGAACCGTGTTTTGTTATAATTTGTTCTATAAACACTAATTAAAGAAGGGTAAACAACTAATGTTTTAACGTCTAATTAGTTGAATTAGACGTGAAAACGTTCGTTGTTTACCTGCTAAACGTATTGAAATGGCTGTATTCTGTTTATTCAAAATGCTAACATCAGAGGTATATTGCTTTAGAATAGTCTCTCCACGGATAGCGATCCTTACATATTCGTCCAGCGTACCACTATCTACCCTGGGCAATCCACTCCACCACCCACCACCACCACCTAGCAGACTCACTAATAAGTATTATACAAAGACATGAACTAAATCTATATACAAAGAGTTCATGTTGGTGCTAGAGAAGAGATTTTAAATAGATGCCGCATTTTCATCATAAAGTATTAAATCTCTTGGACTACATACATAAAACAAATCCATCCTTCAAAATGAGGAGTTAGGAATCTACAAACGAAAGTTGGCCTATCAAAAAAGAAAAAGAAGCTACGACTGCCGAAATAACTGAGCAACTAAGTCCAGTGACGATAACACTATGTCCGTGAAAGGTATTGTTGTTGAAAACCATGAGAATGAGGAAATATTTTTGAAATTCGGAATAAGCACCTAACTAAAACTCCCCCACATTTATTTTACTTGCTTTAAAATTCTTTCTATCTCCATATAGTTTTAAAAGGAATTTTAAATCACTAATGAAACAATTTTATAGAATGTGATGCAACTGCAAGAGAGTTTTCTCCTCTTACTCGTTTAGATATTTCATGTCATTATTGAGTAAAATACACTGCTTGCAATCCGCTTGTAAATATCAGTTAGCTAAATATTATTTTCGAAATACAAACCTCTGGGAATAAAGAAATAATCTTATATGGATAACATCGTTCTTCATTCCTGTATTGAAGTTGGTTAAGAATTCTTAAAGATCAACCATAAATGTGTGTTTATTTTTACTCGACAGTAAAGACAGAGTTACGGTTTTCACGCGTATCTGCACCCTAATAGCACTTTCGATAACAATTTGAATATTTTTCATATTGCTAATACATTACTTCATTTGTTCGATTTTGTCTGCTCAATAACGTAAATAAAGCAATGAATGTTGTTAAACTGTCATTGCTACTGTTAGCGTGTTTCGCACCCACCCCGCTGATTATGTATATATGTGCAAGTGGTATTAATTCTTAATTTTAACATTGCCAAACTATACGCGATCTAGTGCATAAATCACAACCAAATTCAAAGATCTCACTTAGCTCTAAAAACAAGATTCTCCATACGATATAATATTCATGATAGTGTGCCAGCAGATCCAAGAACTCGCTTTCATTGTAATCAAATTCATCTCATGCATCCAAATGCAAAACTGTTCTCTTTGAGTAAGCCAACCGTAGGGTCAATTTTGATTGCACATACCTACTCCCGTATTCATTCCATTCTCGGTAACTGTCTCTGTTTATTTTGCCAACATTCATTTATCTAATAGAGCTTCCCCTTGTGTTTCGTGAATTGAATTAATTAACTTATATAACTTGAGCTTGAACATAAGCAAGATAGAACGAACTTGTCAAAACTATTCCGGTGCAGTGGCCATGTTTATGAGTAGCTGCCAACTTTTAATTTACAGCTTTGTATAATTTATGAAGCACTTCGCTGGCACGCTGCGTTTTTTCTTCGTGTTCCAGTAACTTAAATAACAATTTTTTTATGAAAGATAAATTGGGACCCGCAATAAAGTTACATGTTAGAGTAAGTTTAAATGTAACACCAGACCGCTTGAAGACTTCTAAAATGTTTTTCCCGGAATCTCGATTTAATCGCTAGAATTCCAAAAGTTGCTTCAAAGTCTTCATCGTGAGGCACGTTGCTTTGAACTTTTTCTTTTTCAATAACAAATTTGGCACCTCCGAAACCGGTTGTTTCACTTTCCATTGGTGCATGTCCATCGAGCGATGCAGACGAGCGAATCATCTCAAATTCGTTGAGATGATTCGGTTGCGATGATGAGTCAGAGCGATCAATTTTTTGGGTGCTTTCTCCCACACCTGCCCGAAAGGGGCACGGATCACGGATACGAACACTTTCCACTGGGGGAAATGGGAGCAGCGTTTGCATGGCCTTGATTCGAGAAGGCGAGCGGCGGTGCCGCTTCGCATCGCACCGGCAGCACGCGATCAGTCTTTGTTGAGCGTTCGTATACAGTAACCGCGTCGAGCGAAACTTAGTTCGGCGAGAGCGATCGGCGCGAGTGTCACGCAGTGCTACAAGTGAAAAAACAAAGTGTGCAGTGATTTTACCATTCGGAGGATACCCACGAGCAAATCTGGAGCGATACGTTAACTTGAGGAGGTGTGTTCCATTCAGTTTTACTGTTTATTAGAATCGCTCGCGCGATTCGATTGTTTATGTTTGTTTTGTGAATGAGCGTCGCGTCCATTGAGCTATTGGATATTTTTATGGCTCCGCAGGATTTCTCGTTCTGTGGCCATTTCTTGGTTACGATAGCGGCTCACGCGAATCGCAAAAAATGTGAAAGTAATTTGACGTGTGGCTGTAGCCGCGTAAGATAGTGTGCGTCTATAACGTGATGTTGTCACGGTTGTCTGCTGCTCGCTTATTTATTGTTTCGTACAACAAATAACTTGTGGAATGAAAATTATTTTTCGACTTTTCCCTTTGTAATTTTCGAAAGCTCCATAAATTGTCAAAGTACGTAATTAACATTTAAATAATACTTCTCTTTTGTTTATGTTCCCGCTTTATAGGTACTTTTTGATGTCTAATTTTCATGCGAAGTCAAATACCTCGGTTGGATTAAGATACGTATTAACTTGATTTTTTCATAACATTAATAATTTAGGGAAATTCGTGATCACGAAAGACCTTCGCTGGGGAAATTCTCAGCCGTTGTGAATATTATAGAGGTAATTAAGTAGATGCGATTAATCCCATCTTAACAACAGCCTTCTTAAGTTCATAGACTGATCGAGCTTCAGGATTCACTCACAAAGATCGTATGGGAAATGACATACTTAAATCTCGGTGTAGTTGTAGACAAAAAAAAAACATTGCAAAGAAAAATGAAAAGTTGATAACTTTTAAGAGTCCATAGTTGGCCTGTAGTTAAAATATAATAATAATAAACCATTTATTTTCAGGTTACAAAGACCCATAGATAAATAAATACCTTAACCTAAGTATACATAATAATAACAATTATGTTAGTAAATACAACTTAAACATAAAGAAAGAAGCAAGGGTAGAACAGGCTGGTATACCTACCTACTATCAGCTAATTGAAAGCCACAACGGAAGAGAAGCCTGATTATTCTGCACAATAGGTGCTATCGCAGTATAACAGACAGCACCCACCTACACTGATTTACATAGGCAAATAAACTATGTAATCCAAAATATCTAATCAGATGAATATGATAATTTATCTTCCTAAACTAAATATCCAGTTGAAACCTGTAATCATTCTGATAAAATCCCACAAAAAGAAAATGATTCAGTTCATTTAATAGGAAAAGAAAATGAAAAAATCGTAGGGAAAAAGAAATTGATAAAGAAGCCACGTAAGCTTCTTACGATTCCTCGGAGAAATAATCGTTTGAACTTTAATGAATACTTTTTTGTAAATATTTTACAAAATCAAAATATTTTTTCACATAAACCTACATGGGCACTTATGAAACGTCAAAAGCTACATAAGTGCACGGTTCCAATTCGTCATTTCCTATGGAGAAAAGCCAGCAAGAAACTCCACGGTTACTCTTTTAAAAACCTTACCTTTCAAATTTTCAGTTCTGACTATGAGATATGTTGTTACTATATACATATAAGCCTCTGAGAAAATAATTTCCCAGAAGAATCTATATCCCAACTCTTCGTTTGTGTATTCAGTACAGACATTCTATGAACGTAAATGATTCCAAACAGCAAACGAGTCTAAAAATAGCCAGTTTTTTTTAAACGTTTATTTTAAACACAAATATAATTTAGATTACATATAGATACTTTTCAGTCAAATGACGCATTACCTTGAAATGTATAAATGCTCAATCCAGACATACATTTGAATGTAATGTCCTCCAATTTTAAATAACAATGTTATAATTGTTTTAACAACGAAAACAGATTTAGTAACGAAATATACTATATTTTGACCTAATAAATTATACCTTAACGTAAATGAAGCTGTAACAGCATCAGAGGAGAATATATCAGACATATTAAAACAAATTAAATTATGAATCCCTTTGTTTTGGCGCTACGCACGAATAATATATGTTCGTCATTACATTCCGCAATTTACGGGACAAATAGAACAGGCCTGGCTAATAGAGTTTACGTAATTGCGTTTTGTCAAAAGTTTTTGATAGGATGATGAAGTTTCCTGTCTAATTACTTATTTCCTTTATTGCTATGGTCTCTATTTAGTACGGATTGTGCTAGCTCTCCTCAATTATCATAAAAGTAGTTTCATAGTCGCCATCGCAATATTCTTCCAATGCTAGACATAGGCTTCACAAAAACACAAATAATCAAATTTTCCAAACTAGACTTGCCTCGAATAAACGTTTTAAAACATGAGAATATTCCAATAAAGTTTTGAGAGCAGAACTGACTCCGGTAGCGGCCGATCAAATTATCGCAATAGCTAATTACTTTATATCGAACACTACACCGACATGAGAATATTGTAAACACGGCCAATCATGGCTAATTGCCTAGCCCTAATTGGCAAAAGCCATTTTGGCGGAGAATTCGTACTAAAAATGGCTATCTCATTCTTTTTACATCGACAATCTGGTGAATGGCCGGTGGTATGGCCGTATTTAATCAAAGAAACCAATTCACTTTCTGTAAACGGTCTTTTATAGGTTTTGAAAACAGGTCAAGTTCAGTTCGTTACTTTTATTTTAATTGACATCTCTGGGCTATCAGTTATTGGGAACTACAGAAGACTAGTCCGTCAATTTTTAATCTTTATAAATGAAACAGTCGAGTGTTTTACACCATTTATAACTCACGAACGGCTGGACCGATTTTTCTGATCTTGATTGATTGATTTGTTGGGTTTCTCTCCGCCCCGAATAGCAGAATAACTATTAAAACAAGGGAACAATTCACAAAAAAGATTATGATGATACTTAATTCATTTTCTCCTGCATTCGTTCTTAGTTATTCTGAGGCTGTTACGAAGTTAGTCAGATCAGCAAATTGGATATATTTCTCTACATAAGGTGGCAAAAACAATCGAAAATCTCAAACATATTTTGGTAGACGATGGTTGTATAACATTTTATCAGTAAGTTACCACACAAAGGGTAACGAATCCATACAAGTTACATGCAAATTCCGCCTTAAGGTGATATCCGATTCAGGAAACCAGGCTAAGGTTGTAACTAACCTATTTATCGAGCCAAACAAAGCTTTTTGTCGTATTCTGTGACCCCATGTGTGCGATGTGCGTGCGTCCCGTTATCCCGTAGTAAAGTTTCTTACAATTTGTACTAAGTATTAGGTGCAACGCGAAATTAACGTTGACATTTGGCAAACAACCCTGCACTTGATATGCTAATGTGGATATTAATCCAGGCAATAAATAAGCAAGCGTTATGAACTGTAAAATTTTAGAGTTTGAAATTATTGTAGTAATGCCGTCTTGCCATTGAAGACTCTTTTATTCTCACTTTTAGTTCGCAATGAATCGATACCTATTTATTATAAATGCGAAAGTAAATCTGTCTCTTAATAATTCACGCTTTAATCACCTCTTCTTCTTAGCGTGTCGATGGCAATCTAACCAGTAACCACTGAACCGATCGTTATGAAATTTTGCTTTTAGACAGATATGTAGCCTGGGGTCACCCGGTTAAGCAAATAGGCCACTTTTCAATCTGAAATTGTGTATAAAAAAATATGAAATACAAGCAGACTAAAACCGCGGCCATCAGTTAGTAACAAATAATATCTGACATAACTTTTAAAACAAGGTGTGAGTGGACTTCCGTGTTTTATATTGAAACTCGTGGGAATAAATGGCACTCGTAAGAACTTTAGATCAAAAGTGTCTGTTACCGTTCCATTGCTTTCATATTCTCGAGCTCTGGAATTGCTATAGATATTATTATTAACGGTTGCAAAAATTAAATTGATAAAAGTATATTATGACACTCTCAAAATACATGACCTTTTAGAAGTTTAACTAGATAAATTCAGCAGATTTCATCCGATAGGCAGGCGCTCCAGGTAAAATGCTGCAATCAATGAGCAAATAATGATGATGATAAATCATTTAAGATCAGTACCTAGATCAAAACATGGTCCCAGGTCCCGACTTAGGTAACTCAGTATCCTGAATTAATCGCACTTAAAAGTCCACCACTAGAAGTAGGTACTTAATATCATAGGAAAGAAAATTATTAATAGCTCAACAATTACCATGCCGACAATTTTATTTCCTGACAGTTTCTCTTTTACAACACCACATAAACTTTCTCCTTAACTTCATAAATAGCTTAATGATTTATAATCATTACTTACCTCGTCTATTTGCCTTTGCATAATAAAATTACTTGGATTTTATCCGTCTATAAACTCTTGTTTGTATGTTATATTGTAATAGCCATTTTTTGCGAACGAAATCCGCCATTCAACAAAACATTTTTAACGTTGAGGTACCTACATATCTGTGACGGACAAACAGGACACGTCACCAACATAATTTGGAATGTTATAGTAGCGTTGCTTTCAGAGGTTAACATCAGCTGTTTCTCAAATTCTATACAAACAAATATAGTTTCATTTTCTGTCATGGGTCAAGTTATACTGGGGTGTCTAACAAAGGCATTGTTGACTTTGTTTTTCGTCTGGATCTGTGTTTTTCTTTCATCTGTGTGAAAAGTTGAAAGGGTGTAACAAAGACGCCGCGAGCGCACATGGTTCCCTTTTTTAGTTCACGTACTCTTGACTTGGTAACTGTAAGATTGTTTTTTCTTCTTCTGTTATTTTAAGAAGTCCTTGTTAGGTAACTATTCTTTGTCTATTCCTTTTGGTACTGGATTAGGTAACTGGGTAAGTATCTAGGTAAAAACATTCTAAAATGTATGGTGAATATGATCGTTTTAACCCGTTTTGTATTTTGTTAATCATTTATTCAATCTTACAGTTACCATAAAGGTCTTCAATAAAGTACTTACATTTATCTATCTGTTATAAATTTATAATTCCCGAACTTCAATCAAGTTTAAAGCTGAAATATTTCAGTCTATTTATTCGAGAAAGCTAAGTTTAAATATTTATTTCGGATATAAATATCTGTTCTGAAGTATACATTTTCCAATAATTCCCGAAGCTCCATCAAATATACCTAAAGCTGAAATATTTCAGTCTATTTATTCGGGAAAGTTAAGTTTAAATATTTATTTCGGATATAAATAACCGTTTTGCGAAAAGAGAAATCGGCACTCAAAATATTGTAGGTACTAAACCGTATAATTCCGTACAAGGGCTATTCAAAAATGGGTATAAATGTTCCGAATGGGGTGAAAAGTGCTCCGTCACAGGCAAGTCTACAGTGGAAGGTAGAAATAACGTTTTTGGGTTGATTTACCATCCCTGTAATATTACGTGTACCTTTTTTTGTAAGATATGTTGTGTCGTTATGTATTTTAGGTTGTCGGGGGATTTTGAATTGGAGTGGTTCGGAACGTCTTGGATTTAGCTTTGTGATTCCTGTAAAAGTTTTAAGAAAATCAACCGTACATCACTAGTAAACATTTTACATTGCCTTTATGTTGTCCAGTAGCTAAAGACGATTTAAAAATTAATTACCATTCATAAACATGATTAATGAAACGAAGACAAGAAAATATTTTTTTAATTCAATGTTAAATGAACGTCGAGCTAATCCCATTTTCTTTAGCGAGGCTTTAAAAAAAATTCCTACTACCAATTAAAAAGAATAAATAAACATTTCCGCTCCAAAAAAATTAATACTGCAATTCCTTCTTTTTGTTAATTAATCCAATATTTTTCAAACACAGTTTTCCTCTTTCACGCTTTTTTCACAAACGCGAAGCAAACTCTTTTGTTAATTAAAAAAAATCAAGCAAATATTTAGAACACAGCATTGTTTGTGACCAAGCAATGTAAACATAGTTGAATGAGTGATATTTACTGAAATCAAATATTATGTTTACTTCGTACTGCGATCATAATTTGAAAACTGTCGGCCGGATAAAGCTTAAAATTTGGTATTGAATCATAATAAATATTTAATAACTCCCAGACTGGATACTGGAATATTCGATTCCACCATAAACATTTTCATGTAAAATATTGCCAAGACCAGACCTCATGTAGAGCTAAGCTTCTAACTCTACACGCCCTAACTCTACAAGACCTAACTTCACAAACTACACCTTGGTCAAAATATGAGGCTTGGCCGTTTCATACTACAAGACTATTGTAGAATAGAAAAGTAATGAACAGTGAATAAATTTTTCACCTTACGTGATGGTAGCAAAACAATAATGGAAAAAAAATACATAACTATCGAATATTCCAGTATCAAATTATGATATTCTGTAACTAAATCTGATAGAATATACGCAGTGGGTGATCTTTTTTCTTAGCGTATCTACGGCAAAATGTTCAAACATCTTTGGGCCCAAAATTCAGCTGCGCGAACTCCGCTCACTGACGTAGTCATACGATCTTTAGGTGACTAGGAATGCGGCGCAGGATGAAAGGTGAGTCATTGTCTGTGGGAAGGTGCCGCATGCCCACTTGAGATCTGAGCCATCCGTGAACCCCCATCTGTGGAAATTGTCTTTGCTCCGGCCAACTTGGGTTCGAAATCTAGGTATTTAGAAATTTCCGAGTCGATCACGGTAACGTGTGCCCAGGCGGAAGGCTCTCAGTTGTTTCGATAAAATGGTCAAGGGGTTCCTCAACCATAAGTGGGTAGATAATATGATATAGATGATATAGCTAGAAAGGGGGTGAGTACCGAGATGATGACTAATAGAGAAATGTGAAAGAAAGAGACGTGTTGCGCCAACCACAAATAAATTGGGATATCTAAAGACAGGAGAATGATGAAGATGTTAAGTAGTGGATCATAACACAGTTTGAATTGAATGAACATAGTGACACATAGGTAAGTTCAGACAAAAGTATCTCTGCGTTCACGATTTACTTGCCACAAATGTAAACAAATAGGTATAAATTTATGGAAAAATAACTTTAATTCCTACACAACAAAGTTCACTTTACGCTACAGATTCAAATATTTTACTTTTTCAATACCTATAGCTAGTCACTCTGAAATCAACATAATTACCATAAAAAAATTGATATTTGTTTAACTTGAAATAACATCAATTGGAAACATAAATATAGACCTTAAGTATTCTTCGTATATTTTTTTCCCGAATATTCTACTCGACAGTCAGAGCATTAAAAGTAAATAAATTCTTTATTGGCATAAAAAATGAGTACAAACAAAATTAAACCTTTCCTGCGCAAGATAAAAACACCTGTGTTACTGTTAAGTAATAGATTTACGAGCTTTAAGTAATAAAATAAATATTATAAAGGCGAAATTTTGTGTCTGTTTGTTTCTTCTTCATACACAAACCACTGAACGGATTTGAATGAAATTTGGCACACAGATAGTTTATAACCAGGATTAACACATAGGATACTTTTTATCCCGATATTCCTTCAGGATCGAGACTTATGCGGGTGAAACCATGGAGCACAGCTAGTCGGAGTTTAAACGAGAGAATAATCGAAATACTGAATAATGATCTTGGTTAAGGATATTATAATATAATAAATACCAGCCTATAATTGTTAAAGGCCTCTTCTTATGCAGAGAAGGCATGAACACTGATTTTATAAGCCTTCAAATTATAAGACACTCTTTAAGAATAACCAAAAACATTCATTGAGACTGACGAAGCGATACTAATTCGAAACAAAGGCGACTGCACCTACTTGTCTCCGTACGTGGTTACTTATCAAACCGTGGTTTAAACAACCGAGCAGCTTAACAATGATGAGTCCCATTGTAGTCCCAGTTTGGTCGCGTGAGTCGGCCGCGCCGCCATTTTGAAGCTCTGCCAGAATCTATACGATCATTGTTATATGTGATTAAAAAGCGTCTTGTGTGGAAAGGATCTGTCGTAACTCGTAACTTGATGAGCTTTAGAAGAAACCATGTTTCCAGCTATTAAATTATAGGTACTCAGCAGTTGAATTTGTTAGAATTTATCTTGACAGTTTGTTCTACCGAATAATTTGAGAGAGAAAACTATTCGGATTTAACCCTTTTTTTAATAAATAAGTATTAAAAAAAACTCACGGTTCGTACAGTCAACAGCAAAAGTGGATGATGAAAATCAGAAATTCAATACCTACTAATGAACGGAGTTCGCGTCAGAACTGTGTGGCGTCGTCGAAGTGATTCAAAGGTATGTGATTGTAAATTATACCAAATATTTACTACTTCAACGCCACACAGTTTTGGCGCGAACTCCGTTCATTAGTAATTATTGAATTTCTGATTTTCATCATCTACTTTTGCTGTCGACTGTACCATACTTACATGAAACTTTAATTTTCTCAAAGCACTTCTAGCAGAAATAATAAAAAAAAAAACACTTTTCTCCACATAAACGAGAGCTTTTTTCGGATTAAGAACTAAACCTAATCTACAAGCAGATTTATATACTTAAATGATATTCTTCCAAGACTTGGTACCTACAATTTCAACGTAGAAGCTCTTTCTTCGCAAGAGGCACCTCTTGTGACACAAAGGTTCGCCTGAGTTGTCACGGTGACAGTCCCGAGCACACAAAATGCTTTCCTGCATGTGTGAGTCGTGTCACACTTTAGCCTGTCCTCTCCTTGAGAAGGCAAAGTAAAGTATACAGTGAGAGTACACAGAATACTTTTGAAAGGGCAGTTTTTGTTTTTACATAGAGATAGTTCTGTGTAAAATGTTGCTTTTGTTTACTACCATTATTATTTTTTTAACCCGACCTTTATGATTACAGAATCATAAATTCGTGATATTCATACAGCCTATGAAACTGACAGTTAGAATTTTTATGTCATAAATTCCAGCTGTCACTTTCACAGTCTGTAAAACAAATGAAAATTAGAATGAGAAATTAATGTTAGATTTTTAAGATGTTTATGAATTGTTGTTAATAAATGTCTCATTTTTAAATGTCCAAATAACTGTTTATTTTGACTCTCTAGTGAATAGACGGAAATAACCTTTTAGTATTAATAAATAATGAATCCTCAAACTTCAAAGCAATGAACTGTAACCAGCATTGGTAAATAAAATTCGTATCGGTCAAAATAAAGTAAACGTTCATTCAAAACGACGGAGAGTCACGTTAATTAAATATTTCTGTAACAATATTTTTGGTAACTTTCTTTTGCAAATACCTATTTATTTGGAGACTGATTGAAAGATTGAAATTATATTTTCTTTGTAAAAAATTGGCACGTCTAGTTCTAAACTCTGTTATTTGGTAAAGTGCGTTCAAAAATGACACTCCTATTTGTTAAATTCCGGCTACAGATTGGTGTAACTGTAACGCAACATGAAATGTAAAACATATTGTGTGTTCAATGTGTTGTGTTACATACATAGTATTGTTTAACTTGAATTAACGACTTTGTTTCTTTTTATAATACGAACAATAGAAACGAAAATTATAATTATTCAAACTAGCTTTTGTCCACGGTTTAACCCGCATAAGTCTTGATCCCGTGGGAATATCGGGATAAGAAGTATACTTTGTCCTAACCCAGGTCATGGGCTAGCCATGCGCCAAATTTCATCCAAATCCGTTTAGCCGTGTTAGCGTGAAAGCGTAACAAACTTACTTTCCCATTTATAAGATAATGTGGATAAGACACAAGTCTTAAACAGAAGAAGATCTAGCGGGGTATGCATGGGGGGGGGGGGTTCTCAGGGGATCAGATCGGAATAAAACAAAATTAGTTAGGTTAACACTAAATAAATGAATAATAAGTATCTATGACGAGCCAATTGCCAAAGGTACCTACAGGCAGACTACATTGACTCATTCGTATAGATTGTCCAGGGGAAAGTCTTGCACTTACTTACTAAAGCCTCGATAATGGCCCTCGACTGCAATAGGACGCGGAGAAAGCTTGCATTATGTATATAAATGCAGTTTGAGTACGTGCCAATTATTATCTTATGACGTCAGAATATCACTGTTATACAGTGTTTTAAAAAAAGATCGCATTTCTTGAAAAGGAATATCAAGCATGTTTACAAAACCTGCCGAGGTATGTACGCTTGTCCTATTTTCCATACTATACCAAACATAGCCAGCCCCCTAAATGCGTACACATTATCAATCAGGATCATAATGATTTTGAAGGATATTGCTAACCCATTGCGTCATATATTCGAAAAATTTGTCTGCTCAGCAACGTAAATAACGCAATGGATGTTGTTGATCTGTCAAAATGAAAGCCATGCTTCTGTCAGCAGCGGGATTGTCCGAAAGGGTTACCGCTACCCCGGAACATAAAGGGCTAAGGAAGGAACACGGGTGGGTTTTAGTCAGTAAGAGTCTGACACTCCCTCCTAGTCCACCCTGAGCATGAAGGTACTATAACAGCAACCTGCATGTAGTACTATAAAATTAATAATAATAATAGCCTCCCCGACCGATTTCGCTGACGGTGGCCAATCTCAACGGAGATTAGGCAGGTACGCAGGAGATATTATAGTGCACAAGTGTGCGCGCAGGCACAGGTGCACTTTCTGTTCCTTTACTCTCATAGTCCGATGGGACGGCAATCCGACTCGACCGGAGAGTGATCAGGCGCAGGACCAACGGCTTTACGTGCTTTCCAAGGCACGGGGGTATTAAACCGCCAACTTCCAAACTCCGGACTGTTACTAAGAAATTCCTAATGGAAAAACTCAATAACACTTTGTCCGACCCGGGAATCGCACCCAGGACCCCATGCTCAGCAGTCGCGCTTGCAACCACGAGACCAACGGGGCAGTTAAATTATAACCCTCCTATTACCAGCGCTACGGTATTTTATTGCTTGATCTGAGTATCCATCTTGGAATCCTGCAGGCCAATATTATTTCAATAAGCCATATGGTTAACGTGCCTCGGAAAATACGCAAAGCCGTTGGTCATAAGTAGATCTTTGACAGTCGTTACGGGTAGTCAGAAACTCGAAAGTATGGCAACCAGTCTTACCAAGGGTTATCCTACGTAATACCTAGGAACTGGGGTCAGATAGGCAGACGCTCCGTGTGGTAAAAAACTGCTTTCGATTCGAATGGAAGCCAACCCAAACACAGTTAGGAAAAGGCTAGGCAGATGATCATGATGATGATGAACCCAGATAGAATACAGCATTATTGGAATTGAGAAAAGAGTTCAATTAAGTAGGATTACAATCATTTGGTCTTACGTGGGAACAAACACAGGGATCCCTAGACAAATAAGGCGCTTGTATAATAGAAATTTCAATCAAATACATCCCAGTAGTATTGATCGAAGGTCGCAGCCGTCCTTGGCAAGATTTCAACTCGATTGGCAATCTAGAATCCTTTAATTTAATATTCTCAAACGTTGCAGCTCAATTGTTTACCTAAACATCAGATATATATAGGTTCTATACCTGTATACATCACACTAATAAATATAAAGACGAAAGTTTGTGAGTGTGTTTCTATATTTGTTACTTCTTCACGCACAAACGGCTGAACCGATTTGAATGAAATTTGGCACACAGATAGTTTAAAACCAGGATTAACACATATTATATTTTTTATACCGATATTCCCACGCGATCGACACTAATGCGGATGAAACCGCAGGACGCTGCTAGTAATTATTATAAAATATGAAACTAGCTTTTCGTGTCTGACTGTGTGATCGCGTTATTCTTCTAAACTACGCAAAGGATTTCAATGCGGTTTTTACCGTCATTTAGAGAATTTATTACGAAAGGTTTATGTACATAAAATATTAATATTTGACTTACTTATAATACAAATATCTCGATGTTTTTCCAAAACGTAAAAACCGTGCTAAGCAGGGCGGGCACTAGTGGGTACTATAGTGTATAATCGATTGCTATTAGTAACTGATAGATACCTATATTTTATGCTTAATTGCTGTTACATAATCATTTAATTGTCCATTCGTAATTAATGTAGGTCTATAATTCATTATAAACACAGTGTTAATTTTGTTCTGTTGTTGACAGAACGTCAATAACCGCAATCCACAAGCGTGATTTTGATCTAAATTTAACCAGTAAATAAACATTATTATGTTCAGGACCAGGCACCTATATTCTCATCAATATTCCAACTAAGTAACGCCATCGTTTCACACGAAGCTATTGCAATGGCTTCCGAAACCAAATAACCTACTGGATGATGTCCGACCTCCATATCTTAAATAAAACTGCTTCTTGTGAGAAATTCCGGTATTTGACTGCCAGTCGACTCATAATGTCAATCAAATTAGGATATTGCTACTATCTTCATAACATAGAGTGGGATCGAAGACCCAACGTGCTCTAAGTAGGCATATAAAAAAAAAACTGCCTGCTATTTTTCGTCGATGCGTGGGAGTTCCAGTACCTTAGGCATCTTCTGGGCACGCTCGTTCCATCATAGACCTCATCCATCCTTTCCATCAGACGTGATTGAGGACAAGAGCAATTAAAAAAAATAAAAAACTTCCCCCTTTCATTCTAGTTCGTGTGCGTTACGATTGCTCCGCCAAGTTATCCAACAAGAAAAAAAATTCGGCAATAAAATTGTCGGAATTTGTCAAAATCGAAGGGAACAAACCAAAAACTTGTCAAAGTAGAAATAAAGAAGTTATGAGGGTTTTAAGTTGGCCGCGCGAACGTAACGTGGAGGATTGCGCGGCCATGGAGATCTCAGCAACTACTTGGGTTAGAGATCAAATTCTTTTTGTCAATTAAAGACTGGATTTGTCAAAAATTGTCGAAAAAAGAATTATAAGCTCTAGATCAATATTTTATGAAATACTCCCCTTGGAAGTTATGGCCGCGCAATCGTTCACTTGTTGTTTCTTTATTGTTAAGTATTTCTTTAAAACTTAAGACTTCATACAGTAAAACTGTTACAAGTATAAATGTCTTAATTTGTCAAAACTAACGAAAGCAATAAATACTACTAAAGTTTAGCTAAACAGACGAAATCAGTCCAAAACAAAAAGTATGTGGCCGCGCGGTCGAAACGTTATTTTGTACGCTGATATCTCATTATCTATAATTGCTAGGATTTTGGTATGAACATCCATTTATTGGACGTATTAACCTCATTAGAATGACATACCGTTTTACCCTCGGAACATTTTCAACGCGTGTAATCTCAAAAATTATGTAAGCTCATACAAAGTTCGAGCAGGGTAACCATAATTTCGATTTGATTTGATACCTCTAACTGAAGACTAGCAATTATATTGGGCAACATCTAGCTTCAATCTGGAAAATTTATTATTATTAAATAAAAAACTTGTATATTTCAATCATTTATTTTCATCGCAGGATGCAAAAATTAACAAAAATATAAGATTACAAAAATCAACACTGGCATTAAAATCAACAAATAACATAAAAATCTTTAAAAACCTCTACAGAACCATTTTTAAGAAAATAAAAAAATAATTATTCAAATCTGCCTAGCGTTTTCCCAACTATGTAGGGTCGGCATCCAGTCTAATTGGATGCAGCTGAATACCAGTATTTTACATGCTGCGAAAAATCAATAATTATTTACAAAAATCAACAAATCAAATTATACAAATAATAATTCTGGTTACACCTCTACAAAACCTTGTGAGAAAATGGATGCAAACAGACTCTTTTGTACTTTCATATAATTTACTTTCATTGGCGACAACGAAAACGTCGTAGCAAAGCATTTCTTGTAAAATTACATTTGTAGTGACCAAGGATTGAAGGAATATATTCAATAGCATCTAACAATTTATAAATATTTTGTTTAACATTAATATTTTGAGGTAAGTATGTCATGTAATAACACGTTTATTCTCCCAATCATGAATAATAATAGACAGCATCATCCAAGTTGTTAATTTATATTATTCTTATTATCTTGATTATTGCTGATAAGGTATGTTGTTCTGTATGTGTTATTATATGGCTAATATTGCTTATGTGTTTAATCGAATGATGGAATATTCATGTTCGTTTTGTTCCTTTGTAAAATATGCTGATTTAGCACCCATGCGGCTGTCATTCGGCCGGTGGTCCGCTGGTCAGCAGTTCGCACAACTGCTAGTAATAAAAAAAAACTTGCATATTTATATAGTTTTTCATTTAATAATAAATTTTGCAGACCGAGCTAGATGTTGCCCAATATAATTGCTAGTCTCCAGTTAGAGGTATTCCCAAATCAAATCGAAATGATGGTTACCCTGCTCGAACATTGTATGAGTTTACATAATTTTTGAGATTACACGCGTTGAAAACTGTTCCGAGGGTAAAACGGTATGTCATTCTAATGAGGTTAATACGTCCAATAAATGGATGTTCATACCAAAATCCTAGCAATTATAGATAATGAGATATCAGCGTACAAAATAACGTTTCGACCGCGCGGCCACGTACTTTTTGTTTTGAACTGATTTCGTCTGTTTAGCTAAACTTTAGTAGTATTTATTGCTTTCGTTAGTTTTGACAAATTAAGACCTTTATACTTGTAACAGTTTTACTGTATGAAGTCTTAAGTTTTAAAGAAATACTTAATAATAAAGAAACAACAAGTGAACGATTGCGCGGCCATAACTTCCAAGGTGAATATTTCGTTAAATGTTGATCTAGAGCTGATAATTCTTTTTTCGACAATTTTTGACAAATCCAGTCTTTAGTTGACAAAAAGAATTTGATCTCTAACCCAAGTAGTTGCTGAGATCTCCATGGCCGCGCAATCCTCCACGTTACGTTCGCGCGGCCAACTTAAAACCCTCATAACTTCTTTATAGAAATAAAAAATTTGTCAAAGTAGAAACTTTGACAAATTTTTGGTTTGTTCCCTTCGATTTTGACAAATTCCGACAATTTTATTGCCGAATTTTTTTTCTTGTTGGATAACTTGGCGGAGCAATCGTAACGCACACTCTAGTTCTACAGGTTGACGATTCAGCCATATCTAAAGATACGAAGAAAAAGTTGAATACAGTACCTGCAAGTTTGTTCCTCAGCCGTTTCTCCTCGGTTTGTTCTCTTGGGATGTTTAAAACGCCTCTTAATCACAAATGAAATACTGCTAAGGTTGTTCGGTGTTCAATAAATCATGTTCTTCTGTTACAAACAAAAACACGTTTATCATAGCTATGTCCTTGGTGAAGTTCGTGCGGATTAATAAATTGGGACCACAGATATAGATACACCTAGACAACGCAAGAACAACTACTTCGCGTGAAAAAATCGCAACAACTTACCTACGTTCAAAAATCGTAAGCCGCCACTTTCGCGTTCACGCGCGCAAGTGGCGGCTCACCCAGCCGGCTCGGTGAGGGTGAGTGAGAAAGAGCGCTTATGACGTCATAGTAGGCAGTCAAAAAAATGGCACGCTTGGTTTTCATACAGATCGTGATACTTGCGTTATCTAGGTCTATCTATATCTGTGATTAGGACCCACTTCAAAAACTTTGACTCGGCACTTAGAACGTGGGTCACACATAACACCACGCCTGTATTTCCATGGTAAGGCAGAGGTGTACCTACCTATAGTGCACTAACATTTCCACAGTTATGTTTAAGTTCCATTTAATAGGGGACAGACCTACTGCCATCAAGCAGGGACAAATCCATTCCAGAAGGAAAAACCTAACAACACTTTGCCCAACCCGGGAATCGTACTCAAAATCAAATCAAAAGTCATTTATTCAAATTAGGCTGAGAATCAGCACTTTTTGAACGTCAAAATTACAAAAGACAGTGCCCCCAAAATGCCCGCCCTTCACCACTTCCTAGTGCTTCCGCTGGGAAGAAGTGGCGCAACAAACTCCCCAGCAGCACAGCTGTCTGTTCAGTTAGAAAATCACTCAGGACCAGGGACTTGAAACGTTACCCAAAATAACGTTACGCGTAGTTCCGGTACCGATAATTTGTATCGTTCCACCAGGATCGTAACAAAATGAATTCCTTGGCTATAACGATACTGACAAACGGAACGAAATCCTATTCAGTCAGCGAAACACGGCGCAGACAATTCGTGTGTGTTAGTTTTTAGTGCAATTATAAAGGTGTATGTATTTATATTATTTTTAAGTTATATTATTATTGTATTGTATGTGTTTATATGGGCCCTGATGCCTGAAATAAATAGATAAATAAATATCGTTATTAGTATGACGATATAATAACGTTATTCAATTTCGATATTCAACATTGCCAGCTTCATGACTTATAAGACGACGAAAAAGACGGTAACGTTATTACAAGCGGATAAGCTTTATGTTACTGATACCTATAACGGTACCTATAATATCGTTCTACGAAAATGATATACTATAACGTTATTTATTTAAATTTTTAGGTTTTAGTATCGTTACAAATTTTGGAACGTTATACGATAACATTAGTGGTAACGGAAAGAAATTAATTTCGTTTTCAAACCCCTGCTCAGGACATCATGCACAGAAATAGCGCTTGCGACCACTAAACCAATAAATGAGAAGAAGTCAGTCACATAATTTTGTTTAATAGTGTCCGAGCTAACTACGAGTACCTACTCGTAGCTTCACAAAAACGAGGGGTACCTATTACGAATAACGACTCGTCTCGGGAGTCGGGACTCGCTCGTAAGCTTTTAAGGAATTCGCTGACTAAAGCTCGCTTGGTCACGAGGGCACAACCTAAGGGCCGAAATGTCCTTTGTGAAGGACATTGTCTTGGGGCTAATCTCTTTTTATTTATAAACCCGACAAAGGCCTTTAGATTGTGCTTTGATAATTTTGTAAAACCTGTGGTGTATACATGCTTCTATTTAGCTAAATTAAAATAAGGACAATATAAACTCATAGGTACCTATGCTTAACTATTTGTTACGGGTAGTCAGAAGCCTGAAAGTCTAACAACTAGCCTTACCAAGAGGTATCGTATTACCCAGTAACTGGGTTGTGGAGCTCAAAAAGGCAGTCACTCCTTGTAAAATACTAGTATTCAGCTGTCCGGTTAAAATGGAAACCGATCCCAATATAGTTGGGAAAAGGCTAGGCAGATAATGATGCTTACCTATTTACTAACTTTTTGATACATGTTTTATAGAATCCATTTTGAAAACGACTCAGACTCAGACATGATACTTTTTATCCGGTTAAATGAAGAAGTTCCCCTGAAATGTCAGTATCCAGTATAAAAATTGTACCTACTTTATAAAACGGCAGCTTTAATAGAAAACTCTCCCTTAACGCTAAGCCGACTTGACGTTTTAATCTTTATCACCAACATTTCAAAGTTTAATTTTGAATGTTCACTTAATTAATTATAATTTAATTGAAAACAAATTGTTTGAGTTGAGTATCACCCATGAATGGAAGTTTGTTGCTTTGCAAGTCGAAGTTAAACAATAATGCTTCGACGACGCTTTAGGAAAGTTATTTGGTAAATTATAAACACCTCACTTGTTTTAGATATAATGTGGACATACAGAACTTATGTAAATTAATGTTAAGTGTTTTTTTCCCTATGAGAACTGTGAACGGTGACACAATAAAGGCGGTTGCAGATCAAGAGCTAAGCTAAGTTTGTTTAGTTGAGTTCGCATAGTTGTGGTATTTTTATACTCATGTTCATAGTTCTGCCCACATGTATGAAAAATTACCTCAGCTATGGGAGCTGTGTAAACTACCTAACTTAGCTTGGCTCTTGGTCTGCAACCGGCTTAGCATCTGTCCAAATACAGAGCGTTTTTTTTTTTTGACTCCTTAATGTCAAATACTGGTGAAATTGACGATTTTCATGACGACCATTAAATATGACGGTACCACTTTCATAGGAAACCAAAGCATAAGTGCCAAAGTGATTCGATAAAACAATTGAAAAGAAAAATATTTTATTTGGGTCACGCACAAGAAATGCAAACAGTAAAACAGGAGCATTTAAAAGTAACAAAATAAAATTAAAAACAAAAAAAAATAAACAACAGAAATAAAATACTTACCATAATTGGACATGTCTTTCTTTTAAAGACAAATCAAACGGAAATCAAATGGAATTATAAACTATTGCCAATATTTTTATTAGTTTCCGAATTTTATTATGTACAGTCAGCAAAGGAGATAAGTATGCAGGGTCGTCAAATATAGTTGAAGTTTAGTAAAAAACCGATTGATGTTTTCGAATAAAATTAAATTAAATTAATAGAAAACAAACAGTTCATTTAACAAATTAAATTTCATTCGGAAACATCAATCGGATTCTTACTAAACTACAACTATATTCGACAACCCTGCATACCTATCTCCTTGGCTGACTGTACACATCTAAATCACATTTCATTACTCATGTGACTACACAACGTAAAACAAAGCTATTTCATTCCGTACTTTATTACAATCGGGAACGAAAATGTCAGAAATATTTCTTACAATTCCATAACGGAATCACAATTCTGACATGTTCTATGTTCTGAAATATTATGTCAGCTTATTGAGAAAAAATAATACAATATTGTATGAGTACAATATGTATTATAAATCTGTATTAGAATCTTATATGAAAAGGCACTCAGTGATATTGACATCAACTGGGTGATGATATGAATAAAATAATGGATGGAACGTGGATATGAAGAGTGAAAGACGCCATTAGTTTATCAAAGAACCCATTGATTTACCGTGAAGATTAGAACAACAGACAGCATAAATAAGCCCTGCACTCTAATTGCGTACCTAACACACTATCAGTCGGAATCTGAATCATTTTGAAGCAAATAGCTAATCCATTGCTTCATAAGTTAGAAAAATTTGTCTGCTCAGCACTTAAACAACGCAATGAATGTTGTTGAATTTGTCAAAATGAAACCGATTCCGATTGATAATGTGTTACGCAATTGCTCCGCAGGGGAAGACTAAAGAAACTATGGATGAACTATGTGAAAGATGATATGGCTAGAAAGGGCTCAACAGAGATAACGACTAATAGAGAAGTATGGAAGAAAAAGACATGTTACGGCGAGCCCAAATAAATTGGGATAAGACAAGGAGAATAATGGGACGGTATACAGGGTATCCCTGGAAGTATGGATCAAATCATATAGGGGCGTAGGCAAAGTCATTTCCAAACTGTTTGATCCTGAGAATGTTGGTGAATTTTTTTACGGTTCAAAAGTTATGACCAACCTTTGTTATTTTCAATCACTTTGCATAGTGCTCAAAGAACAAAATCATTTAAAAAAAACTACCAGGAACTGTCAATTTAAGTTTTTTAGACAGCCCTGATAGTTTTTTTTAATGATTTTTTTTTTTCTTTGAGCACTATGCGAAACGATTGAAAAAAATTGATCACAACTTTTGAACCGTAAAATAATTCTCAATCATCAATCATTCTCAGGATCAAAAAGTTTGGAAATGACCTTGCCCACGCCCCTATTCGATTTGATCCATACTTCCACGGACACCCTGTATAGCAGCATGGTATGGTAGCAGGCAGGTTATCTTATGAAAAAGATCTTGCTGTGGGTCAAATGCATACTGATGTTGTAACTGAGAAATCAAACAAACAATACCACTTCGTGACTTAATCACAGCATTTGAAGGTCAGCTATCCAATCTAAAACTTAAAACATAAACAGCAACGTATCACGTAACTTTTACATCAATTTAAACTGTAAAGAACTCAAAAATTACTTAACACTTAACCGTTAGAATAAAACTCATTACAGACGATCGTTACAGGCGAAAATTGGAATGTCGCGTGCTACTGGCACATCAAGCAGCTTTGACGCTGCAATTGTTTGATGTCCATGATTTACAGCGGAGATTTCGTAAGCTATTACGACGTTAAACGTATTTAAAAAAGGTATTTACTCGGCAGATGTGAGTGAAATCGCCGGGAGTGGCGCCCTAGAAGGACAAATTAAAGGTCCTTAGGTAAAGGTAGAAGCGAAAAATGATGATAATGAATATGTGATGTAAAAACCAATTGGTTAATAATACGATGAAAGTGGAGCCGAGTAAACGAGCGTGCGGAATGAAACGTTTCTTTTCTCCGCATACTTGAAAGTAGTTCATTAAATTGAGACGTACGTATAGTTAGAATTATAAAAGCAAGATTTTCACAAAATATCACATAACGCGTATAAACCCTGAAGGGTTGAGGTGTACCTACCTACAGTTCAGACACACACACTACCCATAGGAGCCGGCAAGTTTATTTTCAGGGGGGTGCATCTTCAGTTCAACGAAGCAGCCGGTCGATTCTGTAAAAATCTCACCGTGAAAAGTTAGGTGAAGTGAGCTTAGAGTGAGCTGTCAAGAGTATCAATCCCCAAGCATCAGGATGACATTGACAGCTCACTCCACGCTCACTTCACCTAAGTTTTCACGGTGAGATGGTTACAGAATCACACTGCAGGTTCGATTATTTTTGAACTTCACCTATGATGTAGTGGATTCAGTGGATATAATGTTACCTTATTGTTTGTCCATATATACAAGGAGTCACTGTGTCGACTTAAGTCGATTAGATTTTAGGAATTATAGAAGTTCGGTACTTTGTTGACTATTGCAACAAAAAAAAAGGTTTATAATCGAGAGATTGCGGAATACAATCGAAAATTTTTGGGATCTCGCCTCAAACGGGTTGAGTTCTTTATTATTTTATTAGGCGTATTCGGATATTTTTAGTTCTGAATGGTTTTTACACCTACATTTTATTTTGAAATCAGGGAGACTCAAGTGCACCCTCTTGCACCCCGCTCCCGGCAACCATGTCACTACCTATGGTCCCACATTTTGCCAGTTATGTTTTAAGTGCCATGTGACAAAAGCGAGCCAATACTACCAACCAAGCGCTAATCCATATTCCAGACTGCTGCTGAGAAATCCCTGATGCAAAAACCCAATAACACTTCGCCCGACCTTGAAATCGAACCCGGGACCTCCGAGGCAGTTACGCACGATTCTATAATAAATAAAGTGTCTATAGAATACTATAGCTAACTCCGAAATATTGTGTTCGTGTCGAGGCAATGGTGTTAAACAAAGTTCAAAGTTAATGTTCACCCATTGTTATGGAAATGTGCGTAACTCTGAAAAGCCGTGTTTTACCAACACGAAATCGCTGAAGCAAATACATTAATTTCCACGGCCACACTAAATAATTTCAATAACAAGCGTATCTTCGGAAAAATAAAAGGTTTTTTTTACCTGAGAATTTGGAATGTGAAGGAAATGGGTAACTTAATGGCGTTCGCAGGTGACCTGACAGAATGTTTGTCAATGCCTCTGTTGTCGCAGTAAATTGGCAAAGTTCCTGTGTAATTGTATGGTATGGATGTCCGTCCGTGACCTTAACGACGAAACTGTAACACTTTGGCACGTGTCTCATTTTATTGCTTCTCCGCTCGCTACCTTTATAGTTTAATACATAGTTACATTGTTGAGCTTTATAGGTACTCGTAAATGAGTAATGCTGTATAGCATTCTCGCTACTTTAGACTAGTGCTTAAACCCCTATTATAACTACCTACACGATATTTAGGGCCCGATATTTAGGTGATGTTTTTAGGGTTCCGTACCTCATAAGGAAAAAACGGAACCCTTATAGGATCACTTCGTTGTCCGTCCGTCCGTCTGTCAAGACCGTTTTTCTCAGGAACGCGTGAAGGTATCAAACTGAAATTTATATCTAATACTTAAGTCTACTGTCCCTTGGAGCTGTGAAAAAATCAAACTTCTAAGCCAAAGCAATCAAGAGATACAGCCGTTTATGACGCAAATTTTCGAAACTCGCACGGGAATCAAAACCTACAGGGTACTTCCCGTGAACTTAGAATCTTAAAATTTGGTACGAAGTAACGTCTTATAGTACAGATAAAGGAAAAATTGCGAAAACCGTAAATGTTTAGTTACATCATATAGTAAAAAATATTTTTGAAAATTATAAAGTTACTACTTCTTTTCCCATGAACGCGTAGAGGTATTAAATTGAAATTCATATCAAATACTTAAATCTATAATATCTTTAAGCTGTAACAAAATCAAACTTTTATGTCAACGCAATCAAAAGAAATAGCAATTTAAGCCGCATATTTTCAAACTCGCAACTACTCGAGAGGGAATCAAAACCTAAAGGTTACTTCCAGTCCACATAATTTTCATCCATAAACATTAATAAACACTAGCACTACACAAAGTAGTACAACTATAGATAATGTTTTTTCGAACTTCAATTTTTTTTTCCTAATTTTAGTGAAATTATCCCTGAAACTCGCGAAGTGTAATAAGGCTCTTAGGCTCAATAAGAATCCCTAACAAATATTTATATCAGTCATCCTGTTGCCCTTATGCATAGTTTTTGGGATCAGCACATATTTCATACCTTTACATACAGTTAGACTCACTATACCTATAAATTTCCTTTCACATGTTTTCAACACAGGCTTGCAACTGTGTCACCGCAAAGCTTAATCTCTGCAATTATCATCCGTGTTGGGACGCCACCACTTCGCCTTTGACTCGAGTTTTTCCCTTTTTCTGCTGCATTTTTCCGCACACTTAATATATCGTGTACTTGGAAGACTCCATCGCGTGACTGCTCCGTGTAAGTCTCCCCATCGGATACCGTTGCTCGAGGAAACTTACTCGAATCGCTCCTACTTTGTCACTAAACTTTTAAATAGAACGCATCTGTTCATGTTTTTTTTATTGCATGTAATAAATTTCTTCTTTATTTGAGTTTGTTAAGTTTGAAGAAGTCCTTATTAGTATTCATTTATCTTCCATCCCGCACTGGGCCCGCGTGGTGGATTACGGCCCATTCCCTCTCACAGAGGGGAGGCCTGTCATACTAACACTAACTACTAACAATCACCCTATAAATGCTGATTATGGATAAGACACGAGTTTAAAACAGAAGAAGATCTAGCGGGGGACCCAGGGGGGGGGGCGCGTAGAGGGGTTCAGGGGATCAGACTAGAATAAATCTTATTTATTTATTTATTTTATTTTACCATTTATGTACACACATATAAACAGACAAGAAAAAACAGAACAGAAAAATAGGTACAAAGACGATGCTTATTTCTCAAGAAATCTCTTCCAGCATACCTGCGATAGGACAATAAATAGAGAGATGTAGACAGACTTATATTTTAAGTAGTGTTCATTTCAAAGTTACTGTAAGAGAAAGATCTTCTGCAGTAACTTTGGAATAAAGGCTGTTGAAAGGGAAAGAGGACAATGTTCCCAAAAAGATGGAAATGAAAAGAATCATTGAAGCTTAAACTCAAACCCGAGATAGGAATCTATTTCCAGCAAATGGTCAAATAGCCATGAAACTATTCACTCATCTAGAAATGGGTATTGCTATATTTTAATGTTAAGTTTATATTCATTTCAAAATAGCATACAGTTTATATGATAAAATTCCATGTACCGAGCTATTCAATTACTAAAATGACTTCGGAGAGTTTCGAAATGAAAATACGGAAGCGTTTCCGAGTAATCATACACGCGAATTACTTAGCATATCGTTTTTACTGCTTCAGAGTACATTCCGCTCAAGTGGTTAGGGTTTTTGATACGTGCGTTTCACCTACGTACGTTTCTGTCGACATAAAAGCGGGTATTACCTTGATAGTAACATAATACAGCGTGGGGAATAGCCAATTGTTACTAGCAGATTATTAATTGCCAGAGAGTATTATACTTCGTGTGTTGGTGTACTTACAATGGGTAGTCTGTCTATCGGTTTACAGTACATTAAGCAGGACGAAAACAGGTGGTTTTGTATTAGATACGTGTATGGATTGGCTGTCTTTTATAGGCATTTGTTTAGAATTGTGGTTGATGTAGAAACGTTTAGTAGAGATTTTGATACAAGGATATGATTCAGATATTTCTACGAGAAGGAGGATCGTAATTCTATTCCATAATATTTTGACAATCTTGAATCTTTCTACGACATTGTGTATGTCGTTTTTTTTAATTGATATATTAATCCGTTTTTATCTCCGTAATTCAACGAAATTTTGTAAAATTAAAGAAAAACATCGACATCTATGAGTGAGATTCAAGAGAAGCTAGATTCAACAAAGGGTTAAGAGAAGAAGAATGAATAGAATAAAACAGTCATCATTTACCTATAATTAAATTTAATGTGGCTGTAACCTCATTAAACATTAATATCTTAAGTACCTATATTATAGCGACTGTCGCAACCCAGCGCAGGGCACGCCGCGATAGCGGCGGTAAGACCCCTCTTTGAGGAGTGGCTAGAGAGGCGCCACGGCGCCCTCACCTACCGCCTGACGCAGGTCCTCACCGGACACGGGTGTTTCGGGAGGTTCCTGCACATTATCGGGCGGGAGGATACGCCCGGGTGTCACCACTGCGAGGGTCGCCCGGAGGACACGGTGGAGCATACGGTGGCGGTATGCCCCAATTGGGCGGAGCACCGCCGTGTTCTCGCAGAGGCGATCGGCGGCGGCGGCGACCTCTCGCGCCCGGCCCTGGTTCAAGCCATGGTCCGGGGCGAGAGGGAGTGGGAGGCAGTCACCTCCTTCTGCGAAGCAGTCATGCTAGCGAAGGAGGTGGCGGGACGGCTGAGGGTGAGGGCCTCACGTCCCAGCCACCGCGGGAGACGCCCCGGGCGTCGGGAGCCGCGAGACGACTCCCGGCCACCGTAGGCGCGGGCCTGCGGGCGGAGAGTAATGGGTAACTCTCCGTCCGATCAGGACCAGGCCCGTGCCGGACGGCGCGTACGTGTTCCACGCGCGCCTCAAAGAGATGTCAGCATAAGGAAGGGGCCCGAAAGGGCCGAAGCCTGCCGGGGCAGCGGGATTGTCCGAAAGGGTTACCGCTACCCCGGAACACAAAGGGCTAAGGAAGGAACACGGGTGGGTTTTAGTCAGTAAGACTCTGACACTCCCTTCTGCTCCACCCAGAGCGGGAGGGGTCATTGGATGATTTCCCATCCACAAAAAAAAAAAAAAAAAAAAAAAAAAAAAAAAAAAAAAAAAAAAGTACCTATATTATGATGAGATAACGGTACGGATTGAAAGATGCAGTGACAAAAATTTAAAAGAGTGTGCTTAGATGGTTTGATCTTGTTGAGAGGATCAATGAAAGGCGACCAACAAAAGGCAGATATGAGTTGACGATCTAGAAGGACATATAGTAACCTTATTAATTATGTTCTTTAGAAAGGTCAGGTGTGTAATATTCGCAACGGGCGTGCGCGTATGGTATACTTCAAAAGCAAAAGGAGTATGTAAATATCTTTGGAGGTGGCGTTCTGTTGTTTCTGCATAGAAGAAGGCGTGAGTTTATGGATGTTTGTGTTAATAAGTATTTAAACTTTGGCGAAGGAAATCAATGTTTTGTAACGGATAATAACAATGATATCCCTTTGTATAAAAACAAACATTGCTAATACCAAATCTATGGATGTTATTATCGACACAATACCATTTGATAAATACACAATATCCAACAGTATTGAAATATTTACAACCTTTGTCATAACAAAATCCTTTACTTAAATCTTTTAAAAATATTTCCGTCATTTCTCGTAGAAATGACGGAAATATTTTTAAAAGATTTCTCCTCAATTCGAACAATTTCTGAAAGACAATTTCCTTCAGATCATAATCCGTTCTGTCAGAACATTTTCTCTCAAAATACCGCCTTTGTCCTGTGTGACATTGTTAGTTACGACAGCAATGTATAGGAGTATTTCTGGAACGTAATAATTCCGAAATAAAGTAATTAACTTTCCTTCGAGTCTTGCCTCGGAATTACGAAACGGAATCCTTTATAACTCTCGATGTTAGAAAGACATTCGCGAGGTATTTGGAATTCCGGAGAGGAAAACAGTATTTAAGTGCTCACGCACATGGACGGTGACGGCTGCCGCTGACAAAATTCTGCTCGTGTATTTGATCACCGTACTCAAATACACGGGCGGCAAGTTATCGACGGCTGCAGTTGCTCTGTCGTCGACACGTATCACTCGTGTGCACACTATACTAACTTGGAAAAAGGTTTACAAATCCGTCTTCTAAAAATTTTAGTGGCAAGACTGAGGCCCGTCTTGCCACTAAAGGTCAAGCTGTACTAACGAGTTTCTTGTTTGTATCTGCTTAGGAATTTAAGTTTGACAGCAGAAAAAAATACGAATAGTACCTATTTAAGTACCAACTTAAGTTTTGTAATAACACTTGACTTAAGATTTTAGGTACTTATGATAGATAACTTACGATCGACTTTCAAAAGCGACTCGTACAGGAAATAAATAGTGTTGATTTAATTTTATTGCAACTGAAACGCATTGTCGCAGACCATTCGAACAGCACTGGATAAAAATTTACGAAGTGCGCGCTAGTTTATAGAGACAAACCTTTATTTTAAATTCTTCTTTATGATATAAAGGCAGGAAGAAGCCTTTCAACCTAGGCCCTAATTGCGTTACACACTATCAATCTCAGTCTGAATTATTTTGAAGGATATTGCTAATCCATTGCTTCATATGTCCGAAAAACGTGTCTTCTCAACATCGTAAATAACGCAATGAATGTTGTTCAACTGTCAAAATGAAAGTTATTTCTACTGTTACTGTGTTACGCAATTATCCCGCGGGATTTGAATTTTCACACACATTTTGCACTCCTAATTATTCAGAGTACCCAGTGCCAATTGCCAACTCCAGGTAGAATAATTAACAGAGGAAAAACTAACGCTGGAATTCCCAAGCCTAATTTTTAACAAACTAACTTTTACGACAGTTTGTTGAAAATTGTCGTCCATAACTCGTACGTTTGAGTAATCAGAAACGCATGTTAGCGAATCATGGAACGCGTTTTATGAGTCCCGAGTGAATTCCGAACGAAGCATCCTTGTTTCAAAATTATTCGGAACTTGTCGGTCCATTTAACACGACTATTACGAAGTTAACCTATCGGTGTTCCGTGCCAAATATCTGACCAGCCAGTACCTTTAATCTATAAAACTCTCGCTGTGATAACTTAAGTAAAATGAGCTGTCATGCCAAATGATGCTAAAGGGATTGACGCTATTGACAGCTTACTTCGCCCAAGTTTTTACGGTATTTTTACGGAATAAATCAGCAAGTATGTGAAGGAATTATTATAGAAGGAAAATGAAGTGAGATTTGGTTTTTCGCTGTCAATTTTATTGATCGCGCGATTTTCGCTTGCTTCGGACTGTGGGGACTTTTCGTGATTGGATTACTTCCTGTACATGAAGAAGGACCCGTAGGTAAATTGAGTTACACTTCGTTACCGTTTTCCTTTTACTTGACATGATAAGTAGGTAAAGTTACGTTCATCAACTTGCTTGCAAATCAAAATGAAGTTTTGACATGTCTTTTTAGAAGAGATGGTAGGTAATCATATTTTACTTGCGATCCACCCCTGGTTCGCACGGTTTAAACGATTTATTTATTTAGATTTAAGTTCCATATCAATGTATTTTACACATAAACCTTCCGGAAAAAAATCTCTAAGTATTGATAAAAACCGCATCAAAATCCTTTGCGTAGCTTAGAAGAACAATGCGGTCACAATCATCATGAGACACGAAAAGTTCACTGTCCACAAAATACATACCTACAATAGTTAAACAATCAATATGAATCATAACATGATTCATGGGACAGGGAATGGGTTAATTTAAAATTTGTATAGCTAGTAGATAGATTGTAGGTACTCGTACATAAACAAGTGAAAATTAGGTAGAGGTCGAAACAAGAAAAGTTTTAGTCAATAATAGAATCAAACAATAATTGTCATTATATTACTCATTTAGATTTATATCACCGAGAATGTTAGAAAGTTATAATAAGTAGTGCTGGCAAAATTATATTAGATACTAGGGATGTGCGTGTTGAGGAAAAAATATCTATTTCCGCGAAGTTACAGCGAGTACCCAACATAAAGTTAGTTAAACAATTAGGTACTTAAGATTGAATGCGGAAATCGTTAGAGTAATAAAAGCTTTTTTTTTATTTAATTTAGATCCGTGACTAACACAGTTATAATATATCTACTTAATCCATATAGGTAACTAGGCACTAATCAAGTAACCACGGATCTAATTTCGAAAGCATTCTAAAAAACAACGTTTCTTTTGGCATCGCCGTAGTCGGGTAAAAACAATAGTCTAAATTATTTTCATCATCACTGCTCTCAAAACGGTGAAGGAAAAGATCGTGAGGAAACCGGCATGTTCCAGAACCAAAAAAATCGATGGCATGTGACATCTACCAACCTACACTGGGCCCGCGTGGTGGATTAAGGACCACTCCCTCTCACGTGTTGACCTCCAAATAAGACATCAAATCATTTTATTTTTTATTTTATCGTGTTACTATTCCGTAGGCATAAGGATGGCATTAAAAGCAAAAAAAGTGCTTATAATAACAACTGTTTACTGCTTTTAATGCCATCCTTATGCCTACGAATTAGAAGTCAAAATCGATTGAACAGACGGTAAAAAAGGTTTGTTTAAATGTCTAATATTATTCTAAATGGAGTATAGAAAGAAAGAAAGAAAAAGTACGGGAGGGAGGGGAGGTATTAGAGTATTAGTAGTTATATCGATAGTCGATGCCCCACGACGTCTGCGAAGTTTCGCTAGCTAATTTAATTTGATACTGTAGAAGAGCCCTCATGCATGAGCTCAGGCTAAGTAATAACAGCCGCACGGGTCGATCGATCAGGTTAAGCTTGCCGCGATCAGTCCGTGGATGGGTGAACATCTTTACATACTATGACCCCTTCGTGCCTCGGAAAGCACGTTAAGCCGTTGGTCCCGGCTGTCATTCTTGGACCTTTGACAGTGGTTACGGGTCGTTACAAGCCCGAAAGTCTGACAACCAGTCTTACCAAGAGGTAATCGTATTACCCAGTTGTTGTGGATGTTAGATAGGCAGTCGCTCCATGTAAAATACTGGTAGGTACTCAGCTGGAACCGGTTAGACTGAACGCCGACCGAACCCAACATTAAGTAATTGGGAAAAGGCTAGGCAGATGTTGACTGTAGAAGAGCCCTCAGTTTTTGAACACTGTAAGCCTGGCCACATAAAATGTCCACATACCAATCTATAATAAAAACTTCTAAACAATAATAAAACGGACTCATTAAGATGCAGGCACACTCGGCTAATCAAATCAGTGGCGGTATTGTTCCGTCGCGCGTCGGCAGTAGAGTGTAAACGGGTCACATTTGCGCCCCACTGCCTCCACGGATTTAAGCCTGTTTATACTAATGACTTATTATGTTATAGTCTTACCAAGGGGTATCGTATTACCCAGTAACTGGGTTGTGGAGGTCAGTTAGGCAGTCGCTCCATGTAAAATATAATATAATATGGTATCCAGCTGCATCAGGTTAGACTGGAAGCCAACCCTAACATACTCGTAGTTGGGAAAAGGTTAAGAAGATGATGATGACTTAGGATGTGATGACATCACATAATGTCGCGCCTCTATTGCCCGAAGGGTTTGGCAGAGGTGGACTTATAGAATACCCGCGTATTTTGCCACTTATGTTTTATTAGTGCATATAGGGTGCGAGCGTATTGCCATTAAGAGCCTACACTACCTCAGCTAAAATTCACTCTTTAACTCGCTCGCACGATACTGCTCGCGGACTGAGTGAGAGCGAGACAGAGTGCGGTTCTAGGCGGCAGGCAGCGCCAATAGTTTAGGTATTTGCTTTTTACGGTGAAAATAATGGTAATTTAAAAAAAGTAAATAACATAAGACCTGCTTTATAGTTAGTTCGGTTAGTATACAAAGTTTCATGTTCTAATTTGAAGTATTTTTTGAATACCAGCGGTTTATTGTTCGGTTTAGAGGTAACTTTGAAATTTTTTTCTATCGAGAAAATTTTATGAAATCGTGTTTTCGTCTAACATAAGACCTAACATTAATCCTCAACTTACCATATATTTATTTCAAACTTAATGCTGCAGTATTTTCGACATAACGGAGGATCATGCTAAGCCATTTGAGGTAGTATAGGCCCTTAACCCGGGTGTGTAAGCGGCGGGCGGTGTGTACGCCGCCGAGCGCCAGATCCCCTCTATTGTTGGTGAAACATTTGGGTTAGATGAGGTTATAACAGTATGATGTTTCCTGATATTTACTTACTATTAATTACAGAAAATTAGTAAATATGAAAATTTGTAGGTACCTAAATATGAAAATTAGGTCAACTAAATGTTATACATATGAAAATGATATCATGTGAACGTTATTTCAAGTGTTAGTATACTATCCGTTATTATGCCATATATGACACACCCCATTCACCCGCCGCAGATCAAAATCAAAAGTCATTTATTCAAATTAGGCTGAGAATCAGCACTTTTCGAACGTCAAAATTACATAAGACAGTCCCTCAAAACGCCCGCCATTCACCACTTCCTAGTGCTTTCGCTAGGGAGAAGAAGTGGCGCAACAAACTCCCCAGCAGCACAGCTGTCTGTTCAGCTAAAATTAAAAAAAACTTGCTTCTATACAATAGTAGGTATGCAAAGTAGTTGCCATATTATGTCAGCTAGCCATGCCAATCTATATAAATAAAACAAAGTCGGGTTAGTTCACCAAATATAACTCAAGAACAGCTTGAACTGATTTTTATAATTGGAATTATCTCTGTTCCGAATAGCAGAATAAGTATTAAAACATGGGAAAAGTTCACGAAAAAAAATAATTGTTAAGATAATTAATTTTCTCATACATTTAGGCGGTACGAAGCTCGCTGGGTCAGCTAGTATACAAATAAATAGAATGTAAACTATACTGAAGTACGAAATAAAAAGATCTAGACTTCGGTCAGCTAAGAGAAACTAAAAAAAACTGAGAATTTTTTTATAGAAAAAGCCCCAATGTAGTTGGGAAAAAGAAAGGTGAATGACGATGATGAGGTCAATTTTCCTTTTAAATTCAATGGATCGTCGTGTCTGAAAAACAATTCGGTGAACAAAGAGTCTCAGAAAAAAGTGAAAGGCTTATTTTACGTAAAAAGGATTGTTTGTTTAGGTGGTTATGTAAAAGAGATCGTCACAAGTGAGATGATTCTGTTTGATCCTAACCTTTTTGAAGATAAGCATTGTTTTGTTACGTGACGAAATTTTTATAAAGGACTAGCTGACCCGGCAGTCTTCGTACTGCCTCAATCGATAAATAAAAGACTTAAACTTTTGTATAAATTAATTTTAAAACAAACAAAACGAATCCGTATTTAATAAAAAAACATTTTTTGAATGAAGCATGAAGTGTTATTATATTATTTTGCAATAAAGTTCAAATTGACTCTACATTTTATATAGAAAACGTTTGTATGGGAAATAGAAAAGGGCTGTTTTTAGGGTTTTCCCGGGAATTATTCGAGTTTTTCTCACCTTTTAAACCTTCCCTAGACCTCCACGAACGTTTCAAGACCAAGATAAGATAAATCCGTTCAGCCGTTCTCGAGTTTTAGCGAGACTAACGAACAGCAATTCATTTTTATATATATAGATAAGTCACTCCAGGGGTACCTAGGTAATATTAGGAACCGAAACGATGAAAACCTGTGCTTGCATTTTTTTTAAATTGTTTAGCCGTTTCTCATTTTTTTTAGCCTTTTCTTATTTTTTTTTTCACTCCTGGGCAAAAGTCTCCCCAAGTCCTTTCAGGAACTTAGTCTTTACATAATCAGCTTATAATTTTCCCACTGCTGGGACAAAGGCCCTCTCTGTGAGAGGGAGTGGGGCTGTAATCTACCACGCAGGCCCAATGCTGAATAATAAGGAACTCTTGCTTACGTTTAAGTAATAATAAAATCATGAGAGCACCGTTTAGAATTAAAACAATAATACTTCAAAGTTCCAACCCACGTCCTTTAATTTATCTTTTAACCAAACCAACCAAAAACTAAGTTACATATCGCAAGTTGCTAGCACCTCCACTTGCGGCTAAAACTCTAACATATTTGAATAATTATGTATGCCACATAATAGAAAGTAAATAAATTCTTTATTTACACTGAAATGAAGAAGGGTTTTAATAAAAACGTCACGACCCCACAGTAAACAATACGTGATAGGAATCGAATCAAGTATTGTGGATGAAACAATAGTGAACGGAGACTGAAGATTGTAACCATTTTTTGTTTAATAGCTCAACTGTGGCTAATGAGAACACATCACACAATTGAATTTCCGTTGTTATAAATCAAATTTTTATTTTTCAACAGTTGAGAGGTAGCATACCTGTTATCTCAGCCTAAATAAGACCTGGGGAAGACCAAAGAAGCGATGGATGGACCGTGTGAATGATGATATGCCTAGTATAAGTAGTGCAATCCACGAAGACGCGCCCCACTCTTTTTCCTAATGCTTACAAAACAAGTGTGCAACATTCTGCTGGTGTTTTAGTTTTGTTGATACACACTAATTTTAGTGGGTAATTAATTAGTGTGTATCGAAAAAACTAAAACACTATTGGAATTAACTAGCGATAACCAGAACCACTAACGATTCGGAAGGAGAGTGGGGCGCGTCTTCGTGGATTGGTGGTGGGGTGACTACCGAGATGACCACTAAAAGACAAGTATGGGAGAAAAAGACTTCGCGCAGACCCCAAATAAATGGGAATAAGGGCAACAGAATGACCTAATATATTAAATATTATTAAATATCTAATATCTATATTTATTTTATTATTCTATATTTAATATCTAATTTTTTTTTTTTGTAAAAAAGTTTTTACAACCTATGACCTCACCTCCAATGACAAGAATCAAACACTCAGAGATGTACTGTGATAGGCTCAGCGAAAAATATTTACAAAAAAGCTAATGTTATTTATTTGCATAAATTAGCACTAGTAATGCTAGATTCGGGCCTTTGTTGATATAAGTTGACAAAAACATCTTTTTTTTATCAGAATACATAATTTACTTTTGGGATGATTAAAGACTTCTCGATTTCCATCTTCGCCGAACGACCACAAATAAAAATGTTAATTTCGATGACTCACAGTACATTATCTTCAACGAGACAGTTCATTGGTATTAAAATCTCGTTTTCTCATATAAATAAATGTGCAAGCACAGATACCAGTATTCGAGTGATATTCAGTTAACCGGTCCTCGCTTCCGCCTGGCCTACTGACCGTGGCCAGTTATTAAATTATCTCCTACCTGTTTTAAACGCACTTAATTCACCAGATTAGCCTGCCCTGTGGCTGGTCGAGATTATATGAAATCTGGTTGCGATCTGTTGCAATTTAGCAGTGCAATAGATGATGAGTTTGTGGTTAAAACTATCTGAATTCTAGACGGTTTTTTGTCCTAGGCCTGAATCTTAAATTTATCTTAGAAATATCTTTGAATATCTAAATCATAGTTATTTTAAGACCGGAACAAGGATTGTGCCCAAATTAGCAGTATCTATACATATTATAAAATTAAAGTCGCTTTTCGAATCTGTCGGTCTGTGTGGCCAAGTTATTGTAAACTGTGCAACGGATTTTAATGTGGTGTTCACCATCATTTAGAAAATTTATTCCGGAAGGTTTACGCATATAATACATTAATACACTTACATACAACAAAGAAATCAAGTCGAGTCGAGTGAGTTGAGTCGAGTTTAGTCAAGTCGTGAAAACCGTGCGCTGTAAGAGGGGGTCGCTAGGTCACACATGCCACCGAACGAACCCACTTATATGCTAATTTGTTTCCATCACAAAAAAAAACGTAACAATCCATTTTAGTATAGATTGTATTATTCCCAACTTGTGCAAGAGATTTCCCTAAAGATTTTCCATCCGACGGAAAAAAGCGACGGAAAAAGATATATTTGTAGGTACTTACGTGAATATTTCAATGGAAAGTTAGGTTTGTATATCGATAATGTATTCATTGGCGGTCATCCAAAGCGGTCCAGGCCATTGTCCACTGCCTTCCATATGTGTACCTACATAATATTTCACATGTTGTGGGACTGGCTTCCAAAATACGGATTTATACGGCTTCTTTGTGGCCTGAGCCAAAGAGCGATATTTTCTTTCAATGTTTATTTACAGGCTTATAAATCATGCAATAGATTTAAACACCTCATACATGGGGGGCTTTTTTAACTTAGGTACAGCAGTCTACATCTACACGAGAATAAGCTAAGAGCGTGGTCTAGCTGCTGATTATTACGTCAGAGTTCCCTTGGTGTCTGCTCTGTAGTCTGTAGACTATGATCGTACCAAGATTGTGTCTGTACTTTAAAAGAGACCTTTGAGTAGGTACCTACTTTGAGTTTGTTTTGGCCTTTCTTCTCAAAATATTCACATAAGAAATACCGATCTCATCTAGATTTTAGAAGATGATTGACGAGTAAAAGTGTTTGAACGAACCTACTTAAACAAATAAAATCGTTTTTCATTAATCTGCAATCCTTTCCTAACTAATCTAACTATAGCTGTTTACTTGTTAAAATCAGTGTCACTTTAATAATCAAAACTTTATTTCATTTCTAAATAATAAACTTTAAGGTCCGTATTACAGAAGGAAACTCAAGCATTGATCTCTGTTTAAAACTAGTTTTGAGTCAAGTTTTAATTTTAGAACGATCCTCAAGCATAGATTCATTGATCATAGTTCAGCCGAGTTTGACTTTATTCTAGATCGTTACTCAGTTCGTGAATCGAACCCAAGCAGTGATTAGATCTGTAATCACCCAAGTGTGGTCGAGACCGCGCTTGAGCATAGATTGTCATGGGAAATTTTGTTCTTTTTTAAGTTTATTTGCGTTTTCGAGTTTATAATTATTGTGGAATTGAAGATTACTATTAAAAATTGATACTTATATCTGGAGAAGTAGATTATTATTAGGTTTAATCCTAATGATTCATAGAATTTATATTACATAACAGCTTTTCTCCCAATAGACTGATATATTTTTTTCGTCTTGCATTTATAGTGACAATCTGGAATTAGCTGATCGATTCAATATGATTGCGTGCTTCGAGCTAATGTTCCTAATATCGAATTGTGCCTTAGTAGATATGGATTTCGACAACCTTCTAGGGATTTCAGAACATTGAAGAAGAATAAAAAAAAAACCTCAGCGGGAAGTGACGGACTATTGCATATTCGTCATTCGGAGTAGGTACACATGATGAAAGGATTTATAGGGAAAGCTCAGTAGGTGCTCAGGAGGTTTGAAGAGAATAAGTGCTCATAACATAATATAGTGATTATTCAATGTAGTTTCTTATGACAACAGTTCTAAGGCCCAGAACGAAAGAGCCACGTTGTGGCATTCACATACAAATAACAAGAGACATTTTGTAGAAACAATTTATTTTGATACGTAATTTCATCATTTTTGTTATAAATTTTTTTTTTTGTTTTCCAATATTCTTCCTCCAGACGTGGGTGCCTTATTATTTTCTCATGCCACTATCATTCCTCATGTTTTACACGTAGCATGATCTCCTCCGTCGCCATACTCCCCGTCTTTGCGAGGTTGAATAGTATCTATTGGTGCTAGGTGATAGTGGCTTTCATAGCAGTATTCAAAAATGCACCTGTAAACAAGTATTATAATTTATTGTTATTAAAAACACTGAAACCCGTTACAAAATCAATAGGAAGTAATATAATATAGACACAAGTAGGTACCTACCTACATAAATTTTTAAAACTGAAAATTCAATAAAAATACATACCTATTAGCGGCTACTGCTTTCAACATTCATTTGGTCAGTTTTTATTAGTAAGTATATATACATTCAGAGATAAATACTTTTTCTTGTTTACTCCAATTATTGGAGTTTATTATTTTCATTGCTATAATCGCAAACACAAAGAAATAGACTTAATAAAAATTAATATCAAATTAAATTTATCTATTGAAATTGACGATTGTCAAAACACGACCACAGAGCACTTTAGTCACCACAGATACAAAAATTTGTGGAATGAAATAGTACAAAATGACTCCAAACAGTTTAACTTCAATAAATCTGTATTTGTACTATTCGCAGCTAACAAAATAACGCTCACTTCCTAAATATTTGGGTTCATAAGGTACGTTTTAATATTTCTAATCCTGTGAATATCAGAACATAGTTGGTAAATAAAATAAATAGTAAACGAAAACAGGCTGATGCATAGACAATACACAGCTCTGCTTGAGGCTCGATTTGATTCTCGCTTCAGCTGATTATAGTTTGATTACCGTTCTGGAATAAGAACAATGCTCAAGTACTGATTCTATACTTAAACAATGATCAACTGATTGACGATCAAACTAGACTTGAGGAATGTTCTGTAATACGGACCTAAATGACTCATAAAAAGTAAATATGACACTTACGGTCATAAAAGCTCCCAGTCTAAACCATAGGTTATAAAATTTAATTTAAACGCGTTCGTTAAACCGGCCAGCCCTAATATGATTAGTAGGATAAAATAAAAACATAACTGCCAACCAGCCAACCTTGTTACGAAGTATTAGCAAGTAAATTTTGCTAAATAAAGAAGAGTAAACTGTATAGTCAGATGAAAACATACAATGAAATATGACGGCTATCCCTTATCCCAAGGTTGTTTACACGAAAAATGTATTTTTAGAACAAATTTTTGCTAACTGTACACGTGCACTTGAACAATCTGGCTCAGAATTTTATTTCAAAAACACGAAGGGGAAATTCAAATACAGAGAAAAACAAAAAAAAAAAACTACAAAAATAAATTTCACTTAAAAATTCAAGGCCCTCGTGGAAAAAGGGATGAATTATTCGTTTGAAGGAGCAGTCCATCAAACGAATAATTCATCCCCTTTTTCACTGTTGTTTTTAATCAAACTCTAGCACAAATAACTGTTGGAAGCGTTTGTCTATAAACCCTGCTGAAAACCATATCACTTTTTGTTCGTGGGTTAAAAATGCAGCTCAGTGCCTCGGGAGCGTTGACATAGTAAAAATTTATACGTCGACCCGATTGTTAAAATGCTTTGGAGCAGTCTTTTATCTCTTCACCCCGCGTGAGCTGCATATTTTATATGTTTAATGCTGTTTTCATGTCAGACGCACGTTGCATCCCACTAACATTGCACAAATATTACGCTATTTATGCTAAACACACATTTCTCTTTTGAAACCCTCTTCCAATTTGGGGATGAAAGGAAATCGGCTTATGTTTATTCAGTGAGTAAATAGTTCATCCCGACTAAATACATTAAATGGGGTTGACCGCTGAATTGGGTATGCTAAGAGCCTATTATGCGCTCTAACAGACGAATGGAAAAATACAATGAGAAACTATGTAGACTGTAGTTATGCATAACGTGACCATACGTCCCGCTTTGGGCGGGACTGTCCCGCTTTCCGGCAGTCTGTCCCGGTGTCCCCCGCGAAATCGAAATTGTCCCGCTTTTGCAATTAGACCAAACGATAAATAAAAATGTATTTTTTCTCGCTCAAAATGCGCGCACGGGTCGCCGCGCGCGGCAAGGCGGCGCGTTACGCGCCAAGCAGTGCCGCGCTATCGAGTGCGAGCAGGATAGATAAACCCTTTCCTTCCGCTCCCGACTCCCGCGCTTACTCGTATTAGTAATACGAATACGTAATACGGACGCTAACAACGACTGCATGATAGTGTTTTGTTTTATTTCAAGTAGTGATTTGTTACAAAACAATAATGCCTAAACGCAAATGTTCTTTTAATATTAGTTTGCAACAGAAGTATCCATTTATAAAAAAAAGAAAAGATGATAGTGCAGACGTCACGTGTGAAAAGTGTCGTACTGATTTTAGTGTTGGACATGGTGGTGCCAGTGATATAGAAAAACATTTAAAATCAGAAAAACACAGGCTTGCCGATCAAGCCGCTGCTTCAAGCTCGTCAATGCTTAATTTTTTTAAGAAAACTGATTCGCCGACTTCCAAGGATTTGGATATAGCTGCAGCTGAGGGTACGTGGGCGTTTCACACCGTGCAACATAATCACAGTTTCCGCTCAAATGACTGTTCTTCCCCTTTAATTCAAGCATGTTTTGAGCAAAAATTTAGATGTGCACGTACAAAGTCTCAAGCTATTGTGGTCAATGTGCTGGCAACTATGGCAACTGAAGATTTAAAAGAGCATTTACGCAAAGCCAACTGCATAACTTTATTAACGGATGCTTCAAATCATGGCTCAATCAAATTATTCCCAGTTTTGATTCGCTATTTTATTCCATACGAAGGCGTGAAAGTCAAGGTTCTAGAGTTTCGGGAGCAGCCAGGCGAAACATCAGATATTATTGTTGAATATTTGAAGGAAGTATTGTCTTTGAATGACTTGAATAAAAAAATTGTTGCGTTTTGTGGAGATAATACGAACTGCAACTTCGGGGGAAAGAATAGGAAAGGAAGTAATAACGTTTACTCAAAGTTGAACAAATCAGTCGGCAGACAGCTTCTTGGAATTGGATGTGGAGCCCACATAGTCCACAACGCGATCAAAACTGCCGCCGATTGTCTTCCTGTTGACTTTGAATGCATAATAGTGAAAATTTACTCATTTTTTTACATCTACAGCGTTCGAGTAGAAGCTTTGAAAGAGTTTTGTAATTCTACCGAGACAGAGTATCACAAACTGCTGGGCTACAGTAAAACTAGGTGGCTTGCGTTAATGCCCGCACTCGAAAGAGTTATAAAAATGTTTCAGCCTTTGAAAAACTATTTTTTGAGTATCGACAAATGCCCAAATATTTTAAAGGAGTTTTTCGAAAACCCCAGCTCAGAAATGTGGTTATATTTCTTGCACGCATAAGCAGCTTCCATTCATGAAGTTGTTTTGAAAATCGAAGGCCAAAATGTGTCAGCTATAGAGTCTGCCAAAGAAATTAATCGTCTCCGAGATAACCTGGCACTAAAAGAAAATACGATTTTCCTTCCCCACGTAGTTCGTAACCTGTTGGGAAAATTACAAGAAGAAGCAGCAGTTGACCAGCAAAATGTAAGAACTGCGGCGGCTGAGTTTTATAAAACAAGCAGGGAATACTTAGAGCAGTGGTGTCAATTTAACAAAGAACTGGAAGTGTTTGAATGGGCAAATTTAACAAAAGTGCCTACGTGGGAGGAGGTACAGAAAGTGCTGGATTTACTAATCACGCAAGGATTTATTAGCAGCAGCCAAGATACAAAAGTCTTCGACGAGTTTTCACTTGTTTTAAACTTCGCGACAGATGAAAAAATCTCTGGCTGGAATGTCGAGAATGTCTGTACTGCAAATCGTTGGGTCGAATTATTCCAGCACTTTCGTGCCAATAATCTTGATGTAACAAACTTTTCCATGCTTATTGAGTACGTTATGTGTCTGCCTGGAAGTAACGCGCCTGTGGAAAGAGTTTTTTCTCAAATGAACAAAATATGGACAAGTGATAAAACACAGTTGAGTGTCGCAGTAATGAAAGCGATATTGATTACGAAGATAAATATAAATAAGTCATGTACTGAGTTCCACACTTACCTAAAAACAAGACCCGATATTTTAAAACAAATTTGTTCAGCCGATAAATATAAAAACTAGAATTCATGCCACTATTGATTTGCTTTGATTATTTTGAATGATTCTATAATAAAAAAAAATGTAAAAAGCTTTTTTTTATTACTTAGTTTTGCAGATGTCCCGCTCTGACAAAAAAAATAAATGGTCACGTTAGTTATGCAGTAACTGCTTATGCATAAACATTTGCCTCTCAAAGGATCACTAATAGCCATTGTGGCAAAGACGTCCTTGAGACCATTTAGCTTTGGAACAAGAAACATGACTCAATTATGAATAGGAAGACTAAAATATTATGAAGCACGTTGTAAAATATTTTAACTCGGCAATATGTTGAAGGATGGTGGCGGAGAGAGGGCTAGCAAGACAAAGAGACAAGAACATTAAATTGGCAAGATTGGTCGACATCGTTTTAAAAACCGTCGAAATGAATTGAGCAAAACTGGTAAAATTGGAAAGGACAACGTAGAAGAGGACAAAGCTGTAGATGATGCGGATGATGAATATACTGTGAGAAGCGAAGTTGATATACAAACAACTATATTCAACCTCACGAAACAGATACACCTGTGCTGTATAAAACTTCACACGGTGGCATGAAGACTGAAGACATCTGAATATTCATAGTCAAGACTTTTACAGCCCGCCCTCAGTGAGCACGTCTACATTATTCTAGCGTTCTCAAGTGCACTCGTCTTCCAGCTCAATATGATCTCATGAAGAGCTTCAGACAATGTTGCCATAAATTCAGATTATAGTCTTTATTTTAATAAAGATCTTGCCTTTGAAATGAGCAGAAAATTGTATGTAAAAGATAACGGTAAAGATGAAACTAGTAAGCTAGGATGCTTTTCTATATAAGATTGTGCAGTTTTCTTGCAATATACTCCGTAATATTTCTACTGCATTTTAACATTATCGTTTCACGAAGCGAGCTGCGAGTCAATCTTGCACAAGTTTCCCCCAGCCAATTCTTGCAATTTGTTGACGATAAGAATCTTAGATACGATATTTATTCTCCATTTTGCGTCCCAGATGTTCACTGAATATATTGCTAGTGTAATTAATTGTTTTAAAAAAGTCCCTAGTGTGCCTCCAATCTACAAATAGTTCAGTTTTCCTATTTCTATTTAGATTTTAGTAATTCATTTTCACCAGTTCAATATAAAAGCGGCCAATCTGAATAGCTTTAATTAAAATTCCGTCCAGCCAATCAGAGCGTTCTTCAATAAAAGGCTCCATGGATGTCAGAAAAATGAACAAACGAACGAATCAAGAGAGCTCAATTGTGGGATTACCTCAGCTTTTGAACCTTGCTTCTCATTTCTATTTGTGATCAGCGTTTTGTCGACGGAAGAATAGACAAAGATGACATTCCGTGTAGACAGTACGACGGCAGCAAAGTAGAAAGAGTCAACTGCACTTTTTACGAAATACATACTCTTTTACATAATTCGACTCAAAATTCTGTTTTGTCATAGGATTTTTATTCGTTTTTTTTTTTACTGATAATAAATCACGTATTTCAAGACAACTACAACAATTGTTCTCAGTGTCGAAGTACCGTGTGTTGTAAGTGTTTGTAAGTGTTTTGGAACAAAAAAATATTGTAGTTAGGTATATCATGATTTTGTAGATAACCGTATATACTTTGTGGCCGTCGTGTAGAAAGTTTAAAATCTCCTTACAACTGTCAGTCGTCAGCGTCATTTTGACAGTTGGGATAGAAAACTTTCTTCTGAAATAGTCTACATATAAAAAGACCTAGACAAAGATCGTTAGAAACGAAAGACAAAATGACAGATTGTAGAAGGATTTCTACGGTGCGATGTCAAAAGTGAAGAAACGAAATGTCACTTTGTATAGAAAGAGCTGTGTCTATTCTACGTAGAAATAGAATGCGTCATGCTAAGCCTGCTGAGAATTGAACAAAACACGATCAAAATAGAAAAATCAGTGACCTTTTCTGTCGTACTAGTACATACTAATTCCATGTCTTTTCTCAAGGTGTTTGACGTTTAACCTGTCAAACTATTTTATGTAGCAGTAGCACTGCGTTGATTCTCTGATTGAAATGCGCCTAACACATCAATGTAAAGTTAGTACGACCATTCGAACAAATTCAAGGCAAATTCTATTGTCATTTTTAACATAATCTTCGGGAATATGTAGATGTTTCTCATAAATAAATGGTGCCATAGTAAAAGTCAATGGATTCGTATCGTGTGTAACTTTTCCAAACTTTTCCCAGTGGATCGGGAGGTATTTCATTTTATTTTCGCCAGTCGGACTGGCGTGAAATTATCGTAACAATCCTTGCCTGCACTGTGCAGAAAGCAGAAATAGTAAATCATTCAAATAACTGCAATGCAGTATTATTTCACACCCAGTTTATGAGGTGTCCGCAAACCAGAGGCATTTTACTTTTTCGAACTTTGGCAGTGAAGTTTTTAAAATAAACATTTTATTTTAACTTTTATTCGGTGGCATGCCAGCATAAAGTTCATTTGTTTCTCTATTTTCAGTTTAAACGAGATACGAAATAACATTTTATGAAGAGAAAAGAGAAAACTATAAAAAGTGACGATGTAGCAGTTTTAAAAGTTTTAATACCTACTCCTTGCTTCATGTAACTTTCCTGCAAGTTGTTTCAGATCCCAACAACAAAAGCGAAACGCAAAAATAAAGTAAATTACACTTGCGGTCTGATACAGTTTATAGGTACTGAGATAGAAACATAAGCGGCTTTTCCGTAATATCCGCGGAGGGAGGTTGCCTTCAAACTGCTTTTTAATAATAATTTCAACAAAAGATTTTATAAAAAAGGAATATCCGTAGATGCGGTATGTCCCCTGGGGGATGACAAACACGCAGCGCTTCAAAAGAAAATGGTTAATAAAAACAAACTGATCTTTCTCTATTGTTGTGCAAATAATTAATTAGTATAATAGAATTCATAAAAATATACGGCGAGAATTTTTCTTTCATTTTCTCCTTTTATTGTAGGAAAATTGTCTATTATAGTTCGTTCAGGAAGCAGTAAATACCTTAATAACTATAATGTAGTTACTAAGATATGATAATAAGTAGGTATCTGATGTAAATATCGGCTGAGCCAATATTCCCTGACATTTACAGTCAAACAATTAATTATTATCTATATCGAGACAATCAGATGATAATATTTACCAAATATTAACAATTCATATTGATCCAGAGCTCTAGCATAATAGATATTACTAAAATATACGTACACTGTTCTCAAAAAAACGAAAACATTGTGAGGAAATCGGCATGTCGGCAGAACCAAAAAATTGAAGACATGTGACATCTACCAACCCGCACTAGGTCTGCGTGGTAGATTATTTATTATTAGCGGGCTCTATCAGAATACCAGTTATTTTTAAATATCGCAGTATCATGCTGAGATAGGAGCCTTTTGGCCTCGTATAGGACTTGTTTCATTTTTCTTTTTGTTACTTTTTAAATTTATTTTTTATGTAATTTGTTATTTTAATTTAGACTGTGTTTAAGTTTAGTTTGTGATCCTCCTGTACAAGTCGCAATAAATACTTTTTCTTTCTGTCTTTCTTTATTATAGCGAGAGGGACTCGAAGAGAGCAGGCCTGTGTCCCAGCAGTGATTATGCTTATGCTATAGGTACAGACGCCAGCACATCAAGCTACTAAAATCTGTCAAATTTTTTTAATAGATTTTCAACTTTATTTCTAAAGTATAAGGTTCAAAGTTGATTGGAAAAATTTGATAGTTTCGGGTAGCTTGATGTGCTGGCGTCTGTACATACACGTGGATATATATGTATGTGGATGGCTATAAGAGTAGGGGAAGATCAAAGAAGCGATGGATGGACTGTGTGAAAGAAGATATGGCTAGAAAGGGGTTGACTCCCTCTCTCTCCTCTAATAGAGAAGTAGATATGGAAGCATAGAACTATTATTACTAGCGTATACTTTATCTCAGTGTATGGAAGTAAAATATACACACATCAAAAGTGTCTAGGGATCAAGCATTTTTATGCGGATTTCTTGAGATTGAGATGTGGCTTTGTAATAAATTTATGATTTTATAAATTTATATGGATCCTTTTTGGTGCATTTCATAATTTGAATCAGGAACTGTGAATCAAATTCGAGTAAAAGATGAAAATCAGCTGTCAATATTTTCCCTATAAAAACATACAACGCATTGAAGACATTATTAGTGCTACTGTTTCCCTACTACTGATTAAAACCAACGTTATTATGGAGCGGCGACGTCATTTAAGCAGGGAAGAAATGCTCAGAGCCGTGGGAATGATAGAAGCTGGTTCCCGGCAACGTACTGTGGCTTTAGCTCTGAATACAAGTCAGAGTGTTATCAGTCGACTTTGGACACGTTACCGAAGCACTGGCACCGTGGCTGAGCGCCATGGAGGACGGTATCGCTGCACCACACGGAGACAAGAACGATACATTCAAATCTTAACTCGAAGAGCTCCAACAATAACCGCCATGATGTTAGCCGTGAGGCTTCATCACTCTTCAGGGAACTTAATTAGCGACCAAACAGTCAGAAACCGCTTGCATGAAGTGAACCTTCATTCCCGAAGACCGCTACGGGTACCACCTATAGCAATGCACAATCGTAGGATTCGATATCAATGGGCTCTTGAACACAGAAATTGGGTAGAAGAACAATGGCGTTTCGTGTGCTTTTCTGATGAGTCTCGTTTTGGTATGAGACCGGATACAAGACGTATACGACACTGGAGAACCCCTGGACGCCAACAGCGATTAAAATCCTGCCAGGAAGTCCATCCTTATAGTGGTGGAACCATCATGGTATGGGCGGGTATTTGGATCGGCGGAAGGACTGAGTTGATTTGGATCAGAGGCAACCTCAACGCTCAAATTTATGCTGAGACGATTGTATCAGACGTCATCGTTCCTCTACAAGTGCAAATCGGTCCCTTATTTCAGTTAATGCATGATAATGCACGACCGCACACCGCAAGAGTTGTAAGACAGACTCTCGCCGCAGCTAACATCAATGTCCTGCCCTGGCCTGCTCAGTCGCCAGACTTGAACCCGATTGAGCATGCATGGGATATGCTACAGAGAAGAGCTCTGCCGAATATGGAGGGTATCCAGTCGCAAGAAGACCTTTTTTTGTTGTTGCAACGAACATGGGCGGCCATTCCACAGCGTGATTTGGATGAACTCATTTTGAGTATGCCAAACCGATGTTCTTGTGTTGTTAGTGTTCGCGGTAGAAACACGGATTATTAATTGTTTAAGTTACCCAATAAAATTTTAGAGAAAACTGTTATTTCAGTCTTTTTTTCGAACTTTTGTGTTAGTGGTTCAAATGTCAAAAATCCCTTTATTAGGAAAATGGCAAATTTCTTTATTAATGCAAAGGTGACTTGGTTTATCGTTACTGTGACAAACGAAAACACTTTATTTGATGAATCCTTAAAGAAAATTTTAATTAATATCAATCAGGAGAAAAGTTATTGCAAAAATATATGTTGATCCCTAGACACTTTTGATGTGTGTATGTTACGCCAATCCCAAATACATTGGTATAAGGCTCGGAGAATGATGATGATGACTTAAAAGATACGTGTGCTAGGAGATGTATGTGTACACACTATTGTAATAATAGATTATGAAACAATAAACCCCATCTTTGTGAACATTGAAATTTCGGAGGACACCGAGAAAATTCTTTTGTGGTCACTTTGGGAAACTTAGAAAATAATTCACAAAATTTTAAAATATTGTTACAAGAATTTATTTTACTTTCCGGAATTCCTTTGAAGAGATGAGACTGGTTGTTAAAAATAAAAAAGTATATTTTTGGGCAGTCTAAAGCTAAAATATCTTTCTGCCGATGTTCCCCCCATTTCCACGAAATTTCATCCTCTGAACGCGATAAGCAACCAAGAAATTGCCAATTCTATGTGTTACGTCATACCGTAAAAAAATAAAGCATACCTAATATAATAATGATAAAAATAAATTAGAGCATTATCTCGTCGACAAATGCCGCATCCGGGTGACGAAACGATGTAAGTCAAAAATTGCAAATTTTCAAATTACTTTAGCGCATCGCGTGCGCTCAACGAGACGTTAAGTTAACCCTGTTACCCACCAGTTCCGACTGTACCGAGGCACCGTCGTAACGGGGCGGTCCACTGTACCACTCCTCATACATTGTGGTACAAAGAACAATGTGTATCAGGGTATTTTGCATTATATTTGATTTTTATCGCTTCATGGCAGTCTTCAAAATTATGGTCGATATAATTTAGGTCAAATCAAATTATTGATGTAAACCTACATACATACCTACAGCAAAAAATCTGTTTACACTAGGAACTGAATTAAAAGACTGACTAACTGGTCAGTGGGTCGTCTTAGGGGTAGCTAACTACAATGATTAGATCTGCAATTCATATAGTGTACATAACAGTATTCTATCTATCTATCTAACTACTTAAACAAATAAATACAAAAACAAAAGGCAGCATATTTTGATTTGAATTTGTTTATAGCTCTGAATGTACCTACTTATTACTTGTAAAACTATGTAGTAAATTGCGTCATGAAACATAAAAATTATGTGGCCAATTGTGCCCAATGAGACACAATTGAATTTCTATTGTTATAAATCAAATTATAAATCAAATGGAAACTGTACCTACATTAACTACGCAGCTACTAATTGTGCTCATAGTTACGTCTAATAACCTTATTTTTTACCTTGTCTAGTAATTAGCATCATTAAATAAACAAGTAAATAACTGAAGGAAAGGAAGTATCGTTAATAACCCAGACAATGCACCAAATGATAATAAATTCCCCCCGCGATTTAATTCAGATACAGTCCTCATTCTTCTTACTCTTCGTATCGCTAGCACGGCTCTTCTCAGATCTTGTTGGCCCAAAACTTCGCCACGTCTATGGCATCGTCGGTGACAGCGCAGAAGTCATTTTGACAGGAGGAGTAGCAAGGAGGATGGATCAGCGTTTCATCAATTAGGAGTCCTCATCGATGTGAAATCTATTTTACACAGGCGTTCCCTTCGATGTTTATAGCCAATCAATTGGTTAGTTCAAGAAATCATTAGCCAATAAACGCTTAAAGTTTTAAACTCGTACCAACCGTTAACGGGATGTCTCGATGCAGTTGGCAATAACCACACGAAATAGTACTGGCAATGTAAGTATGTAAAGTCTATCGAATCCTGGTTTCCAATTAATATTATTTCTACTTTATGCTCGTGCAAATCAAGTTGATTTCAGAATGACTACTTCTATTGAAAAAGTCAAGAAAATATTTGAAGTTGCAGCGCAAACTGAACTTTATGTGTGGTGTTTACAGTTGTATTTAAAAAAAACACGTATTTATTTATATTTTTGGAAACTAAATCGCGAACTCAGTATAAATACCTACCTACGGACGATCGAGAAGAAAACAGCAGTCAATGCATTTACATCTAAAACCGTTATTTGTCCGTAAAACTGCTTTTGGAAGTTTTACAGTGGTAATAAGCTTTATTATTTAGCCTCTAGTTTATATTTTAACTGTAATCCCTGCAATGTGTCCGTTAGTTTTGACTTTGTCTTAAGATGGTGTCTTAAATACTGTGGTCATAAAATATTTTTTGGCGGGCTGCGGAGGCAGCTTTCATTGTTTATCCTTCTAATGTTATAAATGTGAAACTTTGTATGTTTGAATGTTTGTCACTCAATGTTGGACGAATTTGAATGAAATTTGGTACACCGATAGTTTAGAACCTGGATTAACACATAGAATATTTTTATCCCGATATTTCCACGGAAACGAGACTTATGCGGGTGAAGCCGTGGAGCGCTGCTAGTGATAATATAAAACTAGAAATTTCATCAAAATAAGGTCACCTACCTTATACATTTAGCATGTGAATGAAAAAAAATAGTCATTAGCAACAATATAAAAAATAATTCTATGTTCATATAATATTGTCCAAACTAGTTCAAAGCACATTAACTTCGTAATCTGATTACAAATGCAATTTAAAATTTTATACACACGCGACAAAGCAGCTCATTACAACCATTTGACAACAAAGCCCATAATGTCATGTAACTACACACTTTTTTTTTTCCTTCGCCCTACTCGGGCATGCTAAAGTCTTGAACCATACCGCCTCGTCTTCAGTGATTATTGTCCTTCTTGACTAAAAGTAAGGCCAAAGCCTCGTCTTCAGTTTCATTCTTCTTGTTCAAAAGTAAATAAGGCCGAAGCCACGTCTTTATTTTCACCACTACACACTAATTACTGTGAATTACTTTAAAACCCACAGATATTAAAACACCTAACTGTTGTAAAGTGTCCCTTCACACAGATTAAAAAACGTTACTTCATTACTTAACAAAAACGGAAATGCCGCGCCATTAGCTAAAAGCACAATGATTAATTACCTACAGTAATCAAGTCTATTATTAAAACCTCCATTTTAAAAACCAGTGATAGTCACCTGTAATAATGAAACAATAGCTTGAAACTAGGCTGCTAAATCCGCTACTCGCCCCGCAAATGTACAGACGCCAGCACATCAAGCTACCCGAAACTGTCAAATTTTCCCAATCAACTTTGAACCTTATACTTCAGAAATAAAGTTGAAAATCTATTAAAGAAATTTGACAGATTGTAGTAGCTTGATGTGCTGGCGTCTGTACTAAAACCGTTTTATTAGCAAGTAGCTTCAGCTGGAGCCTTTGTTCGCGTGAAAATTCTGGTTTTAACATAAAATATATTGCAACTATATTTTTTATGATACTACTGTAGCTTACCATTAGTCAAAGAATCTTTGGAATCGAATTTGCATAGCTATTCACAACCATCCGACAGGCTATCGTGTTGAAAATGGCACATTTCGATAACCTGGGCCTCAAGTTTGCTATTACAATAGTGTCAGAATGGTCTATCATTGATTTCATAATTGTTGATTTTGATAAGTTTGGTAATCTACTAATATAATGGCGTCATTATGACTTTCCAATGGTCAACCACTACACAACACACTCCATTGAAAGAAATGGCATAAAATGGTAATCTCGTAGGTACATAATGACAAATAAATAAATGTAATGTTTATTGCTATTTACGAACTTCTTACTACTTCAGATTGCAAACACTGATACGTAATATGTAAAAATATATATTAAATGAAATCTAGCATGTAGTAGTTTTTCTCAGACAGATCAGATTACGAACTTTTAGCAAAATGACAATGGGATCGTGTTGGAATGACGAATTTATAAAAATAGCAGACTTGGGCCCCTGATTTGCCTTGCCCGCGATAGCAAACAGCTGTCGGAAAAATGGCGGTCATCTATTTAATTTAAACTGACAACATTTTCGGGTTTTGGACTTGTTAATGGCGTTAAGAGGACTTCTACGATAACATCGATTGATGTTCGATACGGTACGGAAGCGTATCGATTGGTTGTGAATAGCTTCAGTAGTTCCGAAGTACACATGTTCAAAATCACCACAAATTTTACCTCTGTATAATTAATATTACTTAGTATAAATTAATATAGGTCGGTGAGCATTAAAAGCGGTTTTCATTTGTTTTTGACTAAATATAGTGGGTAGTGGTGTCATCAACTTTCACATATTTTTATAGTCTTTCTATTTTGTGCGATGTTATTGCGATCCTTTTTGGGATCGAGATTTCCAAGAACTGGGTAAATTTGAAAGGCGACAAATTCTTTGAGCCCAAATATAAACTGTGAATTCAACTGCTTGGAAGAAATTTTTACGCAGCACATGAATTTGTAGCTTTGTTTAGTAAAACTTTTTTAACCCAAACTTGCTCAAAACTGTTTTTACTCAAAACTGTTTAAACTACAAGTAAAATTACAAAACGATCTCTATTCAGATCTCATAACCAGTAGGTATGGTACTTGACAAATATAGACAGTTAAATAAGTTTCATTTAAGCATATCATACGGCATTTTATCTACTTGCTCAGTTACTCACAGAGCGCACAGAATCGCTACACAATTCGTCAGCACACACGACTGTACGAGTTCCATAGAAAACATGAGCCCACGAGGTGAAATCAGTTTTTGCGTCGCGATTAACAAGCGAATTTCCCATCAAATAGATCCGCGTGTAGGTCAGTGAACGCATCGCAATAACGGATCCATTCTAACCGCACTTCGGTGCAATTGCACTGAGCCGACTAAGGGCAAATGGCGAACGAACTTGCTCAATAAAACTTAATCTGTACCGCTGTATTGGTCTCGTTTTCATGTACTTTGTGGTGTTACATTGTATGTACTTACAGGATTTTGTGGTTAAGTGTACTTTTAGGTCATATTTTGTACAGACGCCAGCACATCAAGCTATTACAATCTGTCAAATTTCTGTAATAGATTTTCAACTTTATCGCTAAAGTATTAGGTTCAAAGTTGATTGGGAAAATTTTACAGTTTCGGGTAGCTTGATGTGCTGGTGTCTGTACTTGGAAAACTTTTGACCAAAACAATTTTTGAAAAGCTAAACAAACTTGTTGGAAAAATGGGATTACAATCCAATTATAGGGTTGAGCCAGATTTAAGTTACGGTTTTATTCGACAGTCATAAATGTAATTAAATTCATATTAAATAGATTAAAAAGCAATATAAATTCCGTTACACATTTTAAAGCGAGTTTTTTCATCATAAATTGTTTGTTCTCGACACCTTAATCAACATTTCCCGTATCGTAAAAGGCAAAACTCGATTTAATGACATCGATATTTTAAAAAGACATCACCTTTCAAACTCCCAAAGCATTTAATCCCAAATCCCCTAATCCGGATCGCATAACATTCTTTTTTTTTTTTAAACCGGCCAAGTTCGTGTCGGACCACCCACAGTGAAGGGTTTCGTAGTTGGGATGAATATATCCCAAAATAAAACTTAACATTGTAACTTCGATATGATAATTATGTCGCGATCAATAATCCGACAGCAATTAATGTGAGTAATCGCAAAAAAAAATTACATAGTAAGTAAGTATGTGATAAAACTACAAATTAATAATTTTCGGATTTTCTTTTTCCTTTAATTGTGCTGTGAGAACTCGCTTTTTGCCAAAGTTCATGATTCTAGGTCAACGGGAAGTACCCTATAAGTTTTGAAGATTTGTTTGCGAGTATCAACATAATATTATGTCACAATAACGGAACGGAACGGAACGGTGTAGAAGCTTGATTTTTTTTAGAATTCAAGGAACCGGAGATCTACGTATTTGAGATCTACGAATTTCGACTTTCTCAGGAACGTGTGCAGGTACCACACATTCCTGAGAAAAAGAGTTGCGATAGACTTACAGACAGATGGACAACGAAGTGATCCTATAAGGGTTCCGTATTATCCTTTTGAGGTAAATACGGAACCTTAAAAACGGCACGTAATTCCGAAAGTCCGTAACGGCCAACTGTATAAAGTCAAGAGGAAGTTACGCGTTCATAAAATACCTGGAGCAGGGCCCGCCATGAATACCGCCGAGATATATTTACGACAAAATACAGACACGCGACACACGGTCGATTCTCTTTGATATCCTCCGGATATGTCTGCATGTTTGTACACACTGCCCGAAGTATTTGTATACAGAATAATTGAATAATAACTGTGACTAGCGCCTAGAGTGAATCAAACCCTCGTCGATGGAATATGTGAAAATTTTGACGTCGCACTTCGATCGTTAGGTTAGCTTTGGCTTTTGCAGATTTCTGCTTTGACGTTTTACATAGGGACAATGTACACTCGCAGAAAGGAAAGGTAAAGTAATTAAAATATACATTCATTCCTCAAAACGGTGAAGGAAAACATCGTTAGGAAACCGGCATGTCCTAGAACCAAAAATTCGAAGACATGTGACATCTACCAACCCGAACTGGACCCGCGTGGTGGATTACATTACCCTATCATAAAGAGGAGGCCTTTTGCCCAGCAGTGGGAACATTATCTAATTATTATGAACATTCCATACATACATAATATTTGGCACATTTTCATTCATAATGAGAAGAATGATTTTTAAATCGTGCATGTTAACTTCGCTGTACATAACCACTTAATTTCCGAGACTTTGCTTCGTTCTAAATCTCACGATTAACTAGAACAAAAAAACAAAACGCTCACGAGTCAATTAAATGTAACAGTTCACTAAATTGTTTTTAGAACACGATAAACTGGCAACACTGTCTCTATTTATGCAGTAATGCGCTATTTAATCCCAACGCGTTATTGCCGTACGTGACTGCTGGCAACACCGGTGCTTGGCATTTTATGGGCGGAGGTGCTCGCTAGGACTAACGCTATTGGATACATACTGATTAAAACGGATCTACAATAATTCTTGTTAGAAAAACAAATCCCTTCAATGTTCTTTGATATTATATAAAATGTTTGTCGGGGGCTATAAGACAGCCTGGTAATGAAAAAAAGGTAGCCCTATCTTAAGGTTGAGGTGTACCTAAATCTACACTTTATTATTAGGAAATGTAAGTAGAAATCAGACAAGTAGTCTGATTTCTCATCCTACATTTAGGGCCTGTAGATGTGCAATATGTGTTATTATAAGCAGATAATTATATTGATGGATAAAGAACACACACATTACACACGATAAACCATACACTACACACACACACTACACTGAGGCAAAATATAGGTACATTACCGACATAATCGCGATCAGTATCGAAAATTAAATGCAAAAGACAGTAGTAGGTAATAATCTAAATACTAATAAGATATTATCGTGTTTCGGATGCGGCGAGAGCGGGGTGATTTTTACTGTGGGACCAAACCTGAAATCGCGAAAAAAAATCAGCTGTTCCCTACATTTATGTTCGTATAACTCGTCAAAATGTAGGGAACAGCTGATTTATTTCGCGATTTCAGGTTTGGTCCTATAGTAAAAGTTGTTCATAATGACGAGTACAATAACCCCCTAAAGTTATGGGATATAAAAAAAAACACGTTGTATACCCAGTAATCTCAATCTATCTCTTGAGAATTTCGGTCGCAGCCTAAAGAGTCGATACACGATAAACACGATTACAAAGAATTGTCTAGTATTTTCCTTTTTTTAATGACAAAAACAAATTACCGAAATGCTTAACAGAATCTCAATACGAACCAACACATTCAATAATATATTTTCGTAAAATAAAATAACGGAATGAAAACTTCTAGTTTTATACTTGTGCCACTTTCCGTGTTTGACGTCAGACGGAAAACGGACATCCTATATGGGCGTTCAGTTGCCGATTCTTGCACATTGTACGGGGTAATGTATGCCTACATCTTATTGAATTACCTCATGCTATTCTTACTGTAACATCCTATTTTTTTCTGAAGAAAAAAGAGGATTACCAACACCATAAAATAAACTGCCATTTGTGAATATTTTCCCCATTTATTATTTTCCATCTACGAAAATTTACGTAATAAGCACTATTATGTTAAATTGAGGGGACGCCCGGTATTCGGCTCCATCCGCTTAGACTGGAAGGCGATCCCAATATAGTTGGGAAAAGGCTAGGCAAATTGATTGATTAAAGGGATACACTAGAAGGACAATATTATGTGTGATGTTCTTCCTTATTGGAGAAGGATCTTATTGGTGATTTTCTTCAAAAAGGTTAGATGCGTAGTACCGGCGTAAACGAAGCAAAAGGAGTACCTACGTAAGGATCGTAGCAGGTGGCGTTGTGTAGTATCCGCCTTGGGGTGAAGGCGTGAGTTTATCTATACAACGTGTAACGTGAAATGCGCAAAACCTCATACACCCCAATTAGAGCATTGAGTTAAAAGCAAAAGCAAGCACAAAACAATTTTTTTAAAGCTATTTTTATTAAGAAAATCGTGTTGATCCTAGCATTGCTTTATGCATTCAAAATTGAGTCTTATTGCCTTAAGATAAGACTTAATTTACTTTGACTCCATCGGCGAATAGTATGGCAAAATAAATCATTTTTGAAAAAAAAACCTATTTTAAAAGTTACTGAAATCGATTCAGTAGTCAATTATGAACAAACTATTTTCAGGTTTTGCGCATTTAACGTTACACGTTGTATGTCATGTATGAAACTATATTATACAGGTTCAATTTCCAATGCCTGGGAATAAATCTACATAACTAACATTCGGATTGTGTGACCGAATTTTCATTCACTTCCCATCCCATAATTCGATTGAGATGATCGTTTGCATGAAGTAAGTACAGGCGCCAGCACATCAAGCTACCCGAAACTGTTAATTTACCCAATCAACCTTGAACCTTAGCTTTAGCGATAAAGTTGAAATATATTAAGGGACCGGCGAAGCATGAGTAGTACCTATTGCGTAGTTCAAACAAACGTAATACCGAAATAATTTGTAAATCAAACATTTCTCAAACATATTCTTAGTATGTATTTATTCCGATTGGATTACAGAATTTCTAGGTTCCCAAATATATGTATATTTTGGTACCCTACGTAAGAGGAGATGGGGTGGATCGAATAATCGATTTTCCCACCCGTACGCAAAATACGCGCATTGACGTGGAGTTGCGGACACCAGCCCGTATTACCTATTACCTATTACCCCCTTAAGAACATGTTTGATTTACAAATTATTATGTTTTTACGTTTGTATGAACTTCGCATGCTTCGCCGTCCCCTTAAAGAAATTTGACAGATTATAGTAGCTTGATGGGCTGGCGTCAGTACAACCGATCTATTCTGTCAAAATCTCACCGTAGAAAAGGGAGTCAGCTGTCATCAGGGGGTCTAATAATTCAATACGGCCATGGAATTAGTATGTCCTATATAATCTGTAACGGAAAAGGTATATACATACAAAGGGCACGCCTTCTTTGGATGATATCAAACGATATAGGAAGGGTTTTTTAATCCTATCGCTACATGTTCGGAAGTTATGAGATTTTTTAATACATTGATACCAGAAACCGAACTTTTCAAATTGAAATAAACACATCACTAGCACTAAAACAGCTGATCGGTGTCAACGAACTATTTGTAAGTAAAGATAAACCTCCTACTCCTGGTATTTCTGAATAAACGGTTCCGCATGTTTATTTTTTATTCACAAAATATTATTACTGACTTTTCCAAAACTTTGATTATGTTTGTGAACTAGCTACCTACAATACAATTAATTGGTCTAGGTATCAAAAGTTAACGAAATATTTAGATACCTGCTTGAATTGTCACGTATCATTTACACACTTGTTGGTTTTTTACGTGGTTGTCCTTTTGTAGAAGATTACTTTGTAGATAATTATTATCTACCTCGTAGTAATCTTCCACCCGCTACCCACCTTTCCATCATACCTACAATACAGTAAATACCTAATTCAAAAACAATATTCCTGTAAATTTCCTAACATTATTTCTAACCTTTTATTTTGGTGGCCATAAAGATGAACGATTTTTTGCTTTAATTCGATTTTTCATTCGATTCACAGATCGAATCCCGTGCTCTTCTTACATCGATCTTCTAAAAATTCATTCAAAAATCGTAATTAAAAAATTTTAAACAACATTTAACACACCTCTGTTTTGTGACATATTTACAGTTGCCAGTCAGGTAGGTACGTCAATAATATTTGATAACCTTTCCAGCGTAATTCAATGACTTTAATTCAGATGGATGACTAATATGTTTCAATCTTCGGACAAGTTAAAAAGTGTCGGCATACTTATGTAATTGATCTTGTTTGAAATAGATAAACCTACCTATTCGCTGTTTATGATTGTCAGCACAATGCTTTGGGCAAATATGAACTTGAACTATTAAGAGCCTTTATTTACACATACGATCCAAGAGATTCGATTCACGTTACTATTGAATCGATTTGCTTGAAGATCGCATTAAAACGATTTTTTCGAAAAATCGACAGCTTGTACAACCATTGAATTGATCATAAAAATCGAATCCTTACGTGCATCCTACCGGCAATTAATTGCTTAAATAAACATTATTATTTGCCATTAGTACTTAGAATAGGAAAAGGATTTAGAAACCATTTTTTTGTCCAACTGAACCCAAAACATCATTTCAATTCACCTCTTCGCAACTTATTCTTCTCCTAGTACAAATAAAATCACAGTGGGTTCCGTTCATAATTTTTAAAATAAGGTTATTTTTTTACTAAATAAGACGTAAATTATTAGCAACAAGTTAATCGTTTTTTTTTATTACAAAATAATACCACGCACTCATAATTTTTGTGTGTAGAACTAACCGAAAGAATTATCGGAGTTCACGGTCTGTCGGTGCTGTTTGAGTGGTACATAGGTTTTATTAGTTTGAGCACGTTTAGTCTTTGTTATTATAATTCAAATAAGAAAATGTCGCAAAATTGCATCTAACTGTCGAAAGAAATTAATAAAAGTACTAGAAGCGCATGAGTAACAGGAATTGTTATTTCCGAATTGAATATCGTTTGCTCACAGAACCCTGATTACGTCGTTACAGACACAATGTAACATCGATGTGTGTGTAAACCTGGGTTTTAGGGTACGTGAACCAATTACAGTCCGTGTAGTTTCAATTACTCCTGGTAAATACAATTTTTATTTCAGACTTATAACGAGATAACGCGAACCCATATTATGATCTTTAATGGATTGAAATGAATGATTTTCCGGAGTTTTGGGAATTTCCGGGATTGCGGGAATATTCTAACGAGATAACCCGGAATGCAAGGGCAACTGAAGGAACAGGGTGGTATTTAGTCAGTAAGAGTCTAACACTTCCTTCAGCCTTCCGCCCCACCCAGGGCGGCAGCTGAGTCATTGATGATTTTCCCACCCAAAAAAAAAAAATGAATGATTTTTCAATTTTGAATTCGTAATTAGTTTGCTCGGTTGTGTTAGATTTACTTAAAAGTTTAACGGAGTTTAGTTGAAATTATTATTAGTATGTAAAATAATCTTGAATAATATTTTTAACAGTAGTGGACACTAATAGGGACAGCTACCCTATAGGTATCAAATTTAACGAAATAATATTTACGTACCAGGATAGCAGGGAATAGGAGCTTCATTTTTGTTATTGCATTGCTCGTCGCCGTCAGTCGACATCTGTCCTGCGTCTAGTACACTCGTTTTTATCCCTATGATAATTATGCGCATCAGTAATTTGCGAGTTGCCCGAGAACTGTACCGGCGCCGTTTTATTGAGAGTAGACCAGATGCTGAGCGTCGATAGATGCCTTCGTCAGCATGTTTTAGTTTGATCTCGGATGGTACATCGGCTTGGTGCCTCTAACCATAGGTAATCAGGTACCTATGGCGAGTGCTGAGCAACGACGGTCAGCACCCATAGTGCGTGTGTAGTGTACGCAGTGCAGTGTGATACAAATTAAAGTGCGGATTGAGGCCACTTTCAGGACAATAACACCAGACATGCTACGTAATGTGTGTCCATGAACAAGTGAGCGGCCTTGTGCATACAATACCAAGGTCACCACATCGAACCCCATCTTTAAAAATGTAAGTCAATTTACTAAATTAAGCAAAGCTTTAAGATTTTACTGTTTACTCGGTATAAAGTAATAATAAGGGATGAAACTAGTTAACCTAGGTACCTTCCTAAACTTTGTTACGATTGTATACGTAAGTTTTGTTATTCCAGTTTTTACGTGCAATTTCTGGCTTAATATTAACGAGTAAACTGTAAATCAATAATTAGAATTACACATTAATTTTTACATCACGGTAAAGTACGTATGGCTAATTGCGCGCGCGCGCGGCGGCGGCGGAATATTCCGTCAGTTGGCGCCGACAAACACCGCCTGCGCTGCAGTAGGCTACGGTACTAGGCGCGCAGAGTTACGGAAGAGATTTATCGTGATATTGGCAAGTAACTTAAAAAGTTATTGACCTACGTAGTGCGGTAACACGTTTGTTATGATTTGAATTTAAGAAACCAATGAAACCGAAAATTTGGTATCAATTCTTAGAGTATTTTATTTTGAGTTGAAACTATGTATAGTGACTCTATACCAGCTGTTATCCTTAATGCTTCAGGATAACTACTGGGTTTAAATTACACCCTGTATAAGGTCCTTGAATATATTAGGCATGGAGTTAGCATGAATTTAAAATCCTTGAATATAAGTAGCTGACCTGATCATGGAAACGGAAGGCAAAATACATTAAAAAAATATATAAACATCCGAATTGAGAACCTCCTCTTTTTTTTTAAGTCGATTAAAAAGGAAAATCACTAAACTAACTTACATGTGTCAATTTGTTTAACAATTATTCATGTATCTGACATTGCATATATTATTATGTCATAGTCGCTTAACTATCTTATCGCCACCCGTGAAATACTTATTATCATTGAAGAGTTCCTGTGGCTATCTGTGGTCTCCTTCATCAGTTCCACTTCACCAAATTATACTTTTTGAATGCAAATGCTTGACATGTTGATGAAAATACCAAAATTTCTATATGTATGCCTATAATATTTGAGGAGTTCCCTCAATTCCTCATGGATCCCATCATCAGAACTGGATTTTGACAAGAATGGGACCAATCTGAAAGCATATCCTTTCAAATAAAAAAAAAATTCCAAATCGGTTTATAAATGACGGCGTACTGAGGTAACAAACATAAAAAAAAAAAAAAAAAAAATACAACCGAATTGATAACCTCCTCCTTTTTGAAGTCGGTTAAAAATGATGACAAACATTTTTGTTTCAAATTGCAGCTTTGTACGTTGTTTTTAGGTAAATATTTGCCTGTATGATTAATTACGTGTCACTGTAAAATAAGAAAATGAAAAGTAAATATTAATTTTAGAGTTCAACGATAAAGAGAATATCTACGTGTGTTTATTTTGGCAAGAAAACACACCACATATAAACATAGCTGATATTAAGAAAATATGTTTCTTTTTTGTATATTGATTGTTATAATGACGATATTTTTGTGTAGGTAGACACTTGATTTCAACATTAATTAGACGTCAATGACCAGGAATTATCCAAACTGTGTTAATTATGACAAAAAAAAATCACTACCGAATAACATAATAGAGTTTTTACTACTTTGGTACATAAATAAAATAAAGAAAGAAAATGCGTTTATTACACGGTTACACGGTTTACGTGTTTGTAATACATACGTTCATAACTACATTTGCATTAGGTACTTTAGTTTATTTCTAACACTTAAAATCACGTTGTCCTCAATAACACACAATCTAAAACCTTTGTAAGTGCTTTGACATTGTAACACAAGTGTAAAGTAACATGAACTTAATAAACATTAAGTTATTTAGGTCTTTAGAAAGGTGTTGCCAGTAAAAATTAATAATGATTAGCTGAGCTATACAGTACGATGGAGAAAGTAGCAGAAAATGGAGACTTGCCTCTCCTTGATGTGGCTTCCTATTGCGAAAGACCGACTTATCAAGAAGAATGTTATAAAAGGCGAATTACTGACGATTAAGTTAGATAGAAAATGGAGTTAGTCCTATGTTTTTATTTGCCCAAAATCGAATTCTGACAAGTTCGATTAGATAAACCTGCCTATCGATTCTGTAAAAATCTCACCGTGATAACATAGGTGAAGTGAGCGCGAAGTGAGCTATCAATGGAGGCAATCCCTAACATCAGGTGGAATGACAGCTCACTTCATCTTAGTTTTCACGGTGAGATTTTTACAGAATAGCACTGTTTCATTCGTATGTGTTATCCTTGTGTTGTTTTACTTTTCAACATTAAAAATCTATGGATCCTATTTAAATTAAATTATATAAGAAATTTACTTTAAATTAGAAGAATCAGAGTCAAAATTACATCATGCTGTCGTCAGATTTTTGTCCCAAATTCTTCTTTGGTCGGTCATCGTACAATTTCTTCTAAAAAAAAAAACGTTACCATTTATTACAAGACTAGCCGCTGCCTCTGGCGCAGCGCAGACGCCAGTAAAATAATTGCGAACTCTCTCTAGCCAAAACGCGGTTTCACTCTGCGCATGTCGTTTGCGCATGAGTCAAAGTGAAAGTGACGCTCGGACGTGACAATTAGTATGGATTACATGTAATTTATCATTGGCTAATTAATATCAAATGCTGCTGATTGGTAGTTGGTAGTTAAGCGACTATACTACCTCAAATGGCTTAGCATGATCCTAGGTTATGTCGAAAATACTGCAGTATTAATTTTGAAATAAATATATGGTAAAGTTGAAGATTTGAAGCAATGGCTTATTACCTACATTTTGACAGTTCAACAACATTCATAACGTCATTTACGTTGGTGAGAAAACAAATTTTTCGTACTTAAGAAGCAATGAATAAACAACATCCTTCAAAATGATTCAGATTGTGATTGACAATGTGTTACGAAATTATTGTGCAGGCTATATCAGAACATTTATACATACAAGAACCTAGATATATAGATAGCTTCCCTAATTCCCTACCTCTTTAAACTATAACAAATTATAAACAAGTAGTTTATGCAGTACCACCAAGTTTTTATGAAGCTTGTCTTGCCAGTTGCCAATAAATCGACACCGTGAAAATAAGCCGCATTAATGTAACTTTGCTGCAGTCTAGAACTATCTATTATGCCAAGTACCTAACTTTGCTTATCTATATACCTACCTAAGTTAGGCCCCATGGTACCGCAAGGTACGGTGTCAAAATATGCCAGGGGTGAATTGAAACACTTTCGTTTCGTGATCATTTTCGTGGGGTTGACAGACTAATGGTCCTGTGGTTACATTTGAAATATTACTAAGCCCGCCAGCGCTATTAGGTACTTCGTTTTCGCTTACCGTCCTTTCTGTTTCATTTTGTTCGGTTCTTAAAGGTCGTAGCGTGACGTTAAATAGCCTATAACCTTCCTCAAGAAATTGGCAAAAAAAATCCCTGATTTTAGCGCGATCAAACAAACACTTCAGCTTTATTACACTGCACTGGCCCACAAAGACAGCGCAGCGGGACGGTTATAAAAATGCGATAACTTTAAAAACATTTGAGCAATCCTTTTAAAATAAAAACTTAATTAAAGTTTATTTAATTACAAATATAGAAAGAAGTAAAACCTTTTTATTTCTTTCTGGTGATTGTATTAAAACCAAAAAAAAGAAGTTTTTTTTTTTTAATTTGAACAACTTTGAAACCATCTGTTTTACTTTTGTTGCTGTATTTAAATATGGCATTTCTTGTGAAAAAATACATTATTCTGATCAAATTCAATTAGAAACATGCCACTAACCCATGAAGAGTGTACAGTCAACAGCAAAAGTAGATGATGAAAATCAGAAATTCAATACTAATTCATGAACGGAGTTCGCGTCAGAACTGTGTGGCGTCGAAGTATTAAATGTTTGGTATAATTTACAATCACATAACGACATTTCGACGCCACACAGTTCTGACGCGAACTCCGTTCATTAGTATTGAATTTCTGATTTTCATCATCTACTTTTGCTGTTGACTGTACCAGAATTCTGACAATGCTTGAAGGTGGGCGCAGTCAGCGTTATACAGCGAGAACTGTTGGTGTGTCTCTATTAACCGTTCAAAGAGTGCTCCAGCGATTTGAAGAGACTCGGACCAATATTCACAGACCAGGAACAGGCTGAACAAGGTGCACGAAAGCGCGAGAGGATCGATATATTATGGCGCCAACAATGTTGAGAAATCGATTTCAAACGACTCTTGAAGTCAAAAATCACCTTTTGTGTGCTGGAGGGAAGCAATCTGGGCACGTGTACAGTGAGGCGGCGTCTTACTGAAGTAACCTTGATGCCATTTAGACCAGCAAATGTTCCAAAACCTGAAAAGCAGCATCGAAATTCAAGGCTGAGTTACGTCAGAGAACACATGAATTGGACTCTGGATGACTGGTCAAGAGTAATGTTTTCGGATGAGTCGAGGTTCAGGCTATACACGCACGATGGGCAGCAAAGAGTATATAGAACACCAGGAGAGCGCTATAACCAAGCTTGCAATGAAAATAAAGTGCCATACGGCTGAGGCTCTATGCACGGGTGGGCTGGAATTTCTTCCGAAAGCGGCACCGAGCTATTGGTTATAGAAAATGGCACTTAAACTGCAGAAAGATACGTGAATGAAATCTTAAATGAGTATGTTGGCCTATGTTATTAACATGGACGACTTCGCCTTCTATAAACAAGATGACGCTCGTCCCCATACAGCTCAGATAGTGTTTGACTACCTTGAATATATGGCTATCACACGTATGGAGTGGCCAGCACGCAGCCCAGACTAGAACCCCATCGAGCATGCCTGGGACAAACTGGGACGACGTGTACGCCATCGAAATTCCCCTCCAATCACGCTTCGTGAACTAAAAGGAGCACTGGTAGAGGAATGGGAGAATATTCTTCAGCATCGGCTCAGAAATCTGGTGGAAAGCATGCCAAACCGTATAATGCGTGGTGGCAATACAAAATACTAAAATGTGTAAAAATTCCATATTTAACCATAGCGCATTTTTCGAAATCTGTTGATTATGGTAATTTTTACTTAACTTACTTTTATTCAATATAAACTTCATAATCTTGAACTTTTATAACATTGATTTTTGCATCATAAAATTGTCTATAATATTATAGTCTTTATTTCATAAAGCTAGCCCCAATTTTTTGGAAGTTATTAAGGTTGTTACTTGGTTTCTTTGCGGCCAAGTGTATTAGTAGGTATAGAATTTAGTTCCACAGAACAAAAAACAAACTAAAAATGATGGAGCTATCCTATAAAATTGAGGTAAGCATCAAAAATAAAGTCAACTACAAAACTCAAAAGATAAGGCCCTCGAAACGACTGTATATTCAATGCAACTCCTTTTTCCGGCGCTAAATACTTGGCGCTTTCTCGAAACTTCGAAGCCAATCGTTTAGAGGGAAATGATTCCTCGATTCAGTCCATTAATGTACTCGTAAATAAGGCACTTCTCCATGTAATGGTGGGCAAATCGCGACTGTTATCTTTTAAACGGATTGAGACTTTGAGATGCTGGCTGGAGATAAGGTACAGAGGCCAGCACATCAAGCTACCCCAATCTGTCAAATTTTCCCAATTGAATATGAACCTTATTCCTCTGTGGTAAAGTTGAAAATCTATCAAAGAAATTTGACAGATTGAGGTAGCTTGATGTGCTGGCCTCTGTACATAAGTGGAATTATTAGCGTTTCATGGATGGATTGGGCTTATCAAAGTAAAGATGGATGGATTGTGCGAGGAATGATATGAAAGAAAAGGAAGTGAATTATAGCGTGACGTTTGACAGAGGAGAATGGAAGAATAAAACGAGTTGCGACGACCTCAAGTAACTTGGAACTTGTTCTAAGTTACTTGGGATCGGTGTAACACGTTTTTGGCACGATAGGAAGGTGATGAAAATGACGGGTGGATTGGGTTGTTGGAGTCTTATCGGTTCTTATATAACGTAATGATAAATGTTGCTTCAAATAACGAGCGCTCTAGACCCACTTGTGATTGTGCCATCAACCCAAAACATTGGTTTATAGCGTCTAGCGTCTTCAAAATCAGTCAGTAGGTCTGAGTACTTTTTAGAAACATTTCTTTGCTGCTATTTTAGCAGTCCATCAGTAAATTATGACCTTCGAACCTAATAACTAGATGACGAAAACAAGGTTGTGCACATAAGGTAGATAACTATCGAATGAATTACAATACCACCGTTTGTTCTACGTATCTAACAAATTTCCGCGTTCCGCCATGTTTACGGCATCACTTCCGGTTTCATAAATATTCAAAAAATCATCATGAAAACCGATTTGATCAAAGCTTTATTAATCTGTCGATGTGCCTTTTAATGTTTAATGAATTGGGTCGGGTGATTTGTTTAATGAAGTATGATAATTATTATAGTAATTTATCTTAATGGCGTGGGTGTCAGTATTTACCTACATAATATGTATGTGCATAACAAATCTTCTGTCGTACGACATAACTTGTAGACTCATTTTATTTTATTTGATGCTCAGGTAAGTACTTAGAACAAGTGTTTAATGAAAGTTATATCTTCTTCTTCGGCAAAATTAAAAGCTTAAAACCTCATTTCAATTAACCATAGACCTAGCATAGACTGGACAAGTTAACTTCCTGAAAAACGAAGAGTTATAACGTTATTCACACTTTCATGAAATGAAATTGTTTATTCTGTAAGGGCTGATATTTCAATCATCTGATAATTTTATTCGAGGAATAATTTTGAAATTTTGACAGTTATTTCATACCTATCAAACGTCAATTTTATTCGTCGAATAAAAGTTATCTGACGTTGGAAAAATCAGCCCTAAATCGGATAAAAATAAGCTGGTTGTAGTCGACATTTCCTCTCCGACTACACCTGAGACGAAATGGCGAAACCATTCTTGGTCAGATCGCGTAAAAATACCATTTCAGACACTAAACTACATGGCCCTCATGTGGATTAGTGTCTGAAATGGTCTTTTGACGAATGAACCAGACAGATTTGAGTGGACTTGTCCAGTCAGCGCAAGCATTAAACGTCAGTACTTAATCGTGTTGCTCAACTCGAAACATAAGCTCAACATGTGCCCGTACTACCTATAAGCAAGTGTATTAGAAACTTTGAGGGTGCATTAATCATAGACAACAGAAATAAGAGTTGGAAACTGCAAGAAACTTCCGTAACGTGACACACATTGGGATGTAACACACATTTCCTTCCGACATGTTTTTAATTTACTGTCGTTATTTAACAACATCGTAACCTCATAACTTCAAGGAAGCGATGGCTTTATTGGGTGGAGAAAGTTCCTTTTTGTCTATGGATTATTACTTTTTGTCGTTGTCTATGATTGATTTGTTGTGTGCAAAAAGTTATGATGGCAATACCATCGACGACTACACTCTAGTATAATAGCTTGTCACATGATCATTTAATAGGAAACGAGCACCTGCACGAAATGGCACTTTGTAAAAATCTTAGATTAGAATAGAATAGGTACTCTTTATTATGTACATTATATAAATTACAGTTACAAATGTAGAAATTTTACAAAGGATGACAATGGGCGGTCTTATCGGTAAGGGGTTTGAGGTCTTCCTTACTTTTTTTCTCACTTTCTTGATAGTTTTAAAAACACGAGAATATTAGCCTCTTTAAAGAAAAAGTAAGTTCTTAAATGTCAACGCTATCAGAGACAAAAATCCCTGCAAAATAATTTCTCCTGACATTCGCAAGATAATTCAAGAGTACTTTAAGGCGACATTCCGAACTTTTTACAGTTCACCACGTTTCAGAGAGTTTAGTGAGCATTTAAGTTGATAGATGGTTTGAAACTCCTGTATCAATTGCCGTGAATATCGCTAAAGTCAGCACATTTACTAGAGATATTACTTGGCGATAGCTTAGTGACATTAAGAGGGATTTCATTAATTTTACAAGATTTTCGGGTACCTATTCTTATGAGCTGAGATGGCACTTGTAACATCTTTTAGGTAATAATCAACTAATTTGGTCGAGACAGAGTTTTTCTTGTCTGTTTTAACAACGAACTACTCGGAAAGCTTTTTAGCAAGCAAATGTCTTAGTACTTATCTGCTCACTGCATCTGATTGCTACCTAATGATAGTACATTCTTATTGTCTAATCTATGTTTCGTCTATGGTTCATTGGAATGAGGTTTTAAGCTGACATCTGCCGACCTCTTCTGTAAAAATCTCAACGTGTAATTTTGGTTAAATGAGTTTAAACTGTCTTCACTATTTTTTTTTATTATATTATAGTGACCATTTATTACAATACAAAATAATCTATAACAATAGTATTGTCAAATTATTGATTAACTAACGAATAAAGCAAGTTTATTTATCTATCGCTATTTATTGTAATCGACGTCTAAAATGAAAATCTATTTTAACTGTCAATAGTGTCAATCCGTAACATCTAGATGGAAAGCCAGCTCACTTCCAACTTCCAATTCACTTCATCTAAGTTTTCACGGTGAGATTTTTACCGGCCGGCTTCTCACTATTGTACATTCATATTGTAACTGGTAGATCCATATTAATCCATCAACATTAACGACTCTAATGATGTTTTATCTTTTTGATTTGATCATTTCTTTGCCATCAATAACAATGAAGTCAGCAACTCATCAACACCAATATAGCCATTGTAAGCCTATTAATTATGTCATTATTGACAGCTCCAGCGCAATGAAGTCACTGCTCAGTGAAATCGAGAAAGCGCAGGCTTCAATGACCTCAGGCTTGTTTGTCTGTCTGTCACGCGCTGCTTTCCCGTTCGTGCGATCACAGCCCTTGATCGCTCTATGAAATATCAATGCTTTGAATTAGGTAGATATTATGTAAAATTATCGTGCTTTTGTGGAATATGTAATAGTTTAGAATATGAATTATTCACAATTCCAAGCAAATCGTGCAATAAGTAAAGTTTTATCAAATTAGGCGACAATACCATAGATTGTAGGTACATTATAACCACATCAGGTTTGTGACATTCGGGATTTACAAAAAATCACACAAAAAATGCATAAGAAAATGTGTTATGAAATAAACCGTTGCCAATTTTCCTCAAAAGCCATAAGAGAAAGGAATATGACAAGACTGATTTACAGACAAACAGATAGCGAACTGATTAGGTACATTCAGAAAAGTTTAAGACGACAGCGGCATAATAAAATTGTCCTTAGAAAAAATCCTGAACCAAAAGAGAATAATAAAAAAATCCTTACGTCAACGTGAAAATCATACATGAAAAAAAAAAGAAATTGGTACGGTGTACTAGCTATTTGAAAAAAGAACCGGGGAATCATAAAGTAAAATTCAGATATCTGTTTAATCTAGTAATCTAGTTGTCTTTGTTGAAATTTGTTGATGTTAGATTAGCATGTGATAATCCGAATGCTAATCTAACATCAACAAAAGAATCATGTTATTAGCATTACAAAAGTTAAATTAAATGGATGAACTAAATCTCTTGGTGTCGTAAGAATTTAAATGAGATGCTCATGAGAGAACATTGTTACGATAGACGCAAACACAATGTGTGCCAAAATTGTGAGTGACATATTCAAATTTTACTTTCTACGTAGTGAATGCTTTATTTATTAAATCAACTTCTTTCTTTATTTTGTACTGTGAATTTGATTAGAGATTATAAGCTTTCGTAATATTACATACCTCATTTAGATCTAGGTAATTTAAGTAAGTGCCCAGTTTTCATTTTTAGTTCTACAACAAATTACTTAGATATGCTCGGTTCCTGTAAACGAAAACGAATCGTTTTGCTTACCAATAGTAGCATTTTTTATTGCCAAACTGAACATATAAATAGATTCGTAAGCTAATTTTACATGTGATAGCGACTTCCATATTGTAGGGTCTAACTATGTAAAGTTAAGAGGTCTTTGCTTCATTATTGGTACAGAGGGGTATTCCTCGAAACGCATCAACTTTGAAGCGCACCAAAAGTATTCCTCGAAAAAAAAAAATAATCAAAATAAAAATATTACATTTTATTCTTCGAAATGCATCAACGATGAAACATCAGAAGAGCATGATGGATTCGTAATAAATGATATCGGTAGACGTTTCATTTGGTGCGTTTCGAGAAATATCCCGGTAAAGATACAAGAGTCTTAATTTTAGCCAATAACGGTATTAACGGTCCGTAAATTATAGGAATCGGCCATTAGTCTATTTCAAATGTGTCCACTTCAGACTTTGGTAGACTTGGTACCAACGAAAGAGGGTATGTAAATGGAAGCATTTTCTACAAGAAACAGTGTTTCTTTTTGTCTTCAATGTAGGAACATTCATTTTAAAACCAACGCCTGGCGTCTTATTGTCTTTGTCACAAATAATGACATCCTCGATTAAATATACGTGTTCTGCCAAACCACGTAGGTAGGTATTGTTTGTCTTGTCAATGTCACTACATACGAAAACTGCCGAATCTTTGGTTTCTTATCATTTGGCAGCTGATTTATCCTCGCATTGAACCAAACTCTCAGGCGCCTTAAAGAGAATAAAAATAAAACCTCTTGAAATGAGTCATTTATAAAACGGGGCATATTAAGCTTAAGTTTTTTAAGAAAGCGGTGAAAGGTTACACAATATCGGCTGTCTAAATACATAGCGTTTTTGACACCTTAATGTAAAATAGAAACTATAAAAAAAAAGTTTTTGTTTTTTTTATTTAATGTTAAATAATTATACTTTATTTTTGAAAATGCGTGAAAATCGCAAATTTTCATGAAGGCCGTTATAATATGACGGAATCGCTCTTTTGGGAAACCATAGGTTTTAGTGTGCATACAAAGGAGCGGCAGCCGTCGACGCGTGTCGATGGCTGCCGCTGAGTAATAGGTATCTAAATATCTACATGCCTAAGCTAAAATATTTTTAAACGTTTCATCTTTAAACAAATATTATACATAAAGTTGAAGAGTTTGTTTATTTGAACGCGCTAATTTCTGAAACTGCCAGTTACAGTTAACAAATATTTTTTTATTTGCATTTGATAGCCCAATTCTTGAGGACGGCTATAGGATATTTAACATCACGCTAAGCCCCTAGCCGATCAAAAAGAAAAAAGCCAGAAATAACGCATCGCGAAAACGACGTAATAGCGCGGACAGGCGATGCGATGCGACAGGGTGAGTCGGGGAACAAGTAATTTCACGCGGACAAAGTCGCAAACAGAAGCTAGTACCTTTATAACGTGTAACGTTAAATGCGCAAAACCTCATACACCCCAATTAGAGCATTGAGTTAAAAGCATAATACAATGAACAAAACTATTTTGTTAAAGCTAATTATTTTTATTAAGAAAATCGTGTTGATCTTAGCATTATTTTATGCATTCAAAATTGAGTCTTATTGCCTTAAAATAAGACTCAATTTTCTTTGGCTCAATCGGCGGATAGAATGGCAAAATACATCATTTTTGAAAAAAAAAACCTATATTAAAATTTACTGAAATCGATTCAGTAATCAATTATGAACAAACTAATTTCAGGTTTTGCGCATTTAACGTTACACGTTGTATATTATAGAAATCGCTTCTTACTTTGAAAAGTCCTAAGTTTTTGCGAACATACAAAATGCTTTCTAAAATATAGAGAAGGCAGAGTTAGTATATCAATTTCTTTGAATTTGTTTCTAAGAGACTCGCGAGGACCCATTTTATAAATTGCGCGGATTGCCCTCTTTTTAAAATGAAAATTGAACTACTTCAATCAAACTCAAAACTCAAACTCAAACTCAAAGCATTTATTTCAAATAAACCAATTATAGGCACTTTTGAATTGTCAAGGGTCGGTCAGTCAGAAAGATGAAGCTAGTTGCCCATTCCAAAGCGTAGATCCCTGTGGAGAAGAACGGGCAAGAAACTCCACGGACACTCTTTTAAATCATAAAATTGTTACAAAAATCTTGATTACATCATTCATGTTGAAATTATACATGTGAGAACGATGCAGAAAGACGTGCACGTTAAAGGCGTCCGTACTAAAAAGAACAATTCATAATTGAACTGAAACTTTAATTTAACTATTTTCAGGTTTTGCGCGTTTAACGTTATATAGGTATCTAACATAACTAGGCTAAAACAAAACATTTTTATGAGTTTCATCAAACATAAACATAAAACTGCCGCCGTCAATGTCTGTTCTTCCAGTTTTTATGTTATTATAGACGAATATAAAAAGTATTTTTCTTCTGTTCTGTATTAGCTGAGCTCATTTACTGTGCACGTTTTATGTCTTGTGTTAGCATGTTTACCATAACAAGATAAAATATTAAACTTGCAAAACTGATTGGTTTTCTAAATTGTTCAAGAATAAGACAAGAGCTTCGATAAAGATTACTTAAGTATTTAACATCATAAATATAACATCACTCCTGCCGATCGATTCTGTAAAAATCTCAATGTGATAACTTAGGTGAAGTGAGCTCTCAATAGGGGCAATCCCTAACATCCGGTGGAATGACAGCTCACTTCACCTTAGTTTTCCCGGTGAGATTTTTACAGAATAGCACTGCTGTACCTAATCACCGAAAGATTAGATCACCTTTTTAGTAACACCCACAATTCGCCAGTTATATTTTTATGTCCCATGTAACAAGGGGCGATCCTATTGCCATCAACAGGAAACCCAGACTCGTTAATGCGAAATTTCAGATGGATTAACACAATAACACTGCCCAACCTTGCTAAAAGTTCGTAATCTGCTAAATTCATTATGGTCGATCATTGGTCGGTCAATGCACTGAGAAAAACTACTACTAAATTTCATGCTAGATTCATTTAATATAATAAATATTTTTACATATTACGTATTAGTGTTTGCAATCTGAAGTAGTAAGAAGTTCGTAAATAGCAAAAAACATTAAATTTATTAATTTGTCATTATGTACGAGATTACCATTTTATGCCATTTCTTTCAATGGAGTGTCAGTGGTTGACCATTGGAAAGTCATAATGACGCCATTATATTAGTAGATTACCAAACTTGTCAAAATCAACAATTATGAAATCAATGATAGACCATTCTGACACTATTATAATAGCAGACTTGAGGCCCAGGACCTCACGCTCAGCAGTAACGCTTGCGACGTCTAAACCAACAAGGCAGGTATTAAGTGGGTATTAATTTAAATTGACTTTTAATTTGATTTAATCTATGTAACCTCAAACACCTAAGTAGTCAAGTAACCAAAACAGATTAATTCACAAACCGTAAACCTTACTCAAAACGTTGGAATTATTAATTAGTCGACAGATTGTTTTAACCACTCGCGTTAAGCAGCTGAGACACAATCTATTTACATTACACAATCTATCCAAGATTAACAAAGACGTCACTAATCCGTGGAAGCCTCCTTCTACTTACGTATAAAACCCTAAGATTTGTAGATATCTGTCTGTATTATACAGTGCACAGTGTGGCGATTAGGTTATCACATTAATTGTAACCACGTATTCTACATTACGTATTTTAAACATACAAAATTTAAATTAATTAATAACAATTAACATTCTAGCTGTGAAACCTTTTTCAGCATACCTCCGATAGGAAAGTAGATAAAAAAAGATGTAGGATTAGAGTAATAAGAAAACAAAATACTTACATAAAATTAAAATAAAACGATTCACACTTACTTACATAATGTGTATGTATGGATTTAATTAACTTATTATCTACCTTTAATTTTTTTTGTTCAAAGTCGCAGATCTTTACCTACACAAAATAGACGCGCCGGCACCGCGCGCTCCCGTTTACTCGAATTTTAAAATCATGAGGAATCAACAGTTTCCATTATTGATTCTCAAAATTCATTAACCACAGTAACAGGCAGTGGTTATAAACCTTTTATCTGCGAATAATAATCTTTCTAATGTTCGGAGCCTTTAATTAATAAAGAAACTGTGCGACCAACAAGTGGCCCAGTAATAACGGCCGCGACTTACGAGTTGTAAGGTCATAGGTTCGAATCCAGACAGTCGCTTTACTTTGTGTAAATTATTTCATCATCACTGCTCTCAAAACGGTGAAGGAAAACATCGTGAGGAAACCGATGTGTCTTAAAAGAAAAGAAAAGAAAAATTCCCTCTCACCGAGAGGAGGCTTGTATACCAGCAGTGGGAACTATATAGGCTGATTATACTGCCTCCGATGGGATTTCCCAACGGTAAAACGGATAAACTTCCAAGAAACTTTCATCCCGTATTTAACTTGTTTTGCCTTTTGGGCACTGCAGTGCGATTCTGTAACCATCTCACCGTGAAAACTAAGGTGAAGTGAGCTGTCATTCCACCTGATGTTAGGGATTGCCTCCATTGATAGTTCACTTTACGCTCACTTCACCTACCTATGTTATCACGGTGAGATTTTGACAGAATCGATAGGCTGTTCCTGTTGACAGCGATGCGGACGAATTTTTCGATGCCCTATGGATTCTTTTGCTTATTTTATACATGTACATATTATTACTTTAATTTTTAGCTTATTTTATGTAAATAGTAGGTCATTTGGTTAATAAAAATACTTGTTTATGACATGACTTTTCTCACTTTCATTATAAAATGAACTCTTAGTACAATATTCCATGCTTCTAGATACAGCAGTTTAGACAGTTGACTCTCAGTGAATGAATTTAACATTTTATGAAAGCAAATAAATGCAAACGTGAAGTGAAATTCATCACGCTGATACCGTACTGTCACCGTTTGAATCAGTTAAATTCACTCTCTATAACGTTTTTTTTAAACGTTTTGTATTCAATTTGAATGCGACACGTTTTTTTGGATTAATTTAATTGTCCACGTCCATGCCTTTATTGTGAATTTCCTGCAGGTACTTTTGATGTTAGGAATAAACAAAGAGAATCATTGGGTATAAATAACGGATTGTAAAACAATTGAATTTTATGAAATTTGTTTTGATCGTTCATATTTATTCTGTTCATGTACGCAATTGTCGGGTCATTCATAATTCGATGTTTTCCATCCTTTGTTGAGGTAGGACGTGACGTTGTGACCTACAGTTGAATTTTCATCACGACAGTTAATTTAATCGTTTTATCACACAATTACTTTCTCTACCCCGACGAATTTGTTAAGTTTTTACTAAACAGCGTTCAACGTTCCTTAAATAACAAACTCCAATCATCCCACATTCACACGTCATGCGAAGTATTCTCTGTAAGAGATGTAAGCTTTAGGGAAGGGGCCCGTAAGGGCCGAAGCCTGCCGGGGCAGCGGGATTGTCCGAAAGGGTTACCGCTGCACCGGAACATAAAGGGCTAAGGAAGGAACATGGGTGGGTTTTAGTCAGTAAGAGTCTGACACTCCCTTCTGCTCCACCCAGAGCGGGAGGGGTTATTTTATTACTTCCCATCCATAAAAAAAAAATGTGACAAATGAACATATTTTTCTTTCTTTCTTACTGATTTGCTAGGCTAGTAGTAAGGCTATTGAATCATCATTGTGGGCTGTCGATTCTATATTTGATTGCTGATGACGTAGGAAGTAACTTCGGCCGATATTGCGGATTTCGTGCGAGTAGACTCCCTGATCACAGCAAAGAATTTTGGAGCAAACACAATCAATAAAGTTTGTCCTCCTAGATAAGTATTCAAACGTACTTAACCATCAATTTTTGACGTTTAAACATAAATAACTTAATTTAAAGCAACATTTATAATTAAAAGGCCTAAGGGTAATTAAATATTCGCCGTTTCACAAGCAAGCCTTAACACACATCATCTTATTACTTTAATTACAGACTATCGATACCACGCGATGTTGTCTTACCTAGTTGCTATCAGTTAATTGTGCAAATTGTTTACACAACAATCACTCAGGCGTTGAAATAAAAACAATGGATTTACTCGAATCTTGTTGATTAGATCATGCAGTGATAAATAGAATGGTGAACCGGTTTGTTATGTTAGTAGAAGCTGTCATGGCTGACACTGATTGAGGTAATTTTGTTGGAGAGTTACATAAATATTGTTTGTTTTATTTGTGGCTTGTCCCAGATAAGTATGGATAATTTGTAGAATCGGGGATGAAACGAATCTGTTTGGTAAGCTTATCGCCGATGGTTGGCAAAATGAAGTGAATGGCAAAATGGAATGAACTGGAACGATGGATGAATAGATGGAATTATAATCCGGTATATCATCGATGATCGACAGCTTCGATGAGCCTTAGCAACATATTTGAGCTAGAATGAAATCGATAAACAACTTTTGAAATAATAATAAATCATAAGGTTAAAATGTATCTAAAATAGTACGTAGGTGCCTATAGTAACATAATTATCTTTTACAGGCATCGACCATCCACTGATGAGCACAGGCCTCTCTTTTCATGTGCCAATCTCCACACTCCATGTCTTCATCCAGTTTCTACCCGATGGTAATGTCGACCGCACATGTCGCCGCCGGATGACCGACACTTCCGTCTTCCAGCCCTTGGACCCCACTCGGACTCACTCAGTCACTGCCTTACTTCATATGTCATCACAGGGCCTTGCCAGGTGTCCTGCCCACCCCTATTTGAGTTCCATAACTCGTTTTCCGATATCGAAAAGCGTCGTGCGGATCTTGAAGTTTGGGAGTCGGTCTATAAGCCATGCCAAGCATGGAACGCTCCATGTCTCCATGGCGTCTTGTGATTACACCACCTAGCTATAAGTATACCTCATAAAGTTCAGAAATCATTCTTAAAGATGTGTATAGCTTTTCCGCTTTTCCTTTAGAAATCCTTATCTATGGATACTAGCTAGCTATGCTGAAGATTTTATAAAACAAAGCAAAGTATGAACGGGTCGAATCAATGATCCACAGTGGGCTATCAAATGCTACAATCTCAAGACTAACCCTTTGCGAACGTACCTACTTTCTCAATCGAGGACTTGTCGATTTTTACGAGCGCATTGACTTTAAACTTTTACTATTTCTCTCTCCAACTCCGTACAAAGGAATTTCATCTTTATTTGTCAAGTTTTATGCGAGTTTTCTCACAATTTTCTTTGTATTCCCTTTTGATGCGATTTCGTTCCGACCTCTGCTCTCCTCTCAATATCTTTTTTAATGACGCTCGCAATGATTCCATTGTCCTTTGAAATATATAAGACAATAAAGTTGAATGGCGCCGACATTTTCTGCTTTTATTAAAACAACAGCAATACATTATTGGATGTCAGATATTTAATTACTTTATTCTAGAAACCTTTACCTACCATTTCTTTTCGTTTTTAATCACGTTCCTACCTAACCTAACCTAAGTAGATCCTTTTCATCTCTCTTTACTAAATTAACTGTTTTTTAAAGATGTCTCTCACAGGAGCAGCCTACTCAGCTTTACAACTTCATTATGTATTGCCTTATACTACTTAAGTAAATTTTCCTACGCCTCACAGACTCACAGCAGTTAACTTCACCGCAAAATTTCACTAAAATGACCAAAAAGGAATAAAAAAAGAGGCTAGATGCACCACAATGCATTAAAACCATCGTCTGTTCGCCTTTCACCGCGCGCAGTTGCGTCACGATCATATACGTCACCAGTCGAGTTCACTCACTCCTAACTTACGACATGGGTGTTTGACGACGTGACCACGGCTCCCGAGAAATGGCGAAAGATCTCGAAACTGATACGCGTAATGCTGGGGCCACACCTGCGCTGTCGTCATCAAGAAACGCGTACCGTAGATTCTATGTTTTGGTTTTGATCGCTAAATTGTTATCGAGACAATGTGGTGGTCACATACATTAGCGACTTCGACGTCATTCTTTGATGTTTCGTCACCCGTGCCATAACTGTGATGGCCTGCAATCTGATCTTTTATTGCTATGACAGCCGATAGTAGTTTGGTCATAATAATGTGAATTTCTGTGTGACCACAGAGTAACTTAGTGACCGCCCTGACATCAATCAGTAGTCAATTCTATAACTCCTAACTTTTTATTTTTTAGGTAGTAGGAATTATGATGTATTAATTTTGTAATTTGCGTTGTTTTTGTACAGAATAATCTGTTTTACATCCTTCGTGTTTCTATTTCTTTCTTTCGACTTTCTATCGTATCGTAGGACGAAGCTTCGTGACGATAGACTAGGTGTAGCCCCAGCAAAAGTCGAATCTCAAAGCGGGTGAAACTTCATGAATTGAGTGCTAAAGTTTGTTGTTACAATGGATAAGCTGTTAACTTTATAGAGCAATCTGTTGGATAATATTTTATCTGTTGTCTTTAATGGAGATAGGTTTCAACTCATAACCGTTAAAAAGATACTTGAATGTAATGAGAACCATAAGAACCCATTGTTCCATTCAAAAATTCTAGGAATTACAGTGTTTCGAGATTTTTTCTGCTTAGATCAGCTTACTCCACCAATCACGATGTAGTCCATTATTGCACGACGTGAAATTAGCGCGCTAGCTTAGCGAGGGTGCTAAATTAAGTCACACATAATATATCGTATACTATTGTAAGTATAGTTAATGTGACCAAAATCCGCACTTAGGTAAGTCACGCTGTTCTATGTAGAAATGGACTACTTAAGTCGCAGAAAAAGGTGACTTAAGTACGGGCTTAGGTCACACAATGCTATAAATTTATTTAACGTTAAAACATCGCTGTCTGTCATATTCAAACGATTGTCAGAAACAACGAGATTTATCTAGCGTTAATGTTCTTAGATTTGATATGCAAGAATCTTAGATATTTAATTAAAAAGAAATCGCACGACGCTTCTTTCAATTCGTCCTTCCAGCCCAAATATGAAATGTAGGTACTTATTTGGTATTTTCGTCAAAGAAACTAAGTTTCAAGTAGATAAGTAAGTTTGTGATCGGGGCCTTGTTCAAGTTTCAGAACCGTAGCTAAAGCTTTGACGAAGTTCGTATTTCGGTAGGTATCCAAACTTAAATGAAACTAATCTTGTGTAGGTATATTCTATCCGAATAATATCGAAACTGCGGAAAGTTTATCAGATAAACTGTCCCCGAAACTTGCTCCGTTATATTCAAGACGAATAGGGTGATCCGATGAGATCGGTCCTATGGGAAAATCTGAAACTATTACGAGTCGGGTTTGTTTCAAGATTGAACACGATTAAGAAAAACAATAAACTGCATTTGGGAAGAACAAAATATCTAACTTATTAGGTTGTAATATCTATAGATCTAAAGATAGAATAACCTTTATTATGTACAATTATACACCATTAAAATCATCATCAGTAACTACCTATTACCTATCTCCAGATAAATAACCCTGTATCTCTAACATTTAAATCGTCTTCCTTCAAACATTCATATATTTTAAAGAAATACCTTGGTAAAAATCCCAGCCATTACCATAACCATCTATTACCAAGATGCAATGTCAAAGAACCAAGTTCAATGACCGGCGAACGTTAAACCCAACTAAAATCGGAGAAAGTAATCGCTAATTAGCATGCAGCCAATGGGCTCGGCAGTTACCTCACTTCCTTACAACAAATAGAGAAACTACTACAATAGAAGTGAGAAAACGTGAACATAAACTTCGACAAATTACGTTAAAGTATTTTTTTGTAATTAAAGAACAATAAAATGAATTCTATGTGCACGGCTATGTGCATCGGCCTGCGCGGGAAAGCCCGGTGTATGTAACCGCGAAGTGGCGCGAGGACGCGTACGCGCGCTTTCGGAATTCAAACCGTAGACTATGTACATGCGCACACGTCACGGAGACGTGATTGACTGGTTGGTTCGTTATGCGTACAACCAACGTACTAACAACTCGTCTCTTTTGGGCCGGAGTGCCCGACCAAGTAAAAGTTTTTTTCCAGCCAGTTCCAAACTTGTATCATTAATCTTGGCGAGTGATTACGCGAAAAACTATTGGTAAGGCGAACAATGTCTAAGACATTTTCATGCCTCGTTTCCGGGTTGTTTACCTTTGTTTCACTAGAAAAAGTTAATGGTTGTGTTTCATTTACATAAACGCTGGCTTGCTTAGTAGTTACAGGTTATAACAGTTTCACACTTGATTACTAGTTTGAATTACCTACGTTTTATGATTTCAGAGATTGCAATCTTTACCACGTCACGTTACTTTGTTTGTCCCACGTAATATTTTGATAGTCACAAAAATGTCTATTTAGTCATAGTACAAATCAGTGCGATCAGACGTAGGTAAGTGTTGCGGCTGCAGAAGGTCTGGGGCAACTCGAACAGTCTCCTGGGGAGCTATTCTCTAAGGATACAGCCTTGCGGACAGCGCTGTCGCAACTGTCAAACCCACCGCGACAGCGCTGCGACAGCGCTGCCCGCAAGGCTGTATCCTTAGAGAATAGCATGGCTGAACTGAATCTCATTGCGGGGTTATCCAAACTACTCGTTACACACAGTTATAAAGTTTAATTAAACAATTATTATTCTATTACTAGCTGTGCTCGCGACTTCGTTCGCGTGGATGTCGGAAAACAATAATGTGTCTCAGTAATCTAATGTGTCTCTTAATAAAAAGATATCTCTGCCAGTGAAAGTCCCGTCAAAATCGGTCGAGATGTTTCGGAGATAAGCTGGAAGAGACAGACAAACATTTTAAAAATTAATTATTTTTGTTATACTTCCATAGCGTAAAAAGCTCTTGTTTTGACATTACAAATAGACACTTCAATTTTAATTATTTGCGTAGATTAAGCATCCCTATAATAGGTGTAACATTTATTGTGTAGGTTCCACTAACAATTTCGATAGGTATCTCCAAAAACTGGAGAATCTTCAAACGTTTTGAAAGCAAAGACCGCTTCTTAGAATTCAACAAGACACTTTGACAATACCTAGGTTATACATACAAGCGATGTGTAACAGACTTTAAAATATCTAATTAACATTTAATAATGGTAGGCACCGAATAAAATTGACCGCAAGGCCGAAACCCATGTTTGTTAAAGTCGAACGATTTGTATGACTCAGATGCAAGAGTAACAAAACAAAAATGTTACGAAGACCTCCGTTGCATACATAAGTATACGTGATCAGATAAAGAAATCTTCTTGACAATGACTTATATTGTACCTATTCATTTCAGTACCATATGTTGTCGTACTTCGACCATGAGGAAAACCGCCCCAGATACAATAAACCATTAATTTTGATTAACCGTATCGTAATGATTTGTACATTTATAATCTTATCTTATAATCGTATCGACGGCACGTCAGTGTTCATCTTCTACCCTAGCCTATAGTCATGAACCTTTTTGTTATTGGTTTCTCAATTTTGGCGCCTTTCATCAACGGCTACTCTCATCCTATTACTTTCAGCCACTCTGAAAATATCGTCGCTCCAGCTAGCCTGAGAAAGTCTTTATCTTACCTTTACGTTTGCCGATTCGCAGTCTCCCCTCAAGAACACACTATGCCCCAACAACTTGCCAACTTCAGCGTTTATATGTTTCAATGTACTAATAAATGTTTTCTTTTCTTTCCAGCGTTCGCGTGTGTGATGCAGCAATGTCGGTGGCGGTGAGGGCGGCGCTGCTCTGCGCCTGCGCACTGCTGCTGCAGCACGGTAAAAAGCAGCTTTTTTGACTCCAAAAAACCCCAAACATTCAAAGAGACTGCTAATACCAGAATTATAGAAGATACTATAAAACTTGTCACCCGACACTGGTGATTAGAATGACGCTCACAATATCTGATCTAAAAACCGCAATTGAAAAGCGGCAAAGATCATCACCGTATGTTAGCGTCTATAAAAGGCCAGTTACTGCACTTATAAATTAATTGGCTGCTCTAATTAAAGCTATCAGGTGCCTATCAAGCGTTTTCTTCACACTTACTTAAATGCTTACCTATCCGAGCTGTAATAGCATTCGATCCTTATCGCTTTAGTTGCGCCAGTATTCCGCCCCAGATTAATGAAATCAAATACGGGCTATACCTACACAGAATACAGTAACTAAAAAAAATATAATCTATAATATCTTTATTTTAAAACTGAAAGTAATTAACTATACAGGGTGGCATCGATGCACACCTAAATGAGCACGTTAAGCCGTTGGTCCCGGCTGTCATTCGTGGATCTTTGACAGTCGTTACGGGTAGCCAGAAGCCCGAAAGTTTGACAACCAGTCTTACCAAGGAGTATCGTATTACCCAGTAACTGGGTTGTGGAGGTCAGATAGGCAGTTGCTCCATGTATAAAATACTGGTATTCAGCTGCATCCGGTTAGACTGGAAGCCGACCCCAATATAGTTGGGAAAAGGCTAGACAGATGATGATGGCATCGATGCACACCTGTTACCGTTTATTCTGTACACATGATTCCACGCCTTCAAATTTTTCGTCGGTTATAAAAAAAAAATGTTGTTCATAGTTTTTGACCGCGTAGCTTGCACTTTTCTATGAAACAGCGGACCTTATTTTTAATAACCAACGAAAAATTTATCATCCATAAACTTAACGTTACTCCTTCATTTGCAGCAAACGCGGAGCTCCGAGGAAGGTGTCCAGCAGAAGAAAGTGCGTGTCCTGCGCGTGCGACTCCGTGCACCACAGATGATGAGTGCGGGGAGAAGATATGCTGCTCAACAACGTGTGGGCGAGCCTGTGTCGACCCGCTTTTTACTGGTAACTCTCCAAATAGTCTAGCCATAACCCAAGAAAGTTAAGTCTCGAATTCATTAGGAAACTTCAAGCAACAGTTGCGAAACATTCTTTCCCGCAACATAAAAATATTCTTGGAGACAATGTTGTTTCCCAATGAATACGATTATCCCAACACTAAATTTGTTACTAAAACAATATTGCGCTGTTTTCTAATGAATACTAGGCTTTAAATTCAGCTAAAAGTATACCCAGATGCTACCAATTCTACTGAGTTTCATTATTTTTTAATGTAGTGACAATTAAAACTATTAACAAACTAAAATTTGGCCTCGAATCGCTGTCAACTGGTAATGTACCCAAGAGACTGGCGGCATTGCCACGTTGCATGGCAATACTTATCCTCTGGCAGTCTGGCCAAGGTAAAAGCCAGACCTTGGATGAGTTGGATCACGGAAAAATGGAGTGACAAGATTTAAAACTTCGGGAGCAACTGCCTTCTGATTCCTACAGCAATATTACTCAACACAATAACACTTTTGGACACGTGACTAGGCTTAATTTTGAGAATTAGCGGACAAGTTTCACTAGCAATTTATTTTTACGTAAGAACTAAGAACACACGAAACTTCGCGTTGTTAACTCATCCAAGACATCTAATAACAAACAAAGCAGTGAAATGAAACTTGTAAGCAAAGCAATGTTCTAAGCAGCGGTTTTACACTTAGCAATTAATAGAATCCCTTGTGGGACACAAAGTTTCTCTGTTTACCTAAGTTCAACAATGGATCATAAATTCATAAACTGTCTACATAGGAAACCACAAGTTGCAAAATATGTTACTTAAGTATCGTCATTCATCATCTTCCTGGCCTTAGTCCAATTTATTTGAGATCGACGAAGGATCGTTTTCTTTCATACTTCTTTATCTGCTGTCATCTCGGTTTCACCCCTTTTCTATTCCTATCTTTTTCTCATACAATCCATTCCTCGTTAAATTTATTTGGTACCCCAATCTCATACTTGGCTAGAGTAGGTACCTAGAGAAGCGGACCCACGTTCGTACTTAAAAAAAATACACGACCTTTCTCTTGCATAGTTCTAAGTTGTAACTTAACTGTGACCATCCATCCATCCTTTCTTTAGTCTTTCTCTATTATTAAGCTCATATTCAAAACTTCCCGTTTTGTCCCTTAATCAGTTCTAAATCAATTTTGAAATTCTCCCCAGGTTGTGAGAACGTGAAACTATCATCTGAGCGGATATCTCGCGCTTTAGCCGCAGACAACAGTCGCGGTGGCCGAGGCAAGCTGCATGCAATGAGAACGCCTCGATGCAGGTTCTCAGATGGAGAGTTCGAGGAGATACAGTGCGACAACGAGATCGTCAGCACCTGCTGGTGTGTTGATGCTGCTGGATTTGAGGTGAGAACTAGAAGAAAGCTAATCAGATAATAGACTTTACTGGCCGATTCTCCACACAAAACTTAATTTCACAATATTTTAGCTAGTTAGCAATTGGTTCCCATAGATCATCACTGTGAACTTTGAACCGACAAATGCACGAAACTTTTATCATAAAGTGCAGTGAAACATGGCACATGCACCGTTTGACGGACTTTTCATCAAACATCTAAAGAAATCATTGCAATTACTTGATACTTAAGCCTTGTTTCAAGTCCAACAGTGCTGTGTGTACGCTGGACTTTTAACAGACAGATTTTTATCAAATATTGAAAATACGCAAACACAATTAATAATTGCTTCAATTTCCCAGTTACCTGGAACCAGAGCACCAGCCGCAGCCCTAGTCAACTGTTCTCGAGTGGACCCCTGTGCCGCACACACATGCAGGATGCTGTGTCCGTTAGGTTTCGAACTGGACCAGCGAGGGTGTCCTCTCTGCAAATGTAGAGACCCTTGCTCCTCTGTCACGTGTCCCGGAATGCTGTCCTGTCAACTGGAGGAGGCGCCGTGCTTGAAGCCACCTTGTCCACCCGTGCCTACTTGTAAGTAATGATTCTCCTGGTTCAATTTCGGTCATCGAGGTCATTCTCAGCGGAGATATTATAGTGCACAAGTGTGTGCGCAGACACAGGTGCACTCTTTCTTCTCTCACTCTCATAGTCGAAAGGGACGGCAATCCGACACGATGGGGGGAACCAACAGCTTAACGTGCTAAACTTTTAAGTAACACAGGATGAACAGCACCATCCGCAACTGAGCAATGATGACTTTAACACTGTCGTTCTGTTCTTTGAGTTTAAATATTGGTTCTCAATTCATAAGAGGAACCATTTTGTTTTCTCTTTTAAATACTTCCGAAGTAATCTCGTAATCGTACTTAATTTGTTTCATAAATTTTTAAATTAGACTGGCTTCAAGAAGTATGCGTACAACACCTAAACTCACATATTACAAAATAAGATGTTTCTTTGGATCAGGTTTAAATTACCGAGCCAGTTATTGAATTAAGAACTTAACTGTTATAGAAATGCAGTTATTTATACACTAATGACAACTTAGTCCGGTGCTTACCTAGTTGTTTTTTTAGTAACGAACTTTGGATAAATCGAAATACTCGTAAAGTTCGAAACTCAAATACTGGCTCACAGATTTAGGCTAGAACTAAAGTTAGATTTTGTTTTGTAATAAAACGGAAAGTGTTATAACTACATTGTAAACAATCGTGACAGCAGAAAAACATAACCGGATACGGTACTTAAGTATACCTAAGTAGATTAAATATTCACGAAACAAGGATGCTTGATAATGAAACGGTATGCAAAATACCGTCGGCAAAACATAACATAACACCAGAATTATGAGTATCGCACGCATTACAGCAGATATGCAAATTCAAGTCTTTATTACGGCTGAGCAGCTTAACCTTGACAACATACCTAATCATAAACAAAGTGTAATTGAAATAACTGAAAACTTGAAAAGGGGTCATTGTGCACATCACAACATGAACAACTTTACTATGGATCCAAACCTGATATGATGAAAAAAAACAGCTGTTCCCTATATTTTGTCGAATTTCCCCTTGTACAGAGGCCAGCACATCAAGCTACCCCAATCTGTCAAATTTTCCCAATTGATTATGAACCTTATTTCTTGCCCGTGGCTAAACAAAAACAGCCGCACAGGTCGATCGATCAGGTTAAGCTACGCTTACCGCGGTTGGTCTGTGGATGGGTGACCATCTTTACATAACAAGACCCCTCCGTGCCTCAGAAAGCACGTTAAGCCGTTGGTCCCGGCTGTCATTCGTGGATCTTTGACAGTCGTTACGGGTAGTCAACTAGTCAGAAGCCTGAAAATCTGACAACCAGTCTTACCAAGGAGTATCGTATTACCCAGTCACTGGGTTGTGGAGGTCAGATAGGCAGTCGCTCCATGTAAAATACTGGTATTCAGCTGCATCCGGTTAGACTGGAAGCCGACCCCAACATAGTTGGGAAAAGGCTAGGCAGATGATGATGATTTCTTTGCAATAAAGTTGAAAATCTATCAAAGAAATTTGACAGATTGGGGTAGCTTGATGTGCTGGCCTCTGTACCTACTTTTGTAGTCTCCCAAGCGAAAATTGACGAGGTATTTACCGCTTTTGACAAGAACTTTGAACCAGTAAATTGAAGCTCCGCATGGTTGAAATTATCTATCTAACGGTAATTAGACTTTGAAGTTTTACGACTTGCAAGTGACATTTAACGTAAGTGTATACACACAAGCGGTAACCGTCAACGGCAGAGGCAACTGCACCGTACTCAAATACACGAGCGGCACTTTGTCGGCCTTCTGCTTCCGAACTCCATATTTCGCCTGTTATGTTAAAGTATTGTTAAACCTTGATGTTTGCAGGTAAACGTGGTCGTAGTCTCATGAACATCTGCCCAGTGGGAGAGCCGCTGTTGATATCTGAGACCAGCCGGCCATTCTTGTGTGGTACTGACCCAGGAAAGCCGAACTGCCCGCCTTTGTATAGGTGCCTTGTTGATTCAGGTTTGTGGAACATATCTTAATACCATGAACATGTCTAAGTACTTTTATTGTTAGCTATAAATCCGTTTTTGCTATATATATAAAACTTACTATAAGTTCTTCTGTTACTAAGTGTTCAGAAACGCAAAAATCGAACCAATAAAATTATGGAATGGAAAAACTCCGGTTGAAATTTGAAAATACCCCAAAAACCGGACAGTAGTATTGCGCCAGCATTTCGTCAGCCATAAATAAAATATCAAACCATTTATCTGTACAGGAAATGACTACGGCGTATGCTGCCCAGCATCTCTAGAACTCCAAAAAGCCGGAACATGTCCTGCTCATGCTACGACCGAGGAATGCGGAACTCCCTGTGCCCACGACCTGGAATGTCCTTCGATGCAGAAGTGTTGCGATGGAGGAGAATGCGGCAAGCATTGTATCCTACCCCACAATGTGACCATGTGTACGCAACAGAAGATGTTAGCTGAATTATTGGTCGTGAGTGAAAAGGAGGGTAGGGGTTACGTGCCGCAGTGCGCTGAAGATGGATCGTTTGTATCGCGACAATGCTCTAGGAATGGATTGGTTTGCTGGTTAGTAAAATAGTTATATGTTATCTTTTTAAGTTGGAATCTTTTGAATCTCTGGTTGATTGTTTTTTTTTTATACAAAAGTTAGACAGTAATCTTCAGTTTTCGTGAGAGTTTTTTGAATTCTTAAAGCTTGGAAACTGGGTTTTTAGGACCATTGCTGAACGTAATTTCTTTATAGGCAGTGATCTAGCAATTTTTGACATTTCAAGCGTTAGCTCACAAAATTACCACTTAGGTACTTCGGTAAGGCGGTAAGGGGTAAAGTAATTAGGCTTTAAAAAGCCCATTACAAAACTGAATCCGCTCTCTTCCAATTCTAGCACTAACTTCACCTTCACTAACTAAGCTCAACTTAATTCCACCAGGTGCGTCGACTCCGAAGGCAACAAGCTCCGTGGCACAATGGGTCCCTCATCGTCAGTCGAATGCTCTGCAACCCCACTGCCAGCCCGCAGTGGTGCCAGAAGCCTAGGTTCCTGTGCCAGAGCCCTCTGTGCAGCCGTCTGTGAATACGGATATAAGACAGGGGCTGACGGATGTCCAACCTGTGAATGCGATGACCCTTGTGCTGGGTTCCCTTGTCCAGATGGTGAAGAGTGCATCAGGGTTAGGGAAGCGCAGTGCTTTGGGGATCTTTGTACGGGTTATCCTATTTGTGAGTAAATGTTTATTATTTCTTATATGCATTTTTGTGACTTATTCATTATCGGCGTTGGTTAAAAAAACTGATATAGAAACAAACTACGTAGTTATGAGGAAATGCGGTCGGAGAGAATTTTGAAAAAGCCTAAGTAAAAAGTTATAATTCGAGGTTTGGCTCTCGCCTATTACCTCCTCCAAAATTGGACCAATTTAAAAGGTATTTCATAAACTGAATAAGAAGTATATATACCGTGTCCCTATGTTTTTCTTTTTTCATTAATAATTTTCAAATTTGTACACTAGGCCTCTGTTGAATCGGCATTATTTGAGGGTTCTACTGCTTATAAAACTTAACGGCACCCTAATTGCGTAACACACTATTAATCGGAATCTGAATCATTTTGAAGCAAATAGCTAATCCATTGCTTCATAAGTTCGAAAAATTTGTCTGCTCAACCCGTAAATAACGCAATGAATGTTGTTGAACTGTCAAAATGAAACTGATTCCGATTGATAATGTGTTACGCAATCGCCCCGCAGGACTAAGTCCCGTATTACAGAACGTCAGTCAATACTCAAGCATTACTTAAAACTAGTTTCAACCAATCAAATGGCTTGAATCTAGTTTTAAGTAATGCTTGAGTATTGAGTGACGTTCTGTAATACGGGCCTTAGAGTTTCTCTATGTACAAGTATCTTTTGCGGACGTTGATTTCTTAACAGAACATCTTATTTTCCGTTTTTATTCCTTCCAGGTCGTCCAAAAGTATCATACGAGAACCCTTGCGAGGCTGGAGTCCCGGCTTCAGACGCGGACGGAGCCCCTGAGACTTGTGGCGCCGACGTCGACTGTCCCGAAAACCACGCGTGTACCCGGTCGAGGAGAAGTGGCACCGCCGTCTGCTGTCCTGACCCGCACTATGTTGATAATACCACGGATATTGATGTTATGGAGGTAAGTGGGTTGATGTAAAGCCGTTATACTAGAAATGTGTATTTATTTATTTATTTAATACTTCAATCACATAAATGTACAGAGGCGGACTTAATGCCATAGGCATTTTCTACCAGTCAACCTTTGGGTGATGCAGAGACAAGCAACAAAAAAAAAAAAATATTCAGAATTTTTACAAACAGTCATACCCAGAACTGCTCTGGCCTAACATAGAACTTGTTTCGGGATCGCCTAAAGTTTCAGGTAAAGGTCGGGGGAAACCCAAAGCATGCATGATGCAGCAAAAAAGCCAACTGTTCAGCCACTGAACCAACCATGCTGTGATAATATAGTTTTTTAATATAAATTACTATAAAAGCTATCCTAACAGTAAGAAATATGTTGCTAGCACAGTTGCCAGTGATCCTTGATCAAAACTCACTCTACTTATACGTAAAGGCTAAAATTGCAGTGGTCAATCCTGTTGGCAAAAAGTAATCTATCGTCATTCGATTTTAACGAAAAAAGACAATCAGTAATACGACACCTAACAAAATATGTGACAATGGCCCCGATTCTGTTGTTCACAAACTAAATTAAATTTAAGTTCAGTGTATCTTTTTCTTTCTATTTCATTATGAAAAGGACAGAAGATAAATATTAGTTTAATCCTGTAAAATTAGATAATCCATAGACAAGTTTAGACGTGATTAAAAAATTGGCTAATAAAAATACGTCAATTTACGTCAGGCGCTGACTAATTTGACAGGACTAAACTAATATTGATCTTCTGTCCTTTTCATAATGAAATATAAAGAAAAAGATGCACTGAACTAGTTTGTGAACAACAGAATCGGGGCCAATACCTCTTCATCACTATAACACTTACTTAACATTTCCAACTCCACTATCTTTCCAGATAAACTTCGAATCGTGCGGCATAGAAGCGGAAGCTGTATGCGGTCTGAACTCCACAGTAGCATGTCCTGAAGGCGACTGCGATAACGACCTGCTATGCTGTTCTACTGCCAACTGCGGGCCCGTGTGTGTAGACCCCGCTAAGATGAAGCTACAAACCGACAGAGTTGATGATACTCCTACAAGTTAGTATTTAAACAGCGTAGTATTTAGGCTAGTTCCTGGTAATTCATCCAGGTTATGAAAGCAGGCGCGGATCCAGCCATCAAAAAAGGATGTGGTCACGGCCACCCGAAACTCGCCCAAGTGCGCTCGCTCATGACCGTGAAAGTGTGACGTCACAAGTCTATGCATGCCCGCAATGGTGGATCCGCGCTTGTATGAAAGTCAACAACACATTAAAATTAAGTTGGATTGCGACACTTGGACAAAATATCTCTAATCCTAACCCGTAATGATGGAGTAAAATGGAGAGGGTTCATACTCTGAAGTGGGACAAAAGTGGATGGTGAAAAACTCAATAGATTTAACTCTTCAGCTTTTACAGAACATACAGCTGATAAAGCATCGTGCATCCAAACAAACTATTAACACGCCTGCAAAATTCGCAACCCTTGATTTTAAGCTTTGTGTGTTTTAAATATAAGAACTCAAAACATTTTCTTTTAAGACCAAGACGTATCATTTAATTTGACTGTTTCTTAGCCTTTTACTTCCCTTACACGTCATCAGTGTTTCCATTTATTTTCTTTTCTATACAGTGTGTGAATACCTCCGTGATTTTGACGAGAAGATGGAAGGTACGGTGGACGGCATGAAATTAGCCCTCCCTGCACCCACGTGCAAGCCTGACGGGTCCTTTACACCACAACAATGCGCCAATGGTCGATGCTGGTGTGTTGACACCTTCGGGACTGAGATACCAGATACGAGCACCAAGAATGCTTCGGCTGTGGATTGTGACAAGTAAGATTTTATTTTGATGCCTACAGAGAGAAGTCATCTTCTTAGCTACCTGTTTCAAATGGGCCTATCATACCTCAAATGGCTTAGCATGATCCTCCGTTATGTCGAAAATACTGCAGCATTAATTTTGAAATAAATATATGTAAAGTTGAGGATTAATGTTAGGTCTTATGTTTGACGAAAACACGATTCCATAACATTTTCTCGATAGAAAAAAATCCAAAGTTACCTCCAAACCGAATAATAAACCTCTGGTATTCAAAAAATACTTCAAATTAGATCATAAAACTTTGTATACTAACCGAACTAACTATAAAGCAGGTCTCATGTTTTTAACTTTTTTTAAATACCATTATTTTCACCGTAAAAGCAAATACCTAAACTATTGGCGCTGCCTGCCGCCTAGCACCGCACTCTGTCTCGCTCCCACACAGTCCGCGAGCAGTATCGTGCGAGCGAGATAAAGAGTGAATTTTAGCTGAGGTAGTATAGGTATATAATATTACCGTGGGATAGGCTCATAGGGACATCTCGCCCACGCAAAAACCGGCCTGCGGGCTGGAAGCTGGAATGATCTCTACTTTTTATAATGTGCATGGGTAGATTCGCCCGGACCAATTTAAAAAAACGGGCCAGATGTCTCCTATTAAAAAGAAAATGGATATTTCGGCAAAACTGCATATTCTTTAATTATGCGCCAAAACAACCACAATAGACAACAGTTCTCTAACTACCCAATCCAGCCAAAACCTGCCGCAATTTTAAGGACGTCGGTCTAGCTAGGATAATCTCTCTTTGCGTCCATTTCCAAGTCATCTTCTTAAATTAGTGGTGAAAGATGCACATAAAACTTTGAAGAGACTATTTTGGTCAAAAGTTTTTTTTTTAATTTTTTTATATTGGTGTATTTAGAATGAAGGAGCTGAACTTTACCCAGCTGAAATCAATCGTAACTTCTTCGATATTCTGAATGCCGATCCAAGAAAAGAGCCGCTGTGAAATCTTATGGCAAAAGTTCAAAGCTTAAAAGTTTATTGTAATTTTATTTAACGAGTCACCAACTACTTATGGTTAACTTATCTCGCGGATAATTTCATACAAATTGTGCTCCATTTTTTCATTCCGCTGGTAGATACCTATTCTGTCGTCATAACGAAAAAAGGCACCTAAAACAACAAAACTTGCAGATGCGCCTTTTTTTCTGATTCCGAATATGTATATATCACGGCTAATGGCCGAAGTGCGGCTACACCTAGTTTTAGCCGGTCGAAGTATGGCTACACCTAGTTTTAGCTAGGTGCAGCCGACCACATGCGGTTCGTGTGTACTTCGGGTGACATCGGTTGCATGATTGCGGTCAGTCGATAGGCGACGTAGGATGCAAGAGCGATCAAAGGGCACCCCGAGGTTAGATTTGGTTAGGTTACTTTAAACCCTTTACACAGAAATAGCTCCATCGACGTAGGATGCACCTAGTTGTACCTGGCTAAAACTAGGTGTAGCCGCACTTCTCTCAATTTTGGAAATCTCAAAATTATTAGTTGTGCCCTTTTTAGTTATGACGGCAGTATTGCCTATCAGGGACAGTGAAATAAGTAGGTCTATTTCTTATTTAAAATTTAATTCCTCACTTTCACCTCCTTCACAGAGTCCGTTCCAACCTGACCTGCCTAGAGTTGACCTGCCGCATGGGATGCGACTACGGCTTCGAGCTAGGCGCCGGCCGCTGTCCCACGTGCAAGTGCCGCGACCCCTGCGCCGGAGTCACGTGCGCTGCAGGACGGTCCTGTGCTACTGTAGATGTGGCTTGTGATGCTGATTATTGTCCACCTGTGCCTGCATGTGAGTACTATCATCTGCCTAGACTTTTCCCAACTATGTTGGATTCAGCTTCCAGTTCAACCGGATGCAGCCGTCCTTGGGGGCAACCATACTTAGAGATATAATAATAGCCTTCCCGACCGAATTCGGTCACGGTGGCCAATCTCAACGGAGATTAGCCGGAGATATTATAGTGCACAAGTGTCCCTCACTCTCATAGTCCGATGAGACGGCAATCCGACACGACCGGAGAGAGATCAGGCGCAGGACCAACGGCTTAACGTGCTTTCCGAGGCACGGGGGTATCACACCGCCAACTTCCAAACTCCGGGCTGTTACTAAGAAATTCCTAATGGAAAAACTCAATAACACTTTGCCCGTCCCGGGAATCGAACCCAGAACCCCACACTCAGCAGTCGCACTTGCGACCGCGAGACCAACGGGGTAGGGGGAGCGGGGACTTAGAGATATAGTGAGGTAGGATATCCTCAGACTAGGTGGAGTGACGATCTTCGAAGTGTGTGTGGTAGCAACTGGATGAGAGTAACCGATCGGACCTGACTGGATCGTGTTAATTTGCGTGCTATTAGAGAGTCCTTTGTTTAATAGTGGACTATACACTCATGAAAAACATGAGTAGATGTCTTGTTGATGTTGCAACATCCAGAAATAAAAAAATCACACGATACAAGTCTCACTTCGTACTCAAATCACGAAATTCGACCATCAATTTATTATCTCAAGCTATGTAAGTGGCTCCACTCGCCAAATGCTTTGATTTTAGCGCTGCTTCGTGTAACCAAAATCAATAATCCCACGGATTCTCGAGCGACGTCAATCGAGCATTCTATGATTGTATATCCAACATCATTCCTTCCACTTCTAGGTCTTCCAAAGAAACCAGGACAATGTCCTTATCTAGTGCCTTCAAACGGAGCGTGCGAGTGGTCGTGCAGAACAGACGCGGAGTGCGGAGCTACTGAACGATGCTGTGCTACCGGCTGCGGTACTGCCTGTACAAAGGCGGTGCATCAGACTGCTTGTCAGCAAAGAAGGTAAGATTATAATCAATACCCTTTTTCGCTAGGTTGCGTAGAAATTGTCAAATTGTTGCGTAAAGAAAATGTCATCTCAGTCCCAAAATGCCGATGTCAGGACTCAAGATCCGATTCAATAGGAATTAGGGTTTTTGCAAAACTGATTGATTACCAGATCAATAAAGGATTCCTGACAGCCACAACTGCGCATTAGAGAATCGATGGCACTCGTTCTTTTAAGTGTCATCAGAGCCTAGTATTGATGTGGAGTTGAAGTTTTAACAGAATTCAGGTAGTACCCCACATACATGGACTTTTTTTTGTACCTTTTACCATGTAGAGGTATCTGCAATGCCCCATGCGAACTATGTACATGTCATACTGACGTCACGCGAAATCCTGCATCTCGCAAGCAGAGTTTACCGCACAACTAGCATATATACAATGGTCCGACATGAATCATTGGGCAGTTGCCCGCCAGACATAACACCCGTCTGGTTGGAGGATCCACCCTTTTCTACGGAGGTTGATTAAACTTTACATCCTGTTCCTCACACTTCTATAACCATATTTCGGTTTAAAAGTCCCAAAAATTCGCTTGACTGGATTTCGACACATAATTGAAATGTTTTGATGTTGTTATTGAAGTTTGATGTTTATTTATTTATTTATTTATTTATTTTATGAAAGGTAGCTTCACAGCTGACAGTACATTAGCATTAAATTAAAAAAAACAAACATTACGCCAATTACGAAGTACACAAAAAAACATTTGATTAGCCGAGAGTGACTCAAATTAATTGACATATTTAAATTTCTAGTGTGTGCCTGTGTGCATGTGAGTATCTGTGTGGTGTGGGTGTCTGTGAATGTGTATATGTCTATATACTTATGTCCTGGCACTAATTGCGGCACTGAGTATCTCGCGTTTGATCCAGGATTGTAACGATCTCTTTTTTAAGACGGTTCCGTGTGGTATTAAAGGGGTCGAGTGATGCGAACTTGTCATTGTATAATGCGGGTAGACGCAAAAAAGGCGACATCTTCATATAATTAGTGGAGGCCGAAGGAACTGTCAACAGAGAGGTATGTCTGGTACGTCTGAGTGGGACGTTGAAGTATATTTTGCCGAGTAATTGTGGACAGTCAAATTTATTATTAAGTAGATCATACAATAGCATCATGTCATTCATCTGCCGTCTCTCTTCTAGAGTATTAAAGTTATGGTATCGACAGGAGTCCGGGTAACTAACGATGTCAGCTTTAGTTTTATAATTTAGGTACTTAATAAATTTACGTTGGATGGATTCGATTAGATTAATATATTTCTTATAAAAAGGTGTCCACACAACACTTCCAGATTCTAGTATGCTCCTAACATAACAGTAATATAACGTTTTAAGGCATAGTGGGCTATTAAACTGCTGGCTATTACGTATAACGAATCCTAGGGATTTGTATGCTTTACTGGTGATGTGATCAATATGTGCCTCGAACGTGAATTTTTCGTCCAGAATCACACCCAAATCTCTAACCTGTGATGCTCTTGGGATAATATCGTCACTGAATTCACTGATACAGTAATTAAACATAATATTGTTGCGTTTTCTAGAAAAGGTTATTATTTGACACTTCTTGGTATTTACCTTAATATTGTTTAACGCATAGTAGTTCCTAAGTCTGTCTAAGTCAGATTGGATCAATTGACAGTCATTGGTGTTATAAATTTTCATGAAGATTTTTTTGTCGTCGGCGTAGAGAAGATGTTTAGAGTAAAGAAAACATTGCGTTATGTCAAATAAATAAATATTATAAAGTAAGGGGGATACAAGTGAGCCCTGGGGCACCCCGGAAGTGACGTCCACATAATCAGATCGGTAACTACCGATAACTACAGCTTGCCGCCGATTTCTCAGGTAAGAGTCTATCCATCTTAGCAAGTTCCCCTTAATACCTACGGCTTTTAGTTTTTCGGTCAGAATGCGGAAATCTACCCGGTCAAACGCTTTCTCAAAATCTGTGTATATTACATCCACTTGGGCACCGTCGTTCATACCAGTAACAACATAGTCGGTAAGCTCAAGAAGGTTGGTGTTGACTGTACGAGATTTTACAAAGCCGTGTTGGGAAGTGGGTATACAATGCTTGGTCACAGCGTAGATGTGGTCGTATACAATTTTCTCCAGCATCTTCCCAAAGTTGTTCAATAGGGATACACCTCGGTAATTAGTTACATCCCGCTTGGAACCTTTCTTGTGTATTGGTACAATTTGAGCCTCGCGCCATTGTCGCGGAAACGTGCCCTCGTCGAGAGATCGCTGGAAGATGATCTTAAGGGGAGAAGTTAAGCCTAATTCACATTTTTTAATAAATATTGTAGGAAGCCCATCAGTACCAGCTCCTTTCTTGCTATCTAATAATCCGAAAACGGTTTTTAGTAATTCGGGAGTTATAACAATGGAGTGAGTAACATCTGACAAGGGGGAATCATCGTAACACATAGTACTATTACTGCTGATTGGACTAAAAACACTTTGAAAAAAATTATTAAATGCATTGCAGATATCCTCACCGCTCGAGTACGTTACTCCTTGATATATCATCTTGCGAGGGTACCCAGTAGATTTCCTTTTATTATTTACGTACTTCCAAAATTCCTTAGGTGATTTTATTAATTGTTCCTCACATCTAGCAGTATATTTAGCGTACGACTCTTCTTGGAGAAGTTTTACCCTAGTTCTTAGCAAGGCAAATTCAGCATAGTCTGTTTGGTATTTGTATTTTTTCCATTTTTTGTGTGCTTTAAATTTTTCTTTGATAGGGAGGGTACCACTTCGGGTATCGGAAACGCCCCGACACCTTTACCGTTGGAACGTGCGATTCAATAATTGAGTTTAATGTTTCGTAAAGGATGTCGACGCATTCCTCTACACTACGCTGTTCGAAACGATTGTTCCAGTCTACGTTAACAAGCTCCGAATTAATTTTTCCATAATCAGCTTTGAAAAACCTTTTTATAATTCTAGGTTGTGAGCGAATAGGCTTATTACAGCAATTCTCAATGCAAAGTTCCAGTGGGGCGTGATACTTGTCTATGTCCACCAGCGATATCTCACTTAAGGTGCACTCTAAAGATATATTAGAGATGACAAGGTCGAGAACATTGTCACAGCAGTTTGGTTTAAGGTTGTATTGAGACATATTCATAAAATCTAAACAGTTAAGAAATTCGGTTGTGACTTCAAATAAATCAGAATTACTTCTATATTTCCAACCGTATCCGTCCGAAGACCATGCTATGAAGGGTAAGTTAAAATCGCCTACTATTAGGTACGTATCATTTGGGCTCAAATTATAGGATTGAAGAAATGAGTCTTTAAAGTTCTTTAGCATTAATGGGGAATTGTTGTTGGGGGGTATATAGACTGCGGCTAAATGTAGGTCGCCTTTCCTTGATGACTCTGTAAAAACATTGTTCCTAATAGTTACCCAAATACATTCCGCGCATCCAGTATGAATGTCTGACCTCGCAGTAGCAGAGAAACCACTTTTAGTAAGGATCATGACACCGCCACCCTTCCTACCGCTAGGGCGATCGTATCTAAATACATCATACCGATCGTCACATATTTCTGTATCCAGTATTCCGTCGCACAGCCAACTTTCCGTAATAATAATAATATCAAAGTCCTGCGATTCAATATTACGATAAAACAAGGGTAGTTTAGTCCTAAGTCCGCGCGTATTCTGATAATAAATGTTTAACTTATTCATGCCGTGATTAGAGTGTAACACGTAGTTAACCGGAATACTATTGAAGTTTGAAGAGAAGAGAAATAATTAGATGAGCGCGGGTACTCAGAAAATAATTTGCCAGAATGTATGTGTCGCGAGTTGTCGTGGACCGAAGATAAGTAGTGAGTAATATGCGAGCCAGCGGCTCTCAACGCAGGGGCTGCTATGAATGCCAGTGTTTTACTTGATTTGTTTAGTGTCTGGTTATGATTGTGTTTATAGATGAAAGATTGTATATAAATAGTGTGTAAGTGTATTAGGTTAGACATTATGAAAGTGGTTATTATTACAATAGCTATAATAAAAGCAACTGGCGAACATAAGAAAATTAAGAGAGACATGCAAATTACTTTAAATTTAAAAACTTCTCTAAATCTTCTTCCGAGGTGATTGCAACCAATGGTGATTTTTCGTGGCAGCGCATGTAGACTGAGCAGTTTTTTACCCACACAAATTTGATGTCTAGTTCCTTGGCGCGTTTTCGACAGTTATTAAGCAGGATTTTATTATCATCCCAAATGCACCTTAAAATGTAATATTCATACGCCATTTTATTCCACAGGGCATTAGCTCTCCACACAGCGGCTGAGAGCGGCAGTCCGCCTGCCTGGACGTGGGTACCGAAGTGTAAGGAGGACGGTGCTTACGAGACGGTGCAGTGTAGAGGCTCTGATAAGGCTTGCTGGTGTGTCGACACTGCTGGGAATGAGGTCAGTCTTATCTCCATGATTGATTCTGTAAAGTCGACCAAAAACTAACATGATTGTGTTTATGCATTAACGCATATTAGGTACCATCCTATAAGTTTCTGCGATCTATAAAAAGCTCCTCTGATAAGGCACTTTGAGCAACCTATTTTATTTAAGAAGTTTAGGGATAAAACTTATGAAAATGAGGCATAAATATATCACCTTTTTTTCTGCTGGATAGTACTGTACAGCTTTTCTACCGTAAAATAGTTACGTTTTTCCAGAGTACACCTAGTACTTAAGTTTTCGAGGGTCTCGTGGTTAAGTAATGACTGCCGCACGAGTCGATCGATCAGGTTAAGCTAAGGACCATCTTTACATACCGAGACGGCTCCGTGCCCCGGAATTGGTCCCGGCTGTCATTCTTGGATCTTTGACAGTCGTCACGAGTCGTCAGAAGCCCGAAATTCTGACAACCAGTCTTACCAAGGGGCATCATGTTACCCAGTAACTGGGTTGTGGAGATCAGATAGGTAGTCGCTCCATGTAAAATACTGCTATTCAGCTGTATCCGGTAAGGCTGGAAGCCGACCCCAACATAGTTGGAAAAAGGCTAGGCAAACTGACCTAGTACATACTTACAATTTTCATGGGACGAGGCATTAGTCCATAAATGCAAAAACTAGAAAAGTTAGACATAATAATTACCTATACCCTTAATTTTTCAACTGAATCCGGTTAGACTGGAAGCCGATGTCGATGACCCTTAACTTTTCACAAGTTCGAAATCCAAACCTCAACATCTCCAAACAATGATTGTACAAAATCAGTTAAGTTCACAAAAAAAAATCTCTTTTCTAGATCCTCGGCACCCGTGTAAAGAACTCCACACCGAATTGCGAAGCTCCCATAAGCTGTTCCAAACCAACATGTGCAGAAGATCTGATGTGCTCCCACGGTTGGGAGCTGGATGACAAGGGATGTCCTACGTGTGCCTGCAAGGATCCTTGTACTGACGCCAAGTGTAGACCAGACGAGACCTGCGAACTTGTGCCTTTGGAGTGTGAGGTAAGGTTTCTACAATTATTTTTATGAAAGGTTTAAGTGAAATTTTGCAATCAATTAACGTCACTTAACTGTATATTTTAACACCACGTGAATCCTTTCTCCGAATAAATTCTAAAAATCGGGTAACTTAAACAGCAGATAACTTCATACAAATTAGATTCCGTGTTTCATTTGTATTTTTTGAGGTGAGCTGTGAATCCTTTCCAAAGACTTATAACAAGAAAACTGGTGCAAACAAATACTAAAGTTTTATATGTAAAGCCACTTCATTCCACGTTTAATAAATATTTTCTCGTTTGTGTATAAAGTTAGACACTCTTCTCCCTCCCCAGGGCAACTCGTGCCCGCCACTAGCTCGCTGCTCGCCCGCGCCGCAGTGCCCCGACGGGCGCCAGCCGCTCGGGGGCCCAGGCGGCTCGGGGCCCCTACTGTGCGGCCCCAGTGCGGCCGCCTGCCCTTCGACTCACGCCTGTCGATTCGCTCCTCATGATTCTACACCGTCGGTTTGCTGTCCGAAGCCACGTGAGTATTACTTTAAAAAATAGTACGATTATTGGCGAATGTCTCCTCAACTTATTTAATGAATAGGTAACTAAGGAAAAAAAATGAGCCAACCAGCAAGGTGGTCGCAAAAACTGCCCAGGGAGCGCTAATTTGTGTAGATCAACAGTCCGTTCGTACAAGCAAACCGCATAAAAAAGAACCTATTTTTTTACATAATGTACAATTTTTTCTTGACTGCCACAAAACGCAAACAAAGACAGGCTATCGAGCTAAGTTCCAGTTAATCTTTGCATGTGAAATTCAATACTCTTCTCCTCCATCCAGACACGGTATGTTTCGAGAACAAAGACGAGGGTAGTTGCACAGAAGGCGAAGTCCTGAACACGACGAGATGGCACTTCAACCACGCACGCAACCGATGCGAGCGATTCAAGTACCACGGGTGCTCTGGCAATCATAACAACTTCAGGACTAAGGAGGAGTGCAATAATGTGTGCCCTGGTGAGTTTGTCATCAGTTCTTATGGTGTTTGGCTTCTAAATATTGTAATATTTGCCTTCGATTTTGCAAGATCTTCATGTTTTTCTGATTTGTAAATAGGTTTACTGAAGATTGAAGTAACTACCCCCAGTTTCTGTGAGCCTTATTCAATCTATTTTCAAATTTCAATTGAAGTGATTTGATTGGCTATTAGTTTTTATAGCACTGTGTGACCTAAACCCACACTTAAATCACGCTGAAAATGGACTACTTAAATCACACGTATCGTAATCGTAATATATACCTACTATAAATGACAACCAATAGCGATTTCTACGGGTCAACAGATGAGGATTTTTGCACAGAAATTTGACAGATTGGGGTAGCTTGATGTGCTGGCCTCAGTACAGTCAACAGCAAAAGTAGATGATGAAAATCTGAAATTCAATACTAATTAATGAACGGAGTTCGCGTCAGAACTATGTGGCGTCGAAGTAGTAAACGTGTGGTATAATTTACAATCACATAACGACACTTCGACGCCACACAGTTCTGACGCGAACTCCGTTCATTAATATTGAAATTCTGATTTTCATCATCTACTTTTGCTGTTGACTGTACCTAGGGTATCCGAAATTATAGCAAAATTCCTGAAGATAAAAAAATGCAGCAGCCAAGACCTCTTTTCTTGCTTCAACTAAGAAGTTTTTGTCTTTCAAAACAGTGGCAGGGGAAGCTGCGCGATTGAAAAGTAAAAAAAGGAAGACAAGCCACATTGTGAAAGAAGAAGGCATGTCGTTATTTATTTTGTATATACATGTTATATTGTTATGTACCTGTGTTAACTCCACTAAATTGTCTTGCACTATAAACGGCGTAAGGACATCCACGCGTAAACTCTACCTCTCTACAACACTTTTTTTTTTTAATAATCGACTTAAAATTTCAACGCTGCATGGTTCATCTTCAATCAGGTACTGAATTCATGGTAACAGTTTGCGCGTCGATGTCCTTTAGTGTGCATATACACGAGTGACACGAGTGACACGAGTCGACGACGGAGGCAACGACAACCGCCGACACACGCCTCCTGCCTGGCTGTCGACACCAGCCATCAACGCGTGTCGCGTTTGACACCGTACTCAAATACACGACCGACACGCGTCGACGCTTGCAGCTGCCTCTGTCGTCGACACGTGACACTCGTGTAAATGCACACTTACACTATATTCTAATAGCATGGCTAGCTTTTTTGGCACTTTGGGTAATCTGGGATGAAAAGTCAAGGAGCTATGCTTTTGCGTATCTGAATTATAAACAGATTAGATGCCGAAAGTTGAATTTAAGTCAGTAGAATAGAAACTGTAGAAATCTAGATGAGTATGACGATAGCATGACGAGTCCAAGATGGAATAACTGCTGATCATGATGACCAGAATGGGCCCGATTATTTCACAATGTTGCTAAGCTAAAGACACCTTATTACGTGTCGTTTTGGGAGTATACGACAGCCATTTTTCATCTAAGACTACTTATAATTTTCTTTTTTATGTTACAGTATTGAGTCCATGCGAGAGGCTACAAGAGAAAAACGAGGCTGCGGCACAGAAGTACGGCAAAGGAACTTTTATACCCAAATGTGATGCGAGTGGAGCCTGGGAACCGGTGCAGTGTATGTCGCATATCGGTGAGTCAACATACTCCAAACTAAGGGTAAACTACCCGCAAATTGTTAAGTCTCGTGCAGTGAAAAAGTAAAAACCAATTTGGTTTAGACACATATCGTCGACCGTAGGTTCAATTGAGGTAAGGGACATTGGGTATCTTGTCCCTTACCTCAATTGAACCTACGGTCGACGATATCTAAAATCTGTTGAAGTGCTTTTAAGATTTAACTCGTAAGATTCTTTTGTAAAAATCTCTTTACCTGAAAAAACCCCTGCGTTTGATGCTCTATCATAGACCGTGATATTGGCAAAATTATGGTGATTCTTTCAAAAAACCACAAATCATGAGTTACAGTTGACTTTCTCTACCTCTTTTCGTAATGTAGTTTAATCAAAACCAAAACTATTTAATATTCGCTTCTGGAAGACGAAAACTTGACCTTTCTAACATTTTGCCCGATCCATATCATCTAAAACTCTCAATATAATTACAGATGTATGTTGGTGTGTAAGCGCTCGTGGAGAACCTCTGAAGGGATCCTTAGTGCGCGGCGCTAAACCTTCGTGCAACTTCAGACAAGCGCGCAAGTATGTGCCGCGAGACCCGTCCGACGAACGAGCTAGAGCCGACGAAGGTAATATTTGAATCTTTGTTTAAAAGGCCTGTTTCATTTCGTAACCTAGAAATTACAACAAAATCTAAATTTTTGAACTGGCCTGAAATCACCAAAGTATCAGGAGGTGAAGATAGAAGACAAGAGTGGTATTAGCATAAGCTGTACTATTTATCATATCATCTATAGGTACCTATAAATGTAAATGAAATGCTGTTGGTTGGTAAGCACACCATAAGAAAACGGCTAAACCGATTTGGCTATTTTTCGTTTTAAAATGGTAAGAACATTTTAAAACAAAAAATAGCCAAATCGGTTCAGCTAGCCGCGAGTTCGAACTTACAGGCGTGGTCAAAAACACGCTGTCTAGTCCGAATCAGGTTTTTATGGGAAAACAATGGAGAAACTTCCCGGAAATTGTTCAAATTCAGAAAAAACAGGACAACCTCTGTCGGTCAGTTGTGTTCAATAAATATATTGGTATACTGCTGTCTACTTTAAAAAGTCCAAAACCTACTAATTGATTTCCAAATGGATGTTTTTGAACTAGCATAAATATATGTTTACGCTTTTTTTGTAGTATGATATCTTCGTAAAACATGAGCTAAATCAACTTTAAATATTCCTTTTTCAGTACTGGAAGAACTAATCAGACAAATGACTGCGTATAGAGTAGACGAATTTGACGACGACGACGAAGATGATGATTTCGAGCTTGAAGCCGAAGTTCGGGAAGAGGAATCTTTAGATAACGTACTTGAACAGACGAGAGATACAGACGAACCCGCGTTGGTGTCGGAGGTCGTGGAGCCTAAAGCTGCAGACACTACCAGGAGATTGGAGAAGAATCTAGAAGTTAATGTCGATAAGTTTGTGTTTAAAACCAAGTGTCAGTTTATGCAGGAAGAAATTGAGAATGGTGAGTCCTAAGAAGTTAGCTAGTTTTACACTTTCACTATCCACAAAGAAAACAAGTTAAACAATCAACCTGAACCATATTATGGGTTCATGGGACAGGGAATGGGTTAAGGGATGATTTTAAGGCAATATCATGATGAGTGGTGTAGGACATAGAAAGATACTTTGCATAAAACTGCGTTGGGTCAAATTACTTTAGTCTTGATCCCCCTACTATGGGCCGTTGAAGAGAACACAGAATACTTAAAAAACATGTTATTTTACCAAATAGTATGTGTAACTTGTAAGTGTGAAACTGAAAATATAGATAGGTTGGTTATTAATATAATTAAAAAAATAAATAAACCTGAACTTGAATGTATTTAAAAACAACCAATAGACCAAACTAACAGAATGTCCTTAATAGTCCGAATCAGACAAAATAAATCTTTTACAAAATACTTTCACTATTAGGTGGTGAAGGTCTCCGGCCCCGTTGTCTCGAAGACGGCGAGTTCTCTCCGCGACAATGTTCCCGCGGACGGTGCTGGTGCGTGGACGCCGCGGGGCAGAGGAGGCAACACGCGGGAATCGTCGCCGACGCGCCTGCACCCGATCCTTGTGGTAAGTTTTTGTAGAAGCTTTTCGTAATGGTAAAAGACTTAAGCGTACAAAAGATGATTGACCGTCCTCTGTGAGTTATGGACGATTAATTGAACTACTAGACAGCGGACCCAAGTAGGCCGCTGCAAGCACAATCTAGCGAAATAAGGGATTACTGTCCTAAGTCGTAACCGACACCCAGTGCGAATGCGGTGCTCCTGACCAAACCATGCCCCATAATATGGGTCATGGTGACAATTTGGGCATGCCAACATATTATGTTGGCATGCCCAAAGTGTCTATACGAGTTACCAGATATATGTCGTATTCACCACTATAGTGGTATGAGGAACAAGGTGTAAAGTTAACTCATCCTCCATAGGAAAGGGAGCATCCTCCGACCAGATGGTTATCGTGTCTGGTGGGCAACTGCCGAGTGCCCGACGATTGATGTCGGGACGTTTTATATATGCTAGTTGCGAGGTAAACTGCTTGCGCGACGCAGGATTTTGCGTGACGTCATTGTGATGCGTACTTCGCATGTGGCGATGTAGATGCCCCCACAATCTAACTTAACCACACTCTTTTGTTACAGAACTAACACAAATAGATACAGCAATCCTCGAGCTAGAACTCCTAAACGTGGAACAAGCAGGTGCGGAGCGTGCTCGTGCAGGCTTGGCGGCGAGACTGGCAGCATTGGGAGCAAGGGTACCTGTGGCCATGACACGGGATAGAAATACTGCGAAGCTAAGGGCCGTGCTTACTGGGTCGAGGGCTGTTGACTATGTCTACTATATCGAAAACTTGGTGAGTATACCAGAGGCTTGAGACTGTGACCGCAGAGATACATTATTCTCCTTGTCTTATCCCCATTTATTTGGGGTCGACGCAACATGTCTTGTTCTTCCATATTTCTCTATTAGTCGTCATCACGGTAGTCTAGCAATATCATCTATCACACAGTCCATCCATCTTTTCTTTGGTATTTAATCCTCTACTATTATAACCAGAGAATATGCATGAGATGTTATATATACGTTACCAGTGGAAAAGGACTAGCTATAAAACATTTTCCTTTTTTAATGGCGCAACTGCGTCAGATTTCAGTAAACTTGACATTATAAAACTACGAACCGGTGTGACATACAGACTTTATTAAGTTCTTTCTAAACTATATAATCAATAAATATGTTCCCGCCAGAAATATTTCCAAGTCAGGTTTATAATGTTCCCACTGCTGGTCGGGTCAGGAAAAAATCTGATTAAAATTGTAATTTTCCCATAACAAATCTATTTCTGAACCATCTGTTATACCGTCTTTAGGTGAAACAAGAGAAATTAGCGGGTAACAAGGCAGACGATGAGGTCGTGTTAGGAGCTGACGTCATCCGCAGCGAGTACCGGCTGGCCACGCCCAACCGGTCCGCTATGCAGCAGCGGGAGATACTTAGCGAGTCTACTGTAAGTTTTTATGATATTTGTTTTTTTACATACGCCAGTTCAGTATTAGTTTAATTATAATAAGTAAGTTGCTTTAAGAAGTTTGAAGAGGATTTCGACAGTTATTTAAACTTCTGGGTACATTAACTGGCTCCAGACGAAATAACAAGAAAACTTCTATTGTGTCTCGCTCTCCTTCAGCCAATTAACAAATCACTTAAAAAATATCTGTTGACCAAAATAATTATTTCAAAAGTTCTTAGCTCTTGTTCTGGTTTAGCTTCCCTGAAAATAAAAAACCGAAATAATATAAAAACATAAGCTAAACAATTTTATCACAGAATATTTAATACCAATTTATTAAGGTAAATCTACTACTAAGACTATTATGGAACAACTCCAATGCTCAAAGCGTCTCTAAATAGTACTAAATCAAAGCAACAAGATTAAGAAAACGTCATACTTTAACTCATTTATTTTTATCCTTTCTCCAGGTTTCCGCAACTACTTCTTACCACACCGCGCTTATAGTTCTAGCAGCTACTTCAGCGTTCATCATCAGCGTGCTATGTGTCCTCGTGATGCTGTACCGCGCGAGATTACAACGGGAACCGCAAAAAGAAGAACGGTTCCTACCAGCCGCCCCTCCAGTCTACGTCCTTTCCGCAGACGAGAAAGCGGAACTAGCAAGAGTACTACATGCCCCTCCTCCCCCTATCCCACCCCTAAACGATGACCAAACAAGAGTATAACCAAACCATAAGACAGAAAAAATGCTTTAAAACTTTACTGTAGAACATGGATATGACAAATCAAATTTCCCGCAAAAAACAATGTCACTGAATGTGTTACCAAGTGTAAAAAGAATAAGACTTTCATAGACAAAAATATTTTGTTTTTGAAAGAGCTTGGACTTGACGTGACAATAAAATTATAATGCCGGGATCAGACTTTCATAGCACATACGAATTTATCTGCTAATTATTGACATAAAATATTATAATTCTATTTACATGTTATACTTATCCAATTTACACAATTATTAAAGAATATCTAGGATTATTGAATAAAATAGATCCCTTGACCTGTGTTTTGTCAAATGCCTTAGGTTATGACAGATCGGAGAATATAATTTTTTTTTTTTTTGTAGGTATATTATGTCATATCTGTGTAGACGTGGTAATTTACTTATTACTGTAAAGCGGATGGTTTACCTACGTTACTCGTTAATGAAGCTATTGTAATGATAGTACAGGTACTAAAGTAATTATAGGGTCCAAAATAATATTGGCTAGAATTTTGAGTAACGTAGTTATATTCATTATATCATAACTCTGTATTTGTAATTTTTTATAAAAGGTGCTTTACGGAACAAAATTATGTGTTCGCATTATGGGCCTGTTCACAGTTACGAAACGCTAGACCGTAAATTATTGTTAGAGATGAAAACTTGAAATACTTACGTGTTAGTAATGAAAGTAAAAATGGAATTGGAAGTACAGAGTTAAGTTTTAAAACATCAATCAGATGTCGCCAGTGAACGTTAGTATGATTAGAGACTGATAGGTGATGGTCGCATTCTCCTGAAAGAATCTCTATTAAGTCCTGTGAACTATGCGGTAGTCACAATATTAATAAGGTTCATGTGATCGTACTAGTATGGTTTTTAAAGCATGAAGAAAATTGTAACTATCGCAAAGTAGAAGGAATCATAATTTCCGATTCTAGGAAACTATGACATTTATATGCAAGAGAAGTGAAAAGATTTACTACAAATGTATTGTCATAATTTCTAAGATTCAGAAGACAAGTATCTTGTTATGTTTTATATTAGTATAAGAAACTATTATTAGGTAAGCGCAGAGGTGCGCGTAAATTAATACTACGCGCGCCTTTACGCACTCTTTAGTTCCTCTCGTTGAGTCTCGCTCTCCATGACTTTAATAATAAACTAACGTGTAGTCCAAACACACTACTGCTTTAAAACTATAAAAACCCTGGAAAATCATATAGGTAGGTACACGAATCAAGAACGTGGCTCGACGTAGAACTAATCTAGTCTGTTTTATATTCATGATCCCTTACTCATTCATCACAAATCATTATTCCCTTTTGTATTTGTAAATAAGAATAATATTTAATTAAGTTTCATTGTAACTCTTACATCAACCAAAAATAAGCATATTCGACAGGTATTTTGCGTTATTTTTAATTAAGTTAAAAAACCCTTATCCCAGCACCCATTTGACAAATTCTCGAAATAAATAAAGAATATATTCATAATATGTATTACATTATTTCATTAAATAAATAATTTTATAAAACTTGTTTTTCTGTACGTACCTTTTATAAATACACACCAAATCAATTTGAAATAAATTAAGTAGGTACATACAAATATCAAAACCATATCTGAGCCGTATTCCGAATTAGCTATAATCGCTCACAGCTCTCACATGCGTTCCGATTTAGATATTACGATTATGACAGCGGAGAACTGTCAACAATTCGGAACGCTCGTGAACGCCCTCACAATGCTCACTCAATGTCAAAACGATATGAATGAATCTATAACGTTTCACCTGTTACAAGCGGATAAGCATAATGTTACTGATACCTCTATAGTTACTTATAATATCGTTCTACGAAAATGATATTCTATAACGTTATGTTTTGTAACGTTATTGATATTTTTAGGTTTTAGTATCATTACAAATTTTAGAGCATAAGCGCAATAACGATGTCCCGTGAATCGTCATAGATGACGTCATGACATGCGCCAACTTGCGATAACGCTGACTATGACCTAAAATAATACCATCGCGAGCGCTGTCAAAAATTACAGTTGTGTTTTGAGTCGCATCATATCTATAAACTAACGTAGCATTTTCGAAGTTGTGCTTCCGGCAGCAGTTGCCACCTAACGTAAGAAGAAGACATTATTTTTGGTAAATACACAAAGAAATACTGTAATATCGTTTTGACATTGAGTGAGCACTGTGAGCGCGTTCTCGAGCGTTCCGAATTCTTGACAGCCCTCAGCTGTCATAATCGTAATATCTAAATCGGAACGCATCGCATGTGAGATGATCACGAGATGATGGAGTGCTTTGAGCGATTATAGCTAATTCGGAATGCAGCCTCAAATTCAAAATAGTTCATATTTTGTAAAACATAGGCTGTAAATACATATATAAAAATGTGGAAATTAAAAAGTTTCGAATAATTCCAAGGCTCACAAGTTTAGTTCTAATCTTTAGCTTGCTGCTCACTCAGCAGTAGCTACTGAAGATAAGTTGATACACATCCTCAGTAGCTGCTGGCCTGCTCCTGAGCAGTGGTGGACTAAGCCCGCAAGAAGCCCAGGGCGACAAAGCTGAATGAGGCCCCCCAGCTTTAAAAAAAATTTAGTTTTTTATGTTTATTTCGTTAAAATCTTGCAAGTGAAATTTAAATTTGAATTAAATTATTACGGCTAAATAAACATACATACCTGCAATATGGAAAGGATATGGGTAAGGAAAATAAAATACGAATCGATTGACAAAAGATAGTTTTTTTTTATTTTTTGTAGCGTGATAAATGTGTTTTCGTGCCTTCAATTTACTGAACTCCTCAATAACTTCTATGAAATCGATTTCTTTGGATTTTTTTCTTTCTATTGAAAGTACATCTAGATTAACCAGTCGCTCTTGAGCTTGACATATTGTAGATCGAAGATAATTTTTAATTAGTTTAAGTTTCGAACAACTCCTTTCTCAACTAGTATCGCTTAAAAAGTCTAGATAGCTGTAGTGTTTTGATCTTGATGAAATTATGTAAGAACTAAGCACAATTTTAAAAGTCTTGTTTAGGATTTCATCAGGGGAACGCAGAGGCATTTGGGGCCCCCCAAGATTGGAGGCCCTGGGAGGGCCGCCCCTTCCGCCCCCCTGTAAGGCCTCTGCCTCGAATCTTGCGGGCAGCGGGGCGGCGGCGGCGGCGGCGCGGGAACGGCAGGATCTTATGCGTACATTTAAATGGACCGGTTCTCGAACACAGCGGCGCGGGAGCGGCGGGGGAGCGGGCAACGAGCGGTGCACTCCAGTCAAGTGGCGACCGCCCGCGCGTCTGCTAATTGCTTTGCAGTGTTGTGCTATTTATTTTTGTGACTTAAGGAAATGTCCTCGGACGTGAAATTGTTATACTTACCTTAGCGTCAAGTATAATTTTTCTGCTGGAGATATACCTCTGTATAGTTTTGGATTAATTTCAGACTCTAAATCGCCTTTGATAGCTTCAAGAATATAGTCAAAAGTTTCTACACTAATTCTGGTGTAGCCGTAGAATTTGTCGGGACATTGCGTCTGTTCATTATAATTTCTAAAAAAACTCGCCATTTATTTTCTTTGCCCTATAGTAGGTATTATAAATCGAGCGTTGAAGATGTTGTCGCCGTTGGTCAGACATTTCATTCGCGAATAAAAACAAATATATCGACGACACAACCACAAACACAACACTTCGCCGCTATAGCGCCGCGCGATCTGCCCGCTGGTTTCGAGAACTGGTCTGCGTTGCCCGCGCCGCTCCCGCGCCGCCGCCGCCGCCGCCCCGCTGCCCGCAAAATTCGAGGCAGCGGCCTTAGTCCGCCACTGCTGCTGAGCACAATAATGTGTTCTATCAGGGAGGCAAAAACATTCAGTTAAAAGCAACGCGAGCTATCTTTACGCTGTTATGATAAATCATAAACAGCCTATAATGTTGCCACTGCTGTGACACAGGCCTCCTCTCATGCCATACAATCTTAGTACTTTACACCCTGCAACACAGCATCGTGATAACCCAACTTATTACAGATGACAGTACTTATGATATATTTCCAGCTAGTTAACAGCTTTACAATTTTGTAGTATTTTAATCTACTAGTTTAGTATTGTAAATCCAGAGGCGCTGGTGTAGCGTATAATATAAGAAAATAAAAAATACTCAAAACTTAATACTGCACTAAGGTTTACAATGTTCTCCTTAAATAAATGGTATAATATTAGTAGTACTAATAAGAATGTGTTGCCATAGTTAATTAATTATTTGCTACATAGGAGTTTGATTAGAGTTGTAATGGAGATTAAGGCACACATTTGTTTATTGTAAATATAGGATTTGTTAGAATATTAAATATAAAAATACGTGTTCATGATAATGAGTCATTTTTGCTGAAAAAAATGTCGAAACAAAATAATCCTAAATACTTTGGTAAGAATTTAGATATATTTAAATATATGGACTGGCAACTGGTAAGTAATTAACAAAATGGCTGATGTTGTTTCGATGTCGTTTTGCTGATAGCGTTCTTCGTTGTACCGTAATGTTAATTCTATGTGTGTAGTGTTAATTTATTGTACAAAAACGTGTGCAGTGCGCTTTCTCCGCTAAGTTCGTTGAGTTGATTTATTTCCTCCGGCTTAGCGTCGAGGTTTTGAGACAGGACTCTTGAATACGTTGAGGCATTTGTGAGACAGGACTTTTCTTCTGTGGATATTTGTGTTGTGTGGTGTGCAATCATGTCACAGAAACTTTGCTGCGTGCCTGGTTGTGTAGAAAGTGGAGGTACTTGCATACAGTAATGTTTTTGCATCAAAACATTTGGAATAATATTTTGGCGGTGTAGAACCTATCATCAAATCAACCGCATTTGAATTACAATTAATTTACATTGTATCACGCCACTTGGTTGCCGGTGCCTGATCTTATAACTCAAATAATAATTTAAGTCAACAAACTTTTCCAGATTCGCATCCGGTGCTACATCTCTTTCCCAACCCCGACAAGTACCCAGATCGATTTAGATCATGGGTAATGGCTATTGGAGGAGATATATTGGGCCTGCATAATCTGTACATCTATGCCAATCGCAGAGTTTGTCATCGACATTTTGAAAGTAATGATTATTGTCGTTACAACAAATTAAGCCAACTAGCTATACCAAGAAAGCATCTATGGGGTGAGTTAGACACTTTTCTAATAACTGTAATCATTGCTTTTTATTTTCTAAAACACGATAAGTAATCAACATGCAATAAGTACATTCAATTATCAAGTTAGGCTACTAGTTATTAATTGTATGGTTTTATATAACTTCTAGTTTCTTTTAGAGTTAATCTATGAAACTGAAAGACTGGATAGTTATCAGATGTTTTAAAACTTATATTCTTATACTAAAGAGTAACATGATTTGTACTTTTATTTTAGATTTGCACAAGATTCCTCAATTTCCTATAAGAGACCGGAGACACCTCAGTGCTGTCGAGAATAAACCTTCAACATCTACAGGTATTTATTGAAATTTTTATTATTTTATACAAATAACTAGCTGATCCCGCAAACGTCGTTTTGCAAAAAAAAAAAGTAGATAGTAGCCGGTTCTCAGACCTACCTGATATGTACACAAAATTTCATACAAATCGGTCCAGCCGTTTCGGAGCAGTATGGTAACTAACACTGTGACATGAGAATTTTATATATTAGATTTTCAGCAGTATTAGCTATTTCTTGTAATCATACTCACATAATCTGCAATGATGGCAAGTATTTGTGGCAATGATTTTATAAATATTTCATGAATTTCATGAATAACTTAACCTAGACATGCGGAAAGACATGTCATATTACTTGATTTCTAAGACAAATTATTATTTGTAGAGACAAATTTATGTTGACATGCAAATATATGGGTATTATTATTTTTTTTATTTTGGGCCGCCTTTGTACCTTTTTGTGTGCGATAAGATTAAATAAATAAATAATTTAGAAATGGTAAATGCCTAATTAGATATAGGTAGTAAGAATTGAAACAACAACCTTTTGCAGTCTGGGCAAGTACTCTGACCTCAAAGATACCACTGATATCCTTTTTCATACATATTATTGCTTTTGACTGTATACATATTAATTAATTCTTGCATGGCATTTTTCAGACACTGTTGAACTTTTTGGCCCAGAATATAATATGAGTCGTCATCTCTTTCAAGAAAGTATGCCCTCAATTAAGGAAAATATTGGAAACAAAGAAAATGTGGCACAGTCAGTGCTTCTGGCAAATGTTGCTAGTGTTACAAGTGAGTTCACATACCTAAGTACTATGGTTGATATGAGACTGTCAAGCTTCCAACTAAAAAAATCAAATAGCATTTAGATTATTTAATAGAAATATGGGGTAGTGCAGCCAAAACTAACCTAAACTGCATCCGAAGAATACAAAATAAAGTAAAAAAAATCTTATTTAATGATGACTTTCTCACACCAACACATAAAATTTACTCCAAAACTAAATATAAAACAAATATATTACTTTAATGCATGCATGCATGATGATATTTGTCTCGCGAGAACACTCTTTTTTCTTTCTTTTGCATAAGATTGCATTTAATGGTATAAGTGGCGATCTTCTGAGATGGTTCTCTTCTTACGTTTCTAATAGGACTCAGAGGGTTGTGATAAGATTTTTTTTGAAATTTTAAGGGGAAACAATTCCGTCATACATTATTTTTGCGTAACTTTAACCGTTTACGCAGCGCACGCAACGGAAGCTCTATTTTTTCCCGTTTTTGCAACATTTTTCATTGCTGTGACGCTCCTATTGGTCGTAGCGTGATGTTATATAGCCTATAGTATTTCTCAATAAATGGACTATCTAACACAAAAAGAATTACTTAAATCGGTCCAGTAGTTTCGGAGCCTATTCATTACAAACATACATACAAACATTTCCTCTTTATAATATTAGTATAGATTCTGCCAATGTCAAGGTTGAAGGAAACAAAGTGTATTTGCTGAGGACGACCGGTTATATTGCCTTTAGTACGGTATAATTACAAGTGGATCTGTTTGAGTAGCCTGTAAGGACAACACAAAATATTTATTATTAGTATAAATTGTTAATAACCAGACAACACAAATTAATTTTGTTATGGTACGAACACATTGAACTACCGTTATGAATTACTGTTATAGTTTGATATTATTTATTAAAATAATATTTTGAAGAGTTTTAATTAATGGAGAATCGACCAGTGTTAAGAGGAATGGAATATTAATTGGTCTGGGGAAATTAGAGGGAAGAATATCATATAGCGGGACCAAAAGATTACGACAAGAGAAAAATATGTGCTCAGGAGTACCCTCTTCTACACCACACTCGCAAAGGGAATGATTCCGAATGCGTAGTTTAGCCAAAAACACTGGGGAGCAAACATGTCCCAATCTGAGACGTATAATGATAGAGGTGGTTAATTTATTAAATTTCTTATTTTTGACGAACCAGGGTTTAGTTGGGATGTTGGGTTGAATATTGCCAAAATATTTGCCCTTAATTACCCTAGATCTTTGCCACAAATCATCCCAAGATTTCATGAGACGTGGTTTAGCCAGGCAACGGACGTCCCGAGCCGGAATATTAGAGAAAGTCAAACATACCGTCTGGATAGATTGCTTAGCATAGAAATCAGCTTTTTCATTGCCCAATATGCCTGTATGTCCCGGAATCCATGCCAAGACAGTTTCCAAGCCAGATTGATTTAACCTATAGAGAATTTCCTTAATTCTGAGAATAATTACAGAGTTATCTTTGCTGCGAAATGGAATTTTCAATAAATCTTGGAGAGAGCTAAGAAAGTCTGTGAATATCAAAGATTTATCAAAATGCTGTTGATTAGCATCAATATATTTTGCTGCTTCTAGTATTGCTAGGGATTCACCTGTAAAGATAGAACGCTCAGGCGGGCTCTTAAAACTCAAAACAACATTGAACTTAGGAATGAACACAGCTGAACCTATATGGGACTTATCTATTTTTGACGCATCTATGAATAATAAAACCCAATTTGCCCATTTTTTCTTTAAAATTTTATTCAAAAGATTGTTGGGATCAGGACTGTTTACTTACACCAAAATCTAGTATCACTCTGGGTTAATAGATCAGTGAGTCATAAGGAACCAGGAAAAGGGGATGATTATCCAGTGGCATAATTGGAAATGAAAGAGTATTATTATTATTATTAAAACTGTTCACTAATAGAGGAGGGGATTTATTCCTCCAATAAGTTGAGGCTTCGATAGCACAAGAAAGGGGACGAAGTATACTGAGTAGAGGGTGTGAGGGAAATTAAGATGCTACCGAAAAATATCTATCTGCTAGAAATTGTCTACGAAGATAAAGTGGGGGTTCAACACATTCTACTTGAAGAGCATTAATTGGTGATGATTCCATTGCACCAGTAATAATGCGCAAGCATTTAGATTGAAGTTTATCCAACTTACTCAGAGCCAATTTACTGCAAGGTTCTAGTATAAAACATCCATAGTCAAAATGGCTGCGAACGATGGTGTTATAAAGCAGTTTTTGAGAGGCCAGATGAGAACACCAACGGACTCCAGATAAAGATCTCAAAACATTGATGGACTTCTCAGTCTTATTACATATATATTGTAAATGAAATAAACCTGTCATTTTGGAGTCAAGTACAACGCCCAAAAATTTAACTTTATCTTGAATCAAAATCGGTTCTCCAGCAAGAGATGTTGACTGGAGGAATATAAAGCCTCTTTAACCACAAATTGCTACTAGTTAAAATCTCAAAATTGTTCAGAAATCTGAAAATGTCAACATAAATAAAGAACTGAAACACTTGTCACTCTATTGTGAAAAGTAGACAGTTAATATCAATATAATAAATTGATAAAGTCATTGTGTAATTTAATATTTTTCTAAAATAACCCAAACAGTCAAAATTTAGAATTACGGTGATTTGATAGTTTGGGTACTCAAATTTTAGGTTATTGCTCATCATCTGTAAATACCTCGCTCACTGCTAACCTATTACTCCTGAATGTTTCACAAGTCAAGTGAATAATGCTTACATGTTTCTCCTTACAGAGGCTACTACCATGGACATTGAATACAACATTGGTATATCAGATGTACAGATGCCTACACAAAAGCCATCAAGCACTACTGATCCAGTAGAACAAATGATAACAGGTAATTATTCAAACACATATAAATGAACTATTGCTTTTTCTATTCTAAAGTTTGTATGCACACTTGGAGATTGTAGTTTGGCTGTATTAACTAGGATGCTGTAGATAGTGAATTACTTCTTTAGCTCTCATTTTTAAATTTATGATAGCTGTATAAGTGTAACATACCAGGTTATTCAAAACCTTACCTGTCAAATTTCCCCAATTGATTTAAAACTTTAATGTGTTGGATATTAAATTTAAAAACAATAAATTGTTTTTGTCGTAATCCTAGGTGCTGCTAGCTGAGTATATCCACATGATCAAACATTCATAAGTACCTTTTTTTTTTTCAGACCTAGTTGTGGTTGAACATAAATCAACTCAAAATCCCTCAGTTGGGGTTAATTATTCCCGAAAAAATTTAGATTTATTCTCATCAGGTACTTACTCTTCAAATTTGTTTTATCATCACTTGCAGTGTAGTACAAATCTATGTAACTGACTCAAACATGCTGTTTTTGAAGTATCAACATATCTAATTGTGAAACTCAAATGATTCCTACAAAACTGCAATACTACAGTATTGGTCAAGTAAACAAATAAAATTTTTATTTATTTACCATTTATGTACACACATATAAAAACAGACAAGAAAAAACAAACCAAAAAATAGGTAGGTCTTCTATATAATGTTAAGCTATTATACTCTTGCTAAAATGTTGATTTGTTTTTTATAGCTCAACCTATGAAAAGGCTACGAAAAAAAGTACCGGTATCAAAACAGGAAGAAATGTTATACAAAAAATTAAGAAACATGCAAATAAAATTAAGCAGGTGCCGCAATAAATGTAAAAAGTATGCAGCATCGGTTAAAATGTCCAGCAATGTGATGACCAACCAGTCGTTTCTGAAAACTATAGAAAATATGTCAAGTGCAGGAAGGATATTAACATTACTGCAATTTCGGGAGCAACAAAAAAAAACCAAGGGGCGCAGATTCACTCTACAAGAAAAAATAACATCTTTGTTTATATACAAAAAAAGCCCGAAAGCTTATAGATTACTCAGGAAAATCCTTCTTCTCCCAGCACCACAAAGCTTAGAAAAATTAGTAAGGAAAGCAGTAATCACACCAGGAATAAATGAAAAAGTTTTTCATCAATTAAAAAATAAATCTAAAACAATGAAGAAGGAAGATACATATTGCGTCTTGTTATTTGATGAGGTTTCTTTACAAGCCAATGTAAATTATAATGAAACTCAAGACAAAATATATGGTGTTGTTGTGGATGAAAATATAACAAAGTTTGCCAACCATGCTACTGTATTCATGATTAGGGGGTTAATAAAAAATTACAAGCAACCTATTGCTTATATGTTTTGCAATGGAGCCACAAAATCAAATGTTTTAAAAGATTATATAACAGAAATTATTAGTAAATTGCAAGAAGCTGGCTTCCAAGTCATTGCGACAGTGTGTGACCAAGGCACCAATAACCAAAAAGCTATAAAAAGCCTTATTGAAGAGAAACATCAAAAATTGTTGGTGGCTGGGGCTGAATTGAAACGGAACATTTTTGATGTTAATGGAAGCGAAATAATACCACTATATGATCCCCCTCACCTGTTGAAAGGGATCAGGAATAACTTGTTAAACAAAAATTTGAAATATGTCAATGAAGACAAGAAAATATGTGTGGCCAAATGGGATCATCTTCGGTTGTTACATGGAGAAAACCCGGCTTACAAAGGGATTAGATTGGTACCGAAATTGACTGACCAACATATAATTCCCGAGAAGATGGGGAAAATGAGAGTGAAATTCGCGACTCAAGTTTTTAGCCAAACTGTTTCATCAAATATGGGCTATCTGGCAGGTATTTATGTTTATTCTTACATTAGTTACTGAAAATGTATCTTAATTTGAACCCTCGTGAGCAAGTCACTGGATTCTCAACTCACCAGATTCTCAACTAACCAGATTCGCAACTCACCAGATTCGCAACTCACCAGATTCGCAACTGATCAAATAATGTACTATCAACAACAAAGTACTTATTGTATAACTTTGTTATGGAGAAAAGAATAGGACCACTAACGCCATCGAGGGGTGACATAGACGCTTTAACACAGAAATAATAACTAAACCATCACTGTTTAAATGTATTGTAATTTTGAAAAAATAATCAAATGTCCAAGATATCATAATTTAAAAAATCGCTTTCATTTTAAGGAAAATAAAACTAGGTTTACAATTAAAAGATGAAAAAATTAAGAAAATTATTTCAGATTGCTTATATAGTTAAATTAGTGTAAGTGATTTTATGACGAATCTAGCTACTTTGAGTTACTATGAATAGTTAGGTACTGAATGATATTATATTTGAAAAATCCTAGACCCTTCATGTTGGTGCTCGAATTAAAGGATCCAAATGACATATCGCCAATTAAAAAAAGTCGTGTACTTATTTAGTTTTTGTTTCAATTTACCTTTGTTTTTTTTTTGTGAATAAAGTACCTATTCTGTTATTTTTTGGGATTTTGTGTTTCATTGTATATTTGGTGAGTTGCGAATTTGGTGAGTTGCGAATCTGGTTAGTTGAGAATCTGGTGAGTTGAGAATCTGGTGACTTGCTCATGAGGGAATTTGAATACATATTTATAAATCTAATGTAGTCATGGATTTTTTCGCTCGTAGTTTCCTTAAGTTATAATAAAGCACAAATAAGTTACTAGCACTGCAGACATAAAAAAAGCAACATTTAGTGTTGTATTTAGTACTAGCGGCCCGTCCCGGCTTCGCACGGATGGAAAAAAAAGCCTATATTAATTAGTGATAATGTAGCATTCAAATGGTGAAAGAATTTTTAAAATTGGTCTAGTACTTTTTGAGCCAATTTGTTACAAACTTACTTACACACAAATCTTTCCTCTTTATAATATTATTTATTTAGTATAATATTGATTTTTTATGTCCAATAAAAAGAGTCCATATTACTGTTCTAATGACAGATACACATTCCTTATCTAATAGTGTTCTTTTTATTTCAGATAAAGGCATTCTGCCCACTGAGTGTAAAGATACAGCAGATTTATTACTACTTTTTGACAAAATATTTGACAGCATGAACGGGAGTTACGCAAAAAAGACCAAGCATGGAAAACCATACTTGAGACCATTAACGCCAAATTCAGCCCATCATAAGTTATGGCATGAAGCCAAAAAAATAATAAAATCGATGAGATTTGTGACCAATGATGGTAAATCCATAAATATACCGTCACTGACAAATTTTGTGTGGACTATTGAAGGTATCGAATATTTAATAAAAAAATTATCGCAAGAACATGACATAACTTCTATTTGGACTCGCCATTTGAACCAGGATCCGCTAGAAAACTTTTTTGGATCTATTAGAAGTCATGGCTGCAGGAACAATAACCCAAGTCCGGGCGCATTCCAGTCGTCATTTACTGCGCTCATGATAAATAATTTAAAAAGCATTCATGCAGTTGGTTCAAACTGTGAAGAGGATTTTTGTGAGTCCTTACAGGCCTATATACTGGGTCCTAGTGAAAAGACCGACCAACCAGTCCAGGAATTAAATATGCAACACCTCTTAATAAACCCATCCCCTATCGTGGAAAAAAAAGACAACGTAAAGGGGATGGCGTCATTAACATACATAAGTGGATTTATATTAAAGATATGCAAAAAAAGAATTTTTAAAAATTGTATAACTTGTAATGATACATTAATGAATAAAAATAAAGACGATGAATATTTGAGGTGCAGAGAATATTCTGGGCGTGGTTGGTTATGTTACCCAAGTGAAAGTTTTATTAATATAATTTCACAAATTCAGGACACATGCGATATAATTATACAAGATAATTTTTCATCAAAAAATTTAAAAGAATATCTAAAAACTATTTTATATTTAAATATTGATACAAAGTGTATCTCAACTTGTAATGAACACAAAAATCTTATTCAGTTTTTGTTTAATTATACAGTAAAATTTTTCATACGATCACACTGCAATAATGTAAATAAAGTTTTATCTGGAAAACGAAAAAAAGACAATGATAATGTTTTACTAAGTATGGCTGAAGTATATTACAATAAATCTTTTAAAAAGAAATGAAAGTATCAATATGGTTTTATTTCCCATTTATTTAGATTAATGTAATTCAAATAATATCTAAATATTCTTGTAACAGAGTTATCTGTTACAAGAATATTTAGATAAAAACAATTGTCAATAGGGATGGATCTAGGTCGCGCGAAATACTGACACAGATGTAGTTTAGTATTTTCATCGCAGAGGGCGCTTTTTATTTTGTTATCATCGAAATCTCGCAAGATGGCCCTCTATTTCAGTATATACAAAGTACTCTTTGCCTCCTCTCAATGAGAGGGAGTGGGCTGAACTGGGCTGTAATTAACCCTTTGACCGCCACGGTCGTGTATAGACGACAAATGAAAACGTGCCCAAAACGCCACCGTCGGCTAATGCCGACAAGAAAACACTATATTTTAAGTATAAACACAGAAAACTGAATTTAGTTTATTTATTTTGTACTTAAAACATGGTGTTTTCTTGTCGGCATTAGCCGACGGTGGCGTTTTGGGCACGTTTTCATTTGTCGTCTATACACGACCGTGGCGGTCAAAGGGTTAAACACGCGGGCCTAGTGGGGGTTAGTAGATGTCACATGTCATCGATTTTTTGGTTTCCTCACGTTTTCCTTCACCGTTTTGAGAGCGGTGGTAATGAAATTATTTACACAAAGTAAAGTGCCTGCCTGGGTTCGAACCCACGATCTACACATTTTAATTCGGGGCTGTTACTGTTGGGCCACCACTGCTCTGCTGCTTTAAGTAAGTAAATACTAATTCCATAGGTACAGTCCTTTCACGTTTTATTTTAGGTAGCCACGGTAGCGGTGGCATGGCAGGGCGATGATGGAGATGGAAAAACTTGCGGCAGAAAGCACCTATCCTTAAATGCGTTTGCACCTATGCCTATCCTAAAATAATAATTCAATCACTTCAACTATGGCAACACTTCACAAAGATCTAAAAACTCGCTAGACGACAATGACAGATAATAGACCAAATAATGTCATGTCGACAAAAAAAAGGTCGTTCACAGCTGTCATAATAGTCTAACAAACTAAAAATCAGAGTTTAGTTAGATTACTAAAAATCCACAAAGACTCAAGTAATACTAAACCCAGTGTGTGGATTAACTTATTTTATTTTTATTCATTAGTCATCACAGTGCTTTATATTTGAACGATTATGAAGAATACCAATGCATAAAATATATATTTTTATGTGGTAATAAACATACCTAATTACAATCTAAAAACACAAAATTATCCGAGAAAAAGTAGAATAATATTTATTGTAAGTTAATAGTCACCATTTTGATATCCGCATAGCTGTCACGTCGTCGATGACATTTCTTTCATTTGACATGTCGTAGGGGCCGGCCCTTGGGAGAAATTTATTTAGAATGAATCAAGGAGGCGGCCTTGCTTGTTGCGCTGTTTGCAACGAGAAAACTCATCGGAGGTGCGCTCGTTGCCTGAACGTTTATTATTGTAATACAGAACACCAACGTCAAGACTGGAAAAGACACAAGAGTGAATGTGCACCCAAGTTACCGAAGCAGGGTTCCAAAAGTGATATTTCAGGTGAACGTTCTATAGTTGGTGAAGAAGCCACGAAGAAAGTGAAAGACGGAACTTCCGACGTCACAGAAGAGATACAGAAGGATATCCCGAAGGAGTGTAATGATAGAAGACGTTTAAAAAAAACTAAAACGAAATACGTGAAAAATTGTGACCAGGAGGGTATCACGGATCTTGTTAGTAAACATAATTCGCAAATATCAATTGAAAACGTTAAACAAAGTGAGGAAGGCTCATCGACAGCATCGGGACACAATGACAACAGTGTGATATCTAGTGTAGTGTATACAAACCGCGAGCTAAGGACTAGTAGTGCCATAACGTACGAGGGCTCCTCTGAGCAAGAGGTGTTGCGCGAGTCTGCGCAACTGTTGAGCACAGTGGACTTCCCCACGCCAAGTACCTCTAATGTGTTGCGGGCGGTGAACAGGACTGACACAGTAAAGATGCCTGTACTGCCTAACTATGGGCCTGAGCAGGGTACGAGGGTGAAGGAGTACCCTGAGGCCTCTTTGAAAGGCAGCGGGGCACCCTTTAACCACATGCCTAATAGTTACTATATGGATCCAAGTGACTCTTGCTATGAGATATGTCATAGAGTGATCAGGGATATGACTCAGTATGGTGTCTGTGTGTTGAACAATTTTCTTGGTAAGGAGCGCGGAGAGATGGTGTTAAGTGAAGTGTTATCAATGTATAGATCAGGAATATTTACAGTAAGTTTGTTATTCTGAACTATATGACCTCACTTTTTCTATTTGTAAGCCTAAAAGTCGTATTCCACAAAAATTTAACTTGTTAAATATGATCATGTGTTCAACAATATCTGCAAAAGCAATAATAGTCCTAAGACTACTTACTGTGTGTTTATTATGTAAACAACATGCAGAACATTTTATGAGCAATCTATACTAATATTATAAAGAGGAAAGATTTGTATGTATGTTTGTAACGAATTGGCTCAAAAAGTACTAGACCGATTTTAAAAATTCTTTCGCCATTTGAATGCTACAATATCACTGATTATTATAGGCTATTTTTTTAATTTTTTTTTCCACCCGTGCAAAGCCGGGACGGACCGCTAGTGTGTAATAAAAATTATTGGAGTAGTAACCTACATAAATAAAACATATCCATATATGATAATGCATAAAGCTGAAATCTGTTGTAAATACTAGAAAGACTGGAATTGAGGAAGTAGCTATTAAAACACAAAGCAAAAGTCTTGTAGAAAAATAAAAAAATACGTTTTTTTTTTCCTAAAGAAACAGTAAAAAACAATTTCTGCAAGATTTTATGTGGTAATCATTATTCACTGATCATTGACATGATATAAATATTTAAAAAAAGTTTGTTTTTAAATAGCATACATTGCTGAAAGGGAGGGCTAGTAAATAGTTTTAATTATAGGGACGAAACACATATATGAGTGATGATATAAATGTTGATGAATGGAGAGCAAAGAAATTATGGATAGATTATTTGAGAGATAATATAAAAAAAAGGAACGAAAGAGTGTCAGTTGACAGGGTTGAATAGAAGAAAAAAAATGTGTTGCACCAACACCAAATAAAATGGGGTAAGGCCAGGGAGATTATTATTAATCAAATAGAATAGATTATTGTTCAGCTGCGTCCAGTTAGACGAAGCCAACCCAAACATAGCTGGGATAAGGCTAGGCAGATGATGAAATAGCCAATGGGTGTTTCTCTACTAATTGGAAACTGGCCCATATAACACTGTCCCAAGCATATTTTTGTTAAATGTTAAGGAAGTAAATACAATGAAAGGCAAATTGGGGAATAAATGAAATATGTGTTTACAAAAAGCTCACACTAGTTTGTGAGTTATAGACAATTTTATGAAATATCACTACAGGGGACTGTTATTATAACTCATGGGAATGTTTATATGAAAGAAAAAAAACATATTTCCATTGAATATAAGCAATCAAAGGCTTTGTGTTTATTTATTACTTTTACAATATTTGTATGAAGGAAGAAATCAACAATAACTGAATAAATAAAACAAATTATAAGTAATTATCTTAATTCTATAGAACACTCGAATTTTAAACTTTTCAAAATCAACATCTCGTCTTAACTGAAGTAATATCTCTAAAGTCAGACTAAGGGCTGATTTTTCCAATGCCAGATAACTTTATCCGAGGAATAATTTTGAATTTTTGACAGTTCTTCCATACAAAAACTGTCAGAAGTCAATTTTATTCCACTAATAAAAATTATGAGCTGATTGAAAAATCAGCACTTACTTAATGGAGTTACAAAAATAATACTATATCATATGTTACTATATAATCTCACAATTAACATTTTGAAATGACGGGAGACTGTGCCCAGGGGACTAGTATTTTTACATGGAAAGTTCCCTAGCATAAAATCATTTTCAATCAATTCAAATTGAGAATGCTGGCATGATAAAATACTTGCTTAGTAATTATTTAAGAAAATCTAATATTTAAAATTCTCGTGTCACATTGTTAGTTACCATACTCCTCCGAAACGGCTGGACCCATTTGTATGAAATTTTGTGTGCATATCGCGTAGGTCTGAGAATCGGCTACTATCTATTTTTCATACTCCTATTTTTTTTTTTGCAAAACAACGTTTGCGGGGTCAGCTAGTATATTATAATTTTATGAGTTAGACTATTAATAAAATGCTTGCCAGTGGACTGTTTCAAATAGCAGGCCAGACACACAGTTCACTTACAAACACAGTGGTGTCACTGCACAAAATGGCATCAGCCAGCTTAGCTCTGCAACTATACTAACTTCACACCGAGTGCATTCCTTTTCACTATATAAAGGACCGCGCGAATGCAGAGAGTGATTTTAGTGCAATTTTCAAATAATGACAGGAGACTGTTCCAAAAAATTGAGGGCAGCATTTGATTACTGTTTTTTTTTAATTAAATTGTTATTTTAAAAATATGATTTTTTTTTTATATAATCTTACTGTATTCTAGTATTATTTTTATTTTTTTACTCTGCAAATAATCATACTGAAAATTAATATTTGTTATAAGATTTGTAATTTTGGAAATGGGACACTACAGGGGACTGTAAATTGAGGTCTTTGAAGTGTATTTCATTGAATATTCTAATATTATATTACTATCTTGGGCCAAGAATAGCTGTTATATTGTCGTTACTAGTTAATACATTAAACTCGACAATAAAAAGATCTATTTTTAAAAATTGCCCGGGACAGTGATTTTCCAATTAGTGGAGAAATCCCCATGTGCCATATTGACCATCCCCATCATCATCTACAGCTTGTCTTAACCTACTGCAGACGATAGGCCTTGCTTTTCTTGTGCCAACCAGTATATTCAATGATCATAAATTAAACAGAGTACTTATTATCAACTTTTTATCTTGTTATTCCTACCAGGTTTTGATAAAAATAAATTATTAGTTTATTCCCTTTCTGTGTTAGTAGACAGATAGAAAGAACACAGTACTACTGACAACTACTGAATGTTATTTTATAAGAGTCTGACAAAATTATTAAATACTAGCTACGCCCCGCGGTTTCACCCGCGTAAGTTTCGATCCCGTGGGAATATCGGGATAAAAAGTATCCTATGTGTTATTCTGATGTATAAGCTATATTACTGTAAAGTTTCATCCAAATCCGTTCAGTAGTTTTTCGTGAAAAAGTAACAAACATCCATCCATCCATCCTCACAAACTTTCGCATTTATAATATTAGTAGGATAGTAGGAAGTAGGATATTCTTTCTCGTTAGTGTTCCAAGCACTACTGCTGAGCATGAGGTCCTGGGTTTGATTCCTGGGTCAGACAAAGTGTTATTGGGCTTTACCATCTTGAATTTCTCAATAGCAGCCAGTAGTAATATGGGCTGGTGTCCGCAACTCCATTTCAATGCGCGTATTTCGCATATGGGTAGGAAAATCGATTATTCGATCCACCCCAGCTCCTCACGGAAGGCTAGCAACTAGGTACTGACCGTCTCACGTAGGGTGCCTGGGTTACCAAAGTACTTTGCCCTGTATGTGGCAACCACCGGGCAGTTTAGAAGCACATGTGCCGGTGTCTCTTCATCCTCCATGCAGGCCCTCCACAGCGGACTGTCTGTTGCTCCTATGACAAAGAGGTGTTAGCAGCCAGTAGGTAGTGAGGATTTGTGCCCAATTGATGGCAATAGGCTAATACATTGGACTTAAACATAACTGATAAAATTTGTGTCATACTAGTACAATTCTGCCCAACCCATTATGGACTACGGGCGTGATGTTATGTTATTTTCTTAGTTCTTGAATGTTTTGATAGATGTAATCAGAATGTACAGATGCCAACACATCAAGCTACTAAAGTGTGTCTTTCTTTATTAGATTTTCAACTGTATCGCTAAAGCATAAGGCTCAAAGTTGATTGGGAAAATTTGTCAGTTTCGGTTAGATTGATGTGCTAGCGTCTGTACAAACACTTAAACACAAATCATATTTTAAAAACTTTATGAGTTCTGCGTTTCCTACCTGACTACTCTGAGAAGAAAGGTTGTAACGAACTCAGAGATTGCAGTTTTTTTTTTTTTTAATCCACACATAAGTCTGTTGTTATACTGCAACCTAATGTAAAAAAAACCCCGGGTAGTAGTATTTTGGTTTTGAATTTACCAATAAAACATTGTACACACGGCTAAATATCAAGCTATACATTTACAGTTTTAGCTGACCTCGCATTGTATAGGTTTTTCGTACAATCAGAAGTCAGCTTATAATGGTTATGTATAGCTTGATGTATAGCCGTGCGTACATACTTAAATAGTCGGTAAGTACTTAAATAAAATGATATTGAATTTGCAAATTGCAAAAATAAAAACTTTGTAAATACGTAAATATAGGCCAGATTTTAGTAAAGTCCGATATCTTTTATTCGTGGAATAAAATTTTCGTCTGACAGTTCTAGTATGCAAAAAAATTCAAAACTTATTCTCAGGATAATACCTAATCTAGGTATAAAAGTTTGTTGGAATGCGCCCTAAAAATCATTTATTTACATAGTAGTCTAACCAATAGCTTCTACAACAAACAGCCATCTCTAGATATTTAATTTTTACTGTCTATCTTAAAACCAAACTCATAGGTTCATATTTTAGTGACAGCAAAGATGGGTTATGAACCAATGAGTTTTAGATTATCAAAATATAGACTGATTTTGCAAAAAATAGAACTTTTGTAAACTCATATTAATTTATTAGGATCATTTGCGTGCAAATGTCAATTGCTATTGGCCCCGATTCTGTTGTTCACAAACTAAACTAAATTTAAGTTCAGTGCATCTTTTTCTTTCTATTTCAATATGAAAAGGACAGAAGATAAATACTAGTTTAGTCCCGTCAAATTAGATAATCCATAGACAAGTTTAGACATGATTAAAAAATTGGCTACTAAAAATACTTCAATTTACGTCAGGCGCTGACTAATTTGACAGGACTAAACTAATATTTATCTTCTTTCCTTTTCATAATGAAATAGAAAGAAAAAGATGGACTGAACTCAAATTTAGTTTAGTTTGTGAACAACAGAATTGGGGCCACTATGTCTTTTATGTTGTTAAGCTCTGGCTATAATGCTAAAGGCTGAATTTTCAATCACATGATAACTTTATTCGACGAAGAATTTTGAAATTTTGACAGTTACTCTATACAAAAACTGTCAAACGTCAATTTTATTCCTCGAATAAAAGTTATCTGGCGATGGAAAAATTAGCCCTTAAGTCTATTAGTTCATATAATCCTACAGTCGCTGCTTTCGCTATGTAGTAAGTTAGAATAGTATATGTATAATATAATACTCTTCATTATATATACAGTCACCAAAAGAGATCCAGGCCAGGGAGGACCAGCAGGGTAATTGCGTAACACACTATCAGTAGCAATCAATGATATTATATACAATAAAGAGGTAGATAGGGCACTAGCGCGCGCAAATTGTTGCAGTCAAATTCAGACAATTGTCGTAATTTCGTTTAGTCGACATACTTCAAGCGCAACACACTACAGATAGCTATCTCTTTCTATGTCATACGTTCCGTATTATCTGTCGCAGTTGTAGTTGAAAACCACTATCCCAACAACACAAAACGTCGCTCAGTATGAACGTAGCATATCTTTCCTTTATAATATCATTGGTAGCAATGGGTTTCATTTTGACAGTTCAACAACATTCATTGCGTTATTTGCGTTGTTGAGCAGACACACTTTTCGAACACATGGAGCAATGAATTAGAAATATGCTTCGAAATTATTCAAATTGAGAGTAATAGTGTGGTTACGCAATTAGGGTGCAGGGTCGTCGGATATAGGTAGTTGAAGTTTAGTAAGAAACCGATTGATGTTTTCGAACGAAATCATCATAATCATTCTCCTGCCCTTATCCCAATCTATTTGTGGTCGGCGCAACATGTATTTTTCTTCCATACTCCTCTATTTGTGGTCAACTCGGTAGTCACCCCCTTTCTAACCATATCATCATTCACACAGTCCATCCATCATAAATGGACTGTATATTTTCTATTAATTGAATTAAATTTTATTCGATAAAATCTTTCGGTTTTTTTACTAAACTTCAACAATTTCCGACGGCCCTGGTTACTTATCTCCTTTGGTGAACTTACACACGGTTACAGGTCAAGCTATACATTCCCAGTTCTAGCTGACCTCGCATTGTATAGGTTTTTCGTACAATCAGAAGTCAGCATATACTGGTTATGTACAGCTTGATGTGTAGCCAAGCGTACACACCATACTAAATATAGACATGAGAGCAGTGATGGTCCAGTGGTAACGGCCGCGACTTACGAGTGGAAGGTCGTAGGTTCGAACCCAGACAGGCGCTTTACTTTGTGTAAATTATTCATTACCGCTGCTCTCAAAGCGGTGAAGGAAAACATCGTGAGGAAACCGGCATGTCCTAGAATAAAAAAATCGAAGACATGAAGAAGAATCTATTTAATATGTTCTTTATAATTCAGGCTGGTCAGCTGGTTTCGAATCCCGCGAGCACAGAAGCACAGACCATCAGGAGCGACCTCATCCATTGGATCGACGGCAAGGAGTCCAACTGCCAGTACATCAGACAGTTAATTAGTCAAGTATGTATCAATTAAGTACCTTATTTTCATATATAACATCGGTATGTCCCCCAAAGGGGTATGCGGAGATATATCAAAGGAAATAATACTTCGATAATAAGCTTCACTGGGCCCGCTGATGGGTGCCAAGCATAAGCTTCAATGGGCCCGCTGGGTGCCAAGCATAAGCAAGCGGGAACGAAGCGTTTCCGCTTCTATACAAGAAGTACCTACAAGCTATCGTTTCTGTAAAAATCTCCCGTGATAACATGGGTGAAGTGAGCGTGAAGTGAACTATCAATGGAGGCAATCCCTAACATCGGGTGGAATGACAGCTCACTTCACCTTAGTTTGAATTTTACAGAATAGCACTGCAGATTGGCAGTAAATCGACGCGCAAACTGTAACCACCGAAAAATATCTATTAATAAATAGTAAAATTACGTGAACCAAGTCACACAATATTGTTGACAAAACACAGGCGAATTGTAAAATAATTTCCCTTAGGTGCTAGTCATTTTACTTAATAAATCGTTTATTGTACGAATTTCAATATTAGCTACTGTATTGTACATCGTTAATGATAACAATGCAATAAAAGTACCTAAATGTTTATTTGGCCATTGTCGTCAGAAGTTCTTAGTGACGATATGTAATTGACATTTTCTTCGTGCCATGTTCATTAAATAACAAAAATAATCTTAGGAAACGGATAACATTTTCTGTCGGCGAAAAGTATATTATAAGTAAGTTGGTAAGGAATTGAAAATCCCGAATGCTGGCATAGTAGTGCAATCAGTCTATAATGTTCACACGGGTCTCACTGTGAGATTCCCGAAAGCTGGATGACCAAAAATAATTTGTTTGTTTTGGATTTATTATCCAAAAACATGCACTACTATCCCTAGCCAGATGAAAGTTAGTTGCGGACCACCGAAGATCCCAGAGACCCTCACCTCTTTCCGCGCTGAGGAAATCAATCGTGTAGAAGTTGGTAATAAGAACATGCAGTAACCAATTGAGGATTTCCACAAAGCAGATCGTCGACGTTTAGCGGATTCACATCAAAACCCATTCATAAAAAACCCATTTTAGCTTTCCAAATATGGTATCAACGACCAACACACAAATTATCATCTTTCAACATTTGTTTGCCAAGCGGATTTGCAATATTTGCGTAGAAAGAGCTACATTTGCCACAAATTGTCAGCTTGTTTGACAACAGCGGGGTCGAGTTAATCACAGCATGCACGTAACGTTTTGTTGATACAGACAGACGGAAATGCATACAATACATGAAACTTGTCGCCATTTTTATGAAAATATTTTACTATCCCAGATCAAACAAGCTTAATATCGCGCTATGACGGTACAGTTTTGGGACCTATGATGCGTACTTTTCAACCAGCCAACATTGGATCAGTGCAATCTTCACTGGTTGAAAGGTTTGGTCGCATTCGAAATCATTGCTATGTTACCTGCTGCGTAAGGGCGCTAGAAACGTCCAGTTTCGTTTCTATACGAAGTTTCAGATACTTTTTATATGCTCACTTCTTACATAATATAAGACTCCCGAAAACAGCGCGAGTCACGACGCAACTCTTGCAGAAGAATTTCAATGAAAACTTTATGAAAATTGTACTACTATGTAGAATCGCGTCTCGCCGTCGCGTCGCGCCTGTCTGCGGAGGCCATCATTTCACATATCCTTCAGAAGTCTCTGCCTTAGTTCGCTGTCACCGATAATGCCTAAGAACTGGCAAAGTTTTGGGCCAGCAAATTTTGAATTACTATCGTGTCAGTGACAAGAAAAAGAAGACTTGAAACGTTTTCTTCTTCGTGCTCGTGTATTGCTTCTCGTGACCTACCTTCCAGGATCTCTGATATGTTTTCAACTTATACGTTTATGTCTTCTATGTAGTCACCAGCCTACAATGTAAGCTTATTTCTTAAATAGAAATGAAATGACGAACACAAATCGTAAAGCTGGTATCATGCATACCTACATCATCTTTTTATGACCATCATATCGTGGTCCTCATGATAATAAATTCCATAATTATCAATATTGCGGTACTAATCACAACATTACACGCTCTTTTTGTCATAGCATTACGAATTGCTGTTATAAAAGCACCAAAATATCTAAATTATATAACAAAGTCATTTGTTTGCGTATTCGCTGACTACGTCTTAAACTGTTTGATGGATTTTGATGCTGTTTTCATAAACACTTAGAGAATGTTTTTAGAGCGGTGAACTCTAAAATACATTCATATTTTACCTGCTTTAAAATGGAGCAGAAATCGCCAGTTATTTGCAAATAAATTTTCGTAAATTTAGATTTTTTTTTGTCAAGCGTCGATGTTTGTCGAACGCCTCTTGAAAAGTCAATATTTTATGGTTGAGTGCAATGTTTGCAGACATTTATAAGAACGCTTTGAAATTATCTAAATTTCGATGCACTTAGAAATACCTCCACTCAATAGCTCTTGAGGGTCCTGTTAGCGATAAGCAACGGAATGTGAGAGTTTGTTACACTCTTTTATGTATTGAGCTTGTGTTTAAAGTAACCAATATGTTTTGTACTCAATACTTCTTCCCATCACCTCCTGTACCTTCTATTTGATTGTATGTTTGAACAATGAACCGATGGTTACCTAGTCCCCCAACTCCCCCGAGCGAGGCAGTAAGGGGGTCTCACAAGATCCCACTTTGGACCATACCCTATAAGTACAAGTATAATACATCCCATAGTATAATACATAAATATGAAATTGGTTAGATGCTTAGGGGTCCAGCAAAGACCTATCTTGGACCGTGTTCTGTATCTAAAAGAAATACGTAGGTATCCGATAGACCCATAAAACACCAGACTGCAGATAATTAAAGTAAATAATAAATAGCAGGAACTCGAGGGCTTTTGTTATCGACTGATTACTGATATCCTTTCAATTGATACAGAGGGTGGCGCCAAAGATTGCGTTACACAGGCATTCCATTGTTTGCCAAATTTGATTAGGACACTATCTAGAACTGCTGGCCTAATTTTAAATAACAATTCTCTAGTTTATCTTATAATAACATTGATTCGAGATGACAAAATATTAATAACATTCCGAGGAATGTTATCAGTACCTATCACAGATGCCACAACGCACGTATGTTTAATCAAATAAGAGATAATTATATATTTACCTGAATCTTATTGATATTAGGAAAAGTAAACGATTCGGTTCTGTGTGTTCACTTTACCCTTTTGAATATGTGGAGTTCTACTTTCTGCTCTAAACATCATCATCATTTCGGCTGAAAGACCTCAACACTGCACATAGGTCTCCCCCAAGCGACGCCGCATGGACTAGCTTTGTGCTTCTGGCATTGAAAATATGCTTTTTTAACTGACTTCAAAACAGGAGGAGGGTCTCAATTCGGTTGTATTTTTTTATGTTTGTTACCTCAGTACGCCGTCATTTATAGACCGATTTGGAATTTTTTATTTTTATTTAAAAGTATATACTTCCAGATTGGTCCCATTTTTGCTAAATTCCAGTTCTGATGATGGGATCCTGGAGAAATCGATTGAAAATATTATAGGCACGCCTATTGCGATTTGGGTATTATTTATAGTACCTCGTGCATTTGCTCTCAGAAAGCACCATTTGGTGAAGTGGAACTGATGATGAAGAGATGAAGACCACAGATGGCCACCTGAACTACTCAATATTAATTATTTCACGGGTTGCGATTCGATTACTTTAATATGGTTGCTAAGCAATTTATGCTCGTCACAATGCGAATGGTGAAATGGAGCTGATGGTGGAGTACCACGAGAACTCCTCAACAATTAACGTCCCTGCATCGAGAAAAACAATATTTTATAAAAGTCGATGAGCAAGTTGACATTAAGCTATTGTAACTTAGATACATTATAAACAAACCCTCTAAAAAGCGAGAAATAAAAACTTTTAACAAAAAAAAACCGACTTCCAAAAAAAACCACTACAAAGTGAAAAATAACTAATTTCGGAAGTTGGTGGCAATAAACTAAAATACAGATCCAAAAACACCGACTTCCGAAATTAAAGTTATTTTTCACTTTGTTAGTGTCTTTTTGGAAGTCGGTTTTTTTTTTAGATTAAGTACTAGCTGCTGCCCGCGACGTCGTCTGCGTGAAGGCTCTACAGCACCAAAAATACCTAAGATGCCAGTGTCGCTATAGCATTATAAGTACACAACTTTTAAAATAGCATTAAAATATAAGTTTTTTTTGCAAGCGAAGCAAATGAAGACAGTTATATGGGAATCCTGCTGAGTTCAGTCATAAGATGTGACTGAAGGAAATAGAGAAAATAATGCAGGAATACATTCCAGGACATAAAAGAGTAAAAACACGTACAAAGGTATCATACCTTACAACACTTCTCTATAAACTACGTTGCTAGTTATGCTGCCAGGAGCCAAAATGTAAAGAGAGTCAGGACTGGTGACGCGGGAGCAAGCGACGTACAGTTGCCCTTGTGACAAGCAACTCGTCCTGAGGTCGACACCCGCTGCCTTCAGTATCTGCCCCTGCGACTTATTGATGGTCATCGCGAAGCAAACACTCACGGGGAACTGTACGCCCTTGAACTGGAACGGGAAATTATGAGGTATGACGGGAATGCGTGGTATAAATACCGCCTCGCCGACGCCACAACCCGTAAGAATTTCCGCCTCAATGGTGTGTCTGTGGAGCGAGATGACTATAAGGCGGTTAACACAACTTCGGAGGAGATAGGATCCGAAGAAGCATAATCGGAACACCGACCTTCAGCTTGATGGTATGCGCTGGAAGTCCACTCGCTGACAGGGAGCTCAGAAATTCCACGGGATAATGTGTGGCGTCATCTTGCTAGACAACAGTGTTTATCGAGGTGTAGACAACTTTATTCCCCTCAATTTCCGAGAGAATGCATTCGTTAATTGCTGCAGCCTGATAATTTTTGGGCATCAAAATGGCCCGCTCACACACCCAAGAATTCTGCTGGTGCGGTATACGACTAATGTCCCCGTACACACAGCGAATTAGTTCTTCTAAGCTAGATACCACTCTACCGAGAGACTGGAAGCACCACCTGTCCACCTATCTCTTCTGGTAGAGTGCCTTCGCCAAGACTTAGAAGGACATCGGAGAATTCTTGAGCACGTGTATTGCCGCCGAGCCGAGCTCTCATATTAATGGTCAAGCGCAGCGTACGAACTCGTGACCACAACGAAGATCATTTCAACGAAGCATTCACCTCGTCAGCCCTCGAGCCACGCGTCACCACGGGAAGCGTTTTCCCACCACCAAAATCACCACTGAACAGAACTGTGACACCACCCATCAAATGTTCGTTCCTGCGGATGTCCTGCAGAATTCTGTCCACGGCCTCAACTGCCTTCCTATTGGTCATCGTACACTCACACCATAAGATCAGAGACCAATCCTTGAGCACGTGTCCCTTATCGCTGTTACGTGACACACCACAAACAGGCGTTTCGGCGCTCTCTTAATCGATGGGAATTTTAAACATGGCATGTGCTGTCTTGCCACTCGGAAGCAGTGTGGTAGCGATTCCCGACGACGCGACAGCAATAGCAATTTTGCCTTGCCTCCTGACCTCTGCAAGTATGCCAGTGGTAACAAATGTTTTTCCTGTTCCACCAGGAGCATCCAAGAAAAACATTTTACCCTGGTTTTGTCCAACGCTTTCAAGGACGGTGTCATAAATTTGTTTTTGCTCTGAAGAGAACAAAGCGACATGGTCATTTCGTATGGTGGTCATTTCGCCCGGATCGTAATTTGTCTCAGCGGTATACTCCCGATTTCCACGGTCTTGGTACGGTGATGATTGGGGAGCTGGTAATCCATATTCGATCAGTGGGTTGCCGCCGATAGAAATGACCACATCTTGAAGTGAACTGAGACAGGTGTTCAGCACGCGTTCATCAGTTACTTCGACTTCGTCTCCAGTAGCACGCCTCAAAGCTCGTAGAAAATCTTCAGACAGATGATGGCGATATTTCTCTCACAAAGCACCGGGTTCGCGACGCCACAAAACACCAAGATGACGGCAAACAGATGACAGATGCGGCTGGGACTGTCACTGACGCTAGCCTCCGCGAGGGTGTCATGAAATCAAATGATCATCATCAATGAACATAACTTTTTTGTAATACTTAACACAGCATTTTTTTTTAATTGTCTTCCTCAACTCTGCTCAAGATTTTGAGGGTTTTGTTGGAACTTGAATTTGTCAAAACGAACTATACGATACAACTTTTATGAAGAAAATGCACATCACCATCTATGAATTTTAAGAATAACTAACTACTTACCTCGCCAACATGATCAAAATTATTAATTTCCAAAAAATGTAACTTGATTTGATTTTTATGAAATCTCATAGATGGCGCTGTTTTAAAATTGTCTTTATACTACTAACATTCGTTAAACTATATTTCTCTGCTCAAGTTACTTAAATGGCGTAGTTTTTATAGTGTAAAGCTAGATAATAGCATGGCTTACTCAAAAACAACATTTAAATATGCGTCGTTAGATTACACGCTGTCACAGAATGCGTAAGAAAAATAAAGATTCACAGCTCCTCCCCCCGTAGGTGATAGCGTGATAATATGTAGCCTATATGTTGACCCGACCTCTTAGTAATATTCATGCAAAATTTGAAGTAAATCCATGCAGTACTTTTTGAGTTTATCCCGGACAGACAAACAGACAAAAATTCTAAAAACTATATTTTTGGCTTCGATATCGATTGTAGATCACGCCCCAAGTATTCTTTTTAAAAAATATTCAATGTACAGTTTTGACTTTCCTACGATTTTATTATATACTAGCTTTTGCCAGCGGCTTCGTCCGCGTGGAATAATGACTTCCGGAAATTGAGGCACTAACTCTCATAGAGTTTAACCGATGTGCTCTTTCTTCTGCCGATTCTTGAGAACGCGTATTTCTCATTCAACGCGTTTTTCAAGACAATAGCGGGCGGACGCCGGCGTCCGCTTGGAGCTTGAATAACTAAAAATATATAACTACGTCTAATATATAAAATAATATATAATAAAACCTACTTCACTTAAAACTAAATACCTGTAACTACTATAATTAATAATACCTACCTATACCTATAATTAATAAAAGTACCTACGCTTTTACCTACTTAATATTAAAAAAAACTGAACATAAATTAACCAAAACTTACCTACTACTAACTAACTACTACTAACCTATTACTACTTCACCTAAAAAGAAATCCTGTTTTCCCAACATTTTCCTTCACTGCTCTGCTCCTATTGATTGTAGCGTGATGAAAAGTATACTATAACCTGCGCAGGAGTATGAAGAACAATTATACCAAGTTTCGTTGAAATCCGTCGAGTGGTTTTTGTTTCTATAACGAACATACAGACAGACAGACAAAAATTTTACTGATTGCATTTTTGGCGTCAGTATCGATCACTAATCACCCGCTGATAGTTATTTTGGAAATATATTTCATGTACAGAATTGACCTCTCTACAGATTTATTATAAGTATAGATATGTATAGATATCAGAAAAAACGCTGCATCCGTAACAAGTTAATCTCAAATGATTACGTAATCTACATCATTTTACTCCATATGGAAATTTTCCACTTATAACGAGCGATCGCATTACGTTCCTTTGTGAAAATTCAATCAAAACGCAATTACTTAATACCTTTTGTCTTCCAGGTTGACAATATCATACTGAGAGCGAACAAGATGGCCAACAATGGGAAAATGGGCGACTACGTCATCAATGGAAGGACAAAGGTACATAATATAGCTATAGATATAAGTCGAAATCATCATTATACCGTCGGTAGTATAGCTGCTTCAGAAATACACAGATGGGCTGAGACAATACTTTACTTAAATCTGACATCAAATATCATTGCTGTTTTCCGTCTGTGACATGGGTGCCGATTTGCCGAATGTGCCGATGACAAATTATGAAATATTTCAAATTTTCTGCATTAAGTTCGACATTCATCATTAGGTCACGATCACCGCAGCAGCCCTATGGCAAATAATATATGAATAATTCTCGCATTAGAATTCAATGCAATATTTACTTTCTCATCCAACTCTTCGATGAAGCATCCAGTTTAACTTGGAACTTGACACTATAATAGGTACTTACTTAGTAGTAGTAGGTTGAATTCTATTACTTTTTGAATGAAGTGTCAAACCATTTACCGTTCGTATCTTTAAGGAAAGTCTTGTTTCGATTGGATCACCAACTCTTACGCATTTACAAGGAAAACCAATCAATTCAAACGCTTTAGTACTTCACTCTAATTCAGCATGAACATGTTAATGTTAATCCAAGATGCTATGCATCATTTACTAAAGTAGAAATTTTCCTAAATTCACAGGCAAGCTTTCACACTTTTCCCCTTTTTGCATAACAACGAATGAGCTGAAAACATGATAGGTGGCAATCGAGAATGTTACTGAACTTACGTACGTTTGGAGGCTTGATCAGAAATGCGCAAGAGTACATATTCATTATTTTGCCTGTTCGGAGCCGTATCCATGCATCGGAGCGTCATCATCGTCGCCAGTCTCTGTTGTTACAGGAATATAAGTTCGTGCGGGTAGTCAGCAAAACCCGAAAACCTGACAACTGGTATCTGACCCTTAGAACACCAGTGCTGCCCAGAAAAAGCATAGTGGAGGTCAGATGGCAGTCGTTGCATATAAAAAAAAAATATTGATACATAATTACATATACAGTCGCCTTAGTTAAGAAAAGTCTAGTTGGAACTCAGTAACGGAATACAGAAAATTAACTCATCTCTTATGCTAAAGCTGGTCCGTGTTCGACACGTGTTTTGGTCCCCAGCTGTTCACATACTACATACTACCCAAATAAACCGCAAAGTAACCACATAACGATGACTAATTCTAAGCGTTCCTCTCTTCGGTTATATAATGATCTCTTGCGAAATTGCTCGTTACTTTATACGAGGCCTGACGTAAGCTGACCTCCTCGGCTTTAACGGCTAAGTTTTGGCAATATCTTCGTGGTAATTCTTGTTGAATTACTTAGAATTAGAGTGGAATATTTATTTTGATTGAGGATCTACAGTAGCAGTCGAGTTTTAATTTCATTGATTCACGATTTCATTTTTGACCGTTGATGCAAGTGGTATTTTAAGTTAAAAGTCTTCGTCGGTTGTCTGTTTGTCTCAGGCATAGTAGCTCTCAAACGGATGCACTAATTTTATTCGTGTTTTTCTTTTGAAAAAGCCTAAGTAAAAATTCATAATTCGAGGTTTGGCTACCGCCTATTTCCTCCTCCAATATTAGACCAATTTAAAAGATATTTCATAAACTGAATAAGAAGGATATTTTATACTGTGTCCCAAAGTTTTTCTTTTTTCATTTATAGTTGTTAAATTTGTACACTAGGCCTCTGTTGACAGCGGTGTAAAGCGGCATTTTTTTAGGGTTCTAGTGCTTGTAAAAATAATGTATCATCCAAAAAGAAAACATAGGGACATACAAATAGTTGATATATATTATTCTGTAAAAATCATTGCTCTATGGTCATTAACCAGAGAGAAAACAGACGAGTACGTTTCTATGGAGCAAATTTAAGACCACTCGCATTTCCTCTTAGATTTGATGATGTTGACTTCATCATTTGGCTCTTATTCGCATCATCCAGACTGCGGATAGATTTTGTAATATTTTTAAACACTTTCATCTGTTCTACTGTAAACTTTGTTTCTTCTAGACTTTTAATCCTCTAGTGTCGCTATCAAATCCAATATTTCCGTCAGAAACTAAGCGGAGTATATCCGAGGCGTATTGATTTTCTACTAATGAAATAGCGTTTTATAAAATGAGGTCTATGCTAGACATAGCTTCGATAGTTTTCCTGTTAAGTTTTGCTTCGTTAATGATACATATAGAGTTACAAGGCCATCTTTAACTTCAGAATACTTTAACGATTTGTGGTAGAAAAATTTGTATCTTTCCAAATCGTAATGATTATGACGCACTGTTGGTTACAAATGATGGATGATTAAGAGCATATACTACTTCAGCTAAAATTCACTAGAGTATCTCGCTCGCACGATACTGCTCGCGGACTGAGTGAGAGTGAGACAGAGTGCGGTGCCGGGCGGCAGGCAGCGCCAATAGTTTAGGTATTTGCTTTTACGGTGAAAATAAGGGTAATTTAAAAAAAAATTAAAAAACGTAAGACCTGTTTTATAGTTAGTTCAGTTAGTATGCAAAGTTTCATGATCTAATTTGAAGTATTTTTGAATACCAGCGGTTAATTGTTCGGTTTGGAGGTAACTTAGGATTTTTTTTTCTATAGAGAAAATTTTATGGAATCGTGTTTTCGTCAAACATAGGACTTTTTTTTTGTGGATGGGAAATCATCAAATGACCCCCTCCCGCTCTGGGTGGAGCAGAAGGGAGTGTCAGACTCTTACTGACTAAAACCCACCCGTGTTCCTTCCTTAGCCCTTTGTGTTCCGGGGCAGCGGTAACCCTTTCGGACAATCCCGCTGCCCAAACATAGGACTTAACATTAATCTTCAACTTTACCATATATTTATTTCAAAATTAATGCTGCAGTATTTACGACATAACGGAGGATCATGCTAAGCCATTTGAGGTAGTATAGGCTCTTAATACATTGCACTTTAACTAGCTTCTAAAATCCTTTATCGTGTTTTTTGTAACATCACGTAGACCATCAAACACTGGAGTTTGTGTAGAACTTTGTCTAACTGTCGTAAGTACTGTATGTATTGCCTATTGAGTCACAGAACCAGATGGTGCTATAATACAATGGTGAACTTTTGCAACTGATTACGAGTATTCTTTACCATGCCTTCAGCCTTATGTGAATAGGGAACCCCACCCGCCCCCATATTTGATGTTTGTGCAACATTTTCGTCACAACATACACTTTATAGCTTTAAATGCCAATGTACTTAGTATGTTGTTATAGTAAGATTACGAATATCACCTGATGAATATCAAACATTCTTTGACTTATTTTATCAATGGTGACTTTCCATTTAATAATCCATCTATTCATAAAGATAGATAGATTTTTAATCTATACTAACGCAACAGCATATTATGTCTATCTTTTAAGGTTAGCTCACTATAACCTCTTTTATGCTAACCAAATTTGTTCTAAAATAATGCATTATTTGCGAAGGTGTTTTTATAAACATGGTATTAATCCTTATCCAAATAAATACGTTATTCATCACAGGTATTTAATTTTGAACAAAATTGGCTCTGACATCATTTGATTTCAATGTATATCTTAGGAGATATCATAGTTTTAAAATAATAAAGCTGAAGAGTTTGTTTGTTTGAAACACGGTTTGAAAGCTCTAAATCTCTGGAAGTATTGGTCGCATATATAAAAATATTTTTGCGTTTGATAGCCCAGTTCTTGAGGAAGGCTATATTCTATTGAACTTGACGCTAGGACCCTTAGGAGTTGAGCAAAAAGAAAAAAAGTCTGAAGTTTTCGCCAAGCGAAAACGAAGTAACAGCGCAGGCCGGCGACACGTTGCGACGGGGTGGGTCGGGGAAACAAAAAAAATTTACGCGGACGAAGTCGCGGGCAGAAGCTAGTTGTAATATATTATCATCAACATGTCAATGAAATGAAGCCAATGATGTAATAATGCAAGATGGATTCCGTTTCTAAATAATATGATTCTTTTGTTTTATATACCAATTTTTTTTTGTTAGTCTATTGTCTATTCTGTCCGTCTGTTGCTGCACAAAGCTCTCCGCCATAGTTTTCCACTTATCTCTATAGATTATACAATTATGTTGCCTTGTCTTGCCAAGCAGTCACTAACGAGTCTTCAGGCCAGTTTTTCCTAAGCCTGTAAGTGTTATAAGAAGTCAATCAAATTGAATATGTGTCAAAACGCATATATTTGTCACCCACGTCATAATCAGGCCGGATTTCAACGGAACATTCACTGTTATGATAATTGTAATTCTTATAGTCGGCGCGTGGTACTTAGTTACATTTTTACATAAGTACACAATTCAAATATTATTGTAGATAGTACTAATTTAAATATAAATGATTTTGTAGTGTTCAAACGAAAAACCGGTCAAAGGCTGGGGAACTCAAAAACAAAATTGATCAGTAGAGATGGAAGTTAAAAACATGAAGAAACAGTACCGTCTATCGTTTGAGCACGAACTACATTCGAATGCCACGGCTAAAATACTGGCCAGGTCAGCAAGATAGTACAGGGGCTGACCGCCCAAGTTGCCGAAAAGTTTAGTAACTATCACCACTTGGGGAGGCTATTTTAAATATTTAACCGGGGGGAATAAAATAACCTCCACGAATCAACTCCTCCACAATCCTCCATACTAATATACTACTAATAATAAAGCTGAAGTTTGTTTGAACGCGCTAATCTCTGGAACTGCCAGTCGGATTTGAACAATTATTTTTGTATTTGATAGCCCAATTTTTGAGAAAGGCTCTTTAAGATCACTCTAGGACTTTTAGGAGCCGAGAAAAAAGAAAAAGTAAGAAAGAACACGAAAACGAACTAATAGCGCTGGCAGGCGATGCGATGCGACTGGGTGGGTCGGAGGAACAAGACATTTCACGCGGACGAAGTCGCGGGCGGAAGCTAGTAATTATACAAGGTGTAACATAATTAACACAAGACCTCATACACCCCAATTAGAGTATTGAGTTAAAAGCGTAATACAATGACCAAAACTTATTTTTTTAAGCTTGCTAATTTTTTTTATTAAGAAAATCGTGTTGACACTGGCATTACTTTATGCATTTAAAATTGAGTCTTATTGCCTTGAAATAAGATTTAATTTTATTTGGCTCAATCAGCGGTTAGTATGAAAAAAATACCTAGATATTAAAAGTTACTGAAATCGATTCAGTAGTCAATTATGAACAAACTGCTTTCAGGACTTGCGTTTATTCTGTTACATCTCGTATAAAATAAGTTCAAGATCGCGTTGCGCCGACCCCAATTAAATTGGGATAAGGGCAAGAGAACGGTAATGATATTGCTCAACACTAATAAATAGTAAATAAGTTCAAGACGCCATACTTTGTTCAAACAACCTAATCGTTCTATTGACTGTGAACTTTCATTCATCTATTTGATAAAGCGGTCCCTAACGGAACCTTGTCGTCATAACTTTATTACAATGTCACATTGGCTCTATTTACCACCAAATCTTCTGAGCTATTGTTATAGACATCGTCAGTTGTTTCTTTTTTGTCGTGTATATACTTTATAACCTTCATATTTAACCTTGTTCTAGGCTACATCAAATTTTAATAGAAATTATGGGTTTTCTCTACTAAAGCCTATTTTTTTTGTAAACTGTGTAACTGTATGTTAATTAATTACTGTGGTAAAATGTTGGGGGTTTTCGTATACCTATCTCAATACCTATATTTTTAATGAATTATCGTTTCTTTTTCAGCCATTTGTGATTGTTATACTGAGCCAATCATCTTCAATTTGCACTACATTGTTAGCCCTCGCTGCATCTTCTTTATCATTTTTAGGAGTTTCTTGTCCATTCTTTTCCATCTACTACGCTTTAGAATGGGCAGCTAGATTCAGCTTTCTGACTGACCGGCATGCGACACTTTGACAGTTTAAAAGTGCCTGTAATTGGTGTAAGTATCCTTACATAGTATAAAACAAAGTCGCCGAAATGTCTGTACGGGCATAACTTCCGAATGACTTCACCAAATTGGACGATTATTTTTTGTTGTGTTCGGTATTGACAGAACAAGGTTTATATGAAAGAAAATTTCGGAAATTCGAAAAAAAAAATGCACCCGTTCGTAGCTGGAGCGGGCCGCCGCCGCCAGTTAAAAAATAAATACTTTTGAGAGAAACTCAAAAGCATTCCTTTCTTCACTGTGTTTTTTTTCTCCTTCCATTCTCTTACAAGATATCTAAATTAAGTATAGGTACCAAATAATATCTCTCACAAAATGTTAATGAATCGAGTCGCCTAATAGTCTGTCCTCATCAGGTTCACAATTAGTCGACCTCTGTAGCTCGGTGAGATCACAATATCTACACAATAATAATATAATTGATTTATTACCTATTTCGTTTATCAGCTGCCGATAGCTTGGCGTTATCTCAATGATTTTCGTTCCATTCATACGGTGTAAGTTTACTGGTTTCCGGAGGCTTACAAGCCCTTATAGTGTTTAATTTAGTCATGGTTAGCGCCCGTGCCTTAGATCTAATCGGAAACGCCTGCAACACTTTTCTTGATAACAAAGGTAATTTGGTCTTATCTGCAAAGGGTTTCCTGTTTTCTGGCTGCTTTTTTAAAATTTTTTATATGTATTTTTATAAGTAGACGGATTTTAGAAGATACCTACTTACCACCTAGATTTTCTTTGTCTGTCTATCTAGCTATTTGTATACTTTAAATTCCTCAGAGGTTATTTCTAACTGGTCTGTATTTCTAACAGAATTTTATTATTTCGCCTATGTACTTCCTACATTTAATCCTTTCATTATATTGAAATAGCCCTTAACAAATAGATCCCGCAGGAAACCTGACGTTCGGTATTAGGGCCACTGTGCCAGTGGTCCCATACTCCCGTTCTTGGGTGGCCATAAAGTGGGTCACTCTTTTAATATTATACACGTTGGTTGGTTAGGCAGCCTCGTTGATAAATCGCTTACCCGTTGTGAATATCTTTTTATGTATGAACTCCGAGTAAGCATGCAAATTGCAATTTAAGTGATGATTAGAGAATAATAAAAAAATATTTAAAGAAAATATTTAAAAATTGTGGTGCAGTTTGATGACGATTGTATTATTAATTATTTTTTATTCAAACTTACTTAGCCTTTTTTCCTCGTAATATGTACCTAGGTTGCAAAGCGTCCAACAAAAAATATAAAACTTGAGCAAACTTAACAAACACAGAGCCACCTACAAATCTATTCCGCGCCAACGCTATCGTTATCATTTCGCTAAATTAATATCGCTCGAAGGGATCGCTAGTTTGCGCGATAAAAACCAAAATAACGCGCGCGTCCACGCATGCGCTGTGGAGGTGTTGCGTACGTGACTTGTAGCATGGCGGCGGCGGAGAGCGGCGCGCGGTGTGCGGGGTGGGGGTACTGTAAACATTAGTAAAAATCGTAAGCGAATCCCACGCCGACATCCCTCTGTTTACAAACTAGTATTGTTCGATTAACCAACTAAACAATACTAGTTTACAAACTAGTATTGTTCGACCAATCTAATTTGGTACACATCTTCCTTCTTCGCTTTAGTAGTAGCACAGCTCTTCGTCTGCTGGCTAGCAATGTTGACTTTGACTCGGAAAGCGTTAAAATTACGCAGAAACTATGTGGAATTATTTGCGATTTTTTTTTTATGAAGGTCGGAATGTTGATGAATTGACAACAGAAAGCTTTTTAGCAAACTAGAATATTTTAAATTATATTTACTTATGTTGTTTTAAATTTAACATCCATCTGGTTTCTGTTTAGCAAGTAAACGATCCATTTGCATAACTTTTATAGAACTCAATAATAACAATACAGGGTGAAATTTAAAACATGCGACAAACCGAAATGGGAGGTTGTACCTACTTATCATTATGAACAACTTTTACTAAGGCTCCAATCGCGAAAAAAAAATCAGCCGGTCCTTACATTTTGACGAGTTATGCGAACATAAATGTAGAGAACAGCTGATTTTTTTTTCACGATTTCGGGTTGGTCCCATAGTAAAAGTTGTTCTTATAGATGAGTACAATGTGCCATTTCGATTTGTCGCATGTTTTTAATTTCACCCTGTATAAGTAGGTAATGGAAAAAATCCTCAAAAATTACCCAACTGTTTCATTGTCATAATTATGTGTGTCAAGTACGTTTTACCCACATAGTAGAAGCAGGAATACAAAACCCTTGGACAGTTACCTTCACCGCTGTTGAATCATTAGTTACGAGTCATATAATTAAACACAGATTCGGTCACGTAGTTTGCTGAACATTACATCATAATGTTTATTTAATAACTACATGTGTTTGAAGAGACTTAACATTGTTTTGAGTACGTTCAAATGGCGGGAGAAAGCGTGGCAGCGTGCAATTAAATGTTATTTTATAACGCGTGAAAATTGTAAATGGTTTATTATTTTACAAATACTTACCAGAATTAAATGACATCAAAGCTAAGTGTATTTGAAATCTAGATAATTCCATAGTTCCATGGGTACCGAGAAAACGTCCATAATTGCCCACATTTTTGCTTGTTTTTGAGATTATGCAAAAAATATTCACCAGAACGCGTAATAAAGTCGACCATGGTAGCAATTACTATTAAATCGCAAAATGAGGTGCTTCTAGCTTTATCAGAATCCTATAAAAAGGCAATTAAATAGCCGGGCAAAATCATACGCACAAAACCGCCCAACATTGTTCAACCTTATTTTCTCTACAACTATCAGTTCTATGGCTGTGGCAATAAGGTATGTTTTAGTGAATTGTACAAAATTGCCATCCTTCGTGATCAATATATGCCACCTCACACTAGTCCTAATTTCAGGTCTATACTATATTGTAGTCTGTGCCGACAACTGAATGAACTTAGCAACGTGATTATAGTTTGTTTTGTCAGAAAAATATTCAAATTTAAGTATCCTAAAGATTAAATAATGTTATCAGCTATATAAAGAACAATGCCCACGTCCCATACATTTAAAAACCTGACAATGAAAGTTTATGTATAGTTATAGGCTATAGTGGAAAGACTAGCTATACGTTTAGAAAATAATGTCATTTTTACGATGTAAACGCTACGAAGACCAAAAAATATTAATGTTAGGTAAGTACTTTTATTAGGTTAGGATTTGCCGTTAACAAATAGGTAATAAAGAAATACCTACCTAAATGCGTTAGAGCTAATTATTAACGCTCGAAGTTTAGTCTAAAATAGGAATATTTACCTAGCTATGGTCTCAAACGTCTTTTTTACTTTGTGAAATCCTAGAAACCAACTGCCCTGCACTGCTTAGACTCTCGATAATTGTATTTATTGAACTGTCAAATCAAAGTGCGTCAAATGTCAAAAAAATCCGTTTCAATCGTGCGAACTCAATTACATACTGCATGATTAATTTTCTTTAATTATTATGTTATTTTTAATTAATCAGTATTATTAAAGTCAAGTAGCAGTGTGTAAAATGGAATATCGTAAAAAAGGGTATTTGAGATGCGTTCAAAACATGGTATACGTTTACCCTTGACGTAGATTATGCATAAACAAAAATTAAAATATATTTTATTCCTGCGTTTCTTTTAGCATTGTGATAAGCGTAATTAATGTACAATTAAATTAGCTGAATTTTAAGATTTATTTCATTTCTATGCATAGTCGGGTCAAAAATGAGCATTCTTCTTTATTTACAATTCAAGAACGGCAAAGATATCCGCTATGGGCAATGATGGCCGGTTTTACCGGTACCTACCCTAATTTTTTTAGGTTAGTCTACACTGTTACCCCCCCCCCCCCCCCCCCCGCAAATCTTTCCAGGCATCCTTTTCTAACGCCACCTCGGTCCAATCCTTGCGGTACAAAATACTTACCCTCAATTTTTTTTTTAATATGATTTGAAAAACTACACTACAATTTAAATTAAATTCAATAAGGTATTAGATCTTTACGGATTCAATCTCCTACATTAATAAGAACAGTCTGTACTTATGGAAAAGCTGTCTGCATCATTTCCCCATTCCCCAGATGGCGATGGCGGCATAAAAACACCATGGCGCCGTCAGCAAAAAAAAAAAACTGTTTATCTTTTCTGGCGGGACCCAACATTCTTCATTCAAAAAGTGCGCACGTGCTTCGGAATCAGGAAATAAACGACATTGATTGGGTGGCAGACCTCGACACGTAGCGTGGGTATGTTATCGCAAAGAGGATTAGCGGTTCAACCGCTGTGTATATAAAAATATTATAATCTCTGCAATGTTTACAAATAAAAGTAATTATAACTAAAACATTCATAATGATATTAATATTACACAGTTTACACAGTTAAAGTCCCCGTCACGAGAAGCTATAAATTTTGTAAAAACACATTCAGGAGTTCGCAACCTTTGGATCAAATTAAAAAAAAAAACAGTTTTGTAATGATTTTTATATAGGGATATATTTAACACACACATCTAATTACTGTCGTCAGACGATTCCGAGTATTCTGCAGCATTGACAGCGTCAGCGTGAACTTACTTCAAAATGACGACCCAAATGTTTACGTTCCATGAATCAGACGCGTTCTAGTACCACAAAACATTAGACGACAGCGCTTTATTTCGCTAAAATATAACCCGACCAAGTGAAATTACTAGTAAGTTTCGTATTACACGTATGTTAATTTGAGTTAAGTAATTGAATTTGGGTTCATTTTTTGTTGATTGGATTGTCGCTATAAGTTATCTGACTATTGAAAAGTTAGCCGTTAACTATTCAATTATTTATTTTGGTTTACTTTATAAAGTTTTTAATCACTTTTTTAATACCTAATCTAACAAAAACTAAAAAAAAAAAAACAAAAAAGTTTATTGCATAAAAATAAAATGCTTTACACACATGAGCTGAAGATCACCTTTTAAGCAAAGAGATGTTTGTGTTAGATGACTCCGCTCTTCCACTTAACATGATGGGTATCCAATTGAAAAACAAAAAAACAATAATCAGAAATCTGAAACTAATTTTAAATATGCCTGCAGTAACTATAGAAAGCTCATAAATCTTAAACAAATAAATTAATATCAAAGTTCCATGGCCAACTGCGACTCAATTCATGTTGGTACTGATTGATGTACAGTTTTGTCAAAAAACGCCTCACATCAAAAAGAAAGAAGTACCTATTGAATTAATAATTTTAGTACTTATCGAAAGCCATAACAAATACAGTTGATTCACTCGCGTGAAATACCAATCGTCGTATTATTGTAGATAGTAGGTACTTCTTAGGTATTTCGTTTTTACTTACGTTGCATAGTCACCAATTCTGACGTAGGCGTAACAAAGTTTATAGACTTTTCATAAATGTTAAAGTAGGCTATTAGATTAACTCTAATGTCATTATTACAAAAACTATCTAAATCAGAAAGAGGTACAGACGCCAGCACATTAAGCTACTACAATCTGTCAAATTTCTTTAATAGATTTTCAACTTTTAGAAGTATAAGGTTCTAAGTCGATTGAGAAAATTTGACAGTTTAGTGTGCTGGCGTTTGTACTTGTTAATTATGAGGACCATTAATTCTAAAGTACAGAATTACTCACCAGAATTCTTAAATATTTTTTGCCTCCTTTCAGCTGGAAATAAAACTGTATCTTATCCTCTTCGATTCCATAAGGCATCTGAACTCAACACTCCTTGAAGTGGTCACCCAAACGCTGAACTTCGTTTAAACCATTCGTCAAATCTACAAATATTAAAACAACCGTCAAAACATACTTAAGTACTACTAAACTCGATTTCTCTTATCTGACCCACTTGATAGTCACAAATAAAAGTTGCACGTACGTGAGTAGCCTTTAACCACCGTCTGATAATATCGGCAGGCTAGGTGCGCTGGTGCCGAATTGAAGAATTCGCAATTCACTTATCAACTGCTGCATCATAGGTCAGGTAAGTACATACCTGATGCATATTTGGTACCAGACCGTATTTCGGCAATGGCGGCCAATCTCAACGGAGACTAGCCTTCGACGCGGGAGATATTATAGTGCACAAGTGTGTGTGCAGACACAGCGTGCACTCTCTCTTCCCTGACTCATGGAACGGCAAACCGACAGGACAGGTGTGAGTGTGGAGTGCTTTCTGAGGCACTGGGGTATCACACCGCCAACTTTCAAATTCCGGGCTGCTAATAAAAAATTCCTCATCCTTCTCTTAGCATTGGGCTTGCGATCACGAGACCAACGGGTCAGTCGAGACCACAAAGTAAGGTAGCTGAACAATAAAAACTTCTGCTTTGCGATAAACCCACAAGAGTACCAAATAAATCAGCCAACAGTGGCGCACTCTGCCAAAAGATAATCAACAAACATCTCCGTTATCTATTGTAACAGTAGTAATCTATTGTGAGAAACAGATGATTTTACTGTCTCACTTGACTACCTACGAGATGAATGGGCCGCCATGTTGTTATGAACTTGAAGCTGGGTGAAGGAGAAAGTGTGTGTAAACATGTGGTGTTACCATTTGTCTAGAATTTTGAAATGTATTAATTTCCACTAAGAAATGTGACAAAATTGTAGAGACAGTTTTTTTTTTTCAAAGGCCCTTCCTTTTTCCTTCCCTGTAGTGTGCGATCTCTGGCCATGTATGAAACATTACCAGATCACCACACCACCTTTGTCGTTGTCTATCTCGAGTCCTCGACGGCAATTCATTGTATGAAGTTATTTCCTTATAACCCTACTGCACTTTCTAGAAGTAATAAAGATTACTTTGTTACAGGCGCAAAAAAAGCTGTAATCTGATAACATTGGTCTTGATAATTTGGCACGCGTCGATATGGCGCATTAGTGTTTACGGAAATACTATTATAATAAACATTCTAGTCGAAATCAAAACGATTTATAATCTCTTTGATAATTAACATAGGTTTTTTTGAAAACCAGTAATTTACATGTCGTTTTCTTTAAAAGTCAGAGCACATTATTTTTTCTCTTTACCATATAGAGGTGTGAGGAACAGGGTGTAAAGTTCACTCATCCTCCATAGGAAAGGGAGGATTCTCCGACCAGACTGGTGTAAGTGTTGTGTCTGGCGGGCAACTACCCGATGATTCATGTTGGGCCGTTGTATCTATGCTAATTGCGCGGTAAACTCTGCTTGCGAGATGCAGGATTTTGTGACGTCAGTATGACGAGTTTGTTCGCATGTGGCGTTGTAGATACCGCTATAAGCCTACACTGTCCCACTGCTGATCAAAGGCCTCCCGCAAATCCTTTCAAGCTTCCATTTCCAGGGCCACCTCAATCCAACTCTTGTGGTATGCGCCTGGGTTATCTCGGTACCTCTTCCGGCCTCGACGACGTCGTCCATCCTGCTGAGGCACCCACCGTGTGGAGCCCTGCCCACCGGTCACTATCCATGCGGCAAATTTTAAGTTGCGAAATTAAAAACTTCATCGTTTTAAAAATTACATTCAGACGAACATAGAACCTCCCTTTATTATTGAGCCACCAGAAATAAACATTTTGTACGTAACACAACAGTTATGAACCGACACAACTTTTTGATATTCAAATTGCCAAATAGGTCGTCCTAGTTTGGCAATAAAATAATCTGCGTTCGCGATTTATTGCCAAAAATGTAAATAAATATGAATTAATGGAAAAATAATTTTAATTCCTACACAATTAAGTTCAGTTTACGCTACAAGTTCAAACATTTTTATAACCTTTTCAATAGTGCTAATCACTCTGAAATGTACATAATGACCATTGACATAAAGTTAATATTGCTTTAACTTGAAATAATATCAATTGCCAACATAAATTTGAATAGATCTTAAACACATAGGCCTACCTCAATTGACTATAAAAGAACCGCTCTATATGTAGCCCATACTGATCAGGACCACCCATTACGGCATCTATTCAACTCCTTAATGTCTTTGAAGCGCGTAGCAATGTTAATATTTTGCACGTGATTACCATACCAATCACACACCTGCCAAAATTCCCATAAAAAAACCATACGTTTAGGTTAAAACTTTAAACTTTTGGCTATTTTTTCTATTTTCCACTAGTCCAGACAGTCCTATCCGGTTTCTTTTGATTCAATATTTTCCCTCAATTTTATGATTCATTAATTGGGAGTAAATAATAATGCCGGCTTTGGTTTTTCGTTCCAATACGCTCTTAAAATTTTAATTGCTCAAGAAAATGTTTGTTCGCTTAGAATATTTGCTTTTTTGTAAAGTTTGCAATCTGGGTATTAGATTACCTACCTATTTATTTTACATTCCAAGCAGGATTTTTCGTCACTCGTCAATCTGATATTAAAATATATAATATCGTGATTATTCCCCGGCCCTTAGGTATCCCATTGTATTTGGAGTCGGCGCAACATGTTTTTTTCTTTTTTTTTTTTGTTTGTGGATGGGAAATCATCAAATGACCCCCCCCCCCCCTCTCAGGGTGGAGCAGAAGGGAGTGTCAGACTCTTACTGTCTAAAACCCACCCGTGTTCCTTCCTTAGCCCTTCATGTTCCGGGGTAGCGGTAACCCTTTCGGAGAATCCCGCTGCCCCGGCGGGCCTGGGCCCTTACGGGCCCCTATCTTATGATGCTGACATCTCTTTGAGGGAACACGTACGCGCCGTCCGGCACGGGCCCGGTCCTGATCAGACGGAGAGCCACCCATTACTCTCCGCCCGCAGGCCCGCGCCTTAATCGGTGGCCGGGAGTCGTCACGCGGCTCCCGACGCCTTCCATACTTTATTAGTCGACATCTCGGTCCATATTATCATTATTCACACAGTCCATTCATTCATCCACTTCTTTTTGGTATATTAACGAATAAGTGAATTACTTCTATGCATCCAATTTATTCTACTAGAATGCGTATTATGTATTCATTAAACCTACCATGCATCCGTTAAAACTACAGTGGTGTATTATAAAACCACGCTGCCAATATCGATTTCTAACATTTTTCTTAAATATGACGGTAATTTTTTCGTTACTATGAAATTCAATACTTCATGGAGCATTATAAATTCTACTTCAAGTACAACAAATACAACAAAGAAAGTATATCACACACGCGCCAAGCATAATATGTTTACAATCAAATAAATTCAAATAAGTAATATGAGTCTGTGTAAGGAATGCGTAGGTGGCAGTTTAGTTATATGCACGATAGGACTAACACCAATTTTTACACTAGACGACACTAGTGAATCCTAATCCTAACCACAGAATAACTATGTCCTAACTATGATAATAAAAATGCGAAAGCGAGTTTGTTTTTGTTTGTTACGCTTTCATGCTAAAACGGCTTAACGGATTTGGATGAAATTAGGGTCCTTGTCATGGTCTACCGTAGACCATGACAAGGACCCTAATTGCTTAACACACTGTCGACAATAATCTGAATCATTTTAAAGGATATTGCTAACCCATTGCTTCATTATGTTCGAAAATGGTATCTGTTCAACAACGTAAATAATGCAATGAATGTTGTTGAACTGTTGAAATGATAGCCATTCCTACTGATATGTGTTACGCAATTACCCCGCTGGGTAAGGACACAGGCTACTTTTCGTCCTGCGGGGCAATTGCGTAACACATTATCAATCGGAATCGGTTTCATTTTGACAGTTCAACAACATTCATTGCGTTATTACGTGTTGAGCAGACGAATTTTCCGAACTTATGAAGCAATGGATTAGCAATTTGTTTCAAAATGATTCAGATTCCGACTGATAGTGTGTTACGCAATTAGGGTGCTGGATCGTAGACGAAGTCGCGGACAACAGAATTGCAACTAAAATTGCGCTATTGGATTTTCAATGTTCAGCTTAGCGTCGAAAGTTGAAAATCCAACAGCGCGCTTTTTAATTGCTGTGATGGCGTTATTTCTTTCCTCCTTTATAAGAGGCCCAATCGAATATTGGGATGGTAGGGTGGATGGGTCATCGATTAATTTCTTTAATTTAATTGCGTCGTTATTTATTCATTTTGTACGGTTAGGATTTGGGATAAGTCAATAACATTTTTTTTTTATATGAAAACGTTTTATTTGGACGAGTTTATCTTTACAGTGTTATATTCTCCGTCATATCTTTTATTTATAATTAATTAATAGATTTGGTATGATTATTTATTTTGATGGAGTGTATGAAACCAGTTCTTTTTCAAGTAATCAATCAAAATTAATCATCATACCAAATCTATTAATTGGACTTTGTTGCGCCATTTCTTATCAAAGCAAACATCTGAATGTCGTGAAGGATGACGTTTAAGGTGAATGGGAAGTGAGTGGTAGACACAAGAAGAAATCTCCTAGGGAAAAGTGTTTATGGTACAAATCTCACTTATAAAGTTGTATGAATGTTTCCTATGATTATAATTCTGTAAATACGTACCTGTTATAGTGGCGAATCAAATTTTGATCAAGATACAACCTGACACTGACCTGCAAATTGCAAAAAACGTAAGAAAATTTGAATTTCGCGGTAATCACTACGCAATCACCTTAAGGGGCGTTCTTACGAACGCGCGAACAATGAACAAATGCCCTAAGTATGTCTGTTTACACCAAACCAATGTGTCTAGAAGAGCCGAGCGAATTTTTACATTCGCTCGTTTGGTTAAAACGCACCTATAAATATCACTTTTAACGATCGAAAAACCCTTTCTATTTTATTAATTGATAATTATTTGTCCCTCAGGCGATGGTGGCGTGTTACCCAGGGTCGGGCAGTCACTACGTGAAGCACGTGGACAACCCCAATAAAGATGGCCGCTGCATCACCGCCATCTACTATCTGAATCTCGACTGGGATGTGAAACGGTGCGGGGGATTGCTCAGGTAAACTCTTACGGCCTTGTTACAAAACAAGATTCATTCTTTAGACCCAGGTTATAGCTGAACTTTATTCTGACAACGTTCAAGTTAAACCTTAATTGCGTAACACCATTGATATCCGAGATATGCCTTCACTCTGTATTTGTTCATGTTCAAATGTCGCCATCTTTTTCCCACTCCTGAAACTGCCACAAAAACAAAAGAAATAGATAAAGTACGTTACACATAATGCTGTTTTCTCACGCACACAGTAAAATATGCGTAACACTTTTGTGCTGTCTTATTCTACACACGCTCAAAAAGGGCGGGCACTAGAAAGTATAGATACAGTCACTGAATGACACATGCAACTCTAGCCTCACCTCAACTAGGGAAGAGACTAGGTATAAATATTTGATCGATAAAAATATCGATGAAAAACGACTATAAAAAGTATTTTTGGGCGTATTTTGTATTGTTTATTTTTCTGCTTTTCGATGTCTTATATTATAAACACCAATAAAACCTATATAATATATTTGTTTCTACCTGGTCATAAGGTCCCTAGAACTAACAACTTGGAGGGTGGGTACCACCTACGTTTTGATCTCTTACGATTTATTTATTTAAAAAAAAATGCAGTAATGTTAAGGAGTTGTAGCTTAAAACAAATGAAAAGTTGATGCTGCCATTATTTATGAATTTTGCTGGCTTTTTTGAATGATAGAACTTTCTGACCTAATAATGTATCTAATATATAAAATTCTCGTGTCACAGTGTTAGTTACCATACTCCTCCGAAACGGCTGGACCGATTTGTATGAAATTTTGTGTGCATATCGGATAGGTGTAAGAATCGGCTGCTATCTATTTTTTATTTTTGCAAAACGACGTTTGCGGGGTCAGCTAGTTTTCTATAAAATTGACGTCAAATATTTTGATTCATTTCTACTGGAATGAGTGAATGATGATATCGCTGGAAAGATGACTAATAAAGATCAAATTCGCAAAACACGTATTCCTTTGTATGAAACTGACAGGTGTCAAGAACGTATTCTCTCGTTGGACCCGGAATTATTGACGAAAAACACATGTTGCGCCTTACCCCAGGGAGAACAAAGATGATCCTAAATTCTTTCTACATTGTTCACAGAGTATTCCCTGAAGGTACGAATCAAGTAGCAGACATAGCGCCCATCTTCGACAGGATGCTGTTCTTCTGGTCAGACAGGCGGAACCCGCACGAAGTTCAACCCGCGTATAGCACCAGGTCAATATCAATTTCTCTAACCTTTCATATATCCCGTGTCGTAAAGAAATGAATTGAAAATGGCGGCCCTAATCGTTGCCTCTCACTCGCACATTATACGGTGCGAGAGAAAGGACATAATAAGCTCCTACGTTTGGCCGTTTGTCTCAATTAATTTCTTTAATTTCGCGGGTTTTAATTAGTAAGTTATTTTACTGCGATAATCAGATGATCTACGACAATTGGAACCAGTAGCAACATCTGTGTTTCGTGCCTGTTACATTGTTCTTAGTAAAGTGTATTCAAAACCTTGTTTCCAATTGTTGTTACTTCCACATAACGAATATCAACTTTGTGCAAGTGTAAATTAGGCTGATTTCAAAATGGTGCACACGGCTACACATGAAGCGATACTTTTCCAGTTTTAGCTGACCTCGCATTGTATAGGTGTTTCGTACAATCAGAATTCAGCTTGTATTGGTTTCGTGTATAGCTTGATGTGTAGCCGTGCGTTGAAAACATCCCAAAAATATTGGAAGTTGTAGGGCAAATTGAACTTAATGTGTGGCCTTAAGTTGTTATTCTGAAAACACGTATTTGTTTACAATTTTGGAAACTAAATAGCGAACGCCGTGTAGATGAAAGCATTGACAAAGTACAAAGACACAGTTTTAATTTGCTAAGGCCTAAGCTATCCTGAACACTTACGGGTTAATGCACAAAATGACGCAGGACCCTCGGGAGTCCCGCAACAATAGGTAGGTAATTAATCGAAATGTCGGCGCTTGATACTGTTAAATTGACCGCCATGCTTGTATTTTACAGATATGCCATCACGTTGTGGTACTTCGACGCTCACGAAAGAGAAGAAGCCCTAAGAAATTACAGTAAGTAACTTTGTTCACACATTTGTCGAAAACTGTTTTATCAGATAAATTAGATCAACCTTTTTTCAGATTATCTAAAGTGCAAACATCTTTTATGGGGTACTGTGTTAAATGCTACAACAAAATACCTTTTGATATATTACAATTAAATGAAAGAAAATTTAAAACTCATATAAAAAGTACACTTTGTAAACAAGGATATTACAAATTGGAGGATTATATCCAAGATAACAATGTTTGGAAACATGCTGGTCCTGCTCCATAGGGCAATCTAGAGTCTAGACAAAATCAAACTGGTTGCTAATTTAATTTATACATACACATTTTTTTTTTTACATTGTTTTTTACATTCTTTGACAAATGTAACTCACACACTTTTTAAAATACTAGTAAAATTTTTCAATCTTTGTAAATATGTGGACACCATGTATCTATCACATAACTGATTTACCAGTCTGTTATATTTTTAATTCTTTTACCATTTTTGGTAGACTAAATTTTATTTTAGGTGCATCGTCTTCACATATAATTATATAAACAATGTATACAAAAACTTGTAAAACATTTTAAAAGAGTAACGGTGGAGTTTCTTGCCCATTCTTCTCCACACGAAAACTACATTTTGGAATGGGCGACTAGAATCAATTCTATTTTTTCATTTTAAATTTTGACGTTCAAAAGTGCCTTTTAAGTGCCTATTTGAAATAAATGATTTGACTTTGACTTTGATCAGGAACCACAGATATAGATAGACCTAGATAACGCAAGTATCACGATTTGTATGAAAATCAAGCGTGCCATTTTCGACGTAAACTGCGCACGCGAAGTAGTTGCTCTTGCGTTATCTAGGGTTATCCATATCTGTGTTAGGAACAGATATAATGAGATAGTTTATGATATCCAACACAATATTTTGAAACAAACGGTCTGACGAAAAATGACGTTCATCTTCTAAAACCACTGTTTAAAAAAAAATAGGATGAATGGTGTTAAAGTACGCATACAATAACAGATACACTACGTAAGTAAGATTTAAAGTAAGTGAGTATTTAAAGTAAGTTTTTTTTTTCACACAAAGTATACAGCACTTATATTTTACGAGCAATAAAATAAAATTGCAATATTAAAGCCTTGTTCGAACTCTAACGAAATCTAATACGGCTTTAACAATAACACATCACATATTTTCTTTAAGTACTCTTTAGTTTGAGTTTGAAGAGTTCCCTCGATTTCTCCAGGATCCCATCATTAGATTCTGACCTGATGATGGGACCCCGTGAGAAGTATATACCCTTTTTTTTTTGTGGATGGGAAATCATCCAATGACCCCTCCCGCTCTGGGTGGAGCAGAAGGGAGTGTCAGACTCTTACTGACTAAAACCCACCCGTGTTCCTTCCTTAGCCCTTTGTGTTCCGGGGTAGCGGTAACCCTTTCGGACAATCCCGCTGCGAAGTATATACCCTTTCAAACTATAAATCTTCGAGTAATCGGGGAGCAAACAATAATAAAAATAAAAACATTCTGAGGAACTGAGAACCTCCTCCTTTTTTTGAAGTCGGTTAAAATCTTTGACATTTGAGCAACATGTTTCGTCAGACTACGTGACACAAAAAATGAGCATAAACCTTCTAAACTTACATACGTCATTCATGTTACTCTTGAATCAAAATTATCTCCTTTACGATAAAAATAATATCTTTCCTGTAAATTTTAATTGATTAAACTCAATGCGTCGTATGAATGAAAACATTTGTATTATAATACCTATACTGATAGCGTCCTTTGTTACCTTATTTAACGAAATATTAGCCACAGGCTGTACTTTATTAAGAAAGAAAAAAAAAGACGTAAAAGTGACTTAATTCCTTCGATCACCAATAGTACTGATTTCCGATGAGCGCATGAAAAACTTCCGGAAAAATAAGACCAAATAATTTTGTGGTCGTATTTTGCAACATAGTTTTTTCAAGCTTAATTTAGTGATGCAACGAATACGAATACGAATATTCGTATTCGCCGAATAGTAGACATTTACCGAATATTCGTATTCGGCGAATACTAATACGAATATTTAAAAATTAATATGTTTGTACGCAAATCTAATTACTGGCAGACTTGGAAAACGCGCGTCGTCGGCACGTAAAAATACGATGTGTGCAAGGGCCTTAACCGCAACGACGACGCGATAGTCGCCTCGGAAAGACTTTTTCAACGGCTGGGAACATTCAGACTGAAAAATGAAATCGCCTAAAACCATAAAATCTACAAATTTTATGTTTTTTAAATAAAAATTAGCCTATTGTAAATCTTAATTAAGTATTAGAAGAATAGAAATTCATCAAATTCAATAAATTAGTATTTTATTACCATGGCGAGATATTCGTATTCGCCGAATAGTAGGTTTGATATTCGTATTCGTATTCGTAAAAGTAGTATTCGTTGCATCACTAAACCTTATTGTTTAGAAATTATATTTTATTTTTCCATAAATATTTTAAAAATACGTGTACTTTTCACGTTTTCTTTTAGTTATATACAATCGCGGCCACCTGATCGATGTGTTTTTAATGCTAACCCTTAATGTAGCTATTGCTGATCGAAACTTCATTCTCATATTTTTTCAACTTATCCACCACAAATCGATAATCTCTTTAAATATCCTTTTAAGTCATAGATATTATCGATATCATAAAAACTTACAACGTTACATCTACTGCGTTGCACTTACGCGGGTAATACCCACTTGATATCCACTCGAAAGCAGGAAAATACATGCACTATGGTATCTAGTAAATTGAAGCAGTATTTAAACAGCGCACACTTGCCTTTATCCTGTTAGTCATAGATCGTTAATTTGTTTAGTATAGCTGTGTTTATTTACTGAAGCGGTAAAGTATACATTGATTTATTTGTATACCTAAAGAGCAGGAAGTGCAGATGTCTGCTTTGTGAGCCAGTAAAAAGAATAATTTAATGTATCTGTTCGAGACTTTGATCGAAGGTTCGAGAAGTTTCCTTTAAGATTTTTGTATAATATCATATTACTTGACTCGTGCTTTAGTAATAACAGCCGCACGAATCGATCGACCAGGTTAAGTTACGTTAGACGAGGCCGGTCTTTGGATGGTTGATCATTTTTACGTATCGTTGGTCTTTGCTGTCATCCCTGGATCTTTGACAATCGTTACTGAACGTCAGAAGCCTAGAAGTTTGACAACCAGTCTTACCAAAGGACGGGTGGCCCAGTAACTGGGTCGGATAGGCAGTCGTTTCATGTAAAATACTGATATTCAACTGCATCCGACTGGAAGCCGACCCCAAAAAGAAAAAAAAAAGAAGAAAAAATAAGTTGGGCTAGGCAGATGATGAGCGTGCTAATTGAATAAATGTGATGCATCAAAGATCGCTAATTTAGACTATACCTATATCATAATATAGTAATCATAAGACATTTATTTAAATGATAATTATATCACCTTCACAATGTCATAATGTCAAATAAATACAATAAATGTACACAAATTTACAAAAAATAAAATGACCCGTAAGCAAAATTACAAAAAAATATAATTATAACTCTTACTTACTAATATAACAATTAATATAAAAATGATGACGTTTATAATTTCAGACCTCTCTTAATTATTATTTTTAACATGTGCATTCAATTATGACTAAACAATGTGGATTTGAAATTGATAATTTAACTTCTTTTTTTTTGTATTAAATATGGGTCTTTGCCTGAAATAAATGAATTTTATTTTATTTATTTTATAAGGGAGAAACCGACACTGAGCTGCAAATTGCAAAAAACTTACGAAATTATTTAATTTCGCGGGCTACCCTGGCACTTGGGGGCCTTAATATCAAAAAAGTATATTTTTTATAAGCTCGCCCCCTAATTACATGGGACTCAAACATAACTGGCGAAATGTGTGTATACTATGTAATCTGCATTCGCGATTTATTCGCGATTTATTGGAAAATAACTTTAATTCCTACTCAATAAAGTTCAGTTTACGCTACAACTTCATACATTTTTTTAACTTTTTCAATAGTGCTTTGTAATCAACTTAATGACCATTAAAATAAAGTTGATATTTGTTTAACTTGAAATAACATCGATTTGAATAGACTATACATCTCTACCTAACCGTTCGGGGGTTACTACATGTGTGATGTTCTGTTACATTATTAACAAAGTTCTCTATATCCTCTTTCCAGAAGAACGCAGTCAGCCATCTTCGAGTAAGTGATATTGGTACCTGTGGGGTGTCTCGCTCCCAGCGCGCCACACACGGACACGCGCGTGCGCACCTAGTGCTAGACTGCGTAGTTCGTAACACTGCTATTCTAAATTATCATAGGGAGAAATTATATTCAAGGAACGTGCTGTTTATGTCAGGGTATTTATCATGTCAAATTTATGTATAGTTATAGCTTTTTAAAGGCGCGTTGATAATGGCAATTCAAATCTTATATCAATGGTATAAAAGTCATAATTAATGAATTTGAAACTCACTCGACGCCCGATCGTAATTATACAACGACTATTCTATACTAGAGTTGTAAATTTGTAAAGCACTACATTATATTATATACGCCCATAAATGTCCACTGTACAAAATTGGCCTAATATATGACGCAAAAAATTTATCTGTAAAATACGGGCCTTACAATATAGCCAGTCAACACAAGACTGATTTTCGAGAGAACTATGCAATGCAATAAAACAATTTTCGCAATTAGATACTTTGACAAAAACAGCAAAATACGACTGCCTCATCTAGGCTAATCTGGACAAATAAACGATTTATTTCTAAAATTGTGTGAAGAGTGCATCTTAACCATAAACCTTGCAGTCAAACACGTACCTACTAAGAAATATTATTTTATTTTAATTTCAATGTCAACAGACACCCAGAGTCATAAATATTAGATAGAATATATAAATAGATAGTTCTAGATAAATTTGATATTTTATTAATGTATGGTTATTGTTTTCCATGCCCTTGAAGTATTAATTTTGTTGAAGTGTATTTTATTAAAGCAAGTCCACTTTAAAGCGCTTTTTATATTGTGCTAAATTGAGCTCTAACTACTTGTCTCCCGGGCTATACTGACAATCAGCGCGCGGGCCATCCGCGCTTAGTAATTGCGTACATCAGAGCATGAAACGGAACATTGTGAGCCCAAACGACCCTAACACTAGTCTGACTTTTAAATAGCTGCAGTAAAATGACAGCTTAGGTGTTACCACTTTTTAACGAAATTTAAATAGTGATGTGACAAAAGAATCGATTTTTTTCAATTAGCTTTCAATTCAAAATCGATCAATGTTCAATTGATTTTATAAAAGAGGATAGTATATTTTTGGTCAGGTCAGTAGCTTGTGTTTGGAGGGTGTGACGAGCCTCTGAGAGCAGGTTGGTAAAACCATATTTACAAAATTAATAAACTATGAGTATTACAACATATAAACTCAATCAAATAGGCTTTTCTCAAAGACTAGTTATCTGAACCTTAGGTCCATGTCTAGGTATTAGTCTAAGGAACCTGGATGCACTAAAAAAAACTAATAAATTACAGCTATAGAGCCCACTTTATTGAGATTGTATAGTTTGAATGATTTCTGTGCAAATTCACAATTCTAGCACAATTTTTATGCGAATTAGTAACTATTAATAACTATCCTTTAAATGAATGAAACTACAACGTATATTTTTATCCTAACAATACAAAGAATATTTGATTGTTTACGTTTAAATCAAAATTTGTCAATTGCGTTCCGCATAATCTAACGAAATGACAGTAAGAAGTGTAATTTTACTGCAGCTAATTAAAAGTCAGATTATATTATGTTGTGTGGACAGAACCGTACATAGACTAGAGGTGAGCGAGATTTAAAAATCTCGCTTTAATGAGCGCTTAACTCTAAAATGAGCTAACGTAGCATAATGTTAAAAGCGCTGAAGACATCATGTTTGTATTTAGTTGGTGCACGATTATGCAGAATTATTCTGTTTGATGCTAGTTCGCTGATGTGTTAACTTTAAGTGTATATAAACTGTTCTTTCATCTTTTGGAGGTAAAATAATTTGATATCTAATACTTATTACAATTATGAAATTCCCTCAAATCTTTCTTTTTTCTAACTAAAATTTAAGCTACTACTCAAAGTTGGCATCAGTGAACAGTGAGAATGGCTAAGACTGAATATTAAATTCGACACGTGTACATATGAGATTTCAACATGTACCATCGAGTAAACTTACGTCTATACACCGTAAGGGCTATTCTTGCTTGCAGCGCTCGGCCGCTATAGTAACGCTTGCTAACAGATGTGGTCATCGTGTGCACGGGATTTTGTTTTCAAATTGGGCAGATGTAAGTTTCCTCGATGGTACATTATATTTATTTCTTTTTACATTAACTACATATTTGATTATTTACTGTCTTTTAACATTGTAAATATATGTTATCAAACTGGTTAATTTACCTTACTCAGTTATATTTATACTGTTTCCTACTCTATACCTGGTACTCTGTTCTATACATATTTATACTCGCTACAAACTCGCTTGGATATCTGTTAAGGCTCATACACACGACCGACACGCGTCAGTGGCAGAGGCAACTGCAGCCGTCGACGGGTGACGATGGCTGCCGTCAACGCGTGTCGGCGGCTGCTGTCAATGCGTGTCGGTGCCTGCCGTCAACGCGTGTCGGCGGCAGCCGTCAACGCGTGTCGGCGACGCGTGCCGCTCGTGTATTTAAGCCCGCCGACGCGTCGACGGCTGCAGTTGCCTCTGTCGTTGACACGTGTCGCTCGTGCGTATGCACTTACTTGTCATACAATCATACCACCCTGTCCTTAGAACTAGGAAGACTTTAAAGTGAACTAGACCTAAGATACGCAGCAATTTCCACCGAGTTATAAAATTGTAATAGTTTATTTTGTCACAACCACTAAAATGGTGACGTAAATATAAAATACCTCTTAACAACGGTTTTATAAGAAATCGGTGTAAATAAAAAATGTTGAAACGATAAATATACATACTTAACTTTATTTTATAAATGTTGTGTGTATAGTATTGAATTTTATACAGAAATTAGTGTTTAATAATTAAGCTTGTTCTTCCCCATTGTAACGTTTTGTTTTAAGTTTTGTATAAATAATAATCAGTAAGTTTAAGCTGTGTGATTTAATTTTAACCGATTATGATTTTGTATATGCTGTATTGATTATGAAATTGTTGTCCAACATAATTATGTTTGTTATAATTAGACCAAATTGACTTGTGTTGAAGTCATAAATTATTTTGTGGACAGAGCCTGGTATTAAATTTTACATTGGAATCCATTCTTTTATTTCACCTATAGATGACATGACATCGACGTACAGACATCAGCACATCAAGTTACTACAATCTGTCAAATTTATTTAATAGATTTTCAACTTTATCGCTATTTACATTAGGTTCAAGGTTGATTGGGAAAATTTGACAGTTTCGGGTAGCTTGATGTGCTGGCGTCTCTTCAAACTCAGCTGAAGGCCTATTCGCAATCAAAATACTAGATTTTGATTGCGAATAGGCCTTCGCAATCTCATCTCGGCGACAAACAAATGTCAAAAATGTGGGGAAATTAGAAGTATTTTTGACAGATTGCGAAAGGATCAGACTGAACGTTCTTAAAATTACGAGAATTGGCCCTCTTATGCTAACGTATAAATGTTTCGTCGGTTGTCAAAAAATATCTCCTATTTCACAGAAAAGTGCTAGGTATAATATCTACGCGGAAAATCTAAAAATGTATAGAACAGTGTTTTTTTTAATAACCAACGAAAAATTTCAGCACTGAGAGGGGGTGTTCAAAATCATGTACTGAATTCATGGTAACAGGATGTACTTATGTCGATGTCCTTGCCACCCTTTCCATTACCAGATAACTTTTATTCGAGGAATAAAATTGACGTTTGACAGTTTTTGATATGATTGATATTATTTTTCTTTTCAATTTAACACATTACTTATATTCACTGTTACTATTTCACACTAATGTTTTGTATACAATCGATAGATTTGACGAGAGCTGACGATTGAAACCTAAACGAACGTCGTGGCTTTTCCGAGCCAAAAGTTATACAAAGTCACAGAATACCTAATAGTACTTCGTACAGAATGGCCACTCCCTACCCCGCGCTGACATCAGATACCGCACCTCACCCCGCACACCCGCGGCATTATCGGCGGTTCTCTAGCTCAGGGCGCTCACAAAGAACCGCAGCACTGTACTGCTGACACGAGCACACAATTTTGCGATTTAAAAGTTTTATCTGAGTTTTAATCACGATGGTTCGATATTGTGATGCTTTTCCGAATTTGTATTTACATAAATGTTTGTAAGATATCGCATTTTAATACCATGCGATATAATAACCGATTATTTATAGTTAAGTAGGTCATTTAAACGAAAATATTTTAGTGTAAGCAATATTTAGCTAAGTACCTACCTTATTTGCATGGGTATTTGCTCTGGGATAGCAACATTTAATGAAGTGGAACTGATGATGAAGACCACAGATGGCCACCGGGACTACTCAATAATAAGTATTTCACAGGTTGCGATTCGATTACTTTAATATGTTTGCTAAGCACAATTTATGCTCGTCACAATGCGAACTTCTCAACAATTAACGTCCCTGCATCGGGAAAAGCAATATTTTGTACAAGGCGATGAGCAAGTTGAAGAAGTAACTTAGATACTTTATAAACAGACCCACTAAAAATCGAGAAATAAAAACTTTTTAGCAAAAAAAAAAAACCGACTTCCAAAAAAACACTAAATACAAACTGAAAAATAACTTTAATTTCGTAAGTCAGTGGCAATAAACTAAAATACAGATCCAAAGACACCGACATCCGAAATTAAAGTTATTGTTAAAAGTTTTACATTTATTACTTAACTATTATAATATTATTTTTATTTCATTACGAACCCGACTAATTAGATAAACAATCAAACTAGTCCTTTCTAGTCGCGTCGTCGTCGTTCCCGCCTTTTTTTTACGCTCCGCACGACAACCAACCCTACTAGAGTTTACGCACACATTTGCACGTGTACCGACGTCATTTGGCTATGTAGTAGTAGTAGGTAATTATTTTGCGCGCGTTGTACGGAGTGTCCGGGGTGTGACAAAGTTGAAATCTCAATACGCAGCAAAATACGTCAAAATGGCGGTGCTTCCCCCTCCATTGCGCGCCTTGCATCACAGTCCTCACTTGGCGTAATGAATTCTTTGATCCTTTAGCTATCCAATAGTGTAATTAAATTTAAGATGAAGATGATAGTTAAGAAGCTGCAACACCAAACTGTATCCCCCGATTTTGTTATCATTGGGTTTTTTTGACTTGCCTCCCACTATGGAAGCAATTTTAAAGAAAAAAAAAACTTTCGGAGGGAGAGAGAGGCTATTCATGAACTTTTCTATTCTCTATCTACGCATGAACCCATCATGATTCATGAACCTTAGCGATAAAACCACTGACAAGTTTTTTATTGTCAGTGAATAAAACCGTTGAAATTGAAAATGTCTAAATGACAACGATTTTGATTATTTTATGACGGCTTCGGCCTACACGTTTCTTTCGTTTTTTATTTCAGAAGCGTGCTAATTTTCTACGAATTTTATGATCATGTGAAAACGATTTATTTATTTTTTAGTTGTTTCTTAGACAATTAAATATTTTGAGACGATATGTTTTCGCAATCAAAAATTACTGTTGCTGGAAGTGATAAATTTCAAAGTGTATGTTTTGCCCTCATATGCAATGATATTATAAGTTTTTTACACTTAAAATAATTATCATTGCTCGTATGTATTACCGTATTACCTTTTTTTATTGTTGAATGGCTCTTGACCTCGATCTCGCCTGACGCAAAGCGATGGATGAGGTCTATGATGGAACGAGCATCCCCAGAAGATGCCTGTTCACTCTTGCTTTGAAGGTAGACGAGTTAAATGTGGAAGGGAATTCTAATAAAACCACTAATATGTAGATTCCCTTCACGTGTGCCGATACTTAAGTAGATACCTACTCCATATTCAAATCTTTGTTTCCAATTGAAGTTATTTCCACTTAAACAAATATCAACCTTCTCTCAAAGTAAATTAAGTTTATTTCAGAATAACTACTGTTTAACTTCTGCGATGAAGCAGTAACGACGTCGACTATACAAAAACAGAGCTTACCACTATACAGGGTGTCCCTGGAAGTATGGATCAAACCGAATAGGGGCAATGTCATTTCCAAACTTTTTAACCCTGAGAATGTCGGTGAATTTTTTTACAGTTCAAAAGTTATGACCAATTTTTGTATTTTGCAATCACTTCGCATAGTGCACAAAGAATAGGTACACGCCCTTAATCGATTTTGATCCATACTTCCAGGGACATCCTGTATAATGCATGTAATAACTTTTTGTTTTCAGGAGAACGCCCGGCATAAAGACGACGAGAAGCAGTCGGTGGCATTTGGGCATGAGTTGGCTTACTATAGGATTTTTGACTAGAATAAGGCCGTTTGTCCCCCGTTTCGCCAACAGGACGTCAACGAGAACGAGATTACGGCGCGGCGCTGAAATAGCGATACATGATATACTATGGCCGGCACACCACCACCATCATCATCACGTTCGATTTGAATAATCTCTTTTCTCGTTAACGTCCCGTTGACGGCGGCGGCGGACAAATGGCCTCAAAGAGATCCACAAAAAGATGAACAAATCCTCATGAATATGACAAGAATTCACATGATTTTCAAACATCGCCACAACAACGTTCGGACATTGTACTTTCCGTTCGGCGTACTCTGTGATGTGACTGTCACGTCCTGACATGACATGACCGAGGCATGAACTTTTCTGATTCGATCACAGGAAACTCCAAGCAAGTTCTATCTATTGCCCTTTGGGTGAAAGATGATGAAGAGATCCGTAGGGGAACCAAAGTAACCGACATAGCTTGTAGAATTGCCAAACTTAAGTGGTCTGACTGATGGGACCGAAAGGCTCTGGAGTGGCGACCGCGGGCCGGGTGACGTAGCGTTGGAAGACTTCCGAGAAGATGGACCGATGACCTGGTGAAGACCGCAGGAAACCGCTGGATGCGAGAAGCACAAAACCAGTCGAAGTGGCGATGCTTGGGGGAGGCCTAAGTCCAGCTGTGGACGTCTTTAGTTGTCGTCGGCTGAAAAGATGATAAGTTTCTTTTGCTATTGCCGTAGCGAGAGTTAAGGAAAGGGGTATAGTGTTATCCTGTAGCTGGGTTGTGGATGTGAGACAGGCAGTCGCTCCATGAAAAATACTGGTATTCAGCTGCATCCGGTTAGGCTGGAAGCTGACCCCAACTTAGTTGGGAAAAGGTTAGGCAGATGATAAATAGCAAATTTCCTAATCATCATCTACCCAGCCTCTTCCCAACTATATTGAAGTCACTTCAGCTTCCAGTCTAACTGGATGCAGAATGCCAATACAATCTGTCAATAAAGCTACTACAATCTGTCAAATTTCTTTAATAGATTTTCAATTTTATTGCTAACGCATAAGGCTCAAAGTTGATTGAGAAAATTTGACAGTTTCAGGTAGCTTGATGTGCTGGCGTCTGTACATGAAATCTTTTTTTTTTTCAGTCTTCCATTTTTGCACGCAACACTGTTCGCTTGTATATTAGAGGACTGTATAATACAGCTGCGTATATTAGGTAAGTACTCTACCAAGATAGTATGAAGACTAAATATAATTGAATGAGAATTCAAATCATAAGTACTTAGTCTTTATACAAGTGTGTTCTCACTGAAGCTCGTCTCCGAGCGGAATGGAGACATGTAAGAATCGACCTATGACATGGGTCAATTCCTGCTCTTCTATGCTAAGTAACGAAACTTACCAAATTACCATGTGGTAATTACATGCCGAAAATGTTCACGAACGCGGACGATATAATTATCGATAGGTACATCGATGTCTATACTCGCTATTTCTACATGATGGCGGTTTGAACTTGTCGGTTCAGTCACATCTGAAAGCTTAGTTGCCCAGTCCTATGAACACAGAACTTGTTCCCCAGCAGAACAAGTTGAACCAATTTCACCAATCTCGAGCCAGTAGTGGTATTCTGTATATAAGTCTCGCCGTGAAAACTTAGGTGAAGCGAGCTGTCACTCCACCCGATGTTAAGGATTTCCCCTATTGATAGCTCACTTCATGCTCACTTCACCTAAGTACGGTGAGATTTTTACAGAATCGACCGGCTGATGATATGGATGCTTGCCGTTGAAGGCAATGTAAAAACAAAACATTTTGTTTTCACGTAGGCAACGAGGTAAACCCCAAGCAGCCTCCGATGTATCGCAGTGAGGTATATATTCTTCGGCATGTGCGTGCGTATCCTATTAGCATGCATTTGTTTGACATGTAGGTGATATCGATGTAGCGAGGTAAACTGCGATCGCGAGGTATCGAAAGAAAAGAAAGAAAGAAGGAAAGAAAAAAGTTTATTTGGCGCCAAAAAGGTTCATTTCAGCATTAACGCATGCTGTCTGACGCTGGTTTTCTAAAGAACCTTTGGCGACAAGTGACGGGGAGTACACACAGTTTCAACATACCTACCTTATACATACTTTTTACCCTTATAAATAAATTAATTAACTAGTAATCAAATACATACATATCGCAGTGAGCCATCTTCTTCCATCTTCGGCATGTGATTACCTTAATGCACTATGCACCCATCCAGCTGAATGCAACAACGAACTGCGAATAATGAAAACGAATACGGACATGGGTTTTCTTCGCGCCTTGAAGTTCCATGTGAAGCAGGAAGAAAACACGGATGACTTGGACAAAATCAACCACAAGGACCTGGGATCCAATCAGTACAAACTAAACAAACTCTTTGGTGACAGGTAGGACAAGTCCGCCTTTGTACCTTTTTGTGCGAAAAGTTTAAATAAATAAATAAATAAAAAAGAATACTAATTTGTGTTCACTTCCAATGGATGATGCCATTTATGCCGCAGAAGTGTGAAATACTCTCGTGTAAGAAGAACCAGCTAAAACATGTAACCGTTTCTTTCCGAAGACCAACCTGCAGCAATCTATACCGGGAGTCAGGGCCAGAAAATCCGCTTTTTTATGGAAGCACTCGTAGGTAGGTACCTACCTGCTATGAACGCCTCGGAATGTTTTTTTTTTTTCAGAAAGTTTTTCAGCGATGTGGTGCAACGAGCATACCTGGATATGGCCTTAAATAGATGCTTCAGTGGCCTCACAGCCAGCATCAAGACAATAGAGGACACAGATGTGTACCGAGCCAAGCTTACTGAAGAGGAGAGCAATAATAAAATGTTGGTATTTTGTGTGGAAAATGCCAATTACACCACACTTTAATTCCTGAAGTAGGCACCATGTAGATGCCATGTAGCATGTATGTACCTACTTTGAGGTAGGAATACCCTCATGGCAAAAATCTACCTTTATTAGGTAGATGGACTTCTATGTTAAGTACAGAGGCCAGCACATCAAGCTACTATAATGATTGTGTTTTTTTTTAACAGATTTTCAACTTTGTCGCTAAAGCATAAGGCTCAAAGTTGATTGGGAAATTTTACAGTTTCGGATAGCTTGATGTGCTGGCGTCTGTATGTTTATTAATTAAGCAACTACCTAGTTTCCTATCTAAATATTTTAATGTCTTAGCGCCCGTCGTGAGCTGACGAGGCATCTGAGGCAACAACGGAACCACATCAAGTCGGTCATCTACGACACTAATCTGACCGTGGAAAAACTCAAGTGTGCGGTCGAAGTAAGTAGGTGTACTTTCAACTCTAATGAACAACTCGTAAACCTGACTTCCTGACCTGAAAGTAACTTCAGGTGAGTAGGTTTTGAAGTTGCGCCTGAAAGCAAATGCATTCCTTTTTCAAGACCCATAGCTATTCACAACCATCCGAGAGGTTATCGTACCTATCTAAAATGACACATTAAGATAACCTGCACCCTAATTGCGTAACACCCTACCAATCGGAATCTGAATCATTTTGAAGCTAATCCATTGCTTCATAAGTTCGAAAAATTTGTTTGCTGAGCGGGTAAATAACGCAATGAATGTTGTTGAACTGTCAAAATGAAACCGATTCCGATTGATAATGTGTTACGCAATTGTCCTGCTGACTTACCTTGCCCCCGAGAGCAAACAGCTGTCAGAAGAATAGCGGTAGTCTGTTTGATTTAAACTAACAAAATTTTAGAGTTTTTGACTTGTGAACAGCGCTTAGAGAACTCCTACGATAACGTTGATTGATGTTTGATCCGGTACGGAAGCCTATAGAGTGGTTGTGAATAACTATGCAGGTAGAAGATTCATGACTTCCGTCATTTTCCGAGTGTTATATGACAGCATCGCTTTTTTAGAAAACCCAGGCTTTAAGCCTGAATCCCGCAGTCACCTAAATGCGGGTGATGGGCTAAATAGTGACGTTAGTTACTCTTAAAATTCAACTAGGTACTTATCAATGTGCAGGACACAGAATTACACTCAGAAATCAGAAGCAGGTTCGTAGAGAACTGGCAGCGCGCGCGCACGGAGCAGCACAACCAGACTATCTTCTACAAGGAGCTAGGCCCGTCAGACGCCGTTAACTACTTTCAGACCAGATCTGACCAGGAGCAGAGGGTGCACTCTGAAGTCGAACTGCTGGTCAACATTTTTATCAATGTAAGACGATATTTTTTCTTCGAGATCTTTCTTCTTCTTGCTTTACTCCCATGTTACTTGGGGTCCGCGCAACACGTTTTTTTTTTCTTTCGGGAGACGGGAAGAAAAAACCGTGTGAATCGTCTTCTCCAATGTCCCACTCATCGCACAGACTTCATTCACTCTTCCTTCTTCGTTCAGTCTATCTCTCTGTGGAATGCGCTCCCCGAGGAAATCAGGATGGCAACCAACCGATTATCTTTTAAAGTCAAGGTTCGCGAGTACTTTCGCAAGAAGCTGGCAGTATCATCACAACGCTAATATTTTCTCATTGTTTGTCTTATTTCTTTTTAGTAGGTATATTCATTTATTTATGTATATTTATTTACGCTTATATTTATATGTAATTAGGTATAATATACCTAATTCGGTATGTAAAGAAAAAAAATCCTACGCTGATTCCAAAACCATTTCGAGATTTAAGGTTTCTTAATTTAATTTTTCTATTTTTAGCGCTTAAAATTATAAGATGGAGTTTATTTTAACATAAACAGTTAATACCACTTGACTTTCATTTGACCTCCAAATGACGTCACAAGTAAGCAGATTGAGAATACTTTCGGTGCCTCCTCTCATCATATGATAAAAAGTTAAAGTCATATAATGTCAACTATAGGGATGACCATAATAATATATGTAATGCAGTCGTGCGAAAATTTCGGCCTTTGAATCGATTCAAATCAAACATTGAAAATCTATTCACACAAAAAATCTAAATCCCGAATTCTGAATTATTGTTAATCGATCATTATAATGATAGCTTAAATAAAATGCATTCCCTTTAAATAATAAGTATAAAATCATTCGAACTATTTTGTAACCACAAATGGTGTTGGAAACTTGCAAATATAACTAGGTACTGTAGCTGCTTGTTATTGGTTTGATTTTGATAATGACATATTAATAATACCTATTATTTAATTTAATTATTAGTCATTTCTGTCCCACTGCAGGGCAAAGGCCTCCCTTCCCTTCTTCCACTTATCCCTATATAAAATTAATAACTGTATTAAATAAATGTTCAATCGATTATGTCGATCATTCCCACCTCTAAAACTGTCTAGTGTCATGCTTGAAGTTTCTGATGTCAAGCAAAAAACGTCAAATTTAGGATTTTTATTATTGTGTTATACGTGGCATAGATATTGAACTCTTCAGCCTACTTTTGAAGCAGAATTTAGAAAATTTATTTAAAATTAATGGCTGCTTAGAAAACCAAAATTTTGAAATTAGTTGCATAAAATAACTAAATCTATAAATTAAAAATATAAAAAAAATACCTGAAAAAAACTTTACATACCCAATTACATATAAATATAAGCATAAAACCTATTTAAACTGTAAATATAATATATATTATATATTATATTTACAGTTTAAACTGTAAATATAATATATATTATATATATACTGTAAATATAATATATATTATATATTATATTTACAGTTTAAATAGGTTTCTGCGTATCTTTATATTTAAAATATTTATTCCTCTAATGATTGCACCTACTACTGTTTGTCTTTGCATCACCCAAAGGTTGACTGGTAGGTAATGCCTATTGCATTAATGCACGGTTCCAATAAACAAAAACGAATCGTTTTGCTTACCAATGGTAGCAGTTTTTATGGTCAAACTGGGCATATACATAGATTCTTAAGCTAATTTTACCTGTGATAGCAACTTTCATATGGGAGGTTCTACTATGGAAAGCTATGAGATATTTGCATCATTATTGGTAAAGATACAAGAGTCTTAATTATAACCAACAACGGTCCGTAATTTATAGGAATCGGCCATAAGTCGGCCTCTGTACATGTATGTGCTTGGAGTATTAAATAAATAAATAAAAAAATCGCGCGTCAGAACTTTGTTTTTTCGACATCTTTACGAGGTTTATTTGAGGCAGACAGGCAAAATGTTAACAGGGCTTATTGGCCTGATACAAATTTTGCTGTCAGCTTGCTAACTTTTGCCTCATAATTAGTTATAACCGCGCAAGTAGCTAATGCATCATAATCAGCCTATAATGTTCCCACTGTTGGGACACAGGCCTCCTTTCTTGGAGAGGGAGTGTACTGTAATCAACCACACGGACCCAGTGCGGGTTGGTAGATAGCAAATGTCTTCTCCGAATTTTTGGTTCTAAGACATGTGGGTTTCCTTCCTCACGATGTTTTCCTTCACCGTTTTGAGAGCAGTGACGATGAAATTATTAAGAGAAAATAAAGCACTTGCCTGGGTTCGAACGGAGTTCCACCCCACGTTCGAACCCACGGTCCCACGACCTACAAGCTCGTAAGTCGGGGCCATTAGCTTATCAGCATGGTTGACTGCCCAGCGGGGTGATTGCGTACACATAACATGACAATTGATCCCAATGCCTTACGTTAATTACTAGTAGTAGTATTTTTAATTCAATCAAGTTTTAATTGTTACTTTAATATCATATACCTCTTTCTAGTAAAATTTTATTCATCTCGTAAATAAATTGGAAACTATAGTTTTCTATAATTAAGAAGCATTTTTTTAAAATTTTGTAAATGTAAGAACCATGGATCCGTTTATTATAATTTTTTTATATTGACTTGAAAGAGCATGGCAGTTGAGAATGTGTCATGCTCACTTAAATGTCTCACTGATGGTGGCGCGTGTGTTGGATCATTCAAAATGGTTGAGCTGGATGGTGCTGATCCATGCGTCATGTTCGTGAACGGGCGCTGTCAGTTGAGACTGGTCATCTCTTAGCTGCCAGGGCTTCTTTTTAATCTTATACCTATTTTGAATTGTTTCTTCATAACATTGTTCTCACATATATGTAGAAGCAACAAGAATACTGTACTCAGGATTTTGTAATATCTTAATTTAAAAGAGTGTCCTTGGAGTTTCTTGCCCGTTCTTCTCCAAGAGATCTACGCTTTGGAATGGGCAACTAGCTTCAATTTTCTGACTAACTGACCGACTAGTTAATTTTGACAATTCAAAAGTGCCTGGAAATGGTTTAATTGAAATAAATGCTTTGAGTTTGAGTTTACGTCGTTGGACATACGAATTTTTCAAACCTAAGTTTCCTTCAAATCCCTCAGATTGTGATTGAAAGTGTTTTACGCAATGAGGCGCTTTGTACAGAGGCCAGCACATCAAGCTACCCCGATCTGTCAAATTTTCCCAATTGAATATGAACCTTATTCCTTTGCAGTAAAGTTGAAAATCTATCAAAGAAATTTGACAGATTGGGGTAGCTTGATATGCTGGCGTCTGTACATGGCACGGTATCTTTACGGTATGATGTATAAACCGCGCCGCAGGAAAAACGTGGCCGTCAACAAGCTTTCGTAGTGATCCATACGACACTGACAACCGTGCCTGCACACAGCGAATCATCATCTGCCTAGCCTTTTCCCAACTATGTTAGGGTCGGCTTCCAGTCTAACCGGATGCAGCTGAATACCAGTATTTTACATGGAGCCTATCTGACCTCCACAACCCAGTTACTGGGTAATACGATACCCTTGGTAAGACTGGTTTTTAGACTTCCGGGCTTCTGACGACCCGTAACGACTGTCAAAGTACCACGAATGACAGCCGGGACCAACGGTTTAACGTGCTTTCCAAGGTACGGAGAGGTCTTGGTATGTGAAGATGGTCACCCATCCACGGACCAACCGCGGCAAGCATAGCTTAACCTGATCGATCAACCCGTGCGGCTGTTTTTACTTAGCCACAAAACCCTCCCTGCACACAGCGAATAAACCGTTTGCTTGCTGTGAATGAAAAACTACGGTTTATTATTCCCTGCACACAGCGAATAAACCGTAGTTTTTCATTCACAGCAAGCAAACGTGTGTGCAAAGGGCCTTAGTGTGTATACACACGAGCGACACCTGTCGACGACATTTATAATTTTATATAGGGTCCTGAGTATCAGGCAAGACCCTGTACAACGTGTAACGTTAAATGCGCAAAACCTCATACACCCCAATTAGAGCATTGAGTTAAAAGCATAATGCAATAAAAAAACAATTTTTGTAACATTAGTTTATGCATTAAAAATTGTGTCTTATTGCCTTAAAATAAGACTTAATTTTCTTTGGCTTTATCGGCGGATAGTATGGTAAAATACATAAATTTAAAAAAAAAACCTATATTAAAAATGACTGAAATCGATTCAGTAGTCAATTATGAACAAACTATTTTCAGGTTTTGCGCATTTAACGTTACACGTTAAATAAATAAAAATAAATTAATTTGAATTAGATATAGGTTTATATATTCTTCTACAGGAAACACTAACGAAGGTGGAAAACTGGATGAATAAATTCGATAAGGACATGGAAGCACAAGACCTCAATATCGCGAAAATGAAGAATAAGTATGATGATGCAAAGCTAAAGAGATTGGAGTTGGAACAAACGGTAAGCTATATCTATCTCTAAAATATACTAGCTGACCCCGCAAACGTCGTTTTGCAAAAAAGAAAAAAAAATAGTACCTAGCCGATTCTCAGACCTACCCGATATGCACACAAAATTTCATACAAATCGGTCCAGTCGTATCGGAGGAGTATGGTAACTAACACTGTGACACGAGAATTTTATATATTAGATTATGTAGATGCAATTAAGCACCCCTATAAGCCTAGGCGAAAATTCATGGGATTCGAGAAAACCCAATTTTTATGTAATTTTCAAAATGAGATTGTTCGAATCTGCGGAGTAATTGCGTAACACACTATCAGTAGGTACCTATGGCTTTCATATTGACAGTTCAACAACATTCAATGCGTTATTTACGTTGTTGAGTAGACAAATTTTTCGAATATATGAAGCAATGGATTAGCAATATCCTTCGACATTATTCAGATTATGGTTGATAGTGTTTCGCAATTAGGGTGCTGTTCTAAAGCCCATACCCATGGAAGATTAGCCAAGACCCAAGGAGAGTTTTCTTAACCGAGTTCAAAAAGGAGGAGGTGTATGTTTTTTTTTTTTTGTATGTTTGTTACTCGATAAAAAAATCTGTTTTTGATAGTTACGGTATGCCTCAAGGGTGGTACAATATAAATTTTATTAATTTTTTTTGGGTAGTTTCTATGTTAGCTTCACTAATACGATTTTTTTCCACTTATTTTGTATTTATGATGTTTTAATAATTTCTTTAAAACTGTTATTTACATAACAAGTACCTAGTGTTAATGAATGTGTGTGGGATAGGTATAACTAAAAAGTGAAAAATAAAAACTTTTTTCCAAAAAAAAAAAGACACTACAAAGTAAAAAATAAATTTAATTTCGGAAGTCGGTGGCAATCAACGAAAATGCGAACCCAACGACACCGACTTCCGAAATTAAAGTTATTTTTCACTTTTTAGTGTCTTTTAGCTTTTGTATGTCCACAGAGTAGGTAGGTCGCAGATAAAAGAAAATTTACGAAAAAGGAACGAATATTCCCTAGACTAACTAGCAAATATTTTAACAAAATGTGAATTGTTTCATTTTTATCCTCAGTACGCTACCCACGCGGTGTTAGCGAAGAACTGGCTTCAGTTCAAAGCAGATCGCCAGGATGCCATTAACTACAGGGAAAAGATGACGAACGCCGCCCTTATAGTGCAAGCGTGGTGGCGCGGTCTCCTTGTCCGGTTACAAATGGGTCCCTACAAACCGACGAGGAAACCCAAGGCAGCTTCTATTAAGGATAAGAAGAAGAAGAAGAAGAAGAAATAAACAAACTTCTTAGCTATGATTTTGTCACTTATTGCGTTTAGTCTATGGTTTTATTTCAATAGGATTTGTTTTGATGAATCAGTCTTCTTCTTATCGAGTCGATGGTGAATAAGTGTGAGTGAGTTGGGCCCAGTAGGTCATCAAAATTAATCAATAAAGCCATCGAATTAGTATTTTTGCAGTTCCGTTTTTTTCTTTTCATTTATTATTTTGTACAGAGGCCAGCACATCAAGCGACCCCAATCTGTCAAATTTTCCCAATTGATTATGAACCTTAGACCTTTGTAGTAAAGTTGAAAATCTATCAAAGAAATTTGACAGATTGGGGTAGGTTGACCTGCTGGCGTCTGTACTTATACGGTTGAAATTGAAAACATGCAATAAACCGAAGATTCTAGGTACTCATCATTATGAACATACTAAGGAACCAAACCCAAAATCTCGAAAAAAAATCAGCTGTTCCCTACATTTTGACGAGTTATATGCGAACATAAATGTAGAGAACAGCTAATTTTCAGCTGAAAGTTGTTCTTAATGATGAGTAGGTACAATCTCCTTTTTGATTTATCGCATGTTTTCAATGGCCTAGGTTGCCTAGAGTTTGTGAAAACGCCATTAATAATCTAAGTGGTGGGTCGAGAATATTCTTTTGCTGTTTCCATCGCATATTTGACAGTGTTTTTAATTTCACGAATCGACGCGCGCTTTATTTGTGGTTACCAAGTTTGCAAACATGCTGTAAATGTGTGTGTAAGCGCCGGTGTTCTCGGTACCGTAATAAGTCGGAAGTGTGTGTGTCCACGTGTGTGTGATATGTGCTGACGCTACTCGTCTCCATACACACAGTCACAGCGTGTTCGTACAGTTGGTTACCACAAGTAAAGCGCGCGTCGCTTCGTGAGATAAAAAACTGTAGCAAACAAAAATAAAACAAAATTAATACTTAACATTTTAATACTTTTATCTAAAGCAATAAAAAAAATTAAGTAAGTAGGTACCTAAATATTTTTCTTTTTGTTTACCTATACTGTCCCACAGCTGAGCAAAGGCCTCCTAAACGTAATAATAATACCTACAAGTTATTTACCGATGATGAGATGCGAGTTCGCGGATTGATATCCTATAAATACGGATGCCTATATAAAAACGCTCTGTTGGATTTCCACCGCTAAACTCACCACCGAGACTTTCAGATTCAACGCACAATAATACACGGTGACAAGAACATAGAATGACATCGATGCGGAATCTGTTAGTCCTGTTACCATGGAATCAGTAGTTAGGTATACTTATGATTCTGAACCAGCAGAATTGCGTAACACACTATCAATCTCAATCTGAATCATTTTGAAGGATATTGCTAATCCATTGCTTCTTATATTCGGAAAATGTGTTTGCTCAGCAACGTAAATAACGCAATGAATGATGTTGAACACTGTCATTATGAAACCCATTGTTACTGATAGTGTGTTACGCAATTACGTCGCGGGCGGGTACAATACGTTAAAATTTATCGAAAGTTGATCGTACCGGAATAAATCATCATTTTGACCGTGTAGGCGTACACACGGCGACACATCAAGCTATACATTTCCAGTTTAAAAAAAGTCTTAATTACAAAACATTGGCCTTTGTGTCTTGTGAGTAACATATTTGTAGCCATGATACTTCTACTTATATTACAAACTAGCTTCTGCCCGCGACTTCGTACGCGGATCCTGTTGCTTATGCCAGCGACAACGGGGTCGTCAAAATCGAAGATCTGAAACGTCTGATGTCGAATTCTAAGAGCCCGGGGACGGGAAAACAACGGGATGCGCGAGACGTTCCAGGCCTTTCATTTTTGTAACTCAACAGAAAATTCCCATCAGACTAAACAACTTTTGCTAAGACGTCATTCCTATATTATTCCTATTTGTGTCGCTGGGCTTTGGAGTTCCACAACAGGTGTTCCAAATCTTCAAATTTATTCTCACAGCAGAAAATGCTCTTCACGTGGAATAATTTTTGCTATGACACCATTTTTATATATATCTTTATAGATTCAAAGGCAGATTTAAAACTGTGTATGTAGGGATTTACTTCATTCAATATATTTTAAAGCAGTGAAATCAGACTATTTGTTCAATTGCGGAAAGTTTTGGTTTCTAATATTTGCCTGATCTTGATAAATGGATACGAAATATATTCGGAGAAACTTGGGGTCATTTTCAGACAATAATGAACCGATAAGGTGGTAAACTTGGCCTTGCACTTTGAATGTTGGCATAAATGGGCCTTCTGAAATCTGTTTCGCACCAAAAGATGTCATTTGAAAGGCATTATTGTATAAACGGATGTTGTCCAAGAAATGTTTTGACTGTGGATGGTCACCAATTAGCAGTGATCTTAATATTTCTGGAGGATTTTGTAACATTTCAATATGTACTTTTTCACCTGAGCAACACATAACGTTTGTTTCTTTTTGCCATTTAACAGCTTCACAATAAGTACAATTTTGAACCATACCTCCGATGGCGGAATATGTGGCGTAGTCAATCATAGGAGTATACGTAAATGCACTCCGTTCCTTATCAACCCAAGGAAGGTCGCCACGCCCTACGGCTATATTTTGAGACACATCCGATTCTTCAGATGATATCGACATTCTGTTCAGAGAATGTCGAAGTCGATCAGAATTCAAACGTTCGTTGCGCTCTTCTTCTGTCTCTTCATGCCGTACTCCAGCAATTCTTTCTCTCTCACTTTCTAACTGATTATGAATATTTTGTTGTGTGCTTGTTCGGGATAATGTATGATAATCTCGATCACCAGTTAGTTGCGCATCACGTTCACCACTCGTTTCAAAAGACCTGTTAGTAGATGTGCGAATACGCTGAGAACTCAAGCGTGATTCTGTACCGGTAAACGTTTCCGATTCGCGAGACAATGCATGTCGCTCACGATCAGCGGACAGTCGCGCATCACGTTCCGCACTTGTCTGTACCTCGAAGAGAGACCTCGAAGCAGATGCGTAGATACGCTGAGAATTCAAGCGCAATTCTCTATTCGTGAACGTCTCCGACCCGCGAGACAATGCGTGACGTTCACGATCAGCGGTCAGTCACGCATCACGCAAGTGAGGAACGTCCCCACTTGTCTCTAGAGACCTAGAAGTCGATGCGTAGATACGCTGAGAACGCAGGCGTGCTTCGCGATCCGAAGAGGTTTCCATGGAGCGAGTTGCAGCCTGATGTTCTCGAACAGCATCAAGTCTCTCTTGACGCTCTTCGGTAGATTCTTGGGATCTTATGATCCTCAATCTTTTAGCTCCTTTGGAACATTGGGAAAGATTTGATCTCTTTCTAGGCATGGTTATAGTTTTATTGTGAACATACCTGATCAATTAAAATCTAAGTGACTGCTCCCCTGAGTTACCGGGTAGGCTATCGTGTCACGAAGATAAATGGCAAAGGAAATTAAACACTCAAATAACATAAGCCCGAAGGCATATTTATTGATAAAGTAAAAAAATAAATGGGAGTTTCGGCCAGTAGAGTCAACTTTTCAATGATATACCATCGTCACCGAAAATCAGTCCTAAACTGTTACCGCCTTCACCGCGTGGAGGTACTCTCAGCTTATGTTATTTTATAATTATACAGTGAAGTTAGTGATAGCTTTGATTTCCACATCAGATGTTCCTGATCTTCAATTTTTATAAGTCAATAGGAAATGCCCATCAGATCGAACAACTTTTGCTAAGACGTCATTCCTATATGTGTTTTGGTTTAGCTGGGCTCTTGGAGTTCCACAACAGGTGTTCCAGATCTTCGATTTTTATAAGTCAACAGAGAGTGCTCATCGGATTGAACAACTTTTCCTAAAACGTCATTCCTATATATGTTATAAGGTAGCTGGGCTCTTGGAGTTCCACATCAGGTGTTCCAGATCTTCAATTTTTATAAGTCAACAGAGAGTTCTCATCAGATTGAACAACTTTTGCTAAAACGTCATTCCTATATGTGTTATGGTGTAGCTGGGCTCTTGGCATTCCACAACAGGTGTTCCAGATCTTCGATTTTTATAAGTCAACAGAAAGTGCTCATCAGATTGAACAACTTTTGCTAAAGCGTCATTCCTATATATGTTATAATGTAGCTGGGCTCTTGGAGTTCCACATCAGGTGTTCCAGATCTTCAAATTTATTCTCTCAGCAGAAAATGCTCATCACGTAGAACAATTTTTGCTATGGTACCATTATTGTATCTCTTATACTTTAGCTGGTCTGTTGCGGTTCTGCATCAGGTGTTCCATTTTCCAAAATAAATTATAGCCTATATGTTGCCCAGACTTAATATCTATACAACAACAAAAAAATCATTCAAATCCGTCCAGTAGTTCCGAAGATTAGCGTGTACAAACAAACAGACAAACAGACAAACAGACAAACAGACAAACAGACACATTTTTTTTTTTGGATTCGTGCTCTATTACTGTTTCTAAACCCCCCTCAAATATTTTTTTTTTAATATATTCAATGTACAGACACAGTTTTTTTACTGTTTTATTATATGTATAGATTAACCTAAGTAGGTAAGTATTGTATTACAATCACTTGGAATTGGAATAATTGTCCCCTGGTACAATCGTCCCCAACACATTATCAATCTATTTAATTACTTAGCTCAGCTATTTAGTTTCACTGGAATAACTTGCAATTTTTTTTTCGAGGCAGTGTTTTAGTTCGTTTCAAAGTTGGTGCGTTTCGAAGAATACCCCATTTTCGTTAAATCTGAGTCATGGCAGTAGGTAAATGCATTGGAGCCATTGTTCGTTGGTTTAGTCTACTAGACCCAAACGATGCCATTACACACTCATATACTTGAGCTGCTTTCTTCAGTACTTTTTTGGCTTGTGCTTCTTTGTTTTTGGTGTAGCTTTAGGTTCAGGATTCATCTTTTTCTTACTTCTGTAGCGTTTCATTTTCATTTTTTTTATTAAACTTCTTCTTAATCTAGATCTAGAAACAGTTCGATGCTTAAGGTGAATGGGAAGTGGTAGACCGCGAAATTCAAATTTTCTTACGTTTTTTGCAATTTGCAGGTCAGTGTCAGGTTGTATCTTGATCAAAATTTGATTCGCGACTATAACAGGTACGTATTTACAGAATTATAATCATAGGAAATATTCATACATCTTTATAAGTAAGTTTATTTGTACAATAAACACTTTTCCCTAGGAGATTTCTTCTTGTGGTACAAATCTAAGTTAGGAGATGTATTAATGATTCTAATGATTAAATAATTCTTTAGATATGTACCTGTTATATTCGCGAATCAAATTTTGATCAAGATACAACCTAAAACAGACCTGCAAATTGCAAAAAACTTAAAAAATTTGAATTTCACGGTAACCACTGCGCAATCACCTTAAATATTTACAGGTAGGTAGATACGATGCGCTAATAGGGTCAATTCTATCATGGAGACAGTTGTACTGCTACAACCTACAACCGTCCCTTGGCTTGGGGACTATTGGTACAATAATCCCCAGTACCCACAAGGTATTTTCATTGATATAGTAAAAAATCTCTTGATTTTAATATACGTCACATCCACGCAAAACGACGATTGCTCAGCATTATATCTCTGTGTGTAAAATAATATTTCATCGTCCCACTAACTAATAAAGTCGCATGCGATAAACTCATCCTTCGGCGAAGTACTGGCCACTTTTGGCTGGAAACTTAGAATTGTCATTAGTTTGAATGATTTTTTCCACTTGTCATGTCATTGACTTAATGTCAACGCATTTTGCAGAAGACGATTTTGAGTAAACATTTAGGAAAAGTTGATAATTAAGTATTTTTATATGTGATTAATATATTTATTTGTTAGTAATGTCTCGAATGCAGGCCCCTGTCTCTACTCCGGAGGTATCTGGTAACACGGCCGCCCCACTTAGTGTGCCACTGGAACCGACTAATGTCGTAGATCAATCAATAACCGCAGTAAATCAATTTTCTTAGACCATCATATTTTCCATCCACATTTTTATCGTCAAAGGCCAAAGTATAGGCAAACTACTAAAACAAATTTTCAATTAGAATCAGAGGGTTGTGAAAGAAATTCCTAATCCATAGGTTTGAAAGTTCGTCTGCTCAACAACGTAAACAACGCAATCAACGTGGCTGAACTTTCGATATGAAAGGCATTGCGATCGATTGCCACGTCACATGTGTTACGCAGTTACCCCGCAGGCTACGGCGTTGGTTCAGTCGACCGCACGTCGATGGTACAGAGGCCAGCACATCAAGCTACCCCAACACAGACAGATTGGGGTAGCTTGATGTGCTGGTCTCTGTACCTAACACTGATCTTGAGCTGGCCTAGCGTAGTACGGAGTTTCACTGGTTTTGTTACCACTGGCGTTGCTATACGCCTGTTGAGGCCTGTGACGGCTCGTACCGAGCATTTCCACGGCGTGTGACGGCCTGGTGCGGCCTGTTGGCTGCTATTTTAGCATGTCAAGTGATATGAAGCACATGGCTGTGGTTTTATTCAGTAGTCATTTGATAGTCGAAGGAAGAAGAATGCAGAAGAAACGTGCCTACAGGCCGCGATAGGCGCGCCCTCGTGCCGCGCCTTTGAACTTACCGACTCCCGATGGATCGGACGGGCGACGACAGGCCATCCGATGTATCGGCTCCCACGGCCTGTCGGACTGGCGCATTCAAGCCTGTGAGAAAGCGGGCCGTGTGCCCGTAGCCTTACCGTCCGTAATCACGGAGAATTCGGTGTACAAAAAAGATAGATACTCGCCGAATGCATAACCTCCTTTTTTAAAGTCGGTTATAAACTTAAGTGTTATTAAAAGATTTTCGTTGCTGACCGTACATACTGGTATGGTTGGTATTTCTACTGAAATACCTAACTGAAAACAGTACCGAAACTTCAATAGCTATGAATGTGTGTAGTGATGTGATTTTTCACCATTTACAAAATATCGATATCGATGAAAATATTTCTATAGAAAATAAATATAGTGTTCACTTAAATTGAAAGCTGAAATGACAGTTAGACTGGTATCCAATTTTTTTTTACAGGGAATGATTTTACGTCGGACAAAATTATTAGAAGATCTTCCGGAGTTAAACGTTTCTCAATCTCTGAGCGTTGTACCTATTGAAGAAAGGTAATATTTTGTTTTTTTTTTATTATCATTGTAATGTTATATTATAACTTAACATAAGCTAACGCCATCTTCCCATAGGGGTAAGCACAAACTACAGAACGCTACCTACTACGATCCTTCCATACTCCTTTTGCGTTTTTAACTTCATAATTTTTATAAGTTACTGAAAAACTGTGTTTAGTTTTATTTGTTTTTTTTTTTTTATTCAACAGGTCCTCCTCCTTTCTGTTAAAATCTTTATTTACATCTGTTCTCGAAGATGTAATGACGCAACTGTGGATTCTAGGTAAAGTCATACATTTCAATAAGTAAAATTATATTAAACGCAGTAGAAATTATTTTAAACTTAGTGTTTGGCTAGACTAGCAGCGCGGGGCGAGAGCAGCGCGGGTGCGGGAACGCGCGTGGGCTGCCTGTCCGCACTGGAGTGCGGCTGCGTTCTGCGCGTTGTCGCGTCCTGTGTTTGTGAAAATATAATATGGATGAAGAAGACTTATTTTTACTAGAAAAAAGCTCGAACTAGTTTGAGAACCCCAGTCCCCGCGCGGGACGCCCGTGCACTCACTGCGGCCACTTGTATGAACGTTGGCCTTCATTTGCATATTTTGAAAAAAAATTACAACCAGCAACGTCACGAACGGCAAAAACATCCCTCAACAATTCGTAGTGATCCACGATTCTTTATAACATACTAAATTTTTTCCGCGGCTTCGCCCGTGTGGATGTCGGCAAATATTCCACGGGAACGTACTCATGTGTTAATGTAGGTTGTAAAATATATGTGTTCCAAATTTCACTAAACCCATTCAGCCGTTTTTGCGCCAATCTGGATCATACACACAGACAAACAGACAAACGGACGAAACATCTAAAAACGATATTTTCAGCATCACCCTCGTTTCCACCACACCACGTAGAAATTATTTTGTTTAAAAAATACTCAATGTACAGTTTTACATATGTATATCACGGGAAAGATATCTTATTGAAAAGGTATTGTAGGTTCACGATAAAATAAAACCTTTTAGTCTTGAGTAAAAAAAAATTGCGGTCGGTAGGTATCTATAAACTATGAAAAGTGTACATTCAAGCTACTCTTTGTATCTATATCGATAAGTTACCTAGACAAATTTTGACGATATATACGGAGGACGTTTTTTAATTGTTTTTTATTGTATGTATGTTTTTTATCTCACTATACCATTTTTACAAAATCTTTGAATGCAGTTAGCAATTAGTCAAATAGTTGAAGACAGATAAATCGTATCGCTTTTGGTCCATAGACCACTTATCCCTTACGAATTTGCCCAGTTTTTTTTTATTAGCGCATTCTGGTACACATGATATGCTAAGAGTTTTTTTAGCATAAAATGCCAAGCCAGTCTATTTAATTTACTGAGCAGAGCTTACCATTTTAAGTGTACTTTATAACTAAATTAATTAAGATCATGATAATTCTAAAACATTATTGGTTATGAATATTTTTAGAAAGATGCAACAACGGACTGGCTCTCATAAAAACAATGTCTGAGATTGACTATCTGAAAGCTATAAAATATGGTGTGTATGATCCCAATGAAGTCAAAGATGAGCTTGATAGAATAGACGTCCATAATCTTAATGGCAACATATACAAAATTAAAAAACTTGACGCAGACAGGTAATTTCTTTTCTTGTTTAATGCTTTTGTTTTACTTTTATACTGCATGGTGAGTATGGCCGTGACTTACCGAGTTGTAGGTCGTAGGTTCAAACCCAGATAGGCGCCTTACTGTTTGTAAATTAGTTCATCACTACTGCTTTCAAAACGGTGAAGGAAAACATCGTGAGGAAACCGACAGTTCCTAGAATAAAAAATTTGAAGACATATGACATTACCAACCCGCACTGGGCCCACATGGTGGATTACGGCCCACTCCCTCTCACAGAGAGGAGGCCAGTGTCCCAGCTGTGGGAAAATTATAGGCTGGTTTTGATGTATGGCTTATTATATTTGTTCTAGGAAATATGTGAATAAAGTGATGCTTGCCACATATTTAGGTCTGGCGCAATCTTCTACGATTGAACCTCTGGTAAATTTCATTACATCCATCCTGGACCTTGATCGCTACCGCACAAACCTAACCGAAGAAGAAAATAAAAATAAAATGTGAGATTTTTTTATTGATTTTTTTACAGTATCTATAGTTATACAAAGTGTAACGGACATCGACGCGCAAACTGTTACCTTGAATCCGCGACATGATCGAGTTCGAGACCCACCAGCGTTGGCATATTATTTTGGTGATCAAAAAAAAATCGCTCTTTCATAAAAAAGTGTCTGTCTGCCTGTAGCGGTATCTACGACGACGCCACATGCGAACAACGCGTCATACTGACGTCACAAAATCCTGCATCTCGCAAGCAGAGTTTACCGCGCAACTAGCATAGATACAACGGCCCCACAATGAATCATTGGGCAGTTGCCCGCCAGACATAACACCCATCTGGTCGGAGGATCCTCCCTTTTCTATAGAGTATGAGTGAACTTTACACCCTGTTCCTTATACCTCTATACTCATCATCATCTCTGCCTAGCCTTATCCCAACTATATTGGGTTCGGCTTGCAGTCTAACCGGATGCAACTGAATACCAGTATTTTACATGGAGCGAATGCCTATCTGACCTCCACAACCCACGTTACTGGCTAATACGATACTCCTTGGTAAAACTGTTTGACTTTTGGGCTTCTGACTACCCGTAACGACTGTCCAAGATCCACGACTGGAAACGACTTAACGTGACTTCAGAGGCACGGAGGGGTTTACTTTTTATGCATACCTATACCAACACGAAGAAAATCTATGGCACCTCAGATTTCTTTAAATAACCGACCAAAAATTCCTATGCTGTAAAATGTCATTATGGTGCCTATGGTCTAATAAAATCATGTGCTAAATTTGTGGTAGCAGTTTGCGCTTCGATGTCCTCCCTTACACCCTGTAGAATATTGAATTTATTAATCTTATTTTTCTGCATAGGCTCTGTAAAGAGCTGAGAAGAAAAGTTAGACAGCAACGTAACCATATAAAAACCGTTTTGTATGACACTGAAGTTATCATTGATAAACTGAGGACTCGGGTCGAAGTGAGTCTACATTTTTATTGAATAACATGATAACTCTATATCCTACATTAAGTAGGTACTATACTAGCTACACAAATACTTTTTGGTTTCCTATTATCTAGAAAACGCCAGGTTGCCATGCGAAATTATTTCGTTTTAAGTAATTTAGAGGTCATTATCACGTATGTTGGTCAAAATATGATTCGCGACCATAAAAAAATATGTATTTACTTACATCATTTTAATTAATAATAAAAGTTATCATAACAACTCTCTCAAAATTTGAATTTTGCGTTCTATAAGTATAGCAATCAAATGAACCATACGCTGTAGAGCTAAAAAAATCTTTTAAAGAAATTTCTCCCTCTACCCGAAACAAGGCGTGATATTATGTTATGTTATTATTATAATGTAGTAATGCTTTTAGGATTCAGTCTTGTACGCTGAAGTCAGCAATCGCTACATAGATAATTGGCAAGAAGCAAGAACAGAACAACACCACCAGACGATTTTTTATATCGAAAATAAGCCTTCAACTACGATTGAATATTATAAACAACGAACTGACCATGAATTAAGAGTTCATAATGAAGTGGAAACGTTGGTTTCCATTTCAATTACGGTAGTACATTTATACCTAGAATAAGTCGTATCCTGAGAATAAATTTTGAATTTTTGACAGTTTTTCCATACTAGAACTGTCAGACGTCTATTTTATTCCACGAATAAAAGATATCTGACTTTCGTAAAATCAGCACTTACTAATAAACGTATTATATCAGATGAATAGTTACTCAGTCATCAGTAATTTGACAAAGAAGAATACAAAGCATTGTATAACTATCCAGACGCTATATAACGTTTATTAGTAAGAGGGTTTGAATTTGCAAATATTTATATTTAACCTATCTATTTATTTAACCCGTAATGTCATAATGCTGGGAAAAGGCTTTCCCTTTCCACAACTTAAGAAATTACAATAGGTATATTTTTTGCTTTAATTTTAGTTAGGTAATGAATAGTATTTTCTTTATCCATTGTTTCTGTTTAAAATTGCTTGATATATTTTAACCTTTTTTAATTTTAGATAGGTAATGAATAGTATTTTCTTTATCTATTGTTTCTGTTTAAAATTGCTTGATATATTTTAACCTTTTTTAATTTTAGATAGGTAATGAATAGTATTTTCTTTATCCATTGTTTCTACGTTTAAAATTGCTTGATATATTTTTAAGGAAACATTGCAAAAAATTGAGGACTGGATGGAAAAATTCGAAAAGGATATGGAAAAAATCGATCTAAAAATACAAATTAAGAAAAATGAATACCAAGACAAACGTGACACAAATATAAGATACGGAGAAATGGTTACCATACATATTTATTCTATTTGCTCAACAGCTCCTGCCTTATTTCTCAGAAATATTCATAGTTATCATTACCATCAGTGGGTGGACAGGAAACAGGCAGTGCTGGCGGACATTCCTTCATCAGCCTAAAACTAACTGCTGGATATACGCTTTTGTAATCGTACGCCATTTAACTCGACCGGACTCTCTCGTCGTGCTGCTAGGAGGGTTGCTAAATTGAAGATGACCATTATGTGGCGACTTTTCAACTTGAGGCAACTTCAACGAGTTTCGGCGCTAGCACTTTTTGTAGCTGCAGCTGATAAATAACTCTCCTGGGGCCTTAGGGCCTTATCACACTGGCGATTTGCAAAGTCCAGAGCAGCAGCGAGCGTGCGGTGAACTCGCCGCGAAGACGCTGCGGGCGCGCAGCGAGCTTGCCGCGAATAGCGCCACCGTACAAAATGGCGTCGACGACACTATTCGCGGCGAGCTCGCTGCGCACTCGCCTCGCTTTGGACTCGCTTGCAAATCGCCAGTGTGACAAGGCCCTTATTACGAAGTATTAATGCCATCATGATTTCAGTCCTTAAAAGAGATAGTACCATCCATCAGTCATATATAGCTTCGTCTCTCTCTTTCGAACTGGAATCATGATGGCATTATATGGCACCTTTACCCTATTTCAGTGCTGAATGGTTTTCATTTAGGATCAATGATCAGAAAATATCTGTGATACTTGAAGAAAAATCATTGTGTCCGTTATATTAGATTCATGTGCACGACACGTGTCTATTACTTATTATTATAATTTCTTGCATGACTAGCGGACAACTCTTTTCTGCACCTTTAAGTTAATGTTCTTTCTTTTTTTAGCTTGAGAGACATGACTTGAAAATGAAGAATTGGGTCCAATTCAAGAAAGAACGCGAGATAGCACGACTCTACCACGAGAAGATGTCGAATTCCGCTATTATTGTGCAGGCCTGGTGGCGTGGCTTGCTTGTCCGCCTTCACCTTGGACCGTATAAAGTCAAGAAACAAAAGAAGGAAAAGAAGAAGCAGAATTACGGATAGACGCTATATAATATTGTTAATTTATGCAATAAACTGATTTTACATTTGCTCAACTTGTTTTATGATTATAAAAGCATGCGAGTCTAGAGCTAACACGTAGGTATGTAGAACACGTTGCACACAGCAGTGTTCGCTATCTCTTATCTGGAATGTCTGGAGAAAGCCAGCATGAGTGAGCTGGGGTCATCAAGATTTGTAGCGATGGACGGGGTTGGAACGTGTTAAGATTCAACACTCACTCAAAACATGACTGGAGGTATGGGGAAATAATTTACCCATACGTCTTGGGCCCTCAGTCCAGTAACTAATTATTAGTTACATGAATTAACTTTTATGAAGAAATGAATTACACTCTCAATCCAGACGCCTGCTTAAAGTGGCATAGCATAAATCTCAGAAGTTACTATCCCCCATGAGCAAGTCACCAGATTCTCATTTTAGAAGTTAGCTTTTCTTATAAATCTTTTATGTAAGAATGGGCTTATGGGCACACCCTACTACCTATGGGTTTCTTAAGATATAAGATGCCTTAAGATATATATAGAAAGAGCTTTAAATAACAATAGAAAGAGCTTTTGAAGTAGAACCTTTACTTCTAACACGACGTTTGAAATTGTTCAAGGTTGACCTAATTATGTAACTACTTGGGCACCGAAGTTAATTAATGTTCATGGCGCCCAATAACCTTAAGATATACATCAATGGAAAGAGCTTTTTAAGGAGAACCTTTGCTAGAAATACGACTTTTGTAGTGTCTCAAGATGAAAGTGACTAGTCAAAGACTTTGGTTTCATCTCGAGACACTGCAGAATTTTATATGAAAAAATATTGCGTTGCTGTCCAGCCGAATCGAATCCGACGGTTGATCTCTCTCGAAGGACAGTAATGGTCCTAGGCACTGGCGGGGTAGCGGCGGTAAACTAAACTAAACGAAATATTTTTTAATCTCATTCCGTAAAAGATCTAAATATGTTCAGCAATGTTTAATAATACAGAGGCCTTACGTTTGCTAAATATAAATGTAGGGGGCGAATACTTTCGAGCCTGTTTTGCTCGCTCTTAATTTTCTTTTTATGCTAAATTTTATCCATAAATAAGTCGAAAAAGTAACCAGTGCTTCAATTTTCGAGCTCGCCTCGCTCGCTCTTGTATTTCTAGATTCTTACTTCCTTTTTTCGATGAAAATGTCCATAGAGACCCATGTTTTAGATAGAGTATTATATTATAACATATGATTTTGTTGTCGTTTTCAATTTTTTGCAAAATGTTACTTGAAATACCAGTATAAACTAAGAAGACCGTGGGGGGAGGTAATTTTGTTTTACCGCCCTGGGCCCCCGACAGGCTTAGTCCACTACTGGTCTTAGGTGAACATAATCTGCACGTGGTCAACTTACACCTTCGACAGTAGACCACCTTGTAGAGTAGATAACTAGATATGTGTAGACTCTCCGATCTTCGTGGTCTCTACGAACAGCACACTGGCACACATATGATTCTGCGCAGTTCAGTGCAATCATTCTGATACCAGTATTTTGAAAAATGATCGTGTTTCATTTCTCTTTTATCTGGGCGTTGTTATAAACCTAGGTATACATAAATATCCATTTTTTTATTTATTATGTCTTCCTTTTTTACTATCACCGTAATATCTCAAAAACATTTAAACAACAAGAAATCAGTTTAGCTGTATAATTTATTTAATAATAATTAATCGATACTTTTTATTGCTCACATCACTATGTGCAACGTCAACGAAGTCACGTGACCCTTCTCAACCAATCAGAACGCTGTATTTGACAACTAAAATGTAAACTCTCCACGCGAATGTTATCAAAAACTTGTATTTAGAGCTTTATTTATTATTTTAATATGCCGAAAAAAGAAAAGGTGAGTTTAAGAATAAAAGAACCAGTTTTATAACGCCCCACAAATAAATGTTTTTCTCACCATTGTAAAAAAAAACGGTAATTTACGTTGTCGGCATTTTACGCTTCCATCGTCATAGTACCTACTATGCCATGTCAGTTCGTATATGGTATGCGGTGCTGCATAATTTACGTGTGTAAAATCTCCGCTTATTGGTGATTTGAAGCAGATAAGCGTGTGTTGTGAGGGTTTCAGTGGAAGCTGTTGTTCGCAGGAGGCGATGAAGACCAAAGTTGATAAAAACAAGAACGGCGACAGTGAGGTCGAGGTGAGTTGTTTATAATGTAATTTGCGAGATCACAATATTATCTTCCCGTTGGCACTCGATTTGCTTGGGACGATGTTTTCTGCTTTACAACGCCAGAAACGTATAAAACCTGCTTAAAAAACTCGTGGTAACTACTAGATTTGCATTAAGGCTATTATTTGTACTGCAATCGAAAAAAGAAACGGGTTCTGTGACTGTTGTCAACAGGATATGTTTTTATAAATACGTAGGTACGTAATAATAGAAAAAAAAACGATGTCCGTAATATTAGTATTGAATTCCTAATTGTGCTAGGTGTCGTCAGGACGTCAGCGAATAAATTGATGGGTCAAGTCTTCATTAGTGTTATTGAAGGATAACGCCGTGTGTATTCATTTAAATCGCAGTGGTCAGTACATTTCCTTGTTTTGTTTAGGTATTCTCATACGATTCAAACTTATTTTTTCACATAACCTCTTTGGTTAAAAGTACCAGGTCAGGTAACAAAGTCATAATTAGGCTGTATTCACTTTGAAAAGATAGATCAATTTGCATATTACTCCAAAAGTCATAAATACTTAATGTAAATATTGACACTAACCTGTTAATTCTTGATATTACTATGTATCATATGCCAGGTGACTGATAGAGAGTTCGCATGGAATTTTAAGACTTGAAGTGATAAATAATAATGAAGAATGGTTTTTATTTAAAAGTATTGCTGTAATTGTCTATTACCACATAAAACAGAGACTTGATTATGTCAAACCAGGCAGCTACCTTTAATGTGACAACATACGGGTCTGCCAAACAAATAGGTAAGACAAAAAAGTCATAATTATGATGATTCATTCTGGAAATTGTAAAGGAGTTTTTATTCTACAGACGATCTTAACTGGCGACAAGTTGACAATGGTTATGTAAAAATATAGACAGACTTTATCCAGTCTTGTATAGCCAAGCAATCTAAAATAATCATCCAAATGCAATAATTAAGACATTAACTAATACCTACCCCGTTCGTGCTTTAAACTCTACATGTTAATTACAAAATTGACTTGAATCTCATTAGATAACACTAGTGAAACTTCCCATTAGTGAAAGAATATTCAGATTCTGTGAGATGGTCAGTAACATCAAAACATTGCTAGCCTTCCTTGAGGAGCTGGGGTGGATTGAATAATCTTTCAGACTGACCGACAATTTGAAAGTGCCTGTAATTGGTTTACTCGAAAGAAATGCTTTGAGTTTCAATCAATTTTCCCACCCGCATCCAAAATTTGCTGACACCAGCCCGTATTACCCATTGCCTAAGAATATTCACAATCGTATCAGTAAGTCTAAGTATTCCGTAAACTACCCCCTACATACAAACTAAAAAATTTTACCTCTTTGTAATATTAGTATTACATTTTACAGTCATACTTATCAATTTGGCCATGTCCTTTTTTTTTTTTTTTGTGGATGGGAAATCATCAAATGACCCCTCCCGCTCTGGGTGGAGCAGAAGGGAGTGTCAGACTCTTATTGACTAAAACCCAACCGTGTTCCTTCCTTAGCCCTTTGTGTTCCGGGGTAGCGGTAACCCTTTCGGACAATCCCGCTGCTCCGGCAGGCTTCGGCCCTTACGGGCCCCTTCCTTATTGCTGACATCTCTTTGAGGCGCGCGTGGAACACGTACGCGCCGTCCGGCACGGGCCCGGTCCTGATCGAACTGAACTACCCCCTACATACAAACTAAAAAATTTGACCTCTTTGTAATATTAGTATTACATTTTACAGTCATACTTATCAATTTGTCCATGTCCTAATTTGTTGATCAACATGTCAATGACCGAAAATTGAAATGTGTTTTATCAGCAGAGTTATTAATTTGCGGAAAGATATTAGAAACCATTAATACCAGATATGACCATAGTGTGACTTGAGTGTAATGTTGGGACTATTTTGTGGAAATTAAAATCAGTTTTACCTCATTTTGATAACATTAATAATTGTAATTTTCATTGTCTATGCAGCTATATGGAATAGTGTTTATATTCACAGCGAAATGAATATAATAAGTCTTGACATTTATAAAAGTACTAGCTGCGCCCCGCGGTTTCACCCGCGTAAGTTTCGATCTCGTGGGAATATCGGAATAAAAAGTATTCTATGTCTTATTCTGATTTATAAGCTATATTACTGTACAGTTTCATCAAAATCCGTTCAGTAGTTTTTGCGTGAAAGAGTAACAAACATCCATCCATCCATCCTCACAAACTTTCGCATTTATAATATTAGTAGGATTAGTAGGATAGAAACTTCTGTTTGTCTATACTCCATGTATTACAAAAATATTAAAAAGAACCCATAATACACTTCCTCTTTTTTTATTCATTATGTATTTCATTTATTTTACAAGAAGCTGTTAAGATTGCAATTATAATATTCTTTAAAAAAAAAATAACAAAAACAATATTGTCCAGTCATAGGCTTAAAGAAAAACATTGTGGGAGACTGGTGCCTAAGCTAAGCCGAAGCCTGTATTTCAGGCCCCAAGTACATAATTTTATTATTTTTTCCTGTATAATAAAACCAGACAATGATTTCGATTTTGAATTAATCTATATTTATTATTATTATTTATTTTTAGCCTATGGTGTCCAACTAAAGGCCAAAGGCCACCCTTTCTCATTATCTAACAGTTTATAGTGATAAATTGGATATTATTGAATGAAAAAGATAGAAATTCTTCATACAGTAATGCAGTAAATAATTGTGAAGTCTTATAAGCAAACATTAGGGGCTTCTTCAAGGCTGTCAGGCTCTCTAATTTGAAACTGTGCCCCTTATGCCAATGTTACAAATGACATGACTGTAACCTTTCTATGATAAGAATGCTGTTTATTTGCAAAGTTTCAGTGGTCTGTTTATTAGTAGGACACATTTGGACCTAAAGGAAATTATAAGATGTCCCGTAGTTTGGTGTGCCTTTGGGCATAGGCCTCCTCCAATTGTCTCCATTTTGCTCTGTCCTCTGCTACTCTGGCCTTATATGGCCCCAAGGTTAGGTGTGCATCGTCTTCCCTTCTTATTTTTGGATGCCCCCATTTTCTAGTCTTCCCTTGGATCCTTTTTAAAACATGTTATATTGGATATGTAGTTATAAGTCAACCAGTCTTACCAAGGGGTTATTGTATTATCGAGTAACTGGGTTGTGGAGGTCAGATAGGCAGTCACTTCATGTAAAATACTGTATTCAGCTGCATTCGACCCCATCGGTTGAGTACAGGCTAGGCAGATGATGATGATGATTATTGGATATGCTGTATGCTTTAAGCGCACTTACATAACAATAGTATGATAAATTATTACCATACTACAAAACCACTTGATATTTCTAATGGCACTTCATAAATACATTTCCTTCAAGTTTGTAAGTATTCACATGGAAATTGAATGATTATTTCTGTAATAGAGTTTGATGGCCACACAATGCTTAAGTACTGCAACAGACAAGAAATGATTTTATGTAATTCTATTAAAATCTCACAATTCTCTACTTAACCGTTTAAAAAATATAATTTTTCCATTCACATAAGGATTGTAGCAGGACATTCTGTAGTTTCGCCCTACCCCTATGGAAAGAAAGCGGAAGTTTACGCACTCATGTATAAGTTAGGTATTTAAGAGGAAATGCGGTCAGAGAGACTTTTGAAAAAACCTAAGTAAAATGTCATAATTTGCGATTTGGCTCTCGCCTATTTCCTACTCCAATATTAGACCAATTTAAAAGATATTTCAGAAGCTGAATAAGAAGGGTATACCGTATATACTGTGTCCCTATGTTTTTCTTTTTTTTTTATTAATAGTTGTCAAATTTGTACACTGGGCCTCTGTTGACAGCGGTTTAAATCGGCAATTTTCGCCATTTTTTGAAGGCTAGTGCTTATAAAAATAATGTATCATCAAAAATGAAAACATTAAAAAATATTAGACACGGCATGACAAATAATTATTTTTTGGAAAAAAATAACCCATATTAAAAATTATTGTATTCGATTTTGCGGCCGATTCTAAACAAACTAGTTTCAGGTTTTGGGTTATTTCATTAACACATTGTATATTATTCTGTAGAAAATAATTGCTGTGTGGTCATTAACCAGAAAGAAAACTGGCGAGATCATTTCTATGGGGAAAAGACCACCCGCATTTCCTCTTAACACAATGATTTTGATTCCCACAAAGAATTAGGAGATGTATCTGTAGCACACCCACATTTCGCCAGTCATGTTAGTCCCATGTGATAAAGGGCGAGCCCATCGTGAATTACTAAGTAGGTAAGTAAGCACTTACATCCAGAATCCGGGCTGGTACTGAGATTAAATATTAAACTGATCTGTGAGACTTAGTTACAAAATTTATGTTCCAAAAATATCCAATACAAAGCATAAAGTATCTAAAAATACCTATCATACTTCTATTATTTACAAGAGGTATTTGTGAGTTTGTATGTAGGGGGTAATTTTCGGCACTGCTGATCCGATTCCGAAAATTCTTTCACTAATGGGAAGCAGTATTGCCGGTGTATATTTTATGTCAAAACAAGAAATTTCACGCGGACGAAGTCGCGGGCAAAAACTAGTTATGAAAGAAAACAATACCTAATGTATCTTTTGTAATCCTACTAATATTATTTAATAAATGTGAACGTTTGCGAAGATGTTTGTTACTCGATCACGCGTAAACCGTTGAACGGATTTGGATGAAATTTGGCACACAGATAGTTTATAACCAGAACTAGCAGTGCCCCGCGGTTTCACCCGCGTTAATTTGAGGAAAATACCTACTAAACTACTAAAATATATTCCAATACTTTAAGATTATTACTTAGTACGCACGACTACACATCAAGCTATTAATAACCAGTATAAGCTAGCCCCTAGCTTACCTATACTAATATCTATATCTATACTAATATTATAAAGAGGAAAGATTTGTATGTATGTTTGTAACGAATTGGCTCAAAAAGTACTGGACCGATTTTAAAAATTCTTTCACCATTTGAATGCTAGATTAACACTGATTAATATAGGCTTTTTTTTTCACTCGTGCGAAGCCGGGACGACCCGCTAGTACTGGTTATAGCGAGGGGCCCGTGGCTAAATAATGACAGCCGCACAGGTCGATCGATCAGGTTAAGCTACGCTTGCCGCCGTTGGTCTGTGGATGGATGACCATCTTTACTTATCGAGATCCCTCAGTGCCTCGGAAAGCACGTTAAGCCGTTGGTACCGACGTCATTCGTGGATCTTTGACAGTCGTTACGGGTAGTCGGAAGCCCGAAAGTCTGACAACCAGTCTTACCAAGGGGTATCGTATTACCCAGTAACTGGGTTGTGGAGGTCAGATAGGCAGTCGCTCCATGTAAAACACTGGTATTCAGCTACATCCGGTTAGACTGGAAGCCGACCCAAACATAGTTGGGAAAAGGCTAGGCAGATGATGATAAGCTGACTTTTGATTGTACGAAAAACCAGAATGCGAGGTCAGCTACAATTGGAAATGTATAGCTTGATGTGTAGCCGTGTCTACAGACGCCAGCACATCAAGCTACCCGAAACTGTCTTATTTGGATAAGGATTTATAATATGTATTTATTTGGATAAGGATTAATATTATGTTTATAAAAACACCTTCGCAAGTAATGCATTATTTTAGAACAAATTTGATTATCATAAAATGGTTATAGTGAGTCAACCTTAAAAGATAGACATATATGCTGTCGCAGACTTTTTTTTAGTACTTTTAAAGGGGAACAATTCCGTCATACATATTATTTTTGCGTAACTAACCGTTTACGCAGCGCACGCAACGGAAGCTCTCTAAAAGGAATATTTTTTCCCGTTTTTTGCAACATTTTTCATTGGTGCAACGCTCCTATTTATCGTACCGTGATGTTATATAGCCTATAGCATTCCTCGATAAATGGACTATCCAACACAAGATTTTTTTAAATCGGTCCAGCAGTTCCGGAGCCAAATAAATCTTTCCTCTTTATTATATTAGTGTGCACTATCTGACCCCGCAAACGTCGTTTTGCAAAAAAAAAAAGAGTAACCGATTCTCAGACCTACTGAATATCGTCGACCGTAGTTTCAATTGAGGTAAGGGACATTGGGTATCTTGTCCCTTACCTCAATTGAACCTACGGTCGACGATATGCATATAAAATTTCATAAAAATCGGTCAAGCCGTTTCAGAGGAGTATCGTCGACCGTAGGTTCAATTGAGGTAAGGGACATTGGGTATTTTGTCCCTTACCTCAATTGAACCTACGGTCGACGGTATGGTAACTAACACTGTGACACGAGAATTTTACATATTAGACTAGCTGACCCCGCAAACGTCGTTTTGCAAAAAAAAAGGGGTATGAAAAATAGATGTTGGCCAATTCTCAGACCTACCCGATATGCACACAAAATTTCATACAAATCGGTCCAGCCGTTTCGGAGAAGTTTAACCACAAACACCGCGACACGAGAATTTTATATATTAGAAGATTAACACATAGGGTACTTTTTATCCCGATATTCGCACGGGATCGAAACTAATGCGGGTGAAACCGCGGGGAGCTGCTAGTTATAATAACTTGGAGGTAAAGAGAAGCATCGTTGACATTCTTTTTTTATATTATCGGACATTGAGTACATACAACTACTTACCTACTGAAGATTTTTGGCTAGTTTATATTGAAGAAATTAAAACAACATTTAGTCAAATAGTTTTTATCATTAAGTATAGAATAATAAATAAGTTATAAATAGAGTTTTCATTGCATCATATTTAATTTTCATTGCATCACATTTAAATATGTAGATAAATAGGGCTAGTTCTCTCATATTAACAATCAATCAACTAAATAATACGATCAATTAAATAATATTAACTTTAATAGACGCATACGTTATTCATTTATTATCTACAGATGATAATTATCAGAAATACAATTATACAGAACAGTCTTTTTTGTGTAGGTAATTGTCAAGTCTAGTAGTTCATGAGTAAGGCGGATCTCACAATAAAACGCGCCACGCGACGGGGCGCGGGAAATGGAGCTAAACGCCTTTTTATTGAATTTGTATGTAAAAAATCAGGTCCACCTATTGTTGTATTTTACTTAGAAGGCTGTACAAATTTAAATACAAGTACACAAACTTGGCAGGATACCCGAATGACAAACGTTTTCTCCAATTAGCATTGAATTAACCAAAATCTAAATAAAATAAGGATAAGGAAACAAGTGTCAATTCACCTGTAGCTAGAACCAGCAATTCACTACAAAACAATGTTTACATTATTAGGTGATTCCATTGATGATGCTATATGCATTCATGAAGGATTTGTTTACTGAAAACATAAAGCAGTCAAAAGAATTGAAAACACAAATATTTATAAAACATGAAATCAAAGCTAACATAAGAAAATCGACTTCACATAAATCTCCATCATTAAACTTGCAAAAAACGTATAAACATTTAAATTCTGCAGTTGCATTTTGAGTCTTATTGCGTTGTGATAACGCATTGGATGTTTATCAGTGATATATGTAAATAGCTCGTTTTTGTATGTAGGTAGATGTTGGGTGAGGATTTGGCATCTCGCATGAATTGGTTACCCGACCCAGTGCTTGTGACGCGATCGCGGGAGCGCAAGCGCGCGTTTCGCTACCCTCTTAAATATTTCAATTATTCCGTTCTGATTTGAAATTTTCTGGCCTGTACATACGTATTGTGATTTTCCGTGTTCACTTGCAATGTTTACGTTGGCAGATCTGTGGAATTCCGTCGCTTTTGTATGTATGTCTTCGTCGCTGTTTTCATTGATATGATTCTTCTCCTGGATTTTACTAAGATTGGGTTAATGGTAGCTGCCTTTTAACTGTTAACCTAAATTCTAACATACCTCAATACTTATTTTTACTAAATTCTCTCCTTTTCTCTTTACCCCATAGACCTCTATGAAAAGTTAAATCTTCAACTAAGTATTATTTTTGGATTCCATTTCAAGTCCTGAACGCTGTAACTAAATAACAGTTACTTACTGTCCTCCATGCAAAAAAAAAAAACACCTTCACAGGGTTTAGTCTCAGCAAAAGATTTCTATATGTACATACTCCACAACACATACACCATAATCAAAATCAAATTACGAAGCTCTTGAATATGAATCTCTCAGGCGACACCTCCCGTCCATCGTACGTCGTGATCCAATCAATCCAAGTCGACCCTACTCTCAGGGACCGCATCTACTGATTTCCTCCATCCTTCTCCTGTCGACATTCTCTTGATGAACAGCTACACATTTTTACACATCATGTGTGCCACTTCTATGTCCTCTAATACCTTGATGTAACTTATTATGTTAGCTAAATGAATAACTGATACAAATTCTCTCTGTAAAACGCGAGAGTATCTCTCTGTTATCTCTAAGCAACTTTCACTATCGCATGTGTGCATAATAATGCAGATAGATCTGTTTTATATTAACACAGTTAAGTGTCGTTCCGACCTTCGCTAGTGCTTGCGTCAGTAACCTCAAAAACTTGACATGTTTAGCGCGAACGTTCATTAATTATGTTAAACGAATTGGTGTAGTCATCCTGGATATCATGTTCCAATTGGCTGGTTTTCAAAGATTTTGGCAAAAGTCCGTATGAGAATAAAATAAGATTTTCGACCTACAAGTAGCTGGTTATTTCTAGAGTCCGACTGAATTTTACTGTCGGCAATTTTCGGTAGAGATATCCTTTTCGGGCCATTTTCTTTTTTTGTCCGAAACAATACTTACGAAATAAAAATGAAGTGCCGACAAATCAGTTCGATTTATCATCGTTACAACAAATAAAAGCACAACTGAAACAATGCAGAAAGATTTCTTGCATATAAGTAGATAATAATTATCAATCAGATTGTTTGTTAATAATTATACCTTTGAGAAAAGTTTCAAGTGAGCTTTAAATTCAGTGATTTAAAGATTGTTAATATTTTACTTTTAACAAACAAAAACTTATCGATATTTTCGTTTTCGATTATCAGGCCGAATTCATTGCTTGTTTTCGGCCGAAGAAAAAAACAATTTTCAGTCGGATTCTTATTTCAAAATTTATTCAAAGTAAACAGCTGTTCCTCGGTAAAATCAACCAGCTTTATTTTTCTGGTGGCCTGGTGTTTTATGTGCCTATTTGAAATAAATGCTTTGGCTTTGAAAGAAAATTCTGCTGAGCCCTCTAATACATCATCAACCGCAGAAATAGTCGTTTTGCTCGACGTGTAAACAAAACACAGGCACATGTCCAAGATTGAAACGCCTCACATAATCTGAGCTGTCAAACCGATATCTTGTTCATTCCGTATTACGCATATCCGTCGATCGTTTCGTACTCGTCTAATTTTGTCTCCTCGTCAATTTACTTGCTCATAATATTGTATTAAAATATAATAAATTGAAGATTGTTTATTTGACTGAAGACTGGGTCAAAAGCTTGTAAAACCAACATTGGCGGGAACTGAAATAAATTGCACAATGAACATCTTACAGATTCTGCGAGATTCTTTGATTAATGTCGCTTGTGGTGGGAGCAAAAATATTTGCTGCGTTCCACGCGTTTACAATCGAGCTAATGAATTGTCCATTACTGCTAACAGGGCGTCATGCTGTGGGCCGACCTTCATACGTCACAGTGGCCAATAGCCGCCCTGAAAATACCAACATCATGACATCAGCCGCGTTCCGAAAATCAATTGTTCAAATAGAGCCTCCAAGCCAACGTCTATTTTCAGTTGTCATCACGTGGTATAAAGTATAAATAATCTCCGCCTTTCTTTAGCACGTTACACATTGTTTTGTTCGCTTTATCGCGAATGTAAACAATATGAGCGTTGCTTGTTGTAACAATAACATAATTATCTTGAATGATCTTGATATGAAAATTAACGGTCTTATCTTTGCGGATTTGCATTCACCCACTTGAATAATGGAGCTATTTACAAGAAAAGTTTGAATTTAATAGTTTAATTAATTACGTCCATTGCGAATGCGATATTTAATTATAATTATCAACTGCTTTTGCGAGACTGTAAGTATTGTATGTGTTGCTGGATTTTTATCGTATTACAAGTTCGTCGAGGTTAAACAATCACTGGAGAACAGAACACGGTTAATCCTAAAGTTCTAATAAATCAACAACTGGAATGATCGAAAATTTTCCATAATCATCATTCACTATCCTTGCCAAACTTTGATGGTTGATATAAAATAGCAATTAATTAAAGCTGCTCGCTTATCCTTCATTTGCAAGAAAATCTCCAAGATTTACTATAAATAGGAGCAGCGCATAATTGTTTGCTTTCTCTATTTCATGTGGGCGTTTCACTGACGTCCATTGCGTTTGCGCTGCTCATCTGGTTTATTTAAAGTTCTTTTAGCTCATTTCGTTTTACGGGTGTTAGAAATTGGAATATATCATTCTGAAAGGAATTAGGAGAGAATTTACGTTTTGAAGACTGATTCTCATGTCGAGGAGTTTTATTCTGTTTTTGTTACTTTTACTGTAGGAACTAGTTTTATTGCAGTGCCTGATGTTTTGAATCTGTTTTGCACTTGGCAATTACAAGCCAAGATCAAAGACGTTCTCGAGATATAATTAGATTTACACTTTACTGGAGTTCGATGAGATCTTCCGCGGATACATCTTCCAAATGCGCTTATACTTTAGACTTTTGACCAATTATATTAATTGGGCTTGGTCTGAGATTTTAAATTATTCTGCATTCTGTAATTTTCCTAAACACACATACACCACATTTTTTCTAGATTTAACAATAATGTTGGTTGCTCTCAATAATTGTTACGTATTTAAATCGCAGTGTCCTTCCTTGGTCGTTTTAATATTACACTCGTACAGTCATTTGTTCCCATTTAAAATTCTAATTTATACAGCTGCTACTGACAGCTCACGAAGTCCTCATTACGTTGCAAAGGATAATTCGTCGAGGCAATGAATGATTTCTGATTGATGCTTGCTGAAGGATTTCTCAAAATTCTCCACTACATATGTAGTTAAAAATGTTGGGTTTCCGAGGGTGGGTTTTCAAAAGTCCAAGATAATCCAATTTAAGAAATAAGAGCAACCAAAAGACTGGACCATTCGTCTGCTTTGAAACAGTTAGCAACATTAACATCCTCTGTTATAAATAAACTAATTTTGAACAAATTGATACATATAATTAGTTAATAATAATACGAAAAAATGCAACCAGGTCATCTGTTAACGTTAACGTAACGTTAGTTGCGGCAATTTGCTGTTTAATTGGAGGAAACCAACTGTAATTCGACAATACACAATACGATTTAGAAATCCGATTCCTGTGCGATTAGTTTAGCGACGTGGCCGCCACTGTGTACACGCGTATACTGAATTTACGATCCACCAGTGTATCTAATCTAAAAGTGCTACTGTATATCATATCTTGTACGTAATCCCACGCAGCATCCCGAAATCTAAGCTACATACAATAACGATATTTTAATTGCACCTTAGGTAATACCCACATTTTTTAACAACCGCAGTGATGTCACAAAATTTACTAACAACAGATAAGGCAGTAAAATGTTTAAAGAATTTAAGCGAAGTGGGTTACAAGTTAATTTATGCAGTAGATTGCGCGCTCTGGATCGAGTTACTGCCTCCTTCGACGGCTCGTCTCACTAACGAAGTTTGCAGTCGTGACGCTATCCCAGAAAACTCTGCCTCACCTTGTAAACTTTTCAATCTACTGCCCTTTGATATTATACTGATTCCTGAGTGAATTTACAAACAAGTTGATAGAGATCTTGATAGTTCACCGTCTACAAATGGTCCCTTCTATCTTTTCGCGCAATACTTTCTATATTGAATTCGACTTCGTTCTCTTCCTCATGTGTTGACATATCGGCGCACTAATATGACTCACATATGCTAAACTTGCAGAGAAAGTTCGCCGTGTTTTGACCAAACCAAGAAAAGTGATAAGTTTGCCGGTTCTCGCGAAATACGAGCTACTGCGCACTGCAGTGAAACTTTTTTATGTGGCATGATAGTAAAAGTTTATTGTTCTTCGACTCACAAAGCGGTTTCATTGTGCTTTAGCTCGTCTGTGCTTTCATGCTTCGTTGTACAAGAAAATCAATTTTTCAGTTTTATCTTTTACATGCAATTGTAACCGATAGCTGCAGTTCAGTGCGTATCAGTGATAACGGGAATGAGCCGGTTTCAGTGCGTGTGATAGTGTTGGATACAATGTAAAATGTTGGTGTCAGCCGCTTCGTCGGCAAACCTGACCAGCCACTCTCTCTCCTCGATGTTTCGGAGGCGCCGAAACCGTTCACCCGTCACGGTAAGCTTTGATGTCTAAAAATAAACAGAGATGCGAAAATTTAATCTCATAAGCTGAGTTTCGCACCTTCTACGCTTCTTATGAATAGTCAATAGCAAAATTAACATAGTGTTAGCGAAATCAAGTTCAGACGAACAACAATGGACGTTGCATTTAAATATCTTGCATCTTTGTTTCAAAAACTTATTCTTGAATGGGCATGGCCCACAATTTCTGACCACAAATCCACTATGCCGTAGCAGATGACACGAATTCGCGAAGTTTTGATCAATCAAAAAGTAACCTGCATCCGGAATTCCGAATATATACTCTAATATCAGTCTAAGTAACGGTGGTTCATCTACGTCACAAACGGACTGCCGTAATTCCATTCGCTTTACATACCCAACGGAACATTTCGCTCCGAGGTTACATTTTTTGAGGAGATTGATCGTAAACTAGTGAAATCATTATAATTGAAGCTGATGAATTTTATTAATAAAAAAAATTTTAAAACTATCCCTAAAAAATTGGGTTATGGGACATCTCGCCCATGCAAAAACTGGTCTGCGGGCCAGATGTCAACTTTTTAAAATATGAATGGGTAGTGCAAGGGCACACGCAAGATCGATTCATCTTCATCTGTGCAAATACGACGATTATCACAATGTCCTTGAGTTTCTGGCTGGAAATTCATTCGTTGTACAGATAACATTGTCTTACTATGATAATTCGCCAAGTGCGGCATTTGTTAAGTCTTAAAGAGTTATTATTATTACGTAAACGTAAGCGTTACAGGTTTGAGGTGACGTTTCATTTACGCGTTCGAATCTCACACGAGAAAGTGGTACGGTGAGTTGGTGAGATTACAAATATGCATGGATAAATATGAAATAAGTACCTACCTGTTAGAATTTTCGGCAATATTCACTTTTACTTACATCTGATCTATTAAATTGCTTCCACGTCAGAAAAATGTGGCAGGTCCCCATTCGGTTTATAAATCCTGAAAGGCGCAAGAGATTTAGGTACTTTGTTAGCACATATCCAAATAGTTATACAACTAATACCAAAATAGCCATACTTCTCAAAAGCGCCCGTAAAACGGATCTTAACAATATACCTCCTGGTTGTTATTTATTAGTTATTAACGGTGTTTAAATTGCAGACAGCAGAACATGTTTGCTGTTCGATGTTCCTGGTTATTATGATACTATCCAGACCACTTCCCATACTAACATGCTCTAGAATAGTATCCCTATATATGAAGCTGTAATCGTAAACCTGACTGAGAAGTTAAAGCCAAGGAATAAATTGACAGGAACTGTCACAGTGCATCCCCAATAAAAATCTTGACACCAGATAATGTCACAACAACATTCCAACATAAAAACAAAGACAAATGATGTGGTTTCTTGGCTATGTCTATCCGCGGAATGCAACATGAACATATTGAACATGATACACACATTACGCGAACGTTTTATCACCACACGTGGTCTTGAAACGCCGTAAATAAATCCGCACCTTTTGCGCGTTCGCAAACGGAATGCTCTTTGTAGGTCCTGCAATCGGTCAAATTATTTCGCCGGGTTTTAGCACCGATTTTTTGACCGACTCAACGCACTCGAGCTCAAATACGTCATGATTTTATGTATACGGCTGACAATCGGTGAGTAGTTTGCGTTAGCGCATACATTTCTTGTATTTTTTGTTTTTTTTTTTGTATGTACGTTATGTACGTTCGTTGTGTAGGACGTGTGCGTTGATACATTAAATCTCTACTTCTATATTTAGCTCCTACAAAAAATCGGCCGCCGCGCCGATTGTATGCCGACTGCGAACGCTCTCCGGTAACCATAAAGTTATCGAACTAGACGAGTATTGATTGCGTACTTTTCACAGCAACCTTGACATTGTATATCTGATTGGCTTTGGCTGTATAGATTATTACAGTACCTCCCACGTAGCTTTTCATAATTTATTTAGGAAAATCGATTTTGATTTGGGGATATTCGAAGTACTGTACTGGAGTTCTTTGTTAGTTTTGTTCATTTGTTTCGTTTTTCTTGTAATGATTTCGTTAATTGGTTTTGGATTCTTTAGTTTCTATAGCAATTATGTTTTTGTTAATATTGCTGTGTTCGGAAAAACCGTTCGGTTTTTCTTCTGGGGAATCACCCAATTGCAACAAAATGTAAAATTAATGGAAAGCGAAGTGCCCGTTAGTTGTCATCGTCTGATGGATGACGCGCTCGTACTCGAGCAGAATACATTTAGTCCTTGCATCGATCATTGTCAATAAAACTTGGTATGGAACATCCCGCAAATAATCCCACGCTATAAATACATTGACATTTGTTGGACTACCTACTGTTTTCCAGAAAGCGCAAATGTTTACAGTATCGGTCCACGCCCACTGCGCTGCATTTACAAATCTTGTGTTCAATGTTCTATTATAAATTCTTTTTGGGTTTGTTTTTAAACAAACCAATATTTATTACTTATTCTTTTTTCTATCATTGGTTGAAAAACTGTTCTTTTGCCTAAATCATTTTCTTTATGCCTTTTTTAACATACCTCTCATCTCATTTATGTACTTGTGAAGTCTGCTCATTTACTCGTGCTTGTCTATTATTCTAGTACTATTCTTGCAAATAACACGGTTATTTATCATTCCTGACTACACACGGCGTATGTAAATTATGTCTACCTACATACCATATTGATATTATAGTAAAAACATAATGTTACTTCATTGATATTACGTGAATTAAACTGTGTATTCTTGAAGAAACAGTGTTGATGATTGCTTTTTAAATATTCAATTTCCTTATAACATCGTCCATAAAGGAAAAATCGCTTCTCTCTCGATGGGAAATAGCGATGAATATATGTAGGAGATGTTGACGGATTTTTATCTGAAATTCCATCGGTGTCCGCCATGTTGCAGCACATGGTTGGGTAGACTCAGTGCGCACACCCGGCGCGGTCGAACTCTGGATGTCAATTGTGTCGCTAAGTTAACACACTGGTCTCACCTTGGCATCTGACAGACGTCAAACGCCACACGCGACAGTTCATTGACAACCCCGACTCGAACTACTAAAATTGGAATTGGATTGGACTCAATGACAACTGTTATCGATTTGATTAATCGAGTAAGGTATCATAAACGCTAATAGATGGCGCGACTAGTACGTAAACAAGCCTTTTACTTCACTCCTCCGACATATAATATATTCAAAAGTTTGTATGTTCACTTCGAACTTGAAAATGTCGGGAGCGTGCTAGCTTTGTTTCACTATTTATTATGCCAAAACGGTTCAATGAATTTTGCATACAACACCCTAATTGCGGAACACACTATCAATCACAATCTGAATCATTTTGAAGGATATTGCTAATCCATTGCTTCATAATTATGTTCTCAAAATTTCGTAAATAACGCAGTGAATGTTGTTGAACTGTCAAAATGAAAGCCATTGCTACTGATAAAATATTCCAGTTAAAATCTTCCCTAATGATGTGAAAATCCACATAAACAAAATTCTGAATAAAAGCAAGCTAAACAATAAAATTAAATGTCTGTCTGTGTTATATAGGTGTCTGCTGCACACAGCTTTGTACTCGTTGTACTCGAAAGCTTCCCCCCACAACAGCATTGACATTGAGTCCCTCCCGTTTCCCGACCGCATCTCTTTTAAGTACACGTTCGTTTATACATTCCAGCTTAAGGCGAAAGCCCGCCCAAATCAGGGTAGCCCGCGAAAATCATATTTACTTACGTTTTTTGTAATTTTCCGGTCAGTATCAGGTTGTATGTTGATTAAAAAATCATTCGCGACAGTAAGGGGCCGACTCCACGAGCGAGAGAATCGCAGTAATATTATCGTTGTGCCATCAAAGTCATTAGAAACTATGAATCAATCTCCGACGATACCCGATACCCGACGATAAACGATAATTTGATGGCACCGCAGACTAAGGGACTAATCACACTTATTCAGCTCTGTTCAGCGTTTGTCCATAGAAAACAACGATTTTGTATGAGATGCGTACGCGTCCGTACAGCCGCGGAAAGCTGAACGGACTTCATACAAAATCGTTGTTTGAAACGCTGAACAGAGCTGAATTAGCCCCAATCGCCGCGATTTTATCACTCGTGGAGACGGCCCCTTACAGATATGTATTTACATACTACATTTTCTTTAAGTTCATATCACCTTATTGAATGACTAATGACTATTTCATGAAATCATGACATTTGAGGCCAATACTAACTGAGACATTTATATTGATATTTCTAATTATTACTTATAATAATTCTAAGTAAATATCTGCTACGGTTGCGAATCATGTTTTAATCAACGTACAAACTGACACTTACCTGCAAAATGCAAATAAAAACCTGAGAATTTTTTTTGCGGGCTTCCTGATCGCATCACTCTTAAGTAAACGCTCGTTTAAACATCCTAGCTTAACCTACATACCTAGGGTTTATGCTTTTAGCAGACTACGGGAATGTCGGAAATATTCCACACGAAAATGCATCTACATGTAGAATTCTAGTAGTTCATAAGTATAAATTGTATACAGATTGAAGATTGATATGTTATTCTTTGGTTTATCGATAAATCATAGGATGTTTGTGTTGTGGAAACTTCTGTGAAGGTGACGTCACATTTTCTTGGTTTTGAAGGAACTAAATCGAGGACAACTTTTTCGATCGATAGAATTACCTACAGTTCTTCTTCTTTTTGTGTCGATGGTACTCTTCGATGTTTTATTTATTTTGAGCACAGTAGGCGGCCATGTTGATTTCGGCATCAGTGGCTTTCCTTAGGTCATTCAATGTGCAGGTGAACGGGCACTTGGGCACTTTGATGAGACTTCATTGTTTATCCAAAATGTAGCATGAGATAGTGTGAGGTACTTTTAAGAGATTATTGTACCTATAGAGAAATTAATTGTTTATCTTTATACCCGTTAATTTTCATGTCTGCAAACTGTCAAAGAATGACGATTTTGTTTTGAATATAAAACGGACCTTGTAAGTTAGTAGTCAATTTGATAAACACTTTATTTCCCTGACTTTTCATTATACCATTCGTTTAAAAACGGTAAAAGTCAACATTACAAACAAATATACTTTCTCATGTCCTACAATCGCCAAGTCAAATCTACATCAAATATGCACGAGTAATCGGCCGGTGTATGCTTCGATCTTCGATTTTCTTACCATTCGAAGAACCCTTGACTTCTCCAAGGACTCCAATAACGCACGGACCGACAATCCGACTTTATCACATAGCATACCGTACCGTTCTATAATGAAACTTCAAAGAAAAACTATTGAACTGTAAAAATTGTATGAAATTTCTTGTTTCAAATTTGCCAATTATTTATATACAGGGTGCAATTGAAATCATGGGCATTATTTTAACCTAAGGTACTACTTATGATACTAATTGCATTAGGGCTACTATTACGCAAATCAAAAATATTATTAATGCAAGTATGGAAAACCTTAAAATGTAGTAAGTCATACAAAGTATCAAATTAGTTGCGCTTCTCGATAGCAAATGCGTAGGTACACTACGCCGTACGCGCGTCATTGGGCGTGAATTCTTTGACCCCGCCCGACTCACGTGACATTCGTAAGTTGCCAATGAATTGATTCATAATAAATTACAATTTTCCCTTCGTACTTTGCCGGCTTAGGACGGTCAAAACTACGTCAACTAACATACATTAAAAAAAAACATTTACGTACCTAGCTTGTGGATTGTTTTGAAAAAACCTTATTTGTCGGTAAAGTGACAGAGGGTAAACGGGTGCTCTTCCACGAGCTTGTGCATGTGCTGGCACGTGAAAAGACGAAAAATCCAACAGGTTCTGAGTGGTTCTGGTGGAATGAGACCCCGTGAAGGAATAGGGTCGTTCGGGTAGCGCCGATGGAACATTTCACGAGTTCATACTAAATTTCTTGTGCGATCGTAAATTACAACCATTTGTGGGTATTGTTGGTTGGTGTACCTAGCCTGCACATTACGCGGTCGAGACATCGTCTACACAAACACACACTCAACACACAACTACTACACTAACACTTAATACACTGCAATCCAAGCACCGTATGACGCGAGCGGCGAGTACGGCGATTACGTCATGGGATCAATAAATCAATTACGCGTCAATGCACCTGCGCAGTCGTTATGACACTGGTTCCGGGTTCGTGACTTCGTGTTGCGGCGGGAAGCATACCCCGCGCGGGGGTGATATTCGTATTTTTGCGAGTGAGGGAGTGGGACGGAGAGAGTTCAGGGAATCCCGCCGGACGGAATGTCTTGTAGCCCATTGTTATTATTACTTGTAAGGAAAAACCCGCGCGCGCGCAGGTGATGTTTGTTTACATTTCGCTTTGCGCTGTACTGCGCTTTAAGATTTTGATATTTCAACAATTATTGGCGTTAACGAAGTATTTTGTTTTAATTACTTTAAGTGTTTATTTGCAATAATAAGCCTTGTGCAATTTGACTTACTACATTTTTAAGGTTTTCCTTACTTGCATTAATAATATTTTTGATTTGCGTATTAATAGCCCTAATGCAATCAGTATCGTGAGTAGTGCCTTAGGTTAAAATAATGCCCATGACTTCGATTCCACCCTGTATACAAGAGTCTTTGAGAATTCTACTAATTTATTGTGATGATTACCTAGTTTATTTTGGTCAATTAAAATAGTAAGTATGAGAGAAATGCCTATTTTCGAATTTTCACAATGGAATCATGTATTCAGCACTGACTAGACTGAATTTGATATGACTTGCAAGTTTTACATTTGCATGCTAGAGGAGACTTTTCCTGTCCGAATACGTCAAAGACCCAGAGATGAAATGCTACAACATATTTAAGGGTCCACGCTCAGAGGGGCAATTCTTGTAATTTTAAGAACGTTCACAATCTGATTGATCTCAGTCTCAATCTGTCAAAAATACCTTTCTAATTTTCCTACATTTTGACAAGTTTTTGACATTTTTTTGTCGCCGAGATGACACTGCGCTTAGATTTTGAACGTTTTTAATTACGGGAATTGGCCTTCAGATCGAAGGTCTCTTTCAAAGTCACTAAATTTCTCATAGAGTGCTACATGATGCACTGTTGTCAGTTGATTTGATTAACAGGATCTTAATGCCAATCTGCAAATTGAATAAAACTTGAAACGAATTCTTTGTGTAGTTATAATTCAGTCAAGAAGTGATCCTTTCCATAAAGTATGTTATTTCTCCATAAAATCTCTCTTCAGCCAGGCTGCTGCCAACAATAATTACGGTCAAATATTCAAGGCAATACTTTTGCTATAATAACAACATTTATATCTAGGGGCACATAACGTTAAGTGCTCATACGTAGAATTTACAGACCAAGTCGTAAAACTAACTGATGTCATGTTCTGTTTATTTCAGTTTCGTTTTCAAAGCTACAGATCTTATCAGTATAATAGTAATTTTAATAAAACTAATTGCTCCCGAGTTTTATTTATTATTTAATAAACTGGTATAAGGCTTGTTAAATATTTAAGCAATTAATTAGCTGAAAGCTGTAAATTATATCAGCGTAATAAATTCAAATATTTCGTTGTGAATATTAATTTGGGCATGCGTAATATTTACTTAAAATATGGAATTAGTAGCAAATAAGAAAGACTTCCACTGCTGCATATAGCCCCAAACCCCGATTCGACGAACAAAACCAAAGAAAGGACATTTGGGTGGGCCGCGTAGATTACTCAAACTGCCAGATCATGATTAAACTAACTATGAACAAAAACAGAGGAAACCGGCACGTTCTAGAACTAAACATTCGAAGAGATGTAACATCTACCAACCAGCACTGGCCTGCGTGGTAGATTATAGCCCACTCCTTCTCGAAGAGAGTAGGCCTGTGTCCCAGCAGTGGGAACTTGTAGGCTGATTATGTTGAGACGTTTGGAGAGATTAGTATCCTTTTCACTTAAGATAAAACCAGTACAAGTAAATATTTAGAGGAGACTTCTGGCATCTTTGTTGACTTCACTCCACGAGATATCTATAAAATGATCAGATAAAGCGAACGACTTGCTGCTTCCTATTTTAGAGGACGCTCTTTGTACGGAAGCAGCTAATCGATAAGCAGGTTTTATTTGCATTTTTATACAAATAATCCTATCAAAAATAAACTTGTCCGTAGAATATGAGTTCCAATGGAAAAATAATGTTGTTCGCTGCGCATTGCTCCTTCTTAAGGCCTTTTGTAAACGGCATGCGATCTCATTACGGTACGGCGTATAATCCGCGCTTTAGAAAAAACGTATTTGTCAACAAGCTTCCATAGTGATCCATACAACATTGACGATCGTGCCTACACACGGCGATTAAACCGGTAAGAAAAACGTGTATGTACAAAGGGCCTAAGCCTCGAATTAACACAACAACTTCTATTAGCCACATGCTGTAACGTTTTTTTATCTATAAAAATGCTCATGACCCAATCTCTCACATATGCAGACTCGTCCAGAGAAGCAGCTGTCGGCATTAGCATCAGGCCCGCCCCCTCCCGCGCCGATCGTCCCCCGCTCCGCCGATGGGCCCCGACCGCCTGGCTGGAACGGCCAGCCTAGAAGACACGGCTCCAGCAGGTTCAACGTTCACAATCACAACCAGGAGCTGGTGAAACTACCACCTATAAAAGGTTAGTTGTAGTTTCCTGTATAACGTAGGTACAGCAATGCGAATATATATTGCAGCTTCATATTAGACTAGTGCCTAAAATTGACATACAAACCTTGTTTGGTAGACGAGGTGGTGATTGTCACTTAATGATATAAATATACAGGAACAGGTTTTCTGTCCTTTTGAGGATCTTTAAGTCATTTTTCACGCCATCCGAGGTTAAGGCAGGCAGGCAGAGTATAATATAGACTTTTATTTTTGCGAAATCACAATGGAGGTCTTATGAAAATGGGTAGTGATATGTAACACACTCTGGACGTCATTGAGCTATAACCAAATCATTTTCTTTAGCTTTGGAGGCTATTAGTCAATATAGGCACGCCTTGTTTGTGCTGGACCCTAATTGCGCAACACACGATAAATCACAATCCGAATGATTTTGAAGGATATTGGGATATACCCATTGCTTCATATGCTCGAAAAACTTTCATTGCGTTATTTACGTTGCGCGTTGTCTACTCAACAACGCGCAACGTAAATAACGCAATGAATGTTGTTGAATTGCCAAAATGGAAGCCATTGCCACACCATTGCTACGTTTTACTGTGTTACACAATTAACCTGCTGGCATGGTTTATCCAGCCATATTTCGATAATCACTACTACAGTGTGAAGGTCCTATAAGGTTTAAAATATTGTACTCTTCCACAAAATGCTCTTGTAAATGGTGAATGAAAGAGCGATTTACGAAATAATATTTTTATACTCCATGTAAAATTCTTCTGTAAAGAATGTAAACAAATATGGAAACTTCTACTGAGATCTTAAATTGACTGTAATTTTCCCAAAGAAAACAGTATTGAATGGAGCTGTTGTAAATGAAAATGTTTGATGACACAGTTGTTTAAATTTAACCATTTAGTCTTGTCGCTCGATTCAATTGTTTCTTCAGAATGGAACTGTTATAAAGAGGGCTTATGTATTTCTTAGAAATATTCTTATTTTAGGAATATTTATTATGTATGTAGGCGTTATAGATGATGATCGACAGATAGCCTTATACTAGAACTTAATATTGATATAGGCAAAGTTACGGTTTAAAAGAAGATGTAATGACCAAAAAATTTAAAAGGTTATGCTTATCTGGTTTGGTCATGCTGAGAGGATGAATGAAAGGCAACTAACAAGGCAGATATGAGTGGAAACGACGAGAGGGGACGCCCTAGAAGGACAAATAGTGATCTTATTAGTGATGTTCTTCAGAATATTCAGGTGTGTTGTAATCACAACCGGCGTGCGTATACGACCAGGGGAGCTATTCTCTAAGGATACACCCTTGCGGACAGCGCTGTCGCAACTGTCAAACCCACCGCGACAGCGCTGCGACAGCGCTGCCCGCAAGGCTGTATCCTTAGAGAATAGCATGGCAGGGGGCCTACCACCACCTCTTATAGCAGTATTATTTTAATCTTATTTCAGTGTGGGACAGAGATCGAGCTGCATGTCCTGTATTGCTCCATCTTTCCCACACTGAAGTAAGATTAAGATAATACTGCTATAAGATTCGTGGTAGGCCCCCAGAAGGCCAATTCTCGTAATTTAAAACGTTCAAAATCTAGTCGCAGTCTCATCTCGGCGACAAACAAATGTCAAAAGCTTGTCAAAATGATGTAGGGAAACTAGAAGTATTTTTGACAGATTGAGACTGATATCAGACTGTGATCGTTCTTAAAATTACGAGAATTGCCCTTCAAATGTATGCATGAAAACGAAGCAAAAGGAGTATGTAAACATCGTAGCAGGTGGCTTTCTGTAGTTTCTGCTTACCCTCACTGGAAGAAGGCGTGAGTTGTAATATCGCTATGGCCCAGTACTATAGTGTGTGGAACTGTGGAGGTCAAATACTGAAATTTACGTAAAATATTGAAAATTGGTATTCTATTCCCATCTCTGCCCAAAACGATTTGGGAAAGGGATAGTTGGCTGAGAAAACTGTATTTTTTACATTCTGTTGAAAGCAGAAATGTATGATTCGCGGTTTCTCTCCTACCTCAAAACTGTAAGGAAAGCCCCAATCAACATTAGTCGAGGAACTGGCACCATGTAAATTGCAATTATCTTTACATAACATCACGCCACCTCCCTAACATAGTAACATCGCGTACCGCAAGGGCTGGTTCGGGGTGGCGCGGGAAAAGTGTTCTTGGAAGGACTTGGGGTATTTGCCCAGCTGTGGGACATTATAGGCTAAAAGAAAAACCACGCCTATATTCCCCGGATATAGGCGTGTAGTCAGGCAGAGGAGAGCATCAACCGGACACAAATTCAGACACCGTGGTGCTACTGATAAATTCTAGATGGAAAACCCTAACAACACTTTGTAACTAACTAATAACTTCAAAACGGTTTTCCTTAATTAGCCTGAAGTTCAAAGGCACATGTAGAGATGTATAGCGATACTAATCTCCTTAACGACTTACAAAGCATTGCGTATGTCTTCGTTTACCCACGTAGCCTTGCCGCTAAGCTGACTTACTACTGTGTGACATCATTACTTAGCTATAAACCATACAAAGATCAATAATTCTATATTTATAAAAGCAGTTCCGGGATCGACTGACGATGCACAACCTACAGATTGATGAAACGTAACTTGAAACATAACACACATCATCAGCCCTTTTTTAACTTAAGTTGGGGTCAGCTTCCAGTCTAACCAGATGCAGCTGAATACAGGTATTTTACATGGAGCGACTGCCAATCTGACCTCTAAAGTCCAGTTACTGGGTAAAAACGATACTACTTGGTAAGACTGGTTGTCGGACTTCTGACTACCCGTAACGACTGTCAAAGATCTAAGAGTGACAGCCGGGGCCAACGGCTTAACGTGCTTCCCGAGACACGGAGGGGTCTCTGTATGTAAAGATGGTCACCCATCCACAGACCAACCGCGGCAAGCGTAGCTTAACCTGATCGATCGGTCTGTGCGGCTGTTATTATTTTATGTCAACTACTGAGGGTCTCTGGGTTGTTGACCGAAATAACAACAACAATCAAGTCACTTGACCTGAGACTGCACAATAGATTAAATTCACAGGCTTTTAAAAACCAGGAGTATAGCACTAGAGACAAAAATCTTGACATTCAGAAGATATTTTGTTTAAGGGGTGTACCATAGATATAGATAGACCGAGATGATGCAAATATCACGATCTGTATTAAAACCAAGCATGCCATGCCAAGCGTTAAGGTACCTTAACGGTACACCTACGATACCTGTATCCCTAAAAAGTATGTACGGGTTGAGTTTCAGTAATTGTATTTTTGAACGGATTGAACAGGTTCAGATGAGTATGCGAACGAAATCGTAGAGAAATAACTTCGACCTTTCATATTTTCTCTGATATTATGTTATTTATGATATAAATCAATCGTATATAAACTAATAAAACACAACTGAGCTACTTCACGAACCCCAGTGACCTACAGAGTGCACGAGTGTTCATCTATATGTAAATTAATCTTTGAACTTAGTGACAGAGCCTGATCCGGCCAATAAATCTTTATACCGCCGTAAAATTTGAATTTGACACACCTCTCTTCAACTTTCTTCTTCCGATTTGACCTAGGAACACGTATTAGCATCGAGATTTCTTTATTGGTTGTAAGATAAATATGAATGTTTTGTAATGTTTGATTTACTTATTTGTTGTTATGTATTTTGTGTGTTGTTGTGCCAAAACGGTGAAGAAAACATCGTGAGTAAACCGGTATGTCCTTGAACTGAAAATTCGAAGATATGACATCTACCAACCCGTACTGGCTTCGCGTGGTAGATTACGGCCCACTCCCTCTTCGAGAGGAGGCCTGTGTCCCAGCAGTGAGAACATTATAGGCTGATTATGCTATGTATTTTGTGGTATAAAATGAATTATATATAAATAATTATACTTAATACTCATAGACCTTCCGTAATAAATTCTCTAAATTATAGCAAAAACTGAATCAAAATCCGTTGCATAGTTTAGAAGAACAACGCTGTTTCGTGACACACAGTCACGAAAACGACTTTAAATTGTATATATATGGGTTACTCCTTTATTTACCGATACCTATACGGTTTCACCTATTTCTTTTTTTCATTAGGTACTTGGCTGTTGAGAAATAAATTCTTGAACCAAGCATTTCTTACATTTTCTTATTAGAACTATGGTAATAATGTTAACTAGCTTTTTATACGTCAGTCATTGCTAATCTTCCACATAATTATGTATGAAGAATGTACGAAATTGGCTCAAGGTTAAAAACCCCTGGCGAATGCAAGTCGGAACTTTTGTGATTAATGGTTTCTTACCTCGACGTAGAATACAACTTTGTGGGCGAGCTTTTTATGCATCACATATCGTGAAAATTCTCTATATTTATCGTCCAAAAACATTTCACGTGTTTTTAATGTCTTTAAACTTCGCAAATGTGAGAATAGTTAAAATTAATATCAACTGGCAACTATGCCTGTGATGTGAGCTAGCATCACAATTTTTAATATTTAATCCTGGCAAGCCTTAACTTCAAAGCATTTTTTGCTTTCGTGACAAACACTTATTTCACAAGGAAGGGTCCTGTCGGATGTCATTTTTCATGTTCGCCAAGGGATACCATTTTCCAAGGGGAAATAGGAATGAGTTTTCACATAGCCACGGGTGATGGGACCCGAAAATCACAAAATGTAGTTTCTCATATTTTAGTGTATTCGAAGTTGGAATTCGGATTTATGCGTTGAATTTTGAGCTTGAATAATCTTTAAATATCGATTGGGTGATTCAAATTCTAGTGTGTGATTGGCTCATTTTGTAATAGCGGTTGGTAAAAATTACTTCTAATGATTAGTAGAAGTACGAAAGTCAATGTAAATTAGCGTTTATAAATGCTTACTATAAATAGTAGTGAGTTATGATGCTATTATAAATATTATGCAAGCAAGATTGCTTCACTTGATCAATTTTTACGATTTTGAACTGATTTACCAGGTATCGGTAAAAATAAATAAGTAAAGTGTATTTTTCTTACCTTGTCTTATTTGGTAAACAAATATGGCGTAATGAGGTGTGATTTTGGGAAAATGATTGTGTCTAATTAATTAAAATGTATTTATGTTGGAATACATACAGTGTGTGGAGAAGATTTGAACATCGTGAGGAAACTGAATGTCCTAGAACCGAAAATTCGAAGACATGAAGCGACATCTACCAATTTACACTGGGCCCGCGTGGTGTATTACACAGCCCACTCTATATCGAAGAGAGGAAGCCTGTGGCCCAGCGGTGGGAACATAGGCTGATGATTATATATACAGTTACAATGTGTGAATGTATGATTGATGCGGATACTTGTGATTTTCATACCGTTTGTTTACTAAATAAGACATTAAGGAAAATTGCAGTGTGACGTTTTAATTGAGAGAAACAGACCATTATAGTAACACAACAAGATTATCATTTGTCACGGACTGCAGTGACTATTTTTTCCGCGTCCGTTGCACATTTTCTCCATTCGCAAGAAAATAATTATGCTCGTAACTCGCCGTCGTCACGAAACGAGAATGAAATTGTGCTGTTGGTGTTGCCAGTTCTAAAAATAGTTTTTATGATATAATATTATATCTATGATTTTAATCCTTGTTGCATGCAGACCGTCACTTTGCTTAGTTTAATAACACTTCCAGGATTGAAACTAACAACAGAAGGTAGAAACTTGAAAATTTTAAGTTCTCGTTATCCTTACGAGGGTTAAGTAAGAAAGGATTTCTTAAAACTCCCTTTGACTAATACTCATACTCAACAAAAATTTTAAGTCGCCTTAAATCTTTTACTGTCTTTATCACTTCAAGGTGTATTGTAGCGACAGAAATACTTACAAGAAGTATAGCCAAGATAATTATCGTTTACAAAGTCGGGGGTGAGCGACTTCACAGAGGGTTGAAGTTTGTATGCGAGCATTATCAACGGTGTCGTGGATGTCATACTATAGGTACCTGTCTTAGCAGGTATGATCTTTTCCAAAAGTATCTGTTGAAAATGTAAACAAATGGATCAGACAATGTACTTGTGTATGCCTATTTGTAGTGTCACTTACAAATTGAGTATTCGAAAATTCTAATTTTAAATTATCTTAAGGGCCTATACAAATGGCTTAGCATAATCCTCCGTTATGTCGAAAATACTGCAGCATTAATTTTGAAATAAATATATAGTAAAGTTGAGGATTAATGTTAGGTCTTATGTTAGACGAAAACACGATTCCACAAATTTCTCTCTATAGAAAAAAAAATCCAAAGTTACCTCCAAACCGAACAATAAACCGCTGGTATTCAAAAAATACTTCAAATTAGATCATGAAACTTTGTATACTAACTGAACTAACTATAAAGCAGGTCTTATGTTATTTGCTTTTTTAAATTACCATTATTTTCACCGTAAAAAGCAAATACCTAAACTATTGGCGCTGCCTGCCGCCTGGCACCGCACTCTGTCTCGCTCTCACTCAGTCCGCGAGCAGTATCGTGCGAGCGAGATAAATAGTGAATTTTAGCTGAGGTAGTGTAGGCTCTTAATTTTTTATTTGTTAATAGAAATTATTTTATAACCTCCATTTTAGTCTATGAAATTTTAATTACAGTTTAATCATGTTATTCGAACAATAATTGCTGGAAAAAGTAGTGAGTAGTTTAAAATTGAAACCTAAATACATATGAAAATGTTACTAATTCCCTTTAGTGAGTGATCGCGTAAGAATGAACCTGAACAAGATTTGTTTACACTTTTGTGAGATATTTTTAGAACAGACACTATACATGTACCGTTAGGTAATGATTCAGTTAGGTGTCCTTACTAAGTGAGCTGGGTGGGTACGGGTAGGGCTCATGCGTCACCTGGACGTAAATCTTTTGTACGGTAAACACGTGACGTAGTAAGCTTGTAAAGGAAAACACAATGGAGTGATGTATTACCTACTTATAAGTCTCGATTGTCCGTATAGTCCGAATTAGGTTTTTATGGAAAGAAAACTTGGAAAAATAGCCCGCAAAATTGGAAAAGTCAGGAAAAACTGATACAGTTAACTCTTACTTCGTTTTCCATTGTAATTGCTTATTCCATCTTACATCCACTATTTCATTACAATATAGCCGCAAATAATCACGAGCAAGCTGATAACTGTTCCTTCCATTTTGTCAAGTTACTGCTGACAGCTTTTGACATTATACTAATAATAATAACAATACTACTTTATTTGCCAAAATGTAGGTGTACAAAATAGTATGATCTTATTATAAATGTGGCCCATTTACATTCTACCATTACATGTGGTGTGCAAATATTTAATTTCACAATACATTACTTATTTAATAAAAAATGTCATAACATGACATCAGCCACCAAAATGACTGTTAAAAAAATGTTCGAGTTTATGTAATAACTAGCTTCTGCCCGCGACTTCGTCCGCGTAAATTTTTTTTGTTTCCCAGATCCACCCCGTCGCAACGTGTCGCCGGCCTGCGCTATTACTTCGTTTTCGCTTGGCGAAAACTTCAGACTTTTTTTCTTTTTGCTCAACTCCTAAGGGTCCTAGCGTCCAGTTTAATAGAATATAGCCTTCCTCAAGAACTGGGCTATCAAACGCAAAAATATTTTTATATATGTGACCAATACTTCCAGAGATTTAGAGCTTTCAAACCGTGTTTCAAACAAACTCTTCAGCTTTATTATTAGTATTATTTTAAAACTATGATATCTCCTAAGATATACATTGAAATCAAATGATGTCAGAGGCAATTTTGTTCAAAATAAAATAAATGTGATGAATAACGTATTTATTTGGATAAGGATTAATACCATGTTTATAAAAACACCTTCGCAAATAATGCATTATTTTAGAACAAATTTGGTTAGCATAAAAGAGGTTATAGTGCGCTAACCTTAAAAGATAGACATATGCTGTCGCGGACTTTTTTTTAAAGCTTTTAAAGGGGAACAATTCTGTCATATATGATTTTTGCGAAACTTTAACCGTTTACGCAGCGCACGCAGCGGAAGCTCTCTCAATAGGAAAAAAATCCCCCGATTTTGAAACATTCTTCATTGGTGCTCCGCTCCTATTGGTTTTAGCGTGATGATATATAGCCTATAGCCTTCCTCGATGAATGGGCTATCTAACACTGAAAGAGTTTTTCAAATCGGACCAGTAGTTCCTGAGATTAGCGCGTTCAAACAAACAAACAAACAAACTCTTCAGCTTTATAATATTAGTATAGATTGAAATAAAACATGACGTTTTTCATTAGGTATCAGTGTTGCAAAGAATCATTATTTAATCAAAATGCTTCTAACCATTGTCATTTCTTAATGCCCTCAGCAACATTGATACATAATTATTAGCTAAACACATCCTTTATTATCTCAGTTATGACTTGTATCTAACATAAACGCAGAACTGTCTCACGTTCAGACACTACAAAGTAATTTAGTTCAACATCATCTTGATTCTTGATGGTATCATTGTTTATTTTTTTCCAAGACAAATGACAATAATCGTTCTGACTCGACATCGGTTTGCAGAACAACGTAGATAGCATAATAATGGACGCATATAAACGCGCTGTATAAACAACCATCTTTGATTTGTCCAAGGTTGTATAGACCAGGGACTCAAACTGTAACCGTCATAAGTGTTATTAACACTGTTTTTTAAAACTGTTTTAAAATAATCATTTATAAATGTAACAGATACAATAATTTTACTGAATCAAAGTGTAACCTTTTATATGTGTTAATATGTGTAACAGAAATAAGCATTTGTTTTTGTAGGTATAATAAGCAAGGTACCGCAAAAACGCGCGGCGGGCAGACAGACGCGGCAATGGCAAAATAGCCTCAATCCAGTCGGGATTGCGACTATTTTGGCAACGCCGCGTTTACCGGTTACACTTATTAACACTGTTAACACTTTCATATTTGTTACAGATATATATTACGGTTACACTTTTGTAGCGGTTAACACATTAAAAAACACATATAAAAGTGTTACATATTTGATTCTGTTATCAATTCAATATGTAACACTTATAATTCTGTAACCTTTATTAAGGTGTTCTTAAGTCACTGGTATAGACCGATTCTATTTTAAGTATAAACAGCATTACCTAACATAATATCACGCCTTTACTGCCTGAAGGGTTAGGCAGACCTACACAATATGTCCCGAAATTAACGCACTGCACCAAACACCCCAATTAGAATATTACGTTATTATCATAATACATACACTGAATTTTTACTGATATGTATAAAACATTGTTTGTTTTATTAAATTTGTTATATTGATTGTGGAAGAAAATTGTGGTCACATTACAAATCTACGCACGCACACAGTCGTACACGTTTAAGGGTATAGCGTAGTAGGTACTTCGTCAATTTTGGTTTGTTTTTACTACAGCGAAAGTGTGACAGTAATTTACAGTTTGAATGACCCATATTAAAAATGACAGAAATCGATTCAGGACAAACTACTTTCATAATGTGCATCAATTCAGTAACTCATTGTATAAAAGACCCACATTTCACCAGTTTCAATGATAGCTGGCAATCCGGCAAATTAGTAATACGTTCAAACCTCCTTTTGACCCCCTCAGGGGTGAAGTGACAAAAAATTGTTTTTTAATTACACCTCCTAAAGAGCAAATTTTCTAATCCAAATTGATTTTTTCTTTATGACTGGGCGTTGGTACGAGTAAAAAATTTTGTCGAACTGTCAACAAGACTTAAATTCCGTATGAAATAAAATAAGAAACGCAGTAACAAATATGTGCAGTCTCTAGTAAAAATATGTGTTAACACTAAATCGTATTTATTTCCAAAAGTTTGGAATGAAAAGGTGACACCAAAATGGTTTGTCTTCGGAGATTGTCGGATATTCTGCCCTCAAAGCAAGAGTGAACAGTCATCTTCTGGGCACGGTCGTTCCATCATAGACCTCATCCATCGCTTTCCATCAGGCGTGATCGAGGTCATGAGCAGGCCCATTCGGAAATAAAAATACAAAATGCAACATCTCACAATTTCAATAGATACCGTCGTGAGGAAAGTTTTGAGTATTTATGTGGATTCTTATAAGAAATGGGGGAAGACCAAAGAAACGATGGATGGACTGTGTGAAAGCTGATATGGTTAGAAAGGGGGTGACTGCCGCGATGACAATAGAGAAGTATGGAAGTAAAAGATAAGGAATAAAGTCAGGAGAATGTTGATGAAGAAAATATTTTCAGTGTTTAGATAAGTGCATACATCTGTATTCACGTAATTGTAGATTGACCGTCGTTTAAAACAAGACAATAGGTGATAGTTAAAGGTCGTAATTATAGTACGGACACTAATTGATTGATGAGTCTTTTATACTCTGCCCGCAGTGTGCCAGTTACGTCAATTAGTGTTTGTGCAGGTATATTAATCAACCATGTAATTTATAATCTCGCTGGAAATGTTTTGTAAATAACAGTCGGATCCTGAACTCTTCAAACTTAGAATTTGAAAAATCACACACAAGCTTTCAGCCCGTGACTTCGTCCGCGTAAAAAATCTTGTTACCGCGACCCACCCCGTCAAACGCATCGCCTAGCGCCTGCCCGCGCTATTACTATGTTCTTTCTAATTTTTTTTTGTTTTTTCTCGGCTCCTAAGTGTCTTAGCGTGATGTTAAGTAGCCTATAGTCTTCCTCGAGAATTGGGCTATCAAATGCAAAAAAAAAAAACAAATCCGAGTGGTAGTTCCAGAGATTAAGGCATTCAAACAAACAAACTCATCAACTTTATTATTATCTGATGTTTGTAAGCAAAATAAATGGATCCAACATTTTTGCGTCAACGGGATAAAACGTAGTTGTGAGAGTTTTCCATGCCTTTGTCGCTCGATTTCTGATCTAAATCTTCCACTGTTAACAGCGTTAGAAGCTTACAGGCGTGCAAAGTTAAACAGGCAGTAATAAGCCGCCTCGTTTCCAGCTACACGAAAGAATCCCTAAGCGCCTTAAGCGCTTTTCACGCTAAACGCCGTATAAAGTGGCATGTGTCCTAGGCTTTTTGCTCAGCATCCCTTTGTGCTCGTGTTCCGTTTCCGTCCGCTTTTCACCGCTGCAAGCGAGCCTCCACCGTGAATGCTACTTCAGAGACATCGTCCTAATTCTCGCCAACGACCGCTTTGTGTGTCGTTTGTGACGTGTTATTCGACGAAAATGACCTAATACCGGCTGGGGACCTATTAGACGGATTTGTTTTTACCCCTTTTTGGATTTGGTTTGTGTTTTTGCGGTTCTGGCTAATTTACAAAAAAAAAAACCACGAAATGATTGTGGTTTAATTAATTTGTCCTTTTCGTTTCAAACTTTTTGTGTTATTGCTATTAAAAACCAATGTTTTTTGTCTGTATTTTTTCTAACCTTTGAAACCAACCTAGTCTTCGTGTGACCTTGAATTACGCTCATCTTTTTACGATCATCGTTTACTATAAATACTTACATAATCTTTTCCTACATCTTTCTTTGTTATCATTTCAGTAATCGTATTTATAATCTCAACTTACTGGGGTTAGAAGGTCCTCGTTGAGTTAAAATTACCTCAGATTCTAAAGGGTTCATTAACAATGTTTAACCGTAACATGTCTTGTAAACTTCTTAATTGAATTCATTTCAAGACTTGGCCAGGAACTTGGTAATGCACGATTACTTTGTAATCCCTAAAGGATTGACGAAGATTGTATTGTTTAATTACTAAAATCTACGACCGTCGTTGGTCCTTTAATCTACAATGACAAAATTGCCTCATAAATTGAGCAGCACCCGCAAAACCCCTGGGCCAAGAGCATATAATATGTGTGTGCGTTTCATTTTTCTTTTTGTTACGTTTTTTTAAAAATATAATTTGGTTTTTTATTGTTGACTGTGTTTTGTTTAGTTTGTGATCTTCCTGTACGAGTCACAATAAATACATTTTCTTTCTTTCTTTTTTCTATATAATATGTCGTAATCACTACGTTCTACCCGCTTTATACTTTCATAGTGCATGTAGTAACACAAGTCGCCTCACACCGCATAGAACGCACCGTAAATGCCATATCCTGAGACGTCATCAAGAAACTAGGTCGGTGTGCAGCGCATGAATCGGCGAACTCGCGTGACCCGGAAATCTTAGCTTATTTTGCCTTCGATACTATAAAACCGCACTTTATAGCTTCTGCGGGTGTCAGTTCAACGGTTTCTGTTATTAAGGGCTGATTTTTCAATAGACAGATATTTTTTATTCGTCGAATAAAATTGACGCATGACAGTTTTTGTATGGAAGAACTGTCAAAAATTCAATAGTATTCCTTGAATAAAATTATCTGGCGTTGGAAAAATCAGTCCAGAATCATACAATTTTTGACCCAAATTCTTTCATCTGATTAATCCACCGGAAATAATTGGCTTATTCATGTAACAAGCTCATCATCTGCCTGGCCTTTTCCCAACAATTTTAGGGTCGGCTTCCAGTCTAACCGGATGCAGCTGAATACCAGTATTTTATATGAAGCGACTGCCTATCTGACCTCCACAACGCAGTTACTGCATAATACGATACCCCTTGGTAAGACTGGCTGTTAATCTTACCAAGACCCAAATTCTTTATTAAAAAAATACATGGTTTATGTCTTTTATTATCAAATAACTAGCGACCCGTCCCGGCTTCGCACGGGTGGGAAAAAAAAGAAAAAAGGAAGCCTATATTAATCAGTGATAATGTAGCATTCAAATGGTGAAAGAATTTTTAAAATCGGTCCAGTACTTTTTGAGCACATACAAATCTTTCCTCTTTATAATATTAGTATAGATTATGCGCCATTGTTTCATCTATTACCACCTTATAGATAGCGTACTGATTGCGTATCGCGGCAAAGGACACAGACGGTGTCCCTGAAATCTGTTCTACTTGTAATTAATTATATCAAACGTTTCCAGTACTAATTAAACTTGAGTGCTCTAACGCAATAATACACATTACTGCTAGTATATCACACAACACCACTGTACATGGGTTCCGATGATACGACATATACCTACCTATACCTACAGCTGTATATTAGAGGTTTGATCACTGAAGAGTAGGAAAATGGAGTGATCATGCGATTGACTTTCATCGGGTGCAACCAGCACCCCATAAACTGTACGGTAGTGAAAAAATAGGAAATAATTCCACGAATTGTGGAAAAATATTATTTTCTGAATATTCCCCTGATTACTTCGGCACAAAAAATAATAGTTTTTCAAACTATTGCCATAATCTATTGAACATGGCATCGTCTTACTTGCATACTGCTTTCGTCCAGAAATCATGTAACTCATGTTACATTATTATATAATAATATCACGTAGACGTTATTTATTTAGTTACTAGCTTCTGCCCGCGACTTCGTCCGCGTAAATTTTTTTTTGTTTCCCCGATCCACCCCGTCGCAACGTGTCGCCGGCCTGCGCTATTACTTCGTTTTCGCTTGGCGAAAACTTCAGACTTTTTTCTTTTTGCTCCACTCCTAAGGGTCCTAGCGTCAAGTTTAATAGAATATAGCCTTTCTCAAGAACTGGGCTATCAAACGCAAAAATATTTTATATATGCGACCAATACTTCCAGAGATTTAGAGCTTTCAAACCGTGTTTCAAACAAACAAACTCTTCAGCTTTATTATTAGTATTATTTTAAAACTATGATATCTCCTAAGATATACATTAAAATCAAATGATGTCAGAGGCAATTTTGTTCAAAATTAAATACATGTGATGAATAACGTATTTATTTGGATAAGGATTAATACCATGTTTAACTTCTTACGACTTTGGCTTTTTATAACGGAAAACAACAATCACAGTTTTGACAAATTTTAGGTTGCCTAAATGTCATATCTCCAACCTGTCATGACTGACTGTCGATGGTCTTAGCAAACGTCAAACATTATCAATTTTTATTTAGTGCCTAAAGAATATTAATTATTATGAAAAAAATCATTCTTTAATGTATTCATGGGTTCGTTTTCCGAGTTTTCTAAAGTGTACATGTTATGGCGGGAGTCCCATACAAACATGAAACGTCTCCTTTCTACTGTTAGTGTGTTACGCAATTACCCCGCAGCACTTAATATCACCGACAATGAGGTTGCTTGGTGTATGGAATTGTAACGACTAGCAAAACGGACTAGTGCCGTGTAAAGATCTTTCCTCGCACGCGCTTATGAAAGTAAGGCGAGGTCCGAAACATTAGGTATAACCACAGATATAGATAGACCTAGATAACGCAAGTATCACGATCTGTAGATATGAAAACCAAGCGTGCCATTTTTTTGACTACCTACTATGACGTCACAAGCGCTCTTTCTCACTCACGCTCACCCAGCCAGCAGTACACAGGACTGAGCGCAAAAGTGGCGGCTTACGATTTTTTAACGTAAGCTGGTGCGATTTTTGGCACGCGAAGTAGTTGCTCTTGCGTTATCTAGATGTATCTATATCTGTGGGTAACTTCTTCGTATTGTAACTCTTTCACTCACTTTTTAAATGAATATCAATCTGTCTAGCCTTTTCCCAAGTATATTGGGGTTGACTTCCAGTGTTTGAATAAATAGTCTTTGAATAAATAATCTTATAAAACTTAAGAAAGTTATGCATTATCACTCCATTTATTAACTTCGCATATCTTCCGTGACCGTCTCTGGCTTCGATTTATACACATATACATCTCTTATGTGTGCTGTCACTTTGAAGCGTGCCCATCCTCTAAAGGACAGTGATAGCTAATTAAGAGCATCAATTAAGGCGCAGGTCATTGCCACTCAGCAGTTAATCTTGCTAATTTCATCAGTGACGGACTAATTTCCGCTCTTATCTTAATTAGACTGGCCTTGAAGCATTTGTCTTAAAACCGTTTTGTTTTTATGGTGTTTTCGGGTTCTGCTAACAGGAGTACATTTACGGTCATTTCTAGTTAGTGTATGGGGCCTACTTTGTAAGCACTACGGGGAGCGGGGGTCTACTTTGCTTATTTTTGATGGGGATAGGGGTCTGCATGGTGATTACGTCAGCAGTATTTATTTTTTTACTTTTTTGGATTTTCTACAAAAAAAAACGATTTTGGTTTGAACACATTTATGGCAACCCTACTTGGCTATGCTATGCTTGAAAACGAAACGTATATAGGTAACTGCTGCTCATGAATCAATAAAGAAACCAGAACACATTGAAAAATGCATGTACCAATGTTTACGTAAACATGGGAGGGGGGAAGAGCTTTGCTTACTTTTACTGACGAGGGGAAGGGGGCGGGTTAATAATTGAAAAAAATCTGCTTACGTACCTAATCTTGAACGGCCCCTATGGTGTGGTATAAACTAAACACTCCAAGGAACCAACATGATACTTAAGCGCGAAAAAATTATCTGTCCCAGAATCTGATAAAAGTTCAATATCTACTCACTCAATCCAAATGTATGGGACGGCTATAATTTAAATATGACCACACCTGTTACCTACCATGCTGTATATTTCACGTTGTTTTGCTATTAAGACAGCTGGAATCTCAAGGGTATCACTGTGGTAGATTTAATGCGGAAGTCGAAGGATTTAATGTTTAGGGTTTTGGCAAACTTACTAATACACGTCCTGGACCGCTTAATCAAGCGGTTTAGGAGTAATAGGTAAAGGACCCTTAGTGTTCATTCTCGTGACTTCGTTAATACTAGACAGTATCTCAAAAGTCTTACGTGAGTAAATCTTCCATTTACTCTTGAATATTGAATATTCTCCTTCTCACTAAGAGGAGGCCTGTATCTCAGCAGTGGGAACATTATATGCTGATAGTGTCTGAAACATTCATAAATACATTCTCGAAAACTGAAATTGGAATAAATTTGCTGTACCTACGAAGGGTAAAGTTTCAGACGAATCTGAATGGAGAATTCCCAAAAAGAGCACTCTTGAGAATTCTCCAGTCAGACGTTTCTCCTTTATTTTCTGTTTCCGCATTAAAAGTTGGAACAAATAAGTCTGACCTCCAAATATTTGTCCCGATTCCGAGTCCTGGGTGTTTGTCAGCTCTCTCACTAACAAACTCGCAGATATAACAAAAACCTTGACACACTTCTTAATTACATCATTACTCTAAATATAGCCTTTATTTTGTTTTATGTACTTCTTTTAGGATTAACGGATAACAATAAAAATCGACCCGCAATATTGGAACGAAGAAAAATGGCGTAAGATATCATAAACGTTGGCGAAAATATGGCGCGTTTTCTATATCATATGGTTTGTTACGGTCTTCGGTTTTATTCTGTTCATGATATAACTATTTGGGTTAGGTATAGACCTCAGTACGTCAATCTAGTCTTAGATTTTATTGTTCCGTATATCCCATAGATATGTTTTTTATATTTCTATGATATATACGAGATATATACTATATATATACTCGTATCCAGATCAAATTGGAATTCTAATGCGAGTTCTGTGCCTGTCGTTTTTCCCAGTGATTATCAACTTTTTCACCATATTTTTGGAAGTCATTTCTTTCTGAAACAAAGAAAAAGGCTGCCCCTTATTGAGCCACCTGTCAATATAAATTATTCAGCGGCACCGCTTATAAAAGCAAATTTTCGGGTTCCTACGACCCTTCCGCTTGGTTACCTCGTTAAATCAGCACTTTTAGCTACTTTAGTGAGTAAGGGGCTATTTTGTTCTGGGGAATCTTCTACCACATGTCCTCCATTTTCCATAATAGAAAAGGGAAAGGTGTATAATATGAAAACCCAACAGACTCTGGGTTGCTAGCCTGCTACTGAGAAACTATTAATAACATAAAAACAGGGTGGAATTGACTCGCCCGCTAGTTATTACAAGAGATTAAAATATAACTGGTGAAATATGTGTCTACACCTCTGTGAATGTCTACCCTTTTTTTTTTTTTTTTTTTTGTGGATGGGAAATCATCGAATGACCCCTCCCGCTCTGGGTGGAGCAGAAGGGAGTGTCAGACTCTTACTGACTAAAACCCAACCGTGTTCCTTCCTTAGACCTTTGTGTTCCGGGGTAGCGGTAACCCTTTCGGACAATCCCGCTGCCCTCGGGGAATTCAGGCATGATGCTGTTAACACATTGATTCATTAGTTTTTGAGAAAATCGCCGACATACATACATACGGGTCGAATACAGAACCTCCATTTTTGAAGTCGGTTAAAAAAGGCTACTCCGATGAAAGTAGACTACTTCATTGTTTACCAGGAAGGAACTAATACTATATTAAACGAAAACAATCGACCGACTTCCGGTAGCTGCATATAAACAGCTTCGATCCTAAACAAGCCTTGTAATTATAACCTTTTGTATTCCCCACCCCATGTGGGGATCGTGATGGTGCATAAACGCCATAGCTTTGTCCCTACGTATCATATTGTCACCCTAACGGAACTTCTTTCGTAATTTAGTAAAGAGACTTAGGAGTCGGAAGGAAATATGTATGGCCCAATATAACGGATTTTTACTTAATTTCCACGAAACTTGGGAAAATGTACAGGGTGACGCGGGTAGGGTTGCCAAGCGTCTGTTTTCACTTTCAGTCTGTTTTAATTATCTAATTTAGCGTCTAGTTTTCAAGTGTTTTGTTTCAAACAACTTAGGGCTATGTTGTCAACTGTTGGGATAGAAATCTTCAAAGCTGCCTTAATACAAGCAATCATGATTTTGCCAATTTATGTTAAGTGTCCCTTTGCGGAGAATAAAGGTTTTATCTTTTTTTACTTTTTTCTTTTTAAGTATACCTGTGAGCTTGCCGTGTGTTTTGCAGATAAGGAGCATCAAATGCGGCAAACCGAGAAGGCTATAATAAATCTCTGTTTACATGGCATCTCCAATGTTTGGCTAATTTTATAACTAAGTTTATGAACCGTCTATAGAGAAGCCTTTAGTCCATAATAGCTCTAAAGCTTTTAATGTTATATACCCATTTCCGAACGCTTTTCGGCGACCGCGATATTGAGCGAAAATTGCACCCAGTGGAAACATAAATTTTATCTGCAATCTGGGGTAGTTACGTTCCAGAGGTCTCAATCCGTACTTTATCTTATAACGAGTCGATGAAGATGTTTTAATGTTAATTAGCTAAAAGGTTTGAGACATAAACAGTTAAATATATTTTTCTGACACTTCAAATGAAGATAACCAATTAGACCGCCGATTTTATCTTGAAAACAATTGAATGACCAAGTTCAAGATGTCCCTAAGTCCATTTTCTTAGACCTTGGTTCTTTTTCTATTACTATATATCGCAAATCTTGGTAAAAAAATGCAATTTAGATGACATCTAAGTTATATTTTTTGACCAAAATTCGCGATAAATAGTGTTTCGGTGTCGTTTCAAAGTCATTATTGAAACTTTATCGCTGCCATTTCAAAACATAAGAAAAAGGACTTGAATTACTTATACCATTCAATTCCCCTTACTGCATGGAGTTTTGTATCTTTGCGGAAATAAAAAATGTTGTAATTCAGAGTTTATGGAACCCATAAAAATAATTTTAAAAATTTAGCAGTGTCCATGAATTATTTATTAATTTTTAAAAAATGTGCATATTTGGTATGGCATGCAATATGGAATATACTAAATATGGGACGAAATGCAATCAGGCCAACTTTATCATCGCCTTATCAATAAAACAATAGTCAATATCAAATACCCTCTTTATTGGAAACAAACTAGCATAACCTTAATCTAATAACGTGAAACATAATAGCAATCTGCCACTAGATATACTGAAGTATTACTGGATCTAGAGGAGTAGTATACTCCAGAAAACAATTCCTTTTTTTTTTTTGTTTATGCATAAATACATTTTAAATTTGATTAAATGAAAGTTTGACCGCCACATTCGTTTCTGCATCTATGAACATCAGACCGTTCGGCCAATCGAGGTAGGAAGCTGGCTGCTACTCCAGTTTTTAGTGACGATTTTGTGACGCATAAATATGCCAGCCAAATAATTTGTGACAGAACAGTTCGAAAGTTAGAAGCATTTATTTATGGCCGAACGGCCTGATATCAGGTCGTTCGGCCAACCTGAATCTCCATAACTGAGGACCTTAGAGAAATTGTTACTGAATAGAGATTTAGTGACGAATTTGTGACAAACAACCACTGCTTTACTTTTACTCGTAATGCCACCGGTTCAAAGTAAAATGAATTTTAGTTCCCGAAATATCAGGCCGTTCGGCCAACGTGATCTCCATAACTGAGGACCCGAGAGAAACCATTAATGAATAAAGAGTTAGTGACGACACTGAAACGAATTTTTATTGCTATAGTTTAATTTGTGACAGCCCCATTAAATGGCAAATTGAAAATTAAACTTCTAACCTCAAACATTGGGATTATCGATTCCTCCACAACGAAGAAGCCTAGAGAAACCGTGAATGGATAGAGAGTTAGTGACGACAGTGAAACGAATGTTTATTGCTTTACTTTAATTTGTGACGGCCCCATTTTAATGCGGCAAATGGCAAATTGAAAATTAAAGTTCTAAACTAAAAAAATTTGGATTATTGATTCTTCCACAACGAAGAAGCCTAGAGAAATTGTTAATGGATAGAGAGTTAGTGACGACAGTGAAACGAATGTTTATTGCTTTAGTTTAATTTGTGACGGCCCCATTAAATGGCAAATTGAAAATTAAAGTTCTAAACTCAAAAAAAAAGGGATTATTGATTCCTCCACAACGAAGAAGCCTAGAGAAACCGTGAATGGATAGAGAGTTAGTGACGAAAGTGAAACGAATGTTTATTGCTTTAGTTTGATTTGTGACGGCCACATTAAATGGTAAATTGAAAATTAAAGTTCTAACCTCAAAACATTGGGATTCTCGATTCCTCCACTAAGAAGAAGCCTAGAGAAACTGTTAATGAATAGAGAGTTAGTGACGACAGTGAAACGAATGTTTATTGCTTTAGTTTAATTTGTGACGGCCCCATTAAATGGCAAATTGAAAATTAAAGTTCTAAACTCAAAAAAATTGGATTATTGATTCCTCCACAACGAAGAATCCTAGAGAAATTGTTAATGAATAGAGAGTTAGTGACGACAGTGAAACGAATGTTTATTGCTTTAGTTTAATTTGTGACGGCCCCATTAAATGGTAAATTGAAAATTAAAGTTCTAACCTCAAAACATTGGGATTATCGATCCTCCACAACGAAGAAGTCTAGAAAACTCGTAAAAACGCCTGATTTTTTGCTCTGCAGGATTTCAGTGCAATGGTGTCAGTATTTTTGTTGATTCAAGATCTTAAGCCACTATGGCAAATGGTGACTGCAATAGGGTGACCATGTATTGAAATACTCGATAAATAGGTACTTGTTCCGTTGGCATAAAACATGTTTTTATCGAGTACCTAGGTCCTTAATGATACAAAACACGTTGAAATAGTTGAAATAAGGTGACCATATAAGTATTCCAACGAAATAAGTATTATTATATCCAAATGAAACAAAAAACGTCGAATTGTTTATTTGCACAAGCAACGTTGAGCTATTGCCTGCCTATCAGTCCACTTGTTTAATTTTTGTTAAATTGGTCGAGTCTATTTGGGTTTAAAGGTGATTGATATTGGAAATTTGACTACAAGTATACCTACGTAAATAAATAGATACACAACTTTAAAAAATGCTTTATTTCTAATCAACCATCCACAAAAAGCGATAGTTAGGTAGGTATAGCCGCGCCGCATAATAATTAGTAGGTACATTTTAGAATCACAGTTGTTAAATAGGGCCACCACGAGAGAAGATAGATCGATTTGACAGCTTCTTGTGTCTACTGATATGTGAGATTGATTTGAAACTTGTCAAAGCGGATGTCTTACGGTGGTGGCCCGACAACATTATTATTAGTTTGATAAACTAGTTTACACATTTTACAATTAAATAACAGTTCCATAGAGAAATCACTGTAGGTATTGTACAATAACTACACAAAATGTACTAGTCACAACATTACGGCTTTCTTTCAGTTAAAGTCAGCCACAATGTAATCTACCCATTTTAAGACAATCATTTACTGTAGAATCAGGCAGGACAACTATTACCAAAGGATCTCTGTACTTGACCTCGATGACGTTACACGAGTGACATTATGACAATATGGACTAGTGAGCGAGAGACAGCAAGGCGTCGCGTGGAAGTTGCAGGTGTTGCGGGGGGAGGAACGCATTCCACGCTATTTCCATATAGGTAAGCTTACCTTGTGTACCTACCTATTTATTTCTTGATTATTAAAAAAAAACTAGTTAAAAAATTTAAATATTTTTCTGTGTACAGTCAGCAAAGGAGATAAGTATGCAGGGTCGTCGAATATAGTTGAAGTTTACTAAGAAACCGATTGATGTTTTCGAATGAAATTTAATTTGATAAATGCACTGTTTATTTCCTATTAATTAAATTAAATTTTACTCGAAAACATCAATCGGTTTCTTGGTAAACTTCAACTATATTCGACGACCCTGCATACTCTTATCTCCTTTGCTGACTGTACCTACTCAAATCGACTTTAGCTTTTCGACCTCCTGCCATCGTACAATGTTGGATTAATGATGCAGGTGGTATTATAAACAAACTAATAGGTAGGTAGGTACGATCGGTCACCAGGTAAGCCTTCCTATATCAGTTTCCTCTCGTGCTAGTCAAATGTAATTATTTATCAATTTCTACTATATTACCAAGGGATCTCTGCACCCGCGTGGAATACGTTCCTCCCTCCGCAACTTTACTTTACTTTTTTATAATTATTTCGTAGGAATATGGTCACCTTATTTCAACTATTTCAACGTGTTTTGTTTCATTAAGGACCTAGGTATTCGATAAATACTTGTTTTATTCCAACGGAACAAGTACCTATTTATCGAGTATTTCAATACATGGTCACCCTATTTCAGTCGCCATCTGCCATAGTGGCATATGATCTCGAATCAACAAAAATACTGACACCATTGCACTGAAAACCTGCAGAGCAACAAATCAGGCGTTTTTACGAGTCTTCTAGACTTCTTCGTTGTGGAGGATCGAATCCCAACGTTTTGAGGTTAAAACTTTAATTTTCAATTTTCCAATTAATGGGGCCGTCACAAATTAAACTAAAGCAATAAACATTCGTTTCACTGTCGTCACTAACTCTCTATTCATTAACAGTTTCTCTAGGCTTCTTCGTTGTGGAGGAATCGAGAATCCCAATGTTTTGAGGTTAGAAGTTTCATTTTCAATTTACCATTTAATGTGGCCGTCACAAATTAAAGTAAAGCAATAAACATTCGTTTCACTGTCGTCACTAACTCTCTATTCATTAACAGTTTCTCTAGGCTTCTTCGTTGTGGAGGAATCGAGAATCCCAATGTTTTGAGGTTAGAAGTTTCATTTTCAATTTACCATTTAATGTGGCCGTCACAAATTAAAGTAAAGCAATAAACATTCGTTTCACTGTCGTCACTAACTCTCTATCCATTCACGGTTTCTCTAGGCTTCTTCGTTGTGGAGGAATCGATAATCCCAATGTTTGAGGTTAGAAGTTTAATTTTCAATTTACCATTTAATGGGGCTGTCACAAATTAAACTAAAGCAATAAAAATTCGTTTCAGTGTCGTCACTAACTCTTTATTCATTAATGGTTTCTCTCGGGTCCTCAGTTATGGAGATCACGTTGGCCGAACGGCCTGATATTTCGGGAACTAAAATTCATTTTACTTTTAACCGGTGGCATTACGAGTAAAAGTAAAGCAGTGGTTGTTTATCACAAATTCGTCACTAAATCTCTATTCAGTAACAATTTCTCTAAGGTCCTCAGTTATGGAGATTCAGGTTGGCCGAACGACCTGATATCAGGCCGTTCGGCCATAAATAAATGCTTCTAACTTTCGAACTGTTCTGTCACAAATTATTTGGCTGGCATATTTATGCGTCACAAAATCGTCACTAAAAACTGGAGTAGCAGCCAGCTTCCTACCTCGATTGGCCGAACGGTCTGATGTTCATCTGCATCTTTGTCTTGATTCCGTCCAGTCGGGAAATCACGCTGATTTTATTGCATACGGTGTCATTATGTGAACGATTGCAATTTACCGCTATCTGCTTACGGTCCCACGTATGGACCGTACAATTGAGTCAACGTTGCATTTTGTCCCGAATATGCACACAACAAAAACGCAGCGTCAATTTGCAATCAATGAGGATCTTGGGTTGTTTCTTCAATTTTTAGATTCACATAGGATGGTTTTATTCAAAGAAATATACAGTGTCCCAAAAGATTACGTAGCTGGGAAGGGGGGTAATAGGGGTGGTCACAAGGGTCACCAGAAAAATAAAAAAATAAATCTGCTCTGGGCTTCGATCAATACACATTGATCGAAGGCTCTGGGTATTTAAAAAAAATAAATGGCATTTAAAAAAATGTTATGTAATCGTCAATAAACCTTTATCAAATTGAAATAAAAAAAAAACAATACTTAACTAACCAAGATTTTAAACTACTCACCTTCCTTTTTCTATCAAGATTGCCAACATTTCACCTCTACTACACGTCATAGTACACATCTAGTCTGTGGTTTCTAATGTTGCCATAACTCAAACTTGAAAGATTTTTTTATGCCAAAAAATTTGGTGTGCAAATATAGGACGCAATGCGGGGGTGGAATCTTCTTATCAATTTCCCCAAAGGACTTTCTCGACATGAATCCAGGAAGTGAGTCAGACGAACTAAAGTCAATTAAACGATCGATGGTGCTGTGGAGAACGCACCAGTCTGGCACAGGAGTACTGCCCCTCTGCCCCCGCAAGCCGGGATGGCGCGACCCCCTCGCGGTTCACCCAAACAAACTTACCCTTGCGTACCCCTTGTTATTCTTCTACTTTCCCAGAAAAACGTCGCCGTCTACATTCGGTCGTTACTCGCAATTTATAATTTATCGCCAGCGCGGTTATTGGCTGCGAATGTTCAATGGCGCACAATGTTTATGGCGTCTATCTATTCAAGTTTTTTTTTTCTAATTAGCAAAACGTTCAACATTTATCATGCAAGATAACGGCCTCACAGCTGATTAATGTTTACTTACTCATATGAATATTAATATTATATTGGTTGGTACTGTTTATAATATTACGCATTTGGTTATCGCGACACAATCCATTTGTTTACCGTTCCTCATAGAGTGACGTGCTCGCGACCCCCGACCTCCTCGACTTGTGAAATCGTCGTAATATCTACAGGGCTGCTACAATGTAACACGAATCTGCGTCATCATTACGCCGTGCTCGCGGCGCGGCGTAGCTTCCGGGAACTGCCGTTACTCCATTACGAGAGTGCTCCAGTCACAGACGCAATCAGCTATTGAGACGCACTCTTGTGTGTAGGTGGAGTTATTGTATTGCAGTAACAATCCATGTAGACATTATGTAAATGGTATATGTCATGACGTGGCAACCCTACCCGAGGTTGTATAGAGCGACTGGGGCGCAAGCGGGGTGCGGCGTGTGTGCGCGCGCACTCGCGGCGCCGCCAGTGGCGAGTCGCGGCTGAGACCGGCGCGTGGCAGTCCGGCCGCCCCCGCAGCTCGCACCGGTCCCGGCGCTGCCGGGCCTCCGCTCGGATGCCGCTGCCGGCCGCCGCAAGCGATGGTCCACGCCGGGCCGGCCGCGCGCGCGCCCTCTCGCGCGATGTTCGCTGCCGCTGAGAGTAAACCGCGCCGCGCCGTCTCGCCGCTCGGAATCCCAAAGTCTCCGTCGTTCCACTCGGGGCTCGACCTCGTCGCCAGCCAAGCGGCCACCAAGCGCTCCGAGAGCGTGTCGGACGTCGCGCGCGCTTTTCGGTTCGCGCTGTTCGCCGGCCCCGGCATGGAGGGCCAGGGCCCGCCGCAGAAGGCGCCGTCGCCGCCGGACGCGCGCAGCCCGCCGCCCCTCGCCGCGGCTGCCGTTTCGCCCGAGCGCCCCACGATACCAAATGCCGATAAGGAAAGTTTGATGGTGCAGCTCCCTCCGCTGAAAGGTTCGTCGGTAATATCAACAATGCACCCGTGTTAGCTTTGTAGATAATGGATATCAAATGCGGCGAACCCAGAAGGCTGTTAATATCTGTTTACATACCATCTTCAATGTTTGGCAGATGATTTTCGGCATCCGTGTGTGAAATAGCCGAATATATTTCTGGCTTATTTATACCTAGTTAATGTAGTAAACCAAATGCGTCGACGAAGATTTTAATACACTATCATGTACGACGCAGATAACTACGTTGTAGTAGCGATATGTAAAGAGTGTAGTTGCCCACACCTCGTCACTGACAGCCTTGAAGAGTCTAATCAGCCTCGCCTACGGAAACAATGCGGCTGAAATCACTGAAACTAGTGAAGCTAGTGACTGACCATCTTATGCGTACATGTAGTATAGACGAGGGGGAAATAGCGAAAACGCCGCAGAAATATATCGACCCATTGCCGGCCAGCGGTCGGCCCCGTGCTGTATGTAAGCCATGGGAAATGTGTTGCGACGTCCTTGTGCCCTGCACTACAACCATGCAGAACGATATTCGAGCTCACGATAAAGGCAACTGCCTAATTGCTACCAACCGGCCTTTTTGTTATAGACGCTAACTTTGCTAATGAGCGAAATTAACACGACGAGGTCATTTGCCTATTCTTGAGGCGTTTGTACTCATCAACATTATCATGAACACCTTGCTTATAACAGTCTGTCTTGAAGACTTTGATATTGCTAATGTATTTGTCATTTGGAAACATGTTTGTTTATAATATGCAAGCTTAGGTGCGGCATTTAACAGCATTTTTTACAGCTCATGGTTGTAAAATTCCTCCAGCATAATTACATAAACAAAGCCTAATGACTGGGTTGTTTCATCGTTAAAGTACAAGTTTTACAATCATACCGGGATGAACTGCTAACTAAAATTAAATATTTATCTAAGCCCAACATAAGTCTGTTGACATACCTGACCTCATGCTGATATCGTTTGACCCTGAAAACTCTTTAAGATAACCAGCATTACAATTTAACCAAAGAATTAATACTACCACTAAGAAAACAACCACTAGGTTCTCTTCTGTTTTTAACTCCGTAAACCGATGGGTTCTCTAGAAAAAACAATTTTGTTTTTGGAAATCGAATAAGTTTTCACGTCAACTTCATATGAATTTCGAAATCTTCTCCGAAACCGACGCATTTTTCTGTATACTCTACTCAAAGACTTTCTTATACTCCACGTTTTTACTACTCGCAGATTACGCGAAAAACACAAAGCTATTATGTGGATCCCGCCTCTAATTTGCGGCTTTCACACTCCCACGAAATTGGGTGATGGGCGAAAAAAATTAAGGTTTTAACCATCATTTTCCTTGAACTCAGTGCTCACGCACCAAGTTTTCGTCAGCTATTTAAAATGTCCCCTTTTGTTTTTGTGGGGCACGCGCTTAGGACATTACTCACCGGTCCCCTTGGAGGGGTGTCTGGTGCGAGTGATAAATTTATTACGAAACGAAGCACTGAATTGTTGGCAGAACTGTCTCTGCTTACAAACTATTGTCTTTTTTGCATGAATATTGAGTCGTAAATCTCAGAATGCTTTAGTCAGACCCGCAAATGAAGGGCGCGCCTTCGTTTTCCGTTTATCCTAGATAGCATTATTTTCGTTTGGCTTTGTTTTCGTTTCTATTTGGCTTTGAAGGCACTGGGATGCGAGAAATCGTTCCAATTAGAATATATGATGAAATTCTTGGATCCCTTTCTTACAACATGTAAACCGGGGTTCCAAAATGGTTGTCACTTAAAGTTGATGAAAGATAAAAGGATTGTTGATAATAATTTTTCAATACGACCACTCGCTAGACCATTGTTGCTCCTGGTAGCCTGATCAAGTCTCTGATCAGTAAATCTATCATGTATACTGGGTGCTAGACCAAAATAACAACAACCAAACTTTTCAGTTGGCGTTGATTTTTTTTTTCTTGTTTGCTAAATATTATTAACTTTTTTTTGTTCCACGCTTTAAAGTTTGACTATAAGCGAGTAATGTGTTGCGAATTTGAAACACGGCAAACTTTAAACGGACAGGACTCACAGCTAAAAGCAACTACATATTTCTCTTTCATCGCATATTACTAGCTGTTCCTGTTACAACAGATGTTTACTTACGTTCGAACCGAGATCTAACTTGCGTATGAATTTTCGTTACCAGGTACATATGGCGAGCTTTGTTGCGTGTAAAACGTAGTTTTGGCAAAAACTTCTACGATCATAAAATACTTTTTGAGGTCATAGATGCAGAAAGAATGATGTATGTACGTTTCTTGTTTACACTAAACGATTATGTGATACTGTGAAAGAAAGAAAAAGTATTTATTGCGACTCGTACAGGAGGATCACAAACTAAACTAAAACAACATCAATCAATCATCAATCTGTGCAACATATTATTTCATAATGGACACCGTCATCAACGGATTGTTTACTAACATTCCAATTTTTATTTCCTTTCTCCGTTCTGATCATTCTAGTCAAAATCTACTGCACCATTACTTACTTTAATTTAATTCAATTAAATTAATCTTTATTGCAATCCATAATGTACAGACGCCAGCACATCAAGCTACCCAAAACTGTAAATTTTCCCAATCAACTATGAACCTTAGGCTTTAGCGATAAAGTTGAAAATCTATTAAATCAATTTGACAGATTTTAGTAGCTCGATGTGCTGTCTGTACAGGTACAGGTGGTAAGTGTTAATCAATAGAAACTATTATGGACCCTGTCGGGCACAGCAAAACTATAAATAAGTAGGTGAGCTGAAAAGCGCTTTTATGATTTTCCTTATTACTAAATATTTATTTCATTTCCTATCTGTCTGCTGAGCAACTCCAGAGAATGAATTAATAAACATTTACTGTGGATAATCTGGCTCTTCGACGTCATTATCAGACGAAAGACGTCCATTGTTAGACATATTCTTCCAACCAGGATTCCAAGAAAACCTTGCAAAAAAATAACCTGATACTTTTTGTTCTCAGATGCACCAGCGGCGGAGCGTGAACAGCTCTTCGTTCAGAAGCTGCAGCAATGCTGCCTGCTGTTCGACTTCGCCGATGAGCCTCTGTCAGACCTCAAGTGGAAGGAAGTCAAGCGGGCAGCACTCCTCGAGATGGTGGAGTACGTCACGTCACAGAGGGGTGTTATCACTGAACTTATATACCCGGAGGCGGTTAATATGGTGAGTGTTTATTTATCTACTTAAAAAGACTGAAACTCACTGACTGATTACCCTCTTTCTAAACCACCTGATCTATACGAATTACTTACATTATATACAAGATTTCCTTTTATTACGAAAATAAGCCCTAAGGAAGGAATTTTGAAAATTCATCCGTCAGAGGAGATCAATACGGCTTAACACAATTATAATTTTGCCTCTAATGTCAGTATTTCAAGAAATAGTGACTTGTGACAACTATCACCCCTCCCGCACCGCGCTGCTGTCTCAGGCAACGTCTCAATTAAGAGGTCGGCCTATAATACAAGTTCTGCTGCGATAAAAACTTAGACTAAATGAAGCACCTCCTTTAAAATTTTCAATCAGCTCTTGAAGGCTTAACAAAGTCAGTAAGTACCTCCCTACTTTCCACAATGCATATAACGCCTTTGAGACTGATAAGCCGTACTAGCTCTTTCGATTGCACGGCAAGATTCGAGATTGGTTTCGTAGTGGCAAAGATAAGACGCTTCAAACATTGTAGGGGTTCCTTGTAAGGAATATTTTTAATCTCAGGCAACTGTGCCTTAGATTAATATATTTCCACTCTACAAGGTGGCAAGCACGCCGACGAGCAAACTGTTACCATAGATTTATGAATTGAAATATTTCGCCGGTTATTAAAAAAAAAAACAACCGACTTCCAAAATAATAAGACACTACAAAGTGAAAAATAACTTTAATTTCGGAAGTCGGTGTCGTTGTTTGCCACTGACTTCCGATATTAAAGTTATTTTTCACTTTGTAGTCTTTTTTGGTAGTCAGTTGTTTTTTTTTTTTTTTAAGTTTTTATTTTTCACTCTTAAGTTGTTCTTACCCCACACAAACTCGTTTAGCACTAGGTCCTTGCTATGTAAATTTCAGTGACAGGAAGTTATTATAACATCATCAATATAAATTAAGTGACAAAAGTACGTATTATTGAAGGTAACTCCAAAACTACCCAAGCAAAGTTAATACATTTTATATGAGACCACCCCTAAGGCATACCATATTCATTGAAGAATAATTTTTGAAATCGATTTACAATTTCCGGAGATATAGCGTAACAAACCTACAAAAAAAAAACACAGTCTAATTGAGAACCTCCTACTTTTTTGAAGTCGGTATAAAAATAGTTCTTCGATACATTTTGAGCGCCGAAAAATTTTTATTGAATTCATGGTTATAATTTGCACGTCGATGTCAGTGCCAAACTGTATTGTGAAAAAGATGTTGTTCTGTTCAGTTTCTGGATTTAATAGTTAATACTTGAATAGCTGTTCATGTATATAGGCCCGTGATAATAACAGCCGCACATGTCGATCGATCAGGTTAAGCTACTCTTACCGCGGTTGGTCTGTGGATGGGTGACCATCATTACATACCGAGACCCATACGTGCCTCGAAAAGCACGTTAAGCCGTTGGTTCCGGCTGTCACTGGTGGATCGTTGACAGTCGTTAAGGGTCGTCAGAAGCCCGAAAGTCTTACAACCAGTCTTACCAAGGGGTATCTTATTACCGAGTAACTGGGTTGTGTAAGATCAGATAGGCAGTCGCTCCATGTAAAATACTGGTACTCAGCTGCATCCGGTTAGACTGATGATGAAACTGATGATGCAGATGATGAATTACATACGCTGAATTTTTACTATTATTTATAAAACATTGTATATTTATTAAATTAGTTATACTGATTGTGGAAGAAAATTGTATTCACATTAAAAATATATTCACACACACGGTCGCACACGTATGTATGCGTCTAGTGTAGTAGGCACCACACACGGTCGCACACGTATGTATGCGTCTAGTGTAGTAGGCACTACGTCCATTTTGGTTTATTTTAACTATACAGCGGAAGAGCGACTGTAATTTAAGCAGCTTTAACTGTTTTTTGAAAAAAAAACCCTCTATTAAAAATGACAAATCAATTCAGTAAATGATAAATGATTTATTTTTTGTAAGTAGGTTTGTACAAACACTTTTACACGTCAATCTTATTTTTTTTTAAACTAAATGTGGTCGGCAGAAAGGCTGGAACAAACTCAGAGGTCACAGTCTCGTTTAAAGTCCAGACAAAATCTTGGTCAGATCATGTGAAGACCATGTAGATTGGTGTCTGAAATGGTATTTTGAGGAAAGAACCACACAGATTGAGCGGACCTGTCCAGTCTGGCACGCATTTGTCAAAAATCGTGCAGCTCAACTCAGAACTTGAGCTCAACGATTCGACGAACAATACCAAAGATTGAACATTTGGGTAGGCCGCATAGATTACTCAAACTGCCAGATCATTATTAAAACTAACTAAGAAGGAAAACAGAAAAAAAGAAAGAAATGACCCACATAGGGTCCTCACGTTCACAATAGTTAATTAAAAAAGAAAAAAAAACTTTACAAAGTAAATATTCATGTCATTGATTGTTCTGAACAAACTAGTTTTATAATGGTTCTAAACAAACTAGTTTTATAATGTGCACTAATTCAGTTACACATTGTAAAAGCCACGGCATCCTTCAACGTTCACTGAATGTCACACGATGGTTATGAATTCGTAGAACTATAATTTTACCTTGTCTTCACAAACCGCTGGAAAAGCTAGAAACTACAGTCGTCCAAAAGGATAGATATATTGTCGCGACTGAAGGAACGGTATCTAAAATTTCATCATCAACATCATCCACAGTCCTGCCTCTCCTTATTTGTGCCAATCTGAGCATAATTATAACCAAGATATATCATTCTCGGAATGTTCAATAGAAACTCCTTAATTTCGAGTAAATCACGCAACAACGAGCATTGTGAGTCCCTTGCGCTTACGCTTCATGAAACACAAATTGTTTTCAAACACCAAGAATGTCCCGACCGCCCTCGGAGTAGCTACATTCATTTACTTTCAACTTTTCTTTAACTACCCTACATTTTTCTTTGAAAAGTATCCGAGATTTCTCACGCTTAAATGCATTGAACAAAGGAAAATTGTTTGCGGAACTTTTTAGGGTTCCGTCTGTCCGAAGTAAAACAAAGAAATGAATACCGGTTTACTCTCTTTTATCCGTATAAAACTAGGACGGGTCGATAGAAGGTTAAGCTACGCTTGCTGCTGTCGGTTCGTGGATGGGTGACCATCCATTACATAACGAGACCCCTCTAACTTTTGTATTTGTAATTGTTGTTATTTTTTACTTATGGCCTTGAATAGTTAGTGTGATTCGTAAAAATCAAATTGAGTAAATGCTAAATATTACACAGTATAATGGAAGCACATTAATATTGTAAAAAAAAAAAAATACAATTCTGCCTGTTCTGTTAGAAAACGCTTAGTTTGTATAAGAAAAGTTAATTACATTTTCAATTCTTTTGATATTACAAAACTACAAAGCCATTGTAGATATTACAAAACCTACTTATGACATTTACAAAAATCCATTTGTAGTTAGTTATCCATGGATTATGTAAAATTTTAGTAAACATTTGCATACTTTATTATTTTTTCTCTCCGTGCGGAAACTTGTATAAATAACAGCCTCACTGATAAGATCAAGGACACAAACACATAAAAGTCACTATAATTATTATTTGTGGATGGATGGAGACCTTCGAAATTCCGAACATTCGGAAGGCCAAGGTTGTGTTCGGGGAATTATTAATGAAGCCCCACTTCCGATTGTCTTCTGTTGTATACTGGGCCAAATTGTATATTGTATAGGGCTAATATGCACTCCCAGACTCTTCAATCGAGCCACCGTGCATTTCCATGTAAGGTATAAAGCCCTGCCGCCATGGGATCTGGAGGCAAAAGTCCTCGCCCACCTATGGGAATGGCGCGAGGAGACAAAACGCCTGGGCTTAACTCCGCTACCACGAGAAATCACGGCACAGCGGACAGGAGCTCCGGCGGGATCTCATAGCGACATGGAGTGTGCGTCTGTCGCAACCCAGTGCTAGGCACGTCACAATTGCGGTGATAAGTCCCCTCTTTGAGGAGTGGCTGAAGAGGCGTGCTCACCTTCCGCCTGACGCTGGTTCCCACCGGACACGGCTGCTTCGGGAGGTTCCCGTTCTGGATAAACGTTCCTGTTCCCGTTCGGAAGGTTCCCGTTCTGGCGGGAGGAAACGCCCGGGTGTCACCATTGTGTGGATCCCCTGGAGGACACGGTGGAGCATACGGTGCAGGTCTGCCCAGTTTGGAAGCCGTCACCTCCTTCTGCGGAGCGCGTGAGGGAGAGGCAATCTTTGCGCCGTCAAGCCCCTAGTCGCCACAGGAGACGCCCTGGGCGTCGTGAATCGAGAGACGATTCCCGGCCACCATAGGCGCGCGCTTGCGGACGGCGAGCAATGGGTAGCTCGCCGTCCGGTAAGTGGGTACCAGGCCCGGGTCGACGGCGCGTTGTGTTCCACGTGCGCCTCAAAGAGATGTCAGCACTGATTGATAGGGTCCGCTAGGGCCGATGCCTGCCAGGGTCGCGGGTTGTTCGAAAAAGTTACCTTTGCCCTGGCACAGGCAACTGAAGTAACACGAGTGGGTTTTAGTCGGTAAAAGTCTGTCCCGGTCGCCCAGAGCGAGAGAAGTTATTTGATAATTTCCCACCCAAAAAAAAGGTCTAAAGGCCTAAAACATCAAGAAAAAGCACAATTTGAAGCCGACATATTGGCCACCATTTTGGTGTCGTTATTGTTCCGAATTTGAATTCACGACCATTTACAAAAAATATGCTGGTTGGCTCGATTTAAGTGTGTATTATGTTGATAGTATTGTGAAACAGTGCAGTGCATTTTTCCTTACGCGTCTTATTTGTAAACAGACTTGCTAAGTAAGAGGCACTTACAGAAGGAGTTACAGCAAAAGTTGCTTGAAATTAACATTTTCAGTACGCAATTCAAGATAAAATAAAAATAACTCAAAAACTTGAAACTAGTTTATTTATTTTGAATCGACTACCTACACATCTATAAAATATAAATTTATAACTTACACCTTTTCACATGGAGGTAGACAAAGCCTCCTGAACTTCGTCGCTTTGTCCACGTTTTCACATCATATTCTTTGCCAACCAAGAAAGACAAAGAAGAATATACATACTATTCATACATTGTGAGATACGTATTCTATCAATTAATTTATGTAATCATTTGAATTCACGGACAAGGACAATAGCGCCTGTATTGAATAGGTCTGATTGCTTATTGACAAATTGTCTATGAATTGACAATGAAGATGTCTGAGGATGCATTACGACATTAGACGTACAGCTGTAGGTACAAGTAAAAGGTTTTATATCGTTTTAATCAGGGTTCGTAAAAATCCGATATTTGGTATATCCGATATAATTATGTCAGGATATACTTACATTTAGATCGTGTATTATAAAAATATGCGATTCTCATTATGTGTGTGTCGAGTGGTCTAAATGTGTTATAATTGTAGGATAAAAGTTTTTTTATTATTTGAGGTTGTTATGATAAAAGTGATCGACAAATAATCTTTGATGATTAATAAATAATCAGTCTTACTTGGACGTAGTTATGCAAAAAGGATCCAACCCACAACATGACCGAAAATGAGTTAAGTAAATCAAACTGCTTGTCAAGGTCTATATTTTCGATTATCAAAAACAAGTTCAGATTTACTTTCTGCCCTTTTATTTTATTAGGCTAGTAGATTTGTTACAGTTTGTCAAAATATTCGTATTTTACTTGGATGGTTTTTGATAATCGAAAATATAGACCTTGACAAGCAGTTTGATTTACTTAACTCATTTTCGGTTAATTGCCACGTTAATTTAACTGTAGTTTTATATCAAGTGTTGTTACTTGTTAGGGTAAACTTTCTGCAAAATTTCTAGTTTTGACAATAAATATCAATTGATATATATATATCGTGATATATAATCCACTCAGCGAACCCTGGTTTTAATTATGGACAATTTAATAATTGTGAGTTCATGATATTTTTCATTGATATCCAAGACTTGGCCTGTGTCCCAGCAGTGGGGACATCATAGACTGATTAAACTCTATGCGTATGCAAGACTAGCTTCTGCCCGCGACTTCGTTCGCGTGAAGTTTTCTGTTCCCCCGTCCCACACCGTCGTATCGCATTGCCCGCCCGCGTTCTTACTTTAATTTCCTCGGCTCTTATGAGTTGTAGGGTGATGTAAAAATAGCCTATAACCATCCTCATAAATTGGGCTATTGAAAGCCAAAAAAAAATCAAATCCGGGTAGTTCGGTAGCGAGATTAGCGTGTTCAAACAAAGCTTTATTATTAGTATACAACGTGTAACGTTACATGCGAAAAACCTCATACACCCCAATTAGAGTATTGAGTTAAAAGCACAATACAATGACCAAAACTATTTTTTAAAGCTATTATTATTAAGAAAATCGTGTTGATCCTAGCATTGCTTTATGCATTCAAAACTGCCTTAAAATAAGACCTAATTTGCTTTGGCTCAATCGGAGGATAGTATGGCAAAATACATAATTTTTTTGAAAAAAAAAACCTATATTGAAAGTTAATGAAATCGATTCAGTAGTCAATTATGAACAAACTATTTTCAGCTTATGCGCATTTAACGTTACACGTTGTATAGATTTTCCATTGGAAAAACGGTTTCCTAATATTTATCCGTCGAGTTGTATTACAAAGCGACTGCCCTAACTGTCTCGATATTATAATTTCTTATTTTTTCGTTATTAATGGTTTTTCAGTCGGGCATGGGGACATTTAAGCTGTCGCGTTCCGATGTTATTGCTGTTGCCTGTTTGACATTATGATCGCCATGATTTATTATTTGTATGTGAATGTAATGAAGGTCGGTTTATATTGCTTGAAAGTCATTCAGATAGTGTACACATTTTAAAAATTACTTTTTGCTAAATAGATGTTCTGCTATACAGACCATCTGATAGTTGGACGATGGACATTTTTCTAATTGGACTTACTACTCATTAGACGTTTCGTGTTGTTGGAAATTTAGCGACTTAGACCTTCTGATCAGGAGGGACAATTTCCTACTTGTCCAATTTTCCATCCCTCCATCAAACTAAACAACTTTCCCCATGGGACCAACATCGTAATCGCGAATAAAAATTCAGCCATCCCATACGTTTAGGTCGAGTAGGTATTGAAGTTTTGTATGGGACAGTTGATAAATTTTTCGCGATTACGATATTGGCACAGATTACTGAATAGTATATTGGTCCCATGGAGAAAGTTTTTTAGTTTGATGGTCTGTACCACATCCTTAAGGCTGGTCATTGAAAAGTAACCCTGTATATTGGAAAAGGCTAGGCTGATTGATTCGTTGCGGATTGAATAAATAATTTTCCTGGGTCTCGCCGAGCTTGATCGCCCTTTAGGTTCTGACTTATTAAAATAATTTCGGTCAGGTTAGAAGGGCTTTTAAAAAAACCTTATGTTCGATTTCAACTTTCGGCGCTGAACAGAGTGTTGAAAATCAAACTGCGCGCTATTTTTCTTTACATGTAGTAAAAACACACAACACTTATGGTCACGTAGACATACAAGGTGTTTTTTTTATATCCCATAACTCTAGCGTATGAATGAGACCATATCAACGAATCAACTGGTATACGAATTATTTAATAATTATCATTTATTTTGTTTTAATTTTTCATACATAATAATTCGACAAAGACACGATTATTAATGTAAAACACTTTTACGTGAAATATGACAACGTCGCATTTTCTTAGCCTTTATGAATGGTTTGAATGAAAATTAATTACTTACTCGTGTTTATCAATGAAACTTAGCTAAGATATCTTCAAAATTGTGCATTTTTGGACCACATATTTTAGGACTTTTTGTGTTATTTTTCTTATAGATGAAATGATGATGTCACATAAACATTAACTTATCCTTTCTCATTAATTGTCCACAGTTCGCGATAAACCTATTCCGGACACTACCGCCCTCCTCAAACCCGAATGGAGCGGAGTTTGACCCTGAGGAAGACGAGCCTACGCTAGAAGCGGCCTGGCCTCATCTACAGCTGGTGTATGAACTGTTCCTACGGCTCCTGGAGTCGCCAGACTTCCAGCCCAACATCGCAAAGAAGCATATCGACCAGAAGTTTGTTTTACAGGTTAGTGTCCACTTTAGTATTGATTATGTATTATTTGTTGGATAATGGTCGCAGGCTATACCGCTGGGCATAAGGTCTTGGGTTTCTCCATCGGTAATTTGTCAGCAGGAGCCCGGGTAACCCCATATTACTTGGGATTTAAACCTAACTATCGAAATAGGGGTGTGTTTTTTTTTTTTTTTTTGATGGGAAATCATCAAATTACTCCTCCCGCTCAGGGTGGAGCAGAAGGGAGTGTCAGACTCTTACTGACTAAAACCCACCCGTGTTCCTTCCTTAGCCCTTTATGTTCCGGGGCAGCGGTAACCCTTTCGGACAATCCCGCTGCCCCGGCAGGTTACGGCCCTTACGGGCCCCTTCCTTGTAATGCTGACATCTAATTGAGGCGCGCGTGGAACACGTACGCGCCGTCCGGCACGGATCTGACCGGTTTTTTAATTAGTGGTGTAGTTTGTAAACTTCAGTAATACAAGTTAAAATTAAAATAACTGGCGAAACTTCATTGCAATCTCGTCTGTGAAACTCCGCTAGTGAATTTAATTTGACCCTGTGTGTATTTTGCACTTTTGAGTATCCGAATCTGTTCGGGCTTCCGCGTATCGATTCGTATAAAATTTTGCAGAGGTAGTTTTTCTATCTGTAGAAGTATTAAAATGGTGGAGGCGCCGGTGCCGCAAGATATTTTTATAGTATCATGGAAAGAATCAGAAGTCAAGAAGAAAAAATAGAGCACTGGTGGCCCAGTGGTAGCGGCCGCATCTTATGTGTTGTAAGTCGTAGGTTCGAACCCAGTCAGGCGCCTTACTTTGTGTAAATTATTTTCATCACCACTGCTCTCAAAACAGTGAAGGAAAACATCGTGAGGAAACCGGCATGTCCTAGAAGCCAAAATTCGAAGACATGTGATATCTACCAACCCGTACTGGGCCCGCGTGGTGGATTACGGCCCACTCCCTCTCACAAAGAGGAGGCCTGTGTCTCAGCAGTGGGAACATTATAGGCTTATTATGCTATGCTATGGGAAGAATCCATTTTCGACCAATTCAATAATTTTATTCTTATTACAAAGTAATTCTTATACTAAATTGGAGGTGTGAAGGTCTCAGGCATATGCTGGATGCAAGGAGCACAAGACCTGCGGGGCAATTGCGGAACACATTATCAATAGGAATCGGTTTCATTTTGACAGTTCAACAACATTCATTGCGTTATTTACGTGTTGAGCGGACAAATTTTTCGAACTTATGAAGCAATGGATTACCAATTTGCTTCAAAATGATTCAGATTCCGATTGATAGTGTGTTACGCAATTAGGGTGCTGTCCATGTGGCGACGATTGGGGGTAACTTATGTCCAGCAGTGGACAACTTTAGACTAAAATTGGACGTAGTTATGCAAAAAGGATCCAACCCACAACATGACCGAAAATGAGTTAAGTATACCAAACTGCTCGTCAAGTCGTCGTTTTAATGTCAAAATATTCGTATTTTACTTGGATTGTTTTTGATAATCGAAAATATAGACCTTGACAAGCAGTTTGGTATACTTAACTCATTTTCGGTCATGTTGTGGGTTGGATCCTTTTTGCATAACTACGTCCAATTATAATGATTATATTGGCCTAATTTTGTATAGGCTAGTTTCCACCATCAATAAATTGAAAATCTATTTATTCCGTCAGTTAGAGTATTGGAAAATAATGGACACGTATTTTTTGTTTTTGTAAACCAATGAATATTGACAAAGATAAAACGCATCAAAACTCGGGAGTGGGGGCTCGTGACGTCAGAACGCACTAAAAATTATACCAAGTTGTGACGTATTGAGAATTTTAAAAGCGTCGTATCTTCGTCAATTTTGGTTTATGTAACAAAATAAATAAAATACGCGTCAAATATTTTTTGATAATCTAACTGACGGACTAATTAGATTTTTTCAGTTGACAAGCCTATTGTTTGTGTTGGTTTATTTCTTTATCTATGTTAATATGATGACGTCAATATTGATTGTTTACAAATGTAATCGATAGAAATAGCACACTAGCGCATAATGAAGAATACAACAGATTGTCAGTAACGATTACTTATAACTTTTTATAGATCAGTGAGATAACGTATTATGAATTTATGTTATACGAGAGCCGACTAGCATTCTATTTGTATTGCTTTCGTCATCATCTGCCTAGCTTTTCCCAACTACGTTGGGGTCGGCTTCCAGTCTAACCGGATGCAGCTAAATACCAGTATTTTACATGAAGCGCCCATCTCCACAACCCAGTTACTGGGTAATACGCTACCCTTTGGTAAGACTGGTTGTCAGACTTTCTGGCTTCTGACTACCCGTAACGACTGTCAAAGATCCACCTATAGAACTAGTCAAATATAGGCAAAACCCCAGATATAGAGATACACCATGCAAGTGCAACTACTTCGCGTGCCGAAAATCGCACCAGCTTACATACAAAAATCTTAAGCCGCTACTTTCCCGCTCAGTCTTGAACTCTTGAGTACTGCTGGCTGGGTGAGCGTGAGTGAGAAAAAGTACTTGTGACGTCATAGTAGGTAATAAAAAAAATGGCACGCTTGGTTTTCATACAGATCGTGATACTTGCGTTATCTAGGTCTATCTATATCTGTGGGCAAAACCCATTGTCGGACCATTGCTACTAATTACTTTGTTACAGATAGAAATTATTTGATAGTTCCAAAATACACTTATGCATTAGTACTGCCAGTGTTTTCATTTATTGTCGTATTGTCATCTCCACATTGTATACCTTAAAACCAAAAATAAATAGCTCGGGACTTCAAAAAATGATCGTAAATTAGGGATAAAGCTTTGCCTCGGCGTGTGGTACCGGACAAGCGATTTTATGTTAATTTGCGAAGTCGAAAGAAGAAGTAACTGAATCACTACATAGTATAAAACAAAGTCGCTTTCTCTGTCCCTTTGAACGCTTAGATCTTTAAAACTGCGCAACGGATTTTGATGCGGTTTTTTTTAATAGATAGAGTGATTCAAGAGGAAGGTTTATATATATAATACATGCATGCATGTGATGTCGTAAATAAACACATTTTTTTGCGCTTACTTTTCAAACATTGGCTGAACCCAACGAGATAGGTCAAAATAATGTACTACAGTATTGTACACCTTAAAAAGGTCTACAAAAAAGTCCGCAATGGTATATGCCTATCTCTTAGGGATAACCCACAATAATCATTTTTTATCCTTTACTTTTTACGAGAAATAATGGCTTATTTACGAAGCGATTTTAAGCAATACAGCATTAATCCTTATCCAATTAAGTACCTTAAATACATTGTGCATTTAATATAGATAAATATGGCCCTTTACAGCATGTAATTTAAATGAATATTTTCGAAGATATTACAGATTTAAAATGCAGGGACATAGCGGTTGCTGCGGTACCGGCCGCGGCGGCGCGTGCTGGCATTCATGAAATACCTGTACTTAGTATCAGTATTGCACCCGTGCGAAGCCGGGTCGGGTCGCTAGTAACAAATAAACCAAGACAAATAATACCTACTTACAATAACAACAGAGAGAATTACATACTTCGCTTGAACAACTAGATATCTCAGTAATTGCTTTGTCAAATTGCCCGACGTGAACAACAGACTATTCTCTATAACGATTGATATAAGTACATAGATTATATGTATAGTATATACAGGGTTATTTGAAAAACACCAGCAACCTCTTAAGAGGTCATTGTACTCATCATTATGAATAACTTTTACTATGGGACCAAACCTGAATTCGCGAAAAAAAAATCTGCTGTTCCCTACATTTTGACGAGATAGACGGTCGGGGAGGCCATTATTATTATTATTTTCATAACATTGTGTGAAATTTAAAGAATGTGCAACACACTTTTTCCGCTTTTAAATTGATTTAGTATGATAAAACATATTTCTACCGTAGAAAATGTGGAATGTAAATTCATTGTTTAATTTTATCACATGGTAGATTGATTGCGCTCCGTTTTGTTATACGTTAAGAAATGTTGAAATAACTTGAAAACTTAGGGTGCGCAGACAGAAAGGAGCGCAGCGTAGAGGATTTTATTAAGGCACTCGAAAATCAACTTTAAAATTATTGAAATAAAGTGCATATATGCTTGAACCTGACAAAAAATGCTCGCGCGTCCTCGAGGATACGCGGGAAGGCACGCGCGCCTTTATTTCAATAATTTTAAAGTTGATTTTCGAGTGCCTTAATAAAATCCTCTCCGCTGCGCTCCTTTCTGTCTGCGCTGACCCTTACAAGACCATGTTCTCAACTTTAAGTTCAACATTTTTCTATACTTATACAAAACTTTTTTACTGTAGTAAGTTTTGTTAAGACACCTTTTAAGTAAACTTCTTGTTTGTTAAACGACTTCAAAAAGGAGGAGGAAGTTGACTGTATGTTGTTTTTTTATGTTTGTTATGCGATATCTGCAGCAATTGTAAATCGATTTCAAAAATTATTATTTAATGGATAGGGTATGCCTCAGGGGTGGTCCCATATAAATTTTATTAACCCTTTGACCGCCACGGTCGTGTATAGACGACAAATGAAAACGTGCCCAACTTCAGCATGTCTATAGGTACTCACCCCAGTCATGGCAACAATGAGGCCGTGTCCACAACGACAGCGGGAAGCTTAGCGGGAGTTCGAGCGGTAGCGGGACAAAGTCGGGCGGGGTATTTCGAGCCCTGGTCGCCGAAAAATAATGCATATTTCGATACCTGCAATTTAAAACATTGTAACTCATTTTTCACTATTTTTCAGGATAGCTATTTAAACATTCAACATATTCTCACTTTGTTCCTATAAAGTCCTAGCGTCTTCCAATTTTGTAAATATAAGTAAAAAGGGATTATCTACTTTGCTGTATGACTAATATGTTGTTTAATTACTTATGTATTTTATATGTTTTATGAATTACAATGATTTTCATTAAAAAGTGAGTTACAATGTTTTAAATTGCAGGTGTCGATTTTATCGTAAAAAACATATCAATATCGCGTTTTCGTAAAAACTGTCGCTTACGAAAAGTCGTTTAGGGGCCGATATTTCTGTCGATATTATTGTTTGTTATCAATTTTGTCGCTGGGATGACAGTCTCTGCGATGCCTCTGGTAATATTAGCAATGTCCAGACGCCAGCACATCAAGCTACCCGAAACTGTCAAATTTTCCCAATGAAGTTTGAACTTTAGCGATAAAGTCGAAACCCTATTAAAAAAAAATTACAGATTTTAGCAGCTTGATGTGCTGGCGTCTGTACATAGGCGACAGTGACCACTCACTTACCATCAGATGGTATGGGACATCGCCTGATTTACCATTCAATAAAAAAAGATGAGCGCTCGCCGCACGCCAAACGCTATCGTCGAAAACACGGCCTTACATGATCGATTCCAATAAACCTATCATCGCAATACTCCATTTGTTTAAGACCAGTATTATGTGAATATAAACTTTTTACTCCCGATCTATTCATTCAGCCTTGTTTACGAAACCTCCTTTTTGAGGTGAGAGGTGTTGAATGTTAATAGTGGGAAAATGTAACGCTTTTGAAGACTAACAAGGTCGCCTTTGTAAAATCTGAGCCTTTCTGTGTTAGAGGATCAAATGTCTACCTACATTATTTTGTAAACAAGCAATTTCTTTTTTCTAGGAAATAATAAAAATTTGGTTTCAATAATTAGATCAGAAATACTGCATGAAGGTAAGAATGTAGCTCAATGAAAAGGTCATAAACTCATAACATATTACTTATATCATTATACTAGCTTTTGCCCGCGACTTCGTCCGCGTGGGTTTCGTACTTTCCTCAAATAAATTTAACATCCTCTCCACCTCCCCCTGAAAGATATTTCGAAAATTATTGATTACGATCTTTATACTTACTTTATTTAAAGAAATAAGTATTCGGGCCAATATATTAGTTAAACTACCTAAAATGTTTCAAATAAACTATCCTCCCTTTTCATCACGACAGCTCTTGTTTTTGCATTTGGTACGTTTCCATTTTTATGATATAAAGATTATTTATACCCATTTTCGTGTTAATGGAAGTTGGAGTTTCTACTCCTTAAACTTTATTACCCTTTTCTACCCCGGTAGGAGTAGAATAAGTAAAATCCTAAAACTCATACTTTTTTATTTTAAGTTAGTAAGTAGTAAACCCCTAAAAGTGACAATCTTTATTATTTACTGAGGCAAATGTTGAAAAGTTTCAAGTTTCTTAACCAAAGGAATAAGACCACATTTTCACCTTCACAGTTTTTATCCCCATAGGGGCGAAATATTGAAAACATGTATGGGACGTTTCCATATTTATTATTATTATTATTTATATTTATTTATTTTTTATTTTTCGTTTACTCAAAGATTATTTATACCAATTTCCCATTGACTCAAGCCACGCAATAAAATACTCCTCTGTGATATGGACTACCCCCGTTTACCCCGTTAGGGTTAGATTTTCGAAAAACCCAGTCACACTTTTTTATTAATTTTGGTCTTAAGTATACATACTGAGTTCCGAGTTTAAATTATTGGACCACGCGATAAAATTCTTCCATAAACTGACACCCTCAATCTCCCTTTAGAGCAGAAAAACATAAAATGACAAACTATAATTTACTTAGATAAGTATTTGTGCCAAGTTTGCAGCTTAAATTTATTCATACCATTTTTTTGGAGTAAATCAAGCTACGCACTATAATACCGGCCTTAAAAATCGAATTACCACTTTTTTACCCGTCTGGGATCTATATTCGAAAGACCCATTTCTTATTACTTACTTAGACAAATATTCCTTTCAAGTTTCAAGTTTATTAACCAAATGAATAAGATTTTTCGTATAAAGTTTTTCCCCACTTTTCACCCCACACAGGAGGAATTTTGAAAAAATGTTTGGGATGTGTTCATAACCTGACACAAAGATTATTTCCAACAATTTTCGAGTTAATCAAGCCACGCAGTAAAATGGAAAATTAACTACCCCTTTTCACCCCGTCAGAGGTAGATTTTCGCAAAACCCTGATACATGTTATTCTTTACTTTTGGTCTTAAGTATAAATACTGAGTTTCGACTTAATCGGACCGCACGTTAAAATTCTTCCATACAAATGTTGACACCCCCTAATCGCCCTTTAGGGGGTAGTTTAGAAAAGCAAAAAATGCCAAAATTCATAATTTACTTAGATAAGTATTCATGCCAAGTTTCAAGTATATTAAGCAAATGAATAAGATTTTTCATATAAGCTGTATCCCCACTTTTCACCCCCACAGGGGTGGAATTTTGAAAAATCGTTTGGAATGTGTTCATTACTTGACTCACAGATTATTTATACCAATTTTCGAGTTAATTAAGCCAGGCAGTAAAATTTGCCCTATAAAATTAACTACCCCTTTTCTCCCCGTTAGGGGTAGATTTTCGAAAAACCCTGATACACATAATTCTTTATTTTTGGTATTTAGTATAAATACTGAGTTTTGAGTTAATCGGACCGCGCGTTAAAATTCTTCCACACTTATTTTGACACCCCCCAATCCCCTGTTAGGGGGTAGTTTAGAAAAACAACAAATGCCAAACTTTATGATTTACTAATAAGTATTCGTGCCAAGTTTCAAGTTTATTAACCCAAGGAATAAGATTTTTCATATAAGCTGTATCACCACTTTTCAACCCCCACAGGGGTGGAATTTTGAAAAATCGTTTGGAATGTGTTCATTACTTGACTCACAGATTATTTATACCAATTTTTGAGTTAATTAAGCCAGGCAGTAAAATTTGCCCTGTAAAATTAACTACCCCTTTTCTCCCCGTTAGGGGTAGATTTTCGAAAAACCCTGATACACGTAATTCTTTATTTATGGTATTAAGTATAAATACTGAGTCTTGAGTTAATCGGACTGCGCATTAAAATTCTTCCATACAAATTTTGACACCCCCCCATCCCCCTTTAGAAGGTAGTTTAGAAAAACAAAAAAGACCAATTTTCATAATTTACTTAGGTAAGTATTCGTGCCAAGTTTCAAGTTTATTAACTCAAGGAATAAGATTTTCCATACAAACTTTCATCCCCCATTTAACTCCCTTAGGGGTTGAATTTCGAAAATTCCTTCCTTATTCCTCGTCTACATTATAAAAGGAACTTCTGTGCAAAATTTCAGCTTTCTAGGTCCAGGGGTTTGGGCTGGGCGTTGATGAGTCAGTCAATCAGTCAGTCAGTCAGTCAGTCAGTCAGTCAGTCAGTCAGTCAGGACTTGTCTTTTTATATATATAGATGATATTCCATATCACCACAAACGAACACGAGATGTAGATGCACGTAAAAGAAACAAAATAAGTACCTATGTTAGGATCGTTGCAGGTGGCGTTCTGTAGCCTCTGCCTGCCCCCGTAGGAAGACGGCTTGAGTTTATGTGTTATGAGACTTAAGAGTATATTGCCAGTCATATATTTTTATTGCATAGAAGGCTGTAGAATATTGCTGACATTACACGCGTGGTCAAACCTCTGATCATCAAGTTGCGTGTTAGGGGCTGTGATTGAATTGCAAAACAAGGAAAACCGATCAACTAACATTCTACGGGTAGTAATATTCATTAGAATGAAAACTGAAGGCCAATTCTCGTATATAAAACCGTTCGATCTAAACTGCATTCGCGATTTGTTAAAAATGTAAACAAATATGAGTTTATGGAAAAATAACTTTAAATTCTACACAATAAAGTTCAGTTTACGCTACAACTACAAACATTTTTATAACTTTTTCAATAGTGCTAGTCACTCTGAAATTAACTTAATTGTCATTACAATAAAGTTGATATTTGTTTAACTTGAAATAATATTAATTTGAAACAAGTTTGATTAGACTAGTCGTATTGTCATCTCTCAAAAACTTCAAAAAGATTGAGACGATTTTCGATTTTTTTTAATGCCGAATTTGCGCCATAGAGGTTAGATATGAAACGATAGAGGGTTACTACCATGATTCTCTTATCGTGGGCTAATTACTTGGGAGTATAACATAGGGCCGACCGCTTAACTGAGACGTTACCTGAGGTAGCAGCGCGGTGCGGGAGGGGGTGTGGTGGCGTGATGCGAGAGCTCTGTGATTCGTCATCTTGTGACAACTATCACCCCATAAACGTCTGCCTATAATAACGCATGTAGGCGTTAGACTGTTAGTACGTGGGTACGTACTAACAGTCTAACGCCTACATGCGTTATTTCATGGGTGTTTTCCTATTCTGTCCCCACTCCTGAACAAAAGCCGGTCCCAATTTCTTCCGCGTCTTGGGATACATCGCTTCGTCTTTTATTTATTTATTAAATTTTATACACAAGTTACAAAAAAAATACTGTACAAAGGTGTACATGTCAACCTTAGGGTGATGCAGAGGGCAGCGGGATTGTCCGAAAGGGTTACCGCTACCCCGGAACACAAAGGGCTAAGGAAGGAACACCTGTGGGTTTTAGTCAGTAAGAGTCTGACACTCCCTTCTGCTCCACCCAGAGCGGGAGAGGTCATTTGATGATTTCCCATCCTCAAAAAAAAAAAAAAAGGGTGATGCAGAGACAAAACATGGCAGGTGCAACACAGGGTAATAGATAACTCGAAAAAGAATTAATACTAATACATACATATTATGTACAGAGGCCACACATCAAGCTACCCCAATCTGTCAGATTTTCCCAATTGAATATGAACCTTATTCCTTTGATCTAAGGTTGAAAATCTAACAAAGAAATTTGACAGATTGGGGTAGGTTGACCTGCTGGCGTCTGTACATACATTGTGTTGTGGAGGTCAGATAGGCAGTCGCTCCATGTAATATACTGGTATTCCGCTGCATCCGGTTAGACTGGAACCTGAAAAGGCTAGGCAGATGATGATGACATAGATACCTACATACATATAAACAGAATAGACTTTGTCAGAAGAAATAACGATATGATCTTTTCGTTCGCTTATAGCAACTTTATTAACAGAAAACCTTTTAATTGTCCACAGCTACTAGAACTGTTCGATTCAGAAGACCCTCGGGAGCGAGACTTCCTCAAGACGACGCTACACAGGATATACGGAAAGTTCTTAGTTCTCCGCGCGTACATACGGAAACAAATCAATAATGTGTTTTATAGGTAAGTCGAGTAAATGTGCATGAGATAGCGCTGCGGTGTTCAGGCACGTTCAGTCAACATCAGGAGTGAATGATGAGTTTATAGTGTCAAGTGTTTGAATTAATACTTGTCTTGTTGAGCTATTAGTCATTTTAAGACGGGAACTATTTTAATTGGCTCCTATGCATTCAATTTTGAAATATTTTAGGACTATTGCTGTTGACTGTACTGTGTTTTGGGTTAATCATCTAATAGAATCCGTAACAAATTGCAAATTTATTTATAATTACAGGCAAAAATAAACAATTTATGATAGATTAGTTAATTATAGCAATTAATATGTATTTATTTATTTTTATTAGATTTTTCCTTCGATTTTAAACAAACAATTGTATCTTTTGGCACCTAAAATTAATAAATCGTGAATGTATCTTAAAACAGTATAAGGAGTATTAATTTATTATTAGAATTAGACTTAATACTCCTTTCAAGTTTTAAGATAATAGGACAATGGAACGATTAGAGCTGATGGTTTGATAACGATTGCATTCAAAACAGAAGGGTTAGAAGACGTGTATATCATTGTTTGTTTTACGATGTCAATAAAACATGAAGTACCTACAGATGTGCAGCATCTGGTCACAGGAAACCAAACCTATACTCGATGCCGATAACAGTAATAGGTACTGGAAGTTGTTGCGTTTGACAGATGTTTCGACCTACTCTGCTAGCCTTAAAAATACAGCTGTCTGGTTCGGTAGTTTTCACTGCTAGGGCCGTTTTTCCACTACTAAGGCCCTTTGTACACGGCACGGTTTCCTTACGGTTACGGCGTATAATCTGCGCCATAGAAAAAACCTGTGTGTCAATAAATAAACTTCCATACAATATTGACGACTGTGCCTACTACACATGGGGTATAAATATAAACTGTAGTTTTTCATAGCAAGAAAAACGTATGTGTAAAGGGCTTTCCTCTGATTTATATGAACTTGTGCAAGTTGTTGGAGTAATGGACAATTTGCGTATAATATACTATAGATTTCTAAGTCGATCGATCAGGTTAAGCTACGCTTTCAGCGGTTGGTCTGTGGATGGGTTGGTACGCTTTCAGCGGTTGGTCTGTGGATGGACCACCTTTACATACCGAGATCCCTCCTTGCCACGTTAAGCCATTGGTCCTGGCTGTCATTCGTGGATCTTCCACAGTCGTTACGGGTAGTCAGTAGCCCGAAAGTCTGACAACCAGTCTTACCAAGGGGTATCGTATTACTCAGTAACTGGGTTGTGGAGGTCAGATAGGCAATCGCTCCATGTAAAACACTGGTATTCAGCTGCATCAGGTTAGACTGAAAGCCAACCCCAACATAGTTGGGAAAAGGCTAGGCAGATGATGATACTATAGATTTCTAAATCAACCGATAATTATCAAATCAGCTAAAAACCCAACACATTTTCTCCCAACTCAGAGAGGTAATATAAAAAATAATTACACATCATTTGTTTCCAGTATTATTTTAGTCCTTTTCCCCTACCTCCATCAATACAGTAGGTACATAAAATTAGCCGTTTCAATTATTATTTTCAGCCATAATTTCCGAACCATGAGCCACGTTAAACACCAAGATAAAACTGATTAGTCTTACCGCAAGTCCATACAAGACAAATAACTCGTCTATTTATGTACAAGGAAACGTGACAAACAATAATAACTAATTGCAAGTCGTTGTTCATTCACGTGATAATATTATTAAAATTTATGTAACTCAATGTCTACACGCCATTATGAAGCTAAAGGTGACATCGTTCTAAAATACATTACTTAGGTCCATACTTTTTATGACTATGTCACGTTGAAAATTGTTTATTCTGAAGGTGTGTGCACTGTTATTAACCGTTTAAGGGCCTAACAAATGGCTTAGCATAATCCTCCGTTATGTCGAAAATACTGCAGTATTAATTTTGAAATAAATATATAGTAAAGTTGAGGATTAATGTTAGGTCTTATGTTAGACGAAAACACGATTCCATAAAATTCTCTCTATAGAAAAAAATCCAAAGTTACTTCCAAACCGAACAATAAACCGCTGGTATTCAAAAAATACTTCAAATTAGATCATGAAACTTTGTATACTAACCGAACTAACTATAATGCAGGTCTTAGGCGGATCACCCACTGCAACCAAATTCCCCGCGCGGAAGCGCGTATTTATTGAATTTGTATGTAAAAAATCACGCGCTGTGGCGCGTTATCTGCGTCCCGCCGCGTGAAGCGGTGCAGTGGGTGATCCGCCTTATGTTATTTTTTTTTATTTCCATTATTTTCACCGTAAAAAGCAAATACCTAAACTATTGGCGCTGCCTGCCGCCTAGCTCCGCACTTTGTCTCGCTTTCACTCAGTCCGCGAGCAGTATCGCGCGAGCGAGTTAACTGAGGTAGTGTAGGCTCTTAACATGTGCCCTCACCGTACTGTGTCGTGTTACCCAGTGACTGGGTTGTGGAGGTCAGATAGGTAGTCGCTTCAAATACACACATCAAAAGTGTCTAGGGATCAACATATATTTTTGCAATAACTTTTCTCCTGATTGATATTAATTAAAATTTTCTTTAAGGATTCATCAAATAAAGTGTTTTCGTTTGTCACAGTAACGATAAACCAAGTCACCTTTGCATTAATAAAGAAATTTGCCATTTTCCTAATAAAGGGATTTTTGACATTTGAACCACTAACACAAAAGTTCGAAAAAAAGACTGAAATAACAGTTTTCTCTAAAATTTTATTGGGTAACTTAAACAATTAATAATCCGTGTTTCTACCGCGAACACTAACAACACAAGAACATCGGTTTGGCATACTCAAAATGAGTTCATCCAAATCACGCTGTGGAATGGCCGCCCATGTTCGTTGCAACAACAAAAAAAGGTCTTCTTGCGACTGGATACCCTCCATATTCGGCAGAGCTCTTCTCTGTAGCATATCCCATGCATGCTCAATCGGGTTCAAGTCTGGCGACTGAGCAGGCCAGGGCAGGACATTGATGTTAGCTGCGGCGAGAGTCTGTCTTACAACTCTTGCGGTGTGCGGTCGTGCATTATCATGCATTAACTGAAATAAGGGACCGATTTGCACTTGTAGAGGAACGATGACGTCTGATACAATCGTCTCAGCATAAATTTGAGCGTTGAGGTTGCCTCTGATCCAAATCAACTCAGTTCTTCCGCCGATCCAAATACCCGCCCATACCATGATGGTTCCACCACTATAAGGATGGACTTCCTGGCAGGATTTTAATCGCTGTTGGCGTCCAGGGGTTCTCCAGTGTCGTATACGTCTTGTATCCGGTCTCATACCAAAACGAGACTCATCAGAGAAGCACACGAAACGCCATTGTTCTTCTGCCCAATTTCTGTGTTCAAGAGCCCATTGATATCGAATCCTACGATTGTGCATTGCTATAGGTGGTACCCGTAGCGGTCTTCGGGAATGAAGGTTCACTTCATGCAAGCGGTTTCTGACTGTTTGGTCGCTAATTAAGTTCCCTGAAGAGTGATGAAGCCTCACGGCTAACATCATGGCGGTTATTGTTGGAGCTCTTCGAGTTAAGATTTGAATGTATCGGTCTTGTCTCCGTGTGGTGCAGCGATACCGTCCTCCATGGCGCTCAGCCACGGTACCAGTGCTTCGGTAACGTGTCCAAAGTCGACTGATAACACTCTGACTTGTATTCAGAGCTAAAGCCACAGTACGTTGCCGGGAACCAGCTTCTATCATTCCCACGGCTCTGAGCATTTCTTCCCTGCTTAAATGACGTCGCCGCTCCATAATAACGTTGGTTTTAATCAGTAGTAGGGAAACAGTAGCACTAATAATGTCTTCAATGCGTTGTATGTTTTTATAGGGAAAATATTGACAGCTGATTTTCATCTTTTACTCGAATTTGATTCACAGTTCCTGATTCAAATTATGAAATGCACCAAAAAGGATCTATATAAATTTATAAAATCATAAATTTATTACAAAGCCACATCTCAATCTCAAGAAATCCGCATAAAAATGCTTGATCCCTAGACACTTTTGATGTGTGTATAATACTGGTATTCAGCTGCATCCGGTTAGACTGGGAGCAGATCCCAAAAATAGTTGGGACAGGGCTAGGCAGATAATTTTAATTAAAACTTTAAACACAAGTAAAATATACTGTACAAAGGCAGACTTCATTCCTGAGGAGTATATTCCCTTTGCAACTAATAAAATATGCTTCTCCTCCACAAACGTTGTATCTCAAATATGGAAACATCATGAAACGTGTGATTTGACAAGTCTACATTTGAATTGCATAACTGGATACATCGACATCCTGCATATGTAGGTGGAAATCGTTTTCTATGTAAATATACAGCCTCGTCCTTACTTTAGGTACCAGTTATTTCCGATAATATAACGTTCGGTTTTCTTTACCCATTTTCTATTTTGAAATTCGTTTCCTTCTGGAACGGTGTGCAATAAGTTCTAAGATGTCATTTCCACCTACATTTCCCTTAAGTATAAAATTGTGAAGCATTTAACATCGACAGTAGTAAAAAGGATGTTAACTACTCTTTTATGATATGACTCCATTACAATGTTTTTTCACTATATTGTAATAATTTGTCGCTGTAAACCGAAATGTATTAACTGAAAGTTGTGAAACATGCCATACAGCCCATATACATCTTGTACTGTTTCACTATGCGTTAAATCTTCCGAGGACTTGACTCGTACGCACGGCTACACATCAAGCTACACATAACCAGTATAAGCTGACTTCTGATTGTACGAAAAACCTATACAATGCGAGGTCAGCTAAAACTGGCAATGTATAGCTTGATATGTAGCTGTGTGTACATTTGGGGCCAGGACTTTAATTTGGCCAAAAATGGATAACGATCAAATAAAATAAAAATGCAATAGTCTACTAAATCCATCTCGTTTTCACTACCAGACTACCAGACGTACTGCAGGGTACCATCCACACTTGGTCGATATACCGACTGTCATACTCACTGCTTCTCCTCCACATTTATTATGCGCACAGCCAAAGTGTGGCACTCTCTGCCAGCGTCTGTGTTCCTATCCACGTATAACCTGTCAGCCTTCAAAGCAAGAGTGAATAGGCATCTCCTTTATTATCATTGTATGTCCAGGTTTATCTACGAGACGGAGCATCACAACGGTATAGCGGAGCTGCTGGAGATCCTCGGCTCCATCATCAATGGGTTCGCGTTGCCGCTCAAGGAAGAACACAAAATGTTCTTATTGAGGGTAAGCACATGTTATTTAGATTTTTACCGCAACCGCACATCGTCTGTCACTGCAGTGAAGACGTTGCCGCTGCGGTTTGAGGTTGAGGTCGCCTTCGGAAGAAACTTCAGTAAGTTTTTTCCTTTAAGTTCCAAATTGAATTTGAAACCGTGTAGTTTCCTGCAAACAATATGCTTTTCTCCTCACTTGGTGTGGGTGTCATAAGCCGAACAAGTGTTATTGAATATCAAGACGGACGGAAAAAACGTTCTGCTATTCGATAAAAAATAAATAAAAGGGAAACAAAATTGTGAGTGAGTGAATGAAAAGTGAAATTGTGTCTGCTAATGTTGTACAGACGCCAGCACATCAAGCTACTACAATCTGTCAAGTTTCTTTAATAGATTTTCAACTTTATCTCTAAAGAATAAGGTTTAAAGTTGATTGGGAAAATTTGACAGTTTCGGGTAGCTTGATGTGCTGGCGTCTGTACTTAGAGGAATTTCATCTTTGACAGGTAGAAGTCGATGATGAATGATGATTTTGAAGAATCTATTGTATTTTAACCCGACATCTAAAAATTTGTTACATATTTATGTGAATTTAAATGTTTATAGGTATTTGTAAATAAACTATACATCGTTTATTATTACTCACACACTATACAACTTCATTACTCACACTCACGCTCACACCCACACTCACTCACTTGCACGCTACATACTCACCCTGACACTCTCATCACACGTACTCGCGCGATTTGGCCTCTTTCTGTATAACGCTCATTCTTTTGCAGCGCTGTTTGTTTAATTGTTAACTTTCCGCTTTTATTTTTATTTTAGTCTTGCATGTTTACTTTGTCTACATTTCAATTGCATAGTAATTACTGATAAGTGGAAGTGCGGAGACTCCCAATACAAGCAATTCCTTGCTTAAAAGGTGATCTCCAAAAAAATATTTATCTAAACGCCCATTGTAATTGAAATAAACATTTTTATTTTATTTTATTTGTTATATTTTCCAGGTGCTACTACCGCTGCACAAGGCGAAGTCCCTGTCTGTGTATCACCCGCAGCTCGCGTACTGTGTCGTGCAGTTCTTAGAAAAGGACCCATCGCTAACACAGCCTGTTGTTAGGTATGTCGCTTATGAAGAACTAGCCTTATCGCGATCTTAGGCGGGGATCAATCTTAGCACAAAAACGTGTCGAAAATCAACCGAGATCAAATTCAAATATTTTATTGGAGCAAAAAACAGTACCCTAATTGCGTAACCCACTATCAATCGGAATCTGAATCATTTTGAAGCAAATTGCTAATCCATTGCTTCATAATTTCGAAAATTTTGTCTGGTCAACACGTAAATAACGCAATGAATGTTGATGAACTGTCAAATTTAAACCGATTCCGATTGATAATGTGTTACGCAATTGCCCCGCCGGTTCACAAAAATGTTAAGTGTTCGTAAACACTAACATTTGTTTTTCTGTGTTTGTTAAAAACTGTCACAGGCATTGTCGCCGACCAACGGCGTTCCATCATTTATAATACTAAAACAATAAAAATTATAGTCATAATCCTGACTAATATTATAAATGCAAAAATAAGTTTGTTTGTTATGCTTTCACGCTAAAGCGGCTGAACGGATTTTGATGAAATTTGGCACATGGCCAGACCATGACCTGAAGAATGATATAGGCATACTTTTTATCCTGGATCGCAAATGACGTCGCGGGCAACAGCTAGTGTCTAATACACGTTACTTAGCTCCTTTTGACTTAGACATGTTCCCGTCTCTTCTTGCACTTGTAGTTCGACAGTTGTGCGACAGTGACAGTAATAACGCTTAGCCTAAGTACTTGCTAATTAACGTTTAAAGATCTCGACCTCAGACTTGATATAATACCGGGCGAGATTTGACATTAATCAAATTAAAATATGCAGGCATTGAGCTGAGCGAACAAAATACGAATCTTTACATGCGTCTGCGGCGATCTCACGATGCAGTGACTACTAGCACGAACTTTTGCCGCGTTTACGCTAAGATTTTTCTTTAGCGTTATTCATGATGACTACATTTCAATAAAGGTCTCGAAAACTCATATTTAACGGATATAAATGACACCATTCGCAATTAAATGTGAGCTTAATGCTTATAATTTTCAGATATCTCATCTTAGCTGCTCATTCCACTGAAATAATTTCAATTTCCCTATGAAGTGATAGCACTCCATCAGAAACCCTGTTCTATACAAAAACGGTTCGTGGTTAAAATACGACCTTTCCGCGCACTGCACTTTATACCGTCTTATTACAAAACAATAACTTTAGTCCAAACCCAAAGATTCGTTATTGTAATATGAACTTTATTCAGAGCACGGTAAATTCTTAATACAAAATTTACTGGCCCACTTGCACCACAAATTACTAAAAGAATTTAGCGCTAAACGAATTTAAAAAATCGTTCTATTTCTGTCAATCGTATGGAAAAGACAGATAAGACGATGTTTAAACACGTTTAACACTGCATGCATTTAGTCATTTGCGGTACAAGTGGCTTTAGACTGGAATTTGACGTCAGTTTTTGTAATTAGAACTTTAAACCAGTTGGAATAGAGGTCGAAATAAAAAACGGATGAACCAAGCTCTAAAGAAAATACTTGTTTTGAAATAAAACTGATAAAGTTTATTATGACAACACCTAAATACCTATTTCCCAATTTCCAGGGCGTTATTAAAATACTGGCCGAAGACACACTCGCCTAAAGAGGTGATGTTCCTGAACGAGATGGAAGAAATCCTGGACGTGATCGAGCCGGCCGAGTTCCAGAAGATCATGGACCCGCTGTTCAAGCAGCTCGCCAAATGCGTTTCCAGTCCGCACTTCCAGGTATGTTGAGATACGACTGCTTATATTGGTATTCTTGTGGTTTTAAAATAAAATCGGATATTAGTCAAGAATATACAAAAAAATAGGATGCAAAAGATTAAAATAGTGAGTTAATTTCACTATCCCATTGTAATGTACAGTCACCAAAAGAGATAAGTAACTAGGGTCATCGGATATAGTTGAAGTTTAGTAGGAAACCAATGGATATTTTCGAATAAAATTTAATTTGATAAATCAACTGTTTGTTTTCTATTAATTAAATTAAATTTTATTCGAAAACATCCATCGGTTTCTTACTAAACTTCAACTGTACCGACGACCCTGGTTACTTATCTCCTTTGGTGACCGTACATAGTGTCATTTTCGACAAAAATCCTTTTCGAAAGAATATGCGTGTGAAATTTTTCGCGCGTAGCCTTACACTACGCATTTTAGTGCGCAAACATAATAATTAGCAAACGAATTGACTTTCGGATGACCAGTATCATTATCAAAATTATTAAAACAATTAATCCTAAGAATAAAAAAATACAAATACCTTCCCTAATGAAGGCATTGATAAATAAATCAACAACAATGATACTAGCCCCGATTCTGTTGTATCAAACTAAACTAAATTTAAGTTCAGTGCATCTTTTTCTTTACATTCCAATATGAAAAGGACAGAAGATAAATATTAGTTTAGTCCCGTCAAATTAGATTATCCATAGACAAGTTTAGACGTTTTACTTTAGGCGCTGACTAATTTGACAGGACTAAACTAATCTATTTATATTCTGTCCTTTTCATATTGAAATAGAAAGAAACAAATGCACTGAACTTAAATTTAGTTCAGTTTGTGAACTACAAAATCGGCGCCACTGTCAAATATTTTTAACATAATTCCATTTTTATTAAACCATATAACCCTTTACATTCCAGGTAGCAGAACGAGCCCTATACTACTGGAACAACGAGTACATAATGTCTCTGATCTCGGACAACGCGACGCATATTCTACCCATAATGTTCCCCTCTTTATACCGGAACACCAAGAGCCATTGGAACAAGACCATACACGGACTGGTCTACAACGCGCTGAAGCTGTTCATGGAGATGAATCAGAAGCTGTTCGATGAGTGCACGCAGCAATATAAGCAGGAGAAACAGAAGTACGTTCATGCCTTTTTTTAACGTCTTCCTGTCCTTATCTCAATTTATTTGTGTTCGAAGCATCTTTAAAACTCAAGTGTTTATATTGTAGCGACAGTGAAATGATAGCAAACCGAAAAAAAGGAAGTTGCGCACGCGCAGATTACAATGAAAAATAATAATCATATTTCATGACCTCAGAATAGTATCGCGTGACGCGCTACGTTGTTTACCACACTGCCACTTATAGACGGTGCCACCTGACGGCAAAGCAAAAATATAGACGACCCCTTATAGTACGCTCAATTAAGAGAATGGTTTCCTAACTTTCCTGAAACGTAATATTCCGACCCATTTCTGAAGATTTTTCATATTATATAACTAATTTATTTTCTTCAGGGAACGCGAGCGTCTAATTCAACGTGAAGAAGTGTGGCAGGCGCTAGAAGCGAAGGCGCGCGTGGCCTCGGTCGACCCCAAGGACGACCTGTGTGGCCTCACGTACCAGCGTATAGAGCAGGAGGCACATGAGGTAACATACATACTATATATGGCGTTAGACTTTTATGTTATATGGTAGCCTTTTTTTATGTATAGGAAATCGTCAAATTAGGTCCCGCTCTGGTTGGAGCAGAACGCAGTGTCAGACTCACTGACTAAAACCCACCCGTATTCCTTCTTTAGCCCTTTATGTTCCGGGGCAGCGGTAACCTTTTCGGACAATCCCGCTGCCCCGGCAGACTTCGGCCCTTACGGGCCCAAGGTAAAGTCAAGCATAAAGCGACTTGGCGTGGTTCATCATCCAAATACAAGGTGGAAACGACAATAATTAAATTTCATATATCTAATGACGTTCCCAGTATGTATGCAAAAACACAACTAAATATATCGCATAGTTTTGTCACTATAGCTATTCAAAGATTGGCAAAACTCATAGTCGGACCATCACTGCTAGTTAGTTTGTTTGAAAAAATAACTTTTTTAATTTCGTTGCTGCCGACCAGCTGATCATGTACTCCGTCTTTAGCAATACTAACATAAATATCTCCTCCACAGCTTCGAAAACAAGGCTACAACGCGAGCAAACCCTTGCTACGCAAGAAATCAGAACTTCCCGCCGATTCCACAACAGTCAAGGCGTTGATCGAGCACAAACGTGCGGACCCCTTCCTCCCTACGCCGCCTGACGTCAACCAATGCTAGCGCAAGACGAAACAAGCCCGCACACAGTACTTCAAGCCTTAGCAATCATCAGTTGTAGAAATTGGTGTCAAAATGGCGGAGTCTCGGCCTGGGTAGAAGCTAGATTTTAGTGGAGGCGGAGCCCTATTATGCCAAATGCCTTAAAAATTAGTGGATTAAGTTCCATAAGACACCTTCTAAAAGTTGGTTGCACAGTTCAATGGCCACAATGTCACCAGAAAACATTTTTGAAAGGCTAGATTGCTAGAAAGTAGACATTGAAATGGCTAACAAGCAAACAGGCAGGATAGGCTCACAACATCAATACCACCTCAATACACTAAAAACTAAAGATACAGATTTGTCAACGGCCTCTACAATATTGAGCAACCAAACAGATATGACAAAATTATACCAAGAAATTATGCCAAGACGTGTTTCTAAAGTGCCGGACATTTGACCGCTGGCAACACCGCGGTCACAGAGTGTGCGAGCGAGAGGACGCTATATGAGTGACACGAGTGACGCATTGTGCTCGATATTGATTAGTTAGTACACATATATTACGGTAGTGTCCTTTTGTTGATGTTTTATATCCACTTGGGTCGACAATCGCGTTCGAATCGCGTGATAACCGACCAATCGGAAGCCGTGCGCTTTTGCGTGCTACTTCCCCATTGGTCGGTTATCAAACTATATAAATTGCTACTTAAATGTACTCAAAGCACTGCTGTTATTGTATTATAATCTAAAAGGAGTTTTTGTCATTCGTCGCGTTGTCGACCTTTAATATATGGAGCAGTGATGCAAATAGTGAGTGACTGGGATGTAGTTTTCTTTCTGTGGTTCTTCACGAATACATTGCTTACTTCTGAACTTTGAGGAATCTGACATACTGGCATCCGGTTTTTGTTAGCGTTATTAATTTAATCTGAACGTCAATTCTCGTAATTTAAAACGTTCAAAATCTAGTCGCAGTCTCATCTCGGTGACAAACAAATGTCAAAAACTTGTCGAAATTTGACGTATTTTTGACAGATTGAGACTGAGACATTCTTAAAATTACGAGAATTGCCCCCTCTGTTGTCGAAGCCTAAGTCATCTAGTTATTTGACAACAGTTTTATTGATGAATCTTAAAGCTTGTAACAGTTTGCGGGACACTAATTTCCCAGGCGTAATAGCAAAAAACCTTCTTTTGTGTCTCGTTTATTGTCCTTCAACCGTTAAGAAACCGATGTTAACATTACACGTCAAGAACTATAAGTCTGTTTTCCTAGAGTTTGGAAATTTTAATTGTATTGATTGCTTTGTCCTTTCAGGACGTTTCATTTTCAATACGCATCACAAAGCGGCTCGGTTTTGTTACTCGTTCTTTTATAATTGTAACTTTTTATGTGAACAGGTTTAAATACCATTCCACGCCAGAACCACCTACGAAATGTTTTGAAACATTTCTGCCCAAATCGTGTATTAATTTAAACTATATTTAGATGTATAATCATGTTGATTTAAAAGCCATACTGTTCTAGAATACGGGAGAGATTTAGTAGTGATCGAAAATATACAGTAAATGATAGGAAATTTAAGTTTTCTTCAATCTTTAAGATCACTTTTGATGGCCTCCCGCCTCTATTTAAATTTTTAACTTATTTTTTATATAAACCAAATACATGGACACATGTTTATACTGTCTATTTGTTTGACATAGATATTTTTCTCTAAGGATTTCACAATTATGTAAAGTATATTTTTATGTCAAACGGTAGATAATTATATCTTATATTTTAATCGACTTTGCATTACGGGCGAGAGGATACTGGCACAACTAACTAAATAGCATTTCATATTTTAATCATTACTAAACATATTTTAAAAATCCCGTGTTAATCTCGCCTTTAGAAACGGAAACATATTTAGCTTATGTCACTACACCTAATACCTAACTAAATAAATAAGTAGAAACATAAGTGTTTCGGTTAACAATATTTAGGATTGTAATAAATCGTAATTCAACCGTCCTACGGTAAATAAAACTATTTGATAAATGTGAAGACTTATCATGTGCTAACTGCTTCTTGCATACTTAACTCGCTTGCTACAAATTCGCTCTAGAAGTTTATAGGTAACTTAGAAATACACAATATTTTCCACAGAGTAAGCTGAATATGTGTCCGTCTGTACACTCGACGTAACGTTAGTTTATTTATAAAGAATATATGCCTATCTGCCTTATGAAGTATCTTTATTTAAACTCGGGGCTCCCATGGTGATGTATTTCATTTTATTTAAGTTTTATTATTTCGTGTGTATAGAGTGCCAAAGGAGTTTGTTCTGAAGCCATTTCAAACAGTCGACTTAACATATGATGGGTAATGTATGTATAAAATGTATTAGATGAGCTTCGGGGATGAGAGTGTTTGAGATGCAGAGCACCTATGTATGTAGTTATTTATTTTTTTTTATTTTAACCATTAACTTATCTATGTTATTGCGTGACGACTGAAAGGAAATTATCAAGTGTTTTAACGCAAAGTATCCGATACTGTCGACTAACGAAGCTAGATTTTGTAACTTTTATATTTATGGTTATTTGCAGTGATATGTAAAATGACGTTAATGTTAAATGTACAGTTTCACGTTACAGGCGCATGCCGCTATTATCGAATGGGCCGCAGTTCTTAATGTTGCAGAAATTGATTTTTAAACTTGATTGTACTGTTGCAAATGCCCTTATGATAGCTCATAAAACATCTATTTTAATATTTAGAGCTCTCATTGTTAGAATTGTACTTCTTTAGTGGAACAAACACTGCTCCATGTCTCTGATCTCGTTGTATCAACAATTCAAGTTTAAAAATTTTTTTGTTCAAAGGAATTCCACGACAAGGCCTTAATTCCAGTCGATAGTATCCGATATTTATTCTATCTACCACCAGTTTTTAATACAGAAAGTGACTGTACCGGACTATAAACGATTTTAAAATAAGGTATAAAAATAAACTTAATGAGTATGGAATATTTTGCAATATGCTTCTGGAAAGCGACCGAGTGCAATGTTTTGATATACATATAACGTCCGGACAGCTACTTGCTGACTTTGTCTGTCTGTTTGTTCGCGTGACGCGTGATCGACAAATGACCTCACTTTAGCGAATTATTTGCAAAACGCTGTTCAACAAATTGATAAATTTTGTATAAATATTTATAACGATAATGTAACTGTTGAAAACAAATATTGTAACAGATGACATATTATAAGGTGCTTATGATTATCGTTATAATACAAAGTTGTGCATAAAGCGTGAGTTTTTATTTCGTGTTTATGACCTATCCCAATACATTGAGCACGCAGTGCGTGCTACACACACCATGATGCAGCGCAGACGGCACACTTGTGCGATCGAGTCTGCGGCGCACAAAAAATCTGCATGGCGCGCAAAAAGTCGGTCGCGGATTTTTCACAGACTCAACGCACACGACGCACATCTTCGATCATTCTGTCGGCAGGGCTGTAGGGACGTAGACGCTATGAAAATCGTGCAGAGATCGTGATAATAAATCGCGCCATGATAATCGCGTGCGTTACGTCCAACCCTAGCAAATGCAGATTGCCGATTGCGCGTTGAAGCAAACGTCCATTTTTTTTCACACACTTTTTGTGCGGAGCGGCGCGGTCTGCCCGAATTACACGGATTTTTTGTGCGCCGGACTTTTTGCGCGTCGTGTGCGTTACTGCTTAAAATTGCATAGGTTCTATTTTCACAGACTAAAAAGTGCGTCACGGATAGTCTGTCGTCTGCGCTGCACCCATGTGTGACAGCCACGTTACGATAGTGTGGGCTCCACACACCCTGTGTGTCAGCCGCGTTATGATAGTGCGGCCTCCACACACCACGTGTGCCAGCCGAGTGACAACACCGCGCCGTAATCCTACGCACCTCTTGTGTGTCGGACACGTTACGACAGCGCAGCTCTACCCAACCGTCGTGTGACAGCCTAGCTAGCTTAGGTACTACCACGGAGGAGACGACCGACGGCGTCGAAGTAGCGATACATAATCTGCGCTCGCGGTTTATTTGCCAAAAATGTAAAAAAATATGAACGAATGGAAAAATAACTAATTCTTACACAATAAAGTTCAGTTTACGCTACAACTTCAAACATTTTTATAACTTTTCCAATAGTGCTAGTCACTCTGAAATCAACTTAATTTTGATTGAGATAAGGTTGATATTTGTTTAACTTGAAGTAGGGTAGGGATGTGCAGCACTGCGCACTTTTACTATTGGTACATTTACTATGGACGTATATACACCGGACGTCCGTCACCCGAGCGCCGTCATTCCAGCCACCGAAGTTTCGAGTACACCCCGATTCAAATTTTATCGCGGCTCTAAAGTGCGCTACTCGCTGTGCAGTCGACAGTTCTTCACCCCTCACCCCCGCTGACAGGTGAATTTGTTACTATGCAGCGACTCGCCTCATGTTCCGAGCCACTATACAGTTTGAATCGGGCTGTAGTTCGGCGAGACCGTTAAAACTCGACCCGAGATAGTCACGGCCGTCACGTCACGCGTTCGCCCGACTTTTGTTTTGTCTACGTATACTGAACCGCCGAGTTCAGCCGCAGTAGACAATCGATCGGCTTCACTGAGAAGTCACGTTTGGTTCGAATAATCTTGTTTCTCGGTTACGGCTACGGTGGACAAGCGCCCTAACAGCTAAATTCTGATTGGCCTACGTCCAGCCGGTAGCTACGAGAGCGACACTGAAAGTTTTTAGAACTGGCCACTTGTAAACGATATAATAAAAAAATAAGTTCAAATTTTGAAAATGGAACTCTGCCAATATTATTGTGTATTTATTTTATTCATTTGTCATTTGTTTACGATTTGGCTGCAAATTGAAAATTGTCTGCGTCACGTCAGCATGAATTTAACGCGAGAAAATTTTCGTACAATGATTTTTTATGACTTTCGATGTCATTTAAGTCAACAAGAAAGTTATGATAGACTTCGATTGGCCTTTCACAATGAAGCCCCATCTCGTGCCACTGTTTACAACTGGTTTAATGAGTTTAAACGTGGTCGCACTAATCTCACCGATGATCTGCGTGAGGGACGGCCTTCTACAGCGACGACTGAAGATAACATCAGTATTGTGCGGCGTATGATAGAGATTGACAAAAGAGTGACTTATGAGCAGATTCGGAAAAGCTTAGGCATCGGTATGAGTCAAGTACACAAAATCCTCCATGAGCATTTAGCGGTCAGGAAACTTTGTGCCCGGTGGATACCTCATAATTTCATAGAGGCTCAAAAGCTCCGTCGTGTGTCGTGAAATGGTTCAAAAATTTAACGGAGGTGACTCAAATGCTGTGTTCGACATACGGGTGACGAAAGCTGGATTTATTGTTATGATCCTGAAACTAAGAGACTCTGCTGTCTGGGTGTTTCCTTCTGAAGAGTTGCCAACTAAAGTGAAGAGAGGTCGAAGCGTGGGAAAAAAGATGGTGGCCTCGTTCTTCGGAAGGACAGGTCATTACGCAACAATTGTTTTAGAGGATCGAGAAACAGTTACTGCAAAGTGGTACACTAACAAATAATTGTTTGCCACTTGTCTTGGAAAAAGTTCGGGAGAAACGACCTCGCAGTAGGACCCTCCTTCACCACGACAACGCCTCGTCGCACACCGCCAAGCAACAATCGACTACTTGGCAACGTCAGACGTAGAATTACTGGGTCACCCGCCATAAAGCCCCGACCTCGCACCTTGCGATTTTTATTTATTCCCGAAAATAAAAGAAAAACTTCGAGGAAAACGTTTTACGGACGCCGAGGAGCAGTGGCTGTGTTTCAAAATGCCGTTGAAGAGACCCCTAAGGACGAGTGGGCAAAGTGCTTTTCTCAGTGTTTCCAGCGGATGCAGCGATGTATTGATATAAAAGGACACTATTTTGAAAAGATATAATAAAACTAATAACTTGCTAGTTTATTCAGTTTTTGATTTTCTAAGAACTTTCAGTGTCACCCTCGTACATTAAGCTTAGTTTCTTCAATTGTACATATTGGGTAGTATCTCATTTCCGGTGACGGCTGCGGCCCCAGTCGATGGCCCTGTGCAACTGTGCAAGAGACGTCTTACGAATGATTTCCTTAAAATACATAGGTACAAGTCGGGCGCTTTGTCTTTTGTTTTTACCACGTATCGTGTTTATTTCGGCGAGTTGTATAACAGCGGTTTTTTTCCAACGTAATATAGGTAATTACCTTGAAGAATGAGCCCTCTTGGTTATGCAAAACTAGTTATTGATGGATGAAGTTGGCCCGCGTGTGCTTTGACTTATATTTAGAATTCTGAAACGTTGTAAATTTTGGGTTTAACGCATTTGGTGCACATCTCAACTTGTACACCATGCTCAAATGGTGAACCTAGCAACTGGTGCACTTCGCAACTGGTGCACTTCTCAATCAGTGCACTTCGCAAAAGGAGCACTTTTTAAGATGAGTGGAGATTTGGAAAAATTGTCTAAAAATGAAAGAATCTTTGGTTTTGCGTTGGTAATTTTCTTAAGCTGGTATAGCCATCTACCAAGATGGCTACAGTACCTGTTTATTTTGTAAAATTGAAAATCGGCATCCACGGACATTGAAAATTAAAAGTTATTCCTAATCAGCTTTCAAATAGTTCAACAACGGCATAACAACTGCTTTGGTAAAAGACATAGTGACGGATAAGTTATGGAGAGAAATAAAACCACGTTCATTGTCCTCATAAAGTATAATTTTGTATAAGAAAGTAAAGGAGGTAGGTAGGTTTCTATGGTCACAACAATCCTTAATTTCTTTGGGAATAGCACAAAACTCCTGGCTCAGCCTGGTGTGATGATGACCGCAGCGGATGTGCCACGCTGCAGATGCCAGTGAAAGTGACGGTCGACGTATGGTTTTGACGCACACGGGTAAACTATGTACCCGGCACGGAGAATTGATACCCGGATTTAGCGGAAGATGGTGGCCCATCACTCAGTGTACGGATGCCTCCGATAATTCCGAATTGAGTTTAATGATAGGCCGGAAATTTGGTAGGCAAGCCGGACCTTTGGAGCTGGATATTGCACATGATTGGTCTATGATGACTTCGGGGATTGGTTGGCGTAGTTATTGTTTTTAGAATGTGTTAGAGAAAACAAACATAAGTATTCAAAACTATTTATTGATAATTTATTTCTCTTATTTATACATTATATGCAAGAACTGATTGCGAGTAGTTAGATACATCTTGTATTGGTATAACTGCCACACCTAGAGTTGTTATTTATCAATTATTAACTTGATCATCCAGCTTATATTGAAACCTTGACAGTAAGATGTATGACAGAAGGTATGCTGGTTAATTCATGTTAATTACATCTCAGACTGCAGCAGTTATAGTAAGCTTATAAGGATATCGACACTAGCGAGGCGTAACCTTTTTTTACGTCATTTGTTTTTTGTCGCAAATAGCTTGTTTGCAGATGAAGTACGCAAAGAGACAGATTATGTAAGAAATAATTTACGCAGGCGTAAATAGAGCTATCGATAAATAAAGCTGCAGTATGCGACCTCTCTAATGTGGGGAGGAGGGGAGAGAAAACAATATACAATTCTTCGTATAATATTATATACAGATATACCAAAATACTCGCATAAAGTCTACTCCACTTTTTATACACATAATTACATATTCATAATCATCGCATATTGTTTTGCTTAAATATTAATAACTTAAGATAAGTAGATTAACTTATAAACACAAACACTTTATAGAGTAACAGTCTGGACGTCGGTTATAATCTCAATGTCCCATCTTAAACCAGCCCGTTTACACATTGGCCGGCCACTATCGGCCACATCTCTCATTTCATTGCAAATGGGTTACGTACCGAAAAAAGTGATATATTGAAAAACTGTTTGAAAGATTAAGCATTAGTTAGTTAGATAGTTCACTGTTAGGTACTTGGTAGAACAAAGACTGCTAAGTAATATTTTATTTCTTTTTCTTTCTACAACTTTTAAACAAAGTATAAAATTAACCAAAACGAATGCTTTACCAACAATTGACTAACCTATAGCACGAATCACTAGCCGATTTTAATACGATTATATACATACATCAGATAGGCCAAATTACATCTCATTAAAAAAAAATGGTGATAGGAATGCAAAGAATTGGAGACTAGACTAGCTTTCTATTTGACTTTGAATTAGGAAGGATTTTTGAAGGTGTAAAGAGAGAACCCCGAATTAGGGGAACATTCCGAAAAATAAAATGGGGTGCTAAATCAATATGGCGTCTACATGAATGTTGCTAGTGTTAAAATCTCGTTGCGTTAAGAAGATTTTTATTATTCAAATGTCCCCTAATTTTCGACAGCCGCAATGTTTAGTTTATAACTTGAAAGCGACATTAATCTCTCACTGTATATTGGTAGCCAAGTTATTTTTACTTTTTTTTATCAGACTAAACGCTAAAATACACATGCTAACGTAAGCATTTTTGTGTGCTATTAGATAGTACATAATAATCATTTACAGCAACATAGCATGTGTATTCCGGGCTTAAGGACAAATCTCTTTTATCGAACATTTTTAATAACGTTTAGTAACTAAACCATATCTTATCTCCGACATAATTTTCTAAACACACACGTAAATATTTTATAAAATTTATACAATATGCAGGTGTACATTTTTCTTTTATTCAACGACGTTTTAACAATTTTTACATTTTATACAATTTTTTTGTGATATACGTGTCCCAAAATTCAAAACTCGAGAAAAAAAAGGAAAAGAAATCAATTTTTTTTGGAAAGTACAAAAAATACATTCACCTCTTAACATATTTTTAACTACCATGACCACAATTATTCAAAAATTACTGTTTTTTTTTGTATCGGCAACCTAGGTAGTAGGTACTGCTAACCACCACAGCCCTTAAAAATCCTCGAATGCCTGTAGTTTTTACACAAAAATCAATAAAATTATTTTTTTCCTTAAAAATTTCAAAGTTTTTTACTTTCAGTCCACTTTGTAATTATCAAATAAATTTAGATTTTTTTTTCATTATTTTTTCTCGAGTAGTCATGAGCAGGTACACCCTCTGGTGCCCGCTTATCGTTGAATTTTGAGACATGTTGCATATTCAAACGTGTATATTTTTAGAAGGTGATAGAAGAGTGATAGAATGAAAATATTAGGTCAGAGATGAACAAATCCTTGCTGCAAATGTTTTACAGGCTGGCTGGAACATCGACGCGCAAACTGTTACCATGTCAGTACACGATACCGAACCGTTTTAAAAGATTAATCCATAATGAAAAGAAAAAAAAACTGCTGCTCCATACATTTCGACCGTGTAGTAACCTACACAGTCGAAATGTATGGAGCAGCAGTTTTTCTATGAAACAGCAGATTTTTTTTTTTAATACCGATGAAAATTTCTACGCTAGGGGGGTCTAGAGGGCAGCGGGATTGTCCGAAACGGTTACCGCTGCCCCGGAACATAAAAGGCTAAGGAAGGAACACGGGTGGGTTTTAGTCAGTAAGGGTCTGACACTCCCTTCTGCTCCACCCTGAGCGGGAGGGGTCATTTGATGATTTCCCATCCACAAAAAAGGGGGGGGGGGTCTAGAATCATGTGCAGAATTCATGGCTAGTTTCGCGTCGACGTCAGTGCCACTCTGTATGTTTATCTTATACAGGGTGTCCCTGGAAGTATAAATCAAATCGAATAGGGGCGTGGGCAAGGTCATTTCCAAATTTTTTGGTCCTGAGAATGATTGATGATTGAAAATTATTTTACGGTTCAAAAGTTGTGACCAATTTCGCATAGTGCTCAAAAAAAAAAATCATTATAAAAAAAATATTATCAAGGCTGTCTAAAAAAACTTAAATCAGGATCAAAAAGTTTGGAAATTACTTTGCCCACGCCCCTATTTGATTTGATCCATACTTCCAGGGACACCCTGTATAACAACTAGGAGTTCAAAAGTATCAACGTATCGTAGCTACTGAACATTTCACACAATCTTGATTACTTGGGATGCCAACAGGGCGAGTTATCTTTACCCTTAAATATTCAGATATCGTGTAAACAAGTGTATATTTTACATCGATGATTCCCGAGTCGTTTCGGTCTCAACTGGAGATCAAATTATCCGTGCAAACTCCTGCTTGAATTTATTTTGTAGTCCATTCAATTATTTTCAAATATATATTTACGGAATATGAAGGCTTCATTCTGTACATTTGATCATACATTTTATCTATTTCCTTTATACATTACATCGATAGTATTGACAGTATACAATATGTACGTTAACAGGGACGTATTTGGGGTGAAGGGGGTAGAAGGATTGTGTCTGAAGATTGTAGACCTTGACCTTGACCTCGGTAGCAAAATAGTAATAGGGTCATCATCATCTGCCTAGCCCTTTCCCAACTATGTTGGGGTCGGCTTCCAGTCTAACCGGATGCAGCTGACAACCCAGTTACTGGGTAATACGAAACCCCTTGGTAAGACTGTATGTCAGGCTTTCGGGCTTCTGACGACCCGTAACGACTGTCAAAGATCCACGAATGACAGCCGGGACACAATAATAGGCACATGAGACATTTTATTTTTCTCTCTGCCTCTAATATTGACATTGTCTATAGGCTGCGGTAACCACAAACCATCCGGTATGTCTACTTTTTTGAAGACTCAAAAAAAACGAATAGATGTAGTAGAATACTATTCTAGTTTACTATTAATTTTTGGATTCACTTTTGTGGTTTAGCTAAGCTTGTGTCTAGCGAAGACGCCGTAGACGCTGCGTCCATTATAACCCCCTTACTAATAAACGTTGTAAAGCGTAGTTACACAACGCTTTGTCTTCTTTCGAAAGTCAAATTAAAGACTGAAAGAGAGAAATCGGTGTGTAACTATTCATCTGATATAATATTATTGGAAGGGGTTAGTGTATAGGACGCAGCATCTTCGGCGTTTTCTAACCCAAACAAATGCTCGGGTCGGCATTTTTCGGCACAGCCAAACAAGTGTGTAGCACCCCTTAGAGCACACGCGGCGCTGGCGTCGCTTTGAAGTAATTGTATCGCAAATATCTACATTATATTTTCGCAGCGTATACGTTCATCGGTCACCTGTCCTCCTCCTCCATCTCATCATCAATAACGCCTTACATCTGTCCCCCTCCTCTCCCCGCCTACATCCCCCTAGCTACCTCCTATTTCCTCCTGTTGTGTAGCGTGTGCTTGAGCTGCTGTATCTCGTCGTGCTGCCTCGTGAGCTGTTCGTTGAGCCCCGCCACGTGTTCCGTCAACACAGACATCTGTTCCTCGTAGTTGTGCGACGTTGAGTGGAGCTCTTCTTCCTGTGAGAAGGATTTAATTGCTGAGATGGTAAAATATTTAAAGAGTAAGTTTAGAATAGTGTAAGTTAAGTTTTATTCTGTAACTATAAGAAAAAAAAAACATTTTTTTAACAATTTTTTCTACAAGGTTGCTGGGGGCAAATTTTCCTATCAGACTACCGCTGACTCACAACCATTCGACAGGTTGTCGTATCGAAAATGACACCATTTCTATTACTGATTTCCGTTGCTCCCGACACCAAATAGTTGTCGGAAGAATGGTGGTCGTCTATTTTATTTAAACTGACAGAATTTTAGGGTTTTTGACTGGTAAAAAGCCTTTAAGCAATTAGCACACTGCACCGCATCACGCAGCGGGGTGTGTGAAACGGAGCCAAATTTCCCGCACGGAAGCGCGTTTTTATTGAATTTATATGTAAAAAATCACGCGGGGGCACGTTATCTGCGTCGCACTGCGTGATGCGGTGCAGTGTGCCAATCGCCTTAGAGGACTACCTTGATAACATTGATTAATGTTCGATTCAGGACGGCGTATCGAATGGTTGTGAATAGCTATAAAGGTTTTTTTTAAAGGCCGAACATTAAAAAATTATTAAAAAATGAACGTGAATCATTAATACAGGGCATCGTCATAGCTCGTGCCGATCTAATATTAAAACAAAAGCATAATTTCGATCGATAATATGACGCAATGACCTCATTCAATGTTCGCTATCAATTAAACTTATAACTAACTAATTTGATATGTAGTGGCGGCAAAAATATTTTTTGGCTGTCATCTAAAAGAAAACAAAACCACAGATAATATAATACACAAAACTAAATTAAAACAAAAATTGCTTATAGCATCAAAACTGGACGTGCTAGATAAATTCTGATTACATATTTGAATTTAGCGTGTCGATATGTATCAATTCCACATATACATTATATTGCTCTTATTTTGGTGCCGGCCAGTGGTGATGAAATAATTTACTCAAAATAAAGCGCCTCAAAACAAAACATAACTGACACAGACACACACACACACACACTGCCATTTTTGACAGCGCTCACGATGATATTGTTTTAGGGCATGGTCGGCGTTATTGCAAGATGGTGCAAGTCATGACGTCACCTCTGACGATTCACGGCTCGGTTATCGCGCTCAAGCTAATTACGGGTTTAAGCACGCTCACGTCGATTACAGCGCAACTCGGAACGCGCCCCTAGTCTCAATCTGTCAAAACTGCACCTGATTTACTTTCATTTTTGAAAAGTTGACTTTGTCGCAGAGAGATGATTGCCACTAGACTTTGAACGTTTTTAGTTACAGGAATAAAGACTAAGGTCTTTAATCAGTGCGTCCTGCCAGTTATGACTTACGGAGCCGAAACGTGGACACTTACGGTACGGCTGGTCCATAAATTCAAGGTCGCTCAGCGAGCTATGGAACGGGCTATGCTTGAAGTCTCTCTGAGGGATCGAATCCGCAGTGAGGTGATCCGGCAGAGAACCAAAGTTGTCGACATAGCTCACAGAATAAGCAAGCTGAAGTGGCAATGGGCCGGCTGTATTAGCCGTAGAACTGATGACCGTTGGGGTAGACGTGTTCTTGAGTGGAGACCGTGAATCGGTAAACGTAAGGTGGGAGTTGCCGAAAGTCGAGTTAAATGGCGTGCAATGGGAGAGGCCTATGTCCAGCAGTGGACTGCTATAGGCTGATAATGATGAGTTACAGGAATTGGCCTTCTGATTTATCCATACTGACAAAATTCAATGAGTCACCCTGTATAAAAATGCCTGAGTATAAAACACATGTATATGACTCACCAGTCTGCTGATAGTGTTGTGTTTCTCGCTCAACGTGTGCTCGTCCGTCTGCTTGTCGCGCTCCATCTCCTCGAACCGGAGACGCAGCATCTCACACTGTAAAGATATTACATGTTAGTAGTGTAAATAGATAAATAGAACACTGACTTATACGCCTGTATTCGCTAAAGGCAAGCGCGGATCCATTTGTTCGCTCAAAGGGGGGTTAAATGTTTCTCATTGAGGGTTTGATATATCAAACGTTTGGCATCCATTTTCCGTAAATTCAAGAATAGGGCCCCATTTTGAGGATGAGTACTATGCGGACACTTGGTTGTAAATTATATATCCAATTTAGAATTTTACACTCAAGTTTGAAGCCCGCGTGTATCCCGTTTAGCCCGTCTGATCCGCGCCCGGCATAAGGTTTAGCCGAGGTGTGTACATTTGACTACGATGTATGATGACTGGGCATAAATCCAGACATTAGAATGAATCGCTACTGGAATTTTCTAAACCTTCCTTTTGTCTTGCAGAACGCCGATACTGTTTGTTACCTTTCACAGATATAGATAGACCTAGATAACGCAAGTATCACGAACTATATGAAAACCAAGCGTGCCATTTTTTGACTACCTACTATGACGTCACAAGCACTCTTTCTCACTCACGCTCACCCAGTCAGCAGTACACAGGACTGAGCGCGAAAGTGGCGGCTTACGATTTTTGAACGTAAGCTGGTGCGATTTTTGGCACGCGACGCAGTTGCTCTTACGTTATCTAGGTGTATCTATAATCTGTGTTACCTATGAATTTATTATGTGTTCATTTACCTTGCCGGGAAGTGTTTGAAATTTCTTGTTATTGATTAGGGATTTGTTTACATTAACTACAAACACTATGGTATCGGCTTTAACTCATAAATTGCTCTGAAAAAGCAATGTGACGTCTTACTAAACTATTTCATAAACTGCATTCCTAATGAATGCTAAGCTACTGTTTCAGTGCGGCCTTGCCCTTGCTTTGACAGGACTAAGCTAATATTTATCTTCTGTCCTTTTCTTAGTGAAATAGAAAGAAAAAGATGCACTGAACTTTAATTTAGTTTAGTTTGTGAACAACAGAATCGGGGCCAATGTTTGTAAATCCTACTAATATTATAAATGCGAAAGTTGGTGAGGATGGATGGATGTTTGTTACTCTTTCACGCAAAAATTACTGAACGGATTTTGATGAAACTTTACAGTAATATAGCTTATACATCAGAATAACACATAGGATACTTTTTATCCCGATATTGCCACGGCATCGACACTTATGCGGGTGAAACCGCGGGGCGCAGCTAGTAATGAATATGAACAATAGCTAAAAAAAACGGTAAGTGGAAATAAGGCTCAAAATAAAGATTTGTAGTTAAATTGGCTCACACATACCTCTTTAACATAATGCTCAGTCTTACTCTTCAACTCTTCTCTTTCAGTTTTCAGCTCGCTAATCTTATTTCTAAAGTACGTCTTCATACGTTCTTCCCTCGTCTCTACTTCTTGGTCCACCAGGAAGGGTAGTTGTAGGCTTCCTAGGAGCCCTGTGACCCTGCCTTCGGCATCCATTGAAGTCTCCCCGAAGGTATTAAAGTCCCCTGAGTCGTGGCCATCACCTCGTCGTCTTTGGGACGCTGATACATATTTTGCTACTTCTAATTTAAGGCTCTCATTTTCCATTCGAAGCATTTCAAATTCCATCCTTAGTTTTTGATTTTCCTGGAAAGTTAAAGAATTTATTAAACTAACAATGTTTGTAAAATACTTATTTTTCCCACTGCGCTCGCTTTTCCTCGTTCGGTATCGCGAGGAAACCGGAATTTCCTAGAACCCTAAAATCAAAGAAATGTGACATCCACCAACCCGTACTAGGCCCGCGTGGATTATGGCCCAGAGGAGGCCTGTGTCCCACCAGTGGGTACGTTATAGGCTGATGGTTATGCTCGCTTTTCGGCTGGATATAAAGTTTTAGTCATCTGAACCACAACAAATTATTATTAAGAGCCCTCTTACATTTTGGTACTCTGCGCGCATCTTTTTTCTATTCAGACTGTTTCCAGTAGAAAATTGAATTAGATCCAGTAATTATTTCTTTAAGTATTTATCACTACATAGTATAAAACAAAGTCGCTTTCTCTGTCCCTTTGAATGCTTTTGAATCTTTAAAACTACGCAACGGATTTTGATGCGGTTTGTTTTTTATAGATAGAGTGATTGAAGAGGAAGGTTTATATGTATAATGTAGTGTATTTAGTATCAGCATTGCACCCGTGCGAAGCCGAGGCAGGTCGCTAGTAAGGTATATAACAAAAATGTATTCTATTATTATTCTAACAGGAGAGGGCGCCACAGTGCCACGGTTCACACCGATTCCGCAACTAAGTGTTATAAAAATTATAAATAGTGCTAGTCTATAGTCAAAACGCATTATTCTGTGCAATATAAAGTGAAATTAACCCGGACATGGTGTAGTAAACTAGAAAAGTGTTGAACAATAGTGCTAAATCGGAAAAACAGCAACTGACTTTTGATCGCTTAAGTGCAAACCTCATCGCATTTTAAGGTACCAAACCATTTGCTTGACACTAAAGTGAACGCAAACAAAGCTAACCCAATCGTATAATACTTGTTTTTTCTTACAATCCATAAATCTGCAACAACATAACCTTGAAATAACTTTCTAGATCGATAAATTTATTGCAAATTATGCCTAAAAACACCATCTAGCGATGAGTGGCAAAACGATATCGAGATCAATAATGATTGCCTAAGGTCGCCATCTCACGACGAATAGCGTAACGACATCGGAACATCCTTATGATATAGTTAGGCATTTGCATCGTTCACCACGAGAGGGCGTTATTGCAAAATATTGTTACCATAAAAGCAAACAAAAACCTTTAATAATGGACGAAGTGATGGCGGCTTTGCGCAAGATCCAAAAAGATCTGGATGAACAAAAAATTGCTATAGAAAAGAACGGCGAAAAAGTATCAGAAAATATAATCAAAATACTGGATACAAAATTTAGTACATTGGAAGAAAATCAAGAAAAGCTCAAGGAAAAAATCGAAGATCAAGAAAAAAGACTACATATATTGGAAAAACAGGCAAGACAGAGAAATATAGTTTTCTTTGGAATAGAGGAAAGTGATAATTCGTACTCACAACTAGAAAACATTGTAATATCTTTTATAAACAGCTATTTCTCATTAAATTTTAATTGCAACGATATTCAAGAAGCTAGAAGAATAGGAATGAAATCAGAAAGGCCCCGCCCGATCACAGTAACATTTTCCACTCTAGGAAAAAAAATCATGATTCTGAAACAAAAAGAAATGCTGAATGATACTGCATACTACATAAAAGAGGACTATCCCCAACACATACTGGAAAAAAGAAAAGCGTTACAAGCACAAGTACAATTAGAGAAAGAGAAAGGGAACAAGGCAGTCATTAAATATGACAAACTGGTAATTATAAAAAACAAAGCAGAGAATGTGGCACCACCAGATAACAGGAAAAGATACCTCTATATCTCCCCACAAAATAACTCAAACAAAGAGCACATTACTCCTCGCAATACTCAAGTCGCCAAGAAAAATAAGAACACATCAACACACAAAACATCTCAGAGAACATCCAGTTTCTCTGAAGGAATGGTAAAGCCGGGCATGTTGAACTTCCTAGTAAATAAGAGTAATAAAAATCATGAAGTAGAGAGCAAGAGTATAAACAACAATAATGCTTAGCAACCAGCGACACCTCTCTCAAGAAATGTATACAAAAAACAAAAAAGCAAAGAAACACATCTTCCAAGCCGGTTGGTCACCGAGGAAGATTACGACCATAACCTTCCAAATACAATATCTTCAAACCATTTAAATCCCAGACAAAATAGCACAAAAAAACTCTATATAGCGACCTACAATGTCAGAACACTTTCATCGTACGAACGAGTAATCGAACTAAGAGAAGCTTTAATGAATATAAAATACGATATCATTGGCATATCTGAAGTACGACGCTCCGGCAACACAATCTCAGAATACGAAGATTTCATTTTATGCCACACAGGTCAAACACCAGGCAAATATGGGGTCGGCTTCATATTAAAAAAATACCTAAAACAATATGTGGAAAGCTATATCGGAATTTCCGAACGAGTCGCATTACTTAATTTGAATACACCAGATAAACCAATAACCTTAATTCAAGTCTACGCCCCTACTGAAGCAGCAGGGGAGGAAGAGATCAATCTTTTCTACGAGCATATATACAAGGCGATAGACATAGCATGTCAAGATTACATCTTAATGGGAGACTTCAATGCAAAAATAGGTAAGCCTCTTGTGTATGAACAACTAGTCATGAAACAAAACGGATACGGAGAAAGGAATGACAGAGGGCAAAGACTCATAGATTTTGCAATGGAAAATAAACTATCAATTATCAACACTTTTTACAAGAAAAAACCAAAAAAAAGATGGACGTGGCGCTCACCGACCGGACAATATAAAAACGAAATAGACTTCATTCTCTCCAACCAACCACAAATGTTTCAAAACATCGAAACACTAACTCTTAACTATCCGTCAGACCACAGACCGCTCCGAGCAACAATCATACTAAAAAAAACAATAAAAAGCAGAGCCAAATTTAAAAACCATCAATACAGCACACTTAAAAGTGAGGAAGCAATCTTAATGTATAAGGAGAGTCTAAAAAATCACCTACATGATTTACACAATAGGACCATACACAAGTCGGTACAAGTTTATCACGATAAACTAATAGACTGTATCCAAACCAGCTTACAAAGTGCATGGAATGCAGAGCATACAACTAAAGACCACAGTACATTATCAGACCGCACAAAAAACCTTATAAAAAGAAGACAAGAACTACAAAAAACTAAAAATAAAACACGAACCTTGAAGAACGAACTTAAAGCTCTATACAAACTCACAAGCAAATACATAAAAATGGATTACAAGAAACATAGAATAAAAATAATTAAAAAGCATTTAGATCTAAAAGGAAGCCTAAAAAAGGATATAAAGAGCTTCAAACAAAAAAAACATGGATCGAGGGTTTAAAAGAGTCTGGTCGAACTAAATACAGCCGCAACGGCATCATAAACATTGCAACGGACTTCTACAAACATCTATACAAATCTACCGCACACAATAGCAGTGTTGTTTCCTACCCCAGCAAATTCAGGACCAGAACATGCGAAAGTCCTACTTACAAGGTAGTGCCAATAGACGGCAAGGAAATTATAGAGGCAATACAAAAACTAAAACCTGAAAAAAGTCCAGGATCGGACAACATTACTAATGATGCTATAAAGACGGCCCACGACATTCTTGCCGCGCCTTTGATAAATTTATTTAATCTGATTTTAGAAACCTCAGAAACACCTTCACAATGGTCTGAATCCAGCATTATCCTGCTCTATAAAAAAGGAGATCCTAAAGATATCGGCAATTACAGACCAATAAGCCTATTGCCAACTATATATAAACTCTTTTCTACAATAATAAACAACAGAATTAGTACATCACTAGAGCAAAAGCAGCCCATTGAACAAGCTGGTTTTAGAAAGGGTTTCTCCACCATAGACCACATACATACTCTAGAGTTAATAATTGAAAAATATCTGGAATACCATAGACCTCTGTATATTGCATTTATTGATTATCAAAAAGCCTTCGACACCGTTTCACACGAAAGCATCTGGGAAACACTGGAAGCTCAAAACGTAGAGAAAAAGTACATAGATATACTGAAAAATATATACAACAAGTGTACTAGTAGAGTCAAACTAGAAACCATTGGTCCAAGTTTTCCAGTGAAAAGAGGAGTCAGGCAAGGCGATCCTCTATCACCCAAAATCTTTATAGCAGTACTGGAATCCATCATAAGCAAACTTGACTGGAAAAATAAAGGTTTGCTTATACAAGGCAAATATTTAAACCACCTTAGATTCGCAGATGATCTAGTGCTGCTCTCAGAAACTGCTTCTCAACTACAAGTTATGATCGAATCTCTTCACAAAGCTAGCAGACAGGTAGGCCTCGAAATGAACACATCAAAAACTAAAACTATGTCAAACCACATAAAGTCAAATATAAAAATAGATGGCAAACCTTTAGAATACGTAGAACAATATATTTATTTGGGAAAACAGATTGGATTTAACAAAAATAGAAATGGATTAGAAGTTGAGAGGCGAGTCAAGAATACCTGGAACAAATACTGGAGTTGTAAAGAAATATTTAAAAGCGCAATGCCCATAAAACTGAAACAGATAGTAATGGATTCATGTCTTATCCCTTGCTTGACATATGCATGTCAAACATGGAAATTCACTAATAAAATAAGAAATAAAATAATTACATGCCAAAGAGGAATGGAACGAAGTATGATGAATGTAAAAAAAATACAGAAAATAAGACACACAAAAATAAGAACTAAGACAAAAACGATAGATGCTCTAATCCACGCTTTAAAATTAAAATTTAAATGGGCTGGTCACGTGGCGCGTCTCAAAGACCACAGATGGACCAAAACGGTTACAACATGGAAAGGCCCACAGGGCAATCGCTACAAAGGAAGACCGTACGCGCGTTGGGATGACGACATCAAGAAAATAGCTGGGCAACAATGGCCACTCATAGCTTCAGACAGGGAAAAATGGCAATCTTTGGAAGAGGCCTTCACCTTGAGGGGGGTTCCTGTTACCCAAACTATGTAAAGAATTTAGGTACTTAAAACTTATTTTTAACTAATAGGAAATAAAGGGCTTTTTTATTTTTTTTTTTTTTTTTTTTTTTATTTATTTATAGTATAAAACAAAGTCGCTTTCTCTGTCCCTTTGAATGCTTTTGAATCTTTAAAACTACGCAACGGATTTTGATGCGGTTTTTTTTTTATAGATAGAGTGATTGAAGAGGAAGGTTTATATGTATAATGTAGTGTATTTAGTATCAGCATTGCACCCGTGCGAAGCCGAGGCAGGTCGCTAGTAAGGTATATAACAAAAATGTATTCTATTATTATTCTAGTATATGATATTTGTGATATGAAAAAAATTGTTTTGATGGATTATATTCCACAGAATCTGCAAATTAGAGCTCTCAAATCAGCTCTCCATGAGTTTTTGCCTAAACATGCATCAGGAGAACGATTATTGCTAAATAAATAGACAAATAACAAAAAAATCGCTTTATTATTATTGTAGACGAGAAAACGAATTATCTTTACCAATTAATTGCTATTTATACCAAGTTACCAACCAATGAATAGTTCAATTTCAACGACAAAATCATGCATCTCCGCGCATTTTTGTAAGCGGCCTCTTAATTACCCAATCTTTTCACTTGAAATTACACATGCGCACAAAATAATATGGTAGCATTTTTAATTGGGCAGAACACCTGACAAGGCGCTGTGATAGCAGGCAGAGTAAGGAAGTGACCAAGTGGCGTCCAAGAGTTGAAGACAAAGTGTCGGTCGCTCCATCGAGATTGTTCCATGATATTGTTGCCATCGAGGGTAGAACTTGGATGAGGCTGGCACAAGAGCGTGGGGATAGGCACAAGAAAAGAGAGGCTTGTGGTCAGCAGTGGGTCAAATTGTGTTATGGATGATGATGATGTCCTTCAGTGGACATTTTTCCGCCGAAATGATGATGATGGCTGTTGGGTTCCAAGCGCAACCTTTTCTTATATGACTTGCTTGACTGTTTGCTTTTGTATTGCAAGTGTGTTGTGATAAATAAAAAGCATGTGCTTACCTGTTCTAATGAGTGTGCTTTCATACTAATTTGCTCAGTAACATTCAAGTCATCTACAGAACTTAGTGCATCCTCACTTCCCACCTGCAAACAGAAAACGAATCATGAAGTATGATGCGAAAAGTGTGTGGAAACATAAATCATCTACACTTTCATACACAGCCTAAAACTTAAAAAGTCAGATAACTTTTAATCACGCTAATATTATAAAGGCGTAAGTTTGTGTGTTTGTTACTTCTTCACGCACAAACTGCTGTTCCAATTTTGATGAAACTTTACTTTGCTTTAGTTTACAATAACACATAGGATATTTTTTATCCCAATATTCCCACGGAATCGACATTTATTCGGGTGAAACCAAGGGGCACAGCTAGTCAAATAATGAATATGTAAGTTTGACATATAATAATATTTTCCATACAAAAGCTGTCATATGGCAATATTTATATTATATTTAATCTTACCAAACTCCCTCCTTCCGACAAGAAGTCCCCATTACAGCTGGGCGCCTGACTGCCGGTAGCCAAGTGTAACTTATTGGGAGTGCCTCCTATCCTGTCCCTCTGAGCCTCCTCTAGAGAGTATTGCAGCTCCTGGTTCTTGTTCTTTAGCTTGGCTATCTCACACTTATATTTACTGTCGCATTCACTTATGTGTCTCTGGTAGTCTTCTAGGGATGCCCTCAACTGAGATACCTCAAATACTTTGTCTGATAACTATAAAGGGAAAAAAGTAAGTATACTGAGTTTAGTTTAGTTTATTTTACTTCAAAATTGCAACACAGTGGTAGTTAGTGCCATAATTATTATGTCTAAAACTGTTAAAAAAAAAAAACTAAACTGTTAAAAACTGAACTGTTACTGTGTTTAAACTGTTTATTTAAACATTGTCTAATTCATCACATAGTTTTACTTTAATGGTCTGCATAAATAAGTTGTATGTATGTTTGAAAAAAAAATCTTCAATACTACTTTATTCTTTTTTTTTTTACAGATTATCAATGTTTTGCAGGTATAATTGTTATACTTAAGTTTAAGTAACATGCTGTACTTTTAAGTTTCTGTTCTAGAAGAATTTCTCATTATCAAGTGCACCATAACCATGACCACACAAGCTGATATCAAACTGTAAAACTATCTGCAGCACAACACTATTAGTCATACACCACTTACCATAAGTGAAAAAGTGTACAATTGCCAATTAAAGCATTATATTATAACGGCTGTGAGTAGTATACTAAACAGACCACCAATTAAATAAATTTACAGCATACAGTTTTTTAACACATTAATTTGGAGTAAACTTTTTGATACTTTGTTTGTTTAATAAGATTTGTTCTTACAAGATTCAAAGATTTTAATCTTGTAAGAATCTAGTAAGGTCTGTACTGTCTATGTTTACTATCAGTACTGATTGATTAAATAGATTTATCAAAGAAGCATGCCTTTTAAGTTATTAGATATATTTTTCAAACTTTTACTGTAGGCTCAATCCTATTATAAAGTATAAAGACCTAGAAATATAACGTTTGGTGCATACCTGTGAAGCATACTGTGCATTCTCAATGATTTTCTTTTGTAGTTCTTCCTGGAGGAGTCCAGAATCCAATGTGGCAACACTGCTGACTGTCGTCTGCTTGTCATCACCTTTACTCTTTGATTTCTTTGTCAACTTCAACTATAAAAATAACAAATTGTTTTTAATGAAGGGAATTACATTTAACTGTTCATGAATTTAGGATTTTTAGGCAATTTTCATTGCTTTATTGTAGATTAATGCAATTAATAAAGAATTAAATAACACATAATGCGGCAGATTTTGTTTGATAAAGTTATTAGTTGTGCACATTTAAACCGTAAAGATGTATCAATATCTTTGTTAAAATTTTATAGAAACTGAATTAATGAGTAATTATTGGAGCAAATAATTAAGCATAAGGTGAACTGAAGTAACAGCACAACTACATGGTAATATTAAATGCCAATTAATACAATTCAGAGCTATCAGAATCCATGGAGTTCAGATAAGTTCATTATCAGGTGTTGATTAGAAATACTTCACAGCTATTGGGCATTAGATTCGCAGTGCAACTGACCTGTAACGCGTCGAGTTCATCCTGAAGGACGGACACGCGCCGCGTCAACTGCTGGTTTCTGAACGTCAGTGAATCTATCTCTAACTCCCCTTTCCTCAGAGATTTCTCCTTGTCTTTCAACGTGTCCCGCAGCTCGTTCGACTTTGCCTGCTCATCTAAAACCCCCTTCTTTAGCACCTTCACATGCACCCGCAACTGCAACAACGGAAACAACAAATTCACCAAATTGCCGATCGTTTTAATGCATCACGTTAGCAAAGATACACACTTTTGAATACTCCGCGGCCAATTTCTGGTACTTCGCCTGTATATCACCCGAAGGCAGCCCCTCCATTGTCGGTTTTCAGGTGTTCATAACTGTAAATTCCGGTATTTATTAACTGTTTATTTGTTAGTTGTATTGAACATGAACACCCACTTCAACCCACTTTCGTGAAAATGACGTATTGTGATAGTGGATTGAAATGTCAGGTGTCAAAATTGATAATTAAATCGATTAATGAATAGGCGATTTTAAATGACTACTAAGATTGACTGGATGAAATTAATTAATAAAATAATTTATGCCTGAAATCACCTTCTTAGTAAATTACTTGCGTTACATAATCAGAAAAATTGAACTGTGTCGAGTAGAAAAAACTTTAATGAAAAAAAAACGAGGGAAATCTTTTTTTAGCATGGTAACATTGCCTCTGTTGATGTGTCGTGATTGTCCAATATAAAATATCAATATTTTGGAAATTTATGAAAGAAAAGCAGTAATTTCTACCCCAAAAAGCATATTTACATACTACTAAATATATTTCATCTTTCAATGGTACGGTCATGGACGATAGGTACGGTATTTGTTAATTTTTCATAACATTGTATCGCAACAGGTAAAACTAAGTTAGAACAAAGTAAATTATGACTAAACTATGCTTTATTTTGCAGGAATATGGAATCTGGCTGTTCTCATTACAACGATGTTGATAGCGAACATGCGCGGTGCATTATTCACATCGATGTAGATTGTTTCTATGCTCAAGTGGAGATGGTACGGAATCCCGAGCTGCGGTCGGTTCCGCTCGGCGTACAACAGAAGAACTTCGTCATAACTAGCAACTACGAGGCCAGGAAGTACGGCGTGCAGAAATGTATGCTTGTTACGGACGCACTAAAAGTTTGTCCCAATTTAAAACTTATCAATGGTGAAGATTTGCACAACTACAGAACAGCCTCCAATAAGATTTTTGCAGTGTTACAATGTTGGAAATGTCCCGTGGAGAAATTGGGTATGGATGAAAATTTTATTGATGTCACAAATTTAGTACAAGAAAAGATGAAATCTGTAAACGTTAGTAATGTCACGCTTGCTGGTCATGCATATACTGAGCCCAGCATAGACTGCCCATGTGGCTGCCACACCAGACTCAGGGTAACATCACAAATAGCCAGCGAGATGAGGAAAAAGATATGTGAAGACTTAAGTTTCACAACTTGTGCTGGTATTGCACACAACAAGTTGTTAGCTAAACTAATTTGTCCCCAAAATAAGCCTAATGACCAAACTACTATATTCCCAGAACATGGGACCAGTTTCATGTCTACTTTACAGAATGTTCGTTGCATTCCAAGCATTGGTTCTAAAACTACAGAAGCACTTATATCTAACAATATTATAACTGTGAGTGACTTACAAGAAGCATCCCTAGATGTGTTGAAAAAGCACTTCAGCAGCGATATGGCTGTTAGATTGAAAGAATTGAGCTTAGGTGAAGACAATACTCCAGTGAAACAGACTGGCAAGCCTCAGAGCATAGGCCTGGAGGATAGCTTCAAGATTGTCAGTGTGAGGAGCGAGGTAGAGGACAAATTTACTGCTCTGCTGCAGAGGCTGATGGTCCTAGTGAGGGAAGATGGGCGCATCCCAGTCTCTTTAAGAGTTACACTACGAAAAAAGGATGCCAAGAGACTGAGCAGTCACAGAGAGTCAAGACAAAGTCAGATCTCTCCTTCCATCTTCACTCTCAGCAGTGGTGCACTGACAGTGACTGAGGCGGGCCAGCAGAAACTGATGAGCATCATTATGAGATTATTCAACAAACTAATTGATTTGACCAAACCATTCCATTTAACTTTAGTGGGATTGGCATTCACTAAGTTCCAGGAGCGCATGACAGGCAGAGGATCTATAGTGAACTACTTAATGAATGATATTTCCGTCCAATCTGTGCTTAATTTACAAAATGAATGTGATACCTCCTCTTCGCCTATGGACTACTCCGCCGTGTCGCCGAGCAGTAGCACCACGACTGATCTCTCTGACGCCGAAGTTGAGCCGTCACCAAAAAAACCCAAAAAAGTTACATGGATAGCAAAAAGACGATGTTTGTCCAAAGAAGAAGTTGCATCTCCAAGTAAACTAAAAGTCGGTGAACTCAGATTAAACTCGAAAGAGCTGGAGAAAGTATCTGAGCTAAGACTGAATTCCCGCGATCGATCACTCACGCCGCGCGCCAGTCCCGCAAAAGACAACTTGTCTGACACGTCAGATACAATGAGAGACTGTGAGGAGCAGAACTGTGACGACTGCCCCAGCTATGTCGACAAGGAGGTGTTCAGTGCACTTCCAGATGAAATGCAGAAGGAACTGAAGGCCATGTGGAAGAACCCCTCCAGCTCAGAGATGCCGAGGAGTAGTCCAAGAACCACGAACAAAGCTAAACCGAACACAATTATGAAATATTTTGTTCCACACAAATAGTATTAGTAAGATTTTATCTTGTTAATTATTTTAAGTGATAAGTGAATGGTTTCTATTTTTTCAAATCATACAATTTTTATTCAGCTGATCAAATACATGTTTATGTTAAAAAATAAATATCTTTTATTGCTATAATAATTGTAGTTATAGTATAATACATTAGAATTAGATACTACAGGTTAAACAAAAAAACTTAGTATACAACTGGGCATATCATTTAATATCTATATTTTTTACAGCTTCCGTTACCATATTGGATAGTTCCGTGAACTTGTGAACACTATTTACATTGAGGCGGAGTGTGTGCGCGAGCGCGCCGTACGAGACCACATCCACGTTCAGTTGCAGACGGATCTTGTCCCCGTCCGTCACGCCTGCGCTGTCGCTGCTCTGAGGCGAACTCATCTCTCGTATTTGCTTCAGTCTTCTCAGTGACTCTTCGGTCCTCTGCACCGAGGTCAAAACATCCTCTACATATTTGTAGTATCTGGAACACATTTCTATTTATAGATACTTACTTATCGTACATTGTAGATAAGGAGCTAAGTTTTACTAAGTTAGGTATAATTTCGGCATTTAAATACAAATCTATCCTATGCAGAGAACTTTGCGTAGATTGCGTTTTTAACTGGGGAATGCATTACGATTTAGTTTATAAATTTTAAGGACAATTGAGTAACAAATTAAATACTTACGAAACAGTCATAACATTGAAAAGCGATTCAAATAGCTCCATGGTGAACACATTATCCAATTTTTTTGAAGCTTCCTGGTTGAATTCCTTTAAGGCATTCGACACCACGTCTATGTAGGCGCAAGGCTTGGTGGGCACGCTGCGGTTGGTCTTTCTGTACAGGCGTGGTATATCACTGACTTGCTTCAAATGGACATTGAATTTGTCGTATAATTCGTTGACTATACAGTCCTTTATCTTCTCCTTTGTACCTTGCAGTGCCCCCTCAGAAGATCTCAAGCTTTGTCCAAGAAGATCTTTGTTGTCGATGGGTACTTTAGACTGAACAAGTTCCAATAAGTCTGGCAACCTCCTCAGTAAGGTCTGTATGTCCACATAGATGTTAATACTGTTGTCAATGAGGTTTTTATTTACATTCGTTGGTTCGAACTTTTGTGTTGGTATTCTCTGAAAACAGTGAATGAATAAATTGCTTTACATAATTATCAATAAATTGTTTACAGATGAACTTCTGTGAGTAGAATTATGACTTTGTTGTTTTAAAACAAAGTTAGTCCAATGTGATACTAACCTACTGTAGTATGACGTAATATCTAGTTTATTTTTATTTATCTTTAACTACATAATACAGCATGTCTTTGTTATTTGCATTAATTTGCATTTGATTACTCACAAATTAGGCCTTCAAATTAAACGATCAAACAGCTTAGGGCCTTACAAGTACCCATTAGCTTAACAATAAAATCAGTTTCATAATGCTTATCAGTGCATACAAGAGTATTATCAGCACTCTCGATTGCGGTTTCAAATCGCCGACACATAACGTTTATTACCTGTGTACAATAAGCGTTCGCCCACGTGGCATACCGCGATAACAGTTGCAAGGTTAGTTTCCAGAACTTGTGAGCCAGGGCCTCGATGTAGACCCCATCAGACCAGCACTCCTGGGTCGCAATCCAACATTTGTGTGTTTCTCTCAGCACGAAGTCATTATTTTTTTCCACGGTAGGGTTCTTTTGTAGCGCCGCCTCGAAACTTCCTGTGATTGTTTGTACATTTCATAAACACATACATTCTTGAAATTGTTACATGTAATCAGGTGAGAATGTAATGTCTTTCCTAACAACAATGTTGAAGTGGGAAGTGGTTCGGGAATTCGAAAGATCTTGGCGTAAGTCCAAAATGGGGTGATTTGTTATCTTAGCGTAAATAAACACTTAAGGCTACCTACACTACGGCCGAAATATCTTGGCAAGTCTGAACATAGGCACTAAGAACTTTCGTGCATGTTCTCTCAGTCACTCTCGCCTCATGTCACCATTTGGTTCCAAAAAAATCTTACTGCGCAGCCTTCTGCGCGAAGTTCAGATTCGTCGAGATAAATCGGCCTTATTGTACGATTTGTACGGGGGCGACGCCCAATGTTTCATTAGGGCAGTGTGTCCAAATTGAACATAATTGAATCCCTTGCTTTTTACGACACCCACATATTGCCCCAGTGGCCTTATTTGCAGCACACACATACAACATTTTTAGATATTTATAGATAGCCCACCAAATGACATTTCTTTTTCAGAGATGCTCCTTACAATTTTTAAATTGCAGCAAAGAAAAAAAATACTTTTAATTTACCTGCAATTTCCTGAAACCGTATCTGAAAATAGACTGGCAAGTTCCATCTTCTTTGGAAGCTCTTGTACTCAGAAGTTCCACGCATCAACTTGACATCATCACCTGAACAATACCCTTCAAGTTTTCTTATGAACTGAATGCTCTCACTGTACCTCCTGTAAAATATCTGAGGGTTGCCAGGAGCAAAAATTGATGCAAGATTCACTTCTAGTCTGTTTTCAACTTCGCACCAAAAGCAGTTGACTAAAAACCTATATTTCTTAACAAGAAAAGATAGTTTGGAATGTTGTGTCACTGTTAGGAGTAACTTTAGTTTTGTGTCCAATAAAGACAAGATTCTCTCATAGATTCCTTGTAGTCCATCTTTGCTTTTCTGTAACGCTGGTTCGTTGATGATGTCTTGTAAGAGAGGAGCAACCGCCTGCTTTCGAATCAGCATTTCGGACTCTTTGACTCTGTCCAAAGATGCAAGTGTAGTAAGAGTTTTTAGGAGGTTCTCTTCATCACTGTTATTCCAAAACTTGAACAGTAACTCATTGAGAGTATGTATTAGTTTTCCTCCTACTTCATTGAATTGTAATTTATGCTCTGGTTTTATGATACTGTCACACTTTGCGATGGAGAATTTCAATTGGTTGTATTGCATTGCTGCACGATCTGCTAGAGCTACCTGTTCTTGCTTCTGTTTTACAGATATATTTTTTAGGATGTTGTTAAGGGTTTTTAGACAGTTAATTGTTTGACTATAATGTTTGAGCAGCTGCTTCTTTTTTTGTAGGCCGTGCCTTTGACTCATCCACAGTGACAACTCTTTCATTGCATCTTCTAAGCATTGTTTTACACTCTACAAGAAAACAACCAAATAAATATAATGGAAATAAATAAATATAGTAAATGTATTATAAAAGAATGCTCATAAAAAAAGAAATAACTGGCAATTATGAGGAAAGCAGGTAAATACACTACATGGATCATAAAAATAGATGTGTTGTTGTTGATGTTAGATAAAGAAAGGATTATTATATTACTTACAATAACTTCATCATTCAACTGTCCTAATGGCACTTGTATTTTCACAATAGCCTTATCAAAGCCAATGAGAGTAGCGCACAGATTCACGAAGTTAGCGTAGTCCTTGTTTATAAGCTCTATCATCGCCAGCCTTAGGACTTTTAAGTACACTCCCAGGTCATCTCGCATTGTCTCCAATGATGCCACATTTTGATGCTCCGCCAAAAAGTTATCGACGGAGAAATTCGTCTGAAATGATCACTAACAAGTTTAGAAAACATTTTAAGCTCAATGAACTGATTAACACGACTAATTACATGGAAATCGGCGAAAATACCTTGACGAAATCATTTCTATCGAAGCACAGCCCCCGAGGGGCCGGCGGCAGTGTAAACTCCATTATATTGTTCTCCATGCTAACGTGTCACTATCATTGTATTATGAAGGCACCATTATTGAGAGGAATTGTTGGAAAGTATTTAAATTATCTATTTAAATTGCTAGTTCCTACGGCGATCATAGTTGACACTTAACTTCATTGACGTAAGCCTGACACATCACACGTCAAATTTTCGGTTCGGAAACACTTTCCAATATTATTCATTAGATAAAATAAAAAAAAAATATCGATACATAGTCATCATAAAGGTTAAATAAAAATGTAACTAGATGAATAAAAACAAAAACATCATCTGCCAAAATTCAGATTCCATCGTGTGAGACACTGCTATTACCTTACTAGGACTACCTACTTTCTAATCTAAATGAGCGTATGTACAGAGGCCAGCACATCAAGCTATCACAATCTGTCAAAATTTCCCAATTGAATATAAACCTTATTGCTTTGCAGTAAAGTTGAAAATCTATCAAAGAAATCTGACAGATTGGGGTAGCTTGATGTGCTGGCCTCTGTACAGACGCCAGCACATCAAGCTAGGTACTACAATCTGTCAAACTTTATCGCTGAAGATTAAGGTTCAAAGTTGATTGGGAAAATTTGACAGTTTCGGGTAGCTTGATGTGCTGGCATCTGTACATACATGAACGTACAGAGTACAGACGCCAGCCGGTCAACCTACCCCAATCTGTCAAATTTCTTTGATAGATTTTCAACTTTAGCACAAAGGAATAAGGTTCATATTCAATTGGGAAAATCTGACAGCTTGGGGTAACTTGATGTGCTGGCCTCTGTACCTACTGCGAACTTCCAGCCACTATCATAAATAATATTGAAGAGATACATTTATATTAATTTATTTTACTTTAGTAGATAGGGTGAAAGCTAAAGTCACAAGCCCCCAATTTTTTGAGTTCTCAACCCCGTATTTTAATTTGCTGTTTACTCTAATTGGTCCATTAGACGCAATACAAACAAAGGATTTAATCCATCGATGTTACGCTATCATTTTAATCTATTAAGTACGTTTACCAGTAACTAGATAAATGGAGCCTTACGAGTATTGGAAAATGTAATCCACGGTAATATGACTTAACAGGATGTTTTTGTTTAAAAACTTTCACAGAACACATCTACAGACTAGATAAAGAAGCTGATATTATTCTGGAGTGGCAGAGTGGAAGCAGGAATAAAGTGGGAAGTAGGTAGTTTGTTCTCGTGCATGTTAGCAAAATAAGCAGCTTATAGATTTTTGTAATTTTGTAGGTACAGAGGCCAGCACATAAAGCTACCCCAATCTGTCAGATTTTCCCAATTGAATATGAACCTTATTCCTTTGTGCAAATGTTGAAAATCTATCACAGAAATTTGACAGACTGGGGTAGGTTGACCTGCTGGCGTCTGTACCTGCATTAGTCTTTTTTTTATGGATGGGAAATCATCAAATGACAGGGGTCATTTGCCCTCTCAGGGTGGAGCAGAAGGGAGTGTCAGACTCTTACTGACTAAAACCCACCCATGTTCCTTCCTTAGCCCTTTATGTTCCGGGGCAGTGGTAACCCTTTCGGACAATCCCGCTGCCCAACCTGCATTAGTCTTTAGTCTGACTCTCTCATAATGATTATCAATATCTTGCTTGCTGCAAGTGGTTACGTGTGTCAGGGATCACTTTCTTATATTATCGCAATAGGGCATAGAGGTATGAGGAACAGGGTGTAATACTCCATAGAAAAGTAGGATCTCGTGAATCATTGGGAACTGGCGAACTGTCCATAATTCATGCCGGGCCGTTGTATACCTACATATACATCATTAGTTTTAGTACCTATATGCGAAACTCGAAACACGTATCTAGTATTTTTAAGTAAAGAATTTATGTACAGACGCCAGCAGGTCAACCTACCCCAATCTGTCAAATTTCTTTGATAGATTTTCAACTTTAGTACAAAGGAATAAGGTTCATATTCAATTGGGAAAATCTGACAGATTGGGGTAGCTTGATGTGCTGGCCTCTGTACAAAATTTTAAAACTATCACGATAAATCACAAAGTATGATTAATTGATTACGTAGTGTCGGTGTCCAACTTGTAACCTTTTTTAAATATTTATGGGATAAAATATACCTAACATTGTGTAAAAATTGGAATCGATTCAGTTACCTATTCTGAACAAGCTATAAAATTCCGCATAATTGTAGTAAAAATAATGTTGTTGCGCGGTAAACTCTTCTTGCGAGATGTAGGATTTTGCGTGACGTCAGTATGACGTTGACGTATGTGGCGTTGTAGATACCGCTACAAGGGGAACTTATTTTTTACTTCCAATTACCATCAGCCTCTATGAACAACATGCAAAACGTGCCAATTATCGGCCACTATATTGATACCTAGGTACTACATCAATTGGGTCGCTATCATGAACCGGTAATTTACCATAATTACCTACTTTGTTTTATTAAGTGGCCAAACAAAGAGGATTATGTTTCATACGGGGTAATTTAATTTCAATTGTCGATTGAAAGCATCACTAGCACCATGGCTTCATCTGAAGATCTTTTTCTAAACAGAGCAAAGTTTGTGATGAAATATTTAGGGGTTTGGGTGCCGGTTGAAAATGGATCTGTTCTTCATACCGGCTACAGGGCTTTTATGATGAGCCTGCAGTATTTATTCTTGATTTTCCAAATAATTTACATTATCCAAGTGTGGGGAGACTTGGAAGCTGTTTCGCAAGCGTCTTACTTGTTGTTCACTCAAGCTTGCCTGTGTTTGAAAGTGACCGTTTTCCAAATGAATATGAACATGTTGAAGGAGTTGTTGAGGCTTATGGATTCTGAGATTTTTAGGCCTGAAAATTTTACTCATGAAACGTAGGTTCTATAAAAAAATATCAAGCCGGATTACACAAATGCTTTAGTTTTCGCGGCTTTTATTGATACAGGGTCCTTTTAACAACTATTAGGTACAGTCGAGTTCATTAATATATTGGCAGTGAAAAAGTTTCAAAATAACATAAGCGTTAAAATGATGATCATTTTAAAGGTTATAATATTTTGAAACTTTGAATGTATGTTAACATTTTATTTATGTCTAAGTTTGTATAGAACTATATGATCATTTTAACGCTTATAATATTTTGAAAATTTGTCACTGCCAATACAGGGTGGCAGGGACATCGACGCGAAACCGCTTACCATGGATTCAGTACATGATTCTGGACCCCTCTGCGTTGAAATTTTTCGTCGGCTTTTTCTTAATTTTTACGTTTTTTTCTGCAATTTTTTTTAATGTAAGCTGTATAAAATCATTATTTCTATCTAACCCAATGAGATTTTTAATTAAAAAATAGTAAATTCACTTGTTTCACTTAAAACAGCAATGTAAATAAAACTCGAAAGGGCTATCTGATCAGCTGTTTTGCTAAAGTTCATTTGTGAGGTCAACACTGGGTTAGTACCTACGTTATTCGCTTTCAAATGCCGACAAAGGGACGGCGGCGGCGAGCGGTCTCGTTCTAAGAAACTATGCGATAAGGCGACATATCCCAATGAATCTAACAGACGCGTCTCATGAGGCATTTTAATCATCTACAGAAATGAATGACCCATTTACTACTTTTATTTTAGATTAATTATGGGGGATAATTATTTTTCTAAAGCTTCATCGATTTAAGTAAAGAAGATTAAAAAAAATGTGTAGAAATGTCTTGATAGTCACGTAATTTTTCGATATTTTTTTATTATCAACATTAATTTTAGTTTTGAATGCAATTCAACAATGTAATTTACTGTTTCTTAAAAAAAAAACATTCATATTCGCAATTAATTTCGTGAATAGGTAGCTAGGTACAACTAAATGTGTTTGTACACTCTATCATTTTGTTGGTCTGTGTTCGGTGTAGGCACTGTAGGCACAAATTAAATAATAGTACTAACTGTAGAAAGCAAGTGCGGCAAATTGAAAGAAAGATCAGCAAAGTACATTTCTTTTGCATTTCGCCGATTTTATCGGATTTTTGCCAGTTCCTAGATTTCGTTGATCGCAAACGGGTGTGCTATTTGACGCGAATTTGTGATCTTAATAAAATCAAAAGTAATTTTCTCTGTGTGTGTGTGTGTTTGTGAGAGACGTTCAAAATGCCTTCCTCGAGGAAATAATCGAGGAGGTGCCTGTGCTCCAGTTCCGCGAGACATGGTTCCAACACGACGGCGCTCCCACAAACGTAACCCTTCCTGTACGACGGTCAGTGGGTCGTCTTAGTTAAGGTAAGTTCATTAATTGAACATTACTGGATCGCTAAGTTCTAATCTTTTTTGTTATAAATCCTCATCGGTATCGCTATTTTATGGGAATAAGCTTTTAGCGTTAGTTTTATTTCCATAACGGGTACTTAAGAAGTCACCATCGGTTATCAAGACTAATTGTAAAACATTGTTTTGATGTGGTAGGTACCTATCAATGTTGTCGTTAGGCGATATTTCGTAGGTACAAAACTCAAACTCAAACTCAAAGCATTTATTTCAATTAAACCATTTCCAGGCACTTTTGAATTGTCAAAATTAACTAGTCAGTCAGTTAGTCAGAAAGTTGAAGCTAGTTAGTTGCCCATTCCAAAACGTACAGACGCCAGCAGGTCAACCTACCCCAATCTGTCAAATTTCTTTGATAGATTTTCAAGTTTAGTACAAAGGAATAAGGTTCATATTCAATTGGGAAAATCTGAGAGATTGGGGTAGCTTGATGTGCTGGCCTCTGTACAATCACGTTCGTCCGGCAGCGGCGGCGGGCGGCGCGACGGCGGCGGGCGGCAGCGCCACAAACGTGTGTGTGTAGGTAGCCGCGCGCGCCATCCGCGGACCGTTTTGATCGCGTTGTTTGCAATACATTGCGCGCTCAAAAATGTCAATTTTTTTAACCGATCATTTCCGAGATTAATGACTTTCGTAATTTTATTTAGGGCATCAGGTGTAACCTTTTCACGACGTTTGTGCGTCGATGTCCCTGCCACCCTGTATATTGATGAACTCGACTGTACGATAAGTACCTATGCTAAAGCTCGGATCCAACTATTTGTGTACTCCGGAATGCAACTTATATTTTCTTAACGGACGTGTCAGTAGTCTTTCGCATTAGTATTTTAAAATTACAGGCTGCGCGTATCAAGAGATTACTGCTCGCCTTCATGGTGAGCTCTCAAATAACTTGCGGCATGTGGGCACTGAAGCCTTTGTTTGATGACGCTGATCGGAAGTTCCCGTTTGATATGTGGTAAGTGATCTCTCGTATGTAGATGTAGGAGACCCTGGTTACTCCGGATATACTATAGGTACTGATAATACATGTGGACACTTTCAACTCATCAAGTGCCTGACGGCATCCATCCTTAGCATAGGTAGTACACAAGGAGCTCGGCTACAGAATCACTTGAAGAATGCACTCAAGTAGAAAGTTTTTTTATTTATTTTGTTAGGGTAAACAAACAATTGTACAGAAGCCAGCACATCAAGCTACCCCAATCTGTCAGATTTTCCCAATTGAATATGAACCTTATACCTTTGTACTAAAGTTGAATATCTATCAAAGAAATTTGACAGATTGGGGTAGGTTGACCTGCTGGCGTCTGTACATTATATATCACATCTAAGAGAGTTAATAAATGTGTAAATGTACAATCCACAACGTCCCCACAGATTACCTAAGTTAATGACACAGTGAAGACACAATAGATAAAGTCCTCCAGACCGCATTTCGGCCACGGCGGCCAATTTCAACGGAGACTAGCCTTCGGCGCGGGAGATATTACAGTGCACTGCACAAGTGTGCGCGCTGTCTGCGCGTATGCGCAGGTGCACTCCCTCTTCCCTCAATCTCATAATCCGATGGGACGGCAATGCGACACGACAGGATCGAGAGATCAGGCGCAGGACCAACGGCTTAACGTGCTTTCCGAAGCACGTGGGTATCACACCGCCAACTTCCAAACTCCGGGCTGTTACTAAGAAATTCCTAATGGAAAAACTCAATAATATTTTGCCCGACCCGGGAATCGAACCCAGAACTCCACGCTCAGCATGTTGTAGAAGATAACAATCATTGATCGTTACAATTTTCTTGTAAGCTTTGTTTCCGGAGGAAATCAAGTCGTTCACTCTATGTACATAATTTGGGAGATCGAAAGTCAGTCCAACATTCGGTCAGTAGCACTTTGAATATTGTTATCGAAATAACTCCTAAAGCACAATTTACTCCGTCAGGATGCCATTAAATCCCGAGAAGGCTGTTCAGTACTACATCGGGTACGGCTTCCAGCTGGGCACGATCTGCATCAGTGCGTATATGTACTTCGGCGTGGACAGCGTCGCCTTTTCCTCGGTCATCTTCGGGTGCGCCCAAATTGATATCGTCAAGGAAAAGATTTTGAGTGTGGGTTGTTTGACTATATGTAGTTTTCTAGTTCGTTGTAGATTAGTCTGACACAGACTGATCAATCTGATACAGAATTAATTATATTGAATGATCTTTGTAGATTACTTCGATAACTGGAAAACGGGGCACAAGGGAGGTGGACGAATCTTTAAAAGACAACTATAATAAGCTCGTAACTTGTATCAAACACCATCAAGCTATTGTGAAGTAAGTACCTACTTATTGCAGAATTTGCGCGTATTTCTAACCGACTTCAAAAAAAGAGATTCTGTATTCGACCCGTAGGTATGTATGAATGTTTGTATGTAGGTATGTATGTTTGTATGTCCGCGATTTTCTCAGAATCTAATAAACCAATTTTGATGTTTTTTTTTAAAAAAAACCATACCGCGAGTGACCAAAATCAGATCACTCGCGGTATGGTTTGTTTCGAGGTTAAGGGAAGTTGGGGTTTGAATTCGGGACTTCGTGCCGTCTGTATAGGTCAACATCGACCTTATCCCGGTATGGTCCATACATATGTGTGGGTTAACTACCTAGATATATTTTATTGTGAGGCCTAGAGATATCCAAGGTTTGATCTCTTGTTGTATCATTCCCTAATCTGTCTCATACCGCCGATGCAAAAATCGCTTCGTCTTATAAACACGGAATTCTATTAAAATTTCCAGGTTCACACAGCTTGTCGAAAATGCTTACCACCCATATCTGCTGTTCCAACTTGTTGGTAGTGTTGGAATCATTTGCATGTCCGCTTTAATGATCTTAGGCGTGAGTACTTTCTCCTACCTACTTTTGCTAAAGATTGTTGACATCGATAAATACCTGCTAAAAGGAAGTTATCTTAACTAGGTAGAATGGCGGAGCATGCAATTCTTCTCCATTCTGACTTACTTGTCAGTGATGATCAGTCAACTCTTCGTGTGCTGTTGGTGTGGACATGAGCTCACTGCTACAGTAAGAACGACTACCTAACCTCCTAATCCCTACGTAAATTATTTAGTTACTTTTAAATATAATTCGCGAACAACGCCATGTCTATGCAAATTCTTCTCCACCGACTTACTCATACCTCACCAGTTTTGGTCCAGAAAATCTGGTAAAAAATAACTATAACTAATCTGTCATATTCCAGAGTGAAGATCTGCACACAGTCGTGTACAAGTGTTTCTGGTACGAGCAGGACGTGAAGTTCAAGCGCGAGCTGTGCTTTGCCATGATGCGCTTTAGCCGCCCTCTGGTGTTGCGAGCTGGACACTACATCATTCTGTCACGACAGACGTTTGTTGCTGTAAGTACGTTAGTTCTTATGAAAAATTAGTGTTCGTTAGAATGAATCCCACAAGGTGGACCAATGACGGTGAAGGACGTAGGAATCCGCTGCAGGATTCGAGAAGCGCGGAACCGATCGAAGTGGCGATGCTTGGGGAGGCCTACATTACAGCAGTGGACGTCTTTCGGCTGAAATGGTAAAGATGAGAATGGATATTCCGATTATAATTCTTGATTGTTTTAGATCCTTCGAATGTCGTACTCCTACTTCGCAGTGTTGAATCAAGCGAATTAAAACAGCACACATTACATCAGCGAACAGTATTTTGCTGATGGTACCTACCAATCAACAGCTTTTTAGATACGAAGCGTTATGTTACGCCAAGAATAGAAGATTAAACTAGCAGAGAATTATAAGTAGCAAATAAATTAGCACCAATAAATCTTTAATTTTGTTTTATTCTTTACCTTCCTTCTCCACTAAAAAGTCAAAAGTCAGAGCGGTGTGAACTAAATCACAGAAAACCACTGATATACGTTTGAATTATTTTAATCGTCACCTTCCAGTTAAGTTTGCTTTGATGTGGAAGTGTATAATTGCAAAAGTTCTAATCTAGGTGCCTACAGTTGATAAGGTTCCTCATATTTTACCTACCTAACTTGTATAGGTACTGTAGGTATGTACGCGGTTTTCCAAGGAGGCGAAACTGAATAATTTATTCAGACGGTGTTGAGATGCATTTCCTGCACCTTCAAAATTGCAACCCCTATTGGATGGCTAATGCAAACGATGAGGTTGGTTGGTGACCCTAAAACTGGGTCTCACATTATGTAAGTAGTAAGGTATATGATTGTAAGGCAAGAATGCGCCAAAAAATACCTACCCTACATTGAATTGAGGGCTGTGCATGCGCGGTCCGAGGGGGGGGGGGGGTTGTGGGGGTCATGACCCTCCCAAAATCATTCAAGCTGTCGAGAGTCTTAATAATTGACTTGTCTTACTAACTTAACTTGTGCCACGGAGACCTCGATGGGCATAAAACATATGGGGACTGCCACAGAAGTAACAACTTAAAACTATGAAATGACAGTGAAAAAGCCTGTTGTAAAATAGGTATACTGGATGAAATTGAATAGGTTCGACGTGTTTTAAAGAAAATTTAGAGCATGTTATTAAGGAATACAATAAAATTGACACTTTAATTTTCATAATTGTTTTGATAATTTAGAAAAAAAATCTGTAAGTATCGACGTTTATTCGTATCTACTTGAAAGCAATAACTTAGTTTGCACTATCTAAGACGATAATTACACGATTTTTTTCAAGAATGTTGATTTGGGACATAACAATTTATAATGATTATGTAGCAGTTACTGGAACTCCTATTTCGGTTTGGCGCAAGTTTTCATTTTCATCCTGTAGAATCTAGGATGCAAGAGCGAGCGAAGCAAACTCGGGATATTGGGCACCCCGTTCGTAAGGCCAGATTCCAAAGCCTAAACTGTTGTAAAACGAGTGCATTTCGTCCTAATTCGATAAATTAAGTTCTCTTTCTGTATACCTAATGGTCGACAGAAAACGGAACTTATTTGAGGTAGGATGCTAAAATTTTCAGGCCCGCTTCACTCGCTCTTGCAATCTGCATTCTGTTGATTCTTGAGTATTTCTTCTTAAGTCGGTAAAGCAAGCAATTCCTAGTTCTTTTAGAATGAAAAGAAAATTGAGCCTATCCGAGAATGTGCAAAATTTTCGAGGTCACTTCGCTCGCTCTTGCAATCTATCTCATAGTTGCTTGGACTTGTCTGCATAAATCGACAATATAACTCATATTTCAGCATATAAATATCAAACAAAACCTAACCAAACCGAGGCAGGTGGTTAAAATTTTCGAGCTCGCTTCGCTCGCTCTTGCAATCTAAATTCTCATAGTTGCTTGGACTTGCTCGCATAAATCGACAATGTAACTCATATTTCAGCATAAAAATATTAAACACAACGTAACCAAACCGAGGCGGGTGGTTAAAATTTTCGAGCTCGCTTCGCTCGCTCTTGCCATCTAAATTTTCATAGTTGCTTGAACTTGCCTGCATAAATCGACAATGTAACTCCTATTTCAGCATAAAAATATCAAACAAAACCTAACCAAACCGAGGCGGGTTGTTAAATTTTTCGAGCTCGCTCTTGCAATCTGAATTCTCATCGTTGCTTGGACTTGCCTGCATAAATCGACAATGTAACTCATATTTCAGCATAAAAATATCAAACAAAACCTAACCAAACCGAGACGGCTGGTTAAAATTTTCGAGCTCGCTTCGCTCGCTCTTGCAATCTAAATTCTTATAGTTTCTTGGACTTGCCTTCATAATCGACAATGTAACTCCTATTTCAGCATAAAAATATCATACAAAACAAAACCGAGGTGGGTCGTTAAAATTTTCGAGCTCGCTTCGCTCGCTCTTTCTAATAATCTACCGTTCTTATACATACGACCAATTTGCCGGCATTATTAAGCCCCCCTCCCCTCACTAAACTGCGTCCATGAACAGCTTTAGTAATGTGGAACTCGAGATGTACATGAACACCACGCCTTTAATCCCCGGAGCGTTAGGCAGGTGTGTACCTTCATAATTATAGCACTTACACCCACATTTCGCCAGTTATGTTGAAGTCCCATGTTATAGGGGGCGAGTCTACTGCAATCAACCGGGCACAAATCCATATACAGGCCTGTTTCTGAGAAATTTCTAATGGAAAAATCTAATAACACTACCCGACGCGTAACGCTTGCGACCACTACACTAACGAGGATATGTACCCTTAAAATACTCCGCGGCACCCATGGTGACCCCCCCCCCCCCCAAAATCTTGGGCTGCGACCGCGCCTGGGGCTGTGTCTGTTTAAATAACTAATAGGTAATACGTTTTTAATACAGAGAAACACTTCAGTGTTTCGTTGTGAAACTAAAGCAATCAGCACAATGTCTACAATTTATAACACATCAACGTATCAACAACGATTAAAACTTTACAAACTTAAACGTTTAAACTTTACGCTTTTAAATATGCAACGGTTCTTTGAAAATATATTTGTTTAGGGCAAAGAAATTATACTCACTAAGAAATTATACTTAGAGGAAACTCTTGGACAATAGTATTGTACATACCCTACACCCCTTGGAGAAGAAAATTTGGGCAGCTTTCTCAAAACTGTACTTACGTCCTATGCTGGCTTCTGAACCAAAAAATAATAATGGCAGTCAAAAACACAACATTATTCCTCGGCCGACCAAAACAGATCTTAAGCGCTCACGGTGTCTGGCCACATCCGAATAACTACATCATTTTAAGGAAACTGTACATGCTTTTCATCATGTGGACTCAATACTCCTTCCTTGTATTCGAGATCATCTACATAGTGAACGTTTGGGGCGATATCGACGCGGTTTCCGAAGCCTCCTACTTGCTGTTCACTCAAGCGTCCCTGTGTTATAAATCTACGGCTTTCATGGTCAATAAGAAGAATTTGTTAGAGTTGTTGGGAATCATGGACTGCGAGATTTTTGAGCCGAAATCTGCTGAGCATGAGAAGTAAGTAGTCCTCTAAATTAACTCCTAATAAAATGGAATGCCCTTATGAAATACATGTGCCTACTTTCTACTGTACCTACGTAATTGATTGGAAACAGTTCTAACCCGAAATCTAAATAAATTATGATTCTGTCATGCAAGCCCAAAACGTACCCCAAAGATAGGTTATATAGGTACCTATACGTCCTGATAAGAAATAATACCTAAGTCTTAACTAATTAAGAAGGTGAGAATTTAGTATTCAATTCTAAAGCCACTCCTACCTTTGCCAGGATTTTAGCAGCTCAAGCTCGCAAAATCAAGCATCTCTGTTTGTTCTTTCTAACGAGCGCCACGACGACCTGCACACTGTGGGCTATGATACCACTATTCGACGATGCCAGCAAGCGATCTTTTCCTTTCAGGATTTGGTAAGCAAGCATAAGCAAGATAACATTTTTGATGCTCCAAGCACACCCAAGCAGGCTCATATTTCTGTCTTAGACGTCCTGTACGTAATATCTACTAGACTTATTGCACAACATAGACAGTTAGACGTGAAACGCTGCATAAGGTTAAGCAAAAAAGCAGTAAAACATGTTCAAACGCAATCCAAAAGCATAACTACAAAATTTTTCACTGACTTGACAAAAATCTGCTAAAAAACGACGATGTAATTCTTCGTCTCTCAATTCTTTCTTGAGACGCCATTTTCTACAGGATGCCAGTAACTCCATTGAAGTCTCCTGACTATGAGCTGGGGTACCTATATCAGATGGTCAGCATCTACATCAGCGCCTTCCTCTTCATATCGGTGGACAGCGTCGCCGTGTCCATGATCATGTTCGGATGCGCTCAGTTGGAGATTATCATGGATAAGACTCAGAAGGTACGAAAAGAGGGATAAAGCTTGGGACTTGATGAAAGCACAACACCTAATTATCAGTTGTAGGAGCTGATACAAACCAGCTGAGGTAAGCGTTAACTTTAGCTCACTATCGGAAGCGTTTGCGCCTTCCGATTTCAAAACAAAAAAAAATGGAATTAAAAATTATTAGCCTTAAAAACTTTTTACAAAACAAAAAACGACCGACTTCAAAATAAAAATAAAAAAAAACTACAAAGTGAAAAATAACTTTAATTTCGGAAGTCGGTGTCGTTGGTTCCCCATGTTCTGACACCGACTTCAGAAATTAAAGTTATTTTTCACTTTGTAGTGTCTTTTTGGAAGAAGGTAGGTTTTTTTTAAAAGTTTTTATCGTTGTTGAAGGCTCGTACAGCTCGTTAACTTTGGTTTTCATTTCCCAGATACAGAATGTGTTTAATTCAGCACAGACAAAGGAAAATCGAAAGGAGTTAATCAAAATAAACAACGAATTTCTTGTTGAATGCATCAAACAACATCAAACTGTTGAAAGGTTAGTACTTATTTGTAGGTGCCTTTACCTTAAGGGCTTTTGCGAGACTGCAAGATATTAATAGGACTTTACCTACTTACCTCGTCTTTGTTCTCCCAGTGTAATTAACATACTATTATAATACCGTAGCTTATATTTTTCGCAGGTTAATGCAACTATGTGAAGACACTTATCATGCGAACATATTCTTCCAACTGACCGGCACTGTTGCTATCATCTGCAATATTGGATTGAGGATATCTATCGTATGTTCTCATATTTCTTTCAATCTTTTAATTTCACATGTATTGTCACTCAATCATCTAACTTCTTTAGAAGAATGTGGTTTAGGTTGATTTTTGATTGACAGTTTGTAATAAAAAGGCCTTTAAAATTCGGTTGCAATGGAATTTGAACTTTGTTATACAGGCTGGGAAAAAAATCTTGGACCAAACTAAACAGGGCGACAGCTGGGGTTATTTGCAGTAAAAAGATTCTCTGTGGCAGTGCCCTAACTTGATCTCCTTAAAAGTTATGACAATTTGAGTGTTTACAGTACCTAAGGTTCTAAAGTTCCAAATAATTTTTCGTGAGACTTAAAACATATGGAAAAAAGTGCCAATACTGATAAATCGTGGTACCCACTATCTAAAAGCACTTTTGTAGTGATGATGCTTTAAAAAAAATTTGATTCACGATTTTTTACCCACCATGTATATGACATAAGTTTATGTTCTCAAAACCTGATAATTATCAGAGATTCTGAATTCAAATATAGGTGGAACACAACAGCGTGCAGTTCTTCTCGATGCTGGCCTACATGGTCACCATGCTGTCTCAACTGTTTCTGTACTGCTGGTGCGGCCACGAGCTTACTATAAGGGTAATTATCATTATCTATGATTTCCCAAAGATATTACATGATTTTTTTTTACCCAAAAACCTCTATTGACTAAAATCACCGCCCTGTATGCCAAAGCCGCGTTGAAAAAATATAAAGGTAATAAGCCCGCCGGCCACGCGTTGCTATGGCTAAGGTTTACGTTATTATAGATTAACTAGCTGAACCCGCAAACGTCGTTTTGCAAAAAAAAAAATAGATAGTAGCCGATTATCAGACCTACCCGTTTCGAAGGAGTATGGTAACTAACACTGTGACATGAGAATTTTATATATTTGATTAATTATTGATTATTAATTGAGATATAAACTATCCCATCTTTCAAGTTGGATGAAACTGCACACAGTGTGCAAAATTTTATTAAAATCGGTTCAGTAGTTTAGGAGTCAATTGCGGACAAACAACGTGACACATAATTTATATATCGCACCCTCGGTGCGACACTGTCACTTTTGCAAAAAATGCAAAAATTAGTTAAATATTATAGTATATTTTTTACAATATAAAGTGATTAATATTTATCCAAAAGTAAAGTTAAAAATTGACGTTGTAGTATAAGCTGTTCATCTCATCTATATACCTATTCTTAAGTCATTGTTTTGATTTTTGCAAAAGTGACAGTGTCGCACCGGGGGTGCGATATATTAAGAAGAAGAAGATATTAAGATAAATGGGCCACCATTGGTATACATAAAAGTAGAAAACGACTTTATGAATTATATGAAGAACGGATTTGTATAAACACTGCTGAATTTAATTTATATGTTAGAAATTATTCTAAAATATTTAAAAAAGTTTGTAGTATTGCCAAGTCACGTTACTTGAGTTCAAAAATTAAAAATAGTAGTAACATTATTAAAATGACTTGGAATGTAATTAATAGCGAAACGGGAAAGTCATGCAACCGAAGTAGTGACTACAGCCTTGCTATTAATGACAATATAATTAAATCAGATTCTCAAGTCGCCGCGGCCTTTGAAAATTTCTTTGCAGAGATTCCCGTATCAACTACTAGATCTTTAAACTCATCACCCACTGCTGCAGAGTCTTTGCTTAAGGAAAATGTTCCAGTTTGTGATTCTGAATTTCACTTCGAATATGTCACCTGTAAAGATATAATTAAAACCTTTCACACATTAAATGTTAAAAAGACCGCAGATCTTTGGGGTAATTCTGTGGATGTTGTTAAGTCGATTATAAACATTGTAGCACCTACTTTAGCTGTTATATTTAATAATTGTATCGACCGTGGTGAGTTTCCTGATCTTATGAAAAACAGTAAAATAATACCATTGTTTAAATCGGGTAGTACATCAGACCCTACTAACTATAGACCCATTTCAGTACTACCTACCTTTAGTAAAATTTTTGAAAAACTTATTTTAAACCAAATGCAAAGATTTTTTAATAAAAATAAATTACTGCATAACAAACAGTTCGGTTTCACAAGGGGTCGTTCGCCTACCGATGCCGGAGTTGAACTTTTAGGACATATTTATAATGCCTGGGAGGACAAATGCGATGCGTTGGGCATCTTTTGCGATTTGTCCAAGGCATTCGATTGTATTCATCATGAAACATTAATCAGGAAACTGCACCACTACGGAATCCGTAACGCCTCCCTGGATCTTCTTACTTCTTACTTAAGTGATAGGATTCAGAGGGTTGATGTTAACGGAAAAAGATCACCCGGATCTGTAGTAAGAATGGGGGTCCCCCAGGGCTCAATTCTTGGCCCATTTCTATTTATTATTTATATTAATGACTTGCCTTACCTCATAAAGGATAATCATGATATAGTGTTGTTTGCAGATGACACTTCACTTGTATTTAAACTTAAACGTCAGCAGCTGGTTACTGACAATGTAAATAGCGCCCTCGCAAAAGTAGTTGACTGGTTTAATGTTAATAACCTACTACTTAACGAAAAAAAAACCAAATGTATTAAGTTTACGATACCCCATGTTAGACAAGTCGAAACTAGTGTTCTCATAAAGGATGAAGAGTTAAAACCCGAAGATATCACAGTATTCTTAGGCATAACATTGGATGCCAAGCTTCAATGGGGCCCCCATATAGATAAAATGTCAAAAAAGCTTAGCTCTGCAGCATATGCCGTTAGGAAAATTCGTGATTTAACTGATTTAGAGACAGCCCGTTTGGTTTACTTTAGTTATTTTCATAGTGTGATGTCGTACGGTATTCTGTTGTGGGGAAATGCCGCCGATATTCAGACAATTTTTATTTTACAAAAAAGGGCAATTCGTTCCATTTATAAATTAAGTCCCAGACACTCCCTCAGAGACAAATTTAAAGAGATAAATATAATGACTGGGCCTTCTCAGTACATTTATGATAATCTTTTGTATGCACATAAAAATATTAATCTATTTAAAAAATACAGTGATATCCATAACATAAATACTAGGAACAAACACAAATTTGTTGTTCCTTCATCAAGGCTCAAAAAAATAGGTGGCTCGTTTAGATGCCAATGTATACGTTTTTATAATAAACTTCCTAGTCACATTCAAGAACTAAGCCTAAATAAATTCAAATCTTTTATAAAGCGTAAACTATGCCAAAAAGCCTATTATACTGTAAATGACTTTATTGAGGACAAAAAGGCTTGGGATTGAGCTGCTCCAATAAGTTTAGACTGCGAATGTTGTTTTATTTTATTTTGCGATTTTACACTTCTTTTTTTTTCTTAATATCTATTTACATAAACAATGACATGAACATTTACTATTTACTGTGTAAAGTATTATATTATTTTATTTATTGTGAATGTGAGGACTATGTGGGTCATTGTTTCCGTTTTAATCATGGTCTGGCGGTTTGAGTAATTTATGCGGCCTACCCAAATGTCCTTTCTTTGGTATTGTTCGTCGAATCGCTGAGCTCCCTAAGTTTGAGTTGAGCAGCATGATTACTGACAAATGCGTGCACTGACTGGACAGGTCCACTCAAATTTGTGTGGTTCTTTCCTCAAAAGACCATTTCAGACACCAATCTACATGGTCCTCAAAATGATCTGACCAAGACTATTTCTGGATTTTTATATACACATTGACATTGATCAATTTTACATATACAGCGACATGAATATTTACTTTGTAAAGTATTATATTATTTTAATGACTGTGAATGTGAAGACTATGTGGGTTATTATTATTTTTTTTTTTTTTTGCCTTTTTTTTTATTTTCTCAGATAGTTTTAGTCATGGTCTGGCAGTTTGAGTAATTTATGCGACCCACCCAAATGTCCTTTCTTTGGTATTGTTCGTCGAATCGTTGAGCTCCTTAAGTTTGAGTTGAGCTGCATGATTACTGACAAATGCGTGCACTGACTGGACAGGTCCACTCAATCGGTGTGGTTCTTTCCTCAAAAGACCATTTCAGACACTAATCTACGTGGTCTCCACATGATCTGACCAAGATTATGTCTGGACTTTAAAAGGGACTGTGACCTCTGAGTTTGTTTCGGCCTTTCTTCTCAGAGTAGTCAGTTAGGAAACGCCGACCTCATCTCGTTTTAAAAAAATATGATTGACATGTAAAAGTGTTTGTACAAACCTACTTACAGAAATAAAATCATTTATCATTTATCATTTAAACACTAGTACCTACCTCATATATTGAAAACGAAAAATCTAGGTACCTACATTTGGCCTACATGCAGAGCTACAAGCTACAATGATATTATAAGTGTAATACTTATCTTACAATGATATTATAAGTGTAATACTTATAATATCATTGCATAGCTATCATCTGTATACTTTTGTTCTTGCTTTAATTTTTGCTACACATTTTTGACTAGTATTATTCACCAACTACTTAGAACTTAATTTTTTTTTTTTTTCAGAGTGAAAACCTCCGAGAATGGCTGTACCAATGCCCATGGTACGAGCAAGACACCAAGTTCAAACGAGCTCTGTTCATAGCCATGGAACGCATGAAGAAACCAATCATATTCAAAGCGGGGCACTACATTTCTCTGTCTCGACCTACGTTTGTTGCGGTCAGTTTTAAAAGTTTGACATTTTTTTTTTAACCAAGAGGGCGTTTAGATAACGGCGAATTTGAAGTCTTTGATTCCATTTGCTAGGATGATGTACAGCCAGCAATGGAGATAAGTATGCAGGGTCGTCGAATATAGTTAAAGTTTAATAAGAAACCGATTGATGTTTTCGAATAATATTTAATTTAATTAATAGAAAACAAACAGTTCATTTATCAAATTAAATTTCATTCGTAAACATCAATTGGTTGCATCGAAGTCAAGTAGTAACGCAGTGAAAATCTTTCGAGGTACCTAACGTGCATCGAAGTGTAGTGGCTTCGTAGAGACGGTCTTTCGCAGTAACGTGCATCGCAATTTTGTAGCGTCGTATTAGCATTTATCGATATTTTGTGCGTCGAAATTCCGTATTCTACTGATTTTCTTTCTTGTTACAGATCCTACGCTGCTCATATTCATATTTCGCAGTCTTGAACCGGGTGAACAATGAATAAAACGCAGAAATCACAAATTATTATGTATTTATAAACCGTGTAGGTATCACATATGCTTAGTGTAACATTCACGATAGTTTAGGCGAAAGTGTGCTTAATTATGAAAAAATATTATCTTTTTTTTTCTCGTAACACTCAACGACACTTAACTATAGCTTAATACACACTTTAGGATACTTTGATACAATTTATTTGTTAATATTCGTATAGTCTGTTATATAAAAAGACTACGAATCATCGCCAGCGAATAAAGTAAAATAAAACAGCAAAGTTTGATAAAACAGCAAAGTTTGGAAAATCAAATTCAAGTATCACAAAGTGTGTACTTGGCCTAAAAAGTTTTAGTTTTTTAGTCAAATTGATAAATTCGTGCGCTTAAATTAAAAATAACAATTAGCGTAAAGGCGAACGTGTAAAAACAATTACAACCACTTTTTAGAATTTTCATTCGCAATAAATAGGAGGCTTGAGGCCTATTTACATAGAAAAGATAACACATAATACAAAAACCTTAAACCAACCATGAGAAACCATTCACCATGAGATTCATCCCACATTTAATTGTTTCTCTAATTCTTAATAAAGGAAAGCTCATTCTTATAACATATTCTAACACTTCACTTCACATAAAAACATAACAATATAGAACCAATCCTATGTAAATATCATTTCTTTATAAATAGGCCTGAAACGTTACAAATACATAATCTGAATAACTTCAGTTTTTATATCAATGTCTCTTACATACATTTATTTAGCAATAAAGCGTGAACCGTACCGTTCTCTCACTTAATACCTTATCTTTTAAAACAATTACATCAAAACGACTTAGGAAATAATTTTGAAATATCTTTATAAGGTAACAATCAGTCGCATTTCGTTACTTATTTGTTACGAAGCTCATTTTGTTTGAAATAAAGTTTCTTTATGACTGTCTGTCATACTACTTAGTCCGTAATAATTCTATACAACGTGTAACGTTAAATTCGCAAAACCTGAAAATAATTTGTTCGATTTCAGTAACTTTTAATAAAGGTTTTTTTTTCAAAAATTTTATGTATTTTGCCATACCTACTATCATTGAGCTAAAGAAAATGAAGTCTTATTTTAAGGCAATAAGACTCAATTTTGAATGCATAAAATAACACTAGGATCAACATGATTAAAAAAAAATAGATTAAAAAAAAAATAGTTTTGGTCATTGTATTATGCTTTTATACTCAATGCTATAATTGGGGTGCATGAGGTTTTGCGCATTTAACGTTACACGTTGTATACAGGGTTTTTTTAAATTGGTTAATTATCATGTTAGATATACGCATACTCATCACGTCTGCGAAGTTTAGCTGGCCAATTTAAAATAACCCTGTATACAGGGAGACTTTGAATTCCATGGAAATTTTTTAAAGGGTGAAAGTACTTTTATTACGAGGCAAACTCTGAAATCTCGAAATTAATATCTGCTGCTTTCATACAAACACGAAAGTAAATAAAAAGTGTAATTTTTTCGCTTTTTCGTTGCTGGTCTAATAGTAAAAGTTGACTACATTCATTAATACTTTCACCCCCAGAAAGATAGTCAGTAAATTCAAAGTTAGTCTGTATACATTTATCAGTATTATCACACCAAAACTTGAATTCAATAAATAAACGATAAAAATGTTTTAATTTAATTTAAATCTTGACTGCTTTCAAGAATTCAAGATTTCGACAATAGTTGGAACAGCATAAAAAAAAAAATTCTCAGCCTGTATGACAGACAGACACCGTAAAGTCGACGTAACAATATTAATTGTGATTAAAAATAGTGCGCATGAAATAAATAAGGCATTGGGTTTATTATCCATATCACAGCGATGCAGGGCACGAGATGATAAGAAGAATATTATTATTATGATTTTGCTTTTAGGATTATGATTTCGCTTTTTGTAAAGTTTGTTGCAAGTAAGTATATTGCAGAAGGTACTACCTACGCAGTGCAGATCTGCTTTCTATAATAATTAATGCTTTATCTTAGTGCAAAATCTGATTATTGAATGAAATTGGTGCTGTAGTAAGTCAGTGCAAAGCTTGGTTTTAATTGTGCATTATTTGCAGTAGCTAATACTTTTTCAGAGAATATATTTTGTTATTAAACATTGAAGTAACCAGTTACTGATTCCACTGTTTTTATTTAACAGCCCAGTAAGAGAATTGTTTGGTTAACTTCGAGTGTTCAGTTTTCTATGAAACGCGAAACGTTAAATTCTTACAACAACTTTTCCTTTCTCAGATTTGTGAAAGAATTGAGTTGTTATTTCTCCTGTTGGTAGTTAGTTTTTAATTCGTATTAATAATAATTTTAAACCAATAATTAGCTAGCGGTTGCCTATCTAGCGTTCTAACATGATTAACAGTTCTTAAAATGAACAGCTGTGATTCATAAGTTTGAGTTCATTTATGTGTAGTCTGTGTATATGTGCGTGCAGTAAACGTATGTATAAAAATGGTATTCTGTATTAGGTAACGCGATACTTCTGCATCAATACTGCCAAAATTACAGCTCCCTGTTTATAAACGATACTTTACTTTAGGACAAGACTGGAAGCCGACCCCAAAAGGCTAAGTAGATTGATTGACTTAGCTTTGAGACAAAAATGTCATTCAGTTTTTCAGTTTACTGTCAAGCTTTGAGACAAGAATTTCATTGAGTTTTCCAGTTGACTGTCAAGCTTTGAGACATGAATGTCATTGAGTTTTTCAGTTGACAGTCAACTGAAAAAGCAGCAGTCAACAGAAAAAAGCAGTCAAGCTTTGAGACAAGAATGTCATGAGTTTTTCAGTTGACTGTCAAGCTTTGAGACAAGAATATCATTGAGTTTTTCAGTTGACTGTCAAGCTTTGAGACAAGAATGTCATTGAGTTTTTCAGTTGACTGAAAAAGCAGCAGTCAACAGAAAAAAGCAGTCAAGCTTTGTGACAAGAATGTCATGAGTTCTTCAGTTGACTGTCAAGCTTTGAGACAAGAATATCATTGAGTTTTTCAGTTGAATGTCAAGCTTTGAGACAAGAATGTCATTGAGTTTTTCATTTGACTTTCAGAATTAACAGAGATTTGAAATTGAGTAAGTTTGAGTGCTTGGACGTTAATATGTCAAATAATAAGGTGTAAAGTTTAGTTAAAGAGCAAATATTTTCTATTATGCAGAATCTCAGATCATTTAAGACCATGATATCACATTTTGTTTTTAATCGTTTTGAAATAAAAAAAACTCTTCGGGTTGAGAATGTAGCCGAAAGTATTGATGTTAAAGTATCGCGTGGCAAATATTAAAGCTTTTGTCTGCTAGACTAAAATTAGTCAGGTTGATAAGTTAGTGAAAGGCCGCGTTAATGCATTGAATATACGAAATGTTTGCATGCGATTGAACATGTGTCTAAAGTTCATCATTTTAACATAAAGTTTTCCAAGATAGGTAGGTACATAAATAATCAAATTTCAAATATTTAAACTTCACATTTACAACCGAAACGTAACGTAACTAGTAAAAACTTACGAACACACAAATATTTTTACGACACGAAGCGTTTCAAAACGAAAAATTTCCTCAAAAAAACCACAACCGAAACATTTAAAAAACGATTGTTCAAAAAATCACAACGCTATTTTTAACTTTACGCTTGCACACTTGCCTTTAAAAGTTTTATTTATTATAAAATGTTCATGACTAAACCTCGACCATACACTACAGTGCATAACAGAAAATGTGTTTCTTCTATACTTACATTCAAAGAATGGACCAGTATTTCTAAAATGTCATTACAGACGAGATCCACATGAAATTGGAAAGAAGTGAAAATCATTCGGAAAAGTCAATCAGATCATTATCAACAGAATGTATACAAAACGCCATGTAGGTACATTCAATCAATCAATCAACTCAGCCTATCGCAGTCCACTGCTGGACATAGGCCTCTCCCAGGCTGCGCCACAACACCCTGTCCTCCGCCTTCCTCATCCAGTCCGTTCCAGCCACTTTCTTTAGGTCGTCCGTCCATCTAGCTGGGGGACGTCCTACACTACGCTTGCCGATACGCGGTCTCCACTCAAGGACTCGTCTGCTCCACCGGCCATCGGTCCTTCGACAAACATGGCCAGCCCACTGCCACTTCAGTTTGCTCACTCTGCAAGCTATGTCGATAACTCTGGTTCTTTTCCGGACAATTTCATTCCTGATTTTATCCTTCAAAGAAACTCCGAGCATAGCTCGCTCCATAGCGCGCTGGGCGACCTTGAATTTGTGGACTAGACCGACCGTCAGTGTCCACGTTTCGGCACCATATGTCATGACGGGCAGGACGCACTGGTTGAAGACTTTAGTCTTCAAACACTGCGGGATAGGCGACGAGAAGACTTGACGAAGTTTTCCAAATGCTGCCCAACCCAAACGGATCCTTCTGTCGGCTTCTTTCTCAAAGTTGTGTCTACCGAGCTGGATTACTTGCCCTAGGTAGACATAATCCTTCACAACTTCGAGAAGCGACCCTTCGATGTGAATTGGACTCGGCAAGACGTGCGAATTGTACATGACTTTCGTCTTGTCCAAATTCATGCCGAGGCCAACCCGCCTAGAGGCTCCATTTAGGCTGTGCAGCATTTGGTCTAGCTGTTCCAGCGTCTCTGCCATTATGACGATGTCATCGGCAAATCGAAGATGTGAAATGTACTCGCCGTTCACATTGATACCCTGTCCAGTCCAGTCCAGCGTCTTGAAGACGTCCTCCAACGCATTTGTGAACAACTTAGGGGATATTACATCCCCCTGTCTCACACCCCTAAGCAGTCGGATGGGTCTGGTTTTCTGATCCTGGATCTGGACAGTCATCGTGGCAGCGTCATACAAACATTTCAACACTTCGATGTAGCGCCAGTCAATTCGACATCGTTGCAGAGAGGCCAGAACTGCCCATATTTCGATAGAGTCGAAGGCTTTCTCGTAGTCCACAAATGCCATACACAGCGGCTGATTGTACTCCTCGGTCTTCTGTACAATTTGTCGAACAGTATGGATGTGGTCTACGGTGCTGAAGCCTTTTCGAAAACCGGCTTGTTCTGGCGGCTGGAATTCGTCAAGTCTCCTGGCGAGACGGTTCGTGACGACCCTCGAGAACAGCTTGTATACGTGGCTCAGAAGTGAGATGGGTCTATAGTTCTTCAGCAAAGATTTGTCACCTTTTTTGAAGAACAGAACCACCGCACCTCTGCACCACGCCTCGGGCGTCGTACCCTCTTGGATGACGGAGTTAAAGAGACTCGCTAGCTCTCTCAGGACTGGAGCCCCGCCCGCTTTGAGGAGCTCTGTCGTTATTCCGTCATCCCCAGGTGCCTTGTTGTTCTTTAGCTGCTCGAGGGCCGCCCTAATCTCGCACTGGTCGATATCCGGGATGTCCTCCGTGTAGTGGCGCGTTAATTCGGCTCGATGGTCATCTGCACTATGTTCCGCTGGCTTCACCGTCTGCGTAGAGTATAGGTGCCCGTAAAAATCCTCGACTTCCTCGAGTATCTCGGACTTCGAAGTCACGGTTCTGCCATCCGCAGTTCTTAGTTTCGTCAGATGGGGCCTCCCTAAATGCTGGGCGAACACTTTCGACCCTCGGTTCTGCTCAATCGCGACCTTGATGTCGCGGGTGTTGGAGCACCGGAGGTCGCGTCGCGTCAGCTTCCTAATTTTTAGGTTTAAGGCCCTCTTATCTGACGAAGACGGCTGCATAGATGCCAATTCTCGTCTTTCCCTCATAAGTCCGAGAGTCTCCGAGGAAAGTTTGGACACCTTACTTTTTCGTTGCGATGGGAAAACTCTGCGGGACACGTCGCGTAGTGCTTTGACCACCTCGTCAGCTTTCTCGTCAATAGTGCCTGTGGTTTCCAAAAGGGCGAATCGATTTTGAAGTTCCAGTTGGAACTTTTCGGATCCTAGGGCAGTTTGGAGCTGTGTAGGTCGGAGTGTAGGCCTCATCATACGGAGTCTCTCAGCACGAAAATTGATATTTAGAGTGCCTCGGACAAGCCTGTGATCGCTTCCGGTATTAAACCTACTAATCACGGAGACATCTCTAAATATATGCTTCCTATCCGTCATGATGAAGTCTATCTCGTTCCTTGTCACGTTATCGGGGCTTTGCCAGGTCCACTTCCTTTGGGGTTTCTTTTTGAAAAACGAATTCATTAAGAAGAGCCCCTGCGACTCCAAAAAGTTGACCAGCATTTGCCCCCTGTGATTTCTACGCCCCAAACCGAACAGTCCGACTTTCGATTCGCCGGGTTCTTGTACTCCCACTTTGGCATTGAAGTCCCCCATAACAACGTTGTAGTGGGCCTTTTTCGTACTTTGCATTGCCTTGGCAATATCCTCGTACATGGCCTCCGCTGTCTCGTCAGAGCATGTCGAAGTCGGCGCATATACCTGGATCACTTTCAGGTGGTATCTGTCGGTGAGTTTCAGCACAAGGTACGCTACCCGTGTCGACACACTACTGATTTCCACAACGCTGCTAGCGAGTTCCTTGTTGACTAGAAAGCCAACACCGCCTTGGGAGAGGTGATCACCTTCGCGGAAGTAGAATAGATGGCCTGACTTCAGGGTTATCGTGTCCTCCCCCTGTCTTCGGACTTCAGATAACCCCAGTATATGCCAGTTAATGCGACCTAACTCTACCTCAAGTTCGGCAAGGTGATGGTCCAGCCTCATCGAACGTCCATTATATGTAGCCATATATAGTCGTCGTTGGTAGCCTGCCGTAACCCGGGGATTCTTTGCACCCCCCGTCCCGCCGTTACCGTGACCGCTACCTTGACCAGGAATAACGGGACCAGGTACATTAGCAAGACGTATTTTGACCATAGATACGAAGTTCATCGACAATTTTAAACAATAATATGCAATCTAAAGCTGTCCACACTCTTTCTAAATACATAACCATACACTTAAATTTCCTATAACCATACAATTACACACACATATCATATCCCTAATAAAATATCCCTCTTAATATAAATGTATCATTTCCTAAATCCTGCTTTTCATTTTTAAATTCTTTGCATCTTAAGTAGTGTATGACGGGTTTCAAGATTAAAGGGAATTACTCTATCTAATCGCCTTTCTGTACACTGAAATACAGATTGAATATTAAAAGACTACACACTGAAGCGTAGCGTGTCTTAGTTATTGCTTTTATTTGTTCTAATTGTTATGATACCTACCTATGTATTCTCCAACAGAAGGCCAATTCTTGTAATTAAAAACGTTCAAAATCTAGTCGCAATCTCATCTCAGCGATAATGTTAAAAACTTGTCATAAATGTAGGGAAATTAGAGGTATTTTTGACAGATTGCGACTGAGATCACACTGTGAATGTTCTTAAAACTACGAGAATCGCCCCTCAAACCATCGTTCTTTTTCCTCAAAATATTGATGAGCGAAAACATCCCTTAAATTCAACAGATTTTCTCGTCACTCAAGTTTGTTCATCATTTCAGTGGACAGTAAGCCTAGGAAGCTAAATTAATTTGTCATCCAGTTTAGCACTAGGAGTTGTAACTCTATTCTATAAGGGCTTATCTACATAGCTATGTAGTTGTGGCGTGACCCAGAACGTTACCCTTCGAAATCCTTCTTAATTTTTCTTACTTTCCATGATTTCGGTTATTACAACCGTTTCCTCCCTGATATGCTTCCTTACAAGTCTTGTATTTATACTAAAGCTGTTTAAGCGAAAATATAAAGGAGCCGAAGTAGTTGTCTAGCCCTTTCAATTGAACTTTCCCAACAAAATGAATGAAGAGCTCTGCAATGTCTTAAGAACCAGGTCCATTGTCTAAACATATCAACCAGCGTGGTTGGTCACATATTAAAACACAAAATCGTGTGTTGTATGAGAAATATCATTACCACAACATAAGCGTTAGAAATAGGCAAACCAGAGCGCGCCTGCATGTCTTAACCTCTTTAGCTACTCCCAATATTCCATCTAGCATTTCAGGATCACGCCACAATACAAATATAAGCGTAAACATATGGGGCAGAAACTACAAGTTACATTAACTACATCTAGTTACGTTAAATGCTACATTAACTGCACTAACCACTATATCGCTGTCTTTTTAGGAAAACTGTTAACTATCGTTACAAAATCTATTTAACTTACGGCTAACACGATATCGAGCGATGAGCTGAAACTCGTTATATTACTTCCAATATATTGTGAACTCGAAGTGATATCTGGCATGGATTGTAATAAAATCTAGGAGAATCAGGTTTAGAATATACTGGGTTCCAAGACATCCGGGTTTATGTGCCATGCTAGAAATTAAAGGATGTCTTGCATTCATTGATCATTCATTCCAGTCTTCGTCTAGCTAGGATATCGTTCCGGAACATTCCTTGAACTGTAAACTGACCCGGAAGGCGGAGACGCCCCGGGCGTCGGGAGCCGCGAGACGACTCCCGGCCACCGTAGGCGCGGGCCTGCGGGCGGAGAGTAATGGGTAACTCTCCGTCCGATCAGGACCAGGCCCGTGCCGGACGGCGCGTACGTGTTCCACGCGCGCCTCAAAGAGATGTCAGCATTAGGAAGGGGCCCGAAAGGGCCGAAGCCTGCCGGGGCAGCGGGATTGTCCGAAAGGGTTACCGCTACCCCGGAACACAAAGGGCTAAGGAAGGAACACGGGTGGGTTTAGTCAGTAAGAGTCTGACACTCCCTTCTGCTCCACCCAGAGCGGGAGGGGTCATTGGATGATTTCCCATCCACAAAAAAAAAAAAAAAGGCCCAAACCAGTAACTGTGTGAATACAGCTTAAAACTATCAATGTGCACAGCTAATTTATTTGGTATTAATGAAGTCTAGCAATTCGACATCACAACATATTAAAAGATATATAGCGGCATCAAGAGGGAGTTACGGTGGAAAACAAACGGTCTCTTTTCAAAATACTTAAAAGTTTGAGTTCGCGATAGCGATTCGATACAATAAGAAGAAGATAAAGTTGACTTATACTTGTTTATTAAATACTTTAGTAAAGGTTGTTTGTAAAAGAAAGTTTGTGAAGAGAATCAGTAAAGACAGGAATTATCTGTAGCTTTATAAATCCACAGAGCACATTGCAGCCGCAACGGGCTGCAGCGCAACGCATTTTCATACAAAAAAGTGCGGTGCGGTCCGCCTGTGGGGCGCGTTGGTTTATAGAAAATTTTCAAAAGTAAAGGAGGATTTTGGCAAAGCGTTGCGTTGCGGGGCTTAAGAATGAAGAATGTTTCGAAACAAAACATTATGACGGTACCGTAACTCCCAAATCGCACGCACGCGCCAGTAAACAATGTTTTATATCGAACTTTGGTTTTGGAAGATACTTGATATTTTATTTAGATTTAAGCGTATTGCAATTAGATAAACTCGAAGTACGACATTTATTTTTCTGGCTAAGTAGAACCACCGAGACACCGATCACATTAATAATTTTATTTTAAACAATTTTAGACATCATTGACACTACATTTAGATCGGTTTGTTTACTTTTCATTGAAATACAAAAACAATTATACAGACTGACTTTAAATTCACTGGCAATCTTCAGGGGATGATAATGTCACGTCCTAAATAAAAAACAACTTTTTTTTTAAAGAACTCGCTCTGTAATAACGACAAAAAGGATGTGTGTACAGTTTTGCACGAAACAGCCGTTTGTTATATAAGTACTAGCTGACCCCGCAAACGTCGTTTTGCAAAAAAGAAAAAAAAAATTGATATTAGCCGATTCTCAGATCTACCCGATATGCACACAAAATTTCATACAAATCGGTCCAGGCGTTTCGGAGGAGTATGGTAACTAACACTGTGTACACGAGAATTTTATATATTAGATGGCAAAGTGAGTCTCATAGTAAAAGTTGTTTATTTTTGTAAGTACTTTTACCCCCTGAAAGATGGCCAATAAGTTCAAAGTCACTCTGTATACAAATACCTCGACTGCTCTTAGCACGATACTCCCGCGCATCACAAAATGGCACACTATGTCAATTCTACAAATTACATTCAACTGCCTGGTCCTGTAATTGATAATTTCTATTAAATAACTTTTAATCCAAGAGATAGACAATTTGTAACAAACTATTATGAAAATATATGATCATTTGAACACGCTCAAAATCATCGTTTCCAATACAACATTTTGAGCAAACAATTCTAAGGCTGATCTATAAAACGTACTTAAGAGTTTATTTTAGAAAGGTTTTCATACGAATTTGAATCTTATTTCAACTTGTCTAAAGTACATATTCCTGTAAGCGATTGAGATCGAGCGTTTCATAAGAATATGAACATTAATTTTGTACAATAAGAGTTCATATTTGTATGGAAAGTAAAATCTTAAGTACGCATTATAGATTACAGCCTAATTATTTCTGCTAATTTAAAGGAAGTGAAGTGCTACCCGTTTTCGACTGTCGTTTAAAAATGTAATAATTCATAAGATTTGCAGCATATTATATTAACAAAGCATAATTTTATTATTTCGCGATTGCGGCAAGATAAATTTTCTTTTAATAAAAATAATAAAATCAACAGAATTAGATTAATTAAGTACATTTTGATAACAATTTTAAAATGAAAATTTATTTTGACTTGCGCAGTTTTGCGACAAAATAAAGATTTTAATGTCGCCAAACTGAGCTAGCCATACTGGTATATAAACACTTGATTCATTTCGAAACTAAGAAATATACTAACAACACTGGGTAGTGCTAAATACTAAACTACTTTCAACATATCGACAACCTTAAGAACATTTCACATTAATACTTAATCTGCATTTGCGATTTATTTGCCAAAAATACAAACAAATATGAGTTTATTGATAAATAACTTTAAATCCTACACAATAAAGAACAGTTTACGCTACAACTTCAAACATTTTTATAACTTTTTCAGTAGTACTAGTCACTTTGAAATCAACTTATTGTTTACATTTTTGGCAAATAAATCGCGAATGCAGATTATACGTTGCTTAATGTTGAGTAATGATTAAATTCTGCTTCAACATCATATTTTGACGTATAACAATATGATTATATATGATGATTATATCAGTATGATTTAGCAAAATTTATAAATAAACCCAATAATTATCATGCTCCTATATTATATTACTAACTGACCCGGCGAACTTCGTACCGCATCAGAATCAATAAGAACGAATGTATGAGAAAATTAATTATCTTCATAACTTTTTTTTTCATGAATATTTCCCATGTTTTTTATAGTTTTATTCTTCTAATCGGGGCGGAGACAACAAATCAAAGATCATAATAATCGGTCTAGCCGTTCTTGAATTATAAATGGTACTAACCCGACTTTGTTTTATTTATATAGATTAATAGATTAACTATTTTTCTTTATGTGAGATTACAGATTAATAAAACTAGATACGTGGTTAAAATGAATATTTACGTGCAAATGTGAACAAACAATGCAATACAATGCAATGTAAACATGGGTCCAGGTGATGTTTCAATAAAATACATTTTTTTTTGTGACACAAAGGCGTGTAATTACGCGCCCACACATACTACATCTACAGAATAAGGTTGTCGATATTAACTAAAACAAAATTAAAATATAATAATTTCATTATACTACTATACCATTAATTGCAATTAATTCAAATATACAAAATTATGAGGTAATACTAAAAGGTAAACGAAATTTGTACAACGATTTCATTATTTTGTTCAGCTGACAAATTGAGATTAAATATTTTATTCTATAAAAGTGGTAACAAAATCTATGAATACCTTGAATTTCATTTTACGTGATTATTAGGTATGTATTTTTGAACGATTGAGTACATAATTAAAATTCTATATAATGTACTAGGAGATTATGAATGCAGTGGAGTACAATTCTAATAAAAATGAACTAAAGCTTTCTCTTTGCAAAACATAATAGTGTGTCTTCAAAGTCCAAGAAAAATAACATTCCAATCAAATTCCACATTTATAATTGGACGTAGTTATGCAAAAAGGATCCAACCCACAACATGACCGAAAATGAGTTATTAATGTCAATATATTCGTATTTTACTTGGATTGTTTTTGATAATCGAAAATATAGACCTTGACAAGCAGTTTGATTTACTTAACTCATTTTCGGTCATGTTGTGGGTTGGATCCTTTTTGCATAACTACGTCCAATTTATCCCTCTGATAAAAAGCGGAACTAAGCCGAACAAGCCAAAAGGAAGCATGATAATAAAAAATACACTCTCTGATCTCGACACAGAGACCACTTTTCAACTTTCCTTTTGACTGGACGGGTACTATGAGGGCTAATGTAACCCGACTCACTAGAGAAGCGGTTGGAGCAAAGCGATCACTTTACATCTAGACACATGGAAAGCAGCTTCTTAAATGATTCGGGTTATATTATTTGGCGTCACCCGTTAAGGACTATTTTAGTGGAGTTTGGACATTTGGGTTTAAAATAATTATTTTTAATTTAGTCTCTTTGTTAAATTATTTTAGGTTGTAGTGTTGTCTCAGTTGAATAAAATCGTGAGTATTTCATATTTTGAGACTAAGTTAAGAACAATTATTTCTATTTATAACTATTTAATATCAAAAGCATCACTATTGACATATTGCATGGCAAGTTTTACATTACGCGTAAAATCGATTACGGCAAACATCGATATAATTAATCGATTGGGCATCACTAATTTATTGGACTGCGTACACGCAAATACCGTCAATAATTTTGACTAGATGCGATTCAATTTTATAAATACAACGAATTTGTTAAAAACATGTCAATTATAAAGAAACTCATTCGGTTTGCCTCGGATACACTTCGGGAATGTTCATGTTTTAGAGGAGATCCAAAAGGGAATATGGCTACTTTTATTTTTGCTGTAAGTGCAGCCGAGGCAGGGTAAAATAAATGTATAAAAATTTGAGCGATGAATTTGCGTGATAAATATTATCAATTGTAAATCAACATCGTACTTTCTATTGTCTATTCTCTTAATTTAATGACTCACCATTACTTTGAGTTTGTTACCGATACCTGTAAAAAGAGATGACTTTTATTAGAGCGAAGAAGGTCACGTCGCGTCTCATTAGTTTCCTGATAAAATACGTTGGAGGTTTTCCTTATTTGAATGAAGATCATGTTACGGATGATAAGTTCCAACTTTTCCTCACAATGAAACGTAAAACGCGACGTTTAGGTGTTAGCCCACGTGCGCACGAACGTAAAAATATCGCGGCTGGATTTTATTTATTTATTAAAACTTTATGCACAAGTAAAAACTGTACAAAGGCGGACTTGAGGGTCCCTATCAATTTCACGGTCTAAAAACAGAAAATTCAAGTTTTTTCAGCGCAAATTTCTCAATAACCTTAAGTTAACTAGTTTTTTTTTTAAATACACAGTTATTTATAAACTATTTATCTAGTAAGTGTACAATTTTAAATTTTGATAACTACTTAATATAAATTACAAAAAATAAAAATCTAACACATGTTTTTACGTAAGCACGAAACACCATGTTTTTCAATTACTTTCATAACTTACTGGCAGCAAATAACAATCTAAAAAAATATATAAATACTGGGTATATATTATTTTAGTAAGTGTACAATTTTGTTTTTTAAAGTTTAATGATTTAGTACTTATAAAAAAATGTTAGTCACGCTGAAAAAATCCAATAAAATCACGTGCAAAACCCCTGTCTACGCGTAAGAATTTATTGAAAATAATAACAAGTGTTAAATATTTTAAAATTTAAGGTATTTATCTACCAAAATCAATGTTTATATTTTTATTTTGATTACTTATTTAATTGTAGTAAAATATCTAAATGATGCCTTATAAAATTAAATTCGATCGTTCGTTTACTAAAATTGAAATTCTGAGACTTACTAGATAAATAGGTGATAAATAACTGTGTATTTAAAAAAATAATGTAGATATCTTAAGGTTGTTGAGAAAATTGTGCTAAAAAAAACTGATTTTCTGTTTTCACCCAGCGAAATTGATAGGGACTCTTAATGCCTTGGGCATTTTCTACCAGTCTACCTTAGGGTGATGCAGAGACAATACACAGTAGGTGCAATAACAGAAAACAAATTAGAAAAAAAGAAAATTATAACTAAAAAATATAGGAATAAATACATAAATACATACATAGAACCAAATATAAAATTAAAAAAAAAAGTTATAAGATAAACAAGAAGATCTACAACAACTTAAATCTGAGACGAATCTGCCAACTTCTTGTGTATGTGTTCTCGAACTTTCACTTTAAATGTGAACCGATTCGTTACCGTCCTGATATTCTGAGGGAACGCATTTCAAAGGAAAACCGCCTGGACAAAGAAAGAAGACTTTATAAAGCCAGAGTGATGAGAAGGACAACGAAGAAGACGATTCTTCTCGGACCGAAGATTCTTGCTGTGTGCAGAGCATAAATATTGACAAAGACAAGTCAGATGTGAAGGAGAAGTGGGTTTGTGAAGAAGAGAAAACAGGGTTGTCAAAGCCCTCAACGCTCTGCGCTGCCGGATAGGCAACCACTTTAAAAGCGATCGATGTGCAGATACATGATCATACTTACGGAGATTGAAAACGAATCGAATGCAGCTATTAAGAAGTCGGTCAAGTATATTAGTTTTTTTTATCGCGCACTAGATTTTCAACTCTAGGTGTCGAACCGAGCATTGAGAATCCAACAGAGTGCATCGCAGCGCGTCAAAAAGCACTGTTGGATGTTCAACTCTCGACGCCAAGTAGTGCATTGAAAATTCAGTGCGCAAAAAAAATCGTCGCGGGAAAAATACGCCCGTGCGGACCTGCCGGTCGATTCTGTAAAAATCTCACCGTGATAACTTAGGTGAATTGAGCGTGAAGTGAGCTATCAATAAGGATAATCTCTCACATCAGTTGGAGTGACAGCTCACTTCACCTAAGTTTTCACAGTAAGATTTTTACAGAATAGCACTACAGGACTTAGAGAACGTATAAAAAGAGAAGGCGAGGATTTTTTTAAATTTTCAACGAGCATCAAGTAATTGGCACCTTGTTTGTAAAATAATGATGTATGCTACTGATGTAATGTGAAAAAATAATAAATTTAATGAGTGAGCGGTGGGACGGAGCGGTGGGGGCACATTACTCAGTACGTGCGTTGCGAACCACCGTCTCACCCCTTTCCCCACCTCAGCGGCCAACTAGATCCGCGCGGACTATAGCATGCAGTCTTTGCTTGGGACCAACTCCCTTTGTGCCTAACCAGAACAGATCAACGTAAAGTTGTTGCAAGTCACAAGTACGCGTATATCATTGTAATTTAAGCGTTATGCCAATAATCATAAGTCATAATAATAATATGATGTAAACTTGTGAGTTATAACGCCTATACAGAATGACAGGTACAACGACGTGCAAACGGTAATCGTGAATTCAGCACTTTATTCTATGGGCACGCCACAATTGCGGCGATAAGTCCCCTCTTTGAGGAGTGGTTGGAGAGGCGCCACGGCGTCCTCACCTTCTGCCTGACGCAGGGCCTCACCGGACACGGCTGTTTCGGGAGGTTCCTGTTCCGGATAAGGCGGGAGGAAACGCCCGGGTGTCACCATTGCGTGGAAAGCCCGGAGGACACGGTGGAGCATACGGTGGAGGTCTGCCCAGCTTGGGCAGAGCACCGCCGCGTCCTCACGGCGGCGATCGGCGGCGGCGATCTCTCGCGTCCAGTCCTAGTCCAGGCCATGGTACGGAGCGAGAGTGCATGGGAGGCCGTCACCTCCTTCTGCGAAGCACTAATGCTCGCAAAGGAGGAGGCGGAGCGCGTGAGGGAGAGGCAATCTCTGCGCCCTCATGCCCCTAGTCGCCGCAGGAGACGCCCTGGGCGTCGGGAATCGACAGCCGATTCCCGGCCACCGTAGGCGCGGGCTTGCGGACGGCGAGCAATGGGCAGCTCGCCGTCCGGTAAGGACCAGGTCCGGGTCGACGGCGCGTTGTGTTCCACGTGCGCCTCAAAGAGATGTCAGCAACAACTGACGGGGTCCGCTAGGGCCGATGCCTGCCAGGGTCGCGGGTTGTTCGAAAGAGATACCGTGGCCCCTGGCACAGGCAACTGAAGGAACACGGGTGGGTTTTAGTCAGTAAAAGTCTGACACGCCCTCTCGCTCCGCCCAGAGCGGGAGAAGTTATTTGATAATTTCCCACGCTCAAAAAAAAAAAAGCACTTGATTCTAGACTAGAGTACCCCCCTAGAGTAAAATATTTAGCCGATTATAAAAAAAACAGCTGATTAATAGAAAACTTTTTTACAAAAAAAAAAAAAATAACTGAAACGTGAAAAATAACTTTAAATTCGGAAGTCGGTGTCGTTAGTTCCCCACACAAATTCATATACCTAGCAAAGAAAACAATCATAAAAATAAAAACTATCAGGGCTATCAATTTATATTTTTTTTGATAGCCCTGATGGTTTTTTTTAAATGATTCTTTTCTTTGAGCACTATGCGAAGTGATTGAAAAAAACAAAAAGTGGTCATAACTTTTGAACCCTAAAAAAATCACCGACATTCTCAGGGTTAAAAAGTTTGGAAATAACCTTGCCCACGCCCCTATTCGATTTGATCCATACTTCCAGGTACACCATGTATAAATAGCGGCAGTATTACCTGTATAACCAGATCTTCATAGTCCGAGATCGCCGTACTGTACCGACCACTTCTCATACGCGACCAGGCTGTGGGGAGACACAGACGGCCGGATCCTTTTGAGAGCATCCATGAAGTCTTGGAACGTGATGCTTCGGACTAGGGAGAGGTCCAGGCATTTTACTTCCTCTGGGTCTAGTTCTGTGGAGATTATAGAAAGGTTTTAGTCAGTTGGTATATTTAATTACAAGTATTTATGTCTCAGATGGTCATGTAAATCATTGTCTAAAGTTTTATTTATTTATTTAACACCAATCACATACATGTACAGAGGCGCATTTAATGCCATAGGCATTTTCTACCAGTCAACCTTTGGGTGATGAAAAGAAAGAAAGAAAGAAAGAAAAAGTTTATTTGGACACATTTCGTGAAACACAAAACATAAAACTAAATAAAAATAATGTTGCAAACAACAGTAATAATAACAACAATTGATGCAGAGACAAACAGTAGTAGGTGATCTGTTTTCGATTAGAAGAGAAAAAAAAAAAAGAAAAGTAAGTATATTAAGTTTAGGTGTAGTTGCTCGCGAAGCAAGGCCCGTATAGGAAGTTTCATAATTTTATTGTTCCACAGTGTAAGAAAAACTGAAAAAGATGGTGCTATTTGGGACGTAAAGCGCCATCCCTTTTTCGCAATGGAACGATGAGGTCTTGTGGCTCCTGATTAGGAAAATTTCTGGATGAACAGAAACACCTAAGTACTCTTTCTTCTACCTTCTTTTAATATGAAGCAGATGTTTCAATGTGGAGCTTGAGTAAAATTATGCTCAATACATTTTAAAAGAGAAGTCTTGAATCACTGACTGACATATAAGCGCTCAATTCAAACCGTTGGACATATAAAGCTGAAATTTTGCACCCTTTATTTTAAGAGATATTAGAAGACAATTAGTAATGTCGTGATTTTATGTAAAAATTCCCACGGGATATGTATTATAGGGTGGTCGAAGTCGCTTGCAAAGTGCTAGTTACAGATAAATACGTGATGTTTTGATAAAATAGTAATAAACATTTACGAAATATAAAACAAGTTTTTCGAAGCATTAACAATTATTAAAAAGTATGAATGGTGCACTTTATTGCTCGCTTTAAGTCTCACTTAATTACATAACAAGAACTGAAAGTTGTTAGTCAGCTCCACCTACGATATGTCGCAAAATGTATTGACCATTTGATATAAGCTAAGAGGTCATTGCGAGATGATTATATACCTAGTTCATTACTTGTGTTTAGGCGTTCGGTATTCTTACGTTCACACTCACATACTTCACGTACGTTTATAGAACACTAGCGGCCAGTCCCGGCTTCGCACGGGTGGACATTTACTTTTTAAACATTTTATTTTTTCTTGCAATTAAAATAGCCTATATTAATCAGTGATAATGTAGCGTTCAAATGGTGAAAGAATTTTTAAAATCGGTCCAGTACTTTTTGAGCCAATTCGTTACAAACATACATACAAATCTTTCCTCTTTATAATATTAGTATAGATTAGTATAGATTATCTTATGACGTTCCGTAGTATATTCCGAGTACCGAGTACAGTCACGAGCACTAATATGTCAACACTTAGGTAATTTTCAATTGCGATTTTTTCGTGAAATAACGAATGCAACATTGAAATACGACAATTAAACCTATAGGTTCGAAAATACTATGTTCGTATTAGCATAAAATTTCATTTAAAAATAAAGGAGAAAATCGCCTTTGAATAAAGCCCAGTGTATACATACTTATACTCGTGACTGTACCCTGATAAACACAAAAGTATGGGGGAAAAAATGGAGATACACCAATATTTTTTTTAACTTTGCCTATACTGTAAGAACGTACACACGGCTACACATCAAGCTATACATTTCTAGTTTTAGATGACCTCGCATTGTATAGGTTTTTCGTACAATCAGAGGTCAGCTTATACTGGTTATGTATAGCTTGATGTGTAGCCGTGCGTATTGGCCTTTGCCCAACAGTGGCTGGCTCCCCGCGCCATCTCAAACCAGGCCTCACGGTACTCCACCGGCCTCGGTGGCGCCGTCCATTTTCCCATTGTTTTGGAGACTTTTGCCCATAAGTCATCGTGCATGCGCCTGACGTGACCCTCCCAATCCCATTTTAGAGAAAATCATAGGGAGAATTACAACAGAACTGAATCTGGCGTCCTAGCTAGGTTACATGGTAACCTGTATTAAGGTTCGCCAGCCCAGGTTCCCACAGGAGTACAAAAAAATCCAATAGAAACTGCTTAGGACTAAACGGTAAAAAACATGAAAACTTATACTAAGTCCCGTATTACAGAACGTCACTCAATACTCAAGCATTATTTAAAACTAGTTTCAACCAATCAAATGGCTTGAATCTAGTTTTAAGTAATGCTTGAGTATTGAGTGACGTTCTGTAATACGGGCCTAAGTGTGAAGTGTTTGTATGTGTATGAGTTTTGTGACGAGATTAGGGTGTGTTGTGGTGTGAGTGTGTGTGTGTGTGTATACTTGAGCCTAGCCTTCTTGCTTACATCCATTATACCCGTTTTAGATCATCATCAATATATCAATAAAAAGTTGTTCTTCATATCGCTACTTACGAAGATATATTTAACTGACTTCGTATTTATTTATTTTCAAACAATATTTGCCATCGACTCGCTAAGGAGAAGCAGACCAACATGAACACACTCGTGATAGACCTTCAAAGATTTACCCCTGTCTTTATAGCCGTTGAGAGAAGTTTAAACCTCAAAAATGTATGGTTAAACAGTCGCTTATCATTACTTAACTTTAAGTAACGTTTATAAATAAACGAGGATTCCGGCGACTGGGACCGCAATTAACTAGGACCGTGGCACAGTATAATTATATATACAGTATTGTAACTCGGCCGTATCTTGGACATAAATGCCTACAGCCGCGCGGTACGTAAACCTGCGATAGGGCTGCCCGCCTCCAGCATTTGAATTACCTACTTTGTGTTTCCATTTAGTTTTGTGATTATAAATATACTTTATTTTATATAAAAAAATAAAATAAGTACTTTGTGAATTGAATAGGAAGTGTTCAATAAAAATGCATGTTGTTTTTTGATTGGTAGATTTAATTAAAAAAACCATGTTTATGTTTGAATAACAAATCGGTCTTATAAATTTGCGACCGAAAAATATTTGCGCTTTGACTGAGACGTACGAAACGCTTTATTATTAAATTTTGAAGTATAAAAAATCCGCATTCTAATATAAAACTTAATTAAAAATTGTTTTGGGAAACATGGACAAGGTGGAGAACTCCAATCTTTACAAACTTCAACACCTACCTACTCAACTACAATGCAAGAAACAGCTGACGAGTAATTTTAATAACTTTTTATCTCAGCTTATTAACGTCTCTATAAATTAGGTACCTACAACTCGCAACAACTGAAAACAAAAATTCTTTGGTCACCAATGCCAAGCTGAACAGCTGGCTACGAATGTTTTAAAATCACAACCCTCTCAAATATCTAAATATTCTGTGAATATCTCATGAGTCTAGCTGTAGTTGTCGTTAATACCGAGAAAAAAAAAAACGGTTTTTAGTGGTATAATAAATATTGTTGTTATAGCAGCAGCAGAAATACTTAATCTGAGAAAATTTCAACTATCTAGTGACAGACAGACGGTCAAATTTATTTTTTTCTAGTATTATTCATACAGACAGTACAATAAACAACTATTATTAATAATAAAATACCACGTCTTTACTTTGAATTATACAAACTAACAAAACAAAACACACATGCCCCGAGGCTTCTAACACAAGCGTAAGTACCTACCGTATCATGATTCATGAACCGCCTATAACTACCTATTTCACTCTTGTCAATCACTTTCCTTTAGTCTATTTACTTTATTAATCCAGACATCGCTTTTTTTCGGGAGATAAAAGGAAATGCTTGGCTTGTGTTAAAAACCTCGGGGCATGTGTGTTTTGTTTTGTTAGTTTGTATAATTCAAAGTAAAGACGTGGTATTTTATTATTAATAATAGTTGTTTATTGTACTGTCTGTATGAATAATACTAGAAAAAAATAAATTTGACCGTCTGTCTGTCACTAGATAGTTGAAATTTTCTCAGATTAAGTATTTCTGCTGCTGCTATAACAACAATATTTATTATACCACTAAAAACCGTTTTTTTTTTTCGGTATTAACGACAACTACAGCTAGACTCATAAGATATTCACAGAATATTTAGATATTTGAGAGGGTTGTGATTTTAAAACATTCGTAGCCAGCTGTTCAGCTTGGCATTGGTGACCAAAGAATTTTTGTTTTCAGTTGTTGCGAGTTGTAGGTACCTAATTTATAGAGACGTTAATAAGCTGAGATAAAAAGTTATTAAAATTACTCGTCAGCTGTTTCTTGCATTGTAGTTGAGTAGGTAGGTGTTGAAGTTTGTAAAGATTGGAGTTCTCCACCTTGTCCATGTTTCCCAAAACAATTTTTAATTAAGTTTTATATTAGAATGCGGATTTTTTATACTTCAAAATTTAATAATAAAGCGTTTCGTACGTCTCAGTCAAGGCGCAAATATTTTTCGGTCGCAAATTTATAAGACCGATTTGTTATTCAAACATAAACATGGTTTTTTTAATTAAATCTACCAATCAAAAAACAACATGCATTTTTATTGAACACTTCCTATTCAATTCACAAAGTACTTATTTTATTTTTTTATATAAAATAAAGTATATTTATAATCACAAAACTAAATGGAAACACAAAGTAGGTAATTCAAATGCTGGAGGCGGGCAGCCCTATCGCAGGTTTACGTACCGCGCGGCTGTAGGCATTTATGTCCAAGATACGGCCGAGTTACAATACTGTATATATAATTATACTGTGCCACGGTCCTAGTTAATTGCGGTCCCAGTCGCCGGAATCCTCAATAAACCCCCTATTTTTCTAGATCTCTTTAAGACAGTGCTTCATTATAAAGTTAAGTGACGTCTTACAGTGCAGACGTAACACAATTCGGTATGTAAAGAAAAAAAATCCTACGCTGATTCCCAAACCATTTCGAGATTTAAGGTTTCTTAACCTAATTTTTCTATTTTTAGCGCTTAAAATTATAAGATGGAGTTTATTTTAACTAAAACACTTAATACCACTTGACTTTCATTTGACCTCCAAATGACGTCACAAGTAAGCAGATTGAGAATACTTTCGGTGCCTCCTCTCATCATATGATAAAAAGTTAAAGTCTTAAAATGTCAACTATAGGGATGACCATAATAATATATGTAATGCAGTCGTGCGAAAATTTCGGCCTTTGAATCGATTCAAATCAAACATTGAAAATCTATTCACACAAAAAATCTAAATCCCGAATTCTGAATTATTGTTAATCGATCATTATAATGATAGCTTAAATAAAATGCATTCCCTTTAAATAATAATATTAAGTATAGAATCATTCGAACTATTTTGTAACCACAAAATAAATGGTGTTGGAAACTTGCAAATATAACTAGGTACTGTAGCTGCTTGTTATTGGTTTGATTTTGAAAATGACATATTAATAATACCTATTATTTAATTTAATTATTAATTATTAGTCATTTCTGTCCCACTGCCGGGCAAAGGCCTCCCTTCCCTCCTTCCACTTATCCCTATACAAAATTAATAACTGTATTAAACAAATGTTCAATCGATTATGTCGATCATTCCCACCTCTAAAACTGTCTAGTGTCATGCTTGAAGTTTCTGATGTCAAGCAAAAAACGTCATATTTAGAATTTTTATTATTGTGTTATACGTGGCATAGATATTGAACTCTTCAGCCTACTTTTGAAGCAGAATTTAGAAAATTTATTTAAAATTAATGGCTGCTTAGAAAACCAAAATTTTGAAATAAGTTGCATAAAATAACTAAATCTATTAATTAAAAATATAAAAAAAATACCTGAAAAAAACTTTACATACCCAATTGCATTATATTTCGCCGAAAGATGTTGTGGGCGTCAGTTTTATTGTGTTTCGATATCTTTTTATGAGTTGTAACTTAAAGAAATTTGACGAAAAAGCAGGTCAAGGTGTTGCGTGTTAAACTGGTGTTGCCAGATGCACGCGTTACGTGATCATATATGTTAGTGGGCATGTCCCAGTTCTGAGGCGAAATTCTGTATGGGTCATATTATTTATTTTTATGCTGGGGTGCCGGATCTGTATTTTTTGCCGTGCTTGGTGTAGGTATATGCTCAGCAGAATGATTAGGAAGTTATAATAAGAGTCAAGAGCGAGCCCATTTAGCAAAAAAAAATAAATATAAAGGGTTATTTGTAAAACACCAGCAACCTCTTAAGAGGTCATTGTACTCATCATTATGAATAACTTTTACTATGGGACCAAACCTGAAATCGCAAAAAAAAATCAGCTGTTCCCTACATTTTGACGAGTTACACGAACATAAATGTAGGGAACAACAGATTTTTTTCGCGTATTCAGATTTGGTCCCATAGTAAAAGTTGTTCATAATGATGAGTACAATGACCTCTTAAGAGGTTGCTGGTGTTTTACAAATAACCCTGTATACAAAGTGCTAAAAATTAACCCGACAAACTTTAAGAGGTGCTTTAGACCATCAACTTTCAGTATGGGACTAACACTGAACTCACGAGAAAAAATCAGCTGTTTAATACATTTTGGTCAAGCAGGTATTGAACTTTTCTATTAAACAGCCGATTTTTTCGTGATTTCAAAGTTGGTCCAGTGAAAGTTGTAGTTTTAGTGCATTCACAGTTATTTTACCCATTACAGCAACCAAAAAGCAACCGTATTGTTACGAGAATTAAGATCACTGTTATTCAAAATCAGAGGTAAAATGACTGTGGAAGGACTGTAGTAGCTACGTGAGGCCTAGGTATATCCAGTAGTCCTCACCTCTGATAGGGCCGAGGGCGGCGTCCCGGCAGAGCGCGGTGAGGTCGCTGCCTGAGTAGCCATCCGTCAGCGCGGCCAGGCGGGCTAGCTCTTGGTCGCTGATGGTCGCGGCGGCCGCACCTCGGGCGAGGACGCGCCGGATTAGGGCCATGCGGGTGCGCACGTCGGGGAGGCACACGTATACGCGTTTTGGGAATCGTCTGGAGAATAGAAATGATGATAAAACTTATGTTGATAATTAATATTATCGATAGTTACAGTGCCTTTTGAATACGAACTCTATTTCATATGAAGAAATTGAACATAATTATACTAATAGTAAGTTCACAACCAGTTTATGCGAGCCTTTCGAAATGGTATCAAGGTACAGACGCCAGCACATCAAGCTACCCGAAACTGTCAAATTTTCCCAATCAACTTTGAACCTTATACTTTAGCGATAAAGTTGAAAATCGATTAAAGACATTTTACAGATTGTAGTAGCTTGATGTGCTGGCGTCTGTACATAACTAAAATGTGAAAGACTGTTGATTAATTTGATTGATTGTAGAATAAAAAAAAATTCTGATTTATCGTCAGCATTGAAAACTGGTTAAGAGTTGAACTTCCATCTGGAAGAGCAATCACATCATCAACAATGTTCTTCCTAAAATCACTTAAAACATTAAAAAACAACACTTTCTGCTTCACCCTCACCTCAACGCCGCCTCATCCAACTCCTGCGGCCTATTAGTGGCGGCCAGGACAATGAGCCGATCAGCCCCCGCGGCCGGTAACCCGTCGAACTCAACCAAGAACTCTGTCTTCAGTCGCCGAGACGCTTCGTGCTCGCCCGACGAGCGCTCGCATAGCAGCGAGTCTACTTCGTCAACGAAGATTATAGCGGGCTGTGGAGGGAAAGAAGGTATAAGAAGGGACTTTATAAAAATTGGCAATCTGTATAGGGCAGTCTCTTCTTAGCGTGTCTATGGCAATCTAAATGGACTCGGCCTAGAATTCGGCTACATGTTTGGCGCCATCACTTGCGTCCATCTCCATCAGTTCCTGTAACGTGTAGCTGACAAGACACGCAGGATATGGCATTTAATCTCCCATCGTTAGCGGAGTCGTCTATGAATCTCCACCTGAACAGGTTTTCCTTGCTTCGGCCAATCTGGGTCCGGAGTCTGTTTAAAAACTTCCAGGTTACCTAAGGCAACGTATGTCTAGGTAGGAGATTTTCAGCGGGTGGAACCCAGCTGGTGGTTGTTGGTGGTGGAGTAGGTGGTTTGGGTAAGGAAGCACTGTCTCGCCACAGCTTCAGCCTTTCTTTAGATAAGGCAGTGACTGACATTGAACTATTACGCTGTAACGGACATTGGACTACGTTTCTGACTTGCTGCAGTACAAACTTGATCCGGAATGAAAAGCATTGAAAAATGGACTTTAAATTGTGCTGCATACACAGCAATTTCCTTTTTTCTATTAATGTACAGGGCCAGCACATCAAGCTACCCCAATCTGTCAGATTTTCCCACTTGGATATGAACGTTATTCCTTTGTGCTAAAGTTGAAAATCTATCAAAGAAATTTGACAGATTGGGGTAGGTTGACCTGCTAGCGTCTGTACCATACTTATTTTACCATCCATATCATTTTTCCTTCACAATTTACACAACACATATCATAATCAGCCTATAATACTCCCACTGTTGGGACACAGGCTTTCTCTCAGTGAGAGGGAGTGGGATCGCATTCATTATTTACACAGCAAAAACAATATTATTATTGGGCAGTTACATAAGAAAATAAAGTCCATTGCTTATTTCTTGAAGTAAATTCTGCGAAAGGATGGAGGAAGGAATTTTAAGTAAGTACTTAAAATTTTCTGAACGTTTTTTAAAAAAAATAACAAATTGAATTGAAAAAAAAAAAAAACGATTTGTTAAAAATCAATAATACGGAAATCACTTTCATTCATACTTGACCGATTGGCTCGACCATTATTTTTTAATTGGAGCACATAAGTGGTGCATACGACCTCGCGTTTTATAGCCTAGTTTTAAAATACGATATGTTTGTTAATATTATGTACATAGTTTGATCATGATCATGGAAATATTTTGAGGGTCACAAATACAGGTTGGTCCGTTTACAGTGGTATAACCGAAGCAGTGCATAACTGTATTTAAAACTACTGGGGAGTCTTTGGCACACTCTCTATATTTCATTTTTGGGGACTGCAAATTTGGAACATGTGATCGGACGAAATATTTTTCGTTGAGGTAAGTTTTCTCCTAAACTATAGATAATGGCTGAACAGTGAACATAGTGAACATTCAGGGCGATTCACATAAAGAAAGAAAATACTTTTATTTAGCACAGACTAAAAGACACACAATAAAATAGTTAGGTACATACATCAGATAAAACAAAACAAATAGATAATGTAAAGTCCGATGTAGGAAATTAGCAGGAGAGTGTGCCTCACGGCTGCGCCAAAAAGGCCCAGCTCAGCATAAAGCCAGACAACTAGTGCCTGACGCTGGTTTTCAACTGGACCTGATGTGTGAAGTGACGGATGTAAATCACATGGGGGTAATTCGGAAAGCTCTTGGCAAGAGGATTTAAAAAAATATTTTATCCTGTATGAAACAATTGGTTTTGGATGATAACTTTTACCATACTAATATCGATCACAAGACATGACGAACGAAGGTGTGAACTACCCCCACATTTCGCCATCCATGTCCCGTATAAAATGCGTGTCAATTGCCCATTAACCGGGCACAAATTGGGACTTTGTTTACTTCTGGGAATTTCCCGTTAGAAAAACTCAATTACACTTAGACCGACCCTTTCGATCGAAACCAACTGTGTGACCACTAAACAAACGAGAAAAATTGTAATAAAAAAAAATACTTCAGACAAAAAAGGCCATAGACAAGGCAAGGTTTTTTTATAACAAGAATAAAAAACATTAAATACTTGTGTAAAACAATTTAATTGTTAAAACTTTATGCGCAAGTGAAAATAACCGTACAAACGAGAACTTAATTCCTTCGGTATTTTCTACTCGTCTACCTCGGAGTGATGCCGAGACAAAACATAGTACACCATGATAGAAAATTATTTTATACAAGACCCGTCAACTTCGTATCGCCTATCTTAGTTTTTTTTTTTTCGTGAATTTTTCCCATGTTTTCATAGTTATTCTGCTATTCGGGGCGAAGACAAATTCAACGAATCGACGAACATAAAAATCGGTTGAGTCGTTCTTGAGTTTAAATGCTGTAACTAACCGACTTTGTTTTAATTATTTACTAGCTGACCCCGCGAGCTTCGTGCCGCCTTAAAATGAATAAGAACGAATGTATGAGAAAATGAATTATGTTTTTTTCGTTAATATTTCCCAGGCTTTAATAGTTATTCTGCTATTCGAGGCGGAGAAAAATCCAATAAAATCGGTCCAGCCGTTCTTGAGTTATAAATGGTGTATGTAACCCGACTTTGTTTTGTAGATACCGATATTTTAATAGAAATTACTATTGATTATTTATTAAAGCTTTCTAAAATACAAAAGAATTTGATTACTAAAAAGTATCTTACTCAAATATAATACGATACAGACTAACAAGAATATCTACTAGAGTTGATTAACAAAATACCTAAGAACCACTTGAAAGTGCATTCAAATGGTCGATAGGTTTTTTATCACGAGCATGCGTTCGGAATGAGGTCAACGACTTGCGGCTATATTGTTGGCGAGATAACGAGTAATGACGCGTGAGTGTTAATTATTTGCAAGGCATGGTGCATTTTAATTGTATAGTTTAGCAGTAGCTAATCGTGGATCTTTGACAGTAGATACGGTAGTCAGAAGCCCGAAAATCTGACAACCAGTCTTGCCAATGGGTATCGTATTACCCAGTCACTGGGTTGTGGTCAGATAGGCAGTCGCTCCATGTAAAATACTGGTATTCAGCCAGCTGCATCCGGTTAGACTGGAAGCCGACCCCAACATAGTTGGAAAAAGGCTAGGCAGATGATGATGAGTTTAGCAATAGCTAATGTATTAACTAAAGGGGGATGTATTTAGTCGAGTTATTGAATAATTTTTTGTCAAATTGTATAAGAGTGGCGGGTACATCGACGCGCAAACTGAAAATATGGGTTCAACACATGATTCTAGACCCAAAAAAAAAATAAGGTGTTTCACAGAAAAGTGCAAAAAAAACCAAAAAAAATGTCACATTTTTCGAACATATGAAGCCCAATCAGCAATATCCTTCAAAATGAATCGGACTGAGATCGATAGTGTGTTACGCAATCAGGGTGCGGATTCTATTGAACAGGCTTCCATTAAATAGGTGTGATTTTTCCTTCTGCTGCTGATGACCATAAGACCACCTATGTAGTAGAGACCAAGACACGAACGCATCGTCTAATCTGCGTTCGCGATTTAATTGCCAAAAGTGTAAACAAATATGAATTAATGGAAAGATAACTTTAATTCCTACACAATAAAATTCAGTTTACGCTACAACTTCTTTTAATACAATACTACTTTTTTCAATAGTGTTAGTGACTCTAAAATCAACTTAATGACCGTTGAATTAAAGTTGATATTTGTTTAACTTGAAATAACATCAATGCTAATATAAATTTGAATAGATCGTAGCAGCGTGTAGGCCCCATACAAAAGACAGCCTGGCGCGGGAATCTGCTGGATGCAGGAGACACAAGAGCAGTCGCTGTAACGATGTCAAGAGGAGCCCTAAGTCCAGCAGAGGACGTATTGAGGCTGAATGATGATAGATCGCATCGCAGGCTGTTCAAAAAAGCTGCTGAATTAAATATGGCTTTACTAGCTGTTACCCGCGACTTCTTCTGCGATCCAGGATGAAATTTAGCCTATGTCCTTCTCCAGGTCATGGTCTACCCACTTGCCAAATTTCATAAAAATCCGTTCAGCCGTTTTAGCGTGAAAGCGTAACAAACAACTAAACTTACTTTCGCATTTATAATATTAGTTAGGACTAGCTGCGCCCCACGGTTTCACCCGCGTAAGTTTCGATCCCGTAGGAATATTGGGATAAAAAGTATCCTATATGTTAATCTTGGTTATAAAGTATTTGTGTGCCAAATTTCATCCAAATCCGTTCAGTAGTTTTTGCGTGAAAGAGTAACAAACATCCATCCATCCATCCTCATAAACTTTCACATTTATAATATTAGTAGGAGTAGGATTTATCCTCACCTGCAGTTCTCTGGCGACTTGGAAGAGCGCTCGCACCATCTTCTCGCCTTCACCGACGTACTTGCTGGTGAGCGTCGCCGCGGATATGGAGAAGAACGTCGCCGAGCACTCGGCCGCTACGCACCGGGCCAGTAGCGTTTTACCTGCGTTTAACAAGTTGGGGGTTAGATACTACAGTCCGTTCCAAAAGTCATCAGCATCTGCCTAGCCTTTTCCCAATAGGCTTGTCAACTGAAAAAATCTAATTAGTCCGTCAGTTAGATCATCAAAAAATATTTGACCCGTATTTTTTCTTTTGTTACCTAAACCAAAATTGACGAAATTACGACGCTTTGAAAATTCTCAATACATCACACCTTGGTTTAATTTTTAGTGCGTTCTAACGTCACGAGGCCCCACTCCCGAGTTTTGATGCGTTTTATCTTTGTCAATGTTCATTGATTTACAAAAACAAAAAATACGTGTCCATTATTTTCCAATACTCTAACTGACGGACTAAATAGATTTTCAATTTATTCATGGTGGAAACTAGCCTATTTTGTTGGGGTCGGCTTCCAGTCTAACTGGATGCAGATGAATACTAGTATTTTATATAGAGCGACTACCTAGCTGACCTAGTCTGTTCCTAAAGTATCTGATATATGTGTAAACAAACCCTGTTCAAGTTAAATTCTTACGCAATCACTCTCATAAGAGCGTTTACGACGTACGGAATTTCATAAAAACTTTCAATCCCTTATTTTTCGAAATGAATGAACCGATTTGAATGAAGAGAACATTTTCGAAATGTCTTATTTTAAAAAAAGATAACAGAACCATTTATATTGAGGCAATTGAATATGTTTTATTTTGTGATTGTATAACGTTTTGGTTATTACAGGGATATTATTATCAGACTCGTGACAGGTTCATAATTCGACAAGGTATTGTAAATCGGTATGTCCAACTTAAAAAATAGATGATATTACCATTTCCTGGTGGTCCAAAGAGCAGAAGTCCTCTCGCTGGAGACCTCAGTCCAGTGAAGAGTTCTGGCCTCAGAGATGGCAGCACCACCATCTCTTGAAGCGCTTGCTTAGCCGCCTAAAAGCAAAGAGAAACCTTTAGTAATATATCATCACGACTGACTCCCGTCGTGGCATTAACAACGCCACTTGTGAACTACGCATCACAATCACGCAAAATCCTGTATCGCGCAAGCAGAGTTATCCGTATTTACAACACCCGATATCAATCGTCAGGCATCATTAACAACACCTGATGGAACTTTCCACCCTGTTGCTCTGACTGAGATTTAAATTAAGTAAGTTCTAATTTATAGGATGAAATTTTAATCATCGTTTTCTTATGAACAGCTTATACTATGGGACCAAACCTGAAATCGTGATTTGTGTTCGCATAACTCGTCAAAATGCAGGGAACAGCTGATTTTTTTTTTGGGATACAAACAAAACGTGTACGTTTTAAATAGTCATGCCCACGAAAATACGAAGACAAATTCTTCGTAATTTCGTAGACAGGACTAGTAAAAAAATATTCTCACGAAAATAGTCACGATCGATTACTAGAGGACAAATATAAAACAAGAACAATAGAAGTTAAATCAAAGTCGCTGTCGGTTGAATACGCTCCGGTAGGTCACGCATATCTTTTCAGAGATGTCGTAAGCAGTAACAAAAAAAACTGTAGCGACCTAGCGACACGATCTGCTTCCAGCACGGCGGCGAAACTAAGCTATAAATAATAACAGTCCTACAAATGGATAGGTACTTACTATCAAGATCCTCAAAGTTCAAACTAGTTAGCTCTGTTTAAAAAAAGTGTAATTTATTTATGTAAACTTGAGTGAATAAATAAATAATTCTGGTGACTAATTGCGTTGCGTTATTCTAATTAGGAAGATGTTTTTAAAATTTTTGAATTTTCTCGAAAAGGCGTGAATTCGCGGGAAATCCTAGCCGATTCTGAGAAAAAAGCAAGTCAAGAAACCAGAGGCGCAATTCCCGTATTTTTACGAACATCCGTATTCTAATCTGAGTTTCAATCTGTCAAAAATACCTATACTTTCCCTGCATTTGTGACAAGTTTTTGACATTGATTTCGCTGAGATGATGAGATTGCGACTAGATCTTGAACGTTTTTTATTACGAGAATTGGCCTTCAGAAACCCTAAACTACTACTGTTCCCTATGTACAGACGCCAGCGCATCAAGCTACCCGATACTGTCAAATTTTCCCAATCAACCTTAAACCTTATGATGTAGCGTTAAAGTTGAAAATCTATTAAAGACATTTGACAGATTGTAGTAGCTTGACGTGCTGGCGTCTGTACAAAAGCAAAGAATTAATATGAGTGGAAATACGCGGCGAATTTCTGCTCCGTCCGTCGTATCAAGTAAAAATGCTCAGAAAGAGCAGTTTTTCAAGTTACAATGTTCATCCGGGTGAACAAAACGCGCTTTTGTGATGTTTCCTCGGTCAGCGGAATTACGTTTCATTTTTCCGCTCAGATTTGTCCCTAGCCAAAGAAAGAACGGGCAAATGCTCAATGCGTGATTACGATTTCACATCATTCATTCCAGACACACGTCGTAATCCTTTACCATAAGTTTGTTTTGTTTTAGATTGAGGTAGAAAATACATAAGTATTTACAGGGCCGTCTTTAACCTATTGGAGGCCCTGGGCACATAAGGATCACGGGTCACGGGGCCCCTGTGTAGATAAGAGAGAAAATAAGAGAAACATACTAATATTTCATAACTAAGGGGCTAGATAGTTACTTATTGTAAATCGCACTGCAAATCGCTTACTTTGTGATTGAATTGGGTACTAATAATCCGCAGAATGGAACGGCGGCTGCAAAGAATGTTTTTTTTATGAGAGCAGGCAGGGGCCCCCGAAGATCGCGGGGTCTTGTGCACTTGCCTAGAGTGCCCAATGGAAAAGAGGGGCCTGAGTATTTAACACCTTCTTTTCGTGTCGACAGCACAATTTATATGGCTTGGTGATAGCCACTTATGACATTGAAAAACCTGAAGTAGCTGCCAAGCTGTTTTGAACCCAAAACCTGGTGGTTGCTACACAATACCTAGTTAAATGCTGCAAACGTGTGAATGAAGAAGAAAGTTTAACGATGTTTGATGATGGCTTATTGATAATAATTACTTTTGATTGACTCATAAAAGGATGATTTATTCAAATTAACACATTTCAAAGATTATTTTAGAAATGTTACCTTTCGATGTTGTTTGATTTATTATAACGTAAAAAGTGTTTGAATAACTTTTTTCAGCTGTCGTTATATCGATTCGATTTCTATACATTCACCTAATTGGTCTGTGTCTGGCGTTTATTTGCATTTTTTTTATTGATATCGTAAACTTTCACTGTCGTGTCATTTGTAGGGTACCTAAATGTTATGTTCGCCTTTCAAAACTTAATAAACTAATGGAAAAGGTGTCTTTAAAGTCCTTTACATAAAACGGATTGTTTAAATTAAATCTCAAGGGTCAACGCCACTGTCATTATGCTTGCCTGGTAGATTATTGATCGCTTTGCGGCTTTGCAATGGTTAGTATACGTTCTTAAAGGGCATACATAGATCAGAACTACATTGCTAGAGACAGTTTGGCTCCAGTCCAGTCCAGTTCAGTTTATATTAGGAATTGAGCCGGGTATGAAATTGTATGGGAAGCGATCGGATTGTCGAATGACACGAAACGAGAGTCTATTGAACTAACTGTATATATTTACATCAACACTATTTATACGATCACTGGAATATTTTTCTATTGTAATAATCACATTGAAATCAATATTACTTACTAACATAATAAAGCTGAAGAGTTAGTTTATTTTGTTTCAACGCTAATCTCTGGAACAACTAAGTAGTCGGATTTGAAAAATATTTTTCGTTTGATAGCCCAATTCTTGAGGAAGATTATCGGCCATTTAACATCACGCTAGGGCCTTTAGAAGCTGAGCTAAAACAAAATAAAGTCAGAAAGAAATGTGAGCGAAAACGACGTGGTGGGTCGGGGGAACAAGAAATTTCACGCCGATGAAGTCGCGGGCAAAAGCTAGTGGCTTAATAATTGTCTACTAGATTCTTTTCTAGATAACCTTTTTCGATTATTCGACCCTCTACTGCTACCGCAAACTGGTCGAATTATACGTACTCCAATCAAACATTGGCTTAACAATTTCTTTCACAATTACTAGAGCAAACGTGATCGGAAGAAAATGCTTTTATGTAATGTCTGACGCCCCGTCAACAACCGATGTGTCAGCACCGTTACTCCTAAGGTCAATGAACAAGTTTACATTACAAAACTCTAGTTACCTCACAATTTATCTAAATAAATTCGATTGGAGGTCAGGTTACCTATTGTGTCGTCGATTTTCATGTCGATTTGACACTGAGATAAGACAATGTTAAGCTATTTGTGATACGCGCAAAAAGTAAAGCAAGGTTTCTGTTAGGTCGGGAAGTTTTGGGCAAGTTGAGCGATAGTTAATTACGGAGCTGTTGCTGGCAGCAAGCCAGACCCATGATCGGTTTTGGTGTTCGCGTATTAGCATTGCGAAGTTACGAGGAGACTCATGCAAAATAATCGTCAAACAAAAAGACTGCAACGCAAATGCCAAATCGAAATTGATGTACTGAGAACTGCACTGGCAATAGGCAGTTTTCATGCAGTACATTAACTGCAAGAGAAGATGCATTTTAACATAAACTTGGCTGTGGAGTTGCTGTTGGAATGCAGCACGGATTTTGACTCAAAAGAGTCCTCCCACTGCCTCTTTATCGGTCTTAATGAATAATTATAATAAAAATGTGCCTTTTTCAAAAATCACACGTTGAATAACTTTATTCTCATAAAACGCTTAAGGAATAATTTTGCATTACACATTCGTTTTACTTGTAACTAAGGTGTGAAGTATAAATATAAAAGGTAAACGAAGAAAATATTTCACTTACATCTTGTCCCGCGATATCTTCCCATTGCACCTTGGGGCCTCCTTCCACAATCTCGTCCAGAATCAGCTGGACGAGTTTTGGATCGACCCCACGCACACTGAGGGCCGGTTGGGGGGTTCTGCTTCTCGTTGGGGTCCCGCGTTGGGAGCCTCCCCCCACCACACGTCGAACTGGAGACCCGTTCGAAGGTACCTGGTATGCGCTCTGATTTGAGACGCGAATTAACGATGATCGCGGGTTAGATGAATGAAAATGTTAATGTGGAAAAGAATAAGAAGAAAAGTTAGTATTTTTTAGACATAACTAAAATCAAGCCCGTATTCCTAGAAGGGGTAGTCAGAGGTGCATAGTACGTATCGCCAAGTATATTCGTTTGGATAATATGAATTTCAGTTTAACAGACTCTTTGTGGGCTATAAGACGACCCTCGCTAAATGAGGAAGTAATTCAATTAAATAAAAACAAAGACTTCCTGTAGATCTAGTTTGATCTGTGTCAGAAACATAGATTTGTATTTAGTTTTTCTTAATTATTTTCTAGTTTTTTATCTGATGATGTTACTAGATCATCGTGATTCGGCGAGTTCTCAGCTGAACAAACTATAAAATACTATAAGTATGATTTATTTATTGCAGCTGCAATAAATTCGGATACATTGAGTAGGTGAAGGCAAAAATAGCATGGTTACAGCCACTAATGTTTCACACAATACACAGTACAATTAATTATGTCTAAGTATCTACTTAAACACAGACACTCGTACATCTTGTAGTATTTAGCGGAGTTTTGTATTGGACAAACTCGGTATTCAGAACGTTTTAAAAGCAGAAATTTTGGTGGATTTTTAATGAGTGAAGATGCCAATTGGTGATGTTTCACATAGTTATATTCGAAAAGTATCCAATTTAAAAGCCAATTCAAATAGAAAGTCTAAAGAATTCTCAAGCAATATTACTTTAAAACTATCTTTTGATCACTGATATTGCTGTGTGAAGTGTGAACTAATTTTAACTTTTAAACAATGATTGACTTATTCTCACCAAACCAGTTCACTAAGTACTTACCATTGTTTCAATACCTACGCAAGTCAATATTAGTAAATAAATGAATAAAAGACAACCGTCATTTTTTCTCTGCATTCTCGTGCAGTAATACATAATGTTCCCACGACTGGTCACAGATCTCCTCTCGGTGAGAGAGAGTGGGCCGTAATCCACTACGCGTGCCCAGTGCGGGTTGGTAGATGTCACATGTCTTAGAATTTTTGTTTGTAGGACATGCCGGTTTCCTTACGATGTTTTCTTTCAACCGTTTTGAGAGAAATAATTTGGTGATGAAATAATTTCCACAAAATAAAGCGCATATTATGTGGGTCTGAACCTACGACCCTCGTAAGTCGCGGCAGTTACCACTGAGCCACCACAGCTCTCAATAATATGTATACCTTCAAAAAATATTCATATTGAATATCATACCATTGCCAAGTCTCGCGAATTTTTACCGTAAAAACCGTAACAAGTTTTGAGTTCTCATGCAGTGCCAAGTCTGACATTTATATTACTGTTGATTCTCAATTAAGCAAATTGCTCTCAAGTTTGACATTGGATACTGTTATTTATTAAATATAACAGCCGCACAGGTTAAGCTACGCTTGCCGCGGTTGGTTTGTGGATGGGTGACCATATTTACATACCGAGACCCCTCCGTGCCTCGGAAAGCACGTTAAGCCGTTGGTCCCGGCTGTCATTCGTGGATCTTTGACAGTCGTTACGGGTAGTCAGAAGCCCGAAAGTCTGACAACCAGTCTTACCAAGGGGTATCGTATTACCCAGTAATTGGGTTGTGGAGGTCAGATAGGCAGTCGCGCCATGTAAAACACTGGTATTCAGCTGCATCCGGTTAGACTGGAAGCCGACCCCAACATAGTTGGGAAAAGGCTAGGCATATGATGATGAGTTTACGAGAAAACGCTCTTGATTTTGTTGAGTGTAAACATCTTTTTCTACGCATGACGAACGAGCAATTGGCCCGGAGTATACGGATTGGTTCTCTGAATGAGCAACAGTGGGTTGTATAGACCACGAAAGAGATGACGGGACTTGGATGTAATCCTTAGAAATTGACGAGAAGTAGCGCAGTATCGTACTTGATAGAAAGAAATAGTGCCCTTGTCCAGCTGTGGGACAGTTACATATTTTTGCTCGTGCCTGTACGCTGTATGTCGATTCTTTTATAACGGAAATGAAACGCGATACTTTTGTACGTAGTTTTTACCTCGGCATGCACAGGTTAACGTATCATTGATCCACAAGACCGCAAGAACAAGAACGAGCCCCTTTTTACCCAACTAATTGCGCCAAAGCAAAGACGAGGTTATGTTTTTTTTTTTTTTACCAAATTAAAGAATTTTTAGGGGATTCTTACATCTTTTTTTAAAATCTCTATTTTAACCTTTTCGTGATCTTGACTTGACTTCTATATGTAGCCATGTCTATCGGAGTTTTTTATCCGGTCAAAGGTGGTTTTATCGTAATTTTAAAAGTCCATATTAACCAATTGGCTGTCGATTCACGTGCTTGTTAATAATAAGCAACGCAAAGTTTTTACTCAAGTAGGTAGGTACAGGACAATGGGCGCCATTGGAGTCTTTTAAGAAGTCGCTGGGGACTTATGAGCTTCGTTTTTTAGAAAAAGTTACTTTGGCAGCGAAGCAGTTTTCGTATGCTTTTTTTTAAAGAGGTGCCATGCTATGAGAATTAGGTATGTCTTGTAGCGGTGACTTTTTAGAGTCTCGCTGGCATACATAATGGCATGTTTACTAGGTATTCCATGTAATGGGATCTGTTCTATGGTTGAATTTAAGGATATTTTCATCGTATTTATCTTCTGATCAATTACTTTTACTAATTTTGGAGGTGCTTATGACCAAGTAATAATTGCCGCTCGGGTCGATCGATCAGCTTAAGCTTACGCTTGCCGCCGTTAGTTTGTGGAAGAGTGGCCATCTTTACCTACATACCAAGACACCTCCGTGCCTCGTAAAGAACGTTTGCCCGTTTCTGTGGCTCTCATTCACGGATTTTTGACAGTCATTACAGGTCGTCGGAAACCCGAACGTTTGACAAACAGTCTTACCAAGGGGAATCGTGTTAACCAGTAACTGGGTTGTGGAGGTCAGATAGGCAGTCGCTCCATGTAAAATACTGGTATTCAGCAGCATCCAGTTACACCGGAAGCCGACCACAACGTAGTTGGGAAAAGGCTAGACAGATAATGACTTTTACTAATATTGACTTTCTAATACAACTGTTTTATCAAGAACACCAGCATTATCGGCAATCAGAAGAAAGGTACCACCTAAAAGTCACTCACCGAGAGCTGTCGTTTAACAGCGGGCGGCGTAGATGCTGGCTTCATAGGATATCTGCTGTAACCCCCATTGGAGCTATTCGGCTGTGATGATGACCTCCCCATTGACCTGGGCAGGGTCTGCGATTTCATCAGAGGACCTCCGCCCCCACTACTGGGCACCCGTCGACCAGCTGTCGTGAGCTTGCGCCCTGCGACTGAAGATAACGTCGTTAGAGGAGGGTTAGAAAACTTTGGGATTGAAAGAACATATTGATACTTACGTGTTTATGAAATGGTTAATTTGTGATATCCTTGGACGTTAGTCAAAACGATTATGATAACTACCACACCATATGGAACTAGCCCTAATGTTATATCCCGAGATCCCGAGCTGTGATATTGCAGCTCGGGACATAAGCTTTGTCAATGTCTTTTGTGTCCTACCTGCACCCTAATTGCGTAACGCACGATCAATTATAATCTGAAACATTTTGAAACAGATTGCTATTCCACTGCTTCATATGTTCGGAAAATGTATGTACTCAACAACGTAAATAACGCATTGAATGTTGTTGAACTGTCAAAATGAAACAGATTGTGATGGTGCTGAGTGAGAGCTATCCGAAAACTTGCATTGGTCGAATCAATTTGACACACGATTGTAATATAAGTATGGTTGTAAGGTTCAAGATCATAACGTTCAAGTGTTCATTGGTCTACATTTTCATGACATTAATTGAAGCACCGTATATGCACTAGACGATGACGCGTCGTTATTGAGGCACTGGCATATGGTTCAAATTGAGATGATTCACAATTACCATGAATTGCAATGATGATGATTGCTTAAATTAATTTTCCATATTCTATTTTAAAGTATACGTATTGCCTATTTTTATTGCCAACTATTTTAGAACTAGGTTACAAACAGAAGCGTCTTTTATTTTTAAAGCCACTAATTTGGGTCAGTTCAGAGGAGAATTTTAACACAATCAATTCTCGTTAGTTTACCGTGCAAAGTTTCCGGCTAAGCTAAAATTGGGGCTTTGCTGGCTGCAAAGTGCTGTTCACTTTGGTAAAATACTTTTGATGTTTTATTTCTCGTTACTCAGCGTTTAACGTTACAAGAATTTTTGTATAACACACATTATGTTTGCGAACGTATTAAAATAACATTCATAAAATTTTGTACACTATATTGCTACTTAATATCACTCCGAAACCGTACAAAGCTACTGATAACAATATAATTTGATAAAAATTCTCGTCAACGAAAACGCGTTTTTCGGCAAATGATTCATTAAACACGGCGTTATTAAAAAGGAGTAGCTATTGATCATGTGTTAAATACAATATACCTCTAACGTTACTAATATACCTCTAAACCTCTACAACTTAACTAAGTAAGCACTAGAAGATTTCAAATAGTTACAAAACAGCATTGAAATCGGAAGAGAATAGAGAACATACGATATTTGCATTGCTAGTCTTTGTGCCTCTACTGAAGTATACTTACAGGTTGTAATTGAAACCATGCGATAAACCGAAAAGGGAGATTGTGCTCATCATTATGACCAAAGCTGCAATCACGAAAAAAAAAATCAGCTGTTCATGCACTCACGCGAACATAAATGTAGGGAACAGCTGATTTTTTTCCGTGATTTCAGGTTTGGTCCCATACTAAAAATTGTTCTTAATGATGAGTACAATCTCCCATTTCGATTTGTCGCATGTTTTCAATTTCACCCTGTGTACAGAGGCCAGCACATCAAGCTACCCAAATCTGTCAAATTTTCCCAATTGAATATGAACCTTATTCCTTTGCAGTAAAGTTGAAAATCTATCTAAGAAATTTGACAGATTGGGGTAGCTTGATGTGCTGGCCTCTGTACAAGCTACACCTACAGAATCAGATACCCCTGGTGTTGCTACAATGGACAAGATATTACAGTTGTTCACTAATGCTCGCTTTCTTATAAACAAAAACGAATCGTTTTGCTTACCAATGGTAGTATTTTTTATTGCCAAACTGGGCATATAAATAGATTCGTAAGCAAATTTTACCTGTGATAGCTAATTTCATATGGGTCTACTATGTAAAGTTATGAGGTTTTTGCTTCATTATTGGTAAAGATACAAGTGTCTTAATTTTAACCAATAACGGTCCTTAAGGGGACTTCATGACCTAACGCGCGGTCTCTGTCCGACTGCACAGAAAAGAAAGAGAACGTGATGACACAACGCTGGTAATTTATTGCAAAATATGAAGCAATTATCTATTTACAAAAAATCTATTGTTTGGACTATAAAATAAAACACTAGTGCTTTATTATGTTGCTTGTAGAATAATCTGACTAAAAATCAGCATGATTGTATGTATTGTAAAAAGAAAGTTTTTAGAGGTATTTTCATGATTTTTTTCTATCCTATCAAATTAGAACACACTATCTACCTAGCATATATCCTGAAGATTATCATATATATATTTCTGATTTTGTTTACTCTAGTCGGTCATATACTTTTATTGCGTTGTTTTGCGTTCAGGTCCTGTAATCCCCTTAATTAAAATTATAGGAATCGGCCATTACAAGAAAATCCTGTTTTTCAATGGATATACAAGAGGCCGCAATTACATGCAAAATATCCCATCCACCTCACAAATGCAATATACACACAACAAAATACCTATAGTCGGCAAATACATGCATATATCAAGGATAACGAACCTCCTTGACTCTATTCCTATAAACAATTAATACAAAGACTGTGTCTTCTAAAAAGAAGGAAATACTGTATTTTATCTCATTGCATGTCTGATGAACTAGACGTACGCGTTGAGAATATCTAAATAACATCTAATGTATAAAAATCTCGTGTCACAGTGTTTATTATCGAACTCGGAAACTGCTTGACCGATTATTATGATTTTTTTTTTTTGTGTTAGGTCGTAGGCAATTTTTTTTTTGGAATGCTACGTTTACAGAGTCAGCTAGTAACATATAAAATTACACCTTCACGCGTAACGTGATCATCATAGAAACGGATTTTGTCGACGGAACAATAGATAAAATGACAGATTGTAGACTGAACCCGAACTCCGTCGATATAAGCCGTTTCTATGGTGGCCATGCTAGGCGTCCTGGAGTCCCAGAAGGGATTAGCAGAAGCGTATCTATAACGCGCCAACATCCCGCCAGTTATGTTTAAGTCACGTGTAAGTGTTCACCCATTTTGCATCATCAACCAAACAAGGATCTAGACTACGGGCTCCTACTGAGAAGTTCCTAATGGGCAACTCTACAGGGTGTCCCGTATTTAATGGATAACCTCTTAAGGGGTCATTGTACTTATCATTATGAACAATTACTACGGGACCAAACCTGAAATCACGAAAAAGGAATCAGCTGTTTCCTACATATTTACGAATACGACGTAACTTGTCAGAACACGACGAACAGCTGATTTTTTTTCGCAATTTCATGTTTCGTCCTGAAGTAAACGTTGTTCATAATGATAAGTACAATGACGCCTTAAGAAGTTACCATTAATTACGGAACACCCTGTAAATATATCACTTTGCCCGACTTCGAGATCAAACCCAGGACTTTAGGTTCAGCAAGCGCGACTGCGACCACCAGAACCACCAGAACGAGGCAGTCAGTTTGATCTTATTAGTGTATGTCTCTAATTAGTAATTACACACACGACATACGTTTTGACAGTGACTACACAGCAGAAATAGATTGGCTATTTGAATTTAAACAGCACCCAAGTTTAAATGGACAGATTTAACCGAATCGATTGATTGAATCGAGTGGCTGAAAAGGGGCCACTGCCAATGTCAGTGGGTCAATGACCGTTCTGCCCGACCAGAGAGTATCGTATCTCGTGAGACGCATAGACAGTGGAAAGGTGCTTTTTATAAAATGATAGTGAAAACTTTCTTTTAGATAGGCTCTGTCCGTTACAACGTGTCTTTGTAAATGTTATCGAAGAGAATACAATTCGGATTGTACTAAGATTTTTAGTAAAAAGGTTTCACGAGATTTTGTTACCATTAAAAAGTTTGCTTTTAACGGTTTTCAATGGGAGTTTGCCGTAACGGTCTTCTGAGTTTATGGAACAAATAAATATAGAACTGATCATATCGATAAAGCGCCTCATACTCGAATGAGTTCCTAGATTTTAGCTTGGACTCAAATATCTACGTAATATGCCCTATTATAGTACACATACGAGTGGTCTCGTAGCTTTTCACACTTTTCAGAGTGTTCTAAGAGGGCCACTGGGTCTATAATTGGACTCTTTTGGATGAGGTGGCTAAGAACTGAAGTTTGTAATTTCTGTAGCAGAAACGTGCTGTATAAATCTCAATAACCACGGTGTTAATAGGGTCACTAGTAAACGTCGCCTACGATAAACTAAACGAACTATAACACCATAATAAGCCGTTTCCCTCAGTTTAATCTAGCGAATTGTGAAGGCCCATTAGCTCTGAAACTGCCGCGAAATTGTGCGAGACTAAACTTCTAGGTATGTTTATTAAAACTGCGTGAAACAATTTGTGAATGATTGACGTTATTTAAAATTGACCTTATTGCCCCGTTCGCGTGTAAACTTGCACCCATTTCTATTCTAAATATTTTCTCCGAAAAACTTCTCGCCTTTTTCATCAGATTTTCGGCAACTATTTTCTTAATCACGTTAAGTGAAATAGATGAGCTTTTAACGACAAAAATACGGGGTTAAACGATCTCAAATGTTCCCATTACCCTCTGCAGAGTTTTAAAGTCACCCCTTTTGGGCTCTTGTAAGTTACATGAAATGTACCGCATTTCCGCAGAGACCACTCAACTGAATAGTGAATAGCCAAACATAACTTTCGGCTCTGTAACATTAGTCAGGAATTCAATGAAACAGTAGCTACGCGTGTTGCCTACTGAACCGAAACGAGATGTTAGGGACACACAAGTCGTATGTAAAAGATCGTGCGTGTGCGTTCTGTGCGCATGATTGCGTTCCCCCCACGCACCGCAGCTATACAAAACAAGTGAACTGAGACCAACTAGTCTAGGATCAGACAATTAGCATAACATTTTTCGGTCGATAAATTAAAGCTATGAATGAATCTATGAATAAGTTTTGTTTTATTCAAGGTTAGAGCTATTTACTTATAAGTAGTTTTTTTTTTCTATATTAATTATGATGGAGCGATGTGGAGAATTAAACAAGACCTTGCACTTATCTTGTTATTTTACCGCATAATGCATCATTAAATATTTATTTTACGCGAGAATGAAAATTGCATAATTTAAAGATAACTTATCTACAAGGAAAAGGAAATGTATTTAGCGAAAACGCGTAATTTGACGTAAATTGCGCAAGCTAAAGCAATATTACATTTTAAGACTACATTTTTTTTTCCAGAATCTGGCAATACGAAGCATTTTACTTTAGGTAAATTATGAAAAACGGCTGTAAATAGCCTAACTAGGTAGCTGAGCTAGTACGAAAATAGCATATTAAAGTTAATGTAACAATTTTCACTATGACCGAGTTGTTGAGCTGAAAACCTAGAATTCTAGGCTCTAAATACAGATAACATAGACTAATGACGTGTTACGTGTCCGAGTTGTGCGCTGTGCTAATAAATGTATGTGCCTCCTAGTCCTAGTTACTATGCAAGAGATACCTACTGCGTCCATACATAGAAAACTATTTGTACAATTTTCCTTTGAACACCAAGCAAATGTTGGATAACTAATGCACTCTGCATATATAAAGTGATTGATGAAGATTGAGTCGAGGCGATTTTTCTTGGTCGAATATTTATATTAGATGGATTTTTAACATTAAATGCCCGTATGTATAGATGCAGCGAAAAGCGTAACACATAACAGAAATACATAATCAAACACATCACAGTGTGTTAGAATTTTAAAACAATTGCAAGCTGAAATAATGGTAGGCAGTCAACCCATGCAAACACTGACAATAAAATTTAAAACAAAACAGTCCAATTAGTCTCCAATGTCGAGAATAGTGTTATAACAATCAAGTTGTACTGATGTTAGTTGAATTTCTGATTGAATTTTGCATTAGGTTACGTCAAACGAAGCATATTTCATGAAGCATTATTTCTTGTGTGTCTACCTTCGTTCGGTGGCTTCGTTTGACCACTGTTACTTTCTGTATGCGCGAGTAACGTCGTCTTCGACTTCTCTAGCCGTCGGGCCTTTAGAGGTGACTCCGTCGGCTTTTTGTCGCTCCGTTCGGGCTCACTGTCTACGCCCAACTTACTGAGCGCTACTAGGCTGGCTACATTGGGGAATATAAAATTATATTCAATAGAAACTGTAGGATAAGTTGTGTATATATGTTGAAAGGAAAAAAAGAAGCGTAGCATGCAAACATTCAGCCAATTTCAACTTTCAAAATAAAATAGCGTAGTTGGATCATAGCTTGGAGTTGTGGCAGTGATGAAGGATGGTAGAATAATGTTATTTCATACCAAGGAAGTGCAGTCGATCCTTAGCCATGCCTAGGTTGGTTTTCATTTTGTCGTGCAGTCGTTGTGCCCGCTGCCATGCGTCACCGCGGCCGCCCCAGCAGTCCACTGCGATACCTCGTTCTAGCTCATAAATGCCTTTTTTGTAAAGCTCTATAGCTAATTCCTTTTGTCCTGTGGAAGAGATCATTTTTTATTTTATTGATAGTGTAGGCATGTCATAACACAGTAGCAGACAGCTTGGAATACAGACAGAATACATTTACAAAATCAATGTTTCTGAACTGAGTATTACTGATTAATATGAAGTGAAATATGAGATGAATACCAAGGGTTAAATAATGAACAATGAATATTAGTCACTATGTTTCCTTCATGCCTTTTTACATGTATACAACAGGGGCCACTTCATATAACTCTGTAATCAACAGTTTCAGGATCACCATAGCTTGTATTTATTATGTTATTAGAGTAAAGGAAAATAAATGCCTTCAGTTTTGAAACAAAAAAATCACTTCTTTTCTGTCTATTAGATAATAACGAGCCTTTTGAGCCGGGAAGAAGATTGTAACCGCCATTTTGCATATTTTATGATTTTTCGCACATTTTCTTTAAATCTTCGTATTTCATCTTCGAGATGGGATTTTTTTCAGTGTAAGCAGTTTTAGGTTCACGAATAGCTTGTTGATTTTGCCGAAACCTCAAAGAGACACATCAACAGCTTGTTCGGGTCCATCATAGTCGTAATTAAGATAGAACTTGTCGCCTTTTTCAAATCTAGCGTTACGCAGCTTGCTTGTTTGTATTTTAATTTTGTTTGGTATGAAGGCTGTTGCATAGGATTTCTAATCTTTAATTTAATTATTTTTTAAAAAATTGTTTCATATTTTTTGGGATTAGTCCGAGCATTTCCAATCAAAGTTTGCCATTCAGATGGTGCGTAAATAGTTCTCTTCTATAACTTACGTTGCATAATTTACTATCGTAAGTGCCAAGTAGGTTCTCTATGTTCTCTATGTTATGGGTTTTGGTTTCCGCACTTAGTCCTTCAGTTAGACCATTGTGCGTGGGCCATGGCGGCCGTCGGTGGTTATTCCAACCAGCCCACCTCCCTCCAGAAGCTGATTAGGTCTCCTGGTTTGTTGAGAACATCTGTGTACGATCTGGGTGTCCCGAGGGTTTCTGATCTAATCTGGGTGACGCCTGTGCACTCAAAGAGCACATGCGCAACAGTTTCATCAGCCTCCATGCATGCTCTGCACAGGGGACTGTCCGTTATTCCTATAGTGTGGAAGTGTTTATTTAGCGAGCAGTGTCCCGTGATGGTCCCCGTCACCAGGCGCAAGCCTTTCCTGTCTAGTCGCAATAAGCGCCTGGTTAGCCTGCCATCTAGTGATGGCATAGCTTCCTTGGACTGCCTGCAGCCTGGTGACGACGTCCACCAACTTACTGCTTGTGTGTGGGTGTGCTCCTGTAGCCACCTGCGTAGTTGGTTAAAGGGGATGGGTACGACAGGTTCCGGTCCACAAGCTGACGCACTGGATGCCCTTCTGGCCAGTTCGTCAGCTGCGTCGTTACCTAGCGACCCACTGTGTCCTTTTATCCATTGTAGCGTCACTATATTGCGGTTCAAAACAGTTACCTGTTCAAGCGCATTGTGACATTCTAGTATTAGTTTCGATGTGATGCATTCCTTCCCTAGGGATTGAAGGACTGAGGCGCTGTCAGAGAGTATGCGAATACGGGCATCCGTAACTCTCCTGGCTGCTATGGCATAAGCCGCTTGTATTATGCCCACACATTCCGCTTGGTAGACAGTGTTGAGCATACCCAGCGGTCTGGATATTTTTATGTTGAGGTCGTGTGAGAAGACTCCGACTCCAGTTCCGCAGTCGGTCTTTGAACCATCAGTGTAAATTCTCAGTTCCTTCGGGCCTGAGTAGTCGCACTGCTCCTCTTTAAGCACTATGTTGTAATGCTTTTGAGAGCAGTATTGTTTCGGGGCCTTGTCGCAGGGTGATGCCATCATTGGCTGCCATTTGATCGCATCTTCTTTTAGACGTATGTGTTTGACCCTAGAATCTCTGCTTAGGGTACCTGATATATGGAGCCTAAAGGCAGCCAGGGCCGCCTGTTCCCGCACTATGAGGTGTAGGGGCGGCAGTCCAAGCATAGCCTGTAGGGCAGCAGTGGGTGTAGTTCTCATGCAGCTAGTGATTGCCACACACGCGAACCGCTGCAGTTTTTCGAGATCTCTCTGGGCTGTGCTCAGGTCTGTTCTGGGCCACCAGACTAGTGAGCCGTATGTGATGATTGGTCGGATGACTGTGGTGTACAGCCAGTGAGTGACCTTGGGGCTAATGCCCCAATTCTTACCAAGCATACGCTTGCATTGCCACAGGGATATGCTGGCTTTCGTAGTAATGTAGTTGATATGTTTTGCCCAATTCAGCTGTTTATCCAGGAATATGCCCAGGTATTTGGTTTCAGTTGATAGGCTTAGGGTTGTACCAAAGAAACTTGGTAGTTTTAGTGTTGCCATTTTCCTCTTTTTTGTGAAGAGAACTAAATCGGTTTTCGTGGGGTTCACTGATAGTTGGTGTTTTCCACACCAATTCTCTATTATTTTCAGGGCCTGGCGCATTAGGTTGCACAGAGTGTTTTCGTGGGTGCCATTTATTATTATGGTTATGTCGTCGGCGTAGCCTACGGTAAAGTAACCTTTGTCGTTCAGTTCTTTGATCAGACTGTCTACGACCAGGTTCCATAGAAGCGGCGAAAGGACACCCCCTTGCGGGCAGCCCTTCGCCACGATGGCCCTTGTGGTGTCGTTTACGGTTACTTGTACCGCCCTCTGTTTGAGCATGTTGGTGATCCAACCGCTCAGGGGTGGGACTATATTGTGTCTGTCTAGGGCCGTGCCAATGCTTTTGAAGGTGGTTTTATCAAAGGCACCCTCAATGTCAATGAAGACGGCCAGTGCTGAGCATTTGTGATCCACCGCACATTCAATTTTGGATACCACGCTGTGCAGTGCGGATTCCGTTGATTTGCCTGTGGAGTACGCATGCTGTTGTTTGTGGAGTGGCTTTGCCCGTAGAGGCCCGTCTCGGATGTGTCGATCACAGAGCCTCTCTAGGGTCTTTAGTAGAAAGGATGTGAGGCTTATGGGTCTGTACGCCTTGGGTTGTGTGTAGTCGGCTTTGCCCGGTTTGGGTATTACCAAGTAGGATGTTTGCGTTAAAATTATTAACCTGTCAGTCGGTGGAGGTTACGTTAAAAAAAACAGGATGGGTTGTAACTTACGATGAAAATTTCGTAATTAAAAAGTTAATTACCATTTCTACTTTGAACTCAAGTAAGTGACAAAAGATTCAAAATCAGCTGATCTGGCGGTTAATATTAAAACCGTTTTTTGGGATTTTTGGCGCTTACAATGTTCTTCCTGAAAAGGCTCGATAATATTGTGATTATTTCAGGAGTACTGGTGGCCCAGCGGTAACTGCCGCGATTTACGAGTGGTTGCGGGTTCGAATCCAGTGAGGCACTTTACTATGTGTAAATTATTTCAACATCACTGCTTACAAAATGGTCTAGGAAAACATAGTGAAGAAACCGGCATGTCTTAGAAACACAAAATTCGAACACATGTAACAACTATGGACTGCGTGGAGGGTTATGGCCCACTCCCTCTCACAGAGAGGAGGCCTGTGTCCCACCATTGGATCATTATAGACTGATTATATTATAATGATTATTTCAGTATACTAGGCTATTTATAACTGGCATAGTGTTGAGGAATAGATTAATTTACAAATATGCTTCAGATACAATTGTTGATGACAATGAATAAGTTATCATGTGTATATAGAAGAGTTTGAAGTCCTTTGTTTGAAAAACCTTTGTCTTAGTCTGAGTAATAGGTGCTGAGCATTTTATTTTTCTATCATAAATAAGTTTCCCATTTTTTGCCTAGTAGGTAAATATTAAAATACTTAATATTAATTTGGTTTCCATTCTTCTAAAGACTAGCAATCTAGTCTGCATAGAAATATACTTACCATTTTTGGTTTCATACACAGGTATAAATTTGAGAACAAAGAGTACTTTTCACATTTTAATTACCAATTAGGCAAAATAATTGTTTGAATTCATTACAGCTATTAACAGTAAAATTATCTGCTTAGAAGAATTTAGTCTTGTCTTATATTTCTAAAAATCTATGAGTAGATAAATAAAAATTGTTCTAGCTCTAGTTTAAGTGCATGTCTTGGTTTACTTTATTTTCAGAAAATAAATGGGATTTTTCTGATCCAAGAATACTACACTATGTTTTTTGTTATGTTCAAGAAACTGAAACTTTTTTAATGATGATATAGTGAAATACTCACCCTCATTTTCTTCATCGATTTTCAGTGCCTTTGATATGTACTCAAAAGCTTTCCGGTGATGGTGCTTCTGTTTAGCCAGTAGCGGGTCCCCAGGCCCAACATTGTGTATGTGAGACATCTCCTCACTGGGGGCTAGCTCCGTTGACACTATACCGTCCTTCACCACCACTTCCAAGTTACACTCGCCTGCTTTACGAGGCTTGTGCATAAACCGATGCGACGCCGTATACAAATATTTAAAAATTATAAAAAGTTGATACAAAATTGATCTTAGCACGTTAAACAGAATGACGATTGGGAAAGAAACGACGTAAAGATTCCTTTTATGGACAGAAGGTTGCGAGTCATTTCGCAACGCTGACCCCTTTGCTAGGTCTGCGTCTGCCTTCTTGGACTTACGGTTCGGGGACCTCGTAGTTTTACGCGACAAACGGCCACCATTTGAATCGTCACCGGACACCATCAAGAACACCAACACACGGGCTTGTTTAACACAAAATCTCCATAAAATTTTCAGACAAAGAAATGCGAGCTTATCCTACTCCCTATCATAAATACAGCAAAAAAATTGTGATCACTGAAACGTAATATTGACAAATTTTGACACTTGTCACGCTTGCACTGCAGGTTATAAAAATAATTTTGTTATAGTAGTTTTACTCGCATAGAAATTTTTTATAAATGAAAGTTCAATAAAGGATATTGTCTTTTGGTTATTCAATATTTTCTAATATTTAATATGAAATCAACAGTTCAATCAGTGAAAAGTAAAATAAACGATTGCCAAGAAATGTTTGGGGTGGAATTAGTGCTAGTGCTATAGCAACATTAGCAACTATAGTAGTTTCGAGCGTTTCGATATTTCTAAGCATTTAAAGCTCTTAAACTTAAGATCGAGAGATTTAATAGTTTAAATTCGTAATTAACTTATCTAAATGGCGTGTATTTTATCTAAAACTTAAAATAAACATTAATGTCAATCCGAATTAAATCAGAATGAACGTATTGTGTATCTTTCAACAAAAATAGTATAAAATCCATGATGAGTCATGCGATAAACAAAACGTTTTTGACAACGTGAAAGTGTGACAGCGCCGCAGCAGCGATCGATGTTGACTTTTTTCCAAAAGAACTTGCATCAGTTTTTACTTTAATTAGTGCAGTAAACCAGCAACGTATTGTAAATATTACAGGAATTAAACGTAGAACTTCACAAGTAAGTTTTTAAAGTTTTATCGGTACATCAAACCTAACCTGTAATCGGTGATTTGGCTTAACTGTTGTGCACGTTTGGACCATATTTATCAACATATCGATAGGATTTACAGTAAAATACACTGTTTAGCAATAAAGAAAGTATTTACCAGCTTAGATTTAATAACCTAAGATATGATTTTAGTTATTCTACGTGAAATATTTGATAAACATTGCATAAATCCGTTTCAGATCACACTATGGCTGAAGTTGTTGAAGATCAAGTAAATAAACTTGCCGTGAATGAAGATGATGACTTTGTAGACCCGTGGACTGTTGCGGGAAAGTCAGAGACTGGAATTGATTATGACAAGTTAATCAGTAAGTTAAAAATACTAAGTCAAAATAAAAAATATAATTTTTGATAAATGAATTGAATATAATACATGGCAACTTATCTTACAGAGAGATTTGGAAGTCAGAAGATAGATGAGGATATTATACAGAGATTTGAGAAAGTCACGGGGAAAAAAGGTAAATGACTAAATTGCATTAACTAAGTATTAAAACAGAATAAACAGGCTGTTTAAATTCAAATACATGAATCTGTAAAAGTACATTAGTTATCATTTTATTATTTCCAGCTCACCACTTCCTACGGCGTGGTATATTCTTCTCGCACCGTGACATTCACACCATCCTCAATCTCTATGAGGCTGGCAAAAAGTTCTACTTATACACAGGCCGGGGGCCTTCTTCAGAGAGCATGCATATTGGGCATATGATTCCTTTCATGTTCACCAAGTGAGTTGAGCATGCTTATATTGTGAACATAAATACAAACAGTAACAGCTAGTAATTTAACTGGTATCTACAGAACAACAAGAGTTAATTAAATAACCAAAATTCACTTAAAAATAGAACAAATAGAACCCTTGATTAAAAAAAGAAGTACTAATATAGTTAATAGCAATCTCTAACCAACACCCTAATTGCGTAACACACTATCAATAATTGGAATTTGAATCATTTTGAAGCAAATTGCTAATCCATTGCTTCATAAGTTTGAATAATTTGTCTGCCCAACACGTAAATATTGCAATGAATGTTGTTGAACTGTCAAAATTAAACCGATTCCGATTGATAAAGTGTTATGCAATTGCCCCACAGGACCCAAATGATGGAGAATGCATATTCATTTAATATTTTTAAATGATTGGTGAGCCCTTTTGAGCTCACGCTAATAAACATCTTAAACTATGACAAAACTAGGGCCTTATTCCTATCATGAAGAGTTGAACCCGCATGTGTATCAAGCTCAACTCAAACTCAAAGCATTTATTTAAATTAAACCATTTACAGCCGCTTTTGCACTGTCAAGGAGTTGGTCAGTCAGAAATATGGAGCTAGTTGCACATTCCAAAGCAAATGGAGAAGAACTGGCATGAAACTATAGAAACTCTTTTAAATCTATATTTAATCTTCGTTTCTAGTTCGTATTTTCGCCGCTCGTATGCTATCATTTTGTAAATACTTTTTCTGCCATTTTAAACACACGCATGCTGTACGTGGGGATTTTGCGGGTGCATCGCACGCGCTAAGCTCACACAAGTGGTGAGGCACGCACGTAGGCCCAAACACGTGACATAAAAAGCCCCTTAACCTTATCCTTTTGCTTTAGAATTACTGACCATTTAATTTGCTTTTGCAGATGGCTACAAGAAGTATTCAATGTCCCACTGATCATCCAGCTGACGGATGACGAGAAGGTCCTATGGAGGGACCTGAAGATTGAGGATGCTCGTAAGATGGCACACAATAACGCTAAGGACATCATAGCTGTGGGTTTTGATCCAGAGAACACTTTTATATTCAATGATTTAGACTTTATTGGGTGAGTTACAATAATATGAAAAGAATAAAATATAGTTTAGATTATTACATAATCCATAATGTTTATTCTTATATTTTGATGTAAGTACACACACATTACAGAGACATTACATTGCATTGATAGTTAGTTTTATGTTCACTGTACTTTATCAATAAAAAGACCCCGAGCTAAGTAATACCTCTCTGTCTGGTGGTCCTTTTTGCTGCTGCAAAATATGAATTTTTGGTTTCCTCATTTCTCTCTTTTATAGTATTGGTGAAAACTTTTTAAGAAGTGCTGACTGCCCTGTGAGCGATGGGCGTACTTTAAAGTATCGCTCGTAGCTATTTATGCTACTAAAATATGAATCTTGCAACATACACTATCCTTTCAGCCAATGTCCAGCTTTCTACCAGAACATGGTGAGGATACAGAAGTGCGTCACCTACAACCAGGTGAAGGGTATCTTCGGGTTCGGCGACTCTGACGTCATCGGCAAGATCACGTTCCCGTCAATAGAGGCTGCACCTGCGTTCTCAACTAGCTTCCCCTTTATATTTGACAACAAAGTTGTAAGTATTTTATGTTACAATTGATTATTGTTTTACAAAACCGGTAATAAGTATAGTGAATTAAAATATCAATCAGCTGCGACATGTTCTTAACAATATTTTAGTTTGTACTTTTTGAAACCTGAAATGCAACAATACAAATATTTATCCATGTAATGGGTTTAACTTTCGATCACGTGTCTGTCCGTCGGGATCTTGCTTCATATGTTTTAGAGCATCGAGATGACGAAAGAATCCGCCTAGCACTTCTAAATAATATACGAGAAATTCTTCCTAACAGCATTCTCTCCCAGGAACAAAGGATAACAAAATACATAACCACGCAGTTTAACAAGACGTTCTGGGGAGGAGAGGATATCTTAATCGCCGCAGTCGAGTTCTATCTGGTAAATTTGCACGTGCACCTACCGGCGAACCACAACCAGTACCCGGCAACATACACATCCTCTACAAGGACTAGCACTACGATAGCTGGGTCATGACCGACGACAAACACTACAACAGCAACCCGATAGATCTAATGCAAAAATCGAACAATGTCACAACAACACCACATAATAAGCCTATAATTAACTAGCACAACACAAGTGAAGAGAAAGGTCAACTCACGAAACCCCAGTCTCATACGAACAGCCCTCAATTTATCTAGCTCATTAACACAGTATGAACAACAAGCACCAATGTGTACATCGTTATCAGAAGAAGTCACAGATGTATATACACACTACGAATGGCACCTCTATGGAACCTCAGGTAAAAACATCGGGGACTTGCAATTCTAATCAGAAAAGATGCTCAGATTGAATTAGTTAACAGGATAAAGGTGACAGACGCGATGTCACCTACTATTAAAGTTAACAGGGGAAATGACAAGCCTGCTCATCTGTATGTAATCAATTCTCACATCAACAGTTGTACATCTATAGAAAACAGACCCTTCACAGGCTTATTAAACTTCATCAGACAAAAACCAAGGAAATGTACTTTAATAACTCTTGGCGACTTTAACGCTCATAGTGGTCGACATAATACACAAAGTTTCCAACGCTAAGTTTCTAACGCTAAGTCTGCATACCCACGTGCATTAAATTTGCACCAACAGCTCAAAAAAAAAAAAACATTACCCGAACTCTCAAGTTTGCATAACAAAAAATTTTTTGGTAAGAAACAAAGACCGAGCCCATAAATTTCAGACGGTACACGGTCCCCTGTCAAGTCTGGTCTATAGTGGTTACCAAACTCAAGTTGCACATGTCGAGAGAGCTCACCACTTGTGACAGCCTACAAACAAAAGAATTCTTAATAATATTCAAGAAATTCTCCCTAACAGTAATCTCTCTCAGGAACACAGGATAACAAAATACATAACCGCGCATTTTAACGAGACTTTCTGGGGAAGAGAGTATATTCTAATCGCAGCGTTAACATACGCATGCTCTACAAGGATGTTACAAAGAGAAGCACTATGATAGCAGTGTCAGGACCGACGACGAACATTACACAACAGCAACCCGTTAGATCTAACTCAAGAAATAACCAAACCTCAAAACACAACTGAACTTTCACATAGGGGCATTCATGTGATATGATATGAACTCAGGAGCATACAACTAATACGAGTAATAGCCTCCCCGACCGATTTCGGTCACGGTGGCCAATCTCAACGGAGATTGGCCGGGTACGCGGGAGATATTATGATGCACAAGTGTGCGCGCGGACACAGGTACACTCTCCGTTCCTGTACTATCATGGTCCGATGGGACGGAGATCCGACACGGCCGGAGAGAGATCAGGCGCAGGACCGACGGCTTTACATGCTTTCCGAGACACGGGGGTATTAAACCGCCAACTTCCAAAGTCCGGACTGCTACTAAGAAATTCCCAATAGAAAAACTCAATAACACATTGTCCGATCCTGGAATCGAACCTAGGACCACACGCTCAGCAGTCGCGCTTGCAACCACGAGACCAATGGGGCAGTTAAACTATACACACCACGAATGGCGGCTCTCTGGGCCCGCAGGTAAAGCATACCGGGGACTTGCAATTTTAATCAGAAAGGATGTCCAAATGGAATTAGTCAACAGCAATCTTAATGGAATAAGCATACCAATATGTGATGAAATTAAATACCTACGTACAACATACATAGCATCTACATTACGCAGAAAAATCACTATTAAAAATCGTTGCGAACAGGCCATGAGAAACCCCAAATCGTTTACTACCACAAAAAAAAAACCACTCTAGGAATAAACCAAGATAAAAGAAAATGCATGAAATCTTAGACGGAAAAACAGTAACCAAACGCATCAAGAAAGACAGGATGTGTTACATCGCGCATGTTTACAGGCACCGCAAAACAACCCTAGTGCATACAGTAACGCAGTACAAGGCCAAATCCAAGAAGGTCGGCCGACCTATCTACACATGGAACGACAACTTAAAACAGGACATGAAGTACTTTGACAAGAGAATCAATTTTTGAATGAATACGCCGGAAAACAGAAATAAGATCAAGATTGCTGCTTGTGAGATTTACAAATACCGGAAACGGATAATAGCGAGACCTCCGACGACCACATTGAAAACAGCAACATCTAACACAACTTATCACAGCAGAGCAATGACATACAAAAGAACCGAGAAAGCAGTAGAACACCGCTAAAAGTCTCACCGATGAAGCTCGACCTGAACCAACCTGGAGGCAAGGTCGTTAAAAGATGCCCATCCATAGATAATAATTACCCATCTCTCCACTAGTCCAATGCTTGCTCTAGGATGCATATCCGGTAGGCTCTTAAATCCTTCCCTATCCTACGGGCACGTCCTCCCTACCAATTACCGCGCCCCCCGGTCTATTCCTTGATATGCAATGGTCGCTGTAGCACCATGAACATGAGGCTACAGGAGCTAGTGCGAATCTTGGGGTTCATTCGATTAATCGAGTCTTGTTTAACCACGCTGGGATCGGTGCAATTCATTCATTCATTCATTCATAAATGGCAAAAATTGGAATGAGTTTATTTTCGAGATCTTTTTTTCGATTATGTTCCTGCCCTGTTTCATGTTACTTGTGCTTGCCTTTCGACATGTCATCTTATAGTTAATCTTATTTTATTATGAGCTGCGTATAGATGCCGTACGAAATTTATCATAAAACAAACAGTAAACCACCCATAAATTAGTATTAAAACATTTCCATAAACTTTACTTGAAATCATTTGTTTTTTTCCCCAGGTCCCCTGCCTAGTTCCCTGCGCCATCGACCAGGATCCGTACTTCCGAATGACGCGCGACGTTGCCGCTCGTCTCAAGATGCCGAAGCCAGCGCTCATCCACTCCACCTTCCTGCCGGCCTTGCAAGGCGCGCAGCACAAGATGTCTGCCAGCGACCCTAACGCGTCTATCTTCTTGAATGATAGTGCAAAGCAGATTAGGACTAAGGTATGTTTTGGGGTTGTTTTTGTTTGTTTAGCAAGTCTTTATGTCTCTTTAGGTCATTAGAAAGTATTATGTACCTACCATAAATATGCCTACAGACAGAATACGTCCACACTAGCTCAAGACAGAGAGGAGTATAAAGAAGAAAGCGAAGCCTTTGCTCTGCGGTTGGTCAACAAAGGCTAAAATAATAATAATAGATAAGTGAGAACTGAAGATATCAGAGATGTAAATATTGTAAAGGAGGTCAAGCAAGTACAATGTGCACTAAATGCAAAATAAATTTATGTTATGTCAAAGGCAGAAACTGTTTTTTGTCATACCACACGAAGCTCTAATATAGCGCAACGTATAGTATGCTATACATTTCTGATTTCTTATTGTTTCGAGCAAATGTGGCACCATATAGTATACTATACATCGGTTTTTCCAAAAAATATCAGATCTAGGTTTTTTTTTGTATTTTTTGTAACTTTTTTATATGCCTAATAAACCATTAAATTAATTTTACTTGTTTTCATTAACAAAAATCATCATGCGACTATAAGGGTTAAGTTAGTTAGTTGTCTATTACATTGTGATCAAATTAATCACCATTTTTGATAGCTGTCTCAATGTTGTTACTTTTCGCCGATTTTTATTATAGTTGTATTTTATTGTTTTTGATAGTGTTCTAATAACATTAGGTTTTATTTCTGTAATAATAAAACACGTGAAAGTCTATTTTCGCATAAGTATTTTAATAATAATTTTATCTTTATTCACAGATCAACAAATACGCGTTCTCAGGCGGGCAGGCTACCGTGGAGGAACATAGACTGAAGGGTGGCAACACCGACGTGGACATATCATTCAAATACCTCACTTTCTTCATGGAAGATGACGAGAGGTTAGCAGAGGTAAGAATACTACCCTTGAATTTTTTATAATAGTAATTCGTGTTAAAGATTGAAAGTGTTAGCAAAGATGCTTTAATCCTTTGCAATTGCATTTGATATCTATCTATTTATCGTGTGACAAAAGTTTTGGATATAACCAGAGTTCTTAGAGATTCTTGCTCATTCTTCTCCATAAGATCTACGTTTTGGATTGGGCAACTAGCTTCAACTTTCTGAATAATTGACCGACTCTTAGAAAACTCAAAAGTGTCTGTAAATGGTTTAATTGAAATAAATGCTTCGAGTTTCTAAGTGATAAGATAATGGAATAATAAATATTACAGGCGAATGCGAATTATAACAGTGTCTCCTCATTTTATTTTATTTTCGCTCCTGCTATGAATCGGACGAATATTCTATCAGAAAACACATTTGATCGGTAATACAGCTTAGTTAGGTTGAGGAGGGTGACGGTATAAATAAAACGTCCGAATCACCTTTAACTCTTGTATTCATATAATTTGTCGCTGCAGTACTAAGTACACAGCCCGCGTACGGTCCCGTCAGGTGGCGAACTCGTGTTGCCACTGGTGTGCGCTAGTGATGTGGTAAATAGCTATCGCCACAAGGTTTACTTAAGGTGATTGCGCAGTGATTACCGCGAACCACTTCCCATTCACCTTAAGGTGGATTTAATTTTTTGAAAAATCTACCAAAATATTTATGTTTTGTTAATCATCTTTACAGATAAAGAAAGAATATGAATCAGGTGTCATGCTAACAGGAGAGTTAAAGAAAGAAGCAATAGATACCATATCCCCATGGATTCAAGCATACCAACAACGTCGAGCGAAGGTCACAGATGAGGTGCTGCAGAGCTTCTTCAAGATCAGGCCCATTAAGTTCTAAAGCACGTGCTTTTTCTGACTACAAAGTATTTTTTTTTATTTACGTGTATTTTTTTAACCTGAGACTGACTTGGTCAGTGTGCCTTGAAGGTGATAGAGTGGTTTTGTGGATTATTTTGTGATTCTTAATGAATGAATGAATGAATGAATTGCACCGATCCCAGCGTGGTTAAACCAGACTCGATTAATCGAATGAACCCCAAGATTCGCACTAGCTTCTGTAGCCTCATGATCATGGTGCTACAGCGGCCATTGCATATCAAGGAATAGACCGGGGGGCGCGGTAATTGGTAAGGAGGACGTGCCCGTAGGATAGGGAAGGATTTAAGAGCCTACCGGATATGCATCCTAGAGCAAGCATTGGACTAGTGGAGAGATGGGTAATTATTATCTATGGATGGGCATCTTCTAACGACCTTGCCGCCAGGCTGGTTCAGGTCGAGCTTCATCGGCGAGTCTTTTGGCGGAGTGTTACTGCTTTCTCGGTTCTTTTGTATGTCATTGTTCTGTTGTATTGTGTTAGATGTTGCTGTTATCGATGTCATCTTCGGAAGTTTCGCTACTATCCGTTTCCGGTTTATTGTAAATCTCACTAGCAGCGATCTTGATCTTACTTTTGTCTTCCGCTGTATCCATCCAGAAATTGATTCCCTTGTCGAAGTACATCATGTCCTGATTTAAATTGTCGTTCCATGTGTAAATAGGTCGGCCGACCTTCTTGGATTTGGCTTTGTATTGCATTGCTGCATGTAGCAGGTGTGGTTTGCGACGCCTGTAGACATGTGCGAGGTAGCACATCCTATGGTTCTTGATGCGTTTGGTTACTGTTTTTCCGTCTAATATTTCATGCATTTTCTTTTGTCTTGGTTTATTTCTAGAGTGGTTAATCAAGTCCCTCATGATAACTCGCTCATATTTTCTGAGTCTTGATCTGTTAGCTTTAGTAAGTGCCGAAACTTTCAAACCGTGTATCATGCACGGTACGATCACCATTCGATACATGAGTCTGGCTAATTTCCAGTCCATATTTGAATTATTTATGAATGGTAGTAACGATTTGGCGTTTTTCATGGCCTGTTCGCAACGTTTTTTTATAGTGCTTTTTCTACTTAATGTAGATGTTATGTATGTACCTAGGTATTTAACTTCTTCACATGTTGGTATACTTATTCCATTAAGGGTCACGTGGGTCGTTATCTGTGTAGCTTTGGGGTCCCTAATTAGTATTTTTGTTTTTGTTTCGTTTATTTGGAGGCCTACACTGTTTAGTAGGGGTTTAATATGGTATATGATACCTTCTAATCCTTCTAGGTCATCTGTAATAAAGATAAGGTCATCCGCAAATGATAATACTAGAGGGAGTGAGATTTCGCGATCCTGGTCAAGTTTTATTAATTGTGTTTCTTCGTCGAGGGTTCTAAGGACTTCGTCGATGACCAGTGTAAACAGGCGAGGGGACAGAGGGCAACCTTGTTTGACTCCCTTTCCTTTAATAATCCAACTGCTTTGCTGGCCACACCATTTGATGCATGTTCGTTCATTCATGCATACCTTGATTATCCTGTTGGTTAGCGATTTGTTGGTTCGTTGTAATAAGATATCTCTTAGTGCATTGAGGTCGACGTTGTCAAATGCCTTTTCAATGTCGAGGGCGAGTACATAAATTCTTTTACCTGCACGCCATTCTTCGTCTAAGACCCTTTTAAGCGTGAATATATGGTCGTCTGTTGATCTATTGTTTAAAAAGGCCGCTTGGTAGTTGCCCAACTCCGTTATTATCTCATCTAGTTTTTTTAATACGTAGGAGGCGTAAATTCTGTAACCCGTATTGCAAACCGATATGCGGCGATATTCATTCTCATTTTTAGGGCTATTGTTTTTTGGAATTGGTACCTGTACGGTCTCCAACCATGTGTCAGGTGCTTCGTTCAGTGTCCAGGCTTTGTTCATGTGTTTGGTGACGGCTTCTTGTAATATTTGGGGCATTGCTTTGTATAATTCGATTACCACTTGGTCCGTTCCGGGGGCTGTCCCGTTCCGCATTTTATTAATGATTGCCATTACGTCGTCCGTAATAGGTCCCTCACCCTGTACTTCGGTTATCGGCTTTTTTATATTAACTGTTGGTATAAGATGGACCTCGGATTTTTTTAAAATTTGCGCCCATTTGGTCATTGGTATATAAGTAGATCTTTTTCGACGTTTTGTTTGAAGTTTGTTCCTGCTGTAAAAAAAGTATAGCATCTGCATGCGTTTTGCAGGGTGTTTTTTCCCCAATCCATTGAGGCAGGCCCTGCATGCTTTTTGCTCTTCCTGATATTTAACCTTTTGAAGTGTTGCCTGACATTCTTTTACTCGGTTGTGCCTATTTGGATTATCTGGTTGCCTGCTTTGTAGGAATTTAGCCTTTTGTAGGTTAGCAAGAGCTAGTCGATGATCTCTGGAGAGAACTGGCTGAAAAATAAGAGTTTCCTGAGCAGCCGATTTTAATACTTCCGTTATGGTATTCCAGGGTATTTCGATGAGTTTTTCCGTTGAGTTGATCCCTTTATCTTTTAGTTTTTTTGTTATGCAATCTTGGTATTTTGTTTTTGTGAATTTACTATTGAGAGCGGCATAATAGCATTGTTTATAGTTAAAATCCTTGGCCGCAATTGTTGTTTCCTTCGCGGCTTGCTGTTGTCTTTGTGTAATAATGTGTTTGGTGCTTTCTTTCTTGTTTGAAATTCGATTTGTTCTTATTAGACCCCAGATTATTTTATGGTCGGATGTGCCCCTAGCGGCCCATTCGCCTTTAATAAAATCAAAAAGTTTTTCTGATGCATGTGGCGTTATAATGTGATCCAGTTGGGATTTCTGAATGCCCTTTGACCACGTTATCCTGCACGATGATCTCGCTTTTGTCGTTTCTATTTGCAGTTTTTCCCTGTTGGCTATATCCATTAACATTTCCCCGTTGTAGTTAGATAAGTCATGGTGTAGGTTTTGTTGGATCAGCCCTTTGCGTTGGAAACTTTGTGTATCATGTCGACCAATATGTGCGTTAAAGTCGCCAAGAATTATTAAAGTACATTTCCTTGGTTTTTGTCTGATCAAGTTTAATAAGCCTGTGAAGGATCTGTTTGCTATAGATGTACAACAGTTTATGTGAGAATTGATTATATACAGATGAGCAGGCTTGTCATTTTCCCTGTTAACTTGAAGAGTAGCTGACATCGCGTCTGTATCCTTTTTTCTGTTAACTAATTCAATTTGAGCATCTTTTCTGATTAGAATTGCAAGTCCCCGATGTGTTTTACCTGAGGTTCCATAGAGGTGCCATTCGTAGTGTGTAGAGTTGTATGCTCCTGAGTTCATACCTGTTTCTTGTAAGCAGGCTACATGAATGCCCCTAATTGAAAGTTCAGCGTCAATTTTATCTTTTTTGGTCGGTTTTGAGGCCCCGCGGACGTTCCAAGTTGCAATACGCAAGTCTAGGCAAGTGTACTTTATTGAGGTAGACGGTTGGTTTCTAAGTATTGTGAACCCAGTGACATCTGCGACTACTTCTGATAACGGTGTACACATTGGTGCTTGTTGTTCATATTGTGTTAATGAGCTAGCTAATTGAGGGCTGTTCGTTTGAGACTGGGATTTCGTGAGTTGACCTTTCTCTTCACGTGTGTTGTACTGGTTAATTAAAGGCTTATTATATAGTGTTGTTGTGACATTGTTCGATTTTTCATTATATCTATCGGGTTGCTCTTATAGTGTTTGTCGTCGGTCATGACCCAGCTATCGTAGTGCTGGTCCTTGTAGAGGATGTGTATGTTGCCGGGTACTGGTTCGCCGGTAGGTGAATACACTAGGTTGTGTCTTGTATCCGTGTGCACGTGCAAATTTACAAGATAGAACTCGGCTGCGGCGATTAAGATATCCTCTCCTCCCCAGAACGTCTTGTTAAACTGCTGTGTTATGTATTTTGTTATTCTTTGTTCCTGGGAGAGAATGCTGTTAGGAAGAATTTCTTGTACATTATTTAGAAGGGCTAAGCGAATTCTTTCGTCATCTCGATGCTCTAAAACATATGAAGCAAGATCCTGACGGACAGACACGTGGTCGAAAGTTAAACCCATTACATTATTTATTTGATGTGCTATGGCCCTGAATAGGCAGTTTCCGTCTTTTGTCATACGCACAATTGTGCCCATTTTAAAAGAAAAAAACTTTTTGTTTTTATGGTATTACAAGACCTGCTCTGCACACATGTGTTGTGTAGCTTTGGGTTTGTGAACCACTATAGCTGACAGGGGAGCTTAACGCTTGAAATTTATGAGCTTCGCTATTTTTTGTTACTTAACCTTTTTTTTTTACCCTTTCGGTCCAATTTTGCGCGCGGTTTACAAATTTTACAAGCTAGGAAATAGGTAGCTTGTTCAAGGCAGTTTTGATAATTTAGTACAATGTTAAATTAAGAAAAGCGTGAAGTACTAATTCTAGAGCGATACCGTATTTCAGGTTAAAATAATAGAGTGTATTATTTTGTCCTTCGCTCCTAAATATAATATGAAGACATTTCCTTAAAGCCTATTTATAGCTTACAATGATGTTAAATTCACGCGTGGCGTCAAAAGTCCAAATTAACAACGCAAAACGCAGTTTTATACAGCCTCCAAGCCTCTATCGGAGGTCCCTGAAATATATAATGGAAAGATCTCACCAAATCCACGTCGTCGATATTCTCGGCCGGAAGGCCTAGACCTCAGGCTTGTATATCAGGTACACACGTATGCCACTTTACCACCGTTTTAAGGTGTTTTAATTTGCACCCACAAAAACACAGCAAGCGAAACCCCGTTCGAGTTTCAAGCTCAGAGTCAGCCACGTGTTGTGCACATTGCATCAAGTAAAAACAAAGGCGGGTCAAGACACGACACGTCTGTCCCCTTCGGCGGCCACTATCCGAATCCTTGTGGATTATTTTGTGATTCTTAAGTTATTTAAATTGTTATATCGCAGTGATGCGCGTGCGTCGTTTATGAAAAACAACTGGTAATAGATTCTTCAAACTAAGATATTATTTTGAAGTAGATATAATCTGGGTTAAAAATGGTCAAAATCAAAACGAAGACTCCACTTTGTTTGATTTTGACCTGTTTTCATCTGCCGAGGCCATGTCTTGACAAGGATATTAAAAAAAAAATGAAGCAACCACAAAATAGTACATAAAATTATTCTTTATTTATTTATTTATTTATCTTCATACATTTTACCTTACAGGGTAAACCCAATGCGATAAATGCGCCTTCTTGATTGGATAAGTGGAGTTGCAGGCTTAAATAATGAAATCTAGTAAGGATAAAAACGTATGAAAAATATCACGACTTATGTTTGACATTTAAATAAGAAAACTATTTTTGAACTGATTTTTTTTACTTAAAAACCATTGTGTTTAATGCATAGCAGTTTAGTTAATTTTTTGTAAAGATAATTTAGTTTACTTTCATGCTGGAGACATTTTGAGCCTTATTTCATGAGTGCTTGACCATACTGATTAGTGATTAAACTTTATGATGTCTTAAGTAATAACACTTTAAAAATATAGTGTTCCTATTTCCCCCATGGAGTAATTAAGAACGGAGTGACCAAGTGTGGACAAAACCGTATCCAAATATGAACGCCATGAACGGACAATTGGAACAAAGCCAAAAACACAGGTGATCAAACACAGCAGATAGGGCTCTCCAATCGCTTGCCATTTATCTCGATTATCGGTAACTCGCATCCAGCTATCATCTGTATGGTGCAGTAATAGTACAGGCCGCTAGCAAGGTGATCCCTGTAATGTTCTCTGGGTTAATAAAACACACTTTGACAGATCACGCAGGTGAAGTAGTATATGCGTCTGGCGAACGTCCGGTCTCGCTCACGGTTAGCGCTCGACTGCCCGCGCGCCGCCCAGGCGCATACACTACATCCCTTCTTTATTTTATAAATAATTAAGTTTCAATAACTTGAACAACAATATTAACAATGTAAGAAAATAATAGATTTAGTAATATACATATAAACTAGTGAATCAGGCATACAACATTAATTATGAGTATTATCAACAAAGTAACAGACAGATAATCATTTTAATTGCTTAAAGGTATATTGCAATAATTAATTCCTCATTGTTCAATGACCCTGTGTCCTTATTATCATTGTCCACACTTGCCAAGAATCATTAATTTTCTTTAAATGTACCTACTATATTCCGACGATACTCTTTACCTGTTTCGTCGTTCAGTACATGAATGTCACCACCGGTGACTCCCGTCACCGTGTGAGAGGTAGGGTTATAGTTAGGTGTCAATTTGTTATCCTTAGTTATATTTTTTAACATTACCTTTTCCCCTATTCCTAAATTAGAATCAGTAGCTCTTCTTTTTTTGTCCCCATATTCTTTCCCTTTTTCTTTCATTAGCATATCCCTATCTCTCACATCGGAATCTATGAGTTTATGTTCTACATCTGGAGCGAATGGAACTTTATCTCATAAGCGTCTTTTAAAAAATAACTCAGATGGCGATGTACCGACCCCCTTAGACAGTTGTTGAGATTAGGGCTTGGGAAATCGGCAACTGTCGACAAATTTTGGACTTCTAAACAAAATAAAGCATTTGAAGCTCTAAAGCTTAGCTTAACCAATATAAAATGTCTTGGTTACTACAATCCCAGCGACCAAACGCAGGTTATTGCTAACGCATCGCCGGTGGGACTGGGTGCTGTCCTTGTCCAAATAGATACGGAAGGTCCTAGAGTTATCGCTTATGGACACAAAGCTCTCCAATTTAATGGATGCCTATCCACCACGCGGAAACAGCACGTACTGGCAACGTCACACGTCCTCAAAGTACCGGCTCCCAGACACGCCGGCCCCCCCACGGTGCTCCTCCCCACCGTTGATGAACAGCGGTGATGAGTGAAAATACACAAAATGCCTGCCTGGTTTCGAACCCTCGACTTTAGCCGGGCTAGACCACCCCCACTGTTGTGCTTGATCCGCCGCTTGTATTAATATAGTATAGTCCCAACAGTAGCCATCGAATTTGAACCTTATCATGAAGGTATGATAATTATTAAGTTCGTGTTCTCAAAACTTGAAAATTAACTGAGATTCAGAATTCAGAGGGGCAATTCTCGTAATTTTTAAGAACGTTCACAGTCTGACCTCAGTCTCAATCTGTCAAAAATACTTCAAATTTCCATACATTTTGACAAGTTTTTGACATTTGCTTGTCGCCGAGATGAGACTGCGACTAGATTTTGAACGTTTTAAATTAGCAGAATTGGCCCACTGATATACTGAAACTTCTAATTCCTCAGTTGATTAAAATGTCCAAACAGTACTAAAGACCTTCCCATATTTCGATATAACTAGGTACTTAAGTACCTACTATAATAACTGTGTACTTATTCCAGTACTAAGCTATCTTTAAATATGCGCGTATTTCTGTGGATATTCTTCCTTTCTGTAATTTTTCATTGAACAATAATTGATTTAGAAGAAGATATTATATGAGTCAATGCGAACTTTTTAGGGTTAAAATTAATTTAGTAGTATCATTACTTTTAACAACTTCAATATTATACCTATTAGGTAACATTTGATAGCATTTCTGGTAGGTAGCTCAAGAAGTTTAATCAGACAAAACATTTTTTTTCCATGTGTGTAGATAATCTTATTATTTATTTAAGTTTGTGATTTAATTCCATTGAATCATCAAAGTCATATAATCGTATCATGTTCCAGAATACTGGGTGAAGCTGCATCATAGCCAACTTACCTACTATAACACTGTGCAGTTGTTAATTACGTCTAAAGTCCAAGTAACAATACAAAATGTTTCCTTGAAATTGTAGTATATTATGTAAGGCATCGATATTAGTTCAATAACTAACAGTATTTTTATAATTATTATAAGCCTACTTGCTCCCTATTACTTACTGTGTAAGCAATACTTCTACGCTTTGCAAGGCAACACATAGTGACATGACATATCTTTTTATACCATCCTGTACCACTATGGTACCTATACCCGTGTACCCATAAATAAATTTTAATTTGAATTTCAACAAATCTTCCAGCAAAACTTGCTGTATCCTAATGTGACAAACAATACAAAATATGGTGCCGATCTCATAATAAAGGCGTCAATATTTTCACACGGACCATTGTAATACTTGTAACAGGACCTCACAGAGGGCCGTATTATCATTTGTCACGTGTGTGATAAGATAAGAATTATAATCTAACATCTAACATCAGCCTGTCCCCAGCGGAGGGCCAGAGAGAGATATCAAATCCAATGCAGCAGGGAGCGAGTCTACAGCCATGAATTTTGCACAAAGCCAGACTACGCCGACGTCGCGACTAAGAAACTCTGATGGAAAAACCCTACAACGCCTGGTGCCACCGGGGCATCGAACCCAGGTCCCTACGCTCAGTAGTAGCGCTTGCCAATTGTAGTCTTACTAGACCACAAATTATAATAATTAGTTACTATTAAGGTAATGAAAATCTTAACAGCTAGACACTCTCACAGTGTATAATTATAATTAACCTATGTTTGAATAGGTAATAAATCTTTACTATTATAAGTACATAATCATGTCTTGGTTTTACGTAATGTTACATGGCACCTGTAAGTTAGTAAGTGACCTGTGTAGGTACAACCACATTAAGGAGTTATACTCCAACAGAAGAATAAGGGAACTTCTCTTTTCAAATAAAATTGATTTATTGATTTGATTTGTTTTTTTTTTTTTTGTATTCATCATAGTTGTCGCAAGAAAATATTACTTTATTCTATTAATCATTGCAATAACATCAAACAGCAGTTTACTGTTATTGTGACTTTTTATTTTCACTTTGCATTCATTTTATTTCAAAGTACTAGTACTTTTTATTATTTTAAGTGATTGGTACTAGTATTTAATTATAGTAATAATTACATAGCTTTTGCCTTTTCCTTAGTCTGTTGATACCAATCTAAATTATGTCACCCTAGAACTCGGCTACATTATCAGTCGTACTCATTAGGTAGTTCTTGCTACATGCATGAAATTATCCTCAGCAGAACAGCTCTACACTATGAGACTTTCTACTACAATCATGTACCTAATACCCCTTTTTTTTCTTTTTTTTTTTTAAGACAGCATTTTTTCACTATAAATACTTCAGTTTGGATAATTCCCCCAACATGGAGAAGTGTTGCTCATTTATTTACAGGTGTGTCGTTGTTGGCTGTCAGTAAATTCTTCCATTTCCCCCAGCGAGTGCCGACAGATGTCGGATCGCCTTCGCAATCAAAATGGTCTAAGTTGGGAAATGTGAAATGCCTCATAACTTTGCGTGGACTTTAATATATTTTTGTGATTATGTTATTTAAACATATAAAGTTCCTTAAAATTATTACTTAATTAATCTGCACGGCCCTTTATTGCTTACTCATTGTGTGACTTTTAAGTGAAATTTTATTGTAAATATTAAGAACTTATTGCGTGGATTTAATTATATTTTTGTGAATGTGATTATATGTTATTTAAACATATACAGTCCCTTAGAATTGATAATTAATCTGCGTGGCTCTTTGTTGCTTACTCATTGCGTGGCCTATAAGTGAACCATTATTATAATGTAAGTATGTACTTATTGCGTGGACTTAATTATAATTTTATGATTATGTTATTTAAACATTTATACAGTCCCTTAAAATTGTTAATTAATCTGCTTGGCCCTTTGTTGTTTACTTATTGCGTGGCCTTATTGTTTTTTCATCTGATACGATGCAAGGCCCTTAGGGTACTTGTTAGTATTTGCGTGCCCATTAGAGCATTTCGGATTCAGCATGACCTTTGACGTAAGCGTAAGTATGACTAACTAAATATATTAATTAACTTTATTCAATAACGTTACTTTACCATTGTTGTGGAAATTGACTGATAATAATCTATTAACCAATTAGATTTACTAACTGGTTAGCACTAAATATGCTAGTAATTAAGCCATTATTGATGCTTACACTAACGTTTCCCGGTCTTTTCTCACATTTATTCTTTACGTACGGTCGTGTGTGCGAATAGTATTTGCGTGACCTTGATATTTCTGTGTCGAAATGCAAACAATTGATCATAGCAAAACCAGTGACCTGATTAAAATAGTATTTACTGATTTTGTTTTATATTTACAATAAGTGGGTATGTAGGTTATTTACAACAGAAAAGTTAAGTATGTTCAAGATTTATGATAATAATTGGTTATTATTTTTGTTCAAAATAAGTAGCGTGCAAATAACTCAATTATTTTGTTATTTAAATAAAAGTACTTACTCAATAAGAAAACTATTATCAATAGTACAATAATTTACTGTTTGCATTACAGCACATTTAAAATAATTGCGTACTATTCAGGCATGGCCCTTTGTTTTGTTGTAAACAACACTTAACTGCATGGCCGTTGTAACATTTACGCTTATCAGTTGTTTACCTCAATCGAAGCAGAATTTATTTTTCGTTAATCATACGAAACAAAGTAATCATTAGCTGTAACCATCTATCTTGGTAACGATTTATTTACGTGTAGGTAGGTAGGTTCAGCGTGACTACGTTCCGTTTTCACTTTAGTATCCGAACTACTAACGATCCTTATCGAAATATAGTCGCTTAATAATTGAACGTAAACAACTTTCAACGTGCATTATTTTTCAGCGTGCATTCTCCTTTTATTTTTTGGTAAATGTTTTCAGTGCTTACTTTTATCCTCGTCGCCACTTGTAATGTTCTCTGGGTTAATAAAACACACTTTGACAGATCACGCAGGTGAAGTAGTATATGCGTCTGGCGAACGTCCGGTCTCGCTCACGGTTAGCGCTCGACTGCCCGCGCGCCGCCCAGGCGCATACACTACAATCCCCATTTTGCTGGTATTTTTTATGACAATATTATACAGAGTCAAATTGAATTAGTTAGCGAAAAAGTGATGGGTAACGTCCCATCACGTCTGCGGAGTTTCGCTAGGTAATTTAATTCGACCCTCTATAAACTTTTATGTACAGACGCCAGCACATCAAGCTTCTACAATCTGTCAAATTTCTTTAATAGATTTTCAACTTTATCGCTAAAGCATAAGGTTCAAAGTTGATTGGGAAAAATTGTCAGTTTCGGGTATCTTGACGTGCTGGCGTCTGTACATGGTCACGGAAGTTTCAGATTGTATAACATTCGGCGCCTTTTTATACGGAGTATGTAATTTAATTACATAATTAATAATGTGTAGTTGATAAGTCATGTCCATGTTTTTTTACAATCATTGTGAATAAGTCATAATTTGAAAATCTTTTTTTACATGGAGCTCCATAGGTTCTCGTTTAAGACCATATTAGACCGTAGACGAAGGAGATTTTTAATCTTGCCTAAAATTAACGAAACACGGAAGGCAATTCGCGTAAAAAATTGTCATACGATTGGAACATTTGAGAAGGTATATCCATGTAAATAAGGTTCTAGTATATAGTTCAATAATTTGTACCATTCATAAAGTCTGCTAAAAACTCAGTTTCGAAATAAAGCGGGATTAACTCTACGCATAATATTGCCCGCTTTTTAAAAACTTTTCATAATACTTTGCGCCTACCACAAAGTATTTTTCTGCGCATGAGTTGATTGTAAACGGATTGGAACGCGTAAAATAAATCCTGGATTATTGTACATGGCTGTGCTATAAGCATAACATAATTTATAAATTATTTATTTATTTAAATAAATACGTCGAATACTGATGCATTTGTTTTTGTTGATTCGCCCCTTTCCCGATATTTCCGATCGAGATTTTTCTCTGTGATTATTCGAAATAAATCTTATTTAATTGTGTAAAATGACAGTGTTTTAAAATGATTGATGTAGTCTAATATTTAGCCAATCGTAAGACAAGGTGCTATATCACACAAAACATACCTCATATTAGACTAATGTACCTAATAACTAACAGTACCATAGTGTACAAATGGTTAGACCTTAAATACCATTAGCCATAGCTCCACCAGAAGATAAAACACAACCTTTCTCCCTCAACCAAAAAACTCTTAACATTAATTCATTCACGCATTACCATAAAAATATTAGAAGGTATATATTCCACTTAGGAGTCCACACCATGGGTGCCTCATAAGTTCCATACAAAGCAAATAGCCAACAAAAGACGCCAAGACAATGACAACGGACCTCCTTGGTGAAAACTAAAAATTGTAGCACACACTTGTGTACATACAACGCTACTTTGATCGAATATGCATTACAATAGGACTGAAATGTGGATGACACAGTCCTGAGTCGAAGCAGGTAGTGAACGGGTGTTGGTAATCTAAGAAAATAGATGCGGTGATAAAAATTTAGTGGTTAGTCCCTTGGTTAAGGCCTGAGACGTCGTCAAAGTGATAATGTAGGCACTGTGTGTTTTAAAGTGTAAATCGAACTTCCTTGTGATTATTGTCTTCCTTCAAATAGATAGAAGATTCTAGTAACTCTTACCATATGTTTTAATAGTAATAAAAACTGAAAGTAATTATTTGATCAGTTGGTGCTCCAAAAGTACCTAATTACTTGCCACGTTTGCACATTAGAACTTCAACAGCTTGCAAAACTGATGTAGAAGTTGCAATAGGCTCTTCAGGTGATAAAAAGAAACTATATAAGTGCTTTATGTAAGTGGAATGTATAACCAAACCTATGAAGACGAGGCTCCTCTCCCCCTCATAGCCAACTACACAGTGGTCAAAGAAGATGACGTAGAGAAGAGGGAGGCAGAAGATTGCGTCATTCTAGAAATAGGTCGACAAGATGATAAGCCGAAAGATAACACGTTCTCCCACAAAAAATACGATAAAACTATATCCCATCATAGGTCTTATGTGTTAGAGGATTATGAACCTAGAAGGATTTCGTATTTTAGACCGCATGAATTGGACCATAACGTTTCTGGAGGTAAGAAAGTGTATCTTAAAAAAAACATGCCTCAATTATTCATATGTTTACGTTTAAAGGCGGCAGTTTCTACGCAGTTTATTTCTATTACCGTTTCTCAACTTCCAAATGCAAAGAGCATTTGAGAGTTTTGAGAATTTGCTATATAAAATCCAACAGGTGTGTTATTTGAGTCTCAAACAAACACAGAAGATATGATATGTATCATAACAAATCAATCAATCTGTAGGAAAAGCCACGAGGTCAAATGAGAAAGAAGAAAGAAATCAAATACATTTATTTAGCACTGACTAAAAGTCACATAATATACCAGATACATACATCAGATAAAAAAATAAATAAAACATCAAATAAAAAGCATAAAGTCCGATGTATGAAATTACCAGGAAAGTGTGCTTCACGGCTGCGCCAAAAAGGCCTAGTTCAGCAAAAAATGACTTTCAGGATCAATTTATATTGATAGGTATAAACGTACTAACACATTTGGACCCCGATACAACAATTTCTTGCCATGAAAAGCACGTCACTACTGCACGTCGCCCCAACCGATGCTCCACGCAGTTTACCTATACATAAAACTGAAGTCTTTCTTGGTTTATAACCAAGCTCCCCTCTAATATATGTTTTTCCTGAAAGCCAAGTCCTGAAAACTTTTATCAACATTAAAGGTCCCAGATACTACGAACAGCACTACAGAGATGCGGCCAATATACCCGAGACTGCCAACTCCGAGTCCTCTTTAGATTACTCCCACGAATCCCAGGATACCTCTAAATACGGCACAGATGACCCCAACCAAGACTCCATTACAAACTGGAAGGAGAGGGCCATGCAGCTTGAGAAAGGTATGCAGGGTATGATATTCTCTTGATGTATCTTTGAAGGGACTTCGAAGGTCCAAAATTATTTTTAATGGAACTCATCGATCACTAATAAAGTGATCGATGATGGAACTCTTCGAATTTTTTTTAGGCATGTGTGACAGACGGCGTTATTTAAAGAACTTTTTCTATAACTTGAAGTGTATATATGATAGCTGTTATTAGCACCAATTTGAGCACATGAGACTGACACACATGGCTATATACCTAGATCAGGTAATTCCACAACTGTCTAATAAAAAGAATTTTAAAGTGGTCATGGTAATCCACCAACCCGTACTGGGCCCGCGTGGTGGAATACCTTTTTTTTGTTTTCGTTGGGAAACCTTCAAAAGCCACCCGACTTCGGGGAGGGAGGTCGGGGAGTGTGGGATTTTTACCTCATTAAAACCACCACGGTGATCACCTGCATCAGCACATAGGGGTGGTCTCGGTTCCTCTTAAAATACCAATTGCAGAACCCCTCCCCCCCCCCCGTGCAACGCCTGTAAGGCACATCCCTGGGGAGACTGTAAAGCGGCCTCCCCATAGCCTCGCTATGTACGGCAGCACGTGACCACTGTGCCACCGTCTTCCCTGGGGTCACTTGGTGGGCTGACAGAGTCCTCACTCTGTGCGCCTGCGTGGTGGAATACCTACGGCTTACTCCCTCTCGCGAAGATGAGGCCTGTATTCCAGCTGTGGAATGGCAGCATTACGGGCTGATTTAATAAGTGGCGTATCATTTTTCTACGAGAGTTATGGCGTCATTACAGAATACAAGAAAACGGCGTGCGATAGAGAACGGACGCGAATGAGGGATATGAACCGCGCCTTCGATCTCCTGCGCTCCAAGCTACCAGTTATCAAGCCTTCCAAGAAAAAGTACTCCAAGATCGAATGTCTCAGGTAACCTTCTTCTTTTATGTCGGCACGAACTTAAACAGAACAGCTCATCATGCCACGGTAATAATACTTTTTAGCCAGTTAGTTTTGCTTTACTAGGGGAAAATCCTCATGAATACCTAACTTCCGGCTAGTGAAACGGTTATGTCGGATTCTAACCGACTGAATCCCTACGGTTCCTATCACTAACATGAGTCGGGGCCCCGGGAGGTACTCGTACAATTATGCGCACCCCCGAATGGAACTGCCACGGGTTATTCTTTTTATACACCCTAAAAACATCCACCCTGAAGTGGATACGCGGAAACGGATGTCAGAGAATCCGGCTTACCTACTATTTCTAAATAGAATTTATAGGCATAAAGGGTGAATTATAAGACATGCGTTTCCGCATATCCACCTCAGGGTGGACTTTTTTTGTGTCGATAAATGGCATAATCGACAGCCACGGGATAAAGATTTATGGATATTTTACCGGCTCTTGATATACCTACAATCGCACTTCAGAGTAACAATTTTTTTTCTTTATTGTTCTACGAAAACCTAAAAACTTACTTCTATGAAATAAAGGTCAAATTGTTACAATGGGTAGGTATACATATGGCCACCATTACGCTACAGACCATAGTACGTAGGTACTGAACCTTACACCTTTACATAACCCTAATTGTGTAACACACTATCAATCACAATCTGAATCATTTTGAAGGATATTGCTAATCCATTGCCTCATATGTTCGAAAAATTTGTCTGCTCAACAACATAAATAACGCAGTGAATATTATTGAACTGTCAGAACGAAAGCGATATTCCTACTGTTAGTGGGTTACGTAATTACCCCGCGGGTGTGCCTGCGCAAGTAAACCGGAGCTGGACTTGTGCAGTTCTTGGGACACCATCATAAGACATGCGGTCACAGATAATATAATATTCGGTGAACCGTTCCTAGCGTGTATGGTTTACATTTTCCAGAGATCTAATAGTGTGTTGTTTGCATTCCAGGATAGCCATATGTTACATCAGACACTTGGAGTACATGTTGGCTGGTGGATCCCCTGATGAAAACCCTGCGTTCTTCGAGCTTCACGCTTCCGACCTTAGACGTAGGCAGCAGAGATATTAGCTAAAATAAGTCATCTCATTTAGATTGCCATCGCACTGACCTCTTAAAAACAAGTAGGTACGCTGGACTATGACAGTTGTTTTTTGTGCCGATTCAAAGCGCCCCACTCGAGGTTCTCAGGAACTAAAATTAAAATAAATAAAGTTGTGAATGTTCCATGTCGATAATGTGTCGATAATTTTCTTCGACAGTAAGTAATTTTAAATTTACGTCTTTCAAATACATAATAAATTTAATATCAGTCAGGGCGTCATTTGTTTTGTAAACAACTCCTATGTAGGAATGCACTATATCGCTCATGCATGAGCGAGTTCATATTCCGGCTCGCTCTTGGCCGATTTTCGGGTGACCACAACCTTTTTTGAGGTCTGGATCCGCGCCTGCAGTAAGCGTTTTGCTATTTCTTCCCCGCGACCGATTTACGAGTATACAGGTATTTATTCCATACAATATCTTTTGATTTATTAAATATGTTTCATAAGTGTAAATATGGTCTCGTTCTTAAGTTTAAAAACCACTTTTTACAGAAAGCACGAAACAACACAAGAATTTTACATTTTTCGTTAGGCACTTCATAGAATCCATTTATTTACTTACACTTTTAAAATCTTATATTGAGGATTACACAAAAACTATATCAAGGATACTTACGTAATGATGATGAATGAATGTCAAACCTAGCTCCCGACATTTGTACAAAAAAGATGAATTTCTCGACAGCTGTTTCAGTCTCGTTACAAAGATGAAATGCAAACTTGTCAAATTTAAAAACAATACAAAACTTCTCGTCTAATATCTCTGCTTAATATTTCTTTATTTTTCTTTCCTTCTCCATGTCATCCTTTTTCTTCTCTAGAGCCTTTAAGTAGTCGAAGTAAGCGCATTTGATTAGAACCGGCACTTTGACAACGCCTGTTGAAGAGATACGCTGTTAGATGAATAATACAAAAAAAAAATACAACATTTTTATTTCTGTACCAACTAGTTTACGTTAGTTAGGAACATACGATCCTTCCGCAAAACCTAGCCCATTTGGTCGGGGTGCCCTTAGTTACTGCGACCAATTCGGCTCGCGCGTTATTGGTTACAGTTCCAACTGAATATCATTCAAGCCGTTAGTTGAACGGCCGCTGTTTAGTTAAATGGCTAGGCGGTTAACTAAACGGCTAATTAAACCAGTTGGCTGCGACATATAGATTATATACACTTATACCTTCCGGAATATGCATATTCTCTAAATAATGGATGCAAAACCGCATCAAAATCTGTTTAAAAGAACAACGCATGTCTCAGACAGAACCGAAAAGAGACTTTAAAATATGTAGTGGCTTACCAGAGAAACAAGTAGTGACGAAGCTCTTGTACAAAGTATATAAGGGTCCCATCACATTCTCCACTGTATCCTTTTTCTGAAAACATGACGTGTTATCAGCGCTCCGTGAAACTGGGACATTTCGCTCAGTGTCCACTGTTTATATTTATTTGCCTTTCTGTGCTGCTACTATCATATCAGCATGTTCTGTTTGATAGTGGAAATGGCACAACAAATTACTTTTAAGTACGTAAAATAATAATAGTTAACAATATTATGTTCGATTCGGCTGGCTATGTTAAAGATTTATAGCAATACTTTTTTTTTCGGCATTCGGCATAGATACGGTTCCAAATTAAACTTTTTGTTATCATGATACAAAAATAGCACCTCTATGATAAAATTCATTTAAGTAAATAATACAAGCCGCCTTGTAGAGGCCATTGGTCAGTGTAACCAAGCGTTACAGTTTCATCCTTGTAACGTAACATTGTCAGTGATATGACCCCATTAATACCAGGCTGCTATCAGCGCGTAGGATGTTCTTCCGCCCAGTATTACGTTACCGGTTTTATTAGCGATATTGATCACCATGGATCCCCTGCCTCCCTCTGCGTGCATGTACAAGGATCACAGAAGGGTACCGGAACATACTACGATATGTCACACAGTTATGGCATTGAATGGCGTTATCCGTATGACTTTGGCCTTTAGGATCTGGAAGTGACCTAATTATCTATTTAATTGTTTCACAATAAGATTTTATTTTACTGAAAGATAATTTAAAAAAAAACGATCGTATAAAAAAACATATATGTATAGTGAAACGAGTCTATTAAAAAAAATTGACTCAATTAATTGATTTGAAAATGCCCGATATTAGAAGTAGTTGATAAACACAATGTATATCGGTCTAATGGTTGATAGCCGATTCTGTTGGGGACTGCATAGAGATTACGTATACAACAAGCTGAGGTCTATTCTAGGTAAGCTTAGCTTATTGAAATATAAACTGCCTTAGAAAACGCTTAGAATGTTATATAAGGCCCTAGCAGACTGTTATCGACTACGGACTCAGTAGCTATGGGAGAACTTATCTTTTAAACCTAACCAGTATTTATAAATTACAACTAAGACTATTAAAAGTAATTACGCCAAAACATTTAAACAAGAAATTCAAAAACAGTGACGGACGACCTCTATAAATATTGTAATGATAAGAATGTGTGCAATAAAGTTGAATTTTGTACTCTAGCGGAAGTCAATATACCTGAGTTGCTAACCGAAAAAACAAGACTTGACTTTTTGAGAACGATACCACTTAAAAATAAATATATCTTACCAAAATTCAATCTATCTATAAAAAAGGAGAAATTGGTCCCGATTCTGTTGTTCACAAACTAAACTAAATTTAAGTTCAGTGCATCTTTTTCTTTCTATTTCATTATGAAAAGGACAGAAGATAAATATTAGTTTAGTCCTATCAAATTAGTCAGCGCCTGACGTAAATTGACGTATTTTTAGTAGCCAATTTTTTAATCTTGTCTAACTTGTCTATGGATTATCTACATATGTAGGGAACAGCTGATTTTTTTTTCGCGATTTCAGGTTTGGTCCCAAAGTAAAAGTTGTTCATAATGATGAGTACAATGACCTCTTAAGAGGTTGCTGGTGTTTTACAAATAACCCTGTATATGAGGAGGTGAAGAACAAAATCTCACTTTTCCATTTAAAAAAAAATTTTTTTTTTTTATAAAAAAACAATGTTAAATTGATTAAAGCAAATAAGTAAAACTTTATCAAAAACATCCTTTTCCTTATATACATTTTCCTTTGAAATAGCTTCGGTCAAAACCACACTTTAAGTTTAAAAAATCAGTCACCCTCGATTATTTTCAAACGCTCACTTTATTGGAGTAAAATTCAACGCTATCATTAAGACTTCATCAAGACCACATAAAAACATTCAGTTTAGACTAAAGGTAAACTAAAACTTAACTTCTAATGCCTGGGCCTCAAGTCTATTATTACAATAGTGTCATAATGGTCTATCATTGATTTTATAATTGTCGATTTTATAATTGTCGATTTTGACAAGTTTGGTAATCTACTAATATAATGGCGTCATTATGACTTTCCAATGGTCAACCACTGACACTCCATTGAAAGAAATGGCATAAAATGGTAATCTCGTACATAATGACAAATTAATAAATGTACTTAATGTTTATTGCTATTTACGAACTTCTTACTACTTCAGATTGCAAACACTAATACGTAATATGTAAAAATATATTTAAATGAAATCTAGCATGAAATTTAGTAGTTTTTCTCAGACCATAGACCGACCAATGATCGACCATTATGAATTTAGCAGATTACGAACTTTTAGCAAAATGACAATGGGATCGTGTTGGAATGACGAATTTATAAAAATAGCAGACTTGGGCCCCTGGTCTCTTTGCTAAATAGTTTATATGCTAGTTTTATTTGTCATAATGTGTAGCAATATTTTATCAGTTATTTGACGTTATAACTTACTTTTCAAGTCGTCAAAACTATCAAGTTGTCAAAGTTTTTCGAATTTTCCAGAAGTCTTTATCAAAAGCACACTTTTCAAAAAATGTTTAATCAAAACCTCACATTTCCAAATTTCATTTCAAAATATTAGCTAAGATTCTTATCATTTTTATCAGCCATTTGGTACATCAGATTAACTGAAACACTAGTTTAAATGACACAACTAAAGCAAAATGCAGATGTTGTAGTCAGTTAGTTATTTACATTTTACTGTTTTCTCCAAAATTAGAGAAAGTGGAAAAGTGAGGATTTGTTCTTCACCTCATGTATGTACAAATTTGTACGGAACCCTCGGCGCGCGAGTCCGACTCGCACTTGACTGTATTTTTCGTTTCTACTGCATTAAATCAATTTTGTTAAAATTTAACAGAAATCACGTAATACGTAATCCGCTATACAAAAATTTTGTTAAACTCTACTCGTGAATGTACGCTAATCTAATAAGACTTGTGTTTTATTCAACACCAGTTTGTAAGCTACCATCTATCACTTTGGATGTGTTGTTTTTCCTACGAGCTCATTTTCATTGACCGTATTGAGAGGGGGGAATGAATGAACAAACACTACGCGAAGAACGGCGTCCCTCGTATGTAACTGACGTGCAAACACTAGGAAATCATAATACTAAAAAAGGTTAGCAGGAATTTCTCCTATGAAAAGCTACGTAGGGGCGTGACTTCACTGTGTCATAGTATCTGTTGATCGCAGCATACATGTACTAGGCTGTCAGCGATTGTTGTCGATAGAATGCCGAAATAGTCCGCAGTGCTATTCTGTGAAAATCTCACCGTGAAAACTAAAGTGAAGTGAGCTGTCATTCATTCCACCTGATGTTAGGGATTGTCTCCATTGATAGTTTACTTCACGCTCACTTCACCTACCTATGTTATCACGGAGAGATTTTGACAGAATCGATAGGCAGTACACTGGCCGCTGTCTCCGAAAAAGTCTAGGGCTACGTACATTGCTTTAGTTGTATGCTATCTTTAACAAAGCACCGAGTAACGGCGCAATGGATTTAACGCGTAGAGGCAGTTTATAACGGCGCCAAACCTCGCGAATCATTGGAGCAGGTAGGCACTGCATGGCAACTGGCAAGCCAATGCGCGGATGGCTTTCATTGTGGGCAGACGTTTTGCGAAAGCGAGTGGTTCCGATGCGAATGGCACGCGCCGATTGCGAGACAGCCTCCCTTTTACTAGGCTCTCAGAATTTACAAGGAGATTTATCTCACATTCCGTTTAGAATATTTTCATAACAGTGAACTACATAATTAATTATCTAATGCAATTTAAGCTACTACTTACTGCTAGCTATTATTTTATTTGACCCCTTTTCTATAAGAATTTTTTCTAAGTGCCTAATTGCGCAAGACCCTGTATACGAGGTTGATGGCATTACCTAATTTAATATTAAATATTTTTTTTATTAATTTATTAATTATTCAATTACTTCTGAATTGGCAGTATTCGGCACGGTCTAGCTATAATCAACTTGTTTAGAATTTTGTTTTTTTTTTGTAAATTTAATTGTTTTTATTATGAAGTTATTTATCTTACTAAATTAAAGTAAAGTATCTTACTAAATTCTAATAAATTAATTGATTAATTTCGATTAAAATTATGATTTAATAATAATGAATTAATTCAATAATTTTGGGTACGTTATTCAAATTCATCATCATCGTCTGCCTAGCCTTTTCCCAACTATGTTGGGGTCGGCTTCCAGTCTAACCGGATGCAGCTGAATACCGGTATTTAATCACAGTTATTCAAATTCAGGATGCAAATTTTATTTGTTGAATCAATTTTGATTTAACGATATTTGTGATTTCTTATTGTTTTTGAATTGAAAGCTTTATTATTATTACGTAGAGTACTATAATATCTGTGTTATTATTATCTTATTCGTCTCGTTTTAACCCCAATGGGAAAAAAAAGAAAATACTTCAAAAGTAAATAATCAGAAAAATATATTTATAGATAACAACACGATAGCCGATTGCGATAGCAACTTGCACCGAATTGCCGAGTCGGTAAAGTTGATCGAACGACTGGTGACGTAACTACTTCTACTAGGAATACATAAGTAGCGAGCAGGTATAATTATTTCAGTAGCAGCAAGTATTTACACTTGAATTTGAATCTTACTGTCCTTGCGATAAAGTACAATTGGTTTTTTGTACTTACAATAACGTTACCGCATTGATCGAAGACCGGTGGGCGTCTCGTGTTGATGCTGCGTACGTATTCTTGCCAACGGCGAACGCATTCTGTGACGTCTCGTTGGTCGCCCCACACTCCTTGCGTGTACGTGAAGTAAATAGAACCTACTATGATACCAGCCTGTCGAGGAGATGGACAAACGGTAAATTGATTCAATCAGTACTAATGACGGTGAAATGTAAAGGAGGTTGCATGAAGATTTGTAATCACAAATGTAAAAAAATATTAGGAAGTAGGTAAGTATAGATGTAACGTGGGGTACTGGGTAACATAATATAATTTTAAGTATATTGTGGAAAAGTTTAGCTTTATCGTTATTAATTAAACACCTTTAAGAAACACAAATTAACTTGGACTCAGAATCATAGGTCAAAATTGACGTGCATGTTGTCACGGTAATTTTATCCTAGTTGTGTTTGACGTTGTTTGTCCATTTGATTCGCCTTCGGTTTCTCGGTTTGTTTCTTTACTGCATGTTTATGATGATGGGTGAACTCTAGATTTTGACAGATTTAAAATGCCGAATCAAATAAAATAAGTTAATCTTTGAATAACAAACCTTAGGGATAAGGATTACAGCATAGCAAATCTTAATTACTACTAGGATATCATTAACTAAAAGAGGTAGGTTTCACCAACTTTGACGGCGTACATAAGCTTTCCGTGTACGTAGTGAGGCATACTGGGTAAAGCAACAGTTTGGCCGCTTTTTCTTAGCTTGTACTCTTCCCTGCTGCAAACTTTGATGCAGGTTGGATTCAGCGGATGATCTGGGGAACAATATAATTTATCAAATTTTTATTTGTATTCATTAACAATAACATCCATGAAATCGCTTTTGGCAGATAGATTGCTCTCTTAATTCGGATGTAGGTAAGTTAATTTTACACGCTTTTTTAAGGAATGTAACTAGAAGCATGCTAGAAAAATAAATTAGGAGTAGATACGCATTTAACTTAAATGCTTGCGTCAAATGACTGCAAATGGAACATCAAGACATGGTTACTTACAATTTCCAAGTAAAAGCCATCCATGTAAATTGAGTGCCTAGTAAAAGTTTGAGAGCATTTAGGAGATGTTACATGATTTGTAACAATCACCAGGGCACCACACCAACTAGGAAGTTTATTCGTAAAATGTAGGTCAGTCACCTATTACACGGTTGTTTCATTGATGTAAAAGAGACAGAGATATTTTAATTACCCTGTTACATCTCTTTCTGGCTATTATAGCGGGAGATATTTTGTTTTTGTAATAAACTTTACCTTTCACCTAATCCGAGTTATAATGTCCTAGTACATTGGACATTTCTCTTTTTTTTTTTTGTTATGAAAGTTGTTTTTTGTTTCATCATCATGAATTAATGAATCAAATCATTTTTTTTTGTACCTGAAGATTTTGTAAAAACAGTCGCTTCAGTAACATTTCAGTGAAACGTATTAAAAAGATTAATAGTAAAATGGCCTGTTTTAAAGTTAAATGATTTGTTTACATACGCGTTTCATTTACTTACTACATTTAATTTAATTTAAATAAAACAACATCGGGAGAAACAATAAAAAATAAATTTTTGTAAATAATCAAGACATCAACAGGTCTTTGATTTCGTTAAATGGCCCTTCAACAATTGGAATGATTGGTATTGTTTATTCAATTAACGATTTGAATGAAGTTTAAGTTGGAAACACATTACAATTCTATTGTGTCCGAGCATGCAGTGAGTATGGAAGTCAGTGACACGGGCTCGGTCAGTGTTATCTGCGAACTAAAATAGAATTCACGTAAGATTTTATATTATGCTCGCGCGGTGGCTGACTCACTGCCATACAATGTACCGATTCAGGCATCCTATGAACTAGGAAACTATTTGGATGATTTGTAACTTTTGAGCTACATTTTGAAACTTTTCAAAGATTTAGCGTAGGTTATTTTTGGTAGAAAAGGCAGATTTACGTCATGTAAAAATTACTTGGCAACTTATTTTTCGATAACATAAGGAGGTATCTAAGTGAACAGTAAATCTATCTTTCAGATACAAAGATGGCGAAACTTTTAGGTCATATCTTCACAAGGCAGCTTCAATTAATTCTAAATTTTAAGACTTCTGTTAAAAATGACAATTGTCATAGAATTTATCTACGAAATTCCTCACACATTACATAGCCTCTGAAAGGTCTAATGACCCCTAAATATTTCGTTCAACGGTCACCACAACATTAATTAGATCGCTTAAAACATTTAGGCATTCATCTAGCTATTGTTAGAAACAATTTAACAGCTTTGTCTGTTAGTATTATACTGTTTGTTATCTAAAACTTCTTAGGACTTAGACAGAAGGAAGTTTAGACGTTCAGACGAAATGCAGAGCTAATACTGAAATATATTTAGCAAAGGTAAGTAATAAATTCTAAAGATGTGTTTATGAAAATGCATAAAAACGTGCAGGAAGAAAATTGGCAAGCTATTTTATTAGAAATTGATTGATTTTCATGAAAGCAGGTGAAGTGTTGAGGAATTTTCAAACATAGTGAAGTATTAAATTCTAAGCAGAGTAAAGTTGTAGGTGCTTTTAAGTGCTGGGGTCCTGGTATTTTTGGGGCATATTTTAGCTCAAGAACTTCGCATCAACATGTTTAATTTTAAGGTAGGTAGGTAGTGTTTTTGTGGAGCCAGAATATTTACGATGCCATAAGATGACCTACTGCCCATAATTGAGTTATTTTATAATTACTTCACAATTTTATAGTTTTAAATGATCACCTGAGCTCGCAGAACAGAACTTGTCTCTGGGTGTGCATTTATCATACATCTGCATGTCTGGCTTCGGACGCTTTAGATGTTTGGCCAAGTTGATAGTGCGACATACATCGCACCTGATACGATCCTGTTTAAGGTTACTACAACCCGGTTCAGCACTCATGATTAATTTTTATACTTGATACAATTTTGAAGAGGAGCTGAAGATTTAGAAAAACTAACGAAAATGTGATGTTGTCAAAAAATGACAGTGTAGCTACTACTTAGGTTTTAGGTAAGTTTTTTTTTCGTATTCTGCTAGTATTATATTAAGTAAAGAAGTTTTGTCGCTAAGCCTCTTTGGTTGGTGAGATATCGATTTGCGCACTACACGTTTTTCAAACATTTTCGGATTTGTATTCCAGCCGCTTCTAACCGAAAGCAAGACCATGATGGTGACCATAACCTGATGCTGTAAGAGTCTATGAAGCGGTTTTAAGTGTAAGTGTATGAAGCTTTCAAAGTAACTAATATTCGTAAAGGCGCTGCCAAAGTTGCCTACCACATTAACAATAGCAATGTCTTTAATTTTGACAGTTCAACAACATTCATTGCGTTATTTACGTTGTTGAGCAGACACACTTTTCGAACATATGAAGCAATGGATTAGCAATATCAGTCAAAATGATTCAGATTAAGATTGATAGGGTGCTGGTATATTTCAGGCCTGTAACCATTTTTTTATTAGCAGTTGAAGGATGTATTTCATTCACACGTATGTAGCATGTTATCATTCCACAGCCAGATGCCGTGGTTTTCCGAACAGTTTGGCACAAAATAGCAAAGCTTTGCCCTATTTTGAGGTTCCCCTAACGTTTTCATTCACCATGCTGTTCAGTGTTAAAATAAGCATGTGATGTATTCATACCTACTTGTACTAGTATACCGGAGATTCGTCAGTTTTATAAAGTAGGATACTAGGATATATAGATACGTATAAAGTACGATACTAGGATTTAAAGATCCAATGCTAGTTTTGTAACTATGCGAATTTGGGAAAAGTTTTTAAGAAAATTTGGAAAATTCAAAAGTGCACGACTCATAATGCTCATTTGATTGTATAAAAACCATAGATATATTGTATTAGTTAGTTTTTATTAATTATAATTAAACTACTTTGAATATAAGTGCAATTTTCAATAGGGTTCCTCATATGGGTGAAACGAATCTATAACAAAAAATTTACTCGATTAATTGATTTTTCGAAAGCTAAAATGTTTTCAGGTTTCACACTTGATTGTCGGGATTTTTTTAGAAATATTGTGATGTTCTACAGTATTACTCTCCATTGAATTATCTATACAATGGTATATAAATAAAGTAAGTTCTGTGTACTATCAGGAGTATGACAATAGAAACAGTTGCAGAAAAGAGGCAATTCGTTTATTTATAGCACTCTCTAATACTTCACATTATGAGTCGTGCAAAACAGTAGATACCTACATAATAACATTTAGCTCTCCATGTCAAAAATATACCATGAGAAATAAGTCAGATAGGTAATTTTTGTATTTTTTGTTTGTTAATTTGAAATACTTACAAAGCTTCGCCGTTGATCTAGTTAATTGTCATACTTACGTATTTTCTCAATGTGTTAAGTCCTCAGAAATCTTTAACAACTTATTAATCCTTTGAACGTGGATCCACGCGAGACACTATGACTTTTATAATTGTTTTTGTAATTACGGCATTCAACTGGTTAAGATACTTTAATAAATTTATAACTATAATTAATTTAGTGAAAAATAAAATGGAAGATGCAAATCACAATATGTTGAAATCGGTCATGGCCAGGGAGATTAAATACAGTCATGGCTATATGTATATATTTACTTACTTAATATCTATTGCACACACGCACAAAGCAATTTAATGCACAATTTATTATAATCAGTGCGTTTCCGATCGTATTGGTATGGAACTATGAACAATATAATAATGTCATTAATAGCATATGCTGTGATTTTTGCATGAAATTACTATGTAGTCCTATTTTATTAAATCGGTAAGTATAATATTAACATGATTTGAAAGCTAACAGTTTAAAAAAATATATTCACAGGTATAAGTATATTAAAAAGGGAGGGGAAATTATCATAGGGTCATCAAAAATTCATCCGCATCGCTCTCAATAGGAGAAGTGCTCAAAAGGCCAGCATTGCCACGTTGTATATATAACATAATTGGATGTAGGTACAGAATGCGTACTTAGATCACGGCTTCGTGAAAGATATTTTGGTATATTCTGTACATTTGTGTGCATAAAGTATTAAATAAATAAATAAATATTTTTTTACCCTGTTAGCAAGTATGTATAAGTAGTATACACTAGGTTCATATACCTACATCGATATATTTTCAGTCAAAGTCAGATAAATGGGTCGCCAGTTCGGTTCCAGCACTTCCCGCGCGGTTCAAATATTTGTTTGGGCCAAATGTGGGTGTAAGTGTTTATGTATCCTTGACTTGTGTTTGTAAATGCACCCACGATACAGGAGAAAGCCCTTGGTGTGGTGCAGTAAGGTGAAAAGGTGGTATACTTATATAACGTCTGATTTTTAATTTGCTTGACCAAAATTACAGCTGCAGTCGACCTTTTTTGTCGTGTTGACAGAAAAGGTCGACCGCTGCTGTCATTTTAGTCTAGCAAATAAAAAACCAGAGGGTATCTTCCTAGTTTTGGTCTATTTCTACCATTTTTTTAAAACACACGTCTTTGATTGCATGTTTCCAGGTACAACATACGGCTGAATAAATACTTATATACCTACCTATAACATAACTCTATGTTCTCTGAAGAGGTAAACGGGATTGTCCGAAAGGGTTACCGCTACCCCGGAACACAAAGGGCTAAGGAAGGAACACGGGTGGGTTTTAGTCAGTAAGAGTCTGACACTCCCTTCTGCTCCACCCAGAGCGGGAGGGGTCATTGGATGATTTCCCATCCACAAAAAAAAAAAAAAAGAGGTAAGCGTACACTATGCGCTGTAGGTACAGTATCGACCGACACCCACATTTTGCCAGTTATAAGTCCCACGTCATGAATAAAATGCAATCAGTCTGCAAACGGACCGTTGCCACATTACACACGCCATTTTGCTGGGAGATCTCTATATTTTAAATATTTTAATTGAAAGTACGAATTTTTTACTTAGACTTTAGCTTTTTACATCATCATCATTTAGCAGTCCACTGCTGGACACTGGCTTCTCCAATCACACCCAACACCATTAAACTCGGCCCTCGAATTCTCTCATCCAGCTGTTACTAGCCACATTGCGAAAATCGTCGCTCCACTTGGCCTGAAGGCCCATAGACCATGAGCCAAGGTTTCATGAGCTACTTCCACGAAAGAAAACGTCTACCACAACATTGCCACTTCGCTTATTCTGTTGACAATGTCGACAATTTTTTACACTACAGCTTGCAAAAGTGCCTGCCGAAAACCTAGCCTGACGCAGCTTAGCGCGTTGCTACTCCAAAAATACCTATACCAACAGTTTCCAGCAATATATCATAAGCCTTATTTGGCTGTCAGACCCAAAATGAAGAAATACGGAGTTAATTAAAAGAATCAATAGCAGTGGTGAGGTCTCAACGTCGGCGGCATGCGCGGATGTGATAAGCCCACGCTCGTGATAAGCATCCGCTACGTGTCATGTGTGTTGCGCAAACGCAAACCGATTGCTATAGACTTCCGCGGTTACTATCCTAGATAACGGTGTTGCGAAATATTGCCAAAATTTGCCTATATACCAGCCTCTAACGGTATTGTACGAGGCTTGTTCCAGATGTTTCTAGTCGGCCCTTCGGGTTGAGCTGCTATAGGTTACGCGTTATTTGGCGGAATCATGCTCGCAGCTGATAAGCTTTTTTATTGCGTATCGGCACTCTATTTCCGTAACACAGTTCCAGTTCCAATTCGAAGGTTTTGAAAGCAATACCTAAAACATTGCTTCAGAGGTTTGAAAAATTCGTCTGCCCGACAACGTACGAGTAAATAACGCAATGAACGTGGCTGAACTGACAAAATCAGAAGTCGGTTAAAAGGCGTTGCGATCGATTGCCATTGTATGTGTATTACGCAATTACTCCGCTGTTTTCCTAGATCACTTTCCGTCCAGTAATGCTATTCTGTAAAAATCTCACCGTGGAAACTTAGGTGAAGTGAGCTTAAAGTGAGCTGTCAATAGTGTCAATCTCTAGCATTAGGTGGAATGACAGCTCACTTCACCTAAGTTATCACGGTGATCTTTTTACAGAATAGCACCGCTGACTAGATCATTCGAGTTCTACTTATAGCATACTTTATTCTTGTCAATTCAATTAATCACTGCCTGAGGCAATAGAGATTATATTTCCCATTAATTGAAACAAAATTAAAGAAAGGATAACATTTATTTGGCAACAGTTCATGAAACTTATAAGAGAAAAGATTTGATTTTTTGTATGTTTGTTTGTTACGCTTTCACGCTAAAACGGCTGAACAAATTTGTATGAAATTTGGCATAGTGGGTACTGTTTATCCCGATTTTCCCACAGGATCGAGACTGCTAGTAGAAAACTAAAAAGTGAAATGTTTTTCAATGTTATGGAAAAAACAGTGCTTAATCATCACATTTATGATATAGGTGATTTCTTTATGCCTTTTGAATACCGAGTTAATTAGAGAAGGCAAGTATCTGATGCCGGGAACCAAAAAGGCTGTCAGCGAGTTACAAAGATTTATCCTTGAATTCTCGCATGTAAGGTAGGTTAAGCCTACCTAAGAGTTTCTGCAGTCCTCAAGGAGACTAGGTATCGTTTACTTAACAGTTTGTATACACACACACATATGAATAGAAAAGACGAAAGGAACAGAAAAATACGTACAAATGAAGTTTATTTCTAAAGAAATCTCTTCTAACATACCTTTGATAGGAGAATAGATCACTACATAGTATAAAACAAAGTCGCTTTCTCTGTCCCTATATCCCTATGTATGCTTAAATCTTTAAAACTACGAAACGGATTTTGATGCAGTGTTTTTTACTAGATAAAGTCATTCGAGAGGAAGGTTTATATTTATAATACATGTATAATATAGTAGAGAAACACTGATAATTTTAGAGGTTTCTAATGTGATGTCGTAAATAAACCCTTTTTTTGCGTTTATATTGCAAACGCTGACTGAACCCTATGAGATACATCAAAATAATGTACTACAGTATTGTACACCTTAAAAAGGTCTACAAAAAATTCCGCGATGGTATATGTCTATCTCTTAGGGATAACCCACAATAACCATTTTTTTTTTCCTTTACTTTTTACGAGAAATGATGGCTTATTTACGAAGCGATTTTAAGCAATACAGCATTAATCCTTATCCAATTAAGTACCTTAAATACATTGTGCATTTAATATAGATCAATATGGCCATTTACAGCATGTTATTTAAATTAATATTTTCGAAGATATTACAGATTTAAAATGCAGGGACATAGCGGTTGTTGCGGTATCGGCGGCAGGGGCTGGCGGCAAGTTAAAAAAAAACATTAAATTAAAATTATTAATTTGTCAATTAAATTTATTAAATTGCATTGCACCCGTGCGAAGCCAGGGCGGGTCGCTAGTACATAGATAAAATTTTAATTTCAGTAGCATAGTTTTAACGGTGGTTAACGTAAGTACCTAAAATAAGTTGCAGCTGGGCACATACAGTGTACTATTAAATGTAGCGCCTGCGCATAACTCAATGGTAGCACCTCAAGAGCGTCCCGCTCTATCCCCTGTGGCATTTAGACGTTCCCTAACTACTGATAATTCGGTACAGGTTTCAGAATTCGGTACTGGTATTCGGTTTTACTCTAAACCCAAAGCCCTAACTGTTGATAGAATCACTAGTTAGGTAAACACCATAAATTCGGCAGCCAAGGAAGTTCTATGACACATATTTATGTGCCATAGAAATCAGTCATCAATTATGTAGGCAATTTAAATGTTTTTTTTTTATTGATAACAGATACTAAATTATACATACCTAATTGCCGTAGGTACAGGATATTTGCAGATAATTATGTAGGGAAGACTCACGAAGTACATAGTATCACAATGTAATTTTTATTCATCATAATTTTGTTACCGACTAACCCCCTTACTAATAATAACGTACATCAGATGAATAGTTATACACCGATTTCTCTCTTTCAATCGTCAGCAATTTGACATTCGAAATAAGAAGACAAAGCGTTGTCTATACTAATATTATAAAGAGGAAAGATTTGTATGTATGTTTGTAACGAATTGGCTCAAAAAGTACTGGACCGATTTTAAAAATTCTTTCACCATTTTAATGCTACATTATCACTGATTATTATAGGCTATTTTTTTCTTTTTTTCCACCCGTGCGAAGCCGGGACGGACCGCTAGTGTAACTATACAGACTCTATACAACGTTTATTAGTAAGGGGGTAAGTATCTGCAAGATCCCTTAAAATGTATTGAAAAAATATTCTGACTTTTTTCCATAGTGTTACTCATCAATTTATAACCTACTAGCTGCGCCCCGCGGTTTCACCCGCATAAGTGTTGATCTCGTGGGAATAACGGGATAATATCTTACTTATATGTTAATCCTGGTTTTAACCTATCTGTGTGCCAAATTTCATCCAAATCCGTTCAGCCGTTTGTACTTGAAGAAGTAACAAACATACGAAAAACACACAAACTTTCGCCTTTATACTATTGGTGTGAAACTGTGAAGTATGATAGGATGTCTAAATATTATAGAGTGCCGATTTGATTTAAATTAATCAAGAAAACATAGACAATCTAACTTTCTTAAATTTTCTTCACTCCTGTGTTGTTTCACTTCAGGCCGACGGCCATTCTTTTTCCTGCCCACCCCTCTCTATCTTAAGTGTGAACTAATCCTATCTGCTGGCGCCAAGCTCATCCCGCCATCTCCGCCTGGATCCACATTGTTCGTCCATGTTCGGAAGGATGGGACGGCGGGATTTTATCGCGCACTGGATTGTCAACTCTCGGTTTTGAGCGGAGCATTGAGAATCCAACAGAGCGCATCCCAGAGCGTTAAAAAAAACACGCTTAGATTTTCAACTCTCGACGCTAAGCAGTCCGTTGAAAAGTCAGTGCGCGAAAAAAAGTCGCCGCGGGTAAAACGCGCCCGTGCGACCTGGGGCTTATTGCAATGTTAAATAAAAATTACATTATATGACACAATTTTAATCTAGACTTCAGAGGATGTTATAATGCTAAACGTGACGTGACGCGTGATTACACCATCACCATTATAATAAACGATTTACATACATTATCAAATACTTTGATTTCCTTTAATAATATCGACTTTTTAATTTTAAATTCCGTTGCTGGACGATTTGAAATACGTACTACGCTTTGGAACGGCTACGCCGCTGTGATTCCGATGTACGTTGTACGCTTACGGCTACGCTACTCCTATGATTCGCGTAATACGCCTACGGCTACACCACGGCTACGAAAACGCTACGGCTACGGTTTTCGTAGTTGCTACGCAAGGTCTTTAATTGCTTTTAGGAAAAATGCTTACTTACTTAGATAATTCTTTTGTTTAGAGGTGCTCATATGAATATAATTGTCTAATAAGTATGTTAAGTTACGTTTCAGTGAAAATATGACCTCTCTACTACTAAAAACTATGCTAGCATAGGCAGGTTATGCTTGCCTTATTATTTAGATTTCTATGGAGATAACTCATCAAATATCCGCCTGCTATCTGTCTAGGTAGTACCTAACTCTAGTGTAGTAAGTCAAAAACATTTAACGCAAACCCCTCGATTACAAAAAGCATACAAACAAGAACAAAACGTCATTATTTACAAAAGCTCCATTGTTTTACTTGAAAGGGCAAAGCGAGATGCTGCTGGACTGGACTGGAAGTTAGCCTCAAAGCCCAAAGCTCCATTGAGCGTTTTCATGAATGAGGGGCGTGGTGGGGGCTGCTAGGATGCGCAAGCGTCGCCGACAGACACTCCGCTCGACGGAGGCTGCGTCACACGCACTTCGGTGAAGCCAGTTACTTCACTGTCCGCGCGCCTGCGCAAACGCGCGCAGTTTGGCGGGAATTTTAAAATATTTCTTTATTTTATTTTTAAATTTTCGAATCTTTTTTTTTATTTTGTGGCTGACTGTACTGTGGTGTTGTTTAGTGTTTGTTGAACTAGGTGAATTACGGGCATGCTGGTGTAAAGATGACGGCTTTTAACTTCAGGTAGGATTATTTTTAAGCGTTTTAGCTTTAAAGTTTAAGCTGGATCACATTCTAGTTTTAAGCCGACGAGGAAGCTAGCCCTCCATTTTTACTTCTACAATTTAATTTTAAAAGGTGTGTTTCAATTTCAATTATATAATTAATGAAACTAATTGGAAGCCTTTCCTGTTTTTTTTTATTAAATATTTTTTAGGTAATGGGAAAAATATTTCAAATTCATTTATTTCATGTCCTGTTAATTTATATTATTATGATCCTAGGGTTTTTTATTTTTGAGATCGTATCTACGTAATTCTATATATCTACATTCTGATTGCAGGCATTCAAATGGAGGTTAAAAATATTGTTCAAAGCTAATGATGTTTTAGATGATAAACATTTTCTTACCTTGTCACGGTTGATTTTCTTAATTTTGTAACGAATTAAGTAGATATGGATGTAAGTACTGATATACTGAAAGCTTTCTTACACTCAGTCGAAATATTTTTATACTACTGAACAGTATAATCATTTTTATTGACGTTATAACATTATGCCGGCCGGCACTCAATTCGGACTCAGACACAACGGATATTGATTGCGTTGAACAATAGACTAGGCGTCTATAGATAACGTATATTTTAATAATAAAATGAAATTGATAGTAGAAATGTAGACATTCATATTACAATTTTATCCTTAGTATGAACTTGGCGTACATATTTCTATAAGGTAAAATATGGTCACACTTAGGAGTTTCTAAAAGCTAGGTAAGTACTGGAATGATAAAAGAATTTTTGGCAAGAAAAACTTATCGAAACTTACAGATTATGAATACGCACTAACCAACATGAAACTTTTAAAATACGCATATCAAATATTTTCACACAAATTTATCACGTGAATGAGATAATGAAACAATTACACAGTTGGCAACAGTTACAAAAATAAGTTTAAAAATGAACCTAACTAAAATGCGTGTGTAATTTCGCCAAATTGCAAAGTGGCGTCGTTTGCTGCGCGTACGCATCGATCAGAAATTCAGAATCACACGCAAATCGTGCGGGCAGTTTATGTCTTGTCAGCCGGGGGCGAAGTATAAGGGCTAAGGGAGGGGTAGGGCCAGCACGTGTTGAGATTTTTTTAAAGGCAAACTAAGTTAAGAATGAGTAAAAAAACCATGTCATGACCTAAACTGGTGTCGAAGAATTATGAATTTCTATAGATATGCATTAATAATTCTCTTTAGTAGTCTATTACAATATTTAAAAGAATAAGTAATCTTCGTTTATTTGCTGAACATAATAATTACATCATCATCATCATATTTTCAGTCGAAAGACAAAAAGAATGAACAATATAGCCCACACTTTCATCTACTATATCTATTATTGCTCACAGAGAAAGCTACGTAGATTAAACTATAGGTATTTTCTCTTCATTTAGCTATTATTTCTTCTATTCTACAAAGGTTTGCCACAAAATAGTATAGTAATTATAAAAAATAATATAAATATTTATTATGGAAGGGTTAAAGTATTGCAAAGAAAAGATTATTCTCACGTAAGGCAGTTACTAAGTAAGTAATATAATTCCTTATCTAATGCTAATTTCTTAATGTGTTTGGAAATATAATACTTACTTGTTGATGAAATTCAAAATCTAATCGGATATCGCGAATGCACAAAAATGTTAATTATTTTATGATTCCATGTATTTAGCACTAACGGTTATTTCGTAACTTAGATTGGTGCTGGACTGCCCAGGTTTCTAAGAGCTTGTAATATCTATATCTATCATGCAATTAGCTAGAGCCAACTCATTACGCTTTGTCGCTGGTTTCTAGATTTTTGTCGGTTCACCTCTACAGTCTACATGTCTACACCTAAGGAAATACTTATCTGAATCCATACTTATCTGGAAGTTTACTCCTAAGCTCGAAATCCGTAGTCAGGCCGTAGTTACGGGCGATTCTTGCTTCGTATTACCTATGGACTTAAAATTAGTTTGGGGCCCGACCTAAGAATGAATGATACCACGATTTGACAGTTCTCCCTATTCTCGAGGTGTTTTTATTACGCGTTCGAATAGTTATTTAATCGAGTGTAGGATTCACTTCGAAGTTTCGCACTACTTTAGGACGGGCCCGTATCTTCGTTGACGCACTTAGAGTGTAGATAGGCTCCCTGGATCCAGCCCAAGCAGTTTTCAGAAGTATTGCAGTTGTATTAAGCTTTTGAGATAAAACTACGTTTGTTATTTGATACATGATCAGTTGTATCTACATCTTTAGCCTTGTCATTTTGTTCATATCTTCGAAGGCGTTAACAATTTTTTACGCTCCATCAACATCAATCGTAATTCCTCGAATTTAGAGATTATCACTTTTTATAGCCTATCTAATTTTAATAAAGCCATCATTCCGAGTTCACACCTGATAAGGTCTTAAGCATTGCGGCAGCCCTAAGCTGCTCGTAGCCTCGTGAGTCGTAAATCCAGTCACACACAAACCCGATCCCGACCAAAAAATATATTAAAAAAAGAACACAAGATTAAAACTAAAGACTATTGTTCGTTTTATACATTCGAGAGGAGAAATTCTCCGTCCCTTCATGCATAAATTCATTGTCGGTTTTGTGGCAGAGGCCCGTATAATTAAACTCTTAGAAGATTTAGATAACGGCAGAAAAGCCTTTATTTTCTAACAATGTAATAACAATACTATAGCTTTAAGTTAGAGTTTCATTTCCTTTAACCATGTAAGGTAAGATTTTAAAGTTTTTGCAAACAGTAGCGTTAGGATTGCACACGCGATTTCTTTGAAATTTCGCTTTCAGTTTTGTATTTGTTTTGCTGCCATGTTATGTCCCGTTTAGTAATTTTCTTTAAAGCTCTTTGTGTTGGGATGAAGACAATGTTTAGCTTTTAAATCTACGGTTGAACAAACTTGGCTTATTCTTTAAGCTACATTGAAGCTTGGCAAAGAAAGCGATTGTGTCTGAGTTTCGATTGATTTCCGCCGCTCCGATACAAGCTGGAATGATGCTAATTATTCGTGTTTACTTGATTCATTTTTTCTTGTTCTTTTGTTAATCTGGTCATGTGTCGGTATCCTTCGTTGTGTAATCTAAAATGAGTTTGTGTTTTGAGTTAAGAACACGACTTGTGCGCTCCGTCTCAGAATGTTTTTAGACGAAAACGATTTTTTTTCGCGTGGTGAAGTGTCGTCGTGAAGTGGATCTTGTTCACGAAATAGGTTTAGGTTATATTTTATACTTCCATATTTCACTCTAAAGTTTAGGCAAGTATTTTTTTACTATACCTGTATCAATGGTAATCTTCTTATCCTCTTTAGTCTCTTATATATATGCTTGACGACTGTTTTCTTCATTATCAGTTACTTCTACCATTATTATAAAATTAAATATTCTAGTGTCATCACTTTCGATTCATCATTATCTTCGGCAACCTTGTTCCACCCAATGCTGAGTTTATACCCTTTTGTGCCATGCTTCCCTGGTCCGTGCGAGTCTCACCCAGGTCTTTCCGTCTTCACTTTCGATTAAGGTTCAAAGAACCAATAATCGAGTCCATATTGAACAATGCAAAACAAATGGAAAGGCAATAAGCTATCCGCAAACATTCTATCTATACTAATATTATAAAGAGGAAAGATTTGTATGTATGATTGTAACGAATTGGCTCAAAAACTACCGGACCCATTTTAAAAATTCTTTCACCATTTGAATGCTACATTATCACTGATTAATATAGGCTTATTTTCCCACACGTGCGAAGCCGGGACGGGCCGCTAGTGCACTATAAAGTTTAGAACTTTTGGTCTAATCGGGTCGGCCACAAATATATGTCATCAACATCAGCGACATTCGCCTAGTATTGTACATTTCGTAACGTTTTAAGACGAGTTACATATGTAAATACATTGGTACTATTTTCTACCTAACTATATAATATACATATTTCTATGGTTAGTGGTAAATGGTTTACTTGTTTGCTATCCATTGGAAAGTCATGAAAGTCACAATTATCATAAATTCTCAATGGGTCTTTCTTCATCTCTTACTTAGGTACAGTGTGTGCCTAAGGCATAAAATTATGTAAAAGTTGGTACGTACATACCTACATAATTTTCTACTCTTACTTATGGGTATGGTCTACTGTGGATGAGGAAGAACTTGTATATCCTAACTAACTTGTCCATATTATTTTGATTTAAAAGAGCGTCCGTGGAGTTTCTTTCCCGTTCTTCTCCATAGGTACCTATTACGCTTTGGAATGGGCATCTTTCTGACTGATCAACCCCTTGACAGTTCAAAAGTGCCAGTAATTGGTTTATTTAAAACTAGCTTCTGCCAGCGACTTCGTCCGCGTGAAATTTTTTGCTCCCCCGACCCACCGCGTCGCATAGCATCGCCTGCCTGCGCTATTACTTCGTTTTCTGACTTTTTTCTTTTTGCTTCAACTTCTAAGGGTTCTAGCGTGATGTTTAAAGCCTTCCTCAAGAATTGGGCTATCAAATGCAAAAAGATTTTTATAAATCTGATCTATACTTCGAGAGATTAGAGCTTTCAAACAAACAAACTCGGCAGCTTTATTATTAGTAAAGGTTTTTCCCATTTTTGCAACATTGTTCATTGATGCTCCGCTACTGTTGGTCGTAGCGTGATATTATATAGCCTATAGCATTCCTCGATAAATGAACTATCTAACGCAAAAAGATTTTTTCAATTCGAAGCAGTAGTTCCAGAGATGACCCCCTACATACAAACTTCACTTCCCTTCACTGCTCTGCTCCTATAGATCGTAGCGTGATGAAAAGTATACTATAACCTGCCCAGGAGTATGAAGAGCAATTGTACCAAGTTTCATTGAAATCCGTCGAGTGGTTTTTGTTTCTATAACGAACATACAGACAGACAGACAGACAGACAGACAGACATTTTACTGATTGCATTTTTGGCGTCAGTATCGATCACTAATCACCCGCTAATAGTTATTTTGGAAATATATTTCATGTACAGATTTGACCTCTCTACAGATTTATTATAAGTATAGATAAATGATTTGAATTTGAGTCTTATGTTTAAAAGGTATGAAATTAAAGTGACTATTTTGATTAAGTTAACCCAAAGTTTTGCCATCCTGCAACACTTTAGTCTTCGGTCTTGTAGGATTGTTTTCGCCCCGCCAGATGCTCTGTGACTTCATCTATTATACCAAACGATTATTAATTCAGTACCTAGACTAGGTATTAGCAATATGTCTATATGTTAATTATAAGATCTAACTTCCGGCCGAAAGCTTTGCACGTATCGATACGGCTTACTAAGTGAGAAGGGCCGGAGAGTGACGCGTTGCATTTTAAATATTGCACTTAATAATATTGGCACGTTTGCTAATTACTAGTAATAGAGACATTGCAATAACTATACTATCCATTAATAATTTAATATGTGCAAAATGTACAAGCAGTTACAAAATAATTGATACAAGATACAGAACCGAAATCCCGTCAACAATAAAAACATCTTGTTGAAAATCCAGTTTACCTTGTTAAAACTCGCATGTGTGAGTACTGAGTAGGTATTGAAAGTAAACCTAGTGCTTATAAACCTCCTGGTACTCTATGCCGTCCTGGTAATTCTAGGTACAAACGAGACACAGTTTAGACTGAGAGAGCTTGTAAATCTAGATTTTATCACGCGGCGCGTAGCTCTATGAATAAAATTTGTCTAGGATGAAATCATTTTTTTCTTAAATTCAAGCTTTTTTTTTTGGAAATGATAATGTTAATTCCACGTCATTTTTGCAGTAAATGATGCTTAATTTGTGAGTGGTTTATGTAAATGAATATCGATAAAACTACAATTGGAATGTTTATTGTGACCATCTATTTTTATTTTAATAAAGACACTGCATTTTATATATTATCTCCGTCATGCAACATTAATTAATTACTCAGGATTTTTTATGTTATCATTATGAATGAGATAAATCTAGTAATTCTTCTTATTAGGGCAGGAAGAAAATTCGGCAAATAATGTTTATTTTTAACATAGATTAATGAAATATTAAATATTTCATAATTAATTTATTTCGTATTTTTAACCGACTTCAAAAAGGAGGATGTTATCAATTCGGTTGTATTTTTTTTAATTTTATTTTTTTTATGTTTGTTACCTCAGTACGCCGTCATTTATGAACCAACTAGCTGCGCCCCGCGGTTTCACCCGCGTAAGTTTTGATCCCGTGGGAATATCGGGATAAAAAGTATCCTATGTGTTATTCTGATGTATAAGCTATATTACTGTAAAGTTTCATCAAAATCCGTTCAGTAGTTTTCGCGTGAAAGAGTAACAAACATCCATACATCCATACATACAAACTTTCGCATTTATAATATTAGTAGGATTTGGAATTTTTTATTTTTATTTGAAAGGATATGCTTCCAGATTGGTCCCATTCTTGTCAAAATCCAGTTCTGATGATGGGATCCATGAGGAATTGAGGGAACTCCTCAAATATTATAGGCATACATATAGCAATTTTGGTATTTTCATCAACATGTCAAGCATTTGCATTCAAAAAGTATAATTTGTTGAAGTGGAACTGATTAAGGAGACCACAGATAGCCACAGGAACTCTTCAATGATAATAAGTATTTCACGGGTGGCGATAAGATATCTCGATTAAGATAGTTAAGCGACTATGACGAAGCAAATTTAAATAAATGGTTCTGACGAAAATGGTACCATCAAACCGATCTGATGATGAAGCTGGAAGGTACCTAGGTACCGGAACTTCGTAATAAAACCATGTATTCTAGCCGTCTTTGGGCTTATTGGAATTGTCATGAGATGCACTCTGACTATAAAAAGTAAAAAATAAAAACTTTTTAATTTTGGAAGTCGGTGGCAAAAACGTAAATACAAAACCAAAGACACCGACTTCCAAAATTAAAAATTAAAGTTATTTTACACTTTGTAGTGTTTTTTTTTTTGAAGTCGGTTGTTTTTTTTTGTTAAAAAGTTTTTCTCAGGAACGCATGGAGTTATCAAGTTGAAAATAATATCAAATACTTAGGGCTGCAATCCCTTGAAGCAGTGAAAAAAATCTAACTTCCAAGTCGACGCAATCAAAAGGTCGCCAGCAGGTCAACCTACCCTAATCTGTCAAATTTCTTTGATAGATTTTCAACTTTGGTACAAAGGAATAAGGTTCATATTCAATTGGGAAAATATGACAGATTGGGGTAGCTTGATGTGCTGGCCTCTGTACGAGCTTTTATGGATAGAATAGATCTTTATTAGCTTAGAATGTAGGTACATAAAAATAAGTTGATAAATTATATAATAGGATCCATGTACATTCTGCCTTAATATAAGCATGCAAATGTAATACAAAGTAGTGGATAATAAAGATAATATTACAAAAAAAATATATTTTAAGAAATCCTGCACAGATTAATAAAATTTATGTACAAGTAATTCTCTGAAACGTTTTTTAAATTTTTGCAAAGGTAAGTTTTTAGGCTGGTCAGGTATTTTATCTGGGGGCACGGCAGTGCCCCCACCAAGACGAACCAAGCGAAGCGCAAGGTCACTACCTACCTTTTCTCGAAGCACTTCGTCGTATTTTTGAACCTTCTTCTTTTCGCTACATTCACATGAGCGTAACGTGAAAAACTCTCATACTGTTATACAATGGTTCTTGTAGTAACGAAACGGCCAAGCCATATATATTTTGACTAAGGTGTAGTTTGCGGAGTTAGGGCTTGTCGAGTTAGGGCGTGTAGAGTTAGAAGCTTGGCTCTACATGAGATCTGATTACTTTTTGACAGTGCGAGCTACATGGTCTCGTCTTGGCAACATTTAACATGAAATGTTTTTGTGGGATTAAGGATTACAGGAGCCATACAAATCACATTTCTTTTTAATAAGCTAGTTTAAAACTTTTTAACAAAAAAAAACAACCGACTTAAAAAAAAAAAAACACTAAAAAGTGTAAAATAACTTTAATTTTAATTTTGGAAGTCGGTGTCTTTGTTTTTATATTTACGTTTTTGCCACCGACTTCCAAAATTAAAATTAAAGTTATTTTACACTTTTTAGTGTTTTTTTTTTAAGTCGGTTGTTTTTTTTTGTTAAAAAGTTTTATTCTTAACTTTAGAACTTGTACTTCTATCATATCAGCCTGACCTATACGAGATAATATCATGTCATGCTCACTTTTAGTTACGTGAACAGACCGCCAGATAAATCTCTGTAACTGAAGTAAACATTTAATACGTTTATAAATAGCGACAAGCTTGGCAAGTAGCAGTTCATGGTTAGTCGAAATTTTAGCGAAGTCCCCTATAAATCCACGTTGTAATTCGGTTCCTTGTCTTACGCGATCAAAGGTCCTGCTTCCTTGGTAACTAAAACATGGTTCCAGGAATTAAATGCTGAAAGGATCGCATTCTAATGAGACAAGTAATAAAATAAATAAAGTTTGCTTGATTGGTGGTTACTGTCAGAAGATAATTAGAGTAATTAAATGACTTACAACTTACATGGCTTTATTTTGTAACCTTACACATATTAAAAATGATTTGTTGAAGCAATTCTTATTGATAATGGGTGTTAGAGCCTGCTATTAAATCATTGAAATATTGAAACACCTAAAAAGATTCCTTACAAAATGTTTTTTGCGAATTTAACCCATACATTGCTCTTAGATAATAATATAATTGGTCTCAAATGCTTTAGAATATGTAGATTGTAGAATGTATGTTCAGATTTGCAATAAAAGCTCGCTTGCACAATGTTCACGACGGGAAACGATTGCCCAATGATAAACCAAACTAACCTACAAATCTGATATAGCCCAGACAATGTCCCAAGTGACGGATTCGTAGTTTGTACTGTGGCATTTTATGATTGTGGTTCAGGATTTTGCGTTTATGTGTTACGTAGATACTGCGTAATCAAGAATGTAGGAGAAGAATTTGGGCTGTTTACTTTGGCTCCGTACAGATGTCTATTTTCCTAGGCAATCTTTAGGCATACACAGGGCACAAACTGACAAACTCAAATATGGACAAAAGAAAATAAAATCTCGATAAGTACCTGAAATTAGTTCGTATTTTCTAGTTTTTACTTTCTTTCGCTTTGCTACGTCTGTTCATCGATATATGTATGTAAACATAGGTACATAGAACAATTAATGAAGTGAGCACCCCAATAATCGTTAGTTAATAATATGTTGTTCATTATCGATAGTGGATGCCAGAGATAAACTTGAAATCACTTTTTGAAAGTAGGAGTTGCACCTATAATGTCAAGGCCTTGTATAGTTCAATGCACTTTCTTTGATAACTGTATGGCTAGATAAACCTAGGTCCATTTATGCGTCCCTGGTACTTACAGAAACCTAAGGCAACCTGCCGGCTAGTCCAAATCGGTCAAGGTTGCATCAGCAGTCACTGTTGCTGGCTGAGGGGAACTCAACGGGATTTGAGGAACGGAATGCCGGCCGAGCAGGGCTGTTGCAATCACAGCTTGTAACAAAATAATAAAATTGATAACATATATGATATTATAATTAATTCTACTTGATAGAAAAATAATCCGCTTGGGAACGATGGGAATCGAGTCTATAAATGCATAAGTACCTAATTATTTATGATACTGCATGCAATTTGAATTTGGTTTTTTATGCACCAATTGCATCGGAATCTTATATCAAAGAAGTTTTGTGACGTATTCATTATTTGACATCACTTGGGAGCTCTTGTGAGTGTGTTTTTTTATCGCAAGTGAGATGCTAATTTATAAAAGAAAACCTTACATATTTTTTCTATAATATTCACTTAATGTTGAATGTACTAAATGCTTTTATATCAATTTATTTTCAGAATATTATTTCGATAGGTCTTTGTAACTAAATACTTTATAAAAGCATTTAATCATGCTTTCAGTCTTCTGGGCACGTTTTCGGATGATAGCAATGTGTACGAGTAGTTCGACGCTATATCCATTTGTGTTTTTTTTTTATTTGTATAGGTAAGTAGATAGCTGATATTCATTTAATTTAGTACCTCGTGTAAATAGTCAGTTTTGTAATAAGTAATTGTATGTTAAGTAAGCATTTTAATGTTAATAATATAATTGCATTTTAATGGGACATACGGTTTGGTTTTCCGTTCTGTATTTTAGGACAACCATAAATTTACGAAAGGGTGTGCGGCAACGCGTGGGCATCCACACAGACGTTTATAGCATGTTTGTAAGTTCGTTAGTTTACATTATTAAACTATTACCCGATGGAGAATGTTTGTTTCTTTGAGAATGTCGGTCAAGTGTTTCATGGGATATTCAAGGACGGAGGAAGGGATATTTAAGTTTATCGTGTCCTTGAGTTATATTATTAGAACTAGGTACAAAGATCTAACTTTGTAAAGGTTTTTCTTGTTAGCGTTTCGATGGCAATTTATATGGACTCGGCCCAGAATTCGCCTACTTTTGTATTGCTTTTCTCTGTCAAGAGTTAACAATTCAATGGTCACCACAACGACAGTAACGCTTTAGCAAGTTCAGAATTAGCAGAAGAGCTTTGTTTTGTTCGGCTAACTGGCATGTCGGCCATTAAGTTATATGTGCCCTGGAAACGGCGTTAACGGCCCGGGGACGACTGTACACTTGTTTAGGAGTTAGGGCTCACTTCCGCGTACCATGTTTGCTCGCCAAAATGGTACTGTGAGTTTACCTAGTATTTTTTTTTCCGACTGAATCGCTCCGGAAAAATAAAAATTTCTAAAATTTGGGTATTATTCTTGAGTTATGATTTCAGGAATCTCAGACAATTCCTGTAAAAAGTTAGATAGGGAAATACCAATACGTTCCATTTTACTTATCTGATAGGTACTTAACCATTTCTCTTACTTAGACAGAATAAGATCTTTGAAGAATATGTTTATAGTCAATCAGTATTTAAGCGTTGTTCGCTAAGTTCTTCAATGATGAGAAGAAAGTTTTGTTTTTGTTAAAAAAATATGACAAACGTCTATCTTTAGCATACACTAGCGAGCCGCCCCCGCTTCACATGAGTGCAATAATTTACTGAAATGGCGACATGTCATAGCATCAAGGTTTCTGTGGTATATCTTAGATAATAATTATATACACATAACCCTTCCGGGATAAATTCTCTAAATAAACGTGAAAACCGCATCAAAACCCATTGGCCCCGATTCTGTTGTTCACAAACTAAATTAAATTTAAGTTCAGTGCATCTTTTTCTTTCTATTTCATTATGAAAAGGACAGAAGATAAATTTTAGTTTATTCGTGTCAAATTACATAATCCATAGACAAGTTTAGACGTGAATAAAAACTTGGCTACTAAAAATACGTCAATTTACGTCAGGCGCTGACTAATTTGACAGGACTAAACTAATATTTATCTTCTGTCCTTTTCTTAGTGAAATAGAAACAAAAAGATGCACTGAACTTAAATTTAGTTTAGTTTGTGAACAACAGAATCGGGGCCATCGTGCAGTTTAGAAGAACTAAGCGATCACACAGACACACGAAAAGTGACTCTATTTTTTAATACCTATGTATTGAAGATAAATAATTACGCTTAACGTAAATGCTCCTATTACCGCCAGTTTTAGCTGCCTTAGGATTCACTTTAAAAAAATAGATATAAGCTGATATGTTAGGAAAGATGTTATAATTTATAATTAATCTCAACGAAGTATTCTTTGCATTTCAGTACTTAAATTCAATATTCAATAACACAATAGTTACTAAATAATCATTTAATCCAAAAGAGTAGTTGATTCTATTACCGACCCATAGAATGCGGCAAGATTCTATTACCGATTTTTCTACTTCTTTTACCGACAGCTACGAAGTTGTCCCTTCTTCTATACTATTAAATAAAATAAAACATCGTTTTAAGGTATTTATCATACAATAACAATAGTTATGAGATCAACATTATTACAATATGAACATAATTATTTATTGCAACTCTTAGAGCAATTATTTTTTGTTATTTTAATTAATAAAAAATATAATCAGTCTCAGAAAACAGTCTTCAAATAATTAAATGCTTAATTTAATTTACAGCTTCTAGTTGAGCAGAGGCGTACTGCTTGCGCTTCTGCGGCTCCATGATTCTATAAAAGAACACAATCTTTAAAGAGATATAGAATTTAATTCTTCGAAAGAAGCTTTAAAAAGTTACATGGCCCCCATTCCGTCCCGCCATTTTTATTTGATTTGAAAACATATGAAATACAGCCAATGCCATGAAGCCATGAATGAAACTGGATGGCAAATATTATTTTACATTAATATATGTACTGTGACAAAATCTATTAAAACGTATGCAAGAAATAAGCCAATTTGTTCAAAAATATACATTTTGTTTTTATGTACTGTAATATTACCAAAAATATCGTCACAACAGCTGTGAGTCGGTAATAGAATCAAGTATGAAGGTAACAATATTCTATTAGCGACCAATAAAATTAATAATAAACAGATAAAATATCCGCTTTGTGGAATACTGTTAAATTCGATCTTTTTGCTATATTATTTCTTTTAATGTCAGTTAGTCTTTAATTCAGAAAATAAAGGTTATTTACAGTATAATATCATTATAATAATAGGGATATTGTCTAACGTTGAATCGAGTTTTACACAAAAACTTTAAGAAATAGCTTTGTCGTTAATAGATCTAACGAAGTAAAATAATTTTAAGAATTCAACAAGAAAAAAATAAAATCAAATGAGGTAGTTTCTAGATATTAGTTATTATAAAATACTAAACATTCTCAAAATTTAACAACGCCATGGGTCGTTATTAGAATCAAGTTTTGAAATTTGGATTCTATTACCGCCTTAAATTAAAACATGATTTTATAACACAAAAACCAATAAAAAGTATTATATTAAGAGTTAGTTTAGAAAACGAATATATACGTTACAGTTGTAATGTGATAGCAAGAAGACAAATCCATTTTTAGTGTGTTATTTTCCTTAAGTAATATTTAGGTGTACTTACGTGGCCGGAGACGCGACACTATGAAAAGTGCGTTCGCTTCGGGCTCGTCCCACTCTCTTTCAAGTTATTTCTTTCACTGGCTATTTAAATTTACAAACTTTACTCTTTTTGTTGTCCAACAAAAATACGTAACTAATTTTTAAGGTATGACTTTTCTGAAACCCTATAATATGTCCAATGTGAGTGATTTAAAAATTAGATCGTTAATAGAGTACACATTTTAGGGGGTCGTTAATAGGAGCTTTTACGTTAACCGTTGTCTACATGCAATACCATTAACCGGGAATAACAGTAATAACAATTTAAAATTAGTATTACATAATGTAACACGTCTCACACTTTAATTACCACCCGTCACATACAATGTTTTCATAATGATGTCAATATGAAAGTTCCCAATGATCATAGACGATGGGAGCGTCCTGTGTCTATGCGCGGGCGCAGCCGGGCCGCACATGTTGTCACTTTAGGGGGTGGACACATGCACTTGCAACAAGGTTGTCAATGATGATAGACTTGATGTCTCTTGGGTTTTTGTGACACTTTTTTGTTTATAGAGTTAAAATTAAGTGGTTTTTTCATGTTAGTTTTTTATTAAAATACGCGGTTTTTATGAGAATTTAAAACCTATGCGAGTAAAGTAAGAAAAGGCGTGTTAACCACAAGAGTGACAGGACGTCTACCGTTAAATATAGGCCTCGGTTCTGAACAAGTTACAGCCAACCATTCCCACGACCTTCAACAGGTCATCTGTCCATCTAGCAGGAGGAGGTCTCAGGGCTCCTCCCAGCCATAAACACAGATCTACCATTTGAAATTTGTGTATGCGAAACAAGTGCAGGAACATTGAGATATTACAGTAATATAGTTCAATGTGTAGAAAACCTTATTTATTTTTTGCTAGGCGTCCGTTTGACCGCTGTATCTTACTTTTTTTTTAAACTTAAACTAAATTATGTAAAATAATAAATAATTATGTTAAACTAAATTATGTACCAGAATCAGAAATTCAGCTCATTGTTTTTTGTTTTTATATGAAAACCAATTCCAATAATAGGTAGTACGCAATATGGGCATAATAAGTTACATCATTCAGATAAAAGCGTAATTTTATTTAGCAGTTCAATTCGATTAAATAAATAAGCATGGAAAATCAATAATTTGACAACCCTAAAGTGGTTTACCAACAATGCGCGCCAAATCACCCGCAGAGCGCGGCGCGGCGGGTGTATGCGTTTGACATGCCGTTACGTTTTACGACAATATTCACGTCTTCCGTGCGATTGGCTCTCATAGACTATAGCCAATCTCCTCCCGCTTACTGCCCGCCTAGTACTTTCGTAGACGTTTCGGTGATTTTGGCGACTTGAACGCTTTCTTTTAAAAAATAGGCAGGAGGATTCCCCTTTTTTATAGAGCAAGGGATTTTTTTCAAGGCCGACTTTATAATTTGCATGTTTGTGTGTGTCTGTGTTTGTGTACCTATTGATGAAATAAGTCGTATTGAACAAGCCGAGTATTGACTGCTATAGAGGCTTCACAGAAATATCATTAAATGTGCTTGGCAGCTTTGTTGTTATTCTGTAAAGCCTCTCTGAAACTCTAATATTGAAGTATGGGTACCTATTTCTTAATAAATTAAGGGAAAGTACCTAATAATTACTATGTCAGACTGCTTCGTTATTTAAAACATTGTTAACTTACAGAACGAGAGTAAAGCTTCGCCCACTGTAATGTGCGCCCTGAGAAAGTCGAGATAAGTAAGACTATCTAAACTAATAATTTATTCACTTTTTTTTAAATAGAAAGCTTATTTCTTGCTTATAGAAAAATCAACAAAGTTTTGGTATGTATTTATGTATATAAAGATTTTCAATAATTGTCGTTTATTCTAGCCTTGTAAGTTATCAATAATCTCGTAGCGCGTAGTGCTTTGTGCTAAGAAAACAATCTCAAAGATTATTAGGTTAGAAGATTAGAAAGAAAAAAAAACTAAATTTTATCCAATATATTAAACTTAAAAATTATAGGATGTACCATGGGTGTACCTAGTTTCATTGACTAAATATAACCCTTCACATTCTTGCTGAAAATTATTAGTTAACTTCACGGGCCGCAGAATTTCCACACTTAGTACTTTCGCTATCGCTCGCTCGCTACGCCATTAGCCGCTGTTGGTCGGTCGAATCGTAAATTTTCCCGCCAAGGCAATATTTCACGCGCCTCGCTACACGCTCCCCCGCCATTACTGTTGCATTTATTTATTCTTCCGACCTAACTAATGACACCCTTCTTATGAAGTTCGATGCGCCTAAACTTTTACTTAGTGTAGATACGGATCTTTGTATACATGTATACAACATGACTGTGTTTGTATACATGTATAACTCTTTCAACTCTTTAATAAAGTTGAAAGAGTTGAAAAGCGATCTTCCATTTACTTAATACCTACTTATTTGTTTCAGTAAACTACATAAAATAATATCGAGTTCAAAGAGTAGGTAACAGGGAAGAGATGTTCCATTAGTTCGTTAATAGTAAGCAATTTAATTTGCATTATAATAGTACATTATGTTATAGGTGCGGTAAGTTGAAAATTACTGTAATTATCAAAGCGCACGTATGTCATACGACGTTTTATAACATATTTGCGAGGAAATAAATAAAACTCGGACTTTCTTAAACGAATAAATCTTTAATCACTTGTTAAAGCAGTTAGAAAAATTTTAACAATTTGTAAAATTGATTATTAAGGGAAGGGCACAAAAACAGCCAGTATTACTTACTAATAAAGTAAAATTAATATTATTTTGTTTTTGTTACAGATTGTGTTTATAATTTATTAAATGGTTGTAATTTAGTGTCAAAATTAATTAAATTAAAGAATTAAATGTTTATTTTTTATATTTTATCTCCCAAAGTTAATTTTATTCATAAAATTTTGACCACTTTTCTGACATAAAAACTCTTTGCTAAGATTTAAAAAAGTACCGCTCGTTTTAGACGGAGCATCTTGGTAAACCATACGTTTTACCTTATTAAAAAGAAACTCGTGCGTTTTACATTACAATAAAGCACAAATACGTAATGACATACAGGGTGGAATCGAAGTCATGGGCATTATTTTAACCTAAGGCACTACTCACGATACTGATTGCATTAGGGCTATTAATACGCAAATCAAAAATATTATTAATGCAAGTAAGGAAAACCTTAAAAATGTAGTAAGTCAAATTGCACAAGGCTTATTATTGCAAATAAACACTTAAAGTAATTAAAACAAAATACTTCGTTAACGCCAATAATTGTTGAAATATCAAAATCTTAAAGCGCAGTACAGCGCAAAGCGAAATGTAAACAAACATCACCTGCGCGCGCGCGGGTTTTTCCTTACAAGTAATAATAACAATGGGCTACAAGACATTCCGTCCGGCGGGATTCCCTGAACTCTCTCCGTCCCACTCCCTCACTCGCAAAAATACGAATATCACCCCCGCGCGGGGTATGCTTCCCGCCGCAACACGAAGTCACGAACCCGGAACCAGTGTCATAACGACTGCGCAGGTGCATTGACGCGTAATTGATTTATTGATCCCGTGACGTAATCGCCGTACTCGCCGCTCGCGGCATACGGTGCTTGGATTGCAGTGTATTAAGTGTTAGTGTAGTAGTTGTGTGTTGTGTGTGTGTTTGTGTACACGATGCCTCGACCGCGTAATGTGCAGGCTAGGTACACCAACCAACAATACCCACAAATGGTTGTAATTTACGATCGCGCAAGAAATTTAGTATGAACTCGTGAAATGTTCCATCGGCGCTACCCGAACGACCCTATTCCTTCACGGGGTCTCATTCCACCAGAACCACTCAGAACCTGTTGGATTTTTCGTCTTTTCACGTGCCAGCACATGCACAAGCTCGTGGAAGAGCACCCGTTTACCCTCTGTCACTTTACCGACAAATAACAACAATCCACAAGCTAGGTACGTAAATGTTTTTTTTTAATGTATGTTAGTTGACGTAGTTTTGACCGTCCTAAGCCGGCAAAGTACGAAGGGAAAATTGGAATTTATTATGAATCAATTCATTGGCAACTTACGAATGTCACGTGAGTCGGGCGGGGTCAAAGAATTCACGCCCAATGACGCGCGTACGGCGTAGTGTACCTACGCATTTGCTATCGAGAAGCGCAACTAATTTGATACTTTGTATGACTTACTACATTTTAAGGTTTTCCATACTTGCATTAATAATATTTTTGATTTGCGTAATAGTAGCCCTAATGCAATTAGTATCATAAGTAGTACCTTAGGTTAAAATAATGCCCATGATATCAAATGCACCCTGTATATTACGATATTGAAATTGGTGAAATAAGAGACCCTTTACGAGCAAATGTGTATTAAATGATTATTTTTCTATAAGTAAATGCATGTGAAATCTGTACCTACCTACCGATAAAAAGTCAAGCAATGATCGTAAGTGCACACTTATACTATCAAAGACTGCCCTTTATCTCACCATTACATTAAGGCTCGAAGCACCGTGTAGTTAATCTCTCGTGAGTTTAAAAATAAAAAAAAAAGTAGTTTACTTGCAAAGGGCACACTTTAAAGCTGGCCAATTTATTCTTATCGCGCGTGTGCAAGATGAGTACCTCCGCATTCTTATGAGTCATGCGATCCTAGTACAAGTTACACGGTATTTACAAGGTCCCTTGGGAAGCTCGGGAATTACGGGAGCCGTCCCGATCCCGGTCGTCGTCGCTACGGTTACAGAATCCATTACAACGAGCGAGTGAGTCGGTTTACATTTACTTAGCAACAAAGTTTTAATATGACACAAACGATTTAGAAAATATTTTTCGTTTTCTGTAAGTAATTTAATTATGTAAAGTTTATGATAAAAATCTATGTAAATAAAACAAAGTCTGGTTAGTTACACCATTTATAACTCGAGAACGGCCGGACCAATTTTTATGATCTTTGATTTGTTGGATTTGTGTCCGACCCGAATAACTAGAATAACTATTAAACCATGGGAAAAATTCACGAAAAAAATAATAATGAGGATAATTTATTTTCTCATACATTTGTATGGAACGGCTTATTGATTCTGAGGCGGAACGAAGTTCGTCGGGTTAGCTAGTTTTATGTATATAAATTGGATATTTTATTATATTCTAATGAAAACATGGCGGTAATGTACTATAAGAACTTTTATTCAATTTCACAGATTTTATGAAACCAATAAAAACAAAAGATGCATAGTTAATTGTATAAACGACAACGTAGGTGTTTCAATTACGTGGTCTTTAAGAGTTAATTTGTTTAGCTAGTTATTGTAACCGATTTGGGCGTAGGTGTAAATTGGTAATAGAAGACTTGTTAAGAAAAGTTTAGAAACTTTCTTTGAAAATATAATTTAATATCGATGAAGTTTTTTTATCCCACGTTGAAAAGGGCTGTACACGTAATTTTTATGTAATAAAAAAAAAAAACAATATAATTCTACGTCGACTTGTCTCATCATTTTCCTGCCTTTGTCCCATGATATCTTGGGTCAGCGCAACAGGATCATTCACTCTCACCTTCTCTTTCATATCATTCCTCACACAATCCATCCATCTTTTCTATGGTCAACTATCGTCTACAGACCAACAACAATAAAATCATCACTTTTGTCTATTTGTTTGTAATATGTCAAGGTGTTCTCAAGCTACGCATTCCTATAGAGATTGGAATGGTCATCGTCATCATCAGTGGCAGTATTGTTCCTTGTGAGTATTGGCCTCCTCCCTTTTGTGCCATGTTTCCCTGGTCTACGGAAGTCTCTTGGAATGGAATAGCGGTCTATAATTTTCTTATTAAACATAATTCACAACTGTAGTAGTAATGTTAAATCTTATTAGGGTTTGCAATGAGTTTATTTGATTTAGAACTTAATGTCTCTCTAAACGGTTAAATAAAGGAAATTGTTTATTTTACTGTATACTATAAAGCCGTTGGAAGATTGCTTGGGTAAGTCAGTATGATACTTATGTCTTTATGTGAAGTGGTCTTCATAATAGCTATATGATGACTGTGTGGATAGAGAAATTAAAGTAAATATAGTGGTAGCTGAAGAGTCATTGAATGACTGGATATTGGATTTTCGACCCTTAAGCGTGTCAATCCATACTTGATATAATATTTTGAATACAAAAGTCACTCTGTTACCTTTCAACCTCAACTTTGCAGTGCAATATTAAGCATTCGCATTTGGGCACAGAAAAAAAGAGATTTAAAAAAAATGTCACCGTAGTTTCATGTTCCTACTAAGCTTAGAACTAACAAGTATCACACATGCAGTGCACCACGTTAATTTTGTAAAGCCTTGTAAGGCTTTCCCGGAAGAACATAGCGATCGAAGTTGTTGGTATTACACTACTTTAAAGGCCATAGGTCTTCTCTTATTTTCTTATTAAGCTACGCTTGTCGCGGTTGGTCTGTGGATGGGTGATCATCTTTACATACCGAGACCCCCGCGTGCCTCGGAAAACACGTTAAGCCATTGGTCCCGGCTGTCATTCGTGGATCTTTGACAGTCGTTACGGGTAGTCAGTAGCCCGAAAGTCTGACAACCAGTCTTACCAAGGGGTATCGTGTTACCCAGTAACTTGGTTGTGGAGGTCAGATAGACAGTCGCTCCATGTAAAATACTGGTATTCAGCTGCATCCGGTTAGACTGGAAGCCGACCCCAATATAGTTGGGGAGAGGCCAGGTAGATGATGATGATGAGGTCTTCTCTTATTCCTTCCCTTTGCTTACGCGCATAATTTCTAATTATAATTTCTTATTTCAGAAGTATGTACATATGTATTTATGTACTGTAAGTATATTACACACATCAAAAGTGTCTAGGGATCAACATATATTTTTGCAATAACTTTTCTCCTGATTGATATTAATTAAAATTTTCTTTAAGGATTCATCAAATAAAGTGTTTTCGTTTGTCACAGTAACGATAAACCAAGTCACCTTTGCATTAATAAAGAAATTTGCCATTTTCCTAATAAAGGGATTTTTGACATTTGAACCACTAACACAAAAGTTCGAAAAAAAGACTGAAATAACAGTTTTCTCTAAAATTTTATTGGGTAACTTAAACAATTAATAATCCGTGTTTCTACCGCGAACACTAACAACACAAGAACATCGGTTTGGCATACTCAAAATGAGTTCATCCAAATCACGCTTTGGAATGGCCGCCCATGTTCGTTGCAACAACAAAAAAAGGTCTTCTTGCGACTGGATACCCTCCATATTCGGCAGAGCTCTTCTCTGTAGCATATCCCATGCATGCTCAATCGGGTTCAAGTCTGGCGACTGAGCAGGCCAGGGCAGGACATTGATGTTAGCTGCGGCGAGAGTCTGTCTTACAACTCTTGCGGTGTGCGGTCGTGCATTATCATGCATTAACTGAAATAAGGGACCGATTTGCACTTGTAGAGGAACGATGACGTCTGATACAATCGTCTCAGCATAAATTTGAGCGTTGAGGTTGCCTCTGATCCAAATCAACTCAGTTCTTCCGCCGATCCAAATACCCGCCCATACCATGATGGTTCCACCACTATAAGGATGGACTTCCTGGCAGGATTTTAATCGCTGTTGGCGTCCAGGGGTTCTCCAGTGTCGTATACGTCTTGTATCCGGTCTCATACCAAAACGAGACTCATCAGAAAAGCACACGAAACGCCATTTTTCTTCTGCCCAATTTCTGTGTTCAAGAGCCCATTGATATCGAATCCTACGATTGTGCATTGCTATAGCTGGTACCCGTAGCGGTCTTCGGGAATGAAGGTTCACTTCATGCAAGCGGTTTCTGACTGTTTGGTCGCTAATTAAGTTCCCTGAAGAGTGATGAAGCCTCACGGCTAACATCATGGCGGTTATTGTTGGAGCTCTTCGAGTTAAGATTTGAATGTATCGGTCTTGTCTCCGTGTGGTGCAGCGATACCGTCCTCCATGGCGCTCAGCCACGGTACCAGTGCTTCGGTAACGTGTCCAAAGTCGACTGATAACACTCTGACTTGTATTCAGAGCTAAAGCCACAGTACGTTGCCGGGAACCAGCTTCTATCATTCCCATGGCTCTGAGCATTTCTTCCCTGCTTAAATGACGTCGCCGCTCCATAATAACGTTGATTTTAATCAGTAGTAGGGAAACAGTAGCACTAATAATGTCTTCAATGCGTTGTATGTTTTTATAGGGAAAATATTGACAGCTGATTTTCATCTTTTACTCGAATTTGATTCACAGTTCCTGATTCAAATTATGAAATGCACCAAAAAGGATCCATATAAATTTATAAAATCATAAATTTATTACAAAGCCACATCTCAATCTCAAGAAATCCGCATAAAAATGCTTGATCCCTAGACACTTTTGATGTGTGTATTATACTGTATGTTTATATTTAAATTAGAAAATTGTTTTTGGTTTTCAACCGACTTCAAAAAGTAGGAGGTTCTCAATTCGACTGTATGTTGTTTTTTTATTTACTTATTTGGGTTTACCTTCTACTCCTATCGCAGATATGCTGGAAGAGATTTCTTTAGAAATAAGCATTACCTTTGTAAATTTTTCTGAACAAAAAGAAACATTTGTGAATAATTTATTTTTCTGTTCGTTTCTTCTTGTCTGTTTACATGTGTGTACATAATCCTACTTAATATAATAAAACCCGAAAGTTTGTGAGGATGGATGGATGGACGGATTTTTGTTACTCTTTCACGCAAAAACTACTTAACGGATTTTGATGAAACTTTACAGTAATATAGCTTATATATCAGAATAACACATAAGATATATTTTATCCTGATATTCCCGCGGGATCGAGACCTATGCAGGTGAAACTGCGGGGCGCTGCTAGTAGTTAAATAAAGTAACCCCTAAGATTGTATATTCTAGATCTTAGCTTTACTTTTCATTTCACTATCAGACAATGCATTGTATTTTATTGCAAACTAGCTTTTGCCAGCGACTTCGTCCGCTTGGAATAATGACTTCCGGAAATTGAGGCACTAACTCTCTTAAAGTTTAACCGATGTGCTCTTTCTTCTGCCGATTCTTGAGAACGCGTATTTCTCATTCAACGCGTTTTTCAAGACAATAGCCGGCGGACGTCGGCGTCCGCTTGGGGCTTGAATAACTAAAAATATATAACTACGTCTAATATATAAAATAATATATGATAAAACCTACTTCACTTAAAACTAAATACCTATAACTACTATAATTAATAATACCTATACCTATAATTAATAAAAGTACCTACGCTTTTACCTACTTAATATTAAAAAAAACTGAACATAAATTAACCAAAACTTACCTACTACTAACTAACTACTACTAACCTATTACTACTTCACCTAAAAAGAAATCCTGTTTTCCCAACATTTCCCTTCACTGCTCTGCTGCTATTGATCGTAGCGTGATGAAAAGTATACTATAACCTGCCCAGGAGTATGAAGAACAATTCTACCAAGTTTCGTTGAAATCCGTCGAGTGGTTTTTGTTTCTATAACGAACATACAGACAGACAGACAGACAAAAATTTTACTGATTGCATTTTTGGCGTCAGTATCGATCACTAATCACCCGCTGATAGTTATTTTGGAAATATATTTCATGTACAGAATTGACCTCTCTACAGATTTATTATAAGTATAGATTATGTAATTGTACATTTATATTCCGGTAGGTAAATGAGCCCATTGTTTTTTTTTATGTAAGTAGGTACTAGACACATACAAATGTGGCTATTAGTCAAACTCAATTTTTTTGAATAAATCCAGACGCTTTGTTTTGAATTGAATTACAGGAAATGTTTAATTTAAGTACCAAGTTGTTTGTCAAACAAACTACTTTATCCTTTTAATTTTAAGAAATCAAAAGAAGTTAAACTTAAACTTAAGTTTAACCTAAGAAGTTAAACTTAATCAATAAAATGGTGAGAACTATTGTAAAATGTAAATCATAATTTACATCAGCCTGTATCAGGCATGCAAATTCGCTCAAACTTTTTGTGTCGCCATTGTTACACCTGACAGCACACGTCAAGTCAAAGTTTTCCCCAATCCACCCCAACTTTCCGTGGTTACCACCCGTCTTCCGTCTCTATCAGACATTGTGGAACAACAACAATGGTCTCTTGCAGTGTTCTGGGCGCCTGGTAGTTGCCGGGCGTTACAGCGCCGCACGCCCGCACCGCGCACACATGCGCGATACATTCTCTGTCCATACGCCAATACTATGCTTCCATTTACGGTATATGTCATGTGCACACCATGCTGTTTTCACATAGCGAAGCTTTAAAATGTCACAAAAGTATTCTGTGGTAATAATTTAGAAATAGACTTACTTTTCGTCCATTTTCACTGTGTAGAGTCTTTATGTAGACCCTATGTGAATTACACACCTTTATTTGATTATTGTTTGGGTTTATGGAATAAAGGTAAATTTTTATGTGATAAAGACATTGATATAATTATGGATAACGAGATCAAAATATTCACACTAAGTAACAAGGAATTTATTTTGAATAAAGATGACTGAACGATGAACCAACAACTACTTTAATCAAATAGATTCCATTCCAATGATATATTTAGTTTTGTAGCTAATTTCTCAGAAACTACTCTAGATTTTTGAAGAAACTATTTCTCCATATTTCTTTCTGCAGCATTACAAGAACTCACTGAAAGTAGCAAAATATTTTAATATAGTAATTTAGCGTTTTGTACATAAGGTCAACAGACGTCACCTAAAGAAAGACTTTACATTTAATTGGATTATTGTTAGGTATGTAGTACATTGTACAATTTAAATTACTTTCTAACTCTACTGCACTGCGCTGACTGTGAATGTGCGGTATTCAACAATAAAATAGATAACACCCGTTTATCTTCCGTGATTCGTGGTATTTAAGTATTAAGCGGAATCTAAAATTTCCGGTCCTTTGATAATATTTAAATGCTTTATTTCCGTGAAGCGCGAAGCCTAAATTATTGATAGCGTTACCAGGAACTGCATTTTCATCAGTTTTCCACATGAAACTCTTCTCATATCTATGTTTATCCATGTCGTCACTGTTCTACTAGTTATCACCTATGAACTCCTGGTACCACTGGTGACATTCTCCGTTGGAACGGTGACGCAAAATGACGGGGTTAATTTTATCGATTAACACAACGAGGGAAAGAGCGAGCCAAGTTCAAGGGTAGTTGGTATTCTTTCTCGCTCTAGATTTACTGAGAGGGTCATGAACTTGACGTAACCGGCGAGTTGTAAAAGACATTAGGAAACAACAATTTGCACATTTCATGCAAATATTTATAGCTATTTTTTACTGTTATATTATGTAGTCACGTTCTTTGAGTCACATCCTGGGCCAGACGGACAGAGCGTGGTAGACAACGACCGACTATATTATAAACTTTGTGATGAATATTCAACCAAAACAAGAGAAGCCATTGTTCTAACCGTGCTTGTATTTCCGCCGATGGACAAAAAATGGAACAGTTTGTCGTACCGGCCGTCCATGTGTGTTTATAAGATCATTTTTTTCAAACAATGCATGTTGAAACATTACATAACTGTGTCAACTGCAAACTTAATCCCCGTTTCTTTTAGTTATAAGTAACTCAAGCATTTAAAAGTTTTATAGTCCATCTGTCAAAACAACGCATCCATAACTGGCATGTTATTACGCAAACTATGTAGGTATCTATAAAAAATGGCTCGGAAAAGTTCACCTAAATTCTTTCCCGGGTATGCCGTAATATGGTGGTAAATGGTGTAATTGATTTTGGAAACACGGAAACGGCCCGTTGTTCGGAACGTATATGGTCTACGGTACTCATTGAATTAGACATGTTAGCAGGGCAAGCTTGTATAACACCAAGTATTTGCTGAGCTGAGGCCCTTTTGGCGTTATAATCTTTCGTTTTCTATTTTTATAGTTTTAAGGTGTATTTATTTTGCTATAATGGCAATAAACGCATTTTTCTTTCAAGTAGGTGTATTTACCTTGTTTTTTTTTTTACTTTATTGGCAACTCAGTAGTTATTATATTACGAATTTATGAAATTCAGCTTAATGTATTTTAGAAGAAGTTAGGCTAAAGCTGCATACAATTTTACTTAGCAATAGTTAGATAATTTTTATTCGTGGAATAAAATTGACGTTGACAGTTTTTGTATGGAAGAATTGTCAAAAATTCAAAATTATTCCTTGGATAAAATTACTTGGCGTTGGAAAAATCAACCCTTAGAGATGTAAAGTTAGGAAAATGAACTGCATACCAAAATAACTTACAACTTAGATTGTTCGCATATTCAAATCACAAAATTCTTTGACAGTTGTATGAAATTGCTATTACCTACAGACCAAATTGACGTGTAATATGTTAACTAAATTCCCAGACTTCACTTAAGCTGATTTTTCAATCATCTGTCTGGCAACTATAATCGCGGAAAAATTTTGAAATTTTGACGGTTATTTCTAGCAAAAACTGTCAAAAGTCAATTTTATTCCTCGAATGAAAGTTATCTGGCGATGGAAATATCAGCCCTTAGTTATTTATTACTATGTCTTTTTCAAGGTGGATTTGAAGATAGCTAGAATCCGCTGTATGAGGAAAGAGGACCGGTTTTTGTGGCGATGATTTGGAGAAGCCATGTAGGGGAGGATACGTGGTAATATTGCTGCCGAAAGACGTTCGCACTGTAAAGAACTAAAGATAAAAGCGCTTGTTTAGTTAGTAGGTACTATCAATAACAATTCGAATGTTATAAAACAGATAGAACTCCAACACTACACAATATTATAATAACTACTCGAATGTGTCCTAATCGTAAGTGCCGGAACACACGAACAAACTTCCATTATTGTGAATAATAAAGTTTATGACTCCATTGTTGTGGCTTTTTAGCAACTTTTAGCATTCTGAACCGGTGCTTAACTGCCTACAATATTGTCAAACACTCCAAAATGAGCTGGTATTGGTGATTTCCTGTCTGTAAAGTATTTGGCTATCCAACGAACGTTTACTAAGTTCGGTAAAAGTTATGTTCAAGTTCGATTGGATTCCTTGAAGATTCGAAAGTCAACCTGCGTTTAGAAGTTTGATTAATAGGTTGAGTCTAAATTCATATTGGATTCATAGATTCATAGCAACAAAAGCATCTACATTTCTGTAGGCAAAACTACGACCTTGCTTACAAACTTTCATCTCCTGTTTAAAAATGTGGGGATTAGGGGATAGATTTTCAAAAATCCTTCATTAGTGCTTACCATTTGTAAAGAACTTTTGTGTGCAAAATTTCTTGCTACTATTAAATACCCAGCGGTTTAGACTTATTTACTTAATAGCATTTTTTCCTAGCCGCTAAATGAAAAGATAATAAGTTATTATGTTATTATAAATGACAATTATTTTTATACAACACTAGTTGGAGGTAGACGCGACCTGCAAAACAAATCAAGTGACAGGTCAATCAATGTATGAAAACTGGGCATGATTTTTTAAGTTTTTTATTATTAAGTAGAAGAAATCCAAAATGGGAAGTAGCTTAATTCAAATCTGAACATATAGGTACTAGGGTTCTATGTAAAGGCAGATATGCGTAGGGTCACATACAAGTGAAAGCCCGACCTATGACTTAGCAGCTCAACCATTAATCGCATGGAAACAAGCTTTAATAAATTCACTATCGAATGTACCTATCTTGTTAGGAAATGTTTATTAGCTTCCTCCATCTTCATGTACTTAGATTACAATATTATTTGGCCCTTATAAAATGTTATTTACTTATATAAGAATACAGGATAATTTGTGTATTTTATTAATTTAATTCAGTCCTGTAAGTACGTTACGGTTTTCATTTGTAAGGGAATGTGATGACCAAATGTGATTTTCAGGAGACCGACCATCCGTATTATGTACCAAAAAAAAATTACCTACTAGGAAGACAGGAAAGCCCTGAATATTAATGTACAACAGAGTTTACAATGTAAGTAGATATTAGGGAAATAATGGGCGCACAAGTTACAGGAAATTAATAAGCTCACATAGAAGCTACGGAGATTTTTAAAGCACATTAACTTGAATGTCTAGAAAATTTCGTATTTACAAAGTATTTATTCTAGTTTAGCAGAGGTCTACATGGGAATTCTGCTGAATGTCTATGAAAGGATGAAAGCGACATCCTGATAAATAACACTTGTAACTATATAAAGTAATAAAATTGTCCATCTGGATCAGAATCATCCATCCAAAAAATTAAAGTTCAGAGCTGTTGGTGAAGTAATTTCTTTTCTACTACTTATACAGGATGCATTTGAAATCATGGGCATTATTTTAACCTAAGGTACTACTTATGATACTAATTGCATTAGGGCTACTATTACGCAAATCAAAAATATTATTAATGCAAGTATGGAAAACCTTAAAATGTAGTAAGTCATACAAAGTATCAAATTAGTTGCGCTTCTCGATAGCAAATGCGTAGGTACACTACGCCGTACGCGCGTCCTTGGGCGTGAATTCTTTGACCCCGCCCGACTCACGTGACATTCGTAAGTTGCCAATGAATTGATTCATAATAAATTCCAATTTTCCCTTCGTACTTTGCCGGCTTAGGACGGTCAAAACTACGTCAACTAACATACATTAAAAAAAAAACATTTACGTACCTAGCTTGTGGATTGTTTTGAAAAAACCTTATTTGTCGGTAAAGTGACAGAGGGTAAACGGGTGCTGTTCCACGAGCTTGTGCATGTGCTGGCACGTGAAAAGACGAAAAATCCAACAGGTTCTGAGTGGTTCTGGTGGAATGAGACCCCGTGAAGGAATAGGGTCGTTCGGGTAGCGCCGATGGAACATTTCACGAGTTCATACTAAATTTCTTGTGCGATCGTAAATTACAACCATTTGTGGGTATTGTTGGTTGGTGTACCTAGCCTGCACATTACGCGGTCGAGGCATCGTGTACACAAACACACACACAACACACAACTACTACACTAACACTTAATACACTGCAATCCAAGCACCGTATGACGCGAGCGGCGAGTACGGCGATTACGTCACGGGATCAATAAATCAATTACGCGTCAATGCACCTGCGCAGTCGTTATGACACTGGTTCCGGGTTCGTGACTTCGTGTTGCGGCGGGAAGCATACCCCGCGCGGGGGTGATATTCGTATTTTTGCGAGTGAGGGAGTGGGACGGAGAGAGTTCAGGGAATCCCGCCGGACGGAATGTCTTGTAGCCCATTGTTATTATTACTTGTAAGGAAAAACCCGCGCGCGCGCAGGTGATGTTTGTTTACATTTCGCTTTGCGCTGTACTGCGCTTTAAGATTTTGATATTTCAACAATTATTGGCGTTAACGAAGTATTTTGTTTTAATTACTTTAAGTGTTTATTTGCAATAATAAGCCTTGTGCAATTTGATTTACTACATTTTTAAGGTTTTCCTTACTTGCATTAATAATATTTTTGATTTGCGTATTAATAGCCCTAATGCAATCAGTATCGTGAGTAGTGCCTTAGGTTAAAATAATGCCCATGACTTCGATTCCACCCTGTATAGTAAGTACCAATTCCTTAAGCTTGGCTGGTGCTACTTATACCTTCAGTAATTGATTCACAATTTAAAATTTGAAGAAACGAAGTAAATACAAATTAAGAGATGGCAATGACTAAAAGTTCATGAAAGAAAGAGTTAGTATTTATTTTTCAGGTCCATACTCAAATCCAGGAACAGACTCGGAAATATTTTATAAACATTTCTACTAGGTTAGCATGAACGGCAGAGTATTACGTAATACAGAGTCCGTTTCTAGAGGAAAAGGGTAGGATACGTGATACACACTGGAATACAGGCACAGATTCCAGGCCAAATTTATAAACAAAGTACTAGGTTTGCACACTTTACAGACGGTGTTATGTAGGCCTGAAACAGAGGGAGGGGGTAGATTTTGGCTTCACTACCCCCCCACATCCATCTGGCTGACCAAAAATTATTATGTTTGTCTCTCTGCGTATACTCACGATCTTGGTGTCCGTTTTGCTTTGATTAATTTGCTACTGTTCTCCTTTTTTCCACAATGATAGACCGTCTGCATAAGGATGGTCTGGTCGTTGGGAGTATCTTCTACATGTTACTCCTTATGATAACAGACTAAGGGCTGATTTCACCAAAGTCAGATATATTATTTAAGTGGAATAAATATAACGTCTGACAGTTCTAGTATGGAAAAACTGCAACTCGTTCATTGACGACCGGAGTTATCCCACTTCTAAGATGAACTTCGCTTCAAAGTGTTTTTAGAGCTTCCTTCTATTCTTCTGTATTATTCTCTCCGAAATTTAAGGGACGACGTTTTGTAAATAGAACATGAACACGTTTTGATAACCTAAGTCTAAGAGCACAAACTCATAATATAATACACATCATTACATCTGATACAGATAGTACAATCCACGAAGGCGCGCCCCACTCTTCTTTCTAATCGTTAGCGGTTATTGCTACTCAATTCTGCAAGCCTTTTAGTTTTTTCGATACACACTAATTAGCCACTGATAATAATTAGTGTGTATCGACAAAACTAAATCACTAGCGGAATGTTGCCCAGTTGTGCTGTAAGCATTAGGAAAAACAGTGGGGCGCGTCTACATGAATTGCACTATCTGTACGAAGATCATTACATTTCAAGTACCTACATGTATTCCATGAAAATCAATTACTTACAAAATAACGGCATCGCCTGATGATGTTATGAATGTTTAATGGCGTGAATCAATCAGCGTTACAGTATTAAAGTTAAGAATAACAATTATTGTATAGTTTACGGTATTTTTACGTCGCTTCTCGGAGACCCAGTTTCGACTCAAGAGTTCATATAGGTACCAAGGAATACGTCAAATTAATTTAGGGCTGTTGTTAAAAACGGAATTTCGACAGTAAAAGGTATTCTGCGATTTGATTGCGCGGTAAAATTCTTTTGTAAACGTTTTTATGGGAGCAGAGGTTGTATTTTTTCTGTAGATTTTTGTTACTAGAGAATTGCCCCAATATTTTTTCAGAAGCTCTTGTAAATGTTTTTATACATCAATGTTCCGGAAAGTGTTTTTACGAGTGCGTATGCACATCGGGATAAAATATTCTACCTACAAGTGACACCTTGAAAGTACTTAATACAAGACAAGACTCACACTACCTATCAATGTCAATCTGAATCATTTTGAAGGATATTTCTAATCCTATGCTTCAATGTTCGAAAAAAAATTCTGCTCAACAACGTAAATAACGCAATGAATGTTGGTGAACTGTCAAAATAAAAGCTATTGCTACTGATATAGCCTTGTGTTCACCAACATTTAAATCAACTGATTAATATTGAATCTGTTCTATATTTCAAATTTACTTATGAAATTTGACAACCAACTGTTTAAAATACCTTAACGGGTGGTTTGAATGTTGGTGAACTCAGGCCATAGCGTATCACGAAATTACCCGACAGTTACTACCGACAACTTAAGTTATGGATGGGACCGAACCTAATAAAAACACGGTTGTTTATAAAAATGTATGAACAAAAGTCTAAATATAAATTAAACACATTTACTTAATTGATGTTTTGTAACACCGCGGCAACCCTAAGGTGATTGCTCCTAAAATAGCCCACGAGCTAAGTCGTCTTCGTTAGCATTGCCGTCCATAGAGGAAGGAAGCGGGGCACGTGCCTTGAAAAACGGTAATGATAACAGGAATTGATTTATTGCTCAATATTTAGTCTGTATATTAAGTTGCCGGGGCAGTTTCGGAGATTCGAATGAATTATTATTACTCACAGCTGGGGACCTTTTTGTTTATTTTAAGAGAAGAAGTACTGACTTCCGGCGCGGTATAAAAATGGTCAATTGACTAGCTTGAGAAAACCGAACTGAGAATGAAAAAAACATCTGAAGATCAACGACTTACATTGTTTTATGAAACAAATAGTGGGTAGGTACTGTTAACACGAAAAGTAGAAGATGACGAAATAAAATAAAATAGAAAAGGAAGGAAATACTAAAATAGAATGATGCTATAGCTGAATATGAAAGCAAAGGCACACATATAACTTTACGCATATAATATATCCATAGCAGTTATACTATTATTTTGCTACAAAACGTAAACATCGGTACCAGGTAAACACGAAATGGAAGAGATGAAACGCAAACAAGTAAAACTCACCCTACTCTATTTGGAAAAATATGCGCAGAAAACGAGGCGCAAGCATGATAATCGAATTCTTATGGTTGCAATGATTTAATTACATAATCTACACTTCTACAGTTGTCCAGTAGAGAACTTCTAACTATCTAATGTAATTGGAAAACTGTTTCAATCTATTAGTTCTAATTTAAGTTAGGCCGAGTTGTTCTCACAATTAGCTAGATGCTCTAGTCCTAGCCCCTAGATTCTACAAACCTAGTCTAATTTTGAAACGCGTGTACCTATATTGTCACCTATATTGTGTACATATGAGGCATCAATGTGATAGTCTTGATTTTACAGCCTCTTTGTAACGCATTTGTTATTAGATGGTAAAAGTTGAAGATGAGCGGTGGTGACCAAGTGGCAACGGAAAGGGTTGTAAGCGTTTTATTTTGACTAAATATTTTTATCATCACTGCTCTTAAAACGGTAAAGGAAAACATCGTGAGGAAACTGGCATGTCCTAGAACAAGAAATTCGAAGACATGTGACATCTATATTAACCCGCACTAGGCCCGCACATAAATTACAGCCCACTCCCTCTCGAAGACAGGAGGCCTGAGTCCCCAGCAGGACTCACATAGCTGATGATAGTTGAAGATGATGACTTATTACAACTTCAGCTACATTATTCGACATTATAATAAACTCGATCTCTTCTGTCTTGACAATATTCCATATGACCTGCGTTTCAAAAAGTGGGACAATGTCTTGTCTGCTTGTTTTTACATGAAACATTATTTATGTCTATATGCCAATACATTAAGTTGATAGACGCAGAAGTATTGTAGCAGCGGGTATTCATTGCTTCGTGGCCTAGTTTCTTAACAAATCGTTGTTTAACAAGTGACTGCCATTCACTACAACACCAGATTATTCGTGTATATGGTTTAATTTACATAATATACTTTGCTTACGAACATTCGTCAGGTACTTTCATCCACGAACATTGTCATTAACGCTGCGCACGGCTCTACATGAATCAGTGAGCTGGTTAATAAGTTGATGATATTAACATGTAATTTGTTGTCCTGACTTTCTGACAAAATGTTTCTTGAAAAAACTTTCCTTCATCGATTTGACAGAGAAAACATAAGATATTCAGGAACTTATCTATACTTCTATACTAATATTATAAAGAGGAAAGATTTGTATGTAAGTATGTTTGTAACGAATTGGCTCAAAAATTACTGAACCGATTTTAAAAATTCTTTCACCATTTGAATGCTACATTATCACTGTTAATATTAATATAGGCTTTTTGATTGCAAGAAAAAAATTAAATGTTTAAAAAATAAATGTCCACCCTTGCGAAGCCGGGACAGGCCGCTAGTATTGAAATATAGATACTTTTGTCACAGAAACATTCATAAAAAATATAAATATTTCTCTTTCTAGTATCTGTCAGTTTATAAGCACATCCCTTTCCATCACTTCTATTACAGACATCTTTTTATACCGATGCAGTCTGTATTAATGCTGAAATGAATCCTTTTTGCGCAGCCATGAGGTACACACTAGTGTTCGTTTTTCGCTTTTTATGTTATTAGTTGTATTTTGTGTTTCACGAACTGTGTTCAAATAAACGTTATGCTTTCTTTCTTTAGTCCTTAAAAGTTTGTAAATCTCGTTCATAATGTCAAATGTTTACTCATCTTATCTATGTTTTTAGTTCTCTAAATTCTATTGAATCTTAAAAATAATAGGTAGCAGACGACTTTTTCAACTGTACTGCAGTACTATTTAATCTTAAGTAGTTATGTTGCTTGTCTCATTTGAATTGAATGCACAGATAGCTTCTTTGTGCAGTAACAAATTGTTATTATAGTCTAGCTAATTTTAAGTTGGAATAGGCTGAATGTTATCTTCGTCTTATTAGTAGAAAAACCTTTGCTGCTCAGCTGTTCATCAGATTTTGATGTCTCTCTCTTCTTCCTGCACTTGTTTCATTTTTATTTCGTTTCGGCGCAGAATGTTTTTGCTGTTGCGTTATCATTCACTCCCTATTCATTTATATCTTCTCTCACATAATGCATCCATAATTATAATCTTTGGTCTCCCCTATTGTCTATTAGTTTTAGTTTTGTAGTTTCTAAGTAAGTTCACCTGTACAATTACTTTTGAGCATACGATCAATGTAATACCAACTCATCTAGTGTAATCGGCGCTTCTGGTCTAACTTAAGCCACAAAATTATCTGAAGAAAACGAAACTGAAAAGCTTACTATCGATTAACAAACAGGAAGAAAAGTTATTACAATACATGTGTGTCTCATGCTAGAAAAAATCTATTATTCTAAACATCCTTCAAACACTGTATCTAAGCTAAATTCCACTGAAAAGTATGATCTAACACAAATATGATGTAAATCCCATATTTTAGAGTCTGCGTTACATCACCGAGGCAAAGTGCAGACATAAACACTGAAACAGTGGTTTACATTACACCAAATGTTACTACCAAGTTCTGGTCTAGACTAATTATTCACTGTATAAACCATGTGTACTTTATGAACTTGAAGATAATTTACACGTAATTTTGTAGATGGTTTCGTGGACTGTTTCGCGCGCAAATGTCTTAACGTTAGGCCAAAACATCGAAGTTAAAAAGTTTGTGAGGATTTTTACCAGTTTTCTCAGTAAAACTGCTACGGATTTATTTTCTGTTTTGTGTGGGTAATAACTGCATTTTATTAGACTATTGATTGGCTATATAAACAGCCATGTGCAAAGTGTTGTTTATGCAAGTCAACCGTCAAATTGCTAATTGCTTTATAGCTAGTGGTTTGCTAGAAATGCTAACGTTAAGTCGTCGCATTCAGGTCTATAATATCTTTGGTCTGTTGGATAAAATAGATCCATTAAACAAACTCAAATACTTTAAAATAACACCGTGATGTCTTCCTTGTTTCTAATTGCTTTATTTTTATAGCGCGATAATATTTATTTTACATTAATGAGATCAACTCGCGCCTGTACCGATCTTTGGGCGTATGGCTGCATGTGTTAACAGTATAGTACTTACCTACATGCATCCTACATGACATAAGTTTGTTTTCATTTTTTTATAAACTAGGCCACTCCTTTGCCCGGCAACCGACAGAGAAGAATGAAAAAAATTACTGGCTCCGAATTTATGGCCGGTTGTAGGCGCCAGATACGGTCCGTCGCGTTAGGCTGGCGGCTGGACTAATAATCGGCTTTCGCTTGATTCTCGAAATGTATTATTTTGGTTTCGGATTCTTATTTTTTTGTTCCATATGGAAGATGAACGGGAGGATAATTGAGTAGAATGCTGATAGATCTGACGTGATTAAACAGTATGTGGAGTTTGAAACGCTACGCCTAACTTTTAACTGCTAGAAATCGTCGAGATTTACAAAATGAAATAACAGTTGGGTAGCGAAACTGTCATGTCCATTAAGACACTATCAATGCCACATTACCGCAACTCAAAGAAACCGTTTCACAGCTCGTATCGGTTAATTATATCAAAAAGCCAGCTCTTTGGAAGCATTACCTGCATCCAGTCAGTCGGAAACCCAATGTCGGTGGTCTGACCATAGATGTAACGGTCAGAAATTTGATATCGCACGTGCAAACCACACTACTTTGAACTTTATTACTAGGAACACAGAGGTCGGGGAAGCTAAGACTTGGGAACTAGGACTAGAAATACCCGTTCCTGATTCCCGTTAATACTGAAGTTTTGATCTTTTTGTTATGGAGACTGGACATTTTAGTGTTTCTTTTGGGATTTGGATGATATTGCAATACTTCGTTTGACAAGTCGTCGATGGACGCTGGCTGCAAATAAAAAAAATGAAAGTGACTAATCGAATTCAGTCATTTATTTTAAAATTTTGAATGATGTTAAATATTGCCATAATTACTAGTTCTAAAGGCGACTTTAAACAATAAGGAAACTCTTCGAGTAACTATTATAATATAGTACTTTGTTGTTCAGTGGCTTTGGACGCACAGCCGCTGCGATTGAGCGGGAAAAGTTGAACCAAACTTTTCTCCATACAACCATTGCTACTGCTACTGATACTTCAACATTCCTGTTAGTTTATGCTTGCCTGGTACAAAACAGGAGCACGCAGGTGACTAGAAAAAAAAGAATCAAGTGTCTTTTTCAACCGTTGATCCATATTGGTATTATTCTTTGACTTTTTGGATTTCGACCTTACACCTACGAGTATTTCTATACTAAATAAACAATATAAAAGATTTATTTAGTGCATATATATTTCTCTGTCAAATGTTGACGATATTGTAAATGTGCCCACCAAAGTTTACGATTTGCGACTTTCATTTTCATTGTGCGACGACACCGTTTACTAACAAATCATCAGCCCTTTGATAGAAGTAATGCGGGGGCAGCGCATCATTTCGCAACCAAAGCGTAACGTTCTTCCTACAATTACCGTGACTTCTGTAATTAATCAGCCGAAATAAAACTAATGGAAGCTCGGACTAATTTCTCAACCGGTGGCAGTTGTGGGAATCCAGTGTGACGTAACGTATAAATATTTCCTTAGAGTCACGGAGTAACAAAAGGGACTATTAATTTATAGCTGACGTCAGACGGATATCTTGAGGGACGTAGAGGAGTAACGAAAATAATCTTGCGTTTGAAAATATATTCTTTTATCCATTCAATATAATAACAGGTTTGACTACAAAAGAACAACGATGAAAGTTTGATAAGCAATCTGATTTTGGAAGCAAGAAATTCCCATAGGTATAATATGTAAGGAGTCAGTGAACAAATCAACCAATAGTAACAATAGAACACAAAAACTTCAAATAATCCCAGCTGTAAATGTATCAGCTTCACGATGATGATCCACAAAAACAGTTCGTCTCCATATTTTTTTTGTAGGCCGTATCTTAATGATCTGTGTCGCAGGAGTGCTACGCGTTGATGCACTTTTAAATGCGCGGGCGCATTAATGGCTGCTCCCACGGTACCGCGGTCGTGCGGTGCCTTATTAAATTACTTTTACATGGAACTTGCTTCGGATTAGGTACACGAATGTGTGAAGTTTTTAAGGAAATGTTTGGATTTTAAGTCTGGATGCGTTCAAATCTTGCTTTGGTTCGTTGTTTTTAGTGTTTTTAATTACAAACGAAATTCCCTTTTCTCCTTTTGTTTGTTTATGAAAGCCTGAATGATGACGACTGCGAGGTGTTTCGAAAGGAAAGCTTTAGCTGAGACTAAAATATCTTTCAACACATATGATGGACAAGCAAGTAAAAAACTAATCATGATTGCTGTAATTACTCCTACGGTGACAATCTAAAAATATTTAACTCATGTCCAGAATATGCTCCACTGGATTTGATTGGTGGGAACCCCCTCTATTATTGAAGACTTGAACCATTAGTCCAACGAAGAGTTACTTATGGTACAAGTCTGTGTAACGAGACGTCATCTCTCAAACCTCATTACAGATAACAAGATTACTTTAAGTGAGATATATCCTTGCATACTTGAAGCAGAAAATCTCCTTGTATATTACGTAGTTACAAGTAATGATACATTATGGAGTGTAAAAGTGAACGCCATTGCTACAGAACCCTTCGGTTTTACGGTGTCGCATTATGGAGACGACATAGCGCACGACGCACGTGCGATCCCTGAGACTTTATTATCCTGTAAAGGATTCTTTTTCTTCTTTTACGTAATAAAATATTATCGTGGAGCGTTTTAAGAGTGCGAATAATGGAACAATTGACAGGTTTAGTTACAAGAAAATGTTATAGCAAAAATGTTTGATAAACGCGAGAGGCGTGGAGTAGTTTTGAACTGAGAGCTTTTTGGTAGACTTCAGGAATGTAGAAGATTTTTTTCTCGTTTTAGTAGAACAACAATTCATTCACCAGCGGTCAAAGTCGGCATGTTGGTTATTCCAGAACCAATGAACGACGTGCTAACATGCGAATAGCCAAAGTTAAAAGAAATCTTCTGTATAGATTTCGTTTAACTTTATCAAAAATCTGCCTAGCCTTTTCCGAACTATGTTGGGGTTGGCTTCCAGTCTAACCTGGTGCAGCTGAATACCAGCATTTTACATGGAGCGACCACCTATCTGACCTCTACAACCCAGTTACTAGGTAACATGATACCTTTGTTAAGAAGACTGGTTGTCAGACTTCTGATTACCCGTAACGACGTTCGTTCGTTTAACTTTACTATAGTCTAATAAAAACTTTGCCTTAATTTGGTTTAAGGCTCATGCAGAAGTAGCACTGTTCTTAATCCACATAAGATAGTTACACTTACATATATATTGACAATCAACTACATGTAGATTCGTCTTGCTTCAATTTAAGAGCACCCGTACTTAGACCCACCTTTCTTTGCATCTTCTCTGTACTATTTCCAAGAAGCGAGTTTAAAGTCGGCAGTCAGCGCCAATCAGGTTTACGGCTGGGTCTTTGATGTGCCCTCGGCTTGAGCTCTCGCCTGTGACACTGTTATATGTGTCATAAACATTAAATTTATTGACGCTCACACTCCCGAGGGTAATATTAGCACATGCCCTAAATAGTCAGCCTGTATTCATGATCGTGTGTAGTTCTTAGTGTTTCAGATAAATGGATAAACTTCCTTGCGTATGGAATGTTGCACTGAAGTGTTATGTCTTACGAGTATTCTTTTCATCTTTTATTATAAACTCATGAATGTGGACATTTCGTTGCTCAAATCGTCTATTCTATTTTTATCTACGCCATTAAATGGACCGATGGCCGGTGGAGCAGACGAGTCCTGGAGTTAAATCGCGTATCTGCAAGCGTAGCGTGGGACACCCCACATCTAGATGGGCCGACGACCTTAAGAAAGTGGTTGGGACAGAATGGATGCGAAAGGCGGTGGAAAAGTTGAAATTAATATTTTTGTATTTGTATTTGGCCTGGGAGAGGCCTATGTCCAGCAGAGGACTGCGTTAAGGCTGCGTTGAATGATTTGATTTATAAAATGGCATTCAATCTGAATATTTTGACTACACAGAAAAATATTTCATCATCATATTTCTTAATCTTCTTCGATCCTTGCTGAATGTCCGTTTATAATATACTTACTAACCTTGCGTTAAATAAACATCTGTGAAGGTTCCTAAAAACATACCTAACTAACAAAATGTTGTTTCAGTGTTCAGCGTCAAGCAACCTTGAATAATATCTCTGGTCCGAATCTAGCCATTGTACGTAGAATTTTTCAAAGAAATTACTGGTGTAACTCAGGCCTCTCACTTAAAGCAGAAGCAGATTTTTTGTTTCACTTTTCTTCGCTATGGCTCGACATTTATAATAAAAGTAATTTTCTAGATAAAATATTGTTTGTCATGCGACACGACAAACGCGTGAGAATAAGCTGGTATAGTTATGAAACTTCAACGAAAGACTTCGAATTTCGTTAGCTTAGCAGGAAAAGAAATGTACCTGTCGGTATTGACATAGGATAGATCCCCTGGAGACGTAGATATGATTTAATTTGAGATATAAACTTGTACATTGAATGTATGAGATGCAACTGAAGTGTAGGTGTGTGTGTTGTAGGCTTAGTTTTATACAGGGTGAATGGGACATAAATACGCATATTGAAACCATGAATGTAGCATATGACTTTAGACCCCATAGAGTAGAAATGTATTTGTCGGTTATAAAAAAAAAAATCTGCTGTTTTTTAGAAAAGTGCAACAATTACACGGTGAAAAAGTATGGTAGAGCTTCATTAGGTATATTTCAATGATGAATTGACTATAGAGTGGTTGTGTTCTGAATTTTCGAAGGCAAGCCGGCGGGAATCGAGTTGTATGATACCTTCGCCACTGTGGTAGAGCATTTTTAAAAAATAATTTACGATAAATTTCAATGCAGAAGTGGGAGAGGGGGTCTATCATCATTTTATACTAAATCCGTGGAAACGAGTTGCGCGTCCTTCTCATTCCAGCCCGTATTATACTCGTTAGCTATCCCAAGAATAGGGAATTATAAATTAACATGTTTTGCAACGAAACCTTAACTTTATCGAAACTAACGAGCTTTTAATTCCTTATAACGATATAAAAATATAAAACTACATATAGAAGAAATATTTTGATACTAAAATTGGTGTAATGTCTTTATAACGGCTTAGATTAAAATGTATTTTAAGTTTTATCGAAGACGCGGCGTGTTAATCGAGCAATTAGAGCGGGCCGATGCATGATGCCTAATGGTCAATAATCGTTACTCCCAACACTATGTCGATAAAATTAGGAACGGCCCTGTACACTCTTGCGCAACTCGTCGGGAGAAATTTTATGTGAGAATGTGTGTAATGCACTTTTGGAGAGATTGAGGAAGAAGCAACTTTGTAATGACGTACGACTTTGAGGTTATTGGGTAACAGAAAGACGGAGCGTCGGAGCTATTCATCATAGAGAACATATATTACAATGTTCTCTCTCTGTTTTGTAACTTACGACACTTGTATAATTGAATGCCTTGTAACATTTTGCTTACGATTGCCTATGATAAAAGATTCATTCCCAGAGCCTGTCTCTGCATTAATTGAATTAAATTTGCATTAATATTGCCAATTCATCTTTTAAAATAATGAAACGAATTCTAAATCATCATGTTATAACACAGAACATTCCACTCTTTCATTCAATCAGCAAGTTACTGCCTTGGGTTTATTATTTTGGTCTTAAACTGGTATTTAGTTTTCATTTCTCTACTTCTTAAAATACCTTAAAGTAAATAAATTGTTGGTGAAACCGGATGCTAAAATCTCGTATAAATGGCCTATCTGATTCATTTAAAAATATACTCGCACTCTGATTCACTAAATATAGCGAGCATGCTCTTCTAGCGTTTTCTGATAAAGTACGTAAATAAGTATTACAGGTTATAATTATAAACATGTCTACGTCGAAATTGGGTCACGGGAATGCTCTGTTTTCTATTACACGGAATATATATTCACATACCTGTCTGTATCATTATTTCAAGTAAAGTAAAGCGGGTCGTATGTGAATCTCTCACTCATGAATGACGAAGAGAATGAGTCACTGCCTGTAACGATCGGAAATACGACTGGTAAACATTTGTTTTAGCGCCTCGTTTCTCCAATCCTGTATGGTCCATTTTCCTGTATGATCTCCAATGTAAACTTTTCTTATTTACTTGCCTATTAACTCTAAAGATTTTTCATTGGGTAGTGTAAACTTCCTTAACGCCGCTCTGTACTATAATTCAATCTGGAACTCGACGCAACTTCCCGCTAAGTTTAATTGTTCTTAAAACCACCGTTTTAGCAACTTCGACTCTTTTGATATAAGGGAATTCTAGGAATTCCGCCATATGTTCCCAGCCTACGGTGACCAATGAATCTTGGCTGGACGGTTGCTTACGTTAGCATAGCAGCGGTTCTGCACTACATCCGATCCGAATCCGATAAATGACGGTCCGAAGTGACCATAGTCCTATTTGTATGAGGGGTTGCGCACTAGATCCAAACTCTATCCGTCCGAATTTATAACATTCCCAATTCGGATTGAAGTCGGATCTTTAATTCGGATTCGTATCGGATGTAGTGCAGAACCGCTCTAATTTCTGTACCATAGACTGTGCCATAGATAGGATGTTTATAAAATGTTTTATGATTTTTCCTATTACGCCAGCGGATTTTTGCAGTTTATTTTTGTTCCTTTTTAGCTAAATCTGGCGTTACGTCATTGTTAGCCGTAGGAAGTTGATTTGTTATTTCAACCAACATGGCATCAAATGTTTATTATCTTATAAATAAAAATTATCCGACGAGTTCAGTGCAAAGATGTGATGTTAATGATGTAAAAGATAATACTTAAACAATACCGAATCGGTCCTATGACTAACGAATTTGTGCACTAGCGTGACTTCATAATTAATTAGTATCTAACGATGGAATGTTTGACTGTAAGGAGACGAATATGTGAAGCAACAATAAAACTTGCATGCGGAATCGGAACGACAAAATGGTGACGTAACGTTTAGCTGAAACTACCAGGCACACAGACATTTGTAGGAGCTCTCCGCTCCGGTTCTTAGTTGAATGGCGAATCTTCATGAATGAAAGGGGGTGGATATTGTAATAGGGGTTGAACGTTATAAAGCCGATTCAATGTTTGTAAATAAACGAGTACCTAAGTATTCTATTTCAATAATATGTTTATGCTATTTAGAATTTTAAATAAGAGTATAAAACTGTGTACAGTGTGACAAATGCATTAGTAATTTTTTTTCCTGTAAAACGTTTAATATTTAGTTTCTATGGAATTGCTTATAAGTACCTACCTTTATCTATAAAATCAACATTGTCATGTTACACGGGAATCATGAAAAGTGTAATTAGATCACAAAGCTTATAATTACATTAGTATTCATCCATTTAATGAAAAAATAGTGAAGCCATTAATCAAAGTTAACCAGTTTCGCCTGTGACAGCGTTAAAAAGAGATGGGTATAGATGAAAAGGGATAGTGCCACATTCCTTCGGGATGCAGCCAGCATTCTTTAAAAAGAGAAATTATTTATGTTTTTTTTTTAATAAACATTGCTTTTGTAAGGTTAATTTTTAGTTTTGAAGTTTTTTCGACCATGATTTATGGGTGTAAAGAGGTGTGAACCTTTTTGAACATTTCTACTTATTGGTTTTATTTTTATTTATAGTTGGGTGCTATAGCTAGTTCCAAATTCAATTAATTTAGAAAATTGGTTTATTTGATGGCTAGGATTGTGTTTTGTTTTTTTGGGTTTTATTTCTATCATTGTTATATTTTAAATTAATTATGCAAATAATATGCGACAAAAAAACAATGTGATCAATAATTGGATCGCATCCTGGATTTATTTGAGGTGATTAGATATGGGTAAGTTTACTCAATTACAATTAACAACAAGTAAGTACGGTACCTACCTACCTACTTGGAGTACCTACGAAATAAAATAGATTTTTTAGTCAAAGATGCAAGAATGACTGGTCAAAATGCTTTCCGCGGCACGGAGGGGTCTCGCTATGTAAAGTAAACATGTTCACCCATCCACGGATCGACCGTGGCAAATGTAGCTTAACCTGATCGGCCGACCGGTGTGGCTGTTATTACGTTGCCACGAGTTCCTTCTAGGCTATAAAAAATTATACTGGTAGATAAATGTCAAACAAGAGCTTTTCCCATAAATCGCTGTAACGAGCGATCCTGGCAGGATATTACCATAATTAACGCGGTTGCCAGGAGGATTGATGAGGCTATAGTTACTACCTACCTATAACGTTGATTTATAGTTCACATATAAGTAGGTATTCAATGACTCAAAAAGTCAAAACGCTCGCAGACAGGCGCCACGCCACTCGGGCAGAACAATTTCTATGAAAACTTCATGGAAATTATTCTACCAGAGTCGCGTCGCGCCTGTCTGCTAAAGCCTCTAGCTTAGCGTATTTACCTACCTAAAAGTAGGTATTTCTGAGTCTAATATCTATTCACTCAGAAACAAAACCCTGAAACATGACGTGTTTTTTGATAATAGTTTTTATTTAAAGGTCGTCACTTAAAATATAATCTTAATAAAGTTAGACCTGCTTGATGTTGAGGGAACCTCTGCCATATATTTATACTTGCTAGATTCTGCCCGCGACTTCGTCCGCGTTAAATTTGACCCCGCTCCTAATTCACCCTCTTAGGGGTAGAATTTCGTAAAACACTTTCTTAGTGATACCTACCTACTCTTCACAAAGAACACATCCTCCAAATTTCATGTATCTATGGCCAGCGGTTTCGGCCGTGCGTTGATATATCAGTCAGTCAAGACTTTGAATTTTATAATATAAGATAGTATTTAAGCAATTTTTCCACATTTTATGAAGAGAAAACCCTTACGATAGGCCTCAATAGGGTTTTTTTCCTAAGAACAGGTCCAAAGACCTGCAACCTAATTGCGAAACACACTATCGATCTTAATTTGAATCATTTTGAAGCATATTGCTAATCCATTGCTTCATAAGTATGTTCGAAAAATGTATCTGCTCAACAATGTAAAAAACGCAATGAACGTTGTTGATCTATCAAAATGAAACCCGTTGCTACTAATAGTGCGTTACGCAACTACCCCGTGGTTCCTGTTCTTAGGAACAAATCCGGCAAAACCGCAAAAGGTATATAATAAGGGGCATGAGAACTTATAGAGTTATAGGTATGTACAGACGCCAGCACATCAAATTACTAGAATCTGTCAAATTTCTTTAATAGATAACTTCATCGCTAAAGCGAAAGGTTCAAAGTTGATTGGAAAAATTTGACAGTTTCAGGTAGCTATGATTATTATATTATGATTATTCTATCTATTTACTTATGGGTCACAAGCGAAAGCGAGATACAGACACCTTGACTGCATGATTTGAATAATACTTGAAAATAGTAAAAGCATCGCTTATTGTTATCGAGCTTTACAATCAAATGAGGTATTGACAGCAACAAGGCAAATAAACATTATCGGTACTGATTGCAGGGCGAGAAGTTCCTACTTGTAACCATTCTATCATTTCAACATTCACTGGTTGGTAAAATCATCTAAGTATGGTCTGTCGATCCAATCTGTAAAAATCTTACCGTGGAAACTTAGTTCTATTCTATTTTTAATTATGGCAAGTAAAGCCGATGTCGAATATTCTGCCAATGTCAAAAGTGAACTGGAAAAGCAAGTAGTGTGCATTATTTTAAATCAAAAGATAAAACGATAAAAATCTACGATGGTACATGGGGTTAGTGCCTACTGGACTGAAACAAACAAAAAGATAAAATTACATAATAATTATATTATAAAGTAATTGTTAGGATATTAAAATATACATACACCACATCCAAACAGGCAGAATATTTGAGGAAACAAATCATAATTTTATATTATTGTGGCGGATAAATGTCATCAGCACCACAAGCAATTCTGGAAAGGGATATGTTAAAAGGGAGGGGGAAACTTAGTTAAAATGAGCTTGAAGTTAGCTGTCAATAGTGTCAATCCTTATAATTACGTGAATGACAGCTCACATCAAATTCCCTTAACATGAGTTTTTACAGAATAGACCAGCTGTTTTATCACTTCCAGATGATGCAACGATGAATTGATGACTGATTATTATATAAAATACTAGCTGTGCCCCACGGTTATTTGAAGAAAAATTACTAAAATATATTCCATTAAGAGCCTCAGCAAAAATTCACTATTTAACTCGCTCGCACGATACCGCTCGCGGACTGAGTGAGAGCGAGACAGAGTGCGGTGCTAGGCGGCAGGCAGCGCCAATAGTTTAGGTATTTGCTTTTTACGGTGAAAATAATGGTAATTAAAAAAAAGTAAATAACATAAGACCTGCTTTATAGTTAGTTCGGTTAGTATACAAAGTTTCATGTTCTAATTTGAAGTTTTTTTTTAATACCAGCGGTTTATTGTTCGGTTTAGAGGTAACTTTGGAATTTTTTTCTATCGAGAAAATTTTATGAAATCGTGTTTTCGTCTAACATAAGCCCTAACATTAATCCTCAACTTTACCATATATTTATTACAAAATTAATGCTGCAGTATTTTCGACATAACGGAGGATCGTGCTAAGCCATTTGAGGTAGTATAGGCCCTTAAGAGTATTACTTAAGATTATTACCTACTTACTAGCAGCGCCCCGCGGTTTCACCCGCATAAGTGTCGATCCCGTGGGAATATTGGGATAAAAACTATTCTATGTCCTTTCCCGGGACTCAATCTCTATACCAAATTTCATCTAAATCGGTTCAGCCGTTTAAGCGCGAATAGGTTAAAGACGGACAGACACACTTTCGCATCTATAGTATTAGTATGGATGGATACAAACTTATGATCTATAATTAATAGATACTAACTGTGGTACCGTAGAGACAAAAAGTGACCTTTTGCCCTTATAAAGAATCACTGCAGTGCACTCAATGACGCAGCTGTCAACTGTCATGCATGCATTCTTATAACATTTAAAATGAATGATCGTTTCTATTAAATAGGCCCTTTAGAGGGCCTAATTACTGTTAATTGAAACAAAGTAGGCAAGCACAACAATTTCTGTCTATCTAATTGGTACTTGCAACAAGGCGTCAAGTTGTCAATGCATTTGACAGTTAAGTCAACATGGCGGATCACGCATGCGCTCTGCACGCGACGGAAAAGTAAATAAAGGCGCGTAAGAATTTCATAGCTATTGAACAATCGGTATTGAAAATCATCGTGTTAATGCACAATTTAATTTTTGTTTGTTTGACACGTTTTTTTATTTATTTGTGAAATTGATGTGCCATTAAATTATTCGAACTCTCTATGTGCACCGAAAGCCAACTTAATTGGTCCCTACGTAAGTTATGAAATTTAAAAATTGCTAAAGGAAATTATTGTCTAAAGGAAACACCACCTTGACCAATAAAAAAAATGGAACCAGATTTTATCTGTACCTAATGTATAATAACGTGTGTACAGAATCGCGATGTTTCTAAAAGAAGCATTCTAAAAATAATAGGAATTTCGAAATAAATAAAACACCAATTAAAATTGAACATATTTAAAATACATAGAGTCTAGATAATAAAATACATGAAATACAAATTATATTAATATAACTACTAAAGCAAGATTTGTTATTCGGGGTAACAGGTCACAGGAGAAGCAGAACAGCTAATTTTGAAATCGATCCAAACTATGAGGTTAAAACTAATACAGTCATAAAATCATTCCATTTCCAAGATTAAAAAAATAAAATAAACAGCTCCTACGAAGTCGTGTGATGTCGAAATGAAGTTTATGATTAATGGGAACACATCCAATTCCATATTATCTAACTTAAGTGTTCCATCTCCGTAGAGATGGAACACTTAAGTACGACATCATACATCATGACGTTTCACAGTTTTACAAACTAATCAGCGACAAAATACATTACCCCACAATATAAATGGCTCTAATTTCTATGTTAAAACCTCAATCAAGTTTGTACTCTATGGGCCCATCATACATTCAAATTAAGTCATTGAAATACTAGTTTGAAATCGTTTGGGATATAATGGTCGCATTTCGCGGTCCAATGGGCCTATGACCTCATTACACTGTAATACGTATAGTATGGGCCACACGATGCGTTTCACTGATTGGGGCTTTGACCTTAAGTCACTCAAAATGCGATGTGTGAAATTGATAGAAGAATAGATTGTGAGTCTTTTTAATGCACTTTGGTGTAACTCTTGGTTCTATAGTAAAAGCTGTGCAAATGATGAAGTGATAGTGATTTTGTGAAGTGCTAAGAGAATGTTGTGTGTAAGTATAGGTTTTCAGTTTAGTAAAGCTGATAATATGTGTGATTTTTACCGATTCTGGTCCTTATCATAAAACTATAAAACACCTTATTTTTGGTAAAAAAGTGGGCTATAACAATTGAGCATTTTGAAAGCTGCTCTTTTCATTCATAATAAATATTACTGGAGAAAAAAAACCCGCCGCTAACTGTAAGTTTTCCCCTATTTTTCCCGTCGAGAATGTGACGCCAGAAGCCTACTTTGTTTTCTACGCACACATCAACAAGAGGCCAGTCTAGACGGTCACACACTATCGCATTTCGCCGCACTGGCCTACGCACCCTTCAACCCCTATGATTAGCTTGATCCCTCAATATCCCCTCAGCCGAGCGCCCTTTTTTATCGAGTTTTGTCCTAAAATGGAAAACAACTACCAGGCTTCCAGTCTTCGGGAGCGGTTTACGAACTTTCACCCTTAGAACAGACTCCAAGATGCGCAGACTCAAACTTGTCTTATGCCTCGCAATTCGCGCCCCATATCTAACTCTTTCTAACGCTACGAGCCAGAGGAGTATGTTATCTCTTTCGCACCTACATAGAGGGGTTGTTTCGTCTGGCTGCAAGCAAGTGTGTGTGGATTTAGGTTAGGGGCCACGTACACTCAACCCCTTCGATATGCGATGCGTGTGTGGTTATAGCGTGTGTTATATTTAGTAGGGAGGCATACATATGATACATCCTACCGGTTCCTGGTGCCTTAGTACATGAGTATGTGTAGAGATTAGAATTTGCTAAGCAAACGCTGTTTTTTTTTCTAACACGTGCACAAATGGGATACTAACGTAGGTTTCTAATATTCGTAGCAATATGCATACAGCACACAAGTCCGTTATTCAAATGCACGTCTAAGTTCTCTTATGTGGACATAATTTTCACACGAGTGTTGAACGTTAGAACGGGCAGAAAAATGTGGATGTGTCTGTCTCTTTCTTCCATGGAGGCTTTAGATTTTGGGAACCTCACACGTCGCGGTTAGAATCGGTACAGAAAATATTAAACATAACGTTGTTAGAAATTGAATTAAAGACTTTATTGTCATTACATCAGATAAATTGTTATATCTATAAAAATAAACTATGAATTAGTGTACTTAGTTTGAGTATGAGGAGTTATTGAATCTTTAGAGTGGTAATGCTAGAACTGCTTAGTAGTAACCGCAAACAGTTGTTCTAATAAACGGTTATGGAATTCATGAATTAAGTGCAAAATCAATAAGAATCGAATTCTACACAATATAACGTCGTCGTTTGCGCAATACTTAGTTGCAATAAAACTTTGCATATCGTTACTTCGCGAGCATAAAACACAAAGTCCAAATCAAAGTTGTTAAATATTTTTATCAGCTACTAGTTTCTAAAATCAATTGTATTGTACGCTAATATCTACCCACCAGAAACATTTTCATGTAAAATGTTGCCAAGACAAGACCATATATATGGCTGCAATATAGTATATCAAGAAGTTATCAGAAGGCCTCGTAATTTAAAACGTTCAAAATCTAGTCGCAGACTCATCTCGGCGACAAAGAAATGTCAAAAACTGTGAATACATTTTTCACCTTACGCCTATGTACCCGTAGCGAAAAGGCCAAGCCATATATTTTGACTAACGTGTAGAGTTTGTGAAGGTGGCTTGTAGAGTTAGAGCGTGTAGAGTTAGAAGCTGGGCTCTACATGAGATCTGATAACTTTTTGACAGTGCGAGCCATAATATGGTCTCGTCTTGGCAACATTTTATATGAAAATGTTTTTGGTGGGATTTCACTTCTTTTTGTAAGTTGCTTATGACAATACGAGTATATACATGTTTTAGATTTTTTTTTTTGTTGTTTGTGTCAAGGTCAAACATTTAACTTTTATGTAGGTATGTGTAGTTGACTGTACTACTCTTCAGAACACATTGCGACGCGGACCGTTTGCTCCTCGACTGCAGTACCACAATATTTGTTGAAGGTCGCATGCTACAACCAGTTTGACGCTTTTCTTTTACCGTTTTGCGTAAAGTTCGTTTCAAGGAGAATTTGTTTAAGAGCTCGTGGCAAAGCAACGGTTAATATCATAAGTTATAGTATGTTTCGTAGATGATTAGAAAAAACCAGCATAGAATTAATCTAGACTTCTGGGTAGTCAGTTAGCTCATCAGCTGCGTAGAGACGACGAATTTTAAACTAAGCGAATACGCAGACAGATAGGCGTCATTATAATGATAGGTATCACATGTTTTCACATGAATAGTCTCAGTACATCTCATTAGATTGTCGGCCAAGTATAAATAACAGTAGTTACATATGGCAGCGCCGGAAACGTTCATTGCAAGATAACAATATAAACTCGCAAAAATGGCGGACCAGCAGCGGCTAGATACGATTGATTCACGATTCTGAAAGCTTGTTAAGGGGACTACATGACCTGAAGCACGGTCACTGTCGGACTGCATAGAAAAGAAAGAGAAGCGCGATCACACAACGCTGGTAATTTATTGCAAAATATGAAGCAATTATCTATTTACAAAAAAATCTATTGTTTGGGCAAAAATATTAAAACACTAGTACTTTATTATGTTGCTTTTAGAATAATCTGACAAAAAATCAGAACGATTGTATGTATATTAGTATTGTTTTTATTGTGAAAAGAAAGTTTTTACAGGTATCTTCTTGATTTTTTCTATAGTATCAAACTAGTTGTATTATGTTTGTACCATAACAACAAATCTCTTAAAGTGCTTATGGTACAAATCTAACTTTGAATCCAACACTGATCTGCAAATTGCAAAAACCGTAAGAAATTTTGGATTTCGTGGTCTACCACTGCGCATTCCTCTTAAACAGACGCTAATCACTGCTTAACTTTAAGCAACGTTTATGTTTAGATCAAATCTACAGGAAGAAATCCTAGTATTTTTCTGTTGCAAATATGATTTTTACGTGATGTCTCTTACAATACCTTTTTTTTTACAAAAAATATACGCAGACATTATAAAGTCTAGTGTAGATTTAATAAATATTTACAGAAAAACATTTTTTTTCGCACAAATGACACGTTTTCGAAAAAATGTTTGGTGTGTATGTTTACTTGAGTGAAAAAACCTTATTTAAGTATGCAATTATGTCAAGTGCCATAAGTCAGCACCGCGCCATATTTGAGTACTGTGACGTCAGAAGTAGGTACACATTTGTTAATGTTAAACAATGCATTACTTTTTCAACAAAATGTGTGATTTGTGTGGTTTTTAAATGACGCGTGTTCGGCGTGTAGCGAGCCTAAATGATTTTTATTAATATTTTATGTATCTTTAAGACCAATTATCACATAATTTACCTCATTAATGTTATGATAAGTTACGACGACACACTCTTACTTAATCAAACAACTTTACGAGTTTTACGATCACAAATTAATGTGAACCCTCTCTTTGCAGGTAACACACGCCGCTGCTATCCTGCTACCCTGGTACTTATTTCCCGTAAGCATGTGTGTAAATCACGCCTAATCCCGTGACGTCACGGCGGGCCACCGGGTACATTTAATATTTTTATATTATAGAATTTTTATTGTATCATTTATTAGATTGTTCACATTCACATATTTTATAGCATAATATCTTTTTACTAGCTAGAATTTACTATCGCTGGTTTCAAAGGGTTTGAAAGATAAAAGTTAGTTACCTTGTGTAATAAAAGTGTCATAACGACGATGGTAATGGTAACTATCGGGGAAAGTGTCTAGGGAAATAATAATATAATTAAGATTTATTGTAATTAGCGGCATTGTAGTTCCATAGCATATTTTGCGACTTAAAGCTTATTCGTAGAAGACGCTTGTTTTCTGGTTTCAACTTTCATTTAATTCAATTAAATTATTATATGGTTAACTAACCGATTTAATATTCTGACATGATTACTTTACCAAATTAAACGAAAACTGCGCAAAACATTTTTGTGCTTAAACAAAAAGCTTAATTAAATAAAATGGTCAGATACACGCTGTAAAAGAAAGAAAGAATAATTAGTTTACAAAAGGATAATTAACTTGAATAATAAAGCAAAAATAGAACTGTAATCTGTACGTAGTACTTCCTCCTACATAATCTGAATCCTTGAATAGGCGCATACAGCCGTCATTCCGTCAATCGTCATTGAATACGTATGAATGCGAATCTATGACAATGTGGCGCTGTCCCTGATCACTACATATAGCGGCGGTGGGCGGCGGAAGGTTTATCAGTGCGCGTGGAAGTCCGCTCCAATACTCCATATCGCGGCGCCGAGCGATCAATATCGTTTATTTTTTATTAAACTTATAAAAACGTGTAAAAATTTGAAAAATCCAAAACTGCACGACTCATGATGCTCATTTGATCGTATAAAAAATCATAGATATACACACATCAAAAGTGTCTAGGGATCAAGCATTTTTATGCGGATTTCTTGAGATTGAGATGTGGCTTTGTAATAAATTTATGATTTTATAAATTTATATGGATCCTTTTTGGTGCATTTCATAATTTGAATCAGGAACTGTGAATCAAATTCGAGTAAAAGATAAAAATCAGCTGTCAATATTTTCCCTATAAAAACATACAACGCATTGAAGACATTATTAGTGCTACTGTTTCCCTACTACTGATTAAAACCAACGTTATTATGGAGCGGCGACGTCATTTAAGCAGGGAAGAAATGCTCAGAGCCGTGGGAATGATAGAAGCTGGTTCCCGGCAACGTACTGTGGCTTTAGCTCTGAATACAAGTCAGAGTGTTATCAGTCGACTTTGGACACGTTACCGAAGCACTGGTACCGTGGCTGAGCGCCATGGAGGACGGTATCGCTGCACCACACGGAGACAAGACCGATACATTCAAATCTTAACTCGAAGAGCTCCAACAATAACCGCCATGATGTTAGCCGTGAGGCTTCATCACTCTTCAGGGAACTTAATTAGCGACCAAACAGTTAGAAACCGCTTGCATGAAGTGAACCTTCATTCCCGAAGACCGCTACGGGTACCACCTATAGCAATGCACAATCGTAGGATTCGATATCAATGGGCTCTTGAACACAGAAATTGGGCAGAAGAACAATGGCGTTTCGTGTGCTTTTCTGATGAGTCTCGTTTTGGTATGAGACCGGATACAAGACGTATACGACACTGGAGAACCCCTGGACGCTAACAGCGATTAAAATCCTGCCAGGAAGTCCATCCTTATAGTGGTGGAACCATCATGGTATGGGCGGGTATTTGGATCGGCGGAAGAACTGAGTTGATTTGGATCAGAGGCAACCTCAACGCTCAAATTTATGCTGAGACGATTGTATCAGACGTCATCGTTCCTCTACAAGTGCAAATCGGTCCCTTATTTCAGTTAATGCATGATAATGCACGACCGCACACCGCAAGAGTTGTAAGACAGACTCTCGCCGCAGCTAACATCAATGTCCTGCCCTGGCCTGCTCAGTCGCCAGACTTGAACCCGATTGAGCATGCATGGGATATGCTACAGAGAAGAGCTCTGCCGAATATGGAGGGTATCCAGTCGCAAGAAGACCTTTTTTTGTTGTTGCAACGAACATGGGCGGCCATTCCACAGCGTGATTTGGATGAACTCATTTTGAGTATGCCAAACCGATGTTCTTGTGTTGTTAGTGTTCGCGGTAGAAACACGGATTATTAATTGTTTAAGTTACCCAATAAAATTTTAGAGAAAACTGTTATTTCAGTCTTTTTTTCGAACTTTTGTGTTAGTGGTTCAAATGTCAAAAATCCCTTTATTAGGAAAATGGCAAATTTCTTTATTAATGCAAAGGTGACTTGGTTTATCGTTACTGTGACAAACGAAAACACTTTATTTGATGAATCCTTAAAGAAAATTTTAATTAATATCAATCAGGAGAAAAGTTATTGCAAAAATATATGTTGATCCCTAGACACTTTTGATGTGTGTATATATTACTAGCTGACCCCGCAAACCTCGTTTCGCAAAAAAAAAAAAATAGATAAATCAAGAGGGTACCTCCTATAGGCGAAACAAACCTACTTATAAAAAAAAAAAACTCAATTTGTTGTTGTTTTTTTATAAGCAACGTTTTCAGGTTTCCCACTTGATTGACGGATTTTTTTTTTGAAATATTGTGATGTTTTTTTTCGTTTCTACTGCATTAAATAATTTTTTGAAAAGTACAGAACTAATCTCCAATAAATGATATATACAATAGCTAGATAAATTAAGTAGGTACTGTGTACTAGCAGGAGTATAACAATAGAAAAAGTTTCAAAAAGGAGGCAAAAAAATCGATCGTAAAGCACTCTCCAGCTGCTTCGCATAATGAGCCGTAAAAAAATGTATCAGGAAAAGACGTCGAAAACGCGGACCTCTAGAACCAAAACTTTTAAGCATAGTATTTGATAGTATTTTTAAGAAATCTTACGTAAAAGGGTCTTGTTGACAGACATCGACGCGACGAACAGCAAAACTAATCTTTTAAGGGGTCCGGTTTGCCCTTTTGAGGAACGAAATCCAGCTGTCTCCTAAAATAAACCTAGGTACCTATTGTGCAGCGCCTGAAAATTGAAAAGAGCTAGCACTTTATATTCCGAACTTAAAACTGAAAATAGTCTTGAGTTTGGACTCGACAAAATATAGGAACTTCACAGGACATTTTTATTAATATTCAAGGCATAAAAAAGCATTCCTTTGCAACTATGTGTCTCTCCTAACTTTATACTTGTCACAATTTGATCTGAATACGGAAGCTCTAACTCATAAACTACAAATAAATCAGAAGGACATTTGAGTAAGGAGTTAAAAACTTAAAAAGTAAAGTGTTAAAGGATGAAAAGGATCTTTTTATATCATCCCCGGCTTCTGAGAAGGAAGTGCCACCGCATCCCTTTGAGATCTTTCAATTAACCGTGAATGGATTCATTTATACGTTTTTTTCGGTCAAAAATAGGATCAACCTCTTGACATAGGTTTGGTAAAAAAATACTTGAGAGTTTGTTGCTATGTGTGATCCTTTTTTCTCCGACAAGTTTTGCATTGTACTTACCTACTGCAATTTAATTTATAATACTTATGTAATATTAGTAACTATTTGTCTTTAATTAGGTAAACTGTTGTTCGTAATCATAACTATGATAAACATATCATCACAAATTTAACTTTTTTAGCAAAGTAAGTGATATGTAAAGTGTCCAAATGCTGGGCTTCAGTTCACTATAAGACTGGAAGGGTCGAATGTATTGTATCTAGCAGAATGCGGAATCTAGGAAGGAACACGGGTGGGTTTTAGTCAGTAAGAGTCTGACACTCCCTTCTGCTCCACCCAGAGCGGGAGGGGTCATTTGATGATTTCCCATCCACAAAAAAAAAAAAAAATGCTAGTACACAGAACCTACTTAATGTATATGTACAATGTATAGATAATTAAATGGATATTAATTATTCTGTACTTTTCTAAAATTGATTTAATGCAGTAGAAACGAAAAAATACATCAAAATATTAAAAAAAAATCCCATCAATCAAGTGTGAAACCTGAAAACATTTTAGCTTGCGATAAAATCAATTAATTGAGTAAATTTTTTATTTAAAGATTCGTTTCACCCATAAAGGAGGAACCCTATAGAAAATGTCTCTTCTTTATTCAAAGTACTTTAATTATAATTAATACAAATAACTAATATAATATATTCTATGATTTTTTATAAGTACCATTAAATTTTAATGAGCATTATGAGTCGTGCACTTTTGGATTTTCCAAAAAAAAAATTTCATACTATCTCGTTATCGAACACACGTGTAGTTCGTCACTATTTTATTAACCTAAACTCTACCACTAACGAAATAATTCCAAATGCATTTTCTTTATGGCAAAATATGAGTTCTTTGGTATAATATGAGTTTTACTTCAACAAATACATGACCCAGTCGAACATCAAACGTCTTAGTACATCAGCCGGCAATAATATTTGCTCCTAACAAACCGAAACTAATTGTTTGGCGTTGTTTCTGGGCTAATTACTAATTACTGGGTAATTGCCTTATTAATATTTTAGTTCTACTCTTGCGTTAGTATTTAATTTTACATTTTACTAAATTGTGCTTCATTTTCAATATTTTCTGTACTTATTAACTTTCAAAAACCATAATATACCTACTCTAATATGTATAATTCTAAACCATAAAATGGAACATTTGAAACTAGGTAAATAAACTAAATACTTACTAGTAAATAAATAATTATTTGTTAATTCCAGTTCTAACTCCGTTTTTAATAACTACTTAGATAAAATTAACAAAATCCCGCCATAGAATGATGCCCAGATAAAATACGAAAACGTTTACACTATTAATTTAACTTAATTACGGCACGTTCCCAGTTTTTTGTACGAGTGTCGAATTTTATTTTTGTCCAAATCTCCGAGACTCCTACGCAACAGGATCCGAGGGGTTGGATTAAAAATAACTCGTTTTTATCCTCTTTTTAACATTTGATCCTAAGTATCAGTTGTCAGGGGTGCTCACAGATATGTATCTGTTAATGTGAATGCTTTCTATAATGTACCGTGAAGATGGAACTGATAGCGCCGTGTTTTAGACATTGGAAACTTATTTTGAAACTATAAGCAGGTTTTATAAAGTAAACAATAAGTGAAACGGTATTAAAATTTCGAAATTACAAATTAATATTGAAAAGTTTTTAATGCTGGTCCTAAATATTGTAAATCAAAATCGTTCTCCCTTCTTAGTAGTAATTTGGAGTTAACCACTGCAAATTTACCTGCGCGCCTGTAGTTTATTCCTGTAAGGTTAAATAAAAAGTGAACATGTCACATTGTCGGCTTAAATTAATCTCAAAAACCAACATTCTTATTTTGGTATTATGTGTTCATCTCAGCTCCTGGTAAACTCGGTGTAACATGCGTGCGTGTTACGTGTAAAGATCTCTCTCGCGATAACACTCCGTACAAGGGTTACATGACTACATGATAGTGCGCGAGTGTGCGGTTACCGCGGCTACCGATACTACTCTAAGATTACGCGCTTTGAGGGCTGACTATAATATCTTCTGAGTTCTGCTGCCCTGGTACTGTAGGTGACGTAATAGTTTCTTTGCATATATTATCTTCGTCATAACTGTCTTAAGAATTCAAGATAGATTTGGTATCGGATAGAGAAATAGCCACCGGTAGCTTCCCGCGTGGTAGTAGAAATACTTTATGTACTCTGTGCAATTTTGGTCGATATTGGTCTAATGCGCAATGCAATTTTGTACAAATTAATTTGTATTTAATTGACAATATATTTTCTTTACTTCAGTTATATAATATTGTTACTATTTTTATTTTGTTTACGTTGGTGACCATTTCATTCAATCAAAAAATAAAAGTTAATTATTAAAACAATTCTAAAACTCCTTCTGAGATGCATTCTATTGTAGAACAGAGATCCTTAGGTCCTGAGTCAACTACCTCAAAGAAATAAACTAAAAAATATGACATTATAATAAACGAAAAACTTGTTCTAGCAACATCCAATTTAACCCGCACGTAAAATTACGCAGCTTCCATTAAGTAATTTGTAGTTAAACGACCACAAGCTTCTGCTAATTTGATCCTCTCTCATATTTACAAAGTTATAGATGGACACATCCTGTTGCAGTAACAAATAAGGTGTAGGCACAACCAGGGCCGTCTTAACCATATTGGGCGCCGGGGTGCGAAAATCAGCTTGCGCCCCCTTGCCAATAAAAAAAACAACATTTTTGTTTTTACACGTCTGCCCAAAAAAATAATGTTATGTTTTCAGCGTTTATGTATGTTTCTTTATTCCTCCATAACTTCTAAACGGCTTTACCAATATCAATGTATGTGGTATCGTTAGAAGCGTTGCGTAATCCCGCGTAATATTAGAAAATTTTAAAAATATAATGAGGGTTAAGAAAAACACAACTTTTTCAACTTTTTGCATCGCTATATCTCCGAAATTTTAGGAAAAAAAAAGTGTAAGTAACAATTTTTGTAGATAATTGCAAGATGATCAATTTTGTCGTATCTGTTTTTATGATAAAACTTACCGTTTAGTTAAAAAATGCAAAAAACCGATTTTTGCAATATTTGACCTTGTATAAAAATTTTTGATCCCTTCGGATCGATGGGGACTTTTGAAAATTTATTTTTAATGGTGGTTCCAGCTTCATACCAATTTTCAGCTTTATGCGAATTAATGTAAACCTTGAATGTCTATTTTAACCACTGGGCTATCACCAGGATATGCAGATATTTTAACCTGAAATGGTCCATTTTCTGTTATAAATAATCTTAAGTATTATTTGTGGCCAGAAAGCAGAGTCATTCGCGATATCTTCAGAAAATCGTGCATCCGATGACAGACGCCAGCGCATTAAGCTGCTAGAATCTGTCAAATTTCTTTAAAAGATTTTCAACTTTATCACTACAGCATAAGGTCCAAGGTTGATTGGAAAAATTTGACAGTTTGTTGCGTCTGTACATCTAAAGCTGCACATTAATTATGTTATTCAAGGGACGTAGCCCTTACATGTCTGGGGTTATTATTTAATAATGCTGCCAAATTGGTTGCATGTAACAGAACGGTAAAGTATGTAGGGTGGGGAGAGCGAGCGGAGCGAGCTCGAAAATTTTAACAACCCGTCTAGGTTTGGTCAGGTTTTGTTTTATATTTTTGAACAGAAATGGGAGTTACTTTGTCTACTTATGCAGGCAAGTCCAAAAAGCATTTAGCAGAATGTAGAGTAAGAGCGAGCGTAGCGAGCTCGAAAATTTTGCACACTCGGATAGGTACGATTTTCTTTCGATCATTCCAAAAGGACTAGGAATTACTTGCTTTGTCGACTTATAAAGAAAAGCTCAAGAATCTACAGGATGTTAATCGCAAGAGCGAGCGAAGCGAGCCTAAAAATTTTAGCACCCCACCTTGAATAGTCTCTGTTTGCTCTTAACCATCATATAGGAAGAGAACTTACTTTATCGAATTATGAACAAAAGCTTAAACTCGTTTTAAAGCAGTTTAGGTTTTGGAATCTGGCCATAATCTAAGCCTCTCAAACCTTACGTACGAGCGGGGTGCCCGAGTTTGCTTCGCTCGCTCTTGCATCCTAGATGCTATATTTTATAACAGGCTTTTTAAAGTAAATACTTTTTAGGCGCGTCAAAACCCACTGTCAGTTCATAGTTTTAAGTTTTTACTTCTGTCAGCAATTGCCCATTGGGGTTTTCGTGGCTATTTTTTTTTATAGGTATTTTTTAGGTATTTTTATATAGATACGTACTTTTTTATTCTGGTAAAGATTTTTTGCGATATACCGGTCATGATTTTTGTTAAAAACTTATTAAGTAGGTACTTACTTTTTTTTTGCAGTGCATTGTTACCGCGTCACTTAAAAAAAATAAACCTAGCACATCCCCCAGGCGTTAGGTAGCACGCGAAATTCAAATTTTCGTTTCGCGATATTCAAAAACCATTTTATGCAATTTTCAGGTCAGTGTCAAGATAATGTTGAACAAAATACCTATGATTCGCGAGCGTAACAAATACTCGTATATATTTAAAGAATTATAATCAATACAACCCTCTAAATTTATATACTCCTATTGATTGATATTTCATGAAATAGTAATTGTTTCGCGGGTTTCCCTCGCGCTTCATCCTCAAAATTTTTAAACTGAAAAAAAAACTTGTCTTACCTACCTTGATAACGTAAAATTGATTTCCAAAAAACAACAATTTTACACTACTTGCACATAATTAGCATTTCATTACATGTAAAAATTAAGTAAATAACTTTTTTCATTACAAAATAAGTAGGTTGCCAAACGATACCTATGGTCACTTATGTACTATAATGGCTCATGGATGTCGCAATTTTAATGGTAGTTGTAGACTGAAACTTTTGTTGACACAATTTGTATATTTTGTATTCGTAACTAGATACCTACCTTCAAACGGGCGGTGATATGTCAAAAGGCGGGCGTCGCATGTCAAACAGCGCGCGCGCACTCACTTGTAGCCGCAAGCTGTCTTTGAATTTGCCGCGTGTGTTTGTTGGAATATAAATTTAATTATTGTATTAATATAAGATCTAAATTGGCTTGCACATTGCAAGTCAGCAAATAAATAATGAATATTTGTTAAGTAGTTATTAAAACTGATTTTGATTACGCATCACGCATGGTTTGGGTAGATACCTTTATGGCGAGCGGCTAGCGCCTTCTAAGACCCTGCGCCGGGGTGCCACGCACCCCTTGCACCCCCGGGTAAAGACGGCCCTGGGCACAACACTGCGCTACACTCATACCTATAAAATGGAGGTTATAAAATGGTCTAATATGGGAATAAACGTACCTACACAGTAAATTGATGGGACTAACACAAGGATTTATAAAGCTTGCCTTATGTAATATTTGACAGTTCAAAAGAGAGATAGAGGCCCATTTGATGCATCTGGGTAACGCCATATACATCATATCGGTCAGTGTAACATACGGTTCAGTTTTCCTATTATTTCAAAACAAACTAGGTCGTTAGTTACCCTTATTTTACAGTTATTTGACAGTTATGGCTCTTGATCTGACCTCATAATCATTGTTTGTGAGGTCACATTGATACAGCTTTTGAATTTTCCTGTTGTTTCGAACAAACTAGGTTGCTAATTACACCTTTAGGCCTAAATTGAGTTAAAGGAGGAGATTTAAGATTAGATGCTGTCAAAGCAAGGCCAAAGTTTATAAACTATGACTAGCCATTTTTATTCGAGTGGTTTTATAGATCTCAAGATCAGCTCAAGAAACCAGTACATATGTATTATTCCCTCAATGATTGGCTCCATGGATCTGTGACAACTTACCAACATTTTGTAAAGATACAGAGAAATCCTCAGCTTTACGACTTAAAAAAAACATTAAAAAACGAGTCGAAAGATTGCCGTATAATACGAACCTGTAACTTGCGAGTTGAAAACGTATGAAGGATATAATAAACCTGTAATTTTATGCTTTAAATTTTAAAAGACGGTCTGCTGGCATTATCAACGCACGATTGACCTTCAAGGGTTGTCAAATTGACAATTTCGTACAAAAGTTCAGAAAAGGATACAAAATCAGTCCAATTACGTTGATATTGTTTAAAAAATTCATAAATTTAGAATTATCCGCAATTTTTCCTAGTGGTTCCTATAAAATTTCTCTCTTGATGAGTGTGCGGAAACTTAAACAAGCATAGTTTTTGTTCACGCTAAACCATAAAAAAAACCGTCCTACCTATGTTAATTCGTCAGGTTTTCTAAATAGTTTTTGGAAATTTAATTTAATAAAGGCTGACAATTAGGACCAAAAAAAAAGTTCTCATCTTATTATGGTGTGAAAATACTATCAAATAACTAGTTAAGGTGATTGCGCAGTGATTACCGCGAAATTCAAATTTTCTTACGTTTTTTGCAATTTGCAGGTCAATGTCAGGTTGTATCTTGATCAAAATATGATTCGCGACTATAACAGGTACTTATTCACAGAATTATAGTCATTAGAATTATTAATACATCTTCCTAAGTTAGATTTGTACCACATCTCACTTATAAAGAAGTATGGATGTTTCTAATAATTATAATTCTGTAAATACTTACCTGTTATAGTCGCGAATCAAATTTTGATCAAGATACAACCTGACACTGACCTGCAAATTGCAAAAAACGTAAGAAAATTTGAATTTCGCGGTCTACTACTTCGTATTCACCTTAAGGATAATGGATGGATGCCATTAGGTTTCTGGCGGCGCTAATAAAGGTGACGTTACATTATTAAGCCAGTAGGCGTGACCAAGAGAGCATTATCACGCGGCACGTCTCATCGCTTTCATCATTATAGGCTGCGCTTACAAGCTTAGTCCTGAAGACAGGGAACCGTAATGTAGCACGATCTATATGAATGGGCTATGGATGGATGCTTTCATAGGAGAGTAGTGAGCTTATACTGGGGAGCTATTCTCTAAGGATACAGCCTTTTTTTTTTGTGGATGGGAAATCATCAAATGACGTCCCGCTCTGGGTGGAGCAGAAGGGAGTGTCAGACTCTTACTGACTAAAACCCACCCGTGTTCCTTCCTTAGCCCTTTATGTTCCGGGGCAGCGGTAACCCTTTCGGACAATCCCGCTGCAAGGCTGTATCCTTAGAGAACAGCATGGCTGTAAATTAAATTCCCTCAATGTCTTTCATAACGTGCGTTGTTTAGTATCCCTTACTTTCATATCTTCATAATTACAATTTATATGAAAATGTGTAAGATCGGAAGGCAGCATTCATGCTTTTCAGACAGATTTAGGTGATTATTCTCCTATAATATGCAATTTTTATATTGGGTCCTGATTTACGACAAGCCTATACGAGGTGGAGATGGCAATACAACAAAAAAATAAACTGCATATATCTATGCCATTTCAAGGCTACACACTCAAATCAAATTCATTAAATATATCTACTAGTTAAGTCACTAGCATATAGGTACATAGCTAGTCAAAGATTGGCAAAACCTATAGTCAGGCCATCACAGTTATAGTTTGTTTGAAAAAGTCACTTTTTATAATTGCGATACTAGGATTAGGTAGTGCATTAGGTAGTATTGCCAGTGTGTTCATTTATTGTTGTATTGATGTCTCCACATTGTATAACAAAACGCAACTACACCCTGTCTCCTAGCCTATAAGGACCAGTTAATAACGCGGGCGAGTCTGGGCGCCTGACGTAATTACACCTCTTTATTGCTGAAATATTATGGCCAGCCCTCAAGGCCATGTCTCTTGGGGTGACTGCACTCCTGGTAAAAAGAGCAAGGAACCCTCAGGGGGTTATGTAATCAAGATGCAAATGTCAATTTGAATTTAGTGTAATTGTAAGAAAACATTTTTGATCGTGAGGTTTATTTTTTTCTTAATGATAAATGTTTTTATACGTTTAAAAAGGCAGTATTTTGAGCCTATGTCTAGCAGTCTTTTGGCATATCCCGAATTTGCTTTTGTATACACAATCCTTTTGTATAATTATAGAAAAATGAGATTGAGTGTCAACTTAATGTTATAATTATGTTCTACTTAATCACTGCCGTTTCAGCGTTTGTAAACATCTCTTACATCAGTTGGGTCACATTTTTCGAACATAATTATAAATCCTTCAGAATGATTCAGATTGTTAATGATAGTGAGTTACGCAATTAGGGTTAATCTATGACTTTATCGAATGAGGAAAATTTCCTGCATTTACTTTTATGTGATAGGTAAAAAAAAATGTTCCGTGAGAATTTATGAGAACCGCAACGTTTGCAATCTCTCTTAATCTCTATGGTAACTCAAACTCAAACTCAAACTCAAAGCATTTATTTCAATTAAACCATTTCCAGGCACTTTTGAATTGTCAAAATTAACTAGTCGGTCAGTTAGTCAGAAAGTTGAAGCTAGTTGCCCATTCCAAAACGTAGATCTCTTGGAGAAGAACGGGCAAGAAACTCCAAGGACACTCTTTTAAATTAAGATATTACAAAATCCTGAGTACAGTATTCTTGTTGCTTCTATATGTGAGAACAATGTTATGAAGAAACAATTCAAGATAGTTATAAGATTAAAAAGAAGCCCTGGCAGCTAAGAGATGACCAGTCTCAACTGACAGCGCCCGTTCACGAACATGACGCATGGATCAGCACCATCCAGCTCAACCATTTTGAAGGGAACCGAATGATCCAACACACGCGCCACCATCAGTGAGACATTTAAGTGAGCATGACACATTCTCAACTGCCATGCTCTTTCAAGTCAATATAAAAAAATTATAATGAACGGATCCATGGTTCTTACATTTACAAAATTAAAATAAAAAAAAAATGCTTCTAAATTATACAAGACTATCGTTACCAATTTATTTACGAGATGAATAAAATTTTACTAGAAAGAGGTATAAGATATTAAAGTAACAATTAAAACTTGATTGAATTAAAAATACACATTAAATTCGAATGTCAGAAACACTTAAAAAAAAAAGAAAAGAAAAAAAGGGAAGCATGTCTTCCAAATTAATATTGAAATTTTAACTAGTGAGCCCAAGTGTCTGTGGAGCAGGACCAGCATTTAGCCAAGCATTTTTATCTACGATATAATCATCCAACTTATAGTATGCTTGTCTACATAGTGTGCGTTTAATGCATGTTTTAAATTTCTTCTCATTTAGTTGAAGAATATCGAGTGGTATTTTATTATAACACTCTACACAATAACCCATAAAAGAAGTTTTTACTTTAGACAATCTGAAACGAGGTTGATCTAATTTGTTCCTATTTCTAGTGTTAAAATTATGCCTGTCACATATCTTACTAAAAAGATGTAGATTTTTTCGAACGTACATAATGTTTTCATATATATATTGACAAGGAACCGTCATGATGTTAATTTTTTTAAACAGTTCCCTTAGAGATTCACGTCTGCTGAGGTTGTAGATAGCTCTGATAGCCCTCTTTTGCAGAATGAAGATAGATTCAATATCTGCAGCCCGTCCCCACAACAAAATACCGTAAGACATGATGCTATGAAAGTAACTAAAATAGACCAGTCTCGCGGTATCCACGTCTGTTAATTGACGGATTTTCCAAACAGCGTAAGCGGCTGAACTTAGCCGCCCTGCAAGTGATGTTAAGTGAGGACCCCACTGCAGCTTTGAGTCAAGCGTGATCCCCAGGAAAACCGTATTTTCGACGAATTCAAGTATCTCCTTATTCAATACAACGTGACATTCACTACTTCTAACATTCGGTAAAGTGAATCTAATGCATTTAGTTTTTTTCTCATTTAATACCAAATTATTTACAGTAAACCAATTATGGACCACAAGCATAGCGTTATTTACGTCGTCAAGCTCCTGTGCACGTCTGCTTACTTTAAAAATCAGTGATGTGTCATCAGCAAATAACACCATTTGTGGTCGGTTTTCCAGTAAATAAGGTAAATCATTTATATATACTAAAAATAAGAACGGCCCCAATATTGAGCCTTGCGGTACACCCATTTTGACTTTTAAACCCAATGAATTTACACCGTTTATTTGAACTTGCTGAAACCTATCATTTAAATATGATTTTATTAAGCTAAGAGCGAGTTTACCCAGTCCGTAATGCTCAAGTTTCAAAAGCAGTGTTTCGTAATTCACGCAATCAAATGCCTTGGATAGGTCGCAGAAGATGCCTATTGCATCTTGTGCCTCTTCCCATGCGTCAAATATGTGTTTTAATAAGGTTACACCGGCGTCGGTTGTACAACGTCCTTTGGTGAAACCATATTGTTGATCGTGTAGGATGTTATTACGATTAAAATGATTGAGCATCTGATTTAACATTACTTTTTCAAACACCTTGCTGAAAACAGGCAAAACCGATACGGGTCTATAATTATTAGTGTTTTTGCTGTCCCCAGATTTGAAAAGTGGAATAACTTTACTGAACTTCATTAAATCCGGGAATACCCCTTGATCAACACACAAATTAAATATTAAAGCTAAATAGGGTGCAATTGTCTCAATAATGGATTGACAAACTTTAGTAGACAAGCCCCACAGATCTTCGGTCATTTTGATCTTAAGTTGCTTAAATGCCTTTATAATTACTGAAGGGTTTACATGTTTAAATTTAAATTCCACAGGACAGGCTGAGACATTCGCTCTTAATAATTCAATAGAAAGTGCGGGCGAGGAATTTAAAGTTTCTGTGGTTTTAATTGGGATATTGGTAAAAAAAGTTGCAAATTCCTGAGCAACATCGATGTTATCGCTAATAAGGCCACGGGAAGTGTTCAGTGTGTAATCAGTATTATGTTTTTTATTCCTGTTCGTTTCATTGTTAATAATTTTCCAAACTGTCTTTATTTTATTGTCTGCTGATTTAACCTTGTTGCTAATGAAGGAAGCTTTAGCTGTTTTGCAAATATTTTTAAAAGTTTTAGAATATGTAGCAACATACTTATTAAAAGTATCCGTGTTAATATACGGCTTAAGGCCATACAGTTCAAATAATCTTTCCCTACTTTTCCTGATTCCTTTAGTTGCCCAGTCACTGAATAAAAACTTAGGGCAAATAGTTTTAGATTTCTTCTTATAAGAATTATTGAACTCTGTTTGCACTAACGAAAAGAATTCTTCATACAAAATATTACCACTATTCATATTTAGGCCCTGAGCACGTAACTTATTAATTAAAGTGTTATTAAACTTTTCCAAATTTCCCGATGTTATTGGTCTAAATTGAATCTGCACTTTTTGTATTGGTGTGTTGGACTCAAAAGAAACGGTTTGACCGCTGTGATCGGAAGGGAGATAATTTACAATGGCTTTATCTAAATATTCGCAGCAACAAAAAACATTATCAATACATGTAGCAGTAGCTGTAGTTATTCGCGTTGGTTCCAAGAACACATTTGACAAATTAAATGATTTAAAGAGGCTTAATAATCTACTGCTATTTGAATTATTTTCCAAAATATTAATATTAAAGTCACCACAAACAATTACTGATTTATTACCAGTTGCCAGTTTTCCCAAGACATCTTCCATTACAGACTCAAAAATAGAGTAGTTTTGATAGTTTGGAGGTCTGTATACGCACACTATAAAATGCTTATCCAGCTCAACACAGGACAGTTCGATGCTATGTTCGACCGATAGTTCCACTATGTCTTTACGAGTCTTATATTTTACACAATTTTTAATTAGGATTAATGAACCTCCACGCAGCATGGATTTTCGGTTAAAGCAACTGCCTACACTATAGTTCTCGTAATTAATCAGCATTTCGTATTCTTTCAACCAGTGTTCAGTAATACAAATAATATCAAACATTGTTTTTTCTAAAAACAATTCCATTTCTAATAATTTGGAAGACAAACCTTGAATATTTTGATGAAACAATTTCAAGGAATTCTGCTTAGCCCCTTTTTTACAATTAACTAATTGAGAGCTAGAAGATACCTTGTTGGAGGTGAGATTAACAATACTGTTTTTGGTAACTTCTGTTGTCTTACTGACTAGTTTAAATTATTGTGGCTAACCACCTTAATATTAGTATTATTACTAATTTTTGTGGTGCTAATTACATCAGACTTCGACATAATACTTATGTCTGAGTTAATAATAAAAGCTAATAGCCATGCTATTTGACGTCTAAAACTAATAGGCAGATACGCTGTATCCCTAGTCGATTTTAATTTCTCAACAAAAGTGTTGGTGTCAAAAAATATAAGTTTGTCACTATAGTGATTAGCTAACAACTGCATATGGTTATTTAGCTTATGTATATAATGATTTTGCCTACTTGATAAGTGCTCAAAATATGGGAAAGCACACAATATTATTTTCTGACAATTAATTTTCAAGATTTCAGTGACACTGTCAGTGATGTCATCTATTTTTACATTCACACTATTACCTACAAGTACAGAAATAATGGCATTTGAATTATATTTACTGCTAGTTATTGATGACATTATCTCTTTGTAGGATTTCCTAGGCATACAATAATTAACAGCAGACTGATTCAGGTTGTTACTCAATAATTTACCTAACCCTCTCCCTAAGCTATCTGAAAACATAACAGAACAACAAAATTTACTAGAAGAAGTGACAGCTCTGTAAGTCTCTGTCTGTGCTACTTGAGATGTACCTTGTATAGCATGTGGTGTATCTTGATTGGGGATACATTCCCGAGCTCCTCCAGACTGAGACGGGTCCTCCGTTACCTCAAGTTGGATAGCCTCAAGGTTGGATTCCCTTTGACAAGCACATTGATGTGTGCTCAGAGTCATCGGGTCCACTCTACCTGCCTCATCATTACACATTTCTACCAACTCGTTTGCAGCAAGGATGTGTTCCTTTATTTGTTTTTGAGAGCTCACATACTTAATATAATGTAAATGTAGTGACTCTTCAAGTACCTCAATTTCAGACTGTAAACGCTGAGTGTCAATGTAATAAATGTTTTTACTATCTTCTAATTTAATTTCATAGTTTTTTAATTTATTTAATAGAAAAACACGTTCTTTCCTTAGTTTAATATTATTGGAATAGTGTTTTTGTTGTTTCCTAAATTTATTGCATCTATTTATGATTTTATTTAGTTTTGCATATTTTTTTATTTTATTTTGACTTACTTTATAACTATTATTATTATATTTCAGTATAGAGTCTTCAGTAAGATCTATTGTTAATAAGGAATGAGGGTTGCAGTCAGTATTACATAATTCATTATACAAGTTGTTAGTTGCCTGAGCTTGAGTACAACCAATTAAAACTCAACAGTCTGAATACTAGAGTATTATTATCACAAGCTGATAGCCTAAGATCGCAATAACAACATTCCTCTGAAAACGTAATTTAATCACAACACCTCATATAATTCGATATGACTATGATGACTGTGTCAAAACTCGTTTTGTTTACAGAAGCCCCTTTAATATCCATCGCGTGCCGTAGTCGCGTGCCAAATAAACGATACGACACGCCAGGTAACCAGAACGCATGCGTTAACACGGCCGCCATTGTAACTAGACCTCCCCACCCTTCGCAACTAAGTTAATTCTGAAATATCGAAGGGTCCACGCTGCAGTGGGAGGGTTCTTTCTAAATTGGTTTACAGGACAGGTAGAAGGCAGGTGGGCCGTGGGACGCATGCGCCAGCCGACAGGTAAGCTTGGTAACAGCCTCCTGGTACCTCATGGTATCCTGGTAGGCGGCTGGCATCTTGCCACAGGTATGATTCCAAGGAAAAGGTGATAGGGCTCTCACATGGACCCAGGTGTTGACCCTATGTATGAATCAAACACCTGTGGACATGACTCATGAATATTTTTGAAAACATTATTCTATTTCATTTTTAAACGAATGTGAACTTTATTGCAAAGGAATACGGCTGATTATGATAACAAAACACTACGTAACCCGTCTGTTGTCAAAAGATGAAAAATGTTTCCAATAAACAAACTTTCTTCTTTCATAAACATTTTTTCATAATAGGTATTTGTTTAGTGAAATAAAGTTTTATCTACAAAGTGCAGTTATTGAACATTAAAAATTCTTCGCGTAGCAAAGGACCATTTCTCAGATTTGTTACGTCTGTCTTACGCGCATTGCGAGTGACAGGACGTCAAAATAAATTGATATACCGCGCCATTCGAACGCTAGCATTGAACTTCTCGCCAGATAAGTACTTCACGACATGAATTATTGCTTTAGAGTGTAAAGTAAATAGTATAATGCTCGTCTTTCTGTCCGTCAAAGAATCCACAGGGAAAGCTCTGTGCCGCTTAATTTATGTTTCTGGACGAAAGTGTTCGGTATTTGGTTCTTATTCACAGTAAAAAATAAAACCATATAAAACTTGATGATGTGATCTATTGAAACTCTTCACAAACCAACCAAGTTATTCAAAATCTTCATCTTATTACAACATAATAGCTCAATCATCTACCCGAATATTTTGCAGAACTAATCCAATATTACTGTTCACAACTCACAAGGCTGTAATCATGAACAAGCTGAATTTATTGAAGATGCAGTCGTTATGTCTCTATAATAACAATATTAGCATAAAGATTTAAAGTTGCCAGTCACTTTACTAACGAACGAGAGCCTGTGCACACGGTGACAGTATGAGCGATTTGGTTATTTCGACAAGATTGGATTGGATCCATTTATTGGCAGTTCTTCTCCATAGGCACTATAATTTGCAATGAGCACTTCATCTTTCTGAATGACTGACTCCCTTGACAATTTAAAAGTGCCTAATTATCGTTATTAGAAATCATTTATTTCAATTAATCGATTTACAGGCACTTTTGAGTTTGACTTTGAGTTTGAATTGTTCAAAACACTACCCACGAAAGCCCTTTATTCTTCTCTACCTCTGTTACTATCTAATTTGTTAGAGGCAGCTTAGATCAGATAGAGAAGCAATATGTTTTTATATTGCATCGACCAAAATCTCTGGATATTATATCTTTCAAAAATATCTTAGGGCGCGTCTTAAACAAAAGACCGTTTGCGAGAATACGAGATCGTCGCGTTAATTTCGTTCGACGAACCCGTGTAAACACAGGACGCCTTCCGCTTTTCCAAACATGAGTGACATATGACATTTGGTTCGGACTAACCTAACCTAACCAAAAAGATCGTTGAAGAAAGTATTCTACAGATTACTAGAATCCTAGTTCATCCTGAAACTCTGTGAAAGTTAGTTTGTGGTTAGCTTCTAGCACTAAAACAAAAAGAAAACACTATCACTCATTTACTTCGTCGTAAACCTTACTCGCAACCCATTACTTTACTAAAACGCTCATCTTATAATCTATTTACTATGTAATGACCCTAACCCTTTCGCGGCGCGCCGAAGTTTTTACGGAACCACACACAGACTCTTTAGACCTCCCGAGAAGAGGGACGTGCCTCCGAAGGGTTAACTAATGATGACGGCAAAAAATACACGGGTTGAATGGGAGGGATTTTAGGTATTACTTTTATGGGCATTTTATTAAAACCGAGCATGGCTAGCATTTAAATTGGAGGTTGAATGGTTTCGTAATTCGTATGATCATAAATTGAAATCTTATTAGTAAGGCAAGTTAATCAATATGACAATGATAAAAAGAGCTACGAGTACGTCCTATTCAAGAAGATATTATTAATTTTCTTTATTGAGCATTACATTTTGCCTTCGGCTTCACCCGCGTGTATGTTGAAAAATATCCCACGGGAGCGTACTAATTTGTATTAATCCAGGTTAAAAACTATCTGTCCTCCAAATTTCATCCAAACCCGTTGAGCCGTTTTTGCGTGATTGATTAACAAACATACCACTTTTACATATTTTTTTTAAATATTAGTACCATTCATAATTAAAAGACTATACCTAGATTAAAAACATCAGAAACCAAATCCATACTTCAAGTAAAAAAAGGATTTAAAATGTGAAATTAGAAGGTAGACGGCAGTTACTAAAATGAATTGTAATAATATAATGAAGCGATTAATTAGATCGGTTACAAAAACCTGAAGCAGAAAAAAATGAAATGCATTCATCAGTTTATCACCTTATTTCAAAACCGCATAAAACAAATGTACAAGTAATAAAATACTAATAACCATTTTGTTGAACGATAAAACATTTGCTGATCCGTGAACAGCTATGGCAAAAGATTATAGTAGCAATAAAATTCACAGTATAAATGTTACAACTATAAATCTTACTCTAATAGATCGACTGGAAAGAAAAAATGGCCGACAACCTAGATTTTATTGGTGTACATAACACAATATTAATGCTTTAATACCTACTCTATATTTTTACGACTGCGAAGTCATAGTTTAAAATCACACTAATATTCTATAGGCGAAAGTTCGTGAGTGTGTTTGTATGTTTGTTACTTCTTCACGCACAAACGGCTGAACGGATTTGGATGAAATTTGACACACAGATAGCTTATAACCAGGATTAACACATAGGATAGTTTTTATCTCGATATTCCTACGGGATCGACACTTATGCGGGTGAATTTAAATTATTTTCAATTTCCAAGTTAGGAAAAGTGTTATTGGGTTTTCCATCAGGATTTGTCATTTGAGCCCGGAGCCCCCATACATGGGACTTACACACATGACATAACTGTAGAAAAGTCGTGCTGTAGATACAACTCTGCCTAACCCTTCGTGAATTACAGGCGTGATGTTATGTGTTATAAAAGTAGAATCAAAATGAAGAAGGATACTGAGAGAAAGAGAAAGGATGTCAAAAGCACAAATTGAAATTGAGGGCCTATCTGTACTACCTCAAATGGCTTAGCATGATCCTCCATTATATCGAAAATACTGCAGCATTAATTTTGAAATAAATATATGGTAAAGTTGAGGATTAATGTTAGGTCTTATGTTAGACGAAAACATTCTATAATTTTTTCTCGATAGAAAAAAAATCCAAAGTTACCTCCAAACCGAACAATAAACCGCTGGTATTCAAAAATACTTCAAATAAGATCATGAAACTTTGTATACTAACCGAACTAACTATAAAGCAGGTCTCATGTTTTTATTTTTTTTTTAATTACCATTATTTTCACCGTAAAAAGCAAATACCTAAACTATTGACGCTGCCTGCCGCCTAGCACCGCACTCTGTCTCGCTCTCACTCAGTCCGCGAGCAGTATCGTTCGAGCGAGATAAAGAGTGAATTTTAGCTGAGGTAGTATAGGCTGTTAACGAAAGATCCAAAAACAACTGCTGATAAAAAGCTGATAGATTAAGGAAAAGAATCTTCTCGTCACGAAAGGAAACAATAAATATTGAAACACCGTCATAGTTCATGAAGTTAATAGTAGTTCTTTTGTTCAGAAGAAGAACGAGCGCTGCTCCTATAAAATGCGTGACCTTACTGCGTGAAGTTTTCACAATAAGCAAATATAATGATTCATTATTATTTTCTGTACAAATGTCGCCGAACAATAAGCTATTGACCTCATAAACGAAACAAAGAAGTTCAAGTTCCTGATATCTAGCATCCCGGTCCCGAGTTCGATGCCCGACTCAGTCAACTGTTACGGCGCGGTACTAATTGATTAGAGCCATCAAATTTGTCTAGACTTGTCCACCCGTGACCTATCTAGGTTTGCCTAAATTAGATATCATTAGGGTTCTTTGAAACACTAGGTAGATCGTTTGAATTTCCAATCATTCAATGAGAATTTTTGGTCACAGTTTAAACAAAACTTTTCTGCCTTGTAATTACCGACTGCTGAAGCTATTCTAGCTTTAGATTCAATTACATGCATTTCACAAAATCAATATATCTATAGCGTTAACTTATTCAATAGATTCAATCTTGTCGATATTATTCATGCATCCCCTTTACATGCATATATCAGAAATTCAAATCGATACAAACGCATAATGTAATGGTGCTTCTCATAAATAAATCATCTAATATTTAAAAATCTCGTGTCACCAGTGTTTGTTATCGAACTCCTCCGAAAGTTGGTAGGTCTGAAAATTGGTCGTAGGCATTTTTTTTTTTTTGCAAATATCAGATGTTCCCTACATTTATGTTCGCATAACTCGTCAAAATGTAGGGAACAGCAGATTTTTTTTCGCGATTGGAGCTTTGGTCCCTTAGTAAAAGTTGTTTATAAGTATTAGTACAATCTCCCATTTCGGTTTGTCGCATATTTTCAATTTCAACCTGTATAAGAATTCAATGAGAATTTTTTTAAGCTTTTTTACATAACGACGCTGTCATCTGTTGTTAGTTGACGTAGCTTAATCATCATCAGCCTACAGCAGTCCACTGCTGGACATAGACTTCTCAATTATTTAATTAATTGCACGTTATTCAGCTCAATTCTCGGCACCTCTCATCCAGCTGCTACCAGCCACCCTGCGAAGCTCCAACTAACCTGAGGGCGTCCTACCTTACGTTTATCGATTCGCGGTCTCCACTCAAGAACACGTCTACCTCAACGGTCATCGGTTGTACACCAAATTATGGCCCATTGCCACTTCAGCTTGCTTATTATGTTGACATAGTTTAATAATTGCTATAAAATAACTTTGGGTAGAATGTACGGAATTCTCACAGTAATTGTAAAATTGATTAATTTAGAAAACACGATGTTAAACTGCGGGAACGCCTCCCAATCTCGTTGCTAACTCTTCCATTAAATTGTCTATTTTGCTGTTCCTAGTTCCTACTGTAAATTACTGTGGTGTGTCACCAAGATAAGTTACTCTATAATGAGATAAAAAGTCTCATTTGTCTTTTGTCTTTCACATTTTTCTTTTTCCTGTTCTAGCTTCAAAATTATTGTAGGCGAATTTTTTATCATTAGGTACTTACCTGTTTCAGTGTCTTTTGTGAATTACTTTAGGTTCTTTTAGAATTAATTACTTGAACCTTGATAACTGGAATTAGTTATCCTTGTTGCGGTTTTCATGAATAAATTATCAGTTCGGCGAAAACTAAGCCCAAACATTACAAAACAATAAATTGCACTCACGATATGCAAACACACATCGTTTGCACTCAGTTCCTAATGTAATTCAAGCTTGTATTCAAACGTGACTCACTGTACGAGCGGCTAAATTAATATTTTTCCTAAACAAGAGCTAATTATTTACACATACATCATTATGCGTCGGTTCCCGATCAAAAGACTGTTTGTTTTCACTGATAGTTACAATTTATTATCCTTCTTTGGCCCTCCAACGTGAAGGAATTCCATTACTTCACTACTTATACAGCTTTCATCCGGCTCTTGTATTCAACGAGCAATGTAATAATGTTGGTCGGTATCTTACGGACGTGTGGACAGATCTTTAGATCTAAATAGATGGCCGTGGGAGGCGGTGTTTAAAAGAAAGTGGACTCCATAATTGGACAACTAGATCGTCTAACACTAACAAACGCCGCTTCATTAACATTTAGAACTTCAGTAACGACGTCATGACTCGTGTACATATATCTAAGGAACTGTTAGTATTGTATCCACGTGTAAGTACTATCAATGTCAATTTATCATCCATATTGGTAGCAACAACGACTCCTAGGTCATACATGGCTCTGAACGCTAAGTGTCAAAATTGAATGAGTGCCAAATCATTTTGGTGACTCCATACAGTTTATTGAATGATTGGATTATTTGTATTGTTACTTATCCTCGTTTTTACAGTTTCAATTGTTTGTTTAACCACTAGTTGTCGTTAAGGATCTTTACTAGGAAAAAGTTGCATTGACCTAGTTGATATTTTAGAGCCCGAGTAACATCGTATGCATGTATAATGATGATTCACACCCATTCAATCAAGAGGCCGAAAGCAGGTCAGTGCTGGAGTGCTGAATATTTGCCTCTTCAGAGTTGCCTAGCAACGGTTTGATCTACTTAAATATTTTGTTTCCAGATAACCCTTTTTGCCTGGAATAAGTTTATCTTTTTAACATAACATCACGGCTGATTCCCCGAAAGATTAGGCAAAGGTGTACGTAAAGTACCCACATTTCGCAAATTCTGTTTAATTTAAGTCCCATATAACAGGGGGGATTCCGGACTGCTTCTGAGAAAATCCTGAGGGAAAAACCCAATAACACTTTTCCCGACTCGGGAATCGAACCCAGGACCTCATGCTCAGCAGTAGCGGTTGTGAAGACTACCGAGGCAGTCTATCTTAGAATCTATCGTCTGTATTATAGAGCAAAAATAAAAAAAAAAATAACGTTGATCTCGTAACTCAAGAACCAGGGCGGCATAAGACCCAAGATCACAATTCCACGTCAATTAGCACGCAATCTAGAACTACAAAAGTAATAAAAGTCTCCAAAATAGTCAACCTATTTGCTTGAGTGACTATACAATAGCAGTTACGAGTCGTAAATCAATTTGTTAGTGCTTTCAGGCTAAGCTCGGCTGAGACCTAATTCCCATGTGGAATTAATAATGGAACCTAAATTGCAATTAAGATGTTATGCGTGTGTGTCATAGAAACATTTGGGAACGCATCTGGTATGAACTTGTATTAATAATCCATTTGGATGATCGGTGGGTGGTCTTAGATACATATAGCTTACGTCATTAATGTAGATATACTACACACATCAAAAGTGTCTAGGGATCAAGCATTTTTATGCGGATTTCTTGAGATTGAGATGTGGCTTTGTAATAAATTTATGATTTTATAAATTTATATGGATCCTTTTTGGTGCATTTCATAATTTGAATCAGGAACTGTGAATCAAATTCGAGTAAAAGATGAAAATCAGCTGTCAATATTTTCCCTATAAAAACATACAACGCATTGAAGACATTATTAGTGCTACTGTTTCCCTACTACTGATTAAAACCAACGTTATTATGGAGCGGCGACGTCATTTAAGCAGGGAAGAAATGCTCAGAGCCGTGGGAATGATAGAAGCTGGTTCCCGGCAACGTACTGTGGCTTTAGCTCTGAATACAAGTCAGAGTGTTATCAGTCGACTTTGGACACGTTACCGAAGCACTGGTACCGTGGCTGAGCGCCATGGAGGACGGTATCGCTGCACCACACGGAGACAAGACCGATACATTCAAATCTTAACTCGAAGAGCTCCAACAATAACCGCCATGATGTTAGCCGTGAGGCTTCATCACTCTTCAGGGAACTTAATTAGCGACCAAACAGTCAGAAACCGCTTGCATGAAGTGAACCTTCATTCCCGAAGACCGCTACGGGTACCACCTATAGCAATGCACAATCGTAGGATTCGATATCAATGGGCTCTTGAACACAGAAATTGGGCAGAAGAACAATGGCGTTTCGTGTGCTTTTCTGATGAGTCTCGTTTTGGTATGAGACCGGATACAAGACGTATACGACACTGGAGAACCCCTGGACGCCAACAGCGATTAAAATCCTGCCAGGAAGTCCATCCTTATAGTGGTGGAACCATCATGGTATGGGCGGGTATTTGGATCGGCGGAAGAACTGAGTTGATTTGGATCAGAGGCAACCTCAACGCTCAAATTTATGCTGAGACGATTGTATCAGACGTCATCGTTCCTCTACAAGTGCAAATCGGTCCCTTATTTCAGTTAATGCATGATAATGCACGACCGCACACCGCAAGAGTTGTAAGACAGACTCTCGCCGCAGCTAACATCAATGTCCTGCCCTGGCCTGCTCAGTCGCCAGACTTGAACCCGATTGAGCATGCATGGGATATGCTACAGAGAAGAGCTCTGCCGAATATGGAGGGTATCCAGTCGCAAGAAGACCTTTTTTTGTTGTTGCAACGAACATGGGCGGCCATTCCACAGCGTGATTTGGATGAACTCATTTTGAGTATGCCAAACCGATGTTCTTGTGTTGTTAGTGTTCGCGGTAGAACCACGGATTATTAATTGTTTAAGTTACCCAATAAAATTTTAGAGAAAACTGTTATTTCAGTCTTTTTTTCGAACTTTTGTGTTAGTGGTTCAAATGTCAAAAATCCCTTTATTAGGAAAATGGCAAATTTCTTTATTAATGCAAAGGTGACTTGGTTTATCGTTACTGTGACAAACGAAAACACTTTATTTGATGAATCCTTAAAGAAAATTTTAATTAATATCAATCAGGAGAAAAGTTATTGCAAAAATATATGTTGATCCCTAGACACTTTTGATGTGTGTACATTACAATATGTTAAATAGATCATCATGAGGAAACCGGCCATGTAACCTATAAAATTCAAAGACATATGTGATATCCTCCAATTCACATTGGGCCCACGTGGAAAGTATATTACGGCCCACTATCTCACAGAGAAGGCCTGTGATCTAGCAGTGCGAACATTATAAGCTGATTATACTTAAATTCTATGTAGATATACTAGTCTTCGTCTTCATGTAGACAAGCTAGTTTTTTAGCTCTCGTCCTCTGGATTAAAGAATATATACTTTACATGATAATAAAATTACCACGTCCTTTAAATCATTATGGCCGGAGGGCGCGTTTAATATAGGTAGTTGAGTCCATTAATGTACGAAATTACAGCGTGGACCGTAAATGGATGGCAAACGACCTTTTATAAAATCTGAACAATGTTGTAGAGACAACTAACAAAATAGTTTTTGATCTAAAAACCATTTAGCTAGTATTTAGGATTTGATTGATAGTGTATAATGATGCCCGTAGCTTCATCAATCATCTACCTAGTTTAGGATTAGACTCGTTAGCTTGGGTTCCATTAATAACTCGATCAAGCTGTATTTTTGCGGTAGCTACTAATGAAGCGTGCTGTTAGATTTTGAAAGGCCCAAATAAAAAAAACATTAATAGCATTTGGCTGTTTTATTTAGTACGTATTACTATGATAGGTTATAGTGACACAACACAACGAAGAAATAGGTAGAAAGGAGCGAGAGAAAAGAGAGATGAAATCGATGTACTTCTTAAAGTACTTTCAGTCATTAAGGGCCTATACTACCTCAAATGGCTTAGCATGATCCTCCGTTAAGTCGAAAATACTGCAGTATTAATTTTGAAATAAATATATGGTAAAAAGTTGAGGATTAATGTTAGGTCTTATGTTAGACGAGAACACGATTTCATAAAATTTTCTCGATGGAAAAAATTCCAAAGTTACCTCCAAACCGAGCAATAAAGCGCTGGTATTCAAAAAATACTTCAAATTAGATCATGAAACTTTGTATACTAACCGAACTAACTATAAAGCAGTTCTTATGTTATTTACTTTTTTTAATTACCATTATTTTCACCGTAAAAAGCAAATACCTAAACTATTGACGCTGCCTGCCGCCTAGCACCGCACTCTGTCTCGCTCTCACTCAGTCCGCGAGCATTATCGTGCGAGCGAGATAAAGAGTGAATTTTAGCTGAGGTAGTGTAGGCTCTTAAACAACCTATCACCGAAAAAAATATGTAAAAATGCCCAGTTAGCTTAAGCAAGATTCCTTAAATGGCCAGTCAGAAATCTGAAAAACCGCCGTGAAAAGTCTAGTTTCATTAAACTCATTTTTGAATGTAAAATTGAGTTAGATATTATTCTACAAGCTAGGCTTGTAACGTAATTGTGTATTGTAAACGTTATCGACAATTTCATCAGTTCTCTCATTGTGTTGATTCAGCAACAATATATGAACAATGTACTGTAGGTGGTATGTGTTGAAACGAAGTGGAAGTGGAAGAACAAAATAGATACAAAACCATAGAATAACAATGTTGAGATGGGAAATTCTTGCAACACAGCAAAATAAATGCTTACAGTTTCAGATTGATAGAACCGGCAAACGGGAATGCAAACTACATAATATATGCGTCTGTAAACAGAACCCAGACAAAATTACATGCTATCAGTGACAATGGTGACGGAAAAGTCGAAAATGTATGGGGCTGATACAAGCTACCGAAAAGTTTATGTTAATTTAAGCTAAGCTTGTCAAAGTCGTAGAAATATGAAACGCTTTGAAAGTGATTACCGTCTAGGCCCTAAGGTGGTGGTGCGATATGTGGAGACTGAATTTAAAGAAAAAAAAAGTCTGAAGAACATGTGAAGGAAAGTGAAGCATGTGAAAGGGATGCATGAACTCGTGTTGTTTTTGTTCCGCCAGTTACTCAACTGAACCGATCTCACGGCGCATCCTGGACAGTCACATCCAACACCTTTACTGACCAATTCTTCCCTTGCGGTGGTAGGGCTAACGCCCGCCTGGTTTGCGACCACCCTCACATCGCAGTCCGGCGTCAAGCAGCCTGCTGGGGAGTTCCAGTGCTTAGGCATCTTCTGGGCACGCTCGTTCCACCATAGATCCCATCCATCACTTTCCATCAGGCGTGATCGAGGTCAAGAGCCGGCCCATTCAGCAATAAAAAAATTAAAAAAAGAGTTAAGTATGAAAAGAAGACCAAAAAAGGAGCCAGACCCAAGGAAAGATGGATGGATTGTGGAAAAGATGATATGGCTAGATAAGAATTGAATTCTGAGAGACGGCAAATAGAGAAAGAATGGAGGAAAAAGACGATCAGTACCGACCTCCCACAAGGTGGACCGATGACCTGATGAAGGCCGCAGGAATCCGTTGGATGTGAGAAGCACAGAACCGGTCGAAGTGGCAGTGCTTGGGGGAGCCTTTTGTCCAGCAGTCGACGTCTTCGGCTGAAATGATGATGATGATGAGGACTTACCAACGCACTCAAGATTGTGACGTCCTGCGCTCTTGCATCTATTTCGTTGGCATCAAAGAAAGGCACTTGAATTTCGCTTCTATAAAGTTTTACGTCTATGACAAAACCTACATTGTAACTTCTACGAATAACGGGTTAACTGTCACGAAGCCCGTGTATACTCGTGTATGTGGGGGATTTCGTTTTTGCATCACTTTAATGTGTTGCATTTGTAATTCCGAACTATGCAAATTGTAGAGTTGTAACGTTTTTCTGTTCGTAATGAGATTTACAGTTAAAAAATATTAAAGGATTATAATTTATAATGGAAGAGGGGTTTTCTATTAGGTATATTACAAGAACATGGAACGATTGAGACTGTCATAGACTTTTCAGCCATTTTATTTCATCACGTTTCTTAAAGAAGTAGTGAACTCGTAAACGTTAACTTTGCTAAACTTGAACTTAATAACAGATAAAGTATTGTATTATCTCCTTAAAATAGCCGGCAAATATCACATAACCCGTAGCCCCAATAAAAGTTAAGCCTAGTTTCACGACACTTATAAATCAATACTACAAAAATAGTCATAGCTTTAATTCATAAAACATTTTTGGACATCACCCACACGCTAATCGTTTGCCGCAACCCAACTTTCACAACGTGTGTTTCTAAGAGGATTTAAGAGACTTCGCAGACTGCAGATTCTTTTTTGTGGACTAATTGTTTGAATTTGATTAAATCCTAAAACTGTTGGATTCAGGCAGCGCAGGATCGGTTATTGTAGTGATGGTTGAGCAGGTATCCGGAAGAATTCCACCGTCAGACTTAGACCAATATGTCCAACAATCGACTGATTCTTTTTTCGTGATTTCATAGTTGGTCCCATAGTGAAAGTTGTTCAGTTCGATGGTCTAAAGCACCTCTTAAAGTTTGTAGTGTTAATTTTTTAACACCTTATATAGTAAATTGCAGGGTAATTTTGATGTACCTACCGTACATCAAAATTACATCGCCTATGTATGTTTTAGTTGGTAGTTCATTCAGCTCATCAGTTGCAGTGGGCTTATGACAGTTTGAACAAATTCAGACGATAAAAAATCTGTAGCGACGTGTGTCAAGTCCATGTTCTAATGCTAATTTGTCCTGATTGCCGCCTACATAAAAACATAATATGTCACCGTCCGAATCAAGTTGTTATCCTTTGTGATTTGCTTAAAGAGTGCAATAAACTATGCGAACGGCAGTTTGTTTTCTAATATGGCGCCATTATGTTTTTTGCAACTTGATTATTTGACAGCGTAAAGCTTTTTTAATAAAATTGTTATGATCCTCATCATCTGTTTAACCTTTTCTAATGATGCAATGAAGTGATGGTTATTTCTGAAAGTAGATCTTTTAAGACACCTTTAAACGTTTTTTTTTTGGTAAACTTTTTAAAACTACACGGCGCCTGCATTTCCTGGCTGAGTGATTCCTGAGAAGAAATGCCGAAGCAAACTCAGATGTCATGGTCTCCTTTCCAATTGAGGATCCCTATAAAGATTAAACTACACGAGGAAACCTAAAAAGATACCATTACTAAAATTATGTATTATTTAAACCTTGTTTCCACTCCTTTTTTCTGTACCCTTCTTAACAGCCCTCTTATATTTCGGCACTGTACGCGCATCTTTTTTTTTGTTATAAATGGCATCTCGCAGTTCAACCTATTAGGTTATCGTCTTCTTAACTGGGATTGGCTTTGGATGCCTCAATAAATTAAGGCCTCCAGCCAGAGCGAGCGCGCATCGCATGAAATTTAGAGTACTTTTATTTTATTTATTAAAAAATCAAAGTATTAATATTTGTTTTTTTTTAATTGATATTTTTTAAGCAATTATTGAAGACTATTTTAGTATAGATACTACGTGAAAATTATGTAGAAGTTCGGAGATATTTAGACTTAGTTTGAGTAGAAAATTGAATTAGGTCCAATATTTTTTTTTTATTTATAAGGCATATAACAAAAACTTGTTCTATTATTATAAAAGTATATGATATTTTTGATATTATATGAAAAAAAATTGTTTATTATATTCAACAGAATCTGCAAATTAGAGCTCTCAAATCAGCTCTCCATCAGTGTTTGCCTAAACATGCATCAGGAGAACTGTTATTGCTAAATAATTAGACAAATAGAAAAAAAATCGCTTTATTATTATTGTAGAAGAGAAAATGAACTATCTTTACCAATTAATTGCTATTTATACCAACCAACGAATAATATTCAATTTCAACGAGAAAATCGCATGCATCTACGCGCATTTTTGTAAGAGGCCTCTTAAATGATCATATTTATCTCGAAAGCCACTAAACAGGGTAAACTAAGACATCTATCTCCTTCTACTACCACAATTCAAGTACACCCACATCATTAAATTTTACCACTCAATCGTAAAAGACGTATACACGTCTCTGATTGATACACACACACACACATATTGACAATTGTCTCGATAATAAAATCGAAAGCTGGACATCTGGTCCATTTTATAGATTGATCATAGACGACGGTATTCATTTTATGTCTGGTTTTATATTTTTTTATTTATGAGGCTCAAAACGAGTCGCTAACATACATTTCAATAAGTTGTAAAAGTAATAAAATACGTAGCAAGGTTTATAATTTTCTATAAATATTTCCTAACAGATGAATTGATTAAACTTCTTAAGTAGAAATAAATCATGTTGCTATGATGGTGACATGGGATAAAGACACAAAGATGATGAGATGGTTGGCCTTAAAAAATGAGGTTCTTGCTATCACATAGAGCTTTATAAGTTTACAGTACGAAAAAGTGTTGTTAAATCAAGAATGTCAGTTCATTGCACCCAAAAGCACGCGGACGTGAGATATCGATTTACATTTTAAAAAAGTAATCGTAAGACATGTTACTTTTAAACATAACTCTGTTTAGATGCAGGTAATTACAAACCGGAAAATCTATTCCTAACTAAAACACTTTATTTCAGTCTACCTAGTCTATGTTTATTTCTAAGTACGAAGAAATCTGTTTTACCTAAGTCTATAAAACCCAATAGTTTAGCGGCCCAGTCGTAAATTTTTTCCGTCCAATCTTGAAAGTTTTTGCGATGTTAGTATACCTATTTTCTTAAAACAAATAAACAGTGAGTTCCTGTAGCAGAGCAATGACGTCAATTTTCGAATATCTAAAACGCACTTTTCAGTACCAAATGCTTAAAGATGAACTTTGACTCTTTGTGACGATATTGTGCAAAAATGATGGGCTTATTTTTTTGGATTAACTGATTTTTTTTTCAATTATAGGTCATAAAATTACATGCAACAAGTATTTTTACTGATTGTACCTTATATCTTTAAACTTGTTTTGGTATTAGTTCAAACAATGGTATCGATCCGTTCGGAATAGAAAATAATTAATGCGAGTTGAAACCACAGATATAGATACACCAAAATCGCTCCAAATTACGTTCAAAAACCGTAAGCTACCACTTTCGCGCTCAGTGCTGTGTACTGCAGTGCTATTCTGTAAAAATCTCACCGTGATCTAAGGTGAAGTGAGCTGTCATTCCACCTGATGTTAGGGATTGCCTCCATTGATAGTTCACTTCACGCTCACTTCACCTATGTTATCACGGTGACATTTTTACAGAATCGATAGGCTGCTGACTGGGTGAGCGTGTGTGAGAAAGAGCGCTTGTGACGTCATAGTAGGTACCTAGTCAACAAAATGACACGCTTGGTTTTCATACAGCACCCTAATTGCGAAACACACTATCGATTTCAATTTGAATCATTTTGAAGCATATTGCTAGTCCATTGCTTCATAGGTATTGGAAAAATGTGTATGCTCAACAATGTAAAAAACGCAATGAACGTTGTTGATCTGTCAAAATGAAACCCATTGCTACTAATAGTGTGTTACGCAATTACCCCGCAGATCGTGATATTTGCGTTATCTTTATCTATCTTTATCTGTGTTTGAAACAAATACCAGTGGTATTTAGTTAGTTGTTGGTATTGGAACCTAATAAATCAAATAAAATCTTAACTAAGTACCTTTCTTCATCGTCATCATCTTTTTTACACATCTCAAATGAGCCGTTATCTCAGTATTTAACACCTCCAGCCATATAATTTTCGTACAATCCTCCCATTGTTTCTTTGATGCTCAAAACTTTCCTCACGACATGTCCCTCACTCCTAAACCCTAACTGCGTAACATGCTATCAATCAGAATCTGAATAATTTTGAAGAATATTGACTGACAAATTTTTCGTGAAGCATTGGTTTAGTCATTGCTTCATAATATGTTCGAAAAATTAGTCTGCTCAACAATGCAATGAATATTGCTGAACTGTCCAAATGAAAGCCATTCCAACCAATGCAATTAGTCTGCTCTACAAAGTCTGCTCAATAAAAATAGTCTGCTCAAGAAAGTAAATAATACAATGAATATTGTTGAACTGTCCAAATGAAAGCCATACCTACCAATGCAATTAGTCTGCTCAACAAAGTGTGCTCAACAAAGTAAATAATGAAATGAATATTGTTGAAATGTCCAAATGAAACCCGTGCCTACCAATGCAATTAGTCTGCTCAACAAAGTCTGCTCAACAAAGCCTGCTCAACGAAGTCTGCTCCACAAAATTAGTCTGTTCAACAAAGTAAATAATGCAATGAATATTGCTGAACTGTCCAAATGAAAGCCATTCCTACAAAAGCAATTACACCACTGTTCATCTTTATCTACAGTTAATGAGTAAAGTTTAAGAAAGTTTAGAAAACAGACATTTTCTTTCTATTTCCATTCTCAGTTTATATTAGGTAACGGTTGAGAATATTACAATTGTTTAAATCTTCGCGTTTGCTTTCTTTGAAGATTTTAGTGCGAATTCGCAGGGCGGTTTACGAGTTTTGCGGCCCTATGCCAGCTATTCACGTAGCTTCGTTACGAACTAAACAAACGATGTAATTTCTAATTACTTTTTCACGTCTTTGTATATCTTTATCAGCGTTCAAATTACATCGTGTAATAAAATAGAAAATAACTTTTTATTCGTTCGTAAAATTATTTTCGCGTTACTTATAATATATTCTGAGGTGTAAGAGGTTTTCAGATGTAAAACTTAACTAAAACATTGCAATTTTCACAAAAAAAAAACAACAAAAACGCTTCACTGTCCCCTGACCCCGCGTCCTAACCAAAAGCTAACGTCGCGCGATTACGCGTTCGTCGAGATCATCTGTCAGTTTTTGTTTGGAAAACCGTAAAGCGCCTTCTGTTGACGCAAGCACGTGTTCCGGATCACCCTGAGAGACAGCACATAGAACTAACAAAAGCTCGCCATGATTCTTTCAGACAATTTTCTTCGTATTCATTTTACGCTTTTTGCGGAACCTATCAACCATTCTAGGAATGACTGGACTTTTTCTAGACAGCCTTAACACCACATCAATACAAACCCAATCTTAACAAATCTTCAATTTGTGTCGAACTCAATGATGACTAATTCGTATTGAAAGTCTTTATCCATCGGATTTGTCATACCATGCAAAACTACCAAATGGCTCGGGGCAATATTCTCATAGATTTGCGACCGTGTTTTATAGGTATTCAAGTCTGTAACGTAAGACGGAACATTAACCTCTAGTTCGTGGGTGCATGCGTAGGAACACTAAAAATCTGGATAAGCAATCAATCAACGCCTTTAGAGTAACGGATGTAGGGCTGACCAATCGGTTTCGATTTTGATTTCACTTGGTTTTCTTTTCAATAGCGATTTTGTTAGGAGTTGTTTTTAGAAAAATAATGAGCTTTTTAAATACCTACCACCAATATTATACCTAACTAAATAACTACATACATACATAAACTTATACCTTATTACGATGAGGACAGGCAGAAACTGCAGAACCTGTATCGATCTTTACATACTGCGTTTACGTAACTTGCCTGTTACCTACCTATCAATTATAATAACAAAAGGCTCAATCACGATTCAACATGTTTTGTTTTAGTTGTCAAAAAAGTTTTCCTCGTCATTCAGAACACTTAAACGAAATCTTTTAAGGTTGTTAACCCTAGTTTTTCACTTAGAGCTGCTAGTGAAAGATAGATTTTAGGTTAAAAAATAGATTCAACAATATTTTATTAATGGCTCACACGCATGTCTGCGTTGTTTTCAGCCGATACACAATTTACGCTGTGTTTAATGTTTCTCTTTATAGTTACGTGATTCAGCTACGTGAATATAAGCAGGTGTTAGAATTAAATGGTTTACTGCATGACTAAATTTAAGACTATTTTATACTTACCTACATTATACAGTACCGATTTAATTTATTACGAAAAAAGGATACTATCATCCCTTTTATAACTTCTTTGGTTTTGGAAAAGTTTGGATAGTTGGAAGTATCCCTTAAAAGAGGGTAAAAAAGGGATGAAAGTGTCCTAGTGCTCACTTTCGTTATATAAGGAACTCTTGTGAAAAATTTCATGCTTCTAGACCCAGCAGTTTAGGCTGTGCGTTGTCTGTCGGTGAAAGAATGAATGATTTTAAGAATATTATTAAGTATATATTAAGTATCTAGGTATTATGATTTTGGAAGATTCTAATTATTTGCTCTAAAGTCGAAGATTTTCCAGACCTAATTGGAAAGCTTTCCTATTACTTATGTATTTTGATTGCCAAAATGAAATGGTAAGAAACAAGTTTATGCAACTCGTTAGACATCCCTTCAAAACATTAAAAAAATAAAACTATATCCAAATATGAATTTCAATTCCGCGACTAGGTATTTAATTCACGTTACAATGAACTCATCATTCCAAAAGCGATTTCGCGACACCACGATGACGAGTGCGTTCCACGCGAACTAATCCGATTACATCACTTCATAATGTGAATTAAATTGAATGACAATCATTTTGAAGCAGATTAATGAATGTGAATACGTTTACACGACAACTTATTACAGCTTAAATTCGACAAAGTATACTTAAATTAATGATCTTTTAAAATCAGATTTGTCACCTCTCGTTACGAAAATGCATTCGGAGATAATGGTGACAAGAAAGTTGGATAAAACTAAATTTTGTTCTACGGCCATTGGAAAGAGTTGGTGTTATAAATGAAAGAGGCGTTGCAGATAGTAGCGAAACTTGACAGATAGATATCGAGACAATAGCCTGTAGGTGTTTGCATACATAGAAGCATTTTGTCATAACCACTTTTAATAATTTTTGCAACACATTTTGGTGATGTCGAAAGAAATGTAGACACTAACGAAATTATATGTCAAGAAGTGACTGAGATGACTTCTCATAGAGATGTTTGGAAGATACAGACTTAATGCGTTGTTTCTAAATAAGACGGTAGGATACTGGATAATTATGAAATTGACGAGATGTCTGAAGTATGATAATAGGTAATAAAAGATTTCGTGCAGAAATACGGCGACGCATAACTTTTTAAAAGGAAGAATTGGAATAACTGGAAAATGTTTATAAAAGATATTAAATCGAGGAATCCAAGTATTTTTAGTCCTAAGAGCCGTAAAACATGGAATACTAATATGTCGGCTTTCTTTAATAAAAAGCTCATAATTACAGCTGTCTTCCTAACTCAAATGTATAGCCAAACAAAGATTATGGAGATTAATACCAGCTGAGTCCTTAGCGAAAGCCATTAATAGCAATTGTCCTCTATTAAGCCGCGTGTGTTAGTGTGTGTGTCTAATTAGTCAATCGATGTCAGCGTTAACTTAATCGAGAGATCAATTAGCAAGTTCTGAGGACGTTGGCAGTTCATTAATCTTTAGACGAACTAGATGATGACCACACCGTCATTGCTAATCTTGTATTTTTAATCAATATTCATTTTATTAATTTGTAGTTTAGTTAGGTACCAATGCATTAACGAGGTTCGGTTATTTAGGCAATTTTGCGTCACGTAGGCACTGGATTAAGATTCTTGCTTTAGAAGCGTTTAAGCAATCATAATAATAAAAATATTTTTGTGGTGTACTATAAAGTATAAGTACAACGTCAACGTGTCCCAAAATGCAACGAAAAGCGGGCATCAGAGGGTGGACCTGATCATGACAACTCAACAACATTTGACAACAAATGTCAAAATATCATTGTTATATATGTTACACTAGATTAGCAATTACCTCACCAAGGCGTTGCCACTAGTCTGATGGCCACAGCCATCAGCGTAGCTAACGTCAGTTCAGTGCTCTGTGTGACGCCAACCAAAGTCAACCGAGTGACATGCGACAAAAAATATCGCGAAAGAGTGCGATTCAAGATCACAAAAACATAATAAATTAACCGGAATTACTTTCCACACGTAAATTAATTGTCTCTGTGTTTATATCAACGTAAAAACGCAATAAAATGTAGAATTTTGTAAATTAGGTTCAGTGTTACCACTAAAAACTTAGTTTTAGTTTCCCACATTAGTGGGAGTTTTTAATTTATGGAATAAGTGATTTTAAATATTTTTTAATAATAAAAACGTAGCAGGGTGCCTAAAAATGCAGCACGCCGTGAAAAATGGGTGGAAATAATAATAAAGAAAAAATATTCAAAAAGAAAATGTCTTAATTCTTTTCATTATTTATAAACTTCTATTACACATCCAATAAGAAATACATAATTCAAATATTTAAAAAATAATTTAACTTAACCTAAAACGCTTTTTATGGCTTCAAATGTTGGGTAAAATTTCGCATGGGTAGGCAACCCCATCCCGTCATTGCATGTTTATATTGCGGTCTTTGTCTAATCTAAGCGACGGTATTATTCTTACGACGTGTGTAAGTGAGACAGATATATGTTTACTTTTAAATGTTTAGTGGTTTCCAAGCTACGTCGTCGCGTTTATAAAGTGGCTACACTTTTTTGACACATTTTATTGAGGTTTGCTTCTCTAGTTATATAGCTCAATGCAAAATATAGAGAAATTAGAGGTATTTTTGACAGATTGAGACTGAGATCAGACTGTGAACGTTCTCAAAATCACGAGAGTTACCCCTCAGGCCTACGCCGAAAGTTTTAACAGGTGTTATATCCAACAATGTAATGATGATAATGGCAAGAGACCGGTCGGTACGTCTTTATTTCCCTGAAAGTTGGGTAGGCCTTTAGTGTGGGATGCAACGTGTGTCGATACTCTTGAGCCAACCCATCTTAGGTACTGGCTCGGCACGCTTTGCTGGCGCTGCTGCTGCGGCTGGGGAAAACCAAAACCTCAACCGGCGAAAATATGATAACCTTATCGAACATTATATTTTCGAGCCGTTTGAGGTTGAAACCCTCGGGCCGTGGGGTCCGAATGCACATGGTCTTTTTAAGGAAATTTCGTAACGGCTGGTTGACAATTCCCGTGAACCAAGGGCTGGCTTTTACCTTGTCCGGAGGCTAAGCATTGCCATACAACGTGTTAATGCCGCCAGTCTCTTCAGTCTCAGTCTCTCCAGTCGACTGCGATGCGGATGGATTTTTCGACGCTATATTTTAGTTTTTGAATAGTTTTAGGTAAGTTAGGATTTCATTTTGATATTTTTATTTATTATTTAGGTATTAGTTGTTATTTGCTTACTTATTATTTTAATATACTTTTACAATAATTATGTCTTAGACATATCAGCATTTACAATGTTTATATTGTAACAACTTCAGAATCTAGTGGTGACGAAGCGCTTCCTTGTGAATATGCGTCTTGCAATAAATAACAATGATTTCTTGTATTTATTTAATGTCAATTCATTATTAAGTAATCAGGCCAAGCAGAAATGTTTTCGAAGCTTGCTTGTGTACCCTAATGCGTTGAAAGCGTTCGATGGACTGTGTAAACATAGTTGTTTGCTGGGTCAACGAGGAACATACTGTGAGCAAATACGTGTGCTTGTACGAATATACGATTTGCATTTTCAAGCCACAAAGCTCTGATTTTTTTACTAGTAGACATATCACCACTTGGCCACCAGTTACGAGTTGTTCTGCCATGATATTCTCTAAGGATACAGCCTTGCGGGCAGCGCTGTCGCAGCGCTGTCGCGGTGGGTTTGACAGTTGCGACAGCGCTGTCCGCAAGGCTGTATCCTTAGAGAATAGCTCCCTGGTTCTAACCTAGGCAGGCGCTTTGCTTAGTGTAAATAATTTCAACAACACTGCCTTCAAAACGGTGAAGGAAAACATCGTGAGGATATGTCATAGTACCAAAAAATTAAAAAATCGACATGACGTGACATATTATCTACCACCGCACTGGGCTACTCTCTCGAAAAGAGGAGACCTGTGTCCCAGCAGTGGGAACATATAGGCTGATTATGCTTTTAGATTTTTTTTACTACTTCACACAGTAATTAATCTAGAATATAAGTAATAAAATATCATCATTGTGATATAGACAGACATTATTTATTCTATTTAGACTGATCAGCTGACTCGTCTTCCATCCTGATCAAATCCGCCTATCACCGCCATCTACAATCCAAAAAAGCCGCCACCAAAAAAAAAGTCTAGCTCCGAACTTCTAATCGATCGAACATCGCGATTATCTAACTGTTATTTTTAGCGCATCGCTGTGCGAATGCTAATCGTCTATCCGCAGACGCGCCGGCGTCAGCGCCGCGGGCGGGCGGCTGCATCGGAAGCCGCGCGCGCGCATCGCATCGGTATCGCACCTCTTTACATAATTTAACTTCTACATAAATAACTTTTAATGGCCAACTATTGATAGATTTTAAGAGCTTTGGACCGGGGTTGTGGGAAATGTCTGACAGATGCATTAAGTAGTACATAGCTCATAGTCATAATGAAAGTAACTACCATCTTCAACGGGCAAGAATGTTGATTACAAATAACTGACAGATTAATAACTGTCTTCCCCCTAAAGTCTTACTTTAGAGTTAAAGAATCTCCGACAGTGTGAATCATAAAGTTTATAGCCATTTCAGCATGTCTCTAAACAACGCTCCCCGATTTCAGCAGTGGACTGCGACAGCCGAAGATTGTTAACGACTTTCACGACGGACGGTACAAGTAGTTCTCTGTTGAATTTGTTAAGGCACACGTTAAACTTAATTTTGGTCCTTTGAGACGAACACCCTTCTTTACTTATTTAAGTACTTTATACCGTGGGGCTTTCTCTCTAAGTCCGTCAACAAAGATATGGACCCGTCCGAAAGCAATTCTAAACTTCGGAGAAAACCCTACACCGGATTAATTAACTTTTTCGGACGGGCAAAATTCGTGGTCCGTGGTGGTATTCATAGTTATTCTGAGGTCAACCATCAACATAATCTTATTTCCATAGATGACACGTAATCGCCCGTAACATTTGTCGGAACTACGGATTTCGTGCTTATGGAGTAGATATCCTGATTTTTTGAGTTCCTAATTTTAGTAGCCAAGTTTTCCAAATAAGTCTAAAACAGATCTCCATTCTTTGACATCCAATAACAATAACTCTACAAAAGCTCGTGTATACAAACTGCTAACTACCCACATTCGCGATTCATTTGTTCACTTCACCAGACAATAGAGTGCCAATGTATGTACTTATTAATATTCGATAGGGGACAGGACTCCGATGAAATTTATGATAGTTTATTATTAGGTGTAGTGTCATAGTGATATCATGGCGAAATTAAATGTATACGCCTGTGGCGGCCTCTGGCGCACGTACATGTAAATGACGCATAACGGTTACTTTATTGCGCAGGAGTCATGTTGCAAATGTCTAAGTTAGCAAAGGCGTCTGAATTGCATCGGGATTTCTTCTTATGTTTTATTGTTTTGATGACATGTTCATTGTTTTCTATCACGAAGTGTAGTGGTGGCCCGAGGGTAAAAGGACCACAATTATGACATATTCATTTTATACGCGCAGTACACCACCATACACCACCACCACACCACCATCCTTATACACCATTTCCTTGAACTACCACACGCAGTAAGCGCGCGTACAAGTAAGAAGTAACCAAAGCATTTGACTCTTAAAAAAAAGACCTTATCTACACAATAAGCTCGCCCCTATAAATAGGAGTAAACGAATACTGTTGGGTACCCAAAGTTACTAAACATTTTTGAGCTATTGTAAGCTTATCAAAAATCTGATGATGGGATCAAGTTCCAGTTCGGCGTTAGACTTTCGAACAAGCGGCAGCTCATCTCTGGCTTACCCTCAAAATAACACAACACACGTGATGTCATGAGCAAGTCAACTTTCTCAGCTCCACCATCAGTCTATCAGCTCACAGCTAATTGACAGCGGCGTGTCGGACGGATGCCGCGTCATTACTTGCGGTGTCGGATGCCGTGGCCGACACTGACAATTTATAATACCATGCTGATTAGTAGGAAGTGGTGTCGGATGTTGGGATGTTGGTGTTAGTGCTGTTCGATCTGGGGAGGATGCAGGAAAATACTCCTTTTGGATACATTTTACAGCTAGTTGAATTATAGATGGGGTGCAATAAAAGGGCCTTCACTAAGCATCTGGCGCACCTTGGACAGTCAGATGCACTAGAACCTACTGACTGGGTTATCTTTTTACGATGGCATAAAATCTTTTTGAATATTCTAAGTATGCTTACTTGACATGTATTCATAATTATGTACCTACCTGCGTACTAAAAAAAGATTAAATAACAAAATATCAAACTGCCTAGCCTTTTCCCAACGTGGAGTCGGTTTCTAGTCTAACCGGATGCAGCTGAAATACCAGTATTTTACATGGAGCGACTGCCTATCTGACCTCCACAACCCAGTTACTGGCAGACTTTTGGTCTACGAATGACAGCCTGGGCCCAACGGCTTAACGTGCTTTCCGAGGTACGAAGGGTTCCCGATATATAAAGGATGATCGATCACCCATCCACGAACCGACCGCGGCAAGCGTAGCTTAGCCTTCCCCGTGCGGCTTTTATTAAATGCCACGAATCAATAATAAAAAAATATGGAAAAATAATGCAAGAAAGAATAATTTAATCTCAACATTTCAACAACCTCACCAAGCTTCTATTCTACCTCCACGAAACGACTAAGTCACACTCAAACACCTGAGCTCTAGGCTATACAAATACAACAACATTTAATTTCTTTTGACTGTACTTACCCGTCAAAACGAGTAACCTAGATAATGTGGATAAGACACGAGTCTAAAACAGAAGAAGATCTAGCGGGGTATTCAAGGGCCCCCCCCTTGCATACCCCGCTAGATCTTCTGATGGAGGGGGGGCTTAGGGGATCAGACCGGAATAAATCAACTAATCAAAGAAAGGTGACAGTACACAACCGCAACCCGTGACCTATTACACAATCACTGCCTATTGCATAATCACTGGTTACCAATTACCTGTGAAACTACCCGACGACTAACAGGATCTGTATGTTCGCAGTCGTTTGTTTTCGCTACAATGTTTAACTTAAGAGTAAACTAGTCGCGAGCTCAAACTCGCTGGTTGTCATGGCCAAAAAGCACGCTGTCTCGCCTGGCTTCGTGTCCAACAGTGCTAGTATCAGTGATGAGCAGTTAGACGCTAGTCTACACGAACAACGTCTAGTTCTCACGCACAGAAACACCGTTCCGAACTGATAGGCGCGTAAAAAGATTCGAAAAGTGCTTCGGAAAATCGAGTTTTATGAAAAAACCACTACATAAATAAATTACAAATAAAGTTTATTGATGTCTTGACCAGCCTGTATAAGTCTGAAATCGCCAAGCCGTCTTGAGCATGCGTGGTGATCAATGATCGTGCCTTCTCATGTCGTTGGGTTCGCATTTTCGTTGTTTGCCACCGACTTCCGAAATTAAAGTTAAAAAAAAGTTATTTTTCACTTTGTAGTGTCTTTTTTGAAAGTCGGTTTTTTTTTGTAATTTTTTTTCATTTTTTACTTTTGTTGTACAGAGGCCAGCACATCAAGCCACCCCAAACTGTCAGATTTTCCCAATTGAATATGAACCTTATTCCTTTGTGTTAAAATTTAAAATCTATCAAAGAAATTTGACACATTGGGGTAGGTTGACCTGCTGGCGTCTGTACTTACCCCACACAAATTCGTATAACACTACTTGCTATGTAAATACCAGTGACAGGAAGTCATTATAACATCGTCATTATAAACTAAGTGGCAAATATACGTATTATTGAAGCTAACTCAAAAACTACCCAAGCAAAGTTAAAAAAATTGGAATTGATTTACAATTGCCGGAGATATCGCGTAACAGTCGAATTGCGAACCTCCTCCTTTTTGAAGTCGGTTAAAAATGGTTAGTTTGGCTTTTCTAAATGAGTCGGGTTCTCGCTATTTGCTAACGGTCAAAGGACTATGTTCTCATATAACACCATCCTGTAGCTATTCAAAACCAGAGCATAACTTCTCATTCTTATACAGAGAAAGAACGACCACGGTTGCTCACTTAGATATTAACAAGTCTTAGACTACAATCAGGTTCTTTTTAACCGACTTCAAAGAAGGAGGAGGTTTTTCAGAAGATAGTTTCACTAAGTTTTTCTGGTAAAATCAGTCAATTGTTTATATTACTTCCTTCTCTAATAAATTCGCGAATGATTCCGACATCACTAGTGTAGGTCTTTGTTCTAACAAATCATGCGCGTGCGACTGTTTATTGGCAAAGATCGAAGCTCTCAGCGGCTCCCTTTGAGTTAGAGTGTTCACCTTAGGTACTGTTTACACTTCTCGTAATTCATCGGTATTTGTTTAGCAGTTACAAAGAATTCTTGGCAGATATGAAAGAAACTTGTTAACCGACTTCGATTTGGAAGATTGTTTATTCTAAAATTCTTTAAAAAAATATAAACTATTTTAGCTCAACTGTCAATGAGACTCAATTACTTTTTCTATTGTTACCGATCTTCAGGAGATTTCGCGACAGTTGGCGAGTATACGGACGGGAAAAGATCTTCTGTTTGTTACAACCATAACTATAGTAATCTATGTGGATACTTTGACAACAGAAATGTATGGAAATAGAAAATAGACCCCTAATAATTCTAAATAGCTAATGATGATGATTTTATGCCCTTTGATTATTTCCGCTCCTTTTTATATACTTGTACATATTATTATTATTATTATTTTAAGTCAGTTAGAAAGATTTAGAAATTATTTATTTAAAGATTTTAAAATATAAGTAGAAGCTAAAGCAGATCTTAAAAAATAGCTAATACGTTCAGAGAGGAGTGGTGGCCCAGTGGTCAACCACGACTTACGTACGAGTTGTACTCGTAGGTCGTGTGTTCGAACCCAAGCAGACACTTTACTTTGTGTAGATTATTTCATCAGCACAGCTCTCAAAACGGTGAAGGAAAACATCGTGAGGAAACCGCGGTATGTCCTAGAACCAAAACTTCGAAGACGTGTGACATCCGCCAACCCGCACTGGGCCCTCGTGCGTGATAGATTATGGCCCACTTCATCTCACACAGAGTAGGCCTGTGTCTTAGCAGTGGGAACATTATAGGATGATTATGCAGTTATTTATAAGTTCAGTAAAATAATAAGCCAAAGAACGGAGAGACAACTCATCGCCACACTTATATGCATAAGCATACTTATCCGGACAAGTGAACGCACAGTTTGACCTCCTTCGAATATTTGGTTTGTCTAATTCGAGGACCGAAAAAGCAAAACAATACGTGCATATATTATTTATTATTATTCGTACCATATCAATGCACTTTGCTAATCGCATTACAAAATAATCATTACCGAATTAGATGTAAGCATAGCGACCGGATGCCATCGTCTTAAGAACGCATTACCGACACTTAGCTGGCTTCATGAATCATTATCGATATGTAATTGTGCATTCGTGTCATACGTCGGGCGTATTTGCATCTTAATATTCAAATTATTCAGACTTAGGCAGCCTTGGTAGCCTAACTTGTGATGAGGACCATAGCGGTAAGGAAGTTGGTCCTTTTGAGATTGACCTTCGATACTTTAATATTCGGATATGATGACTTATGTTAGGTACGCTACAGTTGATCCAGACTTAAGATTTGCGTGCTTATGTTTTGATTCATTCCACGGCCCGCTTTGTGGAGAGCCTTTTATTGATTTATTCTGTAAAAATCATACCGTGAAAATTTAGATGAAGTGAGATTGAAGCGAGCTGTCAATAGTGTACATTTTATCCCTAGCATCAGGTGGACGTTGACGACCACAGCTTTGATACAAATATTTTAAAAGATCGTATAGAATCTGTAGAAACTTTCACATTGCCGGTCTATGATAAAACCATACCAATCTTGAAAAGTATTCTAAAGTGCCCCTATTTTCTAAAGAAGGTTGTTGTATATATTGCTATTTCTTAAAGGAAAAGAGTTTGCTCTTTATTTTTTAGTTACGAGGTGTTTCGGGTTTTGTGATAACTCTTTAGAGCTTGACCCTCAGCACCTCCAATTTATGATATTCAGTCAAACGTATGTGGTCGATATATAAGTACATCAATGCGAACACCCTTCTGCCGCCAACCAAAGCTCAAAACTTAAACATTATAATAGCACATAATACTTTTATTACCGAAGCATCATGCAGACTAATTAACAGTATTAGAGAGCAATGATACGTTATTCCGACTCAGATTACTTTGGTGTTAATTAAACCGATGTAACTCAGTTACTGTCGGTTTGTGAGGCAACCGCCTTTGTTCGGCCACGGAGGGTAATTAACTCTTCGCTTTCATCGTGGTCCTAAGGACCAGTGTCCCGTGGGACTCACTTCAGCTTTGAATGTGTGAGTCATGAAAGTAGCGCGTACTGATTTTGTTACATGATACGCCATGTCTTATTTGCGGAACTAATTCTTTTATATTATTTGGAGAAATAACATATTGGGTGATATTTTCAAACTTCTCATACTTCTCTCTTCTCGCACGAATGTAATGAAAAGTACTGAAATTACGCGTACAACTTCCTCACCGTAATAACAAAAAAATTATTCAGTTCTTAAGGTACTAATAAAACGGGAGCAAATTGACTTTGTTCGCAATCATCATCTGCCTAGCTTTTTCCCAAATATGTTGGGGTAGGGTTCCAGTCTTACCGAATGCAGCTGAATAGCAGTATTTTACATTGAGCGACTACCTATCTGACCTCCACAACCCAGTTACCGGGTTATACGATACCCTTGGTAAGACTGGTTGTAAGACTTACGTAGTAACTATTTAGTAATCTGTGGTAAGACTTTCTGACTTTTGACGACCAGTAACGACTGTCAAAGATCCAGGAATGACAGCCAGGACCAACTGCTTGACGTGTTTTCGAGGCAAGTGTAAAGATCAACAGACCAACCGCGGCAAGAGTAACTTAACCTGGTCAGTCGACTCATGCGGCTATTACTTAGCCACGAGTGCCTCTCTTTGACTTTGTGTACTCGAGAACTAAATTGCTTCTAAAAAATAAACCTCTTAATAAATTGGAAATCTTCAAGTATCCCAAAAATCGCTGACCTCTTCTAACTCGATCTATTACATAATAGAGATATTATCGATACCAGCCCAAAGGTACGGTTAGGCCCGTGAGTCCTTTATCGACGAATTCTATCGACGTTTCGGTGTTCGGCAGACGACACCGAAGATGAACATGTCGATTAAACTTTTATTTACATACCATTACGCCTTTTAATTGGTCTTTCCGACTGTACTTAGATGTTCGTAGTCGATAAATGCATATGTTATTTTCGTTTTAATTCCCTATTATCCTTTTTTTTCTGCCATTGATCGCAGGTAATCTTAGAGTTATTTATAATTAAATGAACGTTTGTAATTTTAACCCATGTATTTTACTTGAAAATAGACTCGGTTTGTAGCTATTGTTAAAAAGGTAAATTACTTTTATCCCAAAACTAAAATACATTGTTTTATTGTTTCAGATCGCTGCTTCTGGCAGCAATCGTATTAAGTAATTGTATAACATGGACGGCATCAAGGCATCACTACGCACATAATGTAAGTATATTCATAAGATAGTTCTACTTCACAACTTATTCCCATACAGAAATCTGTCAATTCCAGTGAAAATCAAAAGAAATAGCCATCGAAACAGATACGATCCAATTCCCGAGAGCGTCGACCGCCAAACCTTGACACTTGTCTATCGAGCAACCGCGACCGCGACCGAGCGATCATAGCTTATGACAGTAACGAGCGCAACCAGCCGCCGCGGCAATATTTCAATCATCGCATCGCACTCGGGAATGAGCAGCTGACGTTTATGCGATCACCAATACATGATTGACGAGTTTCGTAAATAAATACGCGATGTTATATTATTGTAAGTAATTTAGCCATTTTTAAACTGACTAAGTGGTGGTACTGAACTACTGATACAGATTTATCGGTGGACGTTTTAGAAATAGATGGTAGTTTATTTTTTATGGGGCTACGAGTTTAACTTATGATTTTCTACGGCTTTCAAAATGAAGTGGAACGATAAGTGACGCTAAAAATGATGTCAAAGATATATCAATGATTTTTGGCGTGATTCCTATAGTATAGCTGCGCCCCACGGTTTCACCCTCATAAGTGTCGATCCCGTGGGAATATCGGAATAAAAATAATCTTATGTGTTAATCCTGCCTATCGATTCTGTAAAAATCTCACCGTGATAAAATAGGTGAAGTGAGCGTGAAGTGAACTATCAATGGAGGCAATTCCTAACATCAGGTGGAATGACAGCTCACTTCACCTTAGTTTTCACCGTGAGAGTCTTACAGAATAGCAGTCTTATAAACTATCTGTGTGCCAAATTTCATCCAAATCCGTTCAGCCGTTTGAGCGTGAAGAAGTAACAAACATATAAACAAACACACTCACAAACTTTCGCCTTTATAATTTTAGTGTGATATTACTAGCTGTTGCCCGAGACTTCATCTGTGATCCAGCATGAAAAGTAGCCTTTGTCCTTACCCAGGTCTTGGTCTATCTGGTTGTCTAATTTCATCCAAATCCGTTCAGCCGTTTTAGTGTGAAAGCGTAACAAACAAACTTACTTTCGCATTTTTAATATTAGTTAGGATTGTTAGTGTGATAGTGTGATGTTAGTACCTAGGTAAGTATTCATTCCTAAACATGTTTGATGCGACAAGTACATAATTATATGTTTCACGTGGTCCTTATTACCCGTGGTTCCAACTTCCAAGTTGGCGTGGAAGGACCAAATTTTTAAACATACCTACGTTGAATTGGTGATCACTAAAACACAAATAGCCATAAACTAATGAACATAGCCTTATTACAATTACTATGAGCATGTTTCATTGGATTCCTTTGAGAGTGACGCGTATGATCAAGACTCGTGGCAGTCTCAGCGTGAGATCATGTATGTGAGCCGACCCGTTTCATTACTTAGAGTATTATATACAGGGCTGGCAATTCATTATTCTGCTTATTTATTACTACTACACTAGCTGCACCCAGCGGTTTCACCCGCGTAAGTCTCGATTTCGTAAGAATATCGGAATAAAAAGTATCTTATGTCGATCTATTATGAAAATATCTTACCGTGAAAACTTAGGTGAAGTGAGCCTTCAATAGTGGCAACCCAGTGACAGTTTTAATTGTGAAATTTTTGTGAATGGTCTAGGTACCCATGTGCCAAATTTCATCCAAATCCGTTTAGCCATTTTAGCGGACTCTTAGGCCGAAACTCGAAACCCCGAATCAATTTATCCCGAATGAACGCTATCCCGAATCACTCTATTCCGAATGAACGCTATCCCGAATCACGCTATTCCGAAAGGCGATATTCTCCTTTATTTTTTAATGACATTTGATGTTATTACGAAAATAGTATATTCGAACCCATAGGTTTATGTAAAATGTAGTATTTCAACGTTGCATTCGTTATTTCACGAAAAAAAACGAGTGTGCTTATGACCACACGACTGAAGTGAAACTTCTTTCGCTCCATCTATATGTATATTTCATTTACTAGCTATAAGAGAAAGAGAGAAAGAAAATGTGCGCGCGCACTGCTCTCTCTTGCTCCTACACTGTGATACAGACAATAAGCCTGCAGTGTGCTTAGATATACGGAACGTATTTGGCTATGAGAGGAAGAGAGAAAGAAAATGTGCGCGCGCACTGCTGTCTCTTGCTTATATCCCCCACTTAACTTCCGTTCGCCTTGCCCGATCACACTTTTCGTAACGCTTACGTCACGCGTTCGCCAGCTTACTCCCCAAGTCAAGCGTGCGTAAAGAAGTTTCACTTCAAAAATCGCAATTGAAAGTTGCCAAGTGTTGACATATTAGTGCTCGTGACTGTACCTAATTATTTGTTGCCCTTCCAATGCTGAGTTATTCAGGGTCTAGTACTGGACCCGGAAAAATGTCTGACTCAGTCTGCATTCCGATATTTATAGCAGCACAGTTGACAACATTAATATTTAGTGGCTGCATCTTTATGAAGAGCACGTTCTTCTATCGATGCAGACATTCATAGTTAGAATTTAAGGTACCTGCTGAAAATTTAATAGTTACCTACGCTCTAGAAATACATTAAAAAAATAAGCCAACTGACAGCCCTAATAAAAAGTAATAGAATAACATGAGAATAGTCATAAATCTAATCAGGGTAGGCGCCTATTGACGGGTTCGCCCGGGCTTCGTTCCCCCTCTTTCCCCTTTTGCCCAGTAAGTACTATTTCTGGATGTATGACTTGATGATCAACATACGAATTTATCATTTCTGAAACTGTATGTCGTTTGTAACATTTTATTTTTGGTTGATGGATACTGGTTTATAACCGACGCCGACGGCGCCTGCGCATTAGATTATTTAGATAAATGTACCTATTGTTCTGGACATTATTGTAGATGATCATGAGTAGCATTGTGTTGGATAATAAATAAGTTACTGACACCTCATCGAATCTAAATCAATAGTTTGTTATTTGTGTGGAAAATCAAATAAAGTTTTATACATACGTAGCGACTTGAAATTGGAATTCAGCTGCAGAAATGAACAAAAGTAAAGTGGCTTATTATTAATATAAGAATTTATTATCTAAGTGAGAAAAAATGTTTAACACACTCAAACGCCCCGATTCTGTTGTTCACAAACTAAACTAAATTTAAGTTCAGTGCATCTTTTTCTTTCTATTTCAGTATGAAAAGGACAGAAGATAAATATTAGTTTTAAAGTCCCGTCAAATTAGATAAATCCATAGACAAGTTTAGACGTGATTAAAAATTGGCTAGTAAAAATACGTCAATTTCCGTCAGGCGCTGACTAATTTGACAGGACTCTTCTGTCCTTTTCATAATGAAATAGAAAGAAAAAGATGGACTGAAATTAAATTTAATTAAGTTTGTGAACAACAGAATCGGCACCACTGACAACATAAAAAGACTTTTAAAGCGTCTAACGTCTAAAGTTTACTCAATCAACATATTTCTTCTTCCATTACTCGCTTCACTAGAGTAATTAAACTTGAATGGCGTTCGTTTCCTGCTGTCGCTTGTCGCCGACAGGTGGCGTGTCGAGTGGGGGAAATGAAAATAAACTGTCACCTACAACCTGTGACTACACTTCATCAATAAGTACCTACCTTCGCTTAATGCAACTGTGGGCCGGACTTGGGAGTCGATATAAGTGCATGGTGCAACACATGAATTGATTGGATGATTATAAATGGTAAAATCTGTCTTACGAGTGGTGAGAGAGGAAAAAGCTTCAAGTCTTCTTCAGTGCCGGATTAAGCCAGCGCGGGGCTAGTAGCAAATTCTATCAAGGGGTCCTTGGTTTGCTTTAGGTTATCAAGTTTATGGTAACAAAACTTACAAACAAGCTTTTCTGGATTTAATTTGGGCAAATTTAGACATAATACTATTCATAACGACTTCTCTAGAGCAAATCATATTAAATTTTCATCAAAGTGAGTTAATCAAGACGTTCTTGGCTCACGTGTTCCTTAACTCATGCAAGCTTGTAAAATTGCACTTCCAGAGCCTCGTGCTTCTTGCTTGCTGTCAATAATACTAGCCACATCAGATTTTAGCAATGCAGCAAACTGTACTAATTCCTCGCCTAAGCTATCCTCCAAATCATCCGCGTAAGCACTGACGATAATTGTTTTTTTTTATCTCTTCTGTTGGAATAGATTTTAGCTGTCGGAATATTCCAAAAACTCCAATAATTTTATGAAATATGCTTTCATACGTCTTCTGTCTAAACTGATATTTTTTTTTGGTCAGAATCAGAAAGTATTGGTGCGCGAGGCCCCCCAATGTGCGGGGCCTGTAGCATTTGCTACTCTTGCTACATGGTTAATCCGCCACTGGTCTTTTTCCACGTCTCAGGCTTAGTTTGATTTGAGTTAGATTAGGTTCGATCTGGAATGTCAACACTCAACATCACTTGGACACCTCATTCATCTGTTCTGTGACTTGGACAAAAAATCACGCCAAGATGGAGCGTGATTAAGATCTCAGTGAGCCAGGTAAACCAGGCACAACATGAATACGAAATTGTCTCTTAAAATGAGTTTATAAGTAGATCTAATAGTAGAGACGACTAGATCTGTTTCTGCGCTATGTGGGAACCAATTTAAAGATTACACCATAGCCACCAAAATGCAATTCAACTCCGGACCATCTCCCAAAGTGCTCATCGCCCGCAGTGCAGCACGTTGCAACACTCACGTAGCGTCGGTAATGTACTACAAGTTGTTTATCGTCATAACATTTTACATACACCCAGCGGTGACGCGCGTTTTATTCCTAAGAGCTGTGTCACACCACGCGTTATTTAATAAACGCGGCGGGTGGCGCGTCTCTATGAACTCGCCATATTATTTAAAACTATTTTTATGAACTGATTTAGTTCTAACATGTAGTTATTAATTTTGTTGTTTTTTTGTTTTATAATTCTTTGTTGCACACGTAGGTTGTATTTATGGTATGTTTGAATCGATAAACAATAGGTACCTGAGGTTCATTCAAGTAATCTAAAGTGGGTAAAAGGACCAATATCTTGAAGACTTTATTTAGGTACTTCACTTGAGACTATTTATGGGACTATAATGTACCATAAGTACTTTGCTTTGCTTTGATCAGCGGTCATTATCATCATATTCATCACCGTTATAAAATAAATTGTGAATAAGCCTTAGGCAAATCAAGTCAAATCGGAAACACATACGGCTAGACAGTGCGTTTGTTAGCCCCACGCACCTCAGCTAACAAGACAAGTGTGACCACTCCGACACCGCAGCTTAGGAGTGTTAGGACACGTCATTTATTTGATCAAATCGAAGCGTTTCCTACTTCACATACTTATGTACGAATTTATTTTGTTTTGTCTGCTGTCTGTGGTATCCTGTTGGACTTGTAGGAAACATCATGGTTTAAGTTTTAAATGTTGTTATGTCTTGTAATTGCCTAGGCAATTAGTATTTTACCAAAATTAAACGAATCATTTTGCCAAAAGTGCGAAGCTTCAGTGCTAATTTTCCTACTGTTAGCAACAGAGATTTTTCACAAACGGAGTTAAATGAGCACGAGCGCGAATTCCGTCCCAAAGGACCAATAAATGTAGTAATTTAGGAAAAGTCGAAAGAATCGGGTAATTTCCTTTACACGTGTTGGGTGAAAGTACCATTACCGTATGTACGGTCAGCAACAAAAGTTGATTAACACTTCAGTTTTTTTAATCTCAGTTATTGAGCAAAATATTTGTTTAAAATTGCATTGCACTTCTGCTGCAATTTTGAATAAATATTTTGCTCAATAACTAAGATTAAAAAACTGAAGTGTTAATCGACTTTGGTGCTGACTGTACCATTACCGTATGTACGATAAACGATAAGTAACTTATCAATCAGCACTTCACAGAGGTTTGCAATTTCACTTTCTTATCATGATATTGTCTTCACCAGGTACACCAACACCGCACCAGACACAGGCGGCAAGGCGCTGGGCTTTACCTACCCGCGTCCTACGTCATTCCCGGAGGGGAGGGCGGGGGCCCGTGGGGGGAATGGGGAGAGGTGTCCCCCTGCTCTAGAACCTGCGGAGGAGGCGTGGCCAGTCAAAAGAGGATATGTTTGCAGCCAGGGTACGATTGATAAAAATGCTTTTCTAGATGAATTAAAGACCTAGGTGTTAAAATAATCTAGTATGGAACAATTTTACTATTTCTATCTAATGCTATTATGATGATATTTATAAGACCTTAAATACATAAACGCGTCCCCATTATAAATGCAAAACGGAAATGAGTTGCAAGAGCACTCGATTAGACTAACATCAGCTGCCCTGCCGATCGATTCTGTAAAAATCTCACCGTGAGCTTAGAGTGAGCTGTCAAGAGTATCAACCCCTCATCAGGATGACACTGACAGCTCACTCCACGCTCACTTCACCTAAGTTTTCACGGTGAGATGGTTACAGAATCGCACTGCTGTTTTTGGCTTTTTAACCGACTTCAAAAAAAGGTTATCAATTAGGTTTTTTCTGTACTAGTCTTAGTGCAATAGAACACCCGGGCAGGTTTTACATGAATTCGGGGTAGACTGTCTTTCTATAAAACAAAAGTCGCGTTGAACGCAGAAAAGAAGCTAACTAGTACTTCCAATTCCAAGATATGAAGACAGAAGATTTATACTGTGTTTTTTCATTTTCTCGGATTAATATGTCAATTTTTCGATAACAGTATCTTCAGGAACTGCATGTCCTGATGGACTATTGCAATTTCCTTTCATTCAATCTATACTATAATATTATAAAGAGGAAAGATTTGTATATACGAATTGGCTCAAAAAGTACTGGACCGATTTTAAAAATTCTTTCGCCATTTGAATGCTACATTATCACTGATTAATATAGGCTTTTTTTTTCTTTTTTTTCCCACCCGTGCGAAGCCGGGACGGGCCGCTATACTTTATAATTTTATTTATTTATATCTGCAGGCGAGAAGGTCCATGTTGGGGAGGCGACACGAAGTACTTCTCGTGTCAGACGCAGGACTGCCCTGACGGCTCTGGCGAATTCAGAGCTGAGCAGTGCGCCGAGTTCAACGACAAAGCCTTCAGGGGTTATAAATATAAGTACGTTCTTAATCCTTATATTTTCTATATAGGTACCTATATTATACTAGAGTGACTTGTATTTAACGACTTTTTAGGTATTATTATATGAGAGTGTGACATCTGAAAATCGTTTTCCACAGCTTTAATTGCTGCTTCGACAAACTATAAAGAATTAACCAAATCTTCAAACCAAAAGTCTGAATTGCAAAAGATTACACCAATAACTGTTACATTTTCTGGCCTCTGTAGAAACGTCATATAAGTTCAAATAATCAGTACCAACGCACAAGGTATGAAACGCAAAAGACTGTTCTGAATGTAAGCTTTTGTCATTCTCAGCTGGGTGCCATACACGAAGGCTCCGAATCCTTGCGAGCTGAACTGCATGCCACATGGGGAGCGGTTCTACTTCCGACACAAGTTGCAAGTGACGGACGGCACCAGGTGTAACGACGAGTCTTTCGACGTCTGCGTCAATGGCAAATGTCAGGTAATACATAACTGCTAAGTCGTGGTTACTTCTTGCTTTCGATTATGATCAAAATCATTAATTAATGCCTCATCCAACAAGATTACGACTCAACTCAAACTCAAAGCATTTATTTCAATTAAACCATTCACAGGCACTTTTGAATTGTCAAAATTAACTAGTCGGTCAGTTAGTCAGAAAGTTGAAGCTAGTTGTCCATTCCAAAACGTAGATCTCTTGGAGAAGAACGGGCAAGAAACTCCAACATTTAAGTATATACACACATCATTCTTATTCCTACGTCCTTGTCAAACTAGTGAATGATGTGGTCTCCTATAATTGGAAGCGCATACTTGTATTTGTCCTTATTTATGTTAACATGCATGTAATTGTGTAGCCTCTGTTGGCGATCCAAGAAATAAATGAATACTACAAATAAATGAGTCTTTTGAGGTATAAGTAACTTGTCCTTATTTCCACTAGCCCGTTGGTTGCGACATGATGCTGAATTCCACCGCGCGCGAGGATAAGTGTCGCGAGTGCCGAGGGAACGGTGCCAACTGCCGCACCTCTGATGGGATCATCGACTCACAAGACCTCACTAAAGGTAAGCGGCCTACTGAAGGCGATGTGATCTCAGTCAAAGTAACCTTAGCTTGTTCCTCACCAGTATTAATTGGAAAAGTTGCCTTATCCTTTGTATTTACATCCATTTCTAATTTTGATTATAGGATACAACGACGTCTTGCTGATCCCTGCAGGCTCTACCAGCATTTATATTGAAGAAGTGGAACCTTCAAACAATTATTTGGGTATGTGTTACATAGCAAATTTGTGTTCTATTGTATCCCTAAATATTCCAGAAAATTATGTGATCTTTACTACAATTTCATTGATTTTATACAGCATTAAGAGCTAAGAACGGCACCTACTATCTAAACGGCCATTACCACATCGACTTCCCGAGGACCATCACGATCGCCGGCGCCCTCTGGACCTATGAGCGCAGTCAGCAAGGTTTCGCCGCGCCGGACAAACTGCGGTGCCTAGGACCGACCACTGAACCTCTGTATCTTTCTGTAAGAGGATTTTTGATAAATATATTTTTGTATATAGTTTTGTGATAATTTGAGACTGAATTTATATCTTAATTTTTTTTTTATTTTGAATGTATGTTTTTTTCTATTTAAATGTATGTAGGACTTGGAGACGTTTAACTGTCTTGCCGGATTATATGTGTAATTTGACTACATCACTCATGAAATATCTTCTGTACCAGCTTCTCCTTCAAGACGAGAACGTGGGGATCAGGTACGAGTACAGTGTGCCCAAAGACTCGGCGCCCCCGACAGACAAGCAATATAACTGGGTGCACGAAGAATTCACGCCATGCAGCGCCACCTGTGGCGGAGGTGAGCAAACTGCATACCTACTTATTGTTCTCATAGCCAGCAACGCTGACGTCTCAGATTTTATAGTTGCTTTAATAATGTGCGCTGGTGCTGATAGATGCCGTCTTTCCACATCGCTCGGATACTTCGCTGGATTAACAATTGTAGAAAATGGATATTGTTTCTGAAAATAAAAATATGAGCTTCAAGATCATTTCTTCAGCTTTTAATCCACTGTTGTGCAGTTGTAGTTGTAGTTTCCATCCTTGCGTTTTTTCAAGTCCTTTTTTGGTAACAAGTCTTGCAAAATCGCAAATATTATAGCGTTTAAAAGACTTAATTCTGATACAGGTATAGGTATTTGAAAATAATTTTTAACACCTTTCCAGGCTTCCAAACCCGTAACGTGACATGTAGATCAAGAGAAGAACTGGAGATAGTAGATGCTAGCTTGTGCGACGAAGGTCTGAGGCCTCCCACTAACCAGACCTGCAGTCCAGACCCCTGCCCAGCGCAATGGGTCGAAGGACCATGGGGAGAGTGCTCCCAAAGATGCGGCAGTGGAGGCGTCAGGTCAAGGGAGGTCAACTGCCAGAAGATTATTGCTAATGGGTTAGTTTTACTTTCGGGTTATTTCCGAACTAGTAGTAAAAAATTATTATTATTTTGAGTTTAACATCTAATCTTTAGTATTTCCTTCGTCCTTCTAAAACTATATTGCTGTATCTAATTTAAAAAAAATGCTTTTTGTGCACAGTATCAAATCTGTAGTACCAGACAAGGAGTGTTTCGACCTGCTGGGCCCGAAGCCTGAAGTGTTCCAGAAGTGTAACGAGGACGCTCCCTGCCCCACGTGGTTCGTCGGACATTGGAAACCGGTAAGCACCCAAACTTTCAAAAACATATCTATTCAACGGCCATTTTTGGTAGTAAATCATCTTTTGCAATGCATCGATCTTTAAAAGTTCTAAAGTTCTATACTATATTTATTTTATTCATTAGCACACATACCTACATTTGTTTTAACAGGTAAGACCCAAGCTAACAAAAGTAGTAATTAATTGCATTGTCCTATCCCAAGTACACGGGATTGGGTAAAAGTACAAGTTACACAGTGGACAACTTACCAAGTGTCACCCTCTGGAATTTCGCCAAAGAGCAAGAAAATGTATCCAAACGCCGAGAGACACTATTAAGTATATGTTTGATGATGATGTCTACTGACGTCTAAGCAAAGTTTGTAACGTAGAGTTACATACTTAAGTTAAGACGTTGATGACGAACCTTATAATAAATGCCTATTAATTAAGCGATTGCTTTCTTCAACAGTGTGACCAGCTATGTGACGAGGGTAAGCAGACGAGGCAGGTGGTCTGCTACCAGCTGAAAAATGGCCGCAAAGAAGTGCTGGGCGATGGGAACTGTACTGAGGCGAAACCGGAGGAACAACAGTCTTGCATGCTGCAGCCTTGTGATGGAGTCGACTGGGTCACATCCAGTTGGTCTGGAGTAAGTAATTGTATTTATTGATTTATTTATTTATATATACTTTATTGTACACCAGAAAATACTTAACAAAAAATGAAAAAAATTATTACTACACAACATACAATGGGCGGCCTTATCGCTTTCTGCGATCTCTTCCAGGCAACCTTAGAATGGACAGCGATTGTACCTACTTACAAAATTATAGTATTTTCCAATGCTACTATTTCGCTTAAACAAATTGTTAAAATTAAATCTTCTAGATAAGTATTAAACAAATATATCCCTCACACTCAACTCTCTCAACTTTGGTCCAATACAGTATACCAGCCTCGTGACCTTAAAAATAAATGATAACTTTGATTGTGTGTTACGAATCTCCTCTTATAAAAGATTGGTCCTTAGTTCCGTAAAATGCATTTTCTTTCTTTTCTTTTTAAAGACACTGTTAAGTCTCATGCACAATCACTCTCACTCTCTCTCTTTCACTTTCTGAGGTTGTGGTTGATTTGAGTCTTCTAAGAACGGCTTAAATTTAAGTATTATGTGATTTCCTGTTAAGGCTATAAGCTAATCCAGCTTCTTGTCTAACAATTAGCAATTTCTAACGACTTCAAGAATATTATACTCCGTCAATTAAGACTTTTACTCAAAAATTCTATGTTTTTTCAGTGCGACTCCTGTACGTCAAGGAATCGTACGCGACTTGTAGTGTGTTCGACGAAGGGCCGACAAATTCTGAATGATAGCCTCTGTTCTTATCACAAAAAGCGTCCAAAAGATTTTGAGGAGTGCAAGGAAGATGAGCTGCCGGCCTGCGAGGTGCAGTGGTATGCTACTCAGTGGAGCAAGGTATGATTATCACTTTTGGATTTTGTCACATTAAACTTTTAACTTGTCTATGGATGTAGTCTTTAGTGTAGCGTAATTTTTAACTTGACTCTAAAACTCAAACCAATAGCATATATTTCAATGTAACCATTTACGGGCACTTTTAAATTGTCAAACGGTCGGTCAGTCAGCTAGCTGCCCATTCCAAAACGTAGATCTCTATGGAGAAGAATGGACTAGAAACTCCAACGACACTGTTTTAAATCAATCAAGATATTACAAAATTCTGGGTACATTATAAACACGCTTTTTATGTACGACTTTTTATATATTTATTTCTATAATGTGAGAACAATGAAAAAAAAATAATAATAAAGAAAGAATTTAAAATAAGCCCTGGCATTTAAAAGATGCTCATCTTCATCAGTCTCCACCGACCGTCGGCGCCGTTCATGAACATGATGCGTGGATTAGTACTATCCGACTCAACCGTTTTGTAGGGAACCGGATGATCCAACATTTAAGTGAGCATGACATACCCTCAACTGCCATGCTCTTAACCATTTCCATCGTATAATATTACAAGGTTCTTAATATGGTCATGGTTTTGAAGCCCAACTGAGCCTATTTCTGCCGTTACTCAGTTCTTGATTGAAGATTCTGGAATATAGTTAGGGAGGCGAATAGGGGAATTTCCGGTAATACTCGAGCGTGGCAGTTTGAGATATGAGAGATACCTTAGACCTAATAGAACAACCTTGTAAAGTATTTAGCTCTATATGTAGTGACGCGCGCCTAGGATAGACGATCAGATTAGTAAAAAAAAATCGATAGTCTGAAATACTCGAGCGCGTCAGATTAAGATATTGGGGGTTGATTTTAGTGTTTTAAGACTAAATTTAACTAATCTGACGTTTTATCAAGGAGAAAGAAAGGAAAAAAAAGAAACCAAAAAACCTTTTTCGATCAGATTAAGAGAACCCACCAACATTTTTGTCAGATTAAGGAAATATGCTTTCAGGATACCGAGATAAACCTCCCCTATGAAAATCTGACGCGCTCGAGTATTTCAAAAAAACTTTTTTTTTTTGCATTTTCAAAAATTCATCACAACTTATCGTCACGCCGAAATCGTCAGTTTTTTTAAAGGGAGCTTCCTTGGGGCCTACTTAACACCCCTTCCGAAAATCTGACGCGCTCGAGTATTTTTTTTTTTTGCATTTTTGACTACTTTATATGCTTACCCCCACCACGCAAACCGGCAGATTAGTATACCGTTGTTATCAGAGGCACTTGGGGCAAACGTAGTATGAATATCTGACGCGCTCGAGAATGCCCAAGTAACTGTTTTTTTTAACATTTTTGAAAAACCGTACACGCCAAGCCCACCGCTAAAATGGTTTTTACCATAAGAGCTTTTCTTTTCGAAATCATTTTATCTTTCGATTTTGATAGGTCTCGACAGCGCCGTTGAATTACGCCATTTAGCTACCTCGCCTCCCTAACTAATAGTTTCAGGGCTATGACTAATTAACTTGTGTCGGTGCATAATGATGTGTAGATCTGGTTCATCCTTCGAATGGATCATCTGCCAATTTAGCTTATAACAAACCTCTCAGGGACAAGCTAGTACAAATTTGTAAAAGTATAACCTGGTTTCAAGAAAAAATACATAGAAACATGTTTCTAGGTTTTCTCTTCCGTCTTAAAAAACAAAAGTAAAAGTTAATAACTTTAGTGTTCAACTAATGTAAGCCCTATATAATAACCTCTCGTTGTTCCTCAACAGTGCTCAGTTAAATGCGGCGACGGAGTGCAGACCAGGAAGGTGTTTTGTGGCATGTTCAACGATGACGAGAGTGGGGCAGGCGTGGAAGTGATACCAGACGCCAAGTGCGCCAACCTCACTAAGTACAAGGACTCCAAACCTTGCACAGTGCCCAAAGAGGAGTGCCCTTCGCAATGGTTTGCTGGACCTTGGAGCGCGGTTAGTACTTTTTACATTTTAAAATCTAATTTTTATTAATAATGAACATACTCCTTCTACCCAAACCCATAGATCAATATATTTTGATTCCATGTTCCGCAATAGTCCTGCACCGACTGGGGGTTGTCCTTGGGTGCACTCGCATAGTGCTTAAAGGGATGACCATTGGATGGTGCCGCATTCCATTTAAAACTGTCTAAGGGGCCTTTGCGACCAAAGGTCAATGTCTTTGATTCTTGGTCAAAGACTTTTATAAAAGATCACTAGGTATTTCGTGTCCATTATTCACTAAAAATTCACACTAAGCAAAATTACAGTTGCATTACGTTAGCAATGCACCAAAGGAGGTCGCTATTGGTCACTATTATCAAATATTGATTTGTAAAAGGACCAAAATTATCAAAAACTTTTGGTCCTATCAGTCCTTTCCAGACAGGAAAGCCCTTGTAAAATTTATTGCAAAATCCCAAAATAATCGCACGAGTTGAATCCGCGTAGATATTTGTGCACAATTAGAGGCTTTAAGATGAAGCTTTGTGTTAGTGCTATTAACTATTCTGTGGCTATAATGCTGCCTTATGTGGTTACCAGTGCACTAAAAAATGCGGCGGAGGCGAGCGGTACAGACGCGTCATGTGCTACCGAGGAGACAAGGAGGCCACCGACTGTGAAGGCACCACCGTGCTGGACTCCACGGAACTCTGCAACACAGGGCCTTGTGATCCAGGTAATAGAGCTTACAAGTTACAATGCTACGGACCCTTCGTTGGTCAACACAGTGAGTTAAAGATATGTGTGAACGAGAACGGTATCACAAAATCTCATCGTCAAGTAGATGTTATATATGTGATTATGGACCAATTGCACCACAAATCACTAAATTCGTTTAACTATTAATATTTAAAACATCATCATGCTGTCCCTGACAACTTCAAATAATGACATAAACAGAACGATGATTAACATTCGTTTAGCGCTAAACGTGGTTAGTCATTTGTGGTGCAAGCGGGCCTTAGAGAAGCCTGGAACGATTGTCAACATCTAAACTAATTTTAAAGGGTGTATAAAGACACTTCACGGGGCCAAAAGTCACTTGTGCTCCCCGTCATTGTAATATTTTTTCTTGTACTGGAACATATTAGGGAACCTTCTGGTTACGGAGATGATATTGAAGGTATTGACGTTATTTTACGAAAACAAGTTTTTAATGTTATAACACAACTTTAAAATACCCCCACGACCCCTGTACCGTTGCATGCACCCATAAGTACAATGTTTTGTGTGCGTTACATTGCGCAATAACAACAAATTTTACACAACAAAAATAAAAGTCGTTTCCGAGCAATTATTTTTGTGTAACGTTACTTTTTTAATGTACAGAGGCCAGCACATCCATCCATCCACAATTAATTACGAACCTTATTCCTTTGTGATAAAGTTGAAAATCTATCAAAGAAATTTGACAGATTAGGGTAGCTTGATGTGCTGCACCCTAATTGCGTAACACACTATTACTCTCAATTTGAATCATTTTGAAGCTTATTGCTAATCCATTGCTCCTTACACGTTCGAAAAGTGTGTCTACTCAACACGTAAATAACGCAATGAATGTTGTTGAACTGTCAAAATGAAACCGATTGCTACTGATAGTGTGTTACGCAATTACCCTGCTGGCCTCTGTACAGAATGCGTATTTAACGGCTATGTGATGTGTCTTTTTACACCATGTATAGTAGGCCATACAAAGAGGTTCACTTCGTATTTTGAGTACAGACGCCAGCACATCAAGCTACTACAATCTGTCAAATTTCTTCAATAGATTTTCAACTTTATTGCTAAAGTATAAGGTTTAAAGTTGATTGGGAAAATTTTACAGTTTCGAGTAGCTTGATGTGTTTGGCGTCTGTACATTCTGCGTCTTGCTAGGTCAGGTAGTAAGATGGGCTTAGTTTTTTTTACCATGATTGATCGGCATATTCCTAGCTAGTGCTAATACGAGATAAAAATAATATGTAAAAAAGCGCTCGTCCTCTCTCTTACTTATTTAAAATTTTGCTGTGCCCAACAGGATCCATATTGATTCTATTTTTTATACAAGACTTACCACCTGTATGTGTAGGTACATTATGGATGCCATAAAGATTTAATTGAATTGTAACTACAAAGATCCTTATTTAATTCTACCATTTAATTCGATCCCCAGACGATTTGATATGGAAGACAACTACAGTCATTCTTGACGACGAAGAGGAATATTGTGACGATGAGGATTACGAAGAAGTCGGCCTGGAGAGCTTTACGGTAAGCCCATGTTTATTTATTTATTTACAGAAAAACCAACAGCTATAACAGATGCATAAAAATTGTATATGAGACATAAAGCCAATGACAGGTTGTTTTTACAAACCCTGCATTTATGTACGGGAGGCCCGTGGCTAAATAGGGGGGCCCGTGGCTAAATAAAAACAGCCACACAGGTCGATCAGTCAGGTTAAGCTACGCTTGCCGCGGTTGGTCTGTGGATGGGTGACCATTTTTACACACCGAGACCCCTCCGTGCCTCCGAAAGCACGTGAAGCCGTTGGTCCCGGCTGTCATTCGTGGATCTTTGACAGTCGTTACGGGGTAGTCAGAAGCCTGAAAATCTGACAACCAGTTTTACCAGTGGTATCGTATTACCCAGTTACTGGGTTGTGGAGGTCAGATAGGCAGTCGCTCCGTGTAAAATACTGGTGTAAAATACTGGTATTCAGCTGCATCCGGTTAGACTGGAAGCCGACCCCAACATAATTGGGAAAAGGCCAGGCAGATAATGATTATTTATGCACATACAGTAAAATGGACACAGATACGACATATTAGTATTGAGTCTTCCAGCAGACCCTCAAAAGGAGAAATGAAAAAGAAATGTATACAATAGTCTGTGAGAACAAGAAGAGAAGAATTTGTTGTCATTGTTTTGTTAAAATTATCAATATTAACTATAATGCTATTCTCTAAAAAATTCATCGTGAAAACTTAGGTGAAGTGAGTTTAAAGTGAGCTGTCAATGTGTTAATCCCTAGCATCAAGTGGAATGGCAGCTCACTTTAAGCTCACATCGCCTAAGTTATCACGGTGATCTATATACAGAATAGTAATATAGCTATAATATGCAAGCGGTTCTTAAATGTCTTACTGCTAAGAATACAACTATGGTAAGAGCACGATCTAGAAATACAACTATCTTACTAAACTAACCGCCTTCAACCATCTTACTGCGATATATCCAAGATTCATAGAATCAAGGTTCTTCTTTAACTATTTATTATGATACCGTTAATTAATAATTGCTTTTATTCCTTTCAGTCTGACGAAATGATGAGTGACAGCCCTGGTGAGTGTTATTACTTTAAATTAAAATTAACCAAAATTAGTTGTCACCAGCCCAATAAATAATAATGATGTCGTAGATAGATTTAAAAGAACTTGAGTGATACAATCGAAAACAAAACTTTTTCCACACAGCTCAATTAGCGCACCATATACTCGTTTAGGGTTATTGGAAAAACACCAACAACCTCTTAAGAGGTGATTGTACACATCGTTATGAACAACTTTTACTATGGGACCAAATCCTGAAATCGCGAAATAAAAATTAGCTGTTCCCTACATTTATCTTCGTCTATCTCGTCAAAACGTAGGGAACAGTTGATTTTTTTTTCGCGATTTCAGGTTTGGTCTTATAGTAAAAGTTGTTCATAATGATGAGTACAATGACCTCTTAAGAGGTTGCTGGTGTTTTTCCAATAACCCTGTATATTCACATTTAAACAATCGTTCATTACAAAAATGAACCGCAAAATCACCTTTCTAAGCACTATTTTCGTTTGTAGGTTACGCTGAACATGAATCTACTCTGGAAACTGGATCAGGTACGATTACTTTTCATGTAATATGTTTTTTTATAACTAAGAGGGTCATTCCATAAATACTTACTTCTCGATGATTTTATCGGAAACAAGTGATTATCAGCTAACTCTTCTCGACCTCTTCTTTTAACCTATATCAGATTACTTAGATATTATTATTTGCTTTTATAAATCTGCTACTCTCTTCCTACCTTTTAAACGTCTGATTTATGCGGAAATATGAAAATTACCATTTTTTATTTTCTTCTGAGTCTGCCCCGACTTTCGCGTCTTGGAAACCTTAAAACCCAAGTATTTTATAATTCCTCTTGTTTTTAGGATTAACAGACGATCTGACCACAGAAGGCTCAGGGTTCAGTACAACGGAAACCACGGAGTCCGACTACACGACCGACGATGACACTGGCTCCGGTGAAACATCCCTGACTACTGATGTACCTTCTTCTACTGTATCGAAGGACAAGTTTGCAACGACTACAACTACAGTTTTACCACCGACAGAAAGTAAGTACTTTATATTCATCATTATTAGACACTTTTTTTTCATATCATTGGTTTTGATAATAGTTAGTTTGTATATTACAATAATTACATGTATTTATCTAGCGTTCGTCTATTATATATCACACGTCTATATAATATTCCCACATAATTATCTTTATTTTTTATTTTTTTACTATTAACCTGTGGTGCAACTGTTTCAGAGACCGATGAATCTGAATCAACTGTCAAAGAAACTGGCAGTACACCGACCAGCATAACTGAAGATACAGAGGCAACATCGAGTGACTCCACTGGTTCTACTGAATCTATTGCGACTGAAGAAACAGAGAGCACACCTACTGCAGAGACCGGTTCTACAAGTTCAGATACGGGCTCAACTAGTTCGGAAGAAACCACTGAATCGGAGGCTTCAGGCACTGAGTCTATTGTCACTAAAGAAATAGCATCCACTAGTGAAAGTGGCTCAACTAGCTCAGGAGAAACTGGCTCCTCAGATACTGATGGTACAGATTCAACGACAGAGGCAGAAACAGGAAGTACAGAGAGCAGTCTTTCTACTGATGGCACAGAGACAGAATCTACAAGTGAGACTGGCTCAACCAGTTCAGGAGAAACTGATTCTACAGATACGTCAGATACTGGATCAACTGGCACAGAAGAGACGGAAAGTACTGACAGTACCGTTTCTACTGACGTAAAGGAGACTGGATCTGGTGAAACTGTCTCAACTAGCTCCGGAGAAACAACACCAACTGCCGAAACGGAATCTACTAACAAAACAGAAACTACTGTATCTGGCAGTACAGATGAAACTGGTTCTACTGATTCGACAGTCACAGAAACAACCGGTCCTACTGAAACGACTATCACAGAAGAAACGAGCCCCACTGAATCGACAGTTACAGAGGAAACGAGTTCCACTGAATCGACGGGCACAGAAGAGACTGGATCCACAGAATCGACGGTCACAGAAGAGACTGGATCCACAGAATCGACGGTCACAGATACGACAGTCACAAGTGACACTGACTTGACCGAAACGGAAACTACAAACACGGGTTCGACGGATACTGAGGAGACAAGCAGTACTGGCACCGAAGATCTTACATCAACCAAATCTACAGGTATTTCCAATTTTGATGGCATTCTTAAAACCGTGTGTCGAAACGTAATTTGACATTACTGGTAGTAGAAAACTATTTGTTCTTCCTTCTTCCGTCAGTAGGATGCATGCATGGAAGTCAAAGAAAAGAGGTAAGTAAGTACCTAATTGCTGTAGGCTCTTAGTATGGAAGTTTCTATAGAATAGTTTTGTAAAAGGTTTTCTGTATTATTTTAAATATTCAAAAACCACTGCAAAAGTGGTACTGGTATCTACAAAATTGTGTACCTATAGTAACGCTAAAATTGAATCCATTTTACCACATTGTTTTGCGTACGTCCGCGTAATGACACTCAGCAACACTGTAGCTTCCCATTAGTTGATTTTTGGAATCGGATCAGTAATTCAGAAGATTACCGACTACAGACTAACTCACGATTTTTACATTACTATAGATAAATATGTCAAATTCAGAATACGAGTGAAACTTTTTATATGTACTTGCAGATTCAACGACAACTACTCGTGCACTGCCAACTGGTATGTATTAATTATTTAAATGCCGCCACGCCATTGAACAACCATGTTGAATTTAGAATGCAAATGAAACTCTTGAATTGTCCTTACAGAATCGACGACAACTACGCATGCGGTTCCAACTGGTATGTATATCAATAACTTATTACGTCTACAAACACATTACATTTCTATTATTCATTTGCTGTAAGCAAACCACTAACCAATTATTATTTATCCTACTAAACGCCACATTTATTTTCGACAACAGATTCTTCCAAAGCTACTGAATCCTCTACAGATAGTTCTGAATCCACTGTTGAATCAAGCACTTCTTCCGGAGATGAATCTACTGCTTCAGAATCAACTAGCGAGGCATCAGAATCGAGCACTACTTCCGGATCAGATGGAACAACAGAGTCGGGCTCTACGGTCAGCGCCGAGTCGACCACAGAAAGCGCTGAATCTAGCAGTTTGGGTAGCAGCACTCCTTCTGAAACCGAATCAACTACTGCAGCTATTGAATCAAGTAGTTCAGCTTCTGAATCTACTGGAGCTGAAAGTAGTACTTCTTCAGGAACCGAGTCTACCGTGGAGAGCACGAAATCTGGCAGTACTGACACAGAATCAACTACGGAAAGTGAATCATCTACAGAAGAATCTTCTACTGTCTCCGGAGGTGAGTTTTTTGTTATGCATACCTACTAGTCAAATATTTATACAGTTTTTTGTATAATTTTCTTTATATTACTCAGAAAATAAAATTAAGAATGCTTTTGTGTAAAACTCAACACCTAGGAAAAAAAACATCGAATGTCACTTCTGTTGGGTTATTATCAACCAAAACTAACTTATATAATGTGCGCCAGCTCTTGAATCAAACAAGACAGCGTGCACTTAATTATCGGCCATTTTATTCTCTACAGAGATTACGACAGAAATGGAATCCACAGAAGTGAGCACTACCGGTTCAGATTCCACAGGTTCAGAAGAATCTACCATCTCGACGTACAGCACCACTGAAGGCACCTCGATCTCAGGAAGTACCGAAGGTAATATTAGTGTACAGAAATACCAATTACCTTCTTCAATAAACCCAATTGATAAATACAATATTATAATTATATTCGTTTATTCATTTATAAAGATTTTTTTAATAAAAACAATATTAAATTATTATATAGCTAACTATTTACACTGGGTTCTATTTTTTTTAGTATAAATCCTTTACAAAGCACATCTTGTACATTTAGCCACAGTAGTAATATTTCCCATCCGATGGTTTACTAGAGCCTATAAGTAGAAGTAATTATGTAAAAATGATATAATATCAACACTATGAGAATAAGCATTACGTATATAAATACTCACCTTATAACTAGCCAAAATTAATATAAAATCATAACGCCAAAATTTCTAGTAGTTTTTCTTCGTCTGTTTATTTAAATATCGCTAAATAACATAAAATTAACTATATCATAAAGTTCTTTCATAATACTCACAATCGCTGTTTTTCAGTATCAGAAAGTTCAGCTACGGAATCGTCTACCACTGAAGAATCAACAGGCACAAGTACGTGAACTTACTTATTATAATATTTCTAAAAATTATTAATTCTGAATTCTGAACTGACCATCTTCATTAGCAATTTCTAGTCCTTAGGACTTTGCCACTATAATATCAAAAAGGTCGTGGGAGATAATGCCGTCATCACGAATGCCATAAATTACCTTCTCATTTGGGCTGTATGACACGTTATCACAAAACACTATCACCTTTATGTGATGTCCAGTCTATGTTTGGATTGCATTATTTTTGATGACACCACACAGGTTGATTCCCCGTTCTTTGCTGTTAACTTTTATTTCTTTTTCGATTTCGATTAATTCCAATTATTTTATGATGTCCGTTTATATTCAATCGATGACTATAGCAATATGGAGCAAGTCTACTGTGTTCGTGCCCGCCAAGAGGGTCTGTAAGCCGCGATGGAAGCCTAAATGTGATGAAACTACGTTCGGCTGCTGTCCTGACCAGAAGACGCCCGCTTTGGGACCATTCGACGAAGGTATTAATACGTTTTAATCATGCCCAATTTCAACACTTCCAAATTTTTCTTACAGATGATTTCAAAATTCTTTTCTATATTATTTTATTGGTTTTACACAGAGTACATATAAGCAAGTAACATTATTATTCTTCTCTCAGGTTGCAGTAAACCACATACCTGCAAGCTCTCTGCACACGGCTGTTGTCCGGACGGCCTGTCTCCGGCACAAGGTAAAAACAACAAGGGATGTCCCGTGGAGCCCTGCGCAGACACGCTGTTCGGCTGCTGCGCCTCTGACAACAAGACGGCAGCTCAAGGCAACGATCAGGATGGGTGCCCGCCTCCACCGCCACCTTGCGCCTCATCCAAGTACGTACAGGTTTCTGTTTCTAGTTCAGTCTGTTTTTCATATTGGACTTTGAAAACAAGTATTCTAAACCACAATAACAGTTCATTAATTAGATACTTAATTTTGTTATAAATTTTATAGATATGGGTGCTGTGCTGATAACGACACTGAAGCCGCTGGACCTGAGAAAGAAGGATGCCCCGAAACCGGTGAGTTCTGAATTAAACTGCAGTGATGGCTTAGCTAAAGGAATTTGTACAAGTGACTTCTATTAAAAACCGCTCCAGATATAACTTTCATACGAAAGAGGCACATGTTTTGAACATAAATATTGACTTTCTTTCAGAAACCTCGACCACGGAAGCTCTTACCGATACGACGACTGAGACAACCGAATCTATTGAAACAAGTGAAGGAAGCACAACTAACGAGGGAACCACTGACGTCATCGGTAGCACTACGATGGATCTTTGCAGTGGTTTCGAGTTCGGCTGCTGCGCTGACAATGAGACTGAAGCCTCCGGGCCCGACGGACAGGGATGTCCGTGTAACGCTACTGTGTTTGGTTGCTGTCCTGATGGTGTGTCGCCAGGTAAATAACTCCATATTATTAATTTATTATTTCCTTTAATTAATTAAATACAACTACTTAGAATTTTGCACACTGTGTGCGTGTGCGGTTTCATCCAACTTGAAAGATAGGATAGTTTATATCTCAATTTATATTCTCAATATTATTTTAATGCAAATATTGCCAAGACAAGGTTTTTATGAAAGAAATTTCGAAAATTTGAAAGAAAAAATGCGCTCGTGCGAAGCTGGGGCGGGCCGCTAGTAAATTATATTTTTAAATATTGGAATATAAAAACATTTGAAAATATAAGAAATAGTAGCCCACCGGTATCTGGAACAGGGTCCAAGCTACTGCCGCGGCGGTCAGGGGTCATTATTCATTAATTACGTAATAATTAAAACAGGGAACATTTCTGCCTATTAATGCTAACTACAGTCACTTGAGAGTTGAGACGCATTGTCTCTGGGAGCCGTACACCTGCGATTTCTCTGGTATTGCAAATATCCATAAACTACATACTTCATCTCCTAATTTTCGTATTCTAATTTCAGCTTCAGGCCTTGAAAAGGCAGGATGCCCAGGACCCTGCAGTACATCGCCGCACGGTTGCTGCCAGGACGACAAGACTCCTGCTCACGGACCTAACTTCGAAGGCTGCTGCTTGCTGCAAGCCTTTGGATGCTGCCCAGACAACCGCAAACCAGCTGAAGGCCCACATTTTGAAGGTATTTTACCAGCATGCTATTGGCCCCGATTCTGTTGTTCACAAACTAAGCTAAATTTAAGTTCAGTGCATCTTTTTCTTTCTATTTCAATATGAAAAGGACAGAAAATTAATATTAGTTTAGTCCTGTCAAATTAGTCAGCGCCTGACGTAAATTGACGTATTTTTAGTAGCCAATTTTTTAATCTCGTCTAATTTGTCTATGGATTATCTAATTTGACAGGACTAAACTAATATTTCATCTTCTGTCCTTTTCGTAATGAAATAGAAAGAAAAAGATGCACTGAACTTTTTAGTTAAGTTTGTGAACAACAGAATCAGGGCCATTGTCTCACTGTTATAGAGTCTTCTAATATTAAGCGTCTGTACGGCACACTTTGGAAAGTCACCCAGCACTGCGAACCTGCAGTGCGATTCTGTAACCATCTTACCGTGAAAATTTAGGTGAAGTGAGCGTGGAGTGAGCTGTCAGTGTCATCCTGATGCTAGGGATTTGTACTCTTGATAGCTCACTTCACCTAACTTTTCACGGTGAGATTTTTACAGAATCGATCGGCTGCTGAGTGACTGATAAGAAAATCGTGTAATTTATCGTGTATTTATGTGCAAGGTTGTGGATGCCAGTACGCGCTCCACGGCTGCTGTCCCGACAACGTCACTATCGCGCAGGGACCAGACAACCAGGGCTGCGGCTGTCAGTACACTCAACATGGGTGCTGTCCTGATAGGTAACTTACCACATACTATATTATTCATCTGAAAGCATTGTTGTCGTCCTTCACTTAGAATATCCAATGATTTCCATGCTTTGCGATACTTCCAGCGCTCCAAATATTCGAACACAACAACATCAATATCTTTCCCCAGACACACTGTGGCCATTGGACCTAACTATGAGGGCTGTGCCTGCAACACTTACCAGTTCGGTTGCTGTGCTGATGGCGTCACCACTGCGAAGGGTCCTGAACAGCAGGGCTGCCACTGCCGCGAGTCTAAGTTCGGATGCTGCGGAGACGGCGAGACTCATGCCACCGGCCCTGATGCCGCTGGATGTGACTGCTCGTCCAGCCGGCACGGATGCTGCCCTGATGGGCGCACTGAAGCCACTGGACCTAAATTCCTTGGATGTACTGATGCACCTGAAAATAAACAAGGTGAGCTTACCAATTTGAATTTTGTTGCCTGCTTCGGCAGTTTTGGCGTTTATTAACATTTCATACTATTCCAGCTGCTTGCAGTATGTCGACGGATCCTGGTCCATGTCATAACTTCACGGCGATGTGGTACTACGACCTCGCATACGGAGGCTGTTCCCGTTTCTGGTACGGAGGCTGTGAGGGTAATGGCAACAGATTCGCGACCAAGGAAGAGTGTGAGGATGTGTGCGTACAACCTTCGCCTAAAGGTAAGACGAAAACTACATATTTTTTTAATGTTATCTGATATTTCTTCAAAATTGTTACCTGACTTAAATCTACCAGCTGAGTTAAATCAGTTTATACAGGGTGATTTTCAGTTTTGTTTATAAAGCTTCTACCGCCTGGTCACGGAATCGACCAGTTTTTTTTTTACAAAAACAGCACACACAATTCAGATTGATTTTTGTGATTTACCGTCATACAATATTTAATTAAAAATGTTATATTGTACCTAATTAACTAAGTTTCATAAATGGCCGCCAAAACCAAAGACTATATTATTATTATATTCTTACAGACATTTGAATTAAATCTTAGACATGGGCTCTACAACGGAAGGTCGCGATTTAGACTACCAGAGCTAAACAATTTTTGCAAACTAAAAATTATCGTTTCTAGACGCGTGCAAGCTACCAAGCGTGAAGGGTGCCTGCGAGGCGGACTACCAGCGCTGGCACTACAACAGCACGCGAGAACAGTGCATCCCGTTCAGATACGGAGGGTGCCTCGGCAACGCCAACAACTTCGACACCCGGGAGCTCTGTCAGAAGCAGTGCGAACCTAGCTCTGTTGCAGGTGAGGCTTATGGATAAAAAACTACATTCAATTATCATTTTTTCACGTCTATGTTAAGCTAAATGAAAGATGTAGGTTGATTCCTAGAGCAGAATATTAATATTTCTTGGCACAGTAAGCAAAACTACATAACGAAGATTTTTCAGATCAATGCAAACTACCAATCGATCAAGGTTCTTGCGCTGGTAACTACAGCCGCTGGGGCTTCAACTCAGAGACCCATGGCTGTGAGCAGTTCATCTGGGGAGGCTGCGAAGGCAACTCTAATAGGTTCAGCTCCGAGGCAGCATGCCAGATGCGCTGTGCTGGCACACAACCACGTAAGTAGACAACCAGGTTTATGTAAATAAAATGTACTTCACGTTTTATTTTTCGTATGTACAGTCAGAGAAATAATCGTTATACAAATTAACATCCTACACCAAGTTGCCGTGTTATAACCATTTCAGACAATTGTAGAAAGAATGACAGTTGTGATTTGATTATGCATTTAGGTAGGTATGTAATTTGCTAAACTATTAATTTCCCAGACTTTACCTGGTGTACGGTGAATGTGGTAGACTAATTATTTTGTGCATGCCTCTTTTAATGTGCAATTAAACCTTTATTAGGCTCGTATTCCGAAACGTAGCTCTCGTTTTATGAATCTCTGAAGAATCTCTGTATAAATTAGAAAAAAAGTATCATCTTTGATTTTGAAAAGGCATTTGACACGGTCTTGACTAGCCTACTCCTTGAATGGGTTGAAATAAGAACAATATGCTTTAATGGCTTAAAAGCTTTTTCGCAAAACGGAAGGCCAAAACAAAAGTGAGCTCTTCCAGGTGACCAAGTACTCACTGGTTTTGGAGTTCTAAAGGGCAGTGTACTTGGTTGCACACTTTTCATTGTTTATATTAACTTCATATGGTACAGTCGAGTTCATTAATATATTGGCAGTGAAAAAGTTTCAAAATAACATAAGCGTTAAAATGGTGATCATTTTAAAGGTTATAATATTTTGAAACTTTAAATGTATGTTAACATTTTATTTATGTCTAAGTTTGTATAGAACTATATGATCATTTTAACGCTTATAATAATAGGTCGGGGCAAAAATATTTTCGTATTTTGAATCTATTGTTAGTAATCAAACCTCTTTGGCAGTACTGAATGTAACTGGCTGGTTTTAATACTATTAGATGTTGACATTCTAAAGATGCAATAAATAAAAAAAAAAACTAGTTCCCGCCATTTCTCAATTGTTTTTCAAGCAAGCAACATGAACGTATGTGACGAAGAAATTCGCTAAATTTTAAAATTTTATTACAAAAAAGGTAAACATGCGACGAACGCCGCGAATAAAATTTGTGCGATTTACGGACATAATGCGGTTTCAATACGTGTAGCACAAATGTGGTTCAAACGTTTCAAGTCAGGAAATTTTAGTGTGAAGGATGAAGCTCGCTCTGGACGGCCCTGTCACGGATAAAATCAGTGCCATTTTTGAAAAAGTGGAGCAAGATCGACATATCAGTAGTTATGATATTGCTGATCACAAAACAGTTTTACGGCATTTACAAAAGTCTGGGTACAAGAAAAAACTTGATATTTGGGTACCACATTATCTCACTGAGAGAAACTTAATCCAACGTGTTTCCATTTGCGATTCTTTGTTGAAACGTAGTAATTCCGACCTAATTCTTAAACGGTTGATTACGGGTGATGAAAAATGGATTACTTACGATAAGAATGTCTGAAAAAGATCGTGGTCAAAGCATGAACAAGCCCCACAGACCGTGGCAAAGCCCGGCCTGACTCGGAACAAAGTGATGCTGTGTGTTTGGTGGGATTGGAAAGGATTCGTCCACTATGAGCTTTTGCCGCCGGGTAAAACTATCGATTCTGACCTCTACTGTCAACAACTGATGAGATTAAAAGAAACTATTGAGAAAAACCGGCCGGAGCTGGTGAATAGGAAGGGCGTGGTGTTTCATCACGACAACGCCAGACCGCACTCATCTATAGCCACTCAGCAAAAATTGAGAGAGCTTGGCTGGGATGTGTTGATGCATCCTCCGTATAGCACTGATCTTGCTCCATCAGATTTCCACCTGTTTCGGTCACTTCAGAACTCTTTAGGAAGCATAAAGTTAACCTCAAAAGAACACTGTGAAAACTACCTGTCAGATTTTTTTGATAAAAAATCTCAAAACTTCTACAGCAATGGGATCATGGCATTGCCCACAAGATGGCAACAAGTCATCGATCAAAACGGCACATACATATTATAAATAAATAAAAAATTAAACCTAAAAAAAAAATTTTTTTTGTATGAAAAATACGAAAATACTTTTGCCCCGACCTAATATTTTGAAAATTTGTCACTGCTAATATATTAATGAACTCGACTGTACTTACCCTCTCAATGAACAATGCTGACATCATAACATGTGCAGTTCTTATGACATCTAAGAGCTTTTAAATTGATTTTAGTTTTAGCAATCTTTCTAGAATACGGGCCTGTTACTTCGTAAACGAATCATGCTGTTGCGTGATTAGTTTTAGTAATTGCTTGGGTCATTTCTGTCATTAACTTGCATGGTGTGGGGTGTTACTAAATCGGTTTACCGATTTAGTAACACCCAGTAAATCAAGCTAGAGCTTAATGGAATATGTTTTCTTTAATATTGGCTAAATATTTATTTAAATTAAAATACAAAAATCAAAGATCTTAGCTCGAACGATTTTAATTCCGAAAATATCACTTCGAACCTCATTAAAGTATCTGCAGATGATTCAAAAGCGAACTCTATTATTTGAGCAAATCATTGCAAATTCACATCTCTTCACTTCAAAGTTCAAGGTGATATTGAGAGGATAATACTGTTTCTGTCTGTCTTCTAACATTTTCTCTTTGTGAACATCTACTAACAAATGGGTTGCGCAAACAGCTCAGTGCACACAGCCACAAGAAGCAGGCAATTGTGCCGAGAAGGAAGCTCTCTGGTCATTCAGTCAGTCAGAGAACCGATGCTTGCCCTTCTACTACAGCGGCTGCGGGGGCAACGACAACCGTTTCAGGTCAAGGGAAACTTGCGAACAGACCTGCCCTAGTGCTTACGGTAAGTAAATTCAGAACATGATCAGAGATTTACACTCAAGTATTAAGATTCAGCAGCTAGGAGATGAGGAGCAAGAATTCATGTGAGAATTACCTGACAAGTTTTACAAAGCATGGTGAGAAATCCAGTTTCTTTCATTTCAAAGTAAATGAAAATTATAGAATTATTGTAGATGGTTATAGCCTTGGCGAAATGCAGCTGAAATCAACTACATTGCAGGAAAAAGAATGGCCGTTCTTTCACGGTAGGTATAGACGCCAGCATATCAAGCTACTACAATCTGACAAACTTCTTTAATAGATTTCAACTTTATCGCTATAGTATAAGCTTCAAAGTTTATTGGGAAACTGTGACAGTTTCGGGTAGCTTGATGTGCGCGTCTGTACTATACTTCATGTAAGAAAGTGTTATGGCAATAATTTTTATCTATTAAGTATGTATTAGAGTGCAACACGTTTCTTAATTTATTAATTAATACTGCATTGAATGATTATTATCTGTCTTGAACGCTTTTTGGGTGGATGGTGATTGGTGATGCATTTTTCTTCTTGCATGTCTTTTATTTTGCCTATTTCTTAGTAGTGAACCTAGTAGTTAAATTTCCTTGTACTCACATTAATACTGACCAATTTTGTTTCGCAATTCATAAGGGTTTTGGGCTACTTATTGTTTTGTATAACCAATATTTATATTGCAGTACCCGACAAATGTACGCTACCTGCTGAGACCGGCCAGTGCTCTAACTACCGAGAAAGATGGTTCTATGATACGACCTTCAAGAGGTAAGACAGTTCGATTAATTTTAACGTCGAAATCATGCAAGAATTCCCTATGTGAGTAAAACTGCGGACAACAGCTAAAGAAAATGACTTATTGTTCCAGATGTCGTCAATTCTACTACGGCGGTTGTGGTGGTAACGAAAACAACTTCGGGACGGAAGCAGAATGTGACAATAGCTGCTCGGAAATTAAGACCACCACCGCTCCCAGTACCACTACCACCACCACGGCTAGAACTGAGCTATCACAGCCGCAGCCGCGGCCTGATGAATCGGAACACAGGCCGGCAGCACCAGAAAGATCAGGTAGGAATTGCGAACTTAAGGTGATTGCGCAGTGGTTACCGCGAAATTAATTTTTTTTTTAAGTTTTTTGCAATTTGCAGGTCTGTTTTAGGTTGTATCTTGATCAAAATTTGATTCGCGACTATAACTGGTACGTATCTAAAAAATTATAATCATTAGAATCATTAATACATCTTCCTAACTTAGATTTGTACCACAAGAAGAAATCTCATAGGGAAAAGTGTTTATGGTACAAATCTCACTTATAAAGCCCGTCCGTGCCTCGGAAAGCACGTTAAGCCTTTGGTCCCGGCTGTCATTCGTGGATCTTTGACAGTCGTTACGGGTAGTCAGAAGCCCGAAAGTCTGACAACCAGTCTTACCAAGGGGTATCGTATTACCCAGTAACTGGGTTGTGGAGGTCAGATAGGCAGTCGCTCCATGTAAAATACTGGTATTCAGCTGCATCCGGTTAGACTGGAAGCCGACCCCAACATAGTTGGGAAAAGGCTAGGCAGATGATGATCTCACTTATAAAGATGTACAAATGTTTCCTATGATTATAGTTCTGTAAATACGTACCTGTTATATTCGCGAATCAAATTTTGATCAAGATACGAGCTGACACTGACCTGCAAATTGCAAAAAACGTAAGCTTATTTGAATTTCGCGGTCTACCACTTCCCATTCATCTTAAGGGTTAGTTAATACAAAAATAAAGTCCAATCTAAATCATTATCGCTATGATATGTAGATAAATGATTGGTATGAAATGCAAGTCATGCAATGGAAGGTGAAGTTAAGAATGCTCAGTTCTTTAACTCCAACAACAATTATCATTTTTCCAGAATTCTGTTTCGACGCCATCGATGCTGGTCCTTGCAACAATACTGAGACTCGGTACGCGTATGATAGCGAACTTGGACGCTGCGTCACCTTCCAGTACGGAGGCTGCGGCGGCACCCAGAACAACTTCCCAGATGAGTCTTACTGCTCGTACTACTGTCAACCGATGCAAGGTATTATGTTTTTTAAATTTTTGTTTACTATAATTATTAGAAAAAGGAAGCTAATCAAAGCTAAGGTTGATATTCTCACTGCTCTAAGGACCAAGCTCACATACCCATTGTTCCTTGTCAGATATCTGCCAGCTGCCGATGCTCCAAGGACCATGCGAAGATTCTTTGATGCGCTGGTTCTACGACCCCACCAGTGACTCTTGTAGCCAGTTCACATATGGAGGCTGCGAAGGCAATGACAACAGGTACTATTAGAAGTATTCTTATACAGTGCAAAGTTAAAATTCATCAATAAGTGTTTTGGTGTTGGTCAAAATGTTTGCTTCTTCGAGAATTCCAGAAAATAGGTCACTTTTCTTTTAATCTTTGGTATATTTTTCATTAATATACTTCAACATAATAAGTTCTACTACATTTGAAATTGGATTTTAAAACTCGACTCGAAGAACCAAATTTATATTTAACTAGCAGCTTCATCTATGTTGTAATCTTTGTAAGAAAAACATTCAATAATGTTAAAAAATATGTTTAGATTCGAGAGTCTTGAAGCTTGCGAAAACAGATGCAGGACAGGACCCGCGCCAGTTGAGCCCACGACTTCAACAACCACCGTCATCGTTGTAAGTGCCTATCATGTCATCCGTTTTAAGTTTTCAAGGTCTTTATTTGGATAAATATTAGAAGATTGATAGTATGTAGTATGTAGTGACCAGATCCTCCATTGGAACAATCGCAGTTACTACAATGAGAGTTTTACAACTCCATCTTTTAAGTATTTTCAAAAGTCCTTTTATTTCCATAAGGACGAACCGTCAGAGTGCAGAGTTTCCGAGGCACTAGAGGATTGTCGCTACGGCGGTGTGGTGTGGTATTTCGACCCAAGCCGCCACGAGTGCGTGTCCCACGCCAACCAGGAGGCTGGTCCTGCCTGCAGGTACACTGGTACCTTCTTGTCGCAGGAAGGTTGCGAACGGTCCTGTGGAGCCTTCCGAGGAGTCGGTATGTAACATTTTTAGTTCGACGATACTTTTGAGTCAATAAAAAAGGTATTTTCCTATACGTTTGCATTGTTTAGGATTTATTTTTCTTTCCTTATTTTTTTTACAGAGTGTAATGAAACTGTCTTTTCTTCCAGACGTGTGCAAACAACGTAAGGACCCTGGTCCTTGTCAGTCCTACGTCACGAAGGTTTACTTCGACCCATCCACTGGCCAGTGCCACGAGTTCTTCTACGGAGGCTGTCTCGGAGGTGCCAACCGCTTCTCCTCAATCGAAGAGTGCTCGCAAGTCTGCAAAGCTGAAATTGGTACATATATTATGATGCTCTTAATTTTGATATGTTTAAGTCATTATGGATGCATGCAAACTATTTTACTAACTGACTCCAGCAGTTTTAACAATATTTATCAAGCTTAGCGTAAAGACCTATAGCCTATAACTAGGTTATTTATCTTACAGCAGATCCGTGCACGCTACCTCCAGAAGAAGGCAACTGCTTCTTATACGTCCAACAATGGTACTACGACCCATCGCGCGACCAGTGCCAGCAGTTTGTCTACACCGGCTGCAGCGGCAACCCTAACAGGTGACTGTTGAGAACTATTAAAATAGTTAGTAATAGAACGGAATGGAATGGGTTAAGTATTAAAATACTTAACCCATTCCGTTCTAGGTTTTGTCTCCAAAACATATGCTTTATTTTTCCAAACGATGATTTCGTCGGACATATGCCTGATGTCATTTCTATTAAACATTGTTTGCGTAGATTCGAGACTCAGCGAGACTGTGAGGCTCGCTGCAAGCGTCCTGCTCCAAGCACCACCACAGTGGCAACTCCTCCACAGGTACATATATTTATATCCAAGATACTAGAGTTAATGTGAGTACTGGCTGGCAACCTAGTACCAAATGACACTGCACGTCGTTTGGTTTTCCTGTCGTACCTACTTTTGTTTTCACTGCTGTATTATATTTGTCAAACTATAAAAGCGATATCTTTGATCTACGTATGTTTCAATAAATAAAACCCTCACAGTTAAGCTACTGGCTATCGAGTTATGGCTTTATCTCCGATGAAAGGACCAGTTTTATTTGAATTTGAAATAGAAACAATAGAAAAATATTGCCATATTTCCTTACAGCAACTGTCAGAGCCAGAATGCAAGACTCCAAGCTCGTTAGCGCCATGCGGCAACAACGTGACAGTGTTCTATTACAACTCCGAGAGGAGGCAGTGCCTCGTAAGCGGCTTCGGAGGCTGCGGTCACCCCAACACTTACAGGACGGAGGAAGAGTGCGAGAGGAGCTGCGGATCGTTCCGCGGAATGGGTGAGGACAATGGGCTTTTACATATATGTATTTCTTTTGTAAGGAATAAGTTATGTAAAATCTCCCCGAGGCTTGCCTTCTGTAAGGTAGCTGGCAATACATTTATCAACCACATAGATATAACGATAATTTAATTATAAACATCACGGCTTTCTCTCCAAGATGTGTGTGGCGCCCACCTGGACGCGGGTCCATGCCGCGCGGCCTTCGACAAGATATACTGGGATGCGCAGACGGGCACCTGTCAGCCATACACGTACGGCGGCTGTGACGGCGGACCCAACCGGTTCTCCAACGTCGAAGAGTGCATGAGCGTCTGCGGGGACACCGGACCTGGTACGTACTAACACTATGCTACATTTATCTCTCTGGTTCTGGGACTTCCTTACACACTGTTACTTAGCATTTCTTAATTTCAAATGTACTCTTACTAAATATAACATTCCTAAACTAAATCTAAGCGAAGCATGAATTTCATTGAACGATGGCCAACAAGCTTCCTCGCTAGTAGAGCAGTAGAGGCTAGCTGTCCGTGTGTGCGTAGCGCGCGCGTGCCTGCAGGCGGTGCACACGGGGCGCGCATGCGCGGCCGCGCCGGCGCCGCGCTACCACTACAGCGTGGCGCACGTCGACTGCGTCGTGTTCGCGTACCTCGGATGCGGCGGCAACGACAACAACTTCCGCTCCTACGCGCAATGCGCCGACGTCTGCGGAGTGTCGAGATCGAGAGGCGACGGTACTTACATCTGCTTCACTCTGTGCGCGGCCGACTTACGTCTCGGTGTACCAGCTGTTTCAGCAGAAAAACTTGACCTCGTTTTCTGAAGAGGCTGATCAAGGCTCTTCAGATCATCACTAAAGTCATTCAGTGTTCACAAGACTTGACAACATTATATTGAATAGTCTTTTAGAAACCGGATGACAAGGTCCGCCGCGCGCGGAACTACCGCTCCCTACGCCATCGCCGTCAATGTGAAAGCCGCCCGTTTTTGAAGTCCTAGGACGTCAAACGCTTATGCTATGTTCTCTCTGCACTGCTTGCACACTCGCTTACGTCTCTGTCTTGCACCAGCACTTCTAAACTTTTGTCTTATACATATTTAACTGAAAGTACTTTGTTATTATAATATTTAATTATTGTTCGGGAATTATTGTTTAGTGTAAATCGTGCATCCTTGAAGTTATTCGTTGTCAAATGACGTTTTTGAACGTTCAATAACGATTTTTGCTGTCTACACCACTGAATGTGTGCACGTCATGTTTGTATGGCTGCCTGCATTGATTGGTTACGCCCCTTTTTGAAGAAGATACACGTTTCTAATACCTACTCAATCAATGCAAGCGTCTATTACATTGGTAATTCAGGAAGAATCCTAGTCTACTAAGCAAATCAATGTGTTTTTGATTCAAATGTTTCAATTATAGATCCGAACCAAGTACAAGACTGCACTCCGTACCGTCAAGAGTGCGAGGCGCTCGCTGACTGCCAGTATGGCATTGACAGGTTCACGCAAGGCGACGGATGCCAGAGGTTTGTGGAACAACTATTTTTGTAGACTGAAGAACTTATCTATAAAGACTGTTTCATTTCCCTTATAAACAACTAGCGTACCTACCGCCCTTGCTTTGCACGGCTTGTGGCGACATGTCATATATGTTGACATTTCTGTTCATTATCTTAGTTAAATATAACTGTCAAACACTATTTATAGAAAAATGGCTATATTTAGAAAAGAAATTGTTACTATTTTAAGTGATCAGAATCACTAATAATTAATTAATGTTTACTTTTTTTTCTGTTTATTTTTATATCGTTCATTCTAACAACTAGTAGATTTGTTTAGTAATATGTGGATAACGTTGTGAGTAGCGTATTTGTTATCTTTATTATTAATAGTTCTAACCTATGTTTACTTATTATTACACTGCTGTTTATTGTCCCTAAATAAATAAATAAATAAACACTTAAACCTTCTGGAATAAATTCTCCAAATGATGGTGAAAACGAAGCGGTTACACAGACTAACACTAAAAGCTACTTTGTTTTATACTATTTACTATAGATTATAGATAGGTATAGATACGATTGCAACACAACTTAATGTTCTCCCTGTGCTATACAGAACATACTAATTCCATTGTCCTCCCGTGTAGATGTATGTGTAAAGAAGACCCGTGCGTCAGAGCAAACTGCCCGCCGAACGAGCGATGTGTAGCCGTTGCCTTGAGGAACTCTGCCACCCAGGAGCCGGAGTACTCCGCCAGATGTGTTGCCGGTATTTATACCATTCATTCTGCATTACAAAAAGACAACATAGAGTAAACAATCTATTACACATATATATACGAGTACATATTTGAACACACATTTCTAGATTGTTTTATCAAGCTGTTTGGGAGAGAGAGATGAAATCTAAATTGACACTGAACTTGTATGAAATTTTCTGCCACTTAAGTTACTCGAAACTAGGGTTACTAATTCTTTTGAGAAGTGTTGAGAAAAAGCCAGACATTTGTAATAAAGTCCGGACATTTCACTATTTAATATTTCTCTTTTCAGTACTGAATAACTGAATTTAAGTAACAGTAAGAGTCCTCATATATCTTAAAATACGTATATTATGTCAAAGCCTAAGGCCAAAAAGACGGACACGTCCGGATAAATTCGGACGGATATATTTTTAAAACTTATGCTGTCCCACTCTTGGCCAAAGGCCTACATGTTTTCTATCTCTCGCGATGCGGCGGGTCTTCTGGCCATTAAAATAAATTATACAAAGAAACTAATAGCAATTATTATTGTTAATATATACATTTATAATAGTATTTTTGTCTATCCTACTACATCAAAACTCATACAACAGAGACGAACGAAGTATACGACTGCGACGAATACGTGGCCAACTGTTCGCGCCTGCGCTGTGAGTACGGCATCCAACGCACGCGCCTGCGCGACGGCTGCGAGAAATGCTCGTGCGTGCACGTCGAGATAGACTGCGAGCTGCTCAAGCAGAAGTGCGACCAGCTCAAGTGCAACTACGGCATTGAGAGGATCATCAACACTGAGGGCTGCGAGACGTAATCACATTCATCTTTAATATTAGCACCTAAAGCGCTACAAGATTCTTTTGGCAGGTCACGGCATCATCAAAATTAGAAGCAACGCTGCCATTTGTTTTTTCAATACATTTCACAAAACAATACTAAGTTTAAAAGACGTACCCGGTCAACGTCATTCGTGTTCCAAAAGATACTTGTAGCCTTACGCACGGATTACTTCAATTTCGCCCAAATGCATACAGTTCTTAGAAACTACGTAACGCTACTCTACAATATCTAACACCAATCAAGTTTTTTTGTGAGAGCGTTAGTGTGGTTCTGCACTACATCCGATCCGAATCCGAGAAATGCCGGTCTGAAGTGACCATAGTCCTATTTGTATGGGAGTTGCGCACAAGATCCGAACTCTATCCGTCCGAATTTAGAACATTTCCAACTAGGATTGAATTCGGATCTTTAATTCGGATTTGGATCGGATGTAATGCAGAACCGCTCTATTACGTCTATGAATCACGTTCCATATACGTTCTGTTGTGGATATGATATAATTATTATGTATAATTCTTCGATTTCATCTACATAGTTCATGCCTCTTAATTCTTGTCTTCTGTTCTGTTATGAAAGTACTGGAAATGTAAATTTGACAAGACTTGACTCACTCATATGATTTATTGATTTATACAGGTGCAAATGCAAAGAGAATCCATGTGAGAGGAAGTCCTGTGGAGCCGGCGAGCGCTGCGAGGTAAATCCATACATGAACGGCCTCGATCCGGAACCCAAGTACACAGCAGAATGCAGATCTAGTAAGTCCTTTATAGTTTCAGCATTATACTCGCATATTAGAAGTGTTAAACAGTGCATACGTCTTGGGAAACCCCTCATGCATTCATAATATACACTGTAGTAATAATATGAACTTCTAATATATAAAATTCTCGTGTCGCGGTGTTTGTGGTTAAACTCCTCCGAAACGGCTGGACCGATTCTCATGAAATTATGTGTGCATATCGGGTAGGTCTGAGAATCGGCCAACATCTATTTTTCATACCCCTTTTTTTTTTTTGCAAAACGACCTTTGCGGGGTCAGCTAGTATACAAGCTGAAATTTTAATGGTTGTTTTCCCGAAGCGAAATGATTTTGTCTTGATAGTACAATCGATTTATAAAAAAAATAAAATTAAATATTAAAAAATGCCAGATTTACAATTGTGAAAAACAAAACTCGAACGCGATCTTGAACCAATAGTACCTATAGCTACACTAATAGTACAGCTGATACGATACTACGTACTCCTTTGTTAACGAAACACAATAGGCACATATACCTACTTAACCACTCACGCACGTGTCCCTGGAAATACCAGGGGTTTTTCCAGGGTTACTTAAAGATGGTAGGTAGCGGGCGGGCGCACGTGAGTCACTATTGATTCTCACGCTTTCGAGTTGAGATCATATTTTTATAATTATTTGAAAACAAAAACAATTTTATATTTTAAATTTAACTCCATGAATAGGTAGCACTACTGAGACCAAATTGTTCCGCCGCGGGAAAACAACCATTAAAATTTCAGCTTGTATATATACGGTGACTGATAATTAGTGACCGATACTTAAACACGTGCTTGTACTCGTGATAACAAACAACTTTTACTATGGGACCAAACCTGAAATTGTGAAAAAAAATCTGCTGTTCAGTCATTTATGTTCGCCTAACTGGTCAAATGTAGGTACTGAACAGCAGATTTTTTTTCGCGAATTTGGGTTTGGTCCCATAGTAAAAGTTTGTTATCATGAGTACAATCACGTGTTTAGGTATCGGTCACTAATTACCACTATCACTATTAGTGACTGATACCTAAACACGTGATTGTACTCATGATAACAAATAACTTTCACCGTTTAGTCACCGTATATATTGTAAAGAGAAAAGATTTGTTTGTTTGATTGTTTGAATTGAATACGCTTCGAAACTACTCGACCGATTTGAAAAATTCTTTCACCATTAGAACTACAAAAAATTACCTTAGGTGTAACTATTACAGTTTATGTCACAATAACTACTTTTTCATGTTAAAATATGCAATAAATACCTAACGTCGGCACAAACTAGGCCACATTATTCGTACCTTGGTATTAATTCTTATCTAAAATCATCCTATACAATTTTTTATTAAGCCCCGACACATAAGAGGGATGTTATAAGTTTGACCTGTGGATCTATGTCTGTGTGTGTATCTATATTCTGTGGGTTGTTGCGGCATCATAGCTCCCAAACGGATGATTTTGATTGTTTTTTTTTGTCAAAAACAGACTTGATCGAGTGTTTTATGAATGGAAAGTATGCCAAGAGTGTGTTAAAATTTATCATTTTTAATTTTTTTGTTAAATACCAATATCTACCCGTGCGAAGCTGGGGCGGGCCGCTAGTCCTTAATAAAGAGAGTACTGTTCAGACAGTAGGTACAGAACCCTATTCAAGGGCCTAGGAAATTAAACCGCGGTAACGAGATAATTAATTGGGAAAGCACGTGGCAAACTGTACATTTCACCGTTACTTTGAGTTTCTCCAATGAATCGTTTCGTTACCAGTTGTGAAGGCTGGTGCCTGTCCCATTGACGAGACGACTACGAAGGAGGCGAAATGCCGCGACGAGTGTTCAGATGACGCTAACTGCCGAGGAGTGGGCAAGTGCTGCCGGCGAGGATGCAACATATGCCTGGTGCCAGTCGAGCAGACCAGCCCACATCCACTTCTTACAACTGTTGCACCAAGTAAGAACGTTTGAAAGTAACCACTGTAAAAAGCCTTTGGGGGTTTTCTTTTATTTCTATGGTATGGGCGAATTGAAAGTTATAGGACCAATTTTTGTAAAAAAAAGTGGTCCTTCAAGTCGAATCTCTTATTAACGCTACAACTGTAAAACGCGGCAAACTGTCAATACTATTAATTACTTAAAAAGACGTATTACTGTGTAATAACACAGTAATACGTCTTTTTAAGTAATTACGGATTTAGGATTTCAGCCGTGATTAAAATCAAGTCTACATCGGTTTGCAAATCTCACATTACTAATGTACAAGTTTATTTTGTAGATGTGCCAGCAGCACCTCAAGCGTTGCCGCTGCAAGAGCCAGAGGTTTCGGCATCTGAAGGTGGTAAAGCCACACTGCGCTGTCTCTTCCATGGCAACCCACCTCCCAAGATTACGTGGAGATTCGGAGAACTCACAGTTAGTATCAAATTATGCTACAATTCAAGGTTAAGTGTCTTCTTAACCTTGAATTGTAACCTTGACTTGATTTAAGAAATTGAGTCTTCAATTTAAAATCAAATCTTAAATCAAGTGAACATAATGCTGTCTGACAAATTCTATAACGACCATCTCCCAACAGATCGACGATAATGTGGGCCGCTATAGACTGTCATCGGACGGTGCGCTGGAGATCGTCTCTCTGTACCGCAACGACACCGGCGTCTACATCTGCGTGGCTGACAATGGGCTCGGAGTGGCCACGCAGGAGATACGCCTGGCCGTGAATGGTGAGTGCGGGTGAAGCACGACGGTAGTTTGGGGAAAGGGCTGGTAGAGGGCGTTAGTTGCTGTAGACTTTTACATTTATATTGAAAAAAAAAACGATATTTTCGTGTGTTAGAGTACCTACAGAAAGATGTGTAAATAAATGCTTTTATTCAAGTCGACATAATAATGTAGATTTCTGTTTTAATTTCTGGTTTTCCTTTTTGAAAATCTAGGTCTTATTAAGACATAGACTTTCAGAAAAACATGGCTATTTAAATAGAGCCTATGTTTTTCGCGACAAAAGATCCTACTGAAAATATTTGTATCAGTAAGATCTACAGCAACTTGCGACTTTCAAAGCACTGGATTTTGCATTTAAGAACACGAAGTAGTTTGGGATTTTCAAGTAGTTAGAGGTTTTGGATTGTATTTAGAACTTTAACTGATTGCCTTTTTGGTCTATCTGTCTTTGAACTAACTTTTCTTTTTCCTTACTAAATAATCTAAACTAGGTACAATTGGAGAACAAGTGGCAAAATGTTTTTTTATTTGCATATCTGCACATTTATAACCAGAAGCAAATAATTTGAGTGTCCGTTCATCTTCGTCATTGTGCAAGGCGACTTAAATAAAAGGTACCGTGTATTAGGTACGTTAACATAGATACTTGAAGTCTTGAACTTCAATAGGACAATTTATCGCTGAAACCGGCATGAGATTATCAACCTAGTTAAAACTATCTACTTTCTCAAATAACCTATAATGTACGCACGGCTACAGATCAAGCTATACATTTCCAGTGATCTCGCAGTGTATAGGATTTCCTTACAGTGAGAGGTCAGTGTAAACTGGAAATGTATAGCTTGATGTGTAGCCGTGTGTACAGACAGCGTCAAAAAAATGAAATTCCTACATTTTTTAAATTAATCATCTACCTTAGGAGATTTTTTGTAAATCAAAATGCTAGTTAGGTGCCTACCTATTTTTACGAGAGAGTCCATTTTTTTCTAGTAGAAATTCAAACAAGATTGTACGAGTACCACATAATTTACTTATAATAAAATTTTGTTGTACTGAAAATGTTTATTTTGTGCTTAATTGTACATATCCATCGGACGAGTTGGTAATGAGCCGAAATACAGCATGAAACGAGTTAAAAAACTGATCAAATGCACAAGGTGACGTATTAGTGAATGTGACCTTAGGGATAGCGACGAAATAAACAATGTGACGAATGGTCATTATATCCGGATGTTCGATAGACACAATAATTATCCTAGTAACACGAGTATTGCTCGATAGTCCATTGTAAATAAAATATGACTGGTTCTATCGTGTGTTAATTACGATCGTTGACACACATCACGAGTATAATTATAGGCGACGCTTGAGAGTTACCTAATCGTACGTAGACATAACGCAGTTTTACATAAAAAAAAACTTTTTTTTTTTGTTTAGCCCATACTGCCCCACTGCTTCTTGCGAACAAAATTTAACAAAAATACTTTAATTAAAAAAAATAAAATGAATGATTTATGCATTACACACTGTTGTGAGCACTAGACCAAAAGGCATCATTTATGCAGGTTTTTAATTTGTTGTCACTCACTGAGAATAGGGTCCTGGCCCTCCTGGGTTCAATCTCCAGGTCGGGAAAACAATTAGGTAAGTATTGAGTTTTTTCTATCAGGAATATTTCTCAATTAGTAGCTGGTAGGCAGTTGTTGGCAATAGACTCACACCCTTACTTGTGTACCGTGTTAAATATTAGGGCTGTGTCCCCAGTAGGCGGCCGACTGAGTTTGCGGCGTATCGGTTTGGTACGCCCTTCCATATATTTGAAATGGAGATGGAGTGTCCACAGTTTCTAGTTTTGCGCTCACTTTACGCTCACTTCACTCACTTCACGCTCACTTTACTCACTCAGTCGGCTGCTAACAGTTTGCTTACTGGGGACACAGCCTAATAACCACAAACTGTTAATAATTGCAGTAATCGTAACTTACTATTAAATTCTGGTCATTCGCATCAGCAATACAGTAATTAGCTGACATGGACTTATAATGATGAAATTATTCCATTTGTGGGTTTAAAGGTTTATCTACAGAAAATACACTCCCACGTGATTCTTATAAATATCTAATTACAACGCGCATATGCAGTCACTATTCCCATTATAATAATTAATGCAAGGATTAGAGTGTTGTTACTCATAGATCACGCTTGTCTGATCGTTATACTTGACCCATCATTATCAGTGCGACTGTGTATGTAGGTAACCTCTCTTACTCGTAAACAAATTAATATGATGACCTTACATATAATATGATAACGAAGATATTAGACTAAATAGGAACATCATTATGGAATAGACAGATATAAAAGAAAATACAAAAAGTAAATCAAGAAACAAAACTTCTAAACTAGGTAATGAAAATGTCGAAATATGCGTTTTTTGCGGCATAAATGGCTGTATCGTTTTTATACGTTAACTTAAGTAGAAGTTTTATTTTTTCAGAGCTTCAAGGGACTGTAGACCTGAGTACCTATATTATTTTAATTTCACGATACCACCATGCGTTCCCGAGATAAAGGGTCTTGACAGACAGACAGACAGACGGACAATAAAGTGATCCTATAATGATTCCGTTTTTTTCCTTTTGAGGTACGGAACCCTAAAAGTATAAAAAAAAATGGGTGTAAATAATGTTTGTACGTATTTCTCTGTTCTTTTCGTTTGGTCTGTTTACATAAACCTCTTGTGTGTACATGAATGATTAAATAAATAAACTTATATAATATAGTAAAACAATCAATAGATGTGGGATTACCTACTTTCTTAATAAAAGAATAAAGAACACGATGCAAGACCTAGGTACGTATTATAAATCAATTATACAGAAATGGCAAACTTTTAAATAATTACGCAACAAATACTAGGTACCTATAAACAAATTTATAATGAACTTCAGGAAACTGATTTAACATACTTATCCTCGTTTACCAACGTGCGCACGGGCTACAATCTTTCGCAGTCAACAGTCTTTTATCAAAACATTAACGCAATCAGTAGTGAGTAGGAGTCCATCGCTCGCGCCGGTCGTACACTCGTGCGGTTGAAGTTCGTGTTACTCTGCATAGGTCACTCCTAACGCTCGGTCGACATGTCGCGCGTCTGTCTCCTCTCGCTCGCCGCGCTGCTCGCGTGCGCACGCGCATACGAAGGTGAACGACACACTTTTTACATCTGCTGCTGGTTGTCACAATTGATACTTTGTTTTGGTTGTTTCTAAAGTTTGGCGATGGTTAGTAGATAAAAAAATAGTTCGTTTGCTGGATCTTTTAAAACATCCCCTAAGTAAGTGCCATCCATGAATACTTTCTAACGTCGAAAATTTAGATGCAGTAGCCAGTACTTTAGAAGCGCACAAAACATCTTCTAACTTCATTTGTTATGTCCTCCCATTTAAATAATTTTATGCTTAGTAATCAACATTAACATAGAGTTTATGAATGTAACTTCACTCACTAAATACAAAGGAGATTATTATAAGTGGATGCATTCACAAACTCTAACATTGTTCCGCTAACTATCGGGGGCTGGTAGATCCTGTGAGGATGCCTGTCGGAATTGCTGGAGATGAGAACGCCGTGGTGACGGGAGAGCTGGGCAGTCCGCTCAGTGTTCGCTGCCTGGCGTATGGGTACCCCCCACCCTCCGTGTTCTGGTACCGCGGCTACGAGAGTGTCATGGTGCCATACAACGACGCAGTGTACGAAGCGAGAGGAAACGTACTCCTCATTAGAAGTCTGGCCATCGAAACTCTTGGACAGTACACTTGTCAAGCGTACAACGGAGAAGGCAAAGCGGCGTCGTGGGTGGTCTTCGTGCGAGCGTATATGCCTGAAGGGCTCTTCATTGATAACGAGTTGTTGGTACCGCGAAACCCGGTTGTACCCAGACCCCGGCCACAACCACCCACCACCGCGGAGACAACCACCACCACGACTTCCACCACTACTGAAGCGCCCAGATCTTTGTTCACTGGTAAGATTGTTCACTGGTAAGATTAGGAACTGTCAACTTTAGTCAGTTGATTGTTTGTCTTACGATAGTTCTTTTGCATACATTCTCTAATCTTAAAATCTGTCAGAGATAAACGTGAGTTTGATTCTTGTTATAGATTTAATAGGTTGCAAATGTTACAATTGATGTAAGATCAACAATCATCTACTTCCACTAAATAGTACGGAATGGCTTATCTCTGCATGGAGCATGTTTATGTATTCAGCTTGCATGTGTTCTTCTAGCGATGTTGGATTGTTTTTGTTACGGCCTAAAATAACATTGGGAGCAAGTCGTATTCTCTGGTATGTATACCTACAGTGTTAATACATTATAATGTTGTGTGAGAGATACGGCGACTTTTTCTCCGAAAGTACAACTTCTGCCTTATCTTGTCAATATTCAACAGTGATATTTGTTAACGACAATGTAAAAACAATGCAGTGTCAATAGCTGTTGTAAGTATAAAGAATATAATTATACCTAACTATATTATTATTAGATATCATATTTATGATAAAAAAAAACATGTCGTATGCTGATGATGATGTTCGCGATGTCTAGTACTATTCATTCTGGCAGCGTCTTTGTACATCGCGGAATGTTTCAATACGCTTTAAGGTATTTACCTAAGCTGTACATAAAGCGCGATTGATGTTGAGTGTTCCCTAATAGATCGTAATTTACTGTATTTATTTATTCAATTCCGATTTCTATACTCGTTCAAAATCGTATACAAATACGCAATAAACATAATGTATTTTTACCATTATTGGTTATGCGTAATGGACATTATCTTCATATTATATTTTTCTGTCATCTTCAAGTACCTAATCGTAGTAGTCTCTAAGACAACATACATGTACCTACTGAAAAAAATAGTTTATATTTGATATTACCTAAATTCTTACAACTACCCTCTAACTCAATTTTCTACAAACAGTGCCGGTCAGCACGCATGTGTCGACGCCATTCTCGACGCTGAACATCGGCGCCGACCTGCACCTGACGTGCGATGTGGATGGCTTCCCCGAGCCGGACGTACACTGGACCAAAGATGGCGGAATCATACAGACGGACGGCAGGATCACTATCACTGGTAAGGCTTATCATTAGTTATTAAAGGTGTTTGTACTACATTCTCACTCGGAGTTTCTTGGTGGGCCGCCCTTAACTGTCGATGGAACGCTATCCGTTGGAGCAGATGAGTACTCGAGTAGAGAAAACGTGAACTTAATGGTAACGTGTGGCGTCTCCTTACTAGATCTACAGAAACCATGAAAAGGGGGCTTGATCGAATTGGATGCAGAAGGCGGAGAAAGCGCAACTTGGGAAAGGCTTTCGTCCAACACTGGACTGTGATAAAATAGAAAAGATATATTACAATCAGTTGTTACAGTTACGAGTAATCCATGTACTTATATGACAGGCTTAGTTTCGATTAAGTTTTAACAAACTAGAGCCAGTCTTGAAAAAATGACAGCTTTTCGTGGTAATCACGGTAGTAATAGTAGTACCTCTGCACATTAATTTAGAGTTTATCTTATCTCTTGGTAAGCATCAACAGATTAAGAACATGTGTTAGTTGTTTCTTACAAGTGGTGGGAAAGGAAATAAGCAACTCGATATCTATAGTACTCAAAAGGTAAACAGAGTAATAAAACACATTTTGTATTGTAATAAACATTTAATAATATTACTGTTTCTGCACTGTTACACTGTGATATTACTTAACGGGTGTAAAAGTACCCTTAACGAAGCCGAGAGTCACTTGTTATTCCCGTTATTATGATCATTTTTGTGTACTGGACCATACCTGGGAACTTTTTGGTTACGGGGTTTGGTTATAGAAGGAAAAAGTTCCAATGTTTGTAAACGTTTTTTTTTTTTACAAAAACAAGTTTCAAATGTTATATTATAAGTTATAACTTTAAATATGCATGTACCCATATAAGCTCAGAACGCGTAGTTTTTCGAGCTTCGTGGTAGATCTTTATACATCCTAGATGTCTTATTTTTGCTTCTAATCCATCCCTTGTTTACAACAACAGGTAGCACGATCGTGTCCCGACTGACGGTGACGCGGGTGTCGGTCGCAGACAGCGGCCTGTACGCCTGCCACGCCAGCAACCCATACAGTTCGCAGTCTGACACTGCGCAGATCAACGTGCAACGTAAGTTATAAGTACTCTTAAAGATTAGCGCAGTTTACTGTGGACAAATACCCAGTCTACAGACTTAAAAGTCATTGTTCGAAGAACGCATGGCCGATGAGGTCGAAAAGCAGAGGATGTTTTTCGGCTAAATGATAATGATGGTTTAACAATAATTCTGTGTAGTGTTTCTGAAATAAACGTTTTGCACCTACATTATATATACCTGTATTATGAAATAATAAAGTTACCACTATCGTGGCGCTGTCGCAAGTGTCGAAGTCCAGGAGGACTTCTAATAAATCCCCAACCCCCACCCCCAACCCCTCAACGACGACGTCCACTGTCCACAACGTTAGTTGAAGATTGTGACACCTTCTCACCACTTCGAACCGATTGGCTACGGTCCGTAACTTGATGGAGTGCCACGTTTCCCACCATCTCGATGATCTAACCTGCGTTATCATCGCTTAAAACGCTTCGTCTTGTCATCAAGATGAATTAATTTACCAAATGTATGAAAATTTGAGTACGTACGAATCTGTTAACACAAGCGTTGAAGTTGAACTATGTTGTGGAGTTAGGGTTGATATTTGATCACTAATTTTATATTTTCAGAGCTCGTGGTACCCGCTAAGTGCACAGATAATCCCTTCTTCGCTAACTGTGACCTGATCGTGCGCAGCAAGTTCTGCAGACACAAGTATTACTCGAAGTAAGTACATAATCATTAAGTGAGGTTAATCGATTAACCTATCGATCAATTAGGTCAATCGATATCATTTGCTGAACAATAGTATTTAATTGATCTTATCCACTGTCCGCTCAGTTTAGCTAGTCGTTCATTACTGTCGAATGGGTTCTATTTATTTATTTGGCACATTGCCTAGAGTGTAGGTATACTTTTACGTTCTCGATCTATTGTCCGCAACTAAGCACGTTGTATTGTCGCCAGGTTCTGTTGCAAGTCTTGTGTGGAGGCCGGTCAGCTCGACCCCCAGGAGGCGGAGCTTCAAGCAGACCAGCCTTTGAGGAAGAAGTAGACATCAGCATCACCAAGATCTTACATAGCGTAGTAGCCAGACGTGACCGATACTAAACATTGTTAGATATATTCATAATTTTCCCCTCGAATACTACTTAAAAGTATTCAAAGTTGCAATATTGTGTTAATTATTTTCTATTAAGTATAATATTATGTATGACAATAGCTCTAAAATGAGTATGTCATCAATCGTTAGTTATAGCTAGATGAGACTAGGTACGGTTACCTCCTTCCTGCATAGTATCGGTCGCAAGCTCTGGCAGTAATATTGTTATTGTTTCATGTGCCATAGCTGGTATAGGTATTTCTTGAACGTTGAAACACAACACAGCGGTCTACTGTGCGCATGTTCATAACACGCAATCATACCAATAGATTATAATGTAGATAGTTAATATTACTTGAAATTAACAGTTTTATGTAAATAAATATTTTAAAATGTCACAAACTCCATCTGTGATGGAATATTTTTGAGTAATTTTACATTTCTACATAGTTAGTCAGAAAAATATAGTAAATAAATTATTTATGGAATAAGTTGTGTAGCAAAGTGAATGTTTAGCTTGTAGGGTAACGCTAGGGTGGCTAGTTGAAAAGTCATAATAATTTGTTTAAGTGAATCTTTTTATAATTGTGACGATGTAAATAGATGGACAATAAAAATGTATTAGCAAAATGTTGTGTTTAATTATCGTTTGGCGGAATTAAGTATAAACTTGAATATTGTTATCGACAGCATTATGACGAGGTTCGTTGGATCCCAGCTATAGAACAATAAAAGCCTCAATCAATCTGCCTAGCCTTTTCTCAACCCTGTAGGAAAGGAGTTCGCTTCCAGTCTTAACTGAATGCAGCTGAATACCAGTATTTTAGCCCTCCACAACCAGTTACTGGGTAATCCCTTGGATAGACTAGATGTCAAACTTTCGGGCTAGAACACCACCCGTAACGACTGTGAAAGATCTACGAATGACAGCCGGGACCAACGGATTAACGTGCTTACCGAGTCACGTAGGAATCTCGTCACACGTTCTAATATGTGTCTATAAATAAATAAACGGTCAACCATCTACGAACCAACCGCGGGAAGCATAAAACCAGAACCTTGGCTCTTATCATTAGAACGTAATTAATACAACTTTTTCTATGATAATCTGTTCTAGCAATAAATTACAATTGATTACAAAATACTATTCACCACTGACACAACGCACAACTGACAGAACTATTGGGATCTTTTTTACGTCATAAAGGCATTCGATTGCGTAAATTACGAGTGACTACTGCCGAAACTGAAGCATTATGGATGAATCGAAGCATTATGGGTGAAGTTCTTAAATCTAATAAGTTTCCTCAAAGATAGACAGGTTAATGTTCAGGTAAACGGCGTTAACTCTTTGGAAACTGAGATAAAAACGGGCGTTCCTCAGGGTTCAATATTGGATCTGTTCCTGTTTTGAGTTGATGGTTGATGTAAACGATTTGCCCCGATAATTTGAAAACTTAACCGAATAGCTGAACATCCTGGTCCTATCACAGCACAGCGTTCGCATCGCGCCATCGAAAAACAGTTTTTAATGTTGTGTTTTACTTACCAGGTAATATTTCAATTCACTGCTAACTTTTGGCATGCATTACTTCTTAAATTTTTATCACTAATAATTGTTTACGTTCGCATTAAATAGGCATTTATACTTGTGGCACAAATAAATAAATGTCTCGTCCATATCCATATTATAACATAGGTCAGTTTCCGATTCCGACTGACGACTAAAAAACGCGTTGGTTCGCACGATAGGCTCATGGGTGCAATCAGCGTTGATCGCGCGTCTTCTTTTTGTCTCAGAAGAAATACGTGCATTACGTTGTGGAGATTAGGGTTGCTGTCTCAAGTTTCAGATTAACGCTTCGATGCGCTTCGACTCTGTGCTAGTATGAATTGACCGTAAGGCCCGGTATCCACCAAAGCGGAGAGGAGAGGAGACGTGATGTGTTTTGAATAACCAATCAGATTTAGTTATTTCCACATCTCCTCTCCGCGTAGCTTCGTTGGAAATGGATCAAGCGGAGAGGAGAGGAAATGTCTCATTTTTCTATAGAATTGTGCCGCCAGCGAGCAAGCAGAGCGGCATAGTGTGTAGTCGGGCGGCCGGGCGGCCGGAGGCACCCGCGCTCGCGCGCCCTGCCTATCGATTCTGTAAAAATCTCACCGTGATAACATGGGTGAAGTGAGCGTGAAGTGAACTGTCAATGGAGGCAATCCCTAACATCGGGTGGAATGACAGCTCACTTCACCTAAATTTTCACGGTGAGATTTTTACAGAATAGCACTGCTGTTCCCCGCTGCCTTCTCCCCGCGCCTCGCACATCCGAAAGAGTTATTCCCATCACACATCTCCGCGACGCACAGCTCACATCTCTCCGCTACGCATCTCCTCTCCGCTTTGATGGAAATAACCTGCCAGTTTTGCAGCACATCTCCTCTCGCCTCCGCTTTGGTGTATACCGGGCCTGGAGGTTTATGTGACTACTTGTTGTGCACCTCCCTGACTATGGATTGCTATAGTTTTATGTGCTATATTATTCTTATTTGAACATTGAACCCCAACACGGCGCTGTACCGTGCGCATGTTCATAACACGAAATCATACCAAATATTAATTCTTACATAGTATAAAACAAAGTCGCCGAAATGTCTGTATGCGCATAACTTCCGAATGACTTCACCAAATTGGATAATTATTTTTTGTTTTATTCGGTATTGCCAGGACAAGGTTTGTATGAAAGAAAATTTCAGAAATTAAGAAATAAATCACGTTTGCGAAGCTGGGGCGGGCCGCCAGTAGATTATAATTTAGCGATTGTGACGATTTAAATAGATGAGCAATAAAAAACGTGATAGCAAAATGTTGTGTTTAATTACCGCTTGTCAGAATTAAATACAAAGCTGAATATTATAGACAGTGTGATGGCGAGGCTCGTTGGATCCCAGCAATAGAACAATCAAGCTTAGTAGAACATGACTAAACGAAATACATTTACTGTTATAACATTCGGGAAGTCGTGACGCCAACAAAAATAAAAAAAAACATTGCGATAACATAAATTTTTATTTACATTCCGAAATTCACAATCAAATATAACAATAAACGTCCTACGTCCAACTTACCTGTCAACAAAAGTACAGTGAGAAACACAGAAGTCTACTGGTGATTTATCTATTTACACAAATACATTATTCAAGTTGATCGCCACCGCCCCGGCCGGCGAGTGTTGCACTAGCTGTACTTTATTGTCAGCTCGTCCGCGGCATCGACACCACGACTCGACTGAGGTGGCTAGGCCTTTACACAATTTACTACCAAATGAGTTATACAATTTATTTCTTCGTAAAGTTCAGCCGCCTCCGACTACTCTTATAGAGCAATACAGCGATACATATAATAATATATTCTTAGAATACAAAAATTAAAACAATATGTTATATACACCAAATTATAATTTCATGTACATGTGTGTCGGCGTGCCCCGCGCATGACGACACCGCGCTCAGTGGCATGTCGCCGCCCGTACATCTACTTCTCCTTAAATATCTTACCGGGCGCCGAGCGGGCCCATTTTAGTATCACAATGTGTGTTAAACTAAACAGAGGTCCCACTAAATCCTAAACGCCTACTAAAAAACTATATAAAATCGAAATCTTCTACTACAAAATAAAAAGAAAATTCTTTACGAACAATAATAAACTCGCTAGAAACGCGTGACGAGCGTACTGTAGGTGCGTCGGACAGTCGCGATGCGTCGCGGTTCGAGGCGGATGGTTGTACTCGTGTCGCACGCGGGGCGGGGCGTATTCGGGCGTGTTCGGGCGTGCTCGGGCGTGCTCGGGGCTCAGTCGAGGACCTGCGAGACGATCTTCTCCATGTCGTGGTCGATCTCGTCGTTGGTGGGCGGCGGCGGCGCGGGCCCGGGCGCGTCGGGCGCGGCGGGCAGCGTGAATGGCTCGTCCAGCTCCTCCAGGCCGGCCGGCACGGGCAGCTTGCCCAGCTCCTCCTGCAGCTTCACGTAGTGCCGCTGCGCAAGTACACACACCTCATTACTATGACCCACAGTAAGCCCAAGTACCCACGCCCGATTTTTTATCGCGCACTGCATTTTCAACGCACTGATTAGCGCCGAGAGTCGAAAATACAAGTATATTTTTTGGCGCGCTGTGATTTGTTGGATTCTCAATGCACTGCAGCAGTGCAGTGCGCGATAAAAAAAAAAATCATCGTGTTAAAATATCGCCGTGCGTACATGGGCCAATAAATCACTACCATAGTAGAACTCTCAATAAAACAAAAACTGCATTTAAAATATTTTTAGTTTATGCCTTACCTTGAGCGCCATGAGGTTGAGCTGTATACTCCTCTGCGTACGCTCATCGCCGCTCTGACTCTCCAGCTCCGTGATCCAGTTCGCCACCGTCTGCATTATTTCGTTGCGTTTTATCCAGAAGTGCGTCTGGATCACCTGGTGAACAAAATCGCCGAAATAATTAATATTTCTCAATTTCTTCTCCATCTTGATTCCGAATTTGGCTTCTGCATACCGTTTGAATAATCTAATCTGCATTCGCGATTTATTTGCCAAAAATGTAAACAAATATGAGTTTATGGAAAAATAACTTTAAATCCTATACAATAAAGTTCAGTTTTCGCTAAAACTTCAAACATTTTTATAACTGTTTCAAGATTGCTCTGAAATCAACTTAATTACCATTAAAATAAAATTAATATTTGTTTGACTAAATACATACATACTTAAACTCACGCCTTTTTTGGGGCTAGGCAGAAACTACAAGACACACTACGACCCTTGCAATATATAAGGGTCGTAACGGGTATGTAGTTTTCACGTCCTTTACGATCAAATGTCTGGTCATAAACCCATCCATGCCAATAACTCAACATAACGATCCCAGAGTGTGATTAAGAAACAAAAAACTATTATAAAAAAAAAAATAGGCTGTAGAATCTTAGATATCATAAATTGTATAAGGATTAATTGCTTAATTTCCGGTAGTAAACAATCAATATTTACAGTTTATTGTAAAAAAAATTGCACCATAAAACACTGTCTCTTAAACTTGGATTTTCTGTGTCGTGAATACTAAGCCTTCTTTAACAGTATAATACAAAACAATGATAAGATGATTAAAATATTAATTGCAATTATAAGCATACCTCCTTGAAGCAAGGCTCTGGGTTTCTAAGATGGTCCAGCATGGCCCAGCGCACACAAGCCTGGTAGATGTTGGAGTTGTACTCGAGCGAGGCGCTGGAACCGACGCGGGTGCCGCGGCTTCGCTCGTATCCCGGCTCGTTGAAGTACGGTTCGGGGACCAGGATCAGAGACTGGATTGATACCAGTACCTGAATACCAGCAATGTTTAGATTAGATACATAAAATGACGCTACAAATTATTTTGGCGCGAGACCAAAAGCTGAACTACCGCCGCCATTTTGTTTTGTCAATACGATTTCGGGAATGATGGTAAGCGTGGTGATCAATGCTCGTCGTGGCTTCTTTGTATAAGAGGCCTTTGCCCCGCACTGGGACATTAATAGACTGGTATTATAATTTCGTGTGGTGTTGCAGACTTGCCTGTAGAAAGCTAGAAGTGTGCGCGTTCCACTTCTCCTCGGGGCGTCCGTGCCAGGTGTTGAGCACCGACAGGCACACCTTGCCGTCGTTGTACAGGTTGGGGTTGAAGCGCACCGAGTGGCGCCCGGTGGTCTCGAGGTTGATGAGCATGGGCACGGTCGGGTACTCCGCCGGGAAGTACACGTCCAGGACGAAGCAGCCGTTCGCGTACGGCGTGTCCGATGGACCTGTTATTAGGACCTACGGGGAATTGATAATTTTAGTGTTATATTCATCATTGGAGGGGCCCGTGGCTAAATAATAACAGCCGCACAGGTCGATCTATCAGGTTAAGCTACGCTTGCCGCGGTTGGTCTATGGATGGGTGACCAGCGTGACCAGATTTAGCAGAATTCTGCCAGTACAACAAGAAAAATAGGACGAATTGAATTCTGCCAAATTTCTGACAAGGGTTTATTGGATTCTGCTAGAAACTGCCAACTTTTTCTAATCTGCGACATAATATGCTAAACCCTAAATTGGTGGTCAAATTCTGCTAAAATCGCAGAATTCTGCTAAATCTGGTCACGCTGTGGGTGACCATCTGTACATACCGAGTTCCCTCCATGCTTCGGAAAGCACGTTAACCCGTTGATCCCGGCTGTCATTCGTGGATCTTTGACAGTCGTCACGGGTAGTCAGAAGCTCGAAAGTCTAACAACCAGTCTTACTAAGGGTATTACTCAGTAACAGGGTTGTGGAGGTCAGATAGGCAGTCGTTTCATGTAAAACACTGATATTCAGCTGCATCCGGTTAGACTGAAAGCCGACCCCAACATAGTTGGGAAAAGGCTAGGTAGATGATGATGAGTGTTACATTCATCATTTCTATGACTTGACAAAATATCGAGATTTCTTTAATATAATTATGTAAGTTTAATATGAATATGATATGATATACGTGAGTTTAATATGTAGACGTTGTGTGTACCTTCATGACGTCGAGCCGGTCGGCGTCGGTGCGCACGAACACGGAGGAGGAGTAGGACAGCGGCAGCGACGTGGCCAGCGTGGCCGCCTCCTGCGCCAGGCGCTTCATGCGCGCCGGGTGTGCGCGCTCACCTGCAGCGCGCACGGCGCCCTCGAAGTGGTACGGCACGAGGAAGCGGAACCCGGACTCTGCGCACTCCGCGATCATCTCGAAGGTCTCTGTGAACGGACAACTACCGTTGAGCGCAATGCTAGACCGCAGAACTCGCCGAGAGCGAGAACAAGCGTATTTTGAAAGTTACTCAACATCCGAAAGCGAAGCGCGAGAATGCGTCGCAACGAGCACCGACGTGTGCTAAATATAGCATTGCATGGCCACACTCCGCCTCGTTCTCGTTACCGCCTGTACACTAGAGCTACACGCCGGCTACTCACCGAACTGCATGGTGCGCATGAGCTCGATGTAGCGCGCCTCCCGCGACGCGCCGCTGAGCGGCTGCGGCGCACCGCTCGCGCGCCCCGACTCCGCCTCGTTCTCCGCGCGACACATCAGCGCGGACGTCGCCTGCGACACAGAGACACAACAAGCTTACAAATACTGTTATAAAGTAGGATATTCACGAAACATTTTAAATGAAGTAAAACCTAAGTGTCATTGGAATGTAACTCTTATCTCATTTTAGCTGTATCGCTACGTCCATATTATGGTCAGCAAAAAATACGCGTGACCGTTGTCTGCGAGCAATGGCTGATCATTGGTCGTAACCGCGGCCACGTACACTACACATATTGTATTGTTTGCGTTGCGCTTTGGGAACACTGGTTCCAGTTCAGCCGATCGATTCTGTAAAAATCTCACCGTGATAACTTAGGTGAAGTGAGCTATCAATAGGGGCGATCCTTAGCATCAGATGGAATGACAGCTCACTTCACGCTCACTTCACCTAAGTTATCACCGTGAGATTTTTACAGAATAGCACTGCAGGGCTGGCTTGCAGCACAAATTACGAAACGCGTTCAACATACGAGTATCATGTTCATTAACTCTGTCAACATCAAACAATTTATAAAACAAACAGAACGAGGTTTTAAATTCGTTTAGCACTAAATATACATAGAATACTCTTTATTATGTACACTATGTGCACAATGTAATTAGTGTTTTGTGGTACGGTCAGCAGCAAAAGTCGATTAACACTTCAGTGTTTTTAATCTCAGTTATTGGGCAAAATATTTGTTCAAAATTGCAGCTGAAGTACAATGAAATTTCGAACAAATATTTTGCTCAATAACTGAGATTAAAAACACCGAAGTGTTAATATTTTGCTCAATAACTGAGATTAAAAAAACTGAAGTGTTAATCGACTTTTGCTGCTGACTGTACAAGCGGACCTAAGTGTAGCGTATTTCTATACAAATTGAAAAAAAAAATGTTATTGACGAATGCAGAATGTTCTGACTTTTTTTTTACAACGTCAATCAAACACTAACATAATGTTATTTACTCACTTGTATGTCGGCAATAAGCGCGGCGAGTCCCTCGTCCTCCTCGGACAACTCTGAATTACTTGAAGTACTAAATCTTTGGCTATATGTCATTTTACCGAATATATTCTTCTTACTCATCCTGAAATAGAAAATATTATGTGGTTAAAAATAGTTCAGTGCTGTCTGCAAAGATATGTCGTAGGCGGCTGTTGGATGTGAAACATCGAGGTTCAGAAAAAGAGCAGTTTTGTAGAGCAACGACTCTGACACTGTGTGTGTAATAATCGACTTAAGTGTGCCATATCTATGACATTTGAGAACTGAGTGGAGATATTTTCAAGTATAAATGTTACAAAATGAATGCAAGTCTGCCCAATCAATTAGTTTGTGATCAATGTTTCCTAGTTAGACGTATGAAGTAGCTTGGTGATGAAAACAATGAAGGCGTACCTTAGCTTGGTGGCGTAGGAGTTGGTGGTGCGGCTCATCATGGCCAGCAGGCGCGGCAGCGGCCGCAGCGCCTGCGCCAGGCGCCGCGAGCCCAGCGCGTGCAGTGCGCGTGCGCAGCGCAGCACGTGCACGTACAGCGGGATGTGGCGCGACATGTCCAGCACTGGCCCGAAACACAATCGACTTTTTACTCCCAAAACTTTATAATTCCCAGAGATTTTAAATTCTTTAGATATATACTAATATGGAATCCTCAAAATGACTTGAGCGCCAAGAACTGTCTTGGGGCTCATTAGCAATATTAAATGTGTAGTAATCGCTGTAGGTTATACTTTGTTATTCATCCATGTACAGTCAGCAAAGAAGATAAGTATGCAGGGTCGTCGAATATAGTTGAAATTTAGTAAGAAACCGATTGATGTATTCAAATAAAATTTAATTAAATTAATAGAAAACAAAAAGTTCATTTATCAAATTAAATTTCATTCAAAAACATCAATCGGGTTCTTAGTAAACTTCAACTATATTCGACGACCCTGCATACTTATCTCCTTTGCTGACTGTACCTGTATTACCTGTAAAACAAATACATTTGTATTTTACTTACCCGAATCGTTTCTTAGATAAGAGCAGATGGCGGGTACAAGCGAGCTGTTGGCGACAAGGTCTATGAACTCTGCTGGCAGGTCGTGTGTGTCATCGGAGTCGCCGTCCCGGTCCGTGCTCTCGGCCGCGCCCTCTTCCGGAGGCCACTTCTCTCCAGGGTTCATATATGATGCTAAAACCTGTGTGGAAATGAGAAAAGTTAGTAAGGATCGTTTATTCTAAACTGCATCCCTCAACTAAAATATATGTGAAGTGTGTATGCAATAAGCAGTGGAGGGACGTACAATTTTAGATTTAACGATTATAGCTTGAAATCGAACTTTAGGAAAACATACAGTTATGAATGACAGATACAACGCTTTGCAAGATATGCAACGCTAGCGCTTTCTCGCGCGAGGAGCGTCCACGTCACACCGACAGGACCACCTCCGTGACATCGCCTCGGACGCGCAAACACTCGATAGGTGTTGAAATGTGGACATGCTTCACGCGTCACGCTTGGCGTTTTCACGTACTAACGCTTACGAGTGTTTGCACCCAGCTATGGATCCCTATTCTATTTTTCTCTATGGCAATGGTGCCGATGTCGACAATATTATGGATTCCTGTTAAGGTGATTGCGCAGTGATTACCGCGAAATTCAAATTTTCTTACGTTTTTTTCAATTAGCAGGTCAGTGTCAGGTTGTATCTTGATCAAAATATGATTCGCGACTATAAAAGGTACTCATTCACAGAATTTAGTCATTAGAATGATTAATACATCTTCCTAAGTTAGATTTGTACCACAAGACCTCTTCTAGGAAAGAGATCTTCTAGGGAAAAGTGTTTATGGTACAAGATTTGTACACTTATAAAGATGTATGAATGTTTCTTATGATTATAATTCTGTAAATACGTACCTGTTATAGTCGCGAATCAAATTTTGGTCAAGATACAACCTGACACTAACCTGCAAATTGCAAAAAAACGTAAGAAAATTTGAATTTGGCGGTCTACCACTTCCCATTCACCTTAACTATGAATCTATCTGTCATTACTCTGCCTTCTTTGAAGTCTCCGATTTAAGTGAGTTATCTAACCTGCAGCAGCACAGTCACGTGTTCCTCCTCGGTCCTCTGCCTGACGAGCGCCTGCTCCACGTTCCACGACTGTTGCGTGGATCCGGTGCCGAAACCCGTGCCCTTCGCCCAGTACAGCTGGCTCTTCTCTTCGGATTTGCCTGTAGAGCCGTTTGAACCTTGGCTGTTCTGTAATAAATTATAAGTAAATGTGAGTAAAATGGACGAGGACTATCTATGAAGTGAATAGGAAACGTATGGTAGTAGAGTTAGTTATACATGAAGCGCTCGCATATGAGCTTAAGAGCCTATAGTACCTCAGCTAAAATTCACTCTTTATTTCGCTCGCGGACTGAGTGAGAGCGAGACAGACTGCGGTGCTGGGCGGCAAGCAACGCCAATAGTTTAGGTATTTAATTTTTACAGTGAAAATAATGGTAATTAAAAAAAAAATAAAAACATAAGACCTGCTTTATAGCTAGTTCAGTTAGTATGCAAAGTTTCATGATCTAATTTGAAGTATTTTTTTAATACCAGCAGTTTATTGTTCGGTTTGGAGGTAACTTTGAAATTATTTTCTATCGAGAAAATTTTTTGGTATCGTTTTTTTGTCAAACATAGGATTTAACATTAATCCTCAACTCTATCATATATTTATTTCAAAATGTATACTGCAGTATTTTCGACATCACGTAGGATCATGCTAAGCCATTTGAGGTAGTTATAGGCTCTTAACTGTTACTAATGAGACACAGCTATTTTTTCTATTGTTACCGACCTTAATGAGGCTTCCTGACGGACGAGTCTTATCATTAAATGCATATAAATAAGGTCCACATTCGTATCTGCGAGCAATGTGCCCGCCCACTGCCAATAAGTTTGGTAATTCTTCGGGTTATGTCAGTAGTCGGTAACCTTGGTTCTCCTGTGGTTCTCTTCATTTCAAACGTCTGTTTGTGAATACACTTACGTCATTAGAATTAGGTTTGTGATGCGTGAAGACAGCCAGACAAGCGAGCAGCAGTCGCACGGCGCCTCGCTGCAGCAGCGCCCGGCGCAGCGCCCGGCCGTCGTCCGTGTGTTTGTGAATACACTTACGTCATTAGAATTAGGTTTGTGATGCGTGAAGACAGCCAGACAAGCGAGCAGCAGTCGCACGGCGCCTCGCTGCAGCAGCGCCCGGCGCAGCGCCCGGCCGTCGTCCGTGTGTTTGTGAATACACTTACGTCATTAGAATTAGGTTTGTGATGCGTGAAGACAGCCAGACAAGCGAGCAGCAGTCGCACGGCGCCTCGCTGCAGCAGCGCCCGGCGCAGCGCCCGGCCGTCGTCCGTGTGTTTGTGAATACACTTACGTCATTAGAATTAGGTTTGTGATGCGTGAAGACAGCCAGACAAGCGAGCAGCAGTCGCACGGCGCCTCGCTGCAGCAGCGCCCGGCGCAGCGCCCGGCCGTCGTCCGTGTGTTTGTGAATACACTTACGTCATTAGAATTAGGTTTGTGATGCGTGAAGACAGCCAGACAAGCGAGCAGCAGTCGCACGGCGCCTCGCTGCAGCAGCGCCCGGCGCAGCGCCCGGCCGTCGTCCGTGTGTTTGTGAATACACTTACGTCATTAGAATTAGGTTTGTGATGCGTGAAGACAGCCAGACAAGCGAGCAGCAGTCGCACGGCGCCTCGCTGCAGCAGCGCCCGGCGCAGCGCCCGGCCGTCGTCCGTGTGTTTGTGAATACACTTACGTCATTAGAATTAGGTTTGTGATGCGTGAAGACAGCCAGACAAGCGAGCAGCAGTCGCACGGCGCCTCGCTGCAGCAGCGCCCGGCGCAGCGCCCGGCCGTCGTCCGTGTGTTTGTGAATACACTTACGTCATTAGAATTAGGTTTGTGATGCGTGAAGACAGCCAGACAAGCGAGCAGCAGTCGCACGGCGCCTCGCTGCAGCAGCGCCCGGCGCAGCGCCCGGCCGTCGTCCGTGTGTTTGTGAATACACTTACGTCATTAGAATTAGGTTTGTGATGCGTGAAGACAGCCAGACAAGCGAGCAGCAGTCGCACGGCGCCTCGCTGCAGCAGCGCCCGGCGCAGCGCCCGGCCGTCGTCCGTGTGTTTGTGAATACACTTACGTCATTAGAATTAGGTTTGTGATGCGTGAAGACAGCCAGACAAGCGAGCAGCAGTCGCACGGCGCCTCGCTGCAGCAGCGCCCGGCGCAGCGCCCGGCCGTCGTCCGTGTGTTTGTGAATACACTTACGTCATTAGAATTAGGTTTGTGATGCGTGAAGACAGCCAGACAAGCGAGCAGCAGTCGCACGGCGCCTCGCTGCAGCAGCGCCCGGCGCAGCGCCCGGCCGTCGTCCGTGTGTTTGTGAATACACTTACGTCATTAGAATTAGGTTTGTGATGCGTGAAGACAGCCAGACAAGCGAGCAGCAGTCGCACGGCGCCTCGCTGCAGCAGCGCCCGGCGCAGCGCCCGGCCGTCGTCCGTGTGTTTGTGAATACACTTACGTCATTAGAATTAGGTTTGTGATGCGTGAAGACAGCCAGACAAGCGAGCAGCAGTCGCACGGCGCCTCGCTGCAGCAGCGCCCGGCGCAGCGCCCGGCCGTCGTCCGTGTGTTTGTGAATACACTTACGTCATTAGAATTAGGTTTGTGATGCGTGAAGACAGCCAGACAAGCGAGCAGCAGTCGCACGGCGCCTCGCTGCAGCAGCGCCCGGCGCAGCGCCCGGCCGTCGTCCGTGTGTTTGTGAATACACTTACGTCATTAGAATTAGGTTTGTGATGCGTGAAGACAGCCAGACAAGCGAGCAGCAGTCGCACGGCGCCTCGCTGCAGCAGCGCCCGGCGCAGCGCCCGGCCGTCGTCCGTGTGTTTGTGAATACACTTACGTCATTAGAATTAGGTTTGTGATGCGTGAAGACAGCCAGACAAGCGAGCAGCAGTCGCACGGCGCCTCGCTGCAGCAGCGCCCGGCGCAGCGCCCGGCCGTCGTCCGTGTGTTTGTGAATACACTTACGTCATTAGAATTAGGTTTGTGATGCGTGAAGACAGCCAGACAAGCGAGCAGCAGTCGCACGGCGCCTCGCTGCAGCAGCGCCCGGCGCAGCGCCCGGCCGTCGTCCGTGTGTTTGTGAATACACTTACGTCATTAGAATTAGGTTTGTGATGCGTGAAGACAGCCAGACAAGCGAGCAGCAGTCGCACGGCGCCTCGCTGCAGCAGCGCCCGGCGCAGCGCCCGGCCGTCGTCCGTGTGTTTGTGAATACACTTACGTCATTAGAATTAGGTTTGTGATGCGTGAAGACAGCCAGACAAGCGAGCAGCAGTCGCACGGCGCCTCGCTGCAGCAGCGCCCGGCGCAGCGCCCGGCCGTCGTCCGTGTGTTTGTGAATACACTTACGTCATTAGAATTAGGTTTGTGATGCGTGAAGACAGCCAGACAAGCGAGCAGCAGTCGCACGGCGCCTCGCTGCAGCAGCGCCCGGCGCAGCGCCCGGCCGTCGTCCGTGTGTTTGTGAATACACTTACGTCATTAGAATTAGGTTTGTGATGCGTGAAGACAGCCAGACAAGCGAGCAGCAGTCGCACGGCGCCTCGCTGCAGCAGCGCCCGGCGCAGCGCCCGGCCGTCGTCCGTGTGTTTGTGAATACACTTACGTCATTAGAATTAGGTTTGTGATGCGTGAAGACAGCCAGACAAGCGAGCAGCAGTCGCACGGCGCCTCGCTGCAGCAGCGCCCGGCGCAGCGCCCGGCCGTCGTCCGTGTGTTTGTGAATACACTTACGTCATTAGAATTAGGTTTGTGATGCGTGAAGACAGCCAGACAAGCGAGCAGCAGTCGCACGGCGCCTCGCTGCAGCAGCGCCCGGCGCAGCGCCCGGCCGTCGTCCGTGTGTTTGTGAATACACTTACGTCATTAGAATTAGGTTTGTGATGCGTGAAGACAGCCAGACAAGCGAGCAGCAGTCGCACGGCGCCTCGCTGCAGCAGCGCCCGGCGCAGCGCCCGGCCGTCGTCCGTGTGTTTGTGAATACACTTACGTCATTAGAATTAGGTTTGTGATGCGTGAAGACAGCCAGACAAGCGAGCAGCAGTCGCACGGCGCCTCGCTGCAGCAGCGCCCGGCGCAGCGCCCGGCCGTCGTCCGTGTGTTTGTGAATACACTTACGTCATTAGAATTAGGTTTGTGATGCGTGAAGACAGCCAGACAAGCGAGCAGCAGTCGCACGGCGCCTCGCTGCAGCAGCGCCCGGCGCAGCGCCCGGCCGTCGTCCGTGTGTTTGTGAATACACTTACGTCATTAGAATTAGGTTTGTGATGCGTGAAGACAGCCAGACAAGCGAGCAGCAGTCGCACGGCGCCTCGCTGCAGCAGCGCCCGGCGCAGCGCCCGGCCGTCGTCCGTGTGTTTGTGAATACACTTACGTCATTAGAATTAGGTTTGTGATGCGTGAAGACAGCCAGACAAGCGAGCAGCAGTCGCACGGCGCCTCGCTGCAGCAGCGCCCGGCGCAGCGCCCGGCCGTCGTCCGTGTGTTTGTGAATACACTTACGTCATTAGAATTAGGTTTGTGATGCGTGAAGACAGCCAGACAAGCGAGCAGCAGTCGCACGGCGCCTCGCTGCAGCAGCGCCCGGCGCAGCGCCCGGCCGTCGTCCGTGTGTTTGTGAATACACTTACGTCATTAGAATTAGGTTTGTGATGCGTGAAGACAGCCAGACAAGCGAGCAGCAGTCGCACGGCGCCTCGCTGCAGCAGCGCCCGGCGCAGCGCCCGGCCGTCGTCCGTGTGTTTGTGAATACACTTACGTCATTAGAATTAGGTTTGTGATGCGTGAAGACAGCCAGACAAGCGAGCAGCAGTCGCACGGCGCCTCGCTGCAGCAGCGCCCGGCGCAGCGCCCGGCCGTCGTCCGTGTGTTTGTGAATACACTTACGTCATTAGAATTAGGTTTGTGATGCGTGAAGACAGCCAGACAAGCGAGCAGCAGTCGCACGGCGCCTCGCTGCAGCAGCGCCCGGCGCAGCGCCCGGCCGTCGTCCGTGTGTTTGTGAATACACTTACGTCATTAGAATTAGGTTTGTGATGCGTGAAGACAGCCAGACAAGCGAGCAGCAGTCGCACGGCGCCTCGCTGCAGCAGCGCCCGGCGCAGCGCCCGGCCGTCGTCCGTGTGTTTGTGAATACACTTACGTCATTAGAATTAGGTTTGTGATGCGTGAAGACAGCCAGACAAGCGAGCAGCAGTCGCACGGCGCCTCGCTGCAGCAGCGCCCGGCGCAGCGCCCGGCCGTCGTCCGTGTGTTTGTGAATACACTTACGTCATTAGAATTAGGTTTGTGATGCGTGAAGACAGCCAGACAAGCGAGCAGCAGTCGCACGGCGCCTCGCTGCAGCAGCGCCCGGCGCAGCGCCCGGCCGTCGTCCGTGTGTTTGTGAATACACTTACGTCATTAGAATTAGGTTTGTGATGCGTGAAGACAGCCAGACAAGCGAGCAGCAGTCGCACGGCGCCTCGCTGCAGCAGCGCCCGGCGCAGCGCCCGGCCGTCGTCCGTGTGTTTGTGAATACACTTACGTCATTAGAATTAGGTTTGTGATGCGTGAAGACAGCCAGACAAGCGAGCAGCAGTCGCACGGCGCCTCGCTGCAGCAGCGCCCGGCGCAGCGCCCGGCCGTCGTCCGTGCTGCGCGGAGCACGCTCCAGCAGGCGCGCCACCACGCCGAACGGCAGCGTGCCCAGCGAGCCCGCGCCGCCCGCGCGGCCCTCGCCCACCGCGATGCTGCCTGTCGCACCACACAGACACACGCGTTGCAATGTCATTCAAAAATAGATTCCTCAAATATTACGCACTTCAAATCTCTCCAGCAGTGCTATTCTGTAAAAATCTCACCGTGAAAACTAATGTGAAGTGAGCTGTCATTCCACCTGATGTTAGGGATCGCCCCTATTGATAGCTCACTTCACCTAAGATATCACGGAGAGATTTTTACGGAATCGATCGGCTGGCCAGCTACCTGGAGGATCGGGCGATCCTCTTGGTAAATAGGACTGGCCAAGTCCGGCGGTACGCCCTTGAAGCCGGCGTTCCACAGGGGTCAGTCTTAGGACCTCTCCTCTGGAACGTCGGCTTTGATTGGCTCCTGCGGGGAACTCTCCTCCGAGGCACGAGTGTCGTTTGCTACGCGGATGACACTCTCCTCACCGCCCGGGGGGGGAGTTTCAGGGAGGCGGCTAACTTAGCCTCGGCGGGTGGATCCTTGGTCGCAGGGAGGATCCGCCGCCTAGGTTTAACGGTGACGCTGCACAAGACCGAGGCCGTGTTCTTCCACGGACCTCGGCAGCGCGCCCCACCTGACGCCCACATCTTCGTGGAGGGTGTCAGAATTGAGGTGAAGGCCCAGATGAAATGTCTGGGCCTTGTACTCGACAGCAGGTGGCGCTTCGGCCCACATTTTAGCGGGCTGTCGACGCGCCTGCTGAAGGCCGCAGGCGCGCTGTCTTGGCTGCTTCCCAACTTGGGGGGGCCCAGCGCCCGATGCCGGCAACTTTACGCCGCCATCTTGAAGAGTATGGCCCTCTACGGGGCCCCTATCTGGGAGGACTCCCTCCGAAGGAGGGAGAACGTTTGACAATCATCTTCGACTCCTCCCAGGTGGAGGCCAGCAGGCAACGGGTGCGGGGGCACCCTTGCCTGTATTGCACAGGCCTTCACCAGTGTCGGACGGGAGAGGCCAGGTGTTCCCGGCCACTCCCGTAGCCCCCCACCTTGGGGGGCATGCGGGGCCCGCCAGCTAGGTGGGCATGCGCCGGGAGGGTTGTGGATGTAAAGGCTGAGCCGGTTTCCCATGGCCCCCCCGTCACGGCGATGCGGGAACACCGCTGAGTTTTAGTGGGTATACTATCATTCCGACAGGGAGTCCCACATATCCCGTCTCGTCCCCCACGAGCGGGAATGCGTAACGCATTTCTCAGCGAGAAAAAAAAAAATAGGTGCTTGATCAATCCAACCCCATCAAAAGATGACCCGTTAAGGTGAATGCTCCAGATAGCCCGCGAAATTTCATTTTCTTACGTTTTTTGCAATTTTCAAGTAAGTATTAGGTTATATGGTGATCAAAATTTGATTCGCGGCTGTAACAAAGAAGTATTTACAAAATTATAATTATTAAAGTCATCAATACAACTCTATAAGACCAGAGGGGCTATTCTACTAATTTTCAAGAACGTTCGCAGTCTGATCTCAGTCTCAATCTGTCAAAAATACTTCAAATTTCCCTACATTTTGACAAGTTTTTGACATTTGTTTGTCGCCGAGATGTGACTGCGACTAGATTTTGAACGTTTTAAATTAGCAGAATTGGCCTACTGGTAATCCTAACATCATGGAATTGTCGTAGTTAGGATTACCTGGTATTAGAGTTGTATTATTGACTTTAATGATTATAATTCTGTAAACACATACTTGTTACGGCCGCGAATCAAATTTTGATCAACATACAACCTAATACTTACTTGCAAATTGCAAAAAACGTAAGAATATTTGAATTTCGCAGGCTACCTGAAGCATTCACCTTAAACAAAAATTGATTGCCAGATGTTCGAACTTTAAGCCTCACTGGTTTTCGTATGAAGACAGGAACCGACTTAACACAAATATTCTGGCAAAAGCAGTTTCATCTCCCAAATCTATTATTAATGTGTGTTTTCGACAGTCACATAATTAATTAATTTCACAAGAAGAGCCACTATCTTTACACTACGTCTTGTCATAAGTTCTAAATGTAAAAGCAGATTTTTGGCTAAAAATAGTCATAAAAAATCAAACAATGCCCAACATATAAGCATAACTGCGAAACTAAAAGATATTTATTCCAGAACGTGCACTTACGTCCGTCCTCATCATGCGTAACCCCGAGCAGTAACCTCAGCAGGTGGCAAGCGCGGGCGCCCTCGTCCAACAAGGCGTCCGCATAGCCCGGCAGCTTCAGCAGCAGTCCCAGCGCGATCAGCGCATGCGCAGGCACGCCGGTACAACCACTCTCTTCTATTCCCGTGTTGGCGGTAGTGACCCCGAGTTCAACGACCTCCTGGAGGTAGTATGGACACTATCAATATACATACAACTGTCCTTTTAATATTGCGATTGTAAGCGGGATGGGAGTTTAAAGAGAGAGGGGAAAGGGTGTTAGGGCGCGTTTTGACTGAAGCGTGGCATTCTGGAATCGACCAATGATAAACGTGTCGAGAGACGCGATGTGACTTTCATCCAATGTGGTTAATCGATTTCTAGCTCCGCTGGTGGACGTATCGGTGAAAACGCATTTTTAGGTAAGAAAAACGTGTGTACAAAGGTCCTTAGGTCCCATAAATAGCTAAATAGGTTTAGCGATAAATGTATTTAAAACATCGTTCTATTTCTGTTAATAGTTTTGAACATGACAGAGATGTCTCTGTTATGTTCAAATGTGATGATGATGATGTTTTAAATATATTTAGCACTAAACGCATTTAGTAATTTTTGGTGGAAGCAGGCTTTAGTGAGGGTCTGGGTTGTTAGCAGCAGATGGATAGTGTGGTGATATGGATCACATAAGCGCAAACATTTGTTTCTCATTATCAGCGGGTGCATGTTATGTTAGTTTATCATCGATTTCCATCAATAGTCGCCCTCGCAATAGGATTCCATTGAGAATGTTATATGGAAGTTCGATATTTTTGTCAATGGTAACCTATTGGGCACGGCTTGTTAAATCATAAAGCAACTGAACCTTCACCTTTTAAATGTACGGTCACCAAAGGAGATGAGTAACCAGGGTCGTCAGATATAATTGAAGTTTAGTGAGAAACCGGTGGATGTTTTTGAATAAAATTTCATTGAAAAAAACCAGCAGGTCATCTATCAAATTAAATTGAATTCGAAACATCCATCGGTTTCTTACTAACTTCAAGTATATCCGACGAGCCCGGTTATTTATCTCTTCTGGTGACTAGTTCCCTTGCGCGACGCACATTACCTCGTAGGGGTCGTCCAGCTTGACCCAGTCCAGGTCGTGGTGCTGCAGCGCCAGCGCGGGCGGCGCGGGCGGCGGCGCGGCCGGGCGCGGCAGTCGCGCCGCCAGCAGCGCCAGGCCGCCGGCCGCGCCCAGGCTGCGCAGCACGGCCGCGCCGCCCGCCACTGCCGCGCCCGCGCCCGCCCACGCCGCGCCCGCCCACGCCTCTGCAACGGGGCGCCGTTAGTACACTCGTCACAAGGGGACACAGAACACTTCGGCGATGTAGATACATACCTCCGTTGGTATTGAGGTGTAACGTGAGCGCCAGGTGCGGACCGAACACGTGCGGCACGGCGGCCGTAAGCTGCGCCAGTGTCGTGCTCGGAGGGATGAAGCCTTCCAGTCCCGGCACTTGCACCCGGATCGTGGTCTCTATTAAATCTGGGAAGCATTTGAGTAAACATCCTTATTAGTCAGAAATTAAATAGACTACACTCGCGTCCTTGGAGAACAACTAGAAGAGAATCGCATAGTATCACGATACAACACACATCCTTATAATAAATCAGAATCAACCGCGATAGAAAATTAGGACGCATCTTCAGTTATCTCAATAAGCGTGCTAAATATAACTGCTTAAACAAGAATTACTTGGTTTGTAGATATCACCTATAAAAAACATAAATGAACGTCTGTATACGTATCTCTAACAAATCCAAATATCAAATTAAAAACAGTCTTATTTCACCTGCGGCCTGTGATATCTCTACGACTAGGATACTTATCTCATCTTTCTTTGTCCCCAGAAAAAGATTAATGTATGTTCCATAATCCACTACGCGTACCCGGGTCTGTGGGTAAGTGTTTGAACACGTTGACTCGCGGGCGTGGTGGCGGGCGCGGTCACGAAATATCAAACACAGCATAGTATGCAAATGTTCACGTACAAAACGCAGGTGCGGCGAACTAAGTCCATCGCGCCCGCACCCGTCACCGCGCCCGCGCGTTCCTACATGAACAAGCATTAAAAACTTGGTCATAACAGTAAACTCACCATCAGTAACAGACAACACGGACGCATCGTTACTCGTCTTAGTCTGCCTCTTCTTATTATTCTGTTGTTTCAACGACGTATTCTTCACATCCTTTACTCTTTTGTCTTTAGAAGCGCTAGCAGCAGCCAGGCTTAGTTCCCAGGCCTCCGCTACTGTAGTGATAGCTGTGTCAGAGGCGCTTCGCAGAACGGAGTTCCCGCCCGATGTAGGAGACGTGTTCATGCATACTTTTGCTGTCTCTTCCATTATTGGTACTGAGGATGTGAAGGGAATGAGTTAGTGATAATCTTGTGATTTTTTACATAAAACATATTATCCTGAGGATTGACTTCAAAACCTTGGCTTAAAAAGAATACGTCGACTAGGTGGGCGAAATTTAGCAATGGAAATCGTTAAGCTAAGTAGAGTGCTACAAGGATCTCTTGGCGCCAAAATGGCATTAACTGGGGGACGTTGTTGATAAACATTTTTAAAATTGTCACAGAAATTATATATTTTTTTATGTATTATGTATGTTTATTTGTATGTATTTAAGTATATTCTCATAGTATGTGTTTAGTTCTTTTAAGTGAATTGTTTATGATTTTATGTATTTTTTTTGTCTCCTTTATTCTTTCGCACGCTGTCTACATCTCTCTATTTATTGTCCTATCACAGGTATGCTGGAAGAGATTTCTTATGAAATAAGCATCACCATTGTACCTATTTTTCTGTTCTGTTTTTTCTTGTCTGTTTATATTTATGTGTGTACATAAATGGTAAAATAAATAAATAAATAAATAGAAATTGTTTTGACAAAACAAGTTCCGATTATGGCCACTCGCCAAAAGTACCTTGTAGCGTTGTACTAACCGACCAAAATCAGCTGACGTATATCAGCTGGCAGTCGTAATGTCATTTGCCAATACCAAAATATTTGCAGAATCCACTGATAGTTCCGATACTGCATTAAAACGCAATGCGGAACTAGGAATGGTGAACTCGCTTCAGAGCTAGCTACCCTGTTATCCGATTTTCTCGGTCCAGTTATTATAGATAAGCCTTGACTCACTCGGCGGGCGGTGCTCGGCCAGCAGCTCGCGCACCGTGCTGCACAGCGGCAGCGGCAGCACGGCGTGGCCCAGGCAGGCGGGGTGCGAGCTGCCTGCGCCCGCGCCGCCGCCCTCGGCCCAGCGCAGCGACACCCACACGCGCTCCGGCGACAGCACCAGGCGCAGGATCAGCGCGCGCGTGAAGCCCGAGATGCCGTCTGCGGGTGAACACATTCGGATTGTACGATATAGCAGTGCTATTCTGTAAAAATCTAACCGTGAAAACTAAGGTGAAGTGAGATGTCATTCCAACTGCTAATACTGCTAATAGGGGTTGCCTCCATTGATATTTCGCTTCACGCTCACTTCACCTATGTTATCACGGTGAGATTTTTACAGAATCGATAGGCAGGATTTATGAGGAATCCTTTTTATAAAAACCCGTTTTCCGTTTCAGATATGAAAAATTCTGTTACAAACTATATTCATGAAACTACTGATAAGAGCAGTTACATACCGAGGCGATATCAGCTCGTTTTAACATCAACGTCAAACACACCCCCGTGTACACGCTCCTGCATGTTCGCACGAACTAGTGGGTTAGACACTGGGCCGCCATTTAGTTCAGGACAACAGGGGCTCTAGCCCCGGGCCTGCACAAGGGGCCCCCACAATTTGCTTCTTTTTAGATGTGAATAAAACATATACTTTGTATTCATTATAGAGTAAAAAGTTCACAATCACAAGGTATCTTTTTTAACTACACTACCCTTGAGAAGAAATGGCGCAACAAACTCAGGAGTCAGTCTCTTTTAAGTTAGTATGTGTGTATGTCTGTGCTCTGTGTTACTAATCCAATATCTTTATCCTCCTATTATAGCAGTTGTTTCTCTTGTACAGAGGCCAGCACATCAAGCTCTCTTGTACAGAGGCCAGCACATCAAGCTACCCCAATCTGTCAAATTTTTCCAATTGAATATGAACCTTATTCCCTTTGCAATAAAGTAGAAAACCTATCAAAGAAATTTGACAGATTGGGGTAGCTTGATGTGCTGGCCTCTGTACAAATAAAAATATCTTTCATAAAATCACTCATCGTATTAATCACAGTAAAAGAAAACACACCGGTACATTGTAGCCCCTCTAGTATGCTGTGTAGTGTGGACGCGAACAGCTTCTGATTGGCCGGATGGCACACGGTCAGCTCGGCGAACAAACGAATGGTGCTCTCTTCTAGCTGGGCGTATTGCGCGTCTTCTTGCCAGGTACTGCTAGGAAATTGTATCGTGTTTATGTGTTGGGTGGAGGAGAGATGGCAACATCTTCCAAGTTATAAATATTACAACAGTGTTTAATAACATGAATTGAAGAGACAAATTAATCAGAAGGCCAATTTCCGTAATCAAAAATGTCAACAATGTAGGGATATTAGAGGTATTTATGACAGATTGAGACAGATCAGACTGTGTACACACGGCTACACATCAAGCTATACATAACCAGTATAAGCTGACCTCTGATTGTACGAAAAACCTATACAATGCGAGGTCAGCTAAAACTGGAAATGTATAGCTTGATGTGTAGCCATGTGTACATCCTTAAAATTACGAGAAGTGTCCCCCTGGTAACCAACACCAAAGTAAACAAGTTTGTAACTAACTTTTAATGGTCACTGTTCTACTTTCCATTAATTTGCCAATACAGTCCTATCGAATGTATAATTGATATTTCATAAAAATAGAAATACATACTTTTTTTTTTTCGACAAAGCTAAGGACTTAAATTCCTGGCACATGAATAACCAGAGGCAACTGAAATACCTGTAATGCGGTCTTGGATGACACAGCAACGTGAGCAGCGGTTTCCAGAACGTGTTGCCAGGTCCTCCGAGCCAGTCCTTGAGCCGCTTGGACCAGCACACCGCCCTCGCCCACTCCACCAGTTGCCACACACTCTTCATTGAAGGAAGGTCGGACTTGGGTTGTGTGGACTCCTTGTCAGGGTCAATCATTTGCACGTCTTCTAGTGAGCCGCGTTGCTCTTTGATTGTTTCTAGTTTCGCTTCGCTGAAGTCTGGAATAAATGGATTAATTAGAAATGGAAATAATGAGTAGATCATTTTACAATAATGGGTACTATAAGTCATCCAACCAATAGACGGCGAAACATTTCAGTCAGACGCAAAATAGAACATGAATTAATTGAAATTCACCAGATCCACAATCGTGATTGTCTGTGCGTCGTGCCTTAAGCCGGGTATAGACGCGTGTAGTGTAATGTATCATGTAATGTAACGCGAATTCCGGATGTGGATGGGATTAGGAGCATTACATGTAACGCTCGCGCTAATCCATCGGCTGTTTTTAGCGCGAACACGGCTCTTGCAGTCGAACGCGTACAGGATTCGCATTGTTTTTGTATGCCGTCCATACCATTCGCATTACATTACACACGTCTGGTCACGGCTTTAGACGCACGTTTGCTAAGGGCCTTCATGAATTTTCGCAAGTATCAACTAGTTTTTCACTCATATGAATTGCGTATAGGGTATACGTGTCTCATTTACACATAACCCATAATTATGTATAATAATGAAAATAAAATTTTGCCTTGCTTTATTCGTACATATTTCGTGATTGACTTAAAATTGTTATGCATTTTAGAGGACGTCAATCCATGAATCTCCTTACCAGCAATGGCCTTAACAACGGCAGCGGGTAACTTGGAGTGTAACAACGCCAGGGTGGCTGCAGGCGACATGGCGGCGGCCGCGATGGTCTGCAGCTGCCAGCCTCTCGCTTCCCAGGACACGACGCCCGTAGGAGCTGATGATGAGGGCAAGGGAGTGCTACTGCTTGGGGACTGAACCTTTGTGTCGTCTGTTAGACCTTCCATGCTGGAAAAGAAACGAATCATGAGATAATGCAACCCTGTGCGCCCAAACATGTTTACACGGCGCTGTACGACATTTTACAGTAAAATGTTGGGATTACAAGTCAACATCTCAGTTTTTTTTTTCTAGCCTTCGTTATACAACTCCTGGGCAAAAGCCTGGGATCGACTCTTTCTATCTAACCGTGATATAAACAAATACTGCATGAAAGTGCACTGTCATCCCAAAATTATAAAGTAAAGAACAGTATCGAACAGTTCTTCGCCGTGTGAACATGGATGAGTCAAGACAGCAAAAGAGACATGGATTTCTTGGTCACTATGAAATTCATGTTTTTATGGTTTACATATATGTTCAAGTTAATTTTACCTCTCGTCTTGGTCCATGGGTATGTCCATATGTTCTAGTAGCATCCGGAACAGCTCCGGCCTAATGTAGCACATCGAACATAGAACTGCAAAACAAATAGAAAATTAGGAAACACTAAAAATTATACCCATAATTTTAAACTTTATCAAGTCTTTGATCAGAAAAATCATTGTTAAATTTTATGGTTTGCTGAATAAAATACTAACGATCGCGTTATTTTTATTTTTTAGTAAATAATAGCTTTTAATGAGGACTAAAAAATTGAAGGAGCTAGCTGAATTAAATTCACATAGGCAATTATATTAATTAGCGCGCAAACTCGGCGTTGAAAAAGCATCACGTATCGATGGCAAAAGTTCAAACATCTTTGGCCCAAAATCCAGATGCGCGAACTCTACTCACTGACGCAGTCGTAAGATCATCAAGTCCAAAGATGACAGGACAAGCATCCTTGTGAATGAGGACTTACAGCAGATTTATTATACCATAATTTACAAAGGCTTTTTTAACCAAGAATGGGTTACGAATTTATCATCTTAGTGTGGCTGAAAGACCAGCCGATCGATTCTGTAAAAATCTCACCGTGATAACTTAGGTGAAGTGAGCGTGAAGTGAGCTATCAATAGGGGCGATCCCTAACATCAGGTGGAATGACAGCTCACTTTACGCTCACTTCACCTAATTTATCACCGTGAGATTTTTACAGAATAGCACTGCAGTACTCACTAGCATCGAGCGACTTCTTGAGTAGACTAGATTCGGGCACGTCTTTGACCCACGTGTACACCAGCTCGAACAAGTCGTCTGTTATCAACTCCTCCAAGTTCTCCAGTATGCGCTTCTCCTTCAGGGTCCATAATACCTGTAAAGGAAAATATTTTATAATTATGTTCATTGGACAACAAACTTTCAGTTTGTACAAAAAATTTAACTTAGAGGTCTGTCTGTAAACCATTATTTTATCTGGAATTAAGGTTCGAATCAGGTACAGACTCCAGCACATCAAGCTACCCGAAACTGTCAAATTTTCCCAATCAACTTTGAACTTTAATGCTTTTGCGATAAAGTTGAAAATCTATTAAAGAAATTTGACAGATTGTGGTAGCTTGTTGTGCTGGCGCCTGTACAAGCCATAATTGGTAGGTTTGACCTAACGTGATGGAACTTCACACTTTATCATCGGACTTAGCACGCTACTGCTGGACAAGGCCACCTGGGCATCTCCTGCCGCACATCATAATTCCATACTCAGCCACTTTGATTTATCAGCAACAGTTACTATAAAATGTATCTGGGAGGCGAGCCAGGCGTCGTTTGATCGTCCCGCTCTGTTTTCGCCCGGTTTGTGTCCTCTATTTTGTGTTCGTAGCCTAGTTTGTGCGACGTAAAACAAATATGGAGGTTATAGTCGTAACGTACTGAAGCCAGCGTGTGCGTGAGCGCGGCAGAGGGCGGCTCGCGCTGGCGCAGCCACAGCTCGGCCGCGGCCGCCAGCCAGGCCACGTAGGCGCCCAGCGCGCCGTCCGCGCAGCTGTGGCACAGCTGGCGCACCAGCTCGCACACCGCCCACATGCTGCCGTTCACGCGCCCGTTCGTTGGTACTTGGAATGCTGCAAAGGATTATAATATAATGGTTGTATTTTTTGTATAGCGATCAATAGATGGGCCTTGGTTGTGACTTGTTGATATTTGAGAGATGTTACGGGTGCGGAAGGCCTAAATTCTAACAACCATCAAAGAATACCGTATTACTCTGTAACTGGGTTGAGGATGACGGATTGGTAGTCATTCCATGTATAATACAGTAATTGGTTGTATCCAGTTAAGACTGGAACCTGACCTCAATATATGTACCTGCGAAAGGCTTGGCAGGTGATAATGATTATGAGGCAATTTCAAATAATTTAAGATTGAAAGTCAATGGCCCTGATTCTGTTGTTTACAAACTAAATTAAATTTAAGTTCAGTGCATCTTTTCTTTCTATTTTATTATGAAAAGGACAGAAAATAAATATTAGTTTAGTTCTGTCAAATTAGATAATCTATAGACAAGTTTAGACGTGATTAAAAAATGGTTACTAAAAATACGTCAATTTATTGTCAGGCGCTGACTAATTTGACAAGACTAAACTAATATTTATCTTCTGAAATAGAAAGAAAAAGATGCACTGAACTTAAATTTAGTTTAGTTTGTAAACAACAGAATCGGGGCCAGTGTCATGTCATTGCTTCTACGCTTCATTACAAAGTTGCCGTGGACAACATATTATTATATTGGATAAATGAAATATTTCCAAGGTGTGTATGCTCACCGTGCGCGTGCGCGTGCGCGTCCATGTTGAGCAGCGCGGCGAGCAGCGGCGCGCGCAGCGCGGGCGCGTGGCGCGCGGCGGCCAGCAGCGCGGCGTGCGCGTGCGCGGCCGGCGCGCCGCCCGCCGCCACGCAGGCGCACAGCGCGCCCAGCGCGCCGCCGCCGCGCGCGCCCGCCAGCCGCGCGCCCGCCGCGCCGCCCGCGCGCGAGCACGCCGCCACCACGCACGCCCAGTTGTTGCTGCTGCGGGCGATACGCGAGGGGATACATCTTTAATCCATTGAGTTGGTGCATAAATCCTTGGACACTTGGATTTCATTAAATTTTTTCTAGGTTTCAATTCGGTTACACGCTAGAATAATCTATTATTCTACAGTATGTTATAGGAGCTTTACGCCAAGGGGTATAAAAGGGCGCGCGCGTTCCAAGTTGTTCAGTTTAGTTCAAAATCGAACCGCGTCAACTACGAGCGATCATGCTTTACGAGCATAATCTAGGAACGAGTGCGAGGCTAACGGCCGAGAAAATTAACACTGCGTTTGGACAAGGCACTATTGCTCATTCCACAGTGAGTTATTGGTTTAAGTCTTTCAATAAGGGGGATACGAATTGTAAAGACAAACCTTGCTCCGATCGGCCAGTTGTATTCGACAAAGACCTTCTACACTCACATTTGGAAAGACATCCGAATGCGACTACCAGGGACTTGGAGAAAGAACTTGGGTACAACCATTCCACTATAATTCGGCACCTGCATACAATAGACTACCACAAAATAATAAGTCGGTGGACACCCCACGCTTTGACAGACAGCGAGCGCGCAGCACGCGTGACCATATGCGAAAGTCTCCTCCTGCAACCATACAGACAAGACGTTCTCAGGTCCATTGTCACTGTCGACGAATCCTGGGTTCACTACAACAACAAGATGCGGCAGGTCTATTTGGTTCCACGCGGAGAAAGGGCGCCAACGGAACCGAAGCCAGATCGTCATGGACAAAAGATAATGTTATCAGTTTTCTGGGATTGGCAAGGCATACTCTATTGGAAACTGTTGGACGAGAAGCAGACTATTAACGCTACTATTTATGGAGAATAACTTCAAAAGTTAGCCTCAGAAATAGCAACTAAGCATCCAAAAAGGCTGTCTGTATCACTCGTCCAGGACAACGCTCGACCACATACTGCGAAGTCTGTCTGCCACATTCTGGAAAAGCTGAACTAGACAGTGGTACCTCACCCACCATACAGTCCTGATATTGCGCCGTCGGACTATTGTCTGTTTCGGGCTCTAAAGTTACATCTAAGAAAAAAGAAGTTTGAAAACTATGAAAAACTCCAAGACGATATCGCCGAGTTTTTTGACCACCAGCCTCCTGCTTTTTGGGAACACAGTATAATGTCTTTGCCAGAGAGATGGTTACATGTCGTTGAACATGACGGTCATTATATTGTGGATTAATATTTCTTTAATAATAAATAAAATTATTTTTAATAAATGTGTTTGAGTGTCCAAGAACTTATGCACCAACCCGATAATCTAATATATAAAACTCTCGTATCACAGTGTTAGTTACCATACTCCTTCGAAACGGCTGGACCGATTTGTATGAAATTTTGTGTGCATATCGGGTAGGTCTGAGAATCGGCCAACATCTATTTTTCATACCCCTATTTTTTTTTTTTTGCAAAACGACGTTTGCGGGGTTCTCTAGTAACTATTTAAATTATACTAAACGAAACTAATAAAAACCAATACACATAAAAAAAACCGGCCAAGTACGAGTCGGACTAGCACACCGAGTTCCGTACAAATTGTAGGTATGTAACTAAAAATCTACGGTTTTCAAATTGTTTTCTTTTACTTGTGCTACATGACATTACTTCTTGCCTTTCATGTTTCTAAGTCAACGGGAAGTACCTTATACATTTTTATTCCCTTGAGAGTGTCGAAATATACATTTTTTGCGGCATAAACGGCCGTATATTTTTTTTTTACGTTAACTTAGATGTTTGATTTTTCCACAGCCTCAAGGGATTGTAAACCTGAGTATATAGTTTTAATTTCAACTCAATACCTCCACGCACTGTTCTTGGCAGACAGACAGACGAACAACAAAATGATCCTATAAGGGTTCCGTTTTTTCTTTTGAGGTACGGAACCCTAAAAAACAAGTATTCCTGTCTTTTAATTCAAATTCCCACTATGCTAACGTAATAACCTGATACTGCCAGCGACCTGAATTACAATAAATGTTCCACTTAGCAAAGAAATAGAATAAACCTATGTTGTGAGCACAGATATAGATAGACCTAGACAACGCAAGTATTACGATCTGTATGAAAAACCGAGCGTGCCATTTTTTTGACTACCTACTATGACGTCACAAACGCTCTTTCTCATGCTCACCCAGCCAGCAGTACACAGGACTGAGTCTGAGCGCGAAAGTGGCGGCTTACGATTTTTGAACGTAAGTTGGTGCGATTTTTGGCACGCGAAGTAGTTGCTATTGCGTTATCTAGGTATATCTATATTTGTGGTTGTGAGTCTAACTTTTGAATTGGAGAGTAGTACAAATGATGAGACTGAAAGCGACAACGAAGTAGCCGTAGTTGTGGCAAAATATGTAGGAGATACTTATCAGGACGCTTTTCAAATGAAATTAAGATCTTAATACTTACGTAATAGGAGTAGAACTCGCGTGACTGTTGAACGCGGGAGCAGCTAACAACCTCAGCTGCAGCAAACCCATGTTGGAAGAATCCCTGGGCTTGTAGAGTCGTATCTGCACGGTGGTGCAGACGATGGGCCGCGCCACGACCAGGCGGATGAAGGTCATGCCAGCCGTGTTCTGCGGCGGGCCCAGCGGCGCCAGCGTGCCGCCGCAGCCAGCCTCCACCGCCACCGCGCCGGGACATGCTGGAACAGCACGCACTGTTAGCGATGCACCCTCGACACTCTACTGCCCACGAATTTGGGTTTAACAAAACTAACTACCCCTTTATTTATTTTTAAAGTATTGCTTAAAATTTTAGTAATGATTAACGCCGTTTAAACGTCTCTTAACTTTAACCCCTTTACTAATAAACGTATTATATCAGATGAATTGTTACACACCTATTTCTCTCTTTCAGTCGTCAGTAATTTGACTTCCGAAAGAAGATGATAAAGACTTGTGTAACTGTACAGACGCTATACAACGTTTATTGGTAAGGGGGTAGTAAAAAAAGTCCAAAGAAAAGATGGATGGATTGTGTGAGGAATGATATGAAAGAAAAAAAGAGTGAATGATAGAATGACGGTTGACAGGGGAGAATGAAAGAAGGAAATGTGTTGCGCCGACCACAAATAACATGGTACAAACGCAGGAAGATGATGATAATGAACCTGGATGAAATGAATTTATTTTCTTTCTTGCAATACTCACTAGCTAGACTAGTCAGATGCGGCTGCAGCTGCACTTCATGGAGCTGCACGGCGTACGGCAGCGTCAGCGTCAGCGCGAGGCTGGCGTCGTCTGCGCTGAAGAAGTGGTAGGACCACGCCGCCGCACGCACACGTCTGGCTGCGCACGCGCCGCGCACGCTCATGCCGCCGCCGCCGTCCAGCAGCACGTCGGCTGCCTGCGCGGTCGGGTTGCCGCAGGATACTGTGCCTGGGGGAGGAATACACGTTGCATATTGGTGATGCTGATACTTCCTCCAGTTTAACGGTCGAAACGGTGCAATTTGAGTAGTTCGGCAAGTGATGCGATCAGTAACATAGTCTCGAATGAAATATACATGTATTTATTTTGATACGAAAAGCATTTGGGAGCCCAACTTTTTATAACAACCGAAATTGTAGGGACCTTGTGCCGAAATGCGCTAAACATAAAAAAAAGTATAGGAACCATTCTAAAACTAGAAGAAAGAGTGGGTGATAAGTGATAACCTATAACATAACACACAGATATATTATCTGAGGTTTGTTGCGCCACTTCTTCCTAATTAAAATTATAAGGGAAGTGACGAAAGTAAGCGTTAAGGCAGAGGTTCTTTTTTAAGTTTTAACGCTCAAAAAGTTTTGATTCTTAGTCAGAATAAGAATTTTTCATAGAAAATCTTTCAAAAATGACTCACAAAGCGGCGCAATATTAACAAGTCCATTCGCAGCCTCGATAACAGGCGTCTGGCTCTTCTTGTTGCCAGAGGCCGGGGTGGACATGTTCATCATCTGCGGAGGCAGCTTCAGGTAGTTCATGAGCGAGGACACCAGGCCTTGCCCGCTGCTTGGGCCCGCCTGCGGACAATACATATATAGGTTATAAGACGTTTATATTTTTTAGAGCTCCAAGGGACCATAGACCTATGTATTTGATATTTATTATTAAGGCACATCAACAACACAAACACAAACATTTACAAGTAACAGAGAACAGAGACATGGAGCAGTGTTTACGTCAATTACAGACGTGCACAGCATTCACAACAAAAGAGAAGAAAAAACAGTATTCACGTTACAAAAAAGAAAAAATTATAAAAGAAAACAAAAACAATAAAAGAACAAAAACCATAGGTAAAATCTCTGTAATAGAGAGAATACCCTCATCGACTTAAACAATAATTATATTAATTTTAACTCTTCTAACGTCTTGTCAGAAAGACGGATGGACATCGAAGTGATCCTTTAAGGGTTCAGTTTTCTTTTTTGAAGTTCGGAATATTAAATAACTGTCTAGAAGAGTTAATGAGTACGAGTCTAATTATCACATACCTGATGACAAGCAGTAAGTTTCTCGAGCGCCAGTTCCAAGCCACCTGCGTCTATAAACGCGGCGAGCGCTTCGGGGTAGTCTAACACGCGAATGATGAGCTGCTGCATCGCTTGCGACAGATTCACTACCTCTTCTTTCCCTATAATGAAAGATAGTTGATGTTAGTACACTAAAAATACAAACTGAACAGGAAAAAGTAAGCAAAGGCATAATCATCGTATAATGTTCCCACTGCTGGGATACAGGCCTCCTCTCTGTGAGAGGGGTGGGCCGTAATCCACCACGCGGGCCCAGTGCGGGTTGGTAGATGTCACATATTTTCGAATTTTTGGTTTTATGATTTCGTTTGATTCCGGACACAAGAACTTTATTATGGAATTCGGCTACGACCTAGTGTGGTTTGAATGCGTGTTATTTGAGAATGCTAGATAGTATTATTCGTTAAACTGCACTGTGTGCATTGCAAAATGTCGTGGTCTTCCTTGACTAAAGACTAATTTTACCAAAGTCAGTTATCTTTTATCTGTGGAATAAAATTGACATCTGACAGATTGTGTATGGAAAAACCTTTTCATTTCATTCAAGAACCTTTTAAGTCTTTTACTATAGGTATAAAAGTTTGGTGGAAATCATCAAGTATTTATTGAAAAACAGCCATAATAACAAAAATACTTTTTGGGGAAGTATTTTATTGGTATCATAAACAGATTTTTTTTTACATAATCTTTGTTTTTGTGATAATTTCACTATGAAATTATTTGTTTATAAAACGTTAAGTATAAGCTACTCACTGAGGAACTCCATGAGGCTTGTGACCATGAGCGCAGGGTTGGAGGCCACGGTTGCCATGTGAGCCACCAACCAAAACACCTCTTCTTTCAGAGAAGACGGCTCCGAAGACATTCCTGTAACATACACATAAACATAGTTAATCAGCCTATTGAGAGTTGACTATAATAAATACTATTAAAGTTATGTAGTTACCAGAGTTCAATGCAACGGTATTCATTCCATCGCAGATCGAAAGCGTCCTGTAGAACTTCTGCATTATTTGTTGATGTTGGAGCACTGTTGATAAAAATAATGCAATGTAAATCAAATTGACAATAATTCCCAACATGTTTGAAAACTCGCTGCATTGTTGATAACATATACCTGATACCTTTATTATTTTATGGTCAATGTATAAGCTGTTGGTGTACAATCACCAAAAGAGATAAGAAACCAGGGTCGTCAATATAGTTGAAGTTTAGTAAGAAATCCATTCAAGATCTACTACCAAAATTTTAGAGGAATAAGAACCAAACTGAGAAACATTATGCTCACAGTGCAATGTCATTCATATGACGTCATTATTGCTACAGAAACATGGCTCGACGACGCAATAAATGACGGCGAAATATTGGACTCTAGATACACAATATATCGTAGAGATAGATCCTCAACTCCCCTGGGACATAAAAAGGGCGGAGGCGTGCTAATCGCTGTATTGAAGACAATCGGTAGTATTCGCATGGCAAAATGGGAAACTGACTCCGAAAATTTGTGGCTGAGACTAATGATCACGGAAGGAAAAAAAACGCAATACATGAACATCTGCGCAGTATACTTGCCTCCACCAGTACAACTACAAACGTTGGACACGTTCCTGGATAAGGTTACCTCTGTAATTGATTTAACGGGTAGCCATACACTCATAGCTGGAGACTTTAATCTGGGATTCATCAAGTGGGAGCTGGATATCACTAACCCTCAGTCTGCAAGTATGTCCGCAAGTAATTATAATAACTCGTTGGGCTACTCCCTTGTAGATTGTTTATCTCTTAACAGCTTACAACAGCAAAATCATGTAAAAAATCACCAATGTAAATCTTTAGACCTAATATTGTCTAACTTTCAAGGTGTACTTGTCCATGAATGTACTGAACCTTTGTCAACAATAGACCCTTACCATCCCCCCTTGTGTATTAAGATTACTAGTGTATCACCAACATATCTAAAATGCAGGCTCTCTGCAAAGTTTAATTTCCGTAAAGCAAACTATCAAATGATTAATGACAGAATTAATCAAGTTAATTGGATTGAAAACTTTGCCCAATGCCAGGATGCCAACGCTATGGTAGAAGAGCTTTATAAGATATTGGACAACATAATAGATTCATTTGTGCCAAAATCCAAATTTAAATGCAACAAATACCCCGTATGGTTCTCTAAAAGACTTATAAGCACTCTGAATGAAAAGGAAAAACTTAGAAGACGTTACAAAAAGTATAAAAATCCCCGTGACAACTACGAATATAAATTATTGAGCCAGAGAGCCAATGAGTTTATCAAAAGTAGCTATAATAACTTTTCTGGGAAGATGGAAGAGGGCATAACCCATAATCCCAAGCTCTTCTGGTCCTTCGTCAAAGCAAAAAAAACAGGCTCAAATGAAATGCCGTCGGAATTGAAGTTGGACACTGATGTGGCCACTTCGGGTGATGGCATCTGCGATCTTTTTGCGCGTCACTTTTCGTCGACATTTACTCAATCGGGCGCCATACACTCTGAACATCGCTCTGATAATACACAGATCTACTCTTGCAACACGTTGGGCAGCGTTGCTTTTTCGGAAAAAGACATAGTCAGAGCAGTAAGAAAGCTTAATGTATGTAAAGGTGCAGGTCCAGACGGTCTACCACCTATATTTGTCAAAAAATGTGCAGTCAGTCTATCTCTTCCGCTCAAAATAATATTCAACCACTCTATTAAAATTTCTCAATTTCCTGATAAGTGGAAGCTAGCACATGTAGTGCCCGTTTATAAAAAAGGGGAGGCTGATAACGTAAAGAATTACCGACCAATCTCTATTTTGTCTGTATTTTCAAAAGTTTTCGAGTCTCTTTTGTGTCCTATTTTAACCGCTCATTCGAAAATAGAGATAGTTCCGCAACAACATGGTTTTTGCGCTCAAAAATCCACTACGACCAACTTAGTTCATTACGTTAATGATCTTTGCAAATTAGTAGACTCACGCAAGCAGGTCGACTCTATTTATACCGATTTTAGCAGTGCATTCGACAAAGTAGATCACACAATATTGCTGCAAAAGCTGTCAAACCTCGGCATAATTGGTCAACTTTGGCTGTGGTTTAAATCTTATCTGATCGACAGAAAACAGAGAGTTGTAGTAAAGGGTTATCAGTCTCTACCATACTCTACAACATCCGGAGTCCCACAAGGTTCCCATTTGGGCCCAATACTCTTTATTATATTCGTCAATGATATAGCAAACAGTATCAAACACAGTACCTGCTCCATCTTTGCAGATGACTTAAAACTGTATCGGGTCATTGACACACGTACAGACATTACCCTACTCCAGGAAGATCTCAACTCTGTACTTAATTGGTGTACTAAAAATCATATGCTTCTTAATCCTGACAAGTGTTATCATATAACATTCACAAAAAAACACCTTACGATTACTTCTTCATATTCGCTCAACGGAAGAGTACTTAAAAAAGTCGACAGAATCCGAGACTTAGGTGTTCACCTTGACAGCAAGCTGACCTTCATACCTCACATCGACTCTATTGTTTCTAGAGCTGCTAAGATGCTGGGATTCATAAAAAGATCCTGTTATAACTTCAAAACGGTCCAAACCTTAACAGTACTCTATAATTCACTTGTACGAACAGTATTGGAATACGCGTCACCTGTTTGGAATCCAATTTATGCTACACATGTGAATCGCATAGAAAGGGTCCAACAAAGCTTTACACGCTATCTGCGGTACAAATCTACTAGCTGTCCCCTGGACGCTGATTACTCGCAAAGGCTAGGTCACTTCAAAATGATAACTTTAAAACAGCGAAGGCATACTAACGACCTGATTTTGCTACACAAAATCATTGATGGATATATACAAGTTCCGAAGCTTCTCGTCGAAATAAACATATCTGTCCCTCGCCAAAGTACACCCAGATCTCAACGCATCCTTGACGTATTCACTCCATGCCCAACAAGAACTAACCTCGGACATTCGGCACCAATGAACAGGTTAATGAGGACGTACAATGAGCTCCATACACGTTCCAATAGCATTGACATCTTCGCCAACAAGCTATCTCAATTTCGCAAACAATTGTTACTGACCCAGTGGCCACAGTTAATATCTATATTATTAATATTATTACTATATATTACTACTTACTTATTTATTATTTATCATTAATTGTGTTATTCTTTAGAGCAACACAATAGATTTAGTTATTTCTTTTCTTTGTTTTAATTTTGTTTACATGTACTTACTTAGTTTTTTTTTTTTTAGCCTAAGTATATGTACTCTATGTAAAATTATAAAACTTGAAATATGTAAGTGCTGTGCACACCTGTAAGTGACGAATTCACTCTAGATTTTAAGTTTAATTGTTACAGTACCCCTAAAAATGTATTAGTGAATAAGTTGTTGGAGTGCCATAATTAAATAAATAAATAAAAAGAAATCAATGGATATTTTCGAATTAAATTTAATTTGATAAATGAACTGTTTGTTTTCTATTAATTAAATTAAATTTTATTCGAAAACATCCATCGGTTTCTTACTAAACTTCAACTATACCGACGAATATGGTTACTTATCTCCTTTGGTGATCGTACCTTAAATAAAATAAAAACACAGAACACCCTAACCTACCCGCAAGGGATTGCCATCAATAACATGGCGTTACATTGTATGGTTCTGTCTAACAAAACAATTATTCAAGATGGCAAGTCCAAGGGCAGAAAAGCTATGTAAAACGGAAGAACTAGTCTTGCGTTCATCAGTACGTTTACTAAAGACAACAATCATAATAAGACTCATTTACCTATAGCGAAAATCACTAATACTGCAGGCTGCCTGCTCATATTTTTTAAGGGAAAGGCATCTTTTGAGTACCTACAAAAATATTTCAAAAGCCAAAACTAATAAAAATGACTACAACCGCAAACAAATGTTGTCTCACAATGTTAAAATAATACGAGCCTCTTTACTAATAAACATTGCATAGCGTCTACAGGTTTATTCCCGGTCTTTTCCGCCCCGTCGTCCCCACTGGGCACGAGTGGGAAAAAAAAGTTGCGTTCCTCCCCAGTGGTGACGACTGGAATTTTTTATTTCCCACTCGTTCCGCTATAGACCGAGAGTCCATAATGGGGATTTCAATAAGATATTTCACGGATTGTTAAACTGTGCCCAGTGGGGAATAAAGGCGTTTGTACAGTTACACAACGCTTTGTCTTCTTCTTTCGAACGTCAAATTACCGACGACTGAAAGAGAGAAATTGGTGTGTAACTATTCAACTGCTATAATACGAGTATGTTTATTATTAAGGGAAGTAATAAATAAATAATTAGCCTGTATTTTTCTACTGCAGGGCAAATGCCCCCTTTTCTTTTTTTCACTCAACTCAATTCTGAGCCAATGTGGACCAATCACTCATATCGCTGCCCTAGTTCAACAGTAAGATATGTTGAACAAAGTATGTTTTGAGTTATTCATACTTTTATGCTTTTACTGTCATTTTCACTCGTTGTTAATTAAACTGTAGTTGATTTTTTTTAAACTATAGCTTAGTTTAATGTTTTAGGGAGTTATTTATAAGTACTTCAAGATGAATAAAATATTTTGTAAGTAAAATAGTTTTAATGTCGGTAAAAATATGCTTAAATGTCTCAGTGAGACATTGAAATTTAGGCACTTTGGTTGCGTTTTACACATATCCGATTTTTGAACCGGACAGAAGAGCAAATTTTTCACATGAAACAAAACTTATCTCAATTTTGATTTTTTTTTAAAGATATCTTACTGTTGAACTAGGGCAGCAATATAGACTAAGTTCGTCCCGCCATCTACGCCAGGGTCTCCCGCGATGCCGTAGGATGTTTTCAGGGACCCATGCTATAGTGGTCTTAGCCCAAAATGTATCCGACATGCGGCAAACATGTCCGGCCTAGTCCCATTTGAGCTTGGATGCCGTTTTTGAGTGACGTCTGCGATTTAGATTTCAAAGTAACGAACGCAGCGACCTGAAGGCCAATTCTCGTAATTTAAAACGTTCAAAATCCAGTCGTAGTCTCATCTCGGCGACAAACAAATGTCAAAAACTTGTTAAAATGTAGGGAAATTGAAGGTATTTTTGACAGATTGAGACTGAGATCAGACTGAACGTTCTTAAAATTACGAGAATTGCCCCTCTGGTTGACGTCCACGCAGACTCAATATCGACGTTTGTTGTCAGATGTAATTAGTATTAGTATTATATATGTAATATATAAAATTCTCGTGTCACAGTGTTAGTTACCATACTCCTCCGAAACGGCTGGACCGATTTGTATGAAATTTTGTGCGCATATCGAGTAGGTCTGAGAATCGGCTACTATCTATTTTTTTTTTTGCAAAACGACGTTTGCGGGGTCAGCTAGTAATTATCTAGAATTTAAGTACAGAGGCCAGCACATCAAGCTACCCCAATCTGTCAGATTTTCCCAAATGAATATGAACCTTATTCCTTTGCGCAAGTCGAAAATCTATCAAAGAAATTTGTCAGATTGGGGTAGGTTGACCTGCTGGCGTCTGTACATTGAGTCTTGAAAATTAAATGTATAATTACAAAGAGCATCTTGCATGTGGTGTTTGCCTGTAATTGGTTGTGCAATTAGATTTAAGACACAATTACTTGTATGTTCTGTATAATATCTGTAACAACTGTTGGTGAACATTAAATAAAATAAAATAAATAAAGTAAAAGTTTAAATATATTACCTGTGTCAGCGAAACATGGTGTGCGTGCGGCCTGCTGTTTCCTCTCATCCTCCACATTAGTAGCTTCGGCAGTGCTGCTGTGTTGAGCCTTGCTTTCATCCGTCTGTGACTGTTCGCCGCCGCTTGTGGATACTGACGGGCTTGAAGACGACTGCATAGAAGAAATAATAAGATTCAAATAACAGAAGAGGCAAGAAGTTGTAAGTTCTTACAGAATCTCGCAAGTTCTAGTGTTTTGTAAAATAAAATAAACTTTATATGGGCGACACGCCCCTGCTTCGCACGGTTTTCACGTCTTGACAAACTCACTATACTATGCTATACTATTATATGTAAATTAAGTATTAATGTATTATACACAGACACCTTCTGGAATTAATTCTCTAAGGGTTGATTTTTAAATGATGTTTCGTTATTTCATACAAAAACTATCAAACGTCGATTTTATTCCTCGAATACCAAGAATATCGAGAGACGAGTAAACGTACCATTATAATAACCAAGTATTGAGTTAATTATAATAAAAACACAAGTTATTTTATCTAAACTTGTTTAGAACAACGGATCACTGTTCTCTTGCAAAAGTTTACTTAAAAATGCCGTGTTACATTGTGTGAGTCATTTACTGTTGTTAATGTTATGCATTCTCGTTCATTAAATTGTTAAGGGAATCCCAGTTTAAACATCAGAGCTATATTTATTTTTATTTGTGTTGTACTTTTAGCAGAAGATACTTTCCTGTTAGCAGATTATTATTCAAAACAAATTAATTTAAAAAATTATACTTATAATTATTATGTATTTCACTGTAACATTAAATTTTTTTTACCCCATCGAATGCATGAACTCCTTTTTTAAGTAAATTAAAAACGGTGAAGTTGTTAAAATAGAGGTGAGTTTGGTGCATTTATTCATTTAACTTTCTATTTAGTTTTTATAGTACACAATATTATTATTTATAGACAATAGCACTCTTCTTCTTTCTATTCTTATTATTGACTTATCCTGTCTTCATTTTTACCGAAATGAGACTTTACCGCCGCATAATTGAATGTTACTTTTTAAGATAAGAAATACATTCAATAGTTTTTTTCAATGGAGCTAAAAATTAAAGAAACCTGACACGCGGATGATATGTTTTTAAATCCTTGAATTGATCATCATCCTGGTAGAAATGTCATACATTTGTATAACAGTTAAATAAGTACAATGTCACATTAAATAGCAAAAACCATGCAATGATAGATGTAAGGTGTGAAAATAAATAATAGACTCACGTTCTGCGGCAACTGCTGCGGCGGCAGCGGCACGGCCAGCAGCTTCCGGCAGTAGCTGAGCAGCTGCTGCAGCACGGCGCGGCGCAGCGGCGCCCGCCGCGCCGCGCCGCCGCCCGCCAGCACGTCGGCCAGCAGCCCCGGCAGCCGCGCCTCGCCCGCGCCCGCGCCGCCCGCGCGCCCGCCCGGCGACTCGCGCACCCACCACACGGACTGGTGCGCTGCGGGAGACCGACTGTGAGGGTGCTGCCATAAACTTACACGTGTTCCGCTCCCGACTTGTTGGTACGGGTCCTTTCTTCTATTCATGTCAAAAACAGCACTTTCTCTCTCCTTAAACATCATCATTATATATTTTTTTTGCTCCCGTTATGTTTATTATTATATATATGTATGTCGTGAATGGATGGCGCCACAGTACAGCGGACAGCGCCATCTAACAATTTGTTTGGTAAACAAAGAATCACGTGATCGGAAACACAAGGGAGCCCTACCCTTGACACGATCGTCGGTGAAGGGGATGCAGCGAGGACTGGCGGAGAGACCGAGTGTTGCGACCACAGTGCGATAGTCTACAGTCTACAGTCAACGGTCGAGCTCGGACAGTCTTGCAAACGCTCAATACCAATACACGTGTTTATTTCCGACGCACGTGTGCGTTCCGGTTGTTAATCGCTAGTTTATTAAAGTTACTGTAAATTCAAACCACACACACACCTATCTAAACTATGTCGAATCGTGAAGAGGACCCGATGTATCACATCTCGGCCATCCAATGATGCGACATGTATATATATATTTATGTAGATTAGTATAATATACTTACTTTATTTATGTATTTATTGTATTATGTAAATGTTACACCACGGACTACCTACAGTATTTGTCTCTCCTCCCCCTTTTTAATCCATCCAAAGATTGCTTTTAGCGATAAGACCGCCCAAATGTGTCACCCTTTGCAAAATTTCTATATTTATGTCTGTATTTTATATGGTGTACATAATAAAGAGTATTCTATTCTATTATATTCTATGATACTTGTTTGAGTATTGTTTGAGCCCAGTAGGTGGCCACTATGATTGTGGAATTCTTTAAGTAATCATAGGTAAGATCAAGGCGGACAATAATAACAACATACCAGCTCGGTGTAGAACTTACCAACAGTAAGGAAGAGCGGCAAGGCATGATGCACATGCCTCGCGCTCAGAACCTGCAGCATGGGATGCGCGAGCCGCAGCAGCGTCGCCTGCAGGTCGTAGGCGTGGCCGGGCTCGGCGTCGCGGCGCCACACGCCGCACACGGCCCGCAGCGCCGCCAGCGCGCCGGCCGCGCCGCGCGCGCACAGCACGCGCGACACCAGCGCCTGCAGCGCCGCCGCCGCGCCCGCGCCCGCGCCCACCTGTGCGCCGCCCTGGACACTCAACACGGTTATCTTGGCCCTATAACCTATTCATACAATGAAGGTTATATCGTATACACACACTATATGTTGAGAATCATATTTATAGCAAGCAGCATGCATTACTCAATAATTGAACAGTGGCAAAGGTAAATGAGAATTCACTTCATTCGCGTAGCGATATTATCAAAATCATGTGCACATAATGCAATTTCATAGAATACCACAATTTTACACTTTGAGCACCACAAAATAGCAACTACTACTTACCAAATAAGGTTCAGAAGAGGCGACAGCGCCATCGGTGTTAACATTCATAGTAATAAACTTGACGAGAGCCGGCACGAAGTGCTCGCACTCCAGAATAACGCGTCCCATGGTTTGAGTGCTGCTGCCTTCCGTCTAGAAATAAAAATGATTTTATTATTTCACTTTGTAACGAGAACAAAACAATATCAATAAATTCCTCTAAATGATAGGCTATGTACCTGCAGTGGCAAGCTCGCAATCCACGCCAAAGCCTGCATTGAAAGCACCCAGCATCGTAGTGATATGTTTTCTAACCTGTAAACAATACACAGTCGTTAAACATCAAAGATTTGTCATATTTCACACGAGACATGTCATGTTAAATAAGAAGCAATTTCGGCATAACTTGCTGCATTAAAAATGCTTCCACAAGCCACGATTCTTGAGTCAATCGAGTAAGGAGCAACCTGACTAGAAGGGTAAATGCGTAACACACTAACAATGCTTTAATTTAACAGTTCAACAACCCTCATTGCGTTATTTTGCGTTGTTGAGCAGATCAATTATTCGAACATAAATGAAGCAATGGCTATGTTGGCGACGTATTATGTGTATACAAATTGTAAGAGGTAAGAGAGGTGCGGGGTGCGCGGAGGCCGAGTCTTCGACGCGCGGACCCGAGTGATGCCGATCTAGCTATAGCGACCGCCGCACGTCTCTTGAGCTCCGTGTTTTATACATGTACCGCCTCTTTTTTTAAATTATATACTGTCTACTGAAAATCGGAGTTTTCACTTCAAAACCATCTCCCAGCAGAAAGAGTTTACAGGCTACTTCAAAATTATTTAGATTGTTATTGATAGTGTGTTACGCAGTTATCCCTGATATCAACTTTCCACCTTGTTTTACTTACCCTTTCCACTATTCATGGTTTCAACGAGCCAGTAATCGTTAAATACTTATAACAAAGAATGACTCACGTGCAAAGCGAGTGCAGTAACGCGTTGACGGTGTCAGAAGCGAGTCGTATGCGCGGCGTGTCGGCTGGTACGGCGAGCGTGGCCAGCGACCACGCGCCGCCACTGCCCCATGCTGACCCGTTCAGCGTCAGCCATAGAGAGATCACGTTCTCCATGAATGTGCAGTCCATCTGGGTGATAAAGATATAATAATAATAGTCATGTCTTGCATTGAATGAATAAGATTAGTTGATGTTAGGGTGATACCACACCAATCGATCGATAGTCGATAGATGCCATCGATCGATGGTAGAATAGAAAATCGTACTGGCCAACAACAACACGTCCTCTTGTGAATACATGTCGAAAGAAACTGATGGAATATAGCCGGGGTCAATCAATCTACGTCGACCGATGCCGTCGACCGATGCTATCGACCGGCAATCGATCGATTGGTTAGTCGACCGGTATTCGTCTATCAATTAAAGCTACCACACCAATCGATCAACGTCAACCGATGTCGATCGATGACATCGATCGATTGGTGTGGTAACACCCTTATAGCCCGATTCAAAGTCGATGGCGGCTTTGAAGTGCGCTACTCGTTGCGCAGTGCCTCACCCCTCACAGCTGACAGGTGAATTTGTTACTGTGCAGCGACTCGCCTCATTTTCCGAGCCGCTATGAAGTTTGAATCGGTCTGTAATTGTGTTAGGCAGCTAATCCTACTAATATTATAAATGCGAAAGTTTGTATGTATGGATGTATGGATGTTTGTTACTCTTTCACGCGAAAACTACTGAACGGATTTTGATGAAACTTTACAGTAATATAGCTTATACATCAGAATAACACATAGGATACTTTTTATCCCGATATTCCCACGGGATCAAAACTTACGCGGGTGAAACCGCGGGGCGCAGCTAGTATAGGATATGAGAAAATTGACCTGGTGATTAGCAGCTGCAAGCCCTTTTTTGGAATAAAAGTTTAATGTAAAGTCATCGATTTAATTTAATTTATAAACATTGTAATGCCCGCAAGCCCTGGTACGCAGGCACGATAATGCATAGAACTTCGAAAGTGTCACAAGTGCATATCTATACTAATAATATTATAAAGAGGAAAGATTTGTATGTATGTAATGAATTGGCTCAAAAAGTACTGGACCGATTTTAAAGATACTTTCACCATTTGAATGCTACATTATCACTGATTAATGCTTTTTTAATTGCAAGAAAAAAAGTCCACCCGTGCGAAGCCGGGACAGGCCGCTAGTCATAAATAATCAATCATGGTGATTTTGTCGGCATTATCTTTTTCGCAAACGATAAGAGTGCAAAAGGGCTAGTTTTTAATTAATAAAAGAATTATCTGTGGCTCTTTCCCCAAAATACCATGTCAGAGGTAATCTGCATGATCTTTACATAATGTGATCAAGACAATGTCTGGACTTTAAAAGCAACTTCTGAGATAATCAATGAACACTAAACTCAATTAGTACTGAAAAATAAAATTAACGTGCAAAAATGTTTGTACAGTCAACAGCAAAAGTAGATGATGAAAATCAGAAATTCAATACTAATGAACGATGTTAGCGTCAGAACTGTGTGGCGTCGAAGTAGTAAATGTTTGGTATAATTTACAATCACATACTTTTGAATCACTTCGACGCCACACAATTCTGACGCGAACTCAGTTCATTAGTATTGAATTTCTGATTTTCTTTATCTACTTTTGCTGTTGACTGTACAAACCTAACAGAAATAAATATCAACAATCAATTTAAAAAAAATAATCGCAATCAGTCTCGAGCTTAGAAAATGGAAGTTGAAATATGTTTCTCACCTGATAATGGAACTCCAACGCCAAATGCCTGAAGACGTCGTAGAGCGTGTGCGTGAGCGGCGGGTGCGGCCGGTGCGGCGCGGGCGGCGCGCGGGGCGGCTGCGGCGGCGCGGGCGGCGGCGCGCGCACGGCCGCGCCCAGCGCGCCCGCCGTGCGCAGCAGCGCGCGCCGCGCATGCGCCTCGCCCGCGCCGCCGCAGCCGCCGCCGCCGGCCTCCAGGCGCGCGTCCCAGCACACCGACACGTTGCTGCGTGGACAAACATTGCCATCGTGAACGAATGCATCTTAGTTATAGTCCGCGCGGAACTAGTTGGCCGCTGAGGTGGGGAAAGGTGTGAGGCGGCGGTTCGCAACGCACGTACTGAGTAATGCGCCCCCGCCCCTCCGCTCACATACCTGAGGCGCGGCCAACTAGTTCCGCGCGGACTATAATACACCAAATCTAAATGGATAACTCTTTTTCGTCTCTCTACGTCATCCCATCCTCCAGTCTTTCTCCTAATTTATCTGTAGCCGGAGCAGCGTGTCTTCTTTTTCCACACCTCTCTATCATTCGTCAACCCCAACCCCTCTTTATCAATATTATTATCTTTCATACAATTGATCTGTCATTCTTATAACTATATTCATACACAAAACCTTCCTGACAGCTGGGACCTCACATCATTTTCGTCTTATGTTACACCCAATTATTTACCTACAAAATACTACGAGACCACGTTAAAATTACTTCCAACATTAATTAATTACCTGGAACTATTATCAACCACAAGTTTCGTCCTGGTTTCCTTCTTAACGGCATCAATGAAGTATTGTTCAAGCTTCTCTTCGGAAGATTCAGAGTCGTCAGATTCCGCTACTTGCGTCAGTTGTTCCTCCACGTCAATATCTAAGGAAAAAGGAAATAAATTGGTATTTAGTAGCAAGAATATATAAGTCCCTTCATGCTAAAACTAACCAAACCGCAGCGAATTTTCACTCCTTTTTCGAAATAAAACTAACATTGATAAAACTTCATTCCATTTTAAGCAAAAGATTTCGATGTTTACAAGATTTTGCTAAAAATCAATGTTTTTAATTGAATTATAGAGCGGTTTGGTACGCTTTAGCATTACTAGGTACAGTTTAAATTAAAAGCAAACTCATATAAAGCTAAAATTTAACAACAGTGACATATGTAATACTAAAAACGGCGTGTTGATAAATTTTATTTGGTAAAATCATATATTTATTAAGCTGCTATAACGTGAATGTTTTATGAGTTTTAAATTAAGCGTGCTACACTAATATGCTTTTGATGAAATTCTATGATCCTGTTAACTCCTCATTAAAGCTTTTGCAATGTTTATAATATGAGAACAAAAGCGAACTGGATTTGTAGTATCCTCTCTATATTTGTCAAAAGTATGAAGCGTTTTTAGTCAGACCTATATTGATAAACCTCGATAAAATCGTTTTGAAAGCCCATTTAGAGCCAGCAAAAAGAAGCCCGTTCGCGGTTTAAAAAAAAGCAAAATAAAAACATTTAACGCAATAATTTCCATAATAAATAGACACGCAAAAGCGCATTCGATGTTCAAATCGTTTGTAAAGGCTATGGTGCTATGCAAATGTGTAGCGGTTAGGTGTGGTCTGTTCCTATCACACACACTACATATCAGTGCAAACCGAACTAAGCCCGGTCATTGACCTTACAGACGTATAGACTTGTTATTTTATGTATAATGTCCTTACTTGCTAAATTGACACCTGCTGTGGAAAATAGTTTGGGCTTGAAGTTGGTAGTCTTCCCCAGACCAAAACTATCCGCTAACAAATCTGCAATGACAATAACACAGCAAGTCAATTCTGCTAGCTCTTTTAGAAAACGGGTTTAAGTTATTCTGATCGGTTCCGAAACAAATATTTTAAAAGACAATATTTATAAATAAATAGAAGAAAATAATTTTGACAAAAATTTTGTGTTCTCAAAATAACTATTGGTTGGTTACATGTCTAACTGGGTCATTGTGATAATTATGTCAACTAATTAAAGTTTGCAAGGACTACGCCTCCTATGCGGTTTTCACTGATGTGTAGGATAATAGGGTGGGTTGCATCATCTGCAGCCATCTTGCCATAACGAAATCCGATAGCACATTTTCTACAGAAAATAGTGAGCAGCGGCTTCACTTGAACCTCGCAAACGCTTTAAAAGAGTTTAAACCTTTCCACTTTCGACATACTCTGGCTTTTCATGTGAACATGACCTAAAATATTAAAAGTTACATTTCCAAGACAACCCACCCATAACATAGAAAATGATTTTTTTATTCCAGAATGAATAATGATAATCTAATTCATAAAAGTCATGCCAGATAAGAGATTTTTTTTTCAGTAAAAAATAGAAACGGAATAATTATATTTGCAAAATAAATTATTTTCTCTATTTGCATTGCATTCTAACAAATCGCAGATGGTTTCTCATTTTTGATCTTAAAATGGTGTGAGCATAATCAGCCTATAATGGTCCCACTGCTGAGACACAGACCTTCTTTCTGTGAGAGGGAGTGGGCCGTAATCCACCACGCGGGCCCAGTGCGGGTCGGTAGATATTAGAATTTTTGGTTCTAGGACATGACGGTTTCCTCAAGATGCCGATGTTTTCGTTCAACGTTTTGAGAGCTACTAGTACTATAATACATATGTTATGAAAATTATTTGCTGTAGCGGCATCGACCACTAATAAAGAACTAGATACACAATCAGCGGGAAAAAATTCCTAACCGAATGCGCACCCACTACAACATTTGGGTGGACTTTTAACCTAGTAGCATTCAAACGCTCCGACGGTAAACATGTCTCAGTGCTCGTTTAAAAACTGTAAAAATCACACATCCAGGATGCGCAAAAAGGATGGTGTTTCATATTTTCGGTAAGTATTAATATTATCATTATATAATTGTTATCACTGTATTGTAAATACTGATATTTTGTCAAGAAATCATCGTAAAAACATTTTTTAAATTAAGTCGTAACAAACAGCAGGAGTTATAAAGCATCTCAATTGTAAAGACTTACTGAACGTATTAATCATATTATCGCATGCTCACTTAAATTATTCGGGTTATGTGCGTTGATTCTGTTGCATTTGTGGAGACGCTATTGTTTCTTAAGTTTTTTTTATTATTAAAGTATGTTTTTTTTTGTTTAATGAGACTTTTTTACTGTTTCTAAGTAAATATTATAGTAATATTTAATATATTTAATTTTGACTAACTGCATGTAATAAAATTAAAGATGTGATTTTTTTTTACTCCTTATTGATCGATTTTAATAAAAGGCTTTCGGTATGGAAATTTTATGAGGAGGGAAATACAAGCGATGTGGTTGATCCGCTGTCGTAGCCTGCAAAATTCAAATTTTCTTGCGTTTTTCAGTAAGGACATTTTTGTCATGTCACGTTATGACATGTATAGCTTAACAAAATTAAAAATATACCATTCCAAAACATTCCATAGCAACATTACAATAAAAAACAAAAAAAAATATTGAACAATTCGACTCCACTCATTCCTTGTCCTAGCGGCGAGCCTCGGTCATAAAATTCTTTGTTTCTTTTTTGGCACATTGTAATTCTGACTTTAAAACATTTGGCGTAAGGTTGAATTTGTTTTGATGAATGTCGACCAGCGAGCACCTGTCGTAATAGCTTTATGAATACAACTTTAAGCATTGCATTTAAGGTTGAATTTACATTAACGTATATTTATTTCAACTAGAATTAGGTAAATACAATTGGCGACCGTTTTATGAGAACTTTTGCATGGCATTGTGTATCTAGTTCTATTAGTGACCGATGTGTGGCGGTGAAAATGTGTTTTTACAAAACATTCCAGTCGAAGTGCGGTCTGAGGTCATTGTTTTAGCAGGGTGCCTGTTGTCATGAGATAAAGTGCTTGTGTATAATAATGAACTGACTACGTTTCGTTTATCGACTACCTTTGTTAGTTTCTAACTTCTCCCCAATATTTAGGGGAATACTGGCAAGACAGTATTCTTATAATATCATTATATGTAGGATGAATTTTATCCGGGCATAATTAAAGAATACAATTTTCCGAAGTAAGTTTTGTTTCTAATAAGAATCCAATCTAAATTACCATCACCTTCTGATAAGTTCCACTTAAATTTTCTAGCAGATTTTTATATTAGGTAGTGCCCAACTGGACACCATGAACGAGGCCTTGTCGTTACTTTAAAAGGTTCTTATGAACTGCGTATTTACTTGCATCAGTATAGACTGCCTAAGCTTATATTGCACGCCCCTCCATTGCATGAACAGACAAGCACACGTCAGTGGTAACAACACCAGTAAACTGGCTTCTTATTCTATTGAAACTCTGTACTACGCTATGCCCGCTATAAATCAAAGTATAACTACCAACGTGCCGTCCGCTGTGGATATTTTGGGGTAGATAAACGGAATAACCGTCAAGTTTCGACAAGTTTTACGCATTGAGATGAGATTACGAGTTGAATTAGCATACAACATTTTTTTTAAGTACGAGAATTGGCCTCCAGCCCATACATTTTGGTAAAATAAAATTTTGTGGTGAGGCGTGCAATTTTAGTTTAGACGATCTTTATTCAGATGTTTATGTCTTTGTGATCAAAACAACAAACCTGCAACAGTAGGTCCTTTGAACTTCCTCGCCTTGACCCCTGGCGGCGCGCCGGGTATGGAGTGAACTCTGATGACACGTGAGGAACCAGCGCCGCTCCATGACTCTTCATTCGGAGGACTTGACGGAGAGTCTCCACTCTCGTACTCAACTAGGTCCTGGTTAAGGAATGAATGAAAAAAGGTGAGTGAGGGATCTGTAAAGGGGAGTTTTCTGACAATTTGTTTTGATGCTGGACTATTTCTATTAAATTATCTGTAAAGTGTAGCGTTACGCCTAAGCTTTTAAAGGAAGATTTTAATATAATTTTGGGCTGATTTTCCTAAAGAAAATTACCAGATTTTTTCATTTAAAAAACAGTCAGCAGTCCATTTTAATCCACGGATAAAGGGTCTGGCATTACAAAATCAGCCTTTAATCAACAAAAACCGGTGACGTCTTCAGGACTTCAGTGAATGATCGTTGGGATTGTTTACATGCTGGTATGTAACGGCTAATAATAATAATAAACCATTTATTTACAGTGTCAACAAATTTCCTAGTTACTTTCGATTATTCTTGTACATTTGCAAAACGCATTTCTATTTCTACTGGGTGTAATTTTAATCACCGTTATCCTCTTAAAGGGTCATTGTACTCATCATTATGAACAACTTTTACTAAGGGACCAAAAATGAAATCGCAAAAAAAAATCAGCTGTTCCCTACATTTTGACAAGTTACGCAAACATAAATCTAGGGAACAGCTGATTTTTTTTCACGATTTCCTGTTCGGCCCATAGTAAAAGTTGTTCATAATGATGAGTACAATGACCCCAAGAGGATTACGGTGATTAAAATTACACCCAGTATATTCGGAAGTTTTGACATAAACAAATATTGCAATACATACTTGTAGTAACGTAGTGAGTGCATGTCGTGGCCAGGGCGGCAGGGTGACAGCCAGCCGCGCCAGTCCCAGGATACATGAAGGATCCAGCAAGCTTGCACCGCCAGATAACGCGCATAACCGACCCACTACCTGTGAAAGGCAAAAAGATCACGTGCTATATAATACGTTTTGTATGGATTCGTCGCACACGTGGCCGATCGCGGCCACTCGCTACAGCAGTGCTCGCCATTGGAGCAGCACCCTAATTGCGTAACACACTAGCAATCGGAATCTGAATCATTTTGAAGCAAATTGCTAATCTATTGCTTCATAAGTTCGATTTTTTCCGTTCAACACGTAAATAACGCAATGAATGTTGTTGAACTGTCAAAATGAAACCGATTCCGATCGATAATGTGTTACGCAATTGCCCCGCAGGTCACGACAGGCGGCTGTGGTTGTGGCCGGTGGCTCGTGTGTGCTTACCCTAAGCCTCACACAATAATTAGTAGCAATAAATACAGTGCCCGTGAAATATGGCACGTCCGAGTTTTAGAAGACAGTTCGGTGTAGAGGTTCGCGTTTGCCACGTGTGAGTCTCTTATTATCCAACCGTAGTACAGAAGCCAGCACGTCAAGCTACCCCAATCTGTCAGATTTTCCCAATTGAATACGAACCTTATTCCTTTGTACTAAACTTGAAAATCTATCAAAGAAATTTGACAGATTGGGGTAGGTTGACCTGCTGGCGTCTGTACATACTGTTTGTTGATATAAGACATAATACAGGCCATATAGGTTACCATAGCTATTATGTTGTTGATTTCTCAGAATAGAGAAAAGGCTTAAATAAAAAATAAAAATATGAAACTCTCAAAATTATGAATTTGTTTCATAGACTGCAAGCTATTAAGTGTTTATAAAATAGCTTGCAGTATTATATTTGTGCCCGGGTACAGCTGTCTACATTTGTTTTAATGGGCATTCATGAACTAATTATTTTTTAATTACAAACCTTAGCAGCCAGCATGAGAGCATCAGCATGTGAACACGTATCGGCCGCGAGCATGTGTGCAACCAGTGCGTGCGCCAGTCGCGCGGCGAGGGCGGCCGGGAGCGGACGTGGCCGCACGGCCTCCGTGCCGCCTGAGCCCGAGGACTCTCCGCGGGAAGCGCCGCGCTTGCCTACCATCGCCATTCGTGCTTTCAGGCTAAGACGGGCGCGCTGTGTGAATAGATAAATATTATTATAGTATAAGTATAGAGGACAAAAGAAGAAGGAAGTATAGAATACAGCATGACGGATTCTTTCCAAATCGCTCAAACACGTCTAATCTACTTAACATTACTACATTCACCCAAAAATATTAACGTCAAAAAACTGATCGATGTAGCCTATTTTGATTTCCAGGTGGCTTTTGATCGGTTTGACAACGACATACTTAAGTAAACTGGCATTGGCAGGTTTTTCTGTCACATCGCTAAAATTCTTCGCGAACTATCTGCACGACCGGAACCAATATATAACATACAAAAATGCCAATTCGAAGCGATACTCGGTCACTTCTGGCATAGGGCAAGGCACTAACTTTGGGCCTCTTCTGTTTTTATAGTAGTTAACGATCTTCCCACATATGTAAAACAGTCGACAGTTTTAATGTATGCTAATGTCAAGGTTGCTCTTCCAGTAGCTAACTCTAGTGATACGGCCACTTTTCAATCGATATCGACAACATCGATATCGACAACATTCACACTTGAAGCACTATAAACTAGAGATGCACCGAAATTCGTTTCACATTCGGTATTACCGAAGTTCGGCAGCTTTTACTGAACTTCGTCTCCGGCCGAATTCCGGTTAGATCTGCCGAATGTCGGCCGAAATTTGGTAGCTTAAATGAATATAAATAAGAAATAGAAAAGTGAAAAGAAATTTATTTTAAAATTAAATCTAGATCAAATGATGATTTGTAAGTAAATAGGTGACGTGGATGTACGTTTTAGTTTTTATTTCCGTAGAAAAGAAACAACATCACGTATCAAAAATATGCTTTATTAAAATTATCAATTGTAATATTATTATCTATCAGCAGGTAACATAACATTCTGGGTGACCGCGGGTGGCGAGCGGGACGCGCGCGTGAGTGAAATTACAAGCGACGAGGAACGAACACGATCTGACCTGTTCATTGAGCAAAAGCGCGCGAAATGTAACCGAAGTTCGGCTGAACTTCGGCTTCGGTACATATTTAAACCGAACATTCGGCAGGACCCACATTCGGTGCAACACTACTATAAACCACCTCAACCTAAACATTAGTAAATGCGCGGTCATGACCTACTCAAAACCTATACACCCCATACACAACACATGAACAATGAGGCCCTGAAACGCGGTTGCTCACTTTCATCCAAGCCTTACCTTTGTCCAGCACATAATACAGACCTGCAACAAATCCCACAAAAACTTATAGTCTAAGATCCGAAGTAAGATCAACCTTAATCCATTTGCTTACCGGATGAAAATTATTTATTATCTAATATGTTTACTAATATATTACAGAAGGGTTACTTAATTAATTAAATATGTTCATGGCCATCAATATCATCGTCATTTCAGCCGAAAGGCGTCCATTGCTACACATAGGCCTCCCCAAAACACATAAATATTTCATGGCATATTTAATTTAAAATACTGTAAGTATTTTTTCCCTGACTTGTTTATCAAACGAATTAAGGATGATTTCTAGTGATGCAACGAATACGAATACGAATATTCGTATTCGCCGAATAGTAGACATTTACCGAATATTCGTATTCGGCGAATACTAATACGAATATTTAAAAATCAATATGTTTGTATGCAAATCTAATTACTGGCAGACTTGGAAAACGCGCGTCGTCGGCACGTAAAAATACGACGTGAGAAAGGGCCTTAACCGCAACGACGACGCGACGGGGAACTCCCCGGCCATAGTTTATACAGTGCCGCGGCCCGGGAGTTTCCCTATCATTACGAACCATGGATTGATTCATTCATTCATTATTTTCATTTGTCAGTCCAAAGCACAAGTCAAGCAAAAGAGTATTGTTTTATTTATTTTCTGAGGTTGCTGCGAAGTGAAAGAAGTTGAAGTTGAATAGAAATATAAGAGTGACTTCGCAAACTAAAAACGAGATAGATGCTTATCTAAAGCTCCCAAATTTTTCGCCGACCACTCCACTGGCCTTTTGGTGAGAAGATGTCCATTTACAAAGTCTGAAAAAACTCGCCCAAAAATGTTTTTCACTGAAGCCATGTACAGTCGCCTCGGAAAGACTTTTTCAACGGCTGGGAACATCCAGACTGAAACAGTAAATCGCCTAAAACCAGAAAATCTACAAATTTTATGTTTTTTAAATAAACATTTGCCTATTGTAAATTTTAATTACTAGAAGAATAGAAATTCATCAAATAAATTAGTCTTTTATTACCATGGCGAGATATTCGTATTCGTATTCGCCGAATAGTAGGTTTGATATTCGTATTCGTAAAAGTAGTATTCGTTGCATCACTAATGATTTCCACCAAACGGCTCGCATCGCATCTGATCGGAAAGGATACGAACGGATGCAGCGACAGCCGATCGCGTCCGGCAGGATGTCGACGCATACGATCGGCTCCGGACCGTCGCTTGCGAACGTATCCGTTTTTGCGCCTAATCAAATAGAAATAAGTAAATAAATAAATAAATAAATAAATAAATCCTATTCCTACCGTGTTGACGTGTCCTAATATTTGAAAATGGTTGATGTTGACGTGGTATTCTTGGCTATTGCATTAGAAGAAGAAATAATTAGTCATAAAACACAGAAGTGGAAAAGAAAAATTTGGATTGATGATATATGGCAAAAATCGGATACGACGACAGGCGAACGGAGCCGATCGCGCGTCGAAGCATACTTTCGGCTACGATCGCGTGTCGCGGAAGACGCCCGCGGTCAAGCTGCTGCGCACGGCTTGGTAATATAGACTTTAAATACTGTCTACACGATTTAAAACCGTTTAATGATTATAAAATCCGTTCCGATTCGATGCGATGCGAGCCATTAGGTGGAAATCATCCTTTAGGTTCCAGTTTAAACTATACAGCATACAGAACATGTAAGAGCACCTTTTTCCGGTCCCTGTTACCGGTTGCCAGGTATAAACAGGTGGATTACGTTAGGACCAGGAAAAGGTAGGCAGCCTAACGTTACATGTTCTGTATGCTTAATAATTCCAATTGGAATCTAACTTAGTTTGGTAAATAAGTCAGTAAGATATTGAAATATGTATTTTTAATTAATTACAAACATGAACATATTTAACTAGGCAACCCATTTGCATTTGCACTGTACTGAATCTATGGTAACAGAAGGGCAATTCTCGTAAATTTAAGAACGTTCACAATCTGATCTCAGTCTCAATCTGTCAAACACTCCTTTTTTTTTGGGCAGTCGTGTAAAAATACCTCTAATTTCTCTAAATTTTTGACATTGAAATGAGATTGCGACTAAATTTTTAACGTTTTTCAGTACGGGAATTGGCCTTCCGGGTGCGCGTCGATGTCCCTGCGTGTATTTGTAAACATATTTTATTCACTAAATAATAATTGCCCGTAAACAGATGGGACGAAAGGTCGATCTTCCTTCGGATTCTACACTATTAGGTTTTGTTTTGCGTCAGGCCAAATTTTTCACTAATCGACAAGCCTTAACAATACCATACAACTCATTCAGCCGCAGTTTGCTAGAGACTAACAGTGCAATCTGGAATTCCCATGGAGTGACCACACTGGTCATTGAAAAGGTTCATAAGTCTTTTGTTCGGTACTTACTACCTTTTTTTCATGTACCCAACACCATTCGTGCTAGGTATAGTGGTTTACCAATATTTAGAAGTAAGGAGAAATTTTAGTTCGTGAAATATTTTATCCGGCTAATTTGTGGTACCCACTTCAATTCCTCGTTACTACAGTACATTTCCCTTAACATCCCACTACCCATTAGTCGCAAACTTCGCCCTCGCCAACGTCCTCTATTCTCAATACCTCAAACCATAAACTTAAAGAGCAATCCAATGTACAGTCAGCCCCAAAAAGACGTATACACGGATCAAGAACCATCCCCAGGAATCATTTTCGAGGAACATGTGATCATTGTCATGATAATAATGATATGTCAGTCTGACGCCTTAGGCCGCTGCCTGGAATTTTGCGGGCAGCGGGGCGGCAGCGGAAAAACCTTAAAAATATGTAAATTGTAGACACAAATCTACAATTTATACAACGCCCTCATGCTTGGTATTATGCTTTTAAAACTGTGAAATAATTTTAGTTTGTAACACATATTTATTTGTAATTACTGTGTTACGCAATTTTTTCTATAATTTAACCATTTTGTAGTTCGCTGAAGTCCATTGCCACTCCCAGTACAATCTCCCTGAAGTAAATAAATTTATTTTTTACTTGTCATTAATAATTTTAGCCTCATCATCATCAACCTACAGCAGTCCACTGCTGGACATAGGCTTCTCCTATTGCACGCCATTCAAATCGATTTTCGGCAACTCTCATCCAGCTGCTACCAGCCATCCTGCGAAGATCGTCGCTCCAACTAGCCCGAGGGCGTCCTACCTTACATATACCGATTCGCGGTCTCCACTAAAATTTAGTCTAATTTTATTTAATTTCATCTAAATTTAATTTACCCTAAATTTATGATTGTGTGTGTAACTACTAGTATTGACCAATATCTTGTATGTGTGGTGCTAACTGTAAGTATAATTTCGTTACTAATAAATAAGAAACATGTATTGTTTCTATAGTTATTAACTTTTATCATTTCTCTTAGAGCTATGAATCTTTAGTATTTCCCAATGTAATCAATTTAACTTGAAGTTAAGATTACATTGACAACAAGATTACATTTACAAAAATACTAGATTTACAAAGCTCTTCGCGTTCAGTACAACAATGCATTGATGATTCCGTTGGGGCTGCCACGCTACTGTAGTGTATCGGGTATGTTCGCGGACGCCCAAACTGAGTGCTTCGCTGCCATCAGACGCAAGCGCAGCATTCCTGTTGCACAAAGTGCGTGCCAGCACTAACAGTCTCCTGTATCAGGGTGTCATTGCTAAACAACTGTATTGACCTAACTTGCACTATTTAAGCCAACTAACGGGTGGTTCAATTTTAAGGGCCGATGTTGAATGTGAACCACACCTAAACGTCAAGTTTTTTTCTGCATTTCATTTGACATTTCTCAATTTCAGACTAACTCAATTTGAACCATGGAAAGATACACAATAGAGCTTTTTCGAAAATGAGGCCGGTCAGGCAGTTACTGTGAATGGCGTTCGCTATCGTGAGATGATAACGAACTTTTTATGGCCCGAATTGGAAGATATGGATGTGGACGATATGTGGTTTCAACAGGACGGTGCCACTTGCCACACAGCTAACGAAACAATGGCTCTTTTGCGCGACAAATTCAATGGCCGTGTTATCTCACGTGGTGGCGTTGTCAATTGGCCGCCAAGATCATGTGATTTGACACCGTTGGACTTCTATCTTTGGGGCTATTTGAAAGAAAAGGTGTACGTCGATAAGCCAGCAACAATTCAAGAGCTAAAGGATGAGATAATTCGGCACATTAACGGCATAGAACCTCAATTATGCCTCAGCGTCATCGAAAATTTGAACCATCGGATGGAAGTGTGCCGCCGAGGTCGCGGCGGCCATTTGGCCGATATTTTGTTACATACATAATTGAACCATACCATATTATCATAATAAAAAGAAATGACAATAATTTCCTAAATAATTTGTGTTTTATCCAAAATCAACATCGGCCCTTGAAATTTAACCACCCGTTACATGTACCTGCTTATAAGCGAGTTGTTTAAGTCATAATTTGTTTCTCTAAAAATGTTTTGGAAATACTACTAGCATAAGTTTAAAGTGAATAGTTACTAACACTATATGTCCATGTTATTCGAAAATAAATGTTTTTATTTCACTAACACCGGATAAGTTCCGGTTAAATTATCTGGCAGATAATTTCATAGTCAGCAGTTAAGCCAATTTAAGAAAAGGCAAAATGGGCCTAAGTTAAAAATAAAAACATCAACTTTCTCAAAAACATTTCTCCATATACTTTTGGAACTAACGTGTTGATCCTCCAAAGCGACTTGTATCCCTCTCCTAGCAGCTTCAAGCTCCTGCATTTGATGCAGCAGCTTCTTGTGCAGCTTCCGTCGATGCAGCTTGCACTCGTTGTTGCGGGGAGAGCCCTGAGCTTCGCCCCCCGGGAGGCTACCGCCCGCACGGCCGCCTGTGACCCAGTCCCATCTGAGAACAAATAAAGAAAATGAGGCACTTCCGACAAAATAAGACACGAGAATTTCCTTAAATGCTGCTTTGCGTGATAATATTCTACTGATTCATAATCATAGAAACCAGCTGATCGCAGACAGTTGGTATCCAAAACTCGTATTCATTTGAATCAAAAGTTTACATTGTTTCTTGAATAATAACTAACATGTTTTAATGTTGCGGGATTTTTGTTGCAGTGTTGCTGGTTGCTGGTAATATGCAAAAGTTTGATAACCGTTCCACCATCATCATCATCATCTGCCTAGCCTTTTCCCAACTATGTTGGGGTCGGCTTCCAGTCTAACTGGATAGAGCTCAATACCAGTATTTTACATGGAGCGACTGCCTATCTGACCTCCACAACCCAGTTACTGGGTAATACGATACCCTTTGGTAAGACTGGTTGTCAGACTATCGGGCTTTTGACTACCCGTAACGACTGTCAAAGATCAAAGAATGACAGCTGGGACCAACGGCTTAACGTGCTTTCCGAGGCACGGAGGGGTCTCGGTATGTAAAGATGGTCACCCATCCACAGACCAACCGCGGCAAGCGTAGCTTAACCTGATCGATCGACCTGCAGGGCTGTTATTATTTAGCCACGGGCCCCTCGGGCCCTTTGATAACCGTTCCGATGTCGCGAAATCTAAAGATCGGTAAATTGTGTCTCATTCATATCGTGTCTCAGTTGAGCTCATATTGATGGTGAACGCATCGCGTCTCATCTCTCGCCCGGCAGGGTAATTGCATAACACACTATCAGTAGCAATGGGTCTCATTTTGACAGTTCAACGACATTCATTGCGTTATTTACGTTGTTGAGCAGACACATTTTTCGAACATATGGAGCAATGGTTTAGCAACATGCTTCAAAATGATTCAAATTGAGAGTAATAGTGTGTTACGCAATTAGGGCGCGGGCTATTATTTCGTTTTCGCTTAGCGTTCTTTTTCTTTTTTTTTTCTTTTTGCCCAGCTCCTATAGGTCGTAGTGATGTTAAATATCCTATAACATTCCACAAGAATTGGGTTATCACCGGCAAAAAGATTTTTTCTAAAGGAGATGTTAGATTTTCGGCCATAAAGTGTACGGTAGTGAAAAAATAGGAAAGAATTCCAGGAATTGTGGAAAAATATTCTTTTCTGAATATTTCCCTGATTACTTCGGCACAAAAAATAACAGTTTTTCAAACTATTGCCATAATCTATTGAACGTGGCGTCGTCTTACTTGCATACTGCTTTCGTCCAGAAATCATTTTACATATAACATAATATCACGTAGACGTTATTCTAAAAGGCATGTGTTTCTTTGCTAATATGGTAAGATATGTATCTTAGACAACTTTTTTGACTAATAAATATATTCTACTTTTGTGGATTGTAGATTTCTAGGTACTTCTGGACGAAAAATTCTAGGTTTGTATTGTTGACAATGACATTACATCAGTCAGTCAGTCAGTCTCGTTGTGGTCTCGTTCGTTTCGACCTCGTGGCTTTCGGTGTTATTTTGCATTTCATTTCTTTCTTTTAACTTCTTACAACTTTGGCTTTTTAAAACGGAAAACAACAACCACAAGTTTTAACAAATTCAAGATTATGTAACGTCATATGTCCAACCTGTCATGGCTTACAACTTTGGCTTTTTAAAACGGAAAACAACAACCACAAGTTTTAACAAATTCAAGATTATGTAACGTCATATGTCCAACCTGTCATGGCTGGGTGTCGATGGTCTTAGCAAAGTCAAACATTTTCAGTTTTTATTTAGTGCCTAAAGAATATCAATTATTATGAAAAAAAAAAAACATTATTTATTGTATTCAGGGGTTCGTTTTCCAGGTTTTCTAAAGTGTACATGTTATGGCCGGAGTCCCATACAAAAATGAAGCGTCTCCTTTAGAGAGTTCAAACAAACAAACTCTTATGCTTTTTTATTAGTATAGATAGATAGATGATTATTATTCGCATATATAGATTTATTAATAGATATTTGTTACCTAGCATGTCTATTAGAGTGTGCAGCCACAGTATCCAACACAGAGGCGAGCGCAGTAAGCAAGGCGGCCGTGACTGCTGGCTGCGGGCGCGGGGCTCGGACTAAGTCTAGAGCACGAGACGCGAGGGCGGGACACACTCCGCCTTCTGCCGTGGTGTGCGAGTATAAGCTCTTGCGACACATGTAGATTATTAGGACCAGACATCTGTGAAAAAAAAAACAATATTATTCTATGGTTTCTATGGAAAACCACCGATTAGGTGGCCTTACATATCAAGCTTTCCAAACTGTATGTAGTCTTGAATTTTTCGAAGCATGATTTGATTCACACGAACTTTGAAGCCAGGTCGCCGTGAGCCTCGAAGGCCGTAATTTGAAATTGTCTGGCTAAAACTTTTGAGTTTAAAATGTTTGATTGATATTTGTGCAATGAATTATGGTGATAAATCGAAACTGGTATGTGAATTTCAAGTATCTTCCTCTCATTTACAGGGTTATTTGTAAAACACCAGCAACCTCTTAAGAGGTCATTGTACTCATCATTATGAACAACTTTTACTATGGGACCAAACCTGAAATCGCGAAAAAAAAATCAGCTGTTCCCTACATTTTGACGAGATAGACGAAGATAAATGTAGGGAACAGCTGATTTTTATTTTGGTTGGTTGGCTGGTTGCTGGTGTTTTTCAAATAACCCTGTATAACTATCAAAGGAGTACAGTCCAACTGAACGTGTACGATAACAAGTTGACATTGATAGCGTCTTTATTTCGTAGCAGCAAGAACGGATTTCGTAAATCAAACTTTACTAGTTTTGACGTCGTCATCAGTTTGACCAACCCGGTCTAGGCTTGAGTGTCTGGAGGTATGCCAGCAGTGGGATCAAGCACGTAATGCACACAAGTTACTTGTCGAGCGAGGTGGGCGGCGCGTCGTAGGCGGCGAAGGCGGCGCTGAGCGTGTCGGCCAGGTGCGCGCCCCACCAGCGCGCCGGCCCGCACGCGCGCGCCGCCAGCGTGGCCAGCGCGCCCGCGCCGCGCCCGCCCCACTCCCACACCAGCGGCAGCACCGTGGCGCACCACGAGCGGCTCACGTCTTCGTATTGCTGGAAACAAACTGGCGTTACTACAAATAACACCACGCTTGTATTTCCTGCGGGGTAATTGCGTAACACACTATTAGTAGCAATGGGTTTCATTTTGACAGATCAACAACGTTCATTGCGTTTTTTACATTGTTGAGCAGACACATTTTTCGAACATATGAAGCAATGGATTAGCAATATGCTTCAAAATGATTCAAATTGAGATCGATAGTGTGTTTCGCAATTAGAGTGCTGAACGGTGCAGGATAAAGGTTGTCCCAAGTAATGTTTGTGAGCGAAAGTATTCCTTGTGAAGTACGTGACACAAGTAATTTTTTGTCACATACTTTTGACTGACGTCAGAACAAAGCTTCTGAAATTCAACATATAATTAATTCTACTCTTTTCGGGTTCACTGCAAGTCATACGACTTTAAAAGTTATGAAAAAAAAATCCGTCGAATTTTAACAGATAACCAATTAACCATCCTGTTTCAGATTGGAATTTAAAAGTGTTCAATCAGGTAATTTAATTCGCTCTAAACTAAATGAAAGCAGACGCAATAATATGCTGTATAAACAAGGTATAACTCTTCAACCAAAAAATATTTCATAATATAAAAACAGCCCGTCTATTTTGTAAATAACTCACCGTGTAAACTTAGGTAAAGTGAGCTGATGCTAGGGATTAACACTATGGACCACAGATATAGATAGACACGCAAATATCACGATCTGTATGAAAATCAAGCGTGCCATTTTTTTGACTACCTACTATGACGTCACAAGCGCTCTTTTTCACTCACGCTTACCCAGCCAGCAATACACAGGACTGAGCGCGAAAATGACGGCTTACGATTTTTGTACGTAAGTTGGTGCGATTTTTGGCAAGCGAAGCAGTTGCTCTTGCGTTATCTAGATGTGTCGATATCTGTGCTATGGACACTGAGCTCACTTCACCTAAGTGTTCACGGTAAGATGTTTACAGAATAGGTCGACAGGATTGAAACTCACCACATCCCCAACTTGGAAATAGAAATACAACAACATATCAACAATTGTTTCACTTATAACTCTCAGCTTATCAGTCGAAGCTGCTTCTAACAGCGCTTCAGACGAAACCTGTCCCTTATCTATCAAATCAGGCAGATTCCTTTGCCCTTCTGGATTGTTATGTAGCTTTCTTGATATAGAAGTGCAAGTGTGTAGTTGCTGCTGTAACTCAATGCACTCCTGGTAGGCTGCGACGACTTTAGTGTCGGTGTCATTGCTAATGTTTAGGTATGACATCATGTGGGCTGCGTTGCCATTGTAAAGTTCGAGGTAGGGATTGAGAAGGTCCATTAGTTTGCCGGTTGCTAATCTGTAATAGAAAATTGTGTTTAATAATATTTGTTAATTTTTCTTTGTTTTGACAACTGCAAGTAGCTGCATAAGTATCCCTTAACTACCAGTATTTTTATTTCACGAAGGGACGCGTGCTTTACTTGTGGTAACAAGTGCGCTTACATACATCCACAGCGTGTTTGTACACTTGGTAAATACAAGTAAAGCGCGCGTCGCTTCCTGAGATAAAAAATACTATACTGAAATAATCTCTTATTTCGCCATTCCGAGGCTTGCCAGCAAGCACTGTAGTGTTTGCGATAAAATGTCATTGTTTAAAATTTATATATTCCTACTGCGTAGCGGCGTGCAGCAAACTTGTTTTCTTTTCTTGTCATAACAATTATTAGTACAGATATGCAGTCAAAATGACTTCGCTGCCACCGACGACGTCGTGGAAGCAGGGAAATTTTGGGCCAACAAGATCTGAAATACCGTCGTGCCAGCGACACGAAGGTACATGTAGATAAAATGACCAATAAGTTTCATAGCTTCCTCTCTCCTACTATTTTGTTACATAGTGCATAATGATCTAATTAAATTTAAATTTACCACCTAAGAACACATTGTGGGATGCACAATAAATGATTGAGTATTAAGTTTGCACAGCATATTAATGCCATGTTTTTGTTAAAAAAACCATTACGGATTTTTTGTGTTTCTTATAAACATTATCTTTAACAGGACAGCTTATTTATTTGGGAATGTGTAAGACGTAAAATCCTATTACCTGAACCGGCACGTCAGGTCCTGGTGCAGCGCATTGAGCGCGTTAATGGACGGCTGCACGTGCGCTATCTCGGCTATCTCGCCGTAGAACCAGCCCAGCGGTATCTTACACTTCATTGCCGACATGCCGTATCGGCCTATTGTAGTTATCTAAAGGAACAAATAAGGATTATTGTTACTGGGTGGCATACAATTAGGCCCTTTGTACGCACAAGTGTTGTCTTGCCGTGAAAAACTACTGCTTATTCCCCGTGTGTAGGCCACCGTCGTCAGTGTTGTTCGTGTTCGTCGTCACTATGGAAGCTCGTTGACACTCACGGTTTTTCTACAGCGCGGTTTATACGCAGTATCGTAAAGGAACCGTGCCGAGTACAAAGAGACTTAGGCGTGAATTATACAGAGTCGGAGTAAGGTGAAGGCGCGGCATAGGCGCAACGCAGGCGTGGAACGGATAAGGCACGGACGTGATTAGCATCTGCAATACCAGAAATATCGTCGTTGCCACTCCAGAGACTAAGGCAAAATGTCATATTATATGCCAATAATTAGAAGGGCCCGTGGCTAAATAATAACAGCCGCACAGGTCGATCGATCAAGCTAAGCTACGCTTGCCGCGGTTGGTTTGCGGATGGATCTTTACATACCGAGACCCCTCCGAGCCTTGAAAAGCACGTTAAGCCGTTGGTCCCGGCTGTCATTCATGGATCTGTGACAATCGTTACGGGTATTTAGACGTCCGAAAGTCTGACAACCAATTTTACCTTAAAATACCCCTTGTATTTTATTATCCAGTAACTGGATTGCGGAAGTCAGATAGGCTGTCGCTCCATGTAAAATACTGGTATTCAGCTGCATCCGGTTGGATTGGAAGCCGACCCCAACATAGTTGGGAAAAGGCTAGGCAGATGATGATGATGTTAGTTAGCAGCATCCATTTTTTGCTGTGTTTGATGCTGCTAACTTCTCCACATAGAGCTCTACGACTATTTTACTTTCAGTGAATACCTAGACAGCGATATTCCATACACAACACATCAGTATTTTTCTATCGACACAGACCCAGTAGAGAAAGTTTATAGCCTATTTTCTAAGCCTACATTCAATAAAAACCCTATTTTTTCCTAATACTACCTTCATATATCGGCAGATCGGCGCCGGCTGTATATCCGTCAGCACTAGATGCTTGGTCGCGATATCAGTCGCGAAGGCAAGTTTCACGCAGTCAGTCTCTTCGCCGGTGACCCACAGGTCGATGCAGAGAGTCACCAGGTCAGAACATGATGGTATTATCTAGGAAAAACATACATGAATTGAATAATATAAAATAGTGTAAACCAGTGAGGGAATCACAGGCTAATGCAAAAGATATAATCTGCATTCGCGATTTATTTGCCAAAAATGTAAACAATATATGAGTTTATGGAAAAATAACTTTAAATCCTACACAATAAAGTTCAGTTTACGCTGCAATTTCAAACATTTTTATAACTTTTTCAATAGTGCTAGTCATTCTGAAATCAACTTAATTACCATTATAAAAAGTTGATATTTGTTTAACTTGAAATAATATTAATTTAGGAGAATTTCGTTCGCTGTGTTACTTACGACATCAGTCAACCGCACAGGGTGTCCGAAGTCAAGCACGATGTACCGCCGTGCGCCGGAGTGCATGCGCTCCACAACCAGTGTGTGCTGAGGTGGCCGCGTCACTAATGAGGCCCATGGTATGCCACACTGTTCTTGGTCCTAGGGATAAGATTTACGTAGAATAGTTTTAGAGGGAATATAGAATTTACTGACACAAAATATAACCGTGCTATACGACCGAAATCAGACAAGCACCTTCAAACAGTCTGTCTCTGCTAAAGACTGAATAGAAATTCATAACATACATTATGGAATTAAGTACATTGGTTATTAAATGTTTAATGTATTCCAATGCTTCTTAATTTTTTGATAGCAACTTGAAGTTGGATTATCCATAGGTTGGAAGTAGGGAATGCAATCTCGAGTTGTGATCGGCAACTGGAGATCTTGAAAAAAATATTAATCAAATTCCGAAAAATCAACATAATTTAAGTAATAATCATCTGCACTACGCATACATAACGCAACAAATACATCACGCACACTATGAATCCATAAATGATTATATTGAAAATTACTTCTCAAGAAGCATAGTGCACTTCTTCTTCGAGTCGCTGGGACAACTGAATTTTATATCTTGTTGGGCTAAAACTTTGCCACTTCCATAGTGCACTTACTAGTGCGCGCTGTCTCGAAATCTCGTTCGAGATTGTTTTCCCACGAAATTGATATTTCCAAAAAAGGCTCGAGATTTGATTGCGTTTCCTAGTTGGAAGTCACTTGTTATTTATTATCTGTATGCCATAAAATCTTACCTTAAACAGTTTCTCCTCTGAGAATTCCATTTTCTCTTGAGGATCACACTCCATGAGGGAGCTTTCAACGTCTTCCAAAGAGTCAGGATCTTGCGACGACTGCTTCATCTGACCTTCCTTCACGACCGACCAGAGTTGCTGGATACCGTAAGGACAAAGACTCATTCAATTACCATCAACAAAGAAACATAACTATAATAACTTTAACTTTAACTCTGGCAATAGGACTAAAACTTTTAAAAAAAGTTTTCAAATGACACCCTTATTTCAGCCAGTAGGTTGTCTGCTATGAGGCTAACTAATCGGCGATAAACTTGACAGTGGCTGAAACTCAGTCTTTGCACATCTCCCGCTGAAAGTCTGGAGACAGTTCCAATGGGGGTACCAACCCAGTGAGTCGGGGTTGCGCTGCGTTATACTCCAAGAATGGACAAGTTCAAGATGTCCCTAGGTCCTTTTTCTTAGGTTACAGAAATGGCGCCGGTATATCGCGAATCTTGATAAAAAATAATTGACTTAGATGACATCTAGACATATAAATAGTATTTCGTTGTCGTTTCAAAGACATTATTGAAACTTTACCGGCGCCATTGGACAATTTCTGACCTTCCTGCGGGCGAAGCTGCGGGCAAAATCTAGTGAATAATTTACTCGATCTTGGAATCTAACCGCAGTAAGTCCGCACCGCATGTTCAACAGTTGCAGATGCGACCACAGAACAACAAGGGAATCGGATCTTTTACCTGTTAACTTGCATGCAAGGGAGTAAAGTCTAGGGGTTTGTACGTAGGACATGTTGAACTTGGCCATTCAATTAATAAATATTATTTTATAGTACATGGCTGGGATCCGCCGGGCCGGCTCCCGGCAGCGAGCTGACCACAGCGGAGTGGTGCCGCGCGCCACTGGACTCCAGCTTGGTGCCATCCGAGGCCACGTGGCACGTCACGTGCAGAGGCATGGCCTCGCTCAGGCCAGCACCGAAGACGCCCACGCCGTTGTTTTGAGCCCACCATGCGGTTGATGAGCTTGCACTTTTTGCGTCTGTTGAAAGGAATATGTTTTAGATTATAAGTTTTTTTTTATGGATACTTATGCCCTATAAATTGTACACACGGTTTTCTTGCCGTGAAAAACTACGGTTTATTAGACACGTTTTTTCTACGGCGCGGTTTATACGCCGTACAGTAAAGAAATTGTGCCACTTGGCTTAATTCAAAGGCGATTTTCTCCTTTATTTTTTAATTAAATTTTATGATATTACGAATATTTTCGAACCCATAGGGTCATACAATTAAAATTACATTACAATTTTAAATATAATTTAAAATACAATCAATAATACAAATAGAATACAATTAAAAATACAACTAAAAATATCATTAAACATACAATTAAAACACATCTCAACATTTTCAATGCACTTCAATGCTACTTCTGTGAACTTGATCATGCTGCAGTGAAATATATCTACCTCATTTCTGTGAGTTGGGATTCTCTAAAATATAGGTCTCAAATCTCGCAAGCAAATTCATCATCTGCCTAGTGTTTTCCCAACAATGTTGGGGTCGGCATCCAGTCTAACCGGATGCAGCTGAAGACCAGTAATTTACTTGGAGCGACTGCCTATCTGACCTCCACAACCCAGTTACTAGGTAATACGATACTCCTTGGTAAGACTGGTTGTCAGACTTTCGGGCTTCTGACTACTTGTAACGACTGACAAAGATCCACGAATGACAGCCGGGACAGACGGCTTACCGTGCTTTACGAGGCACAGAGGGGTCTCAGTATGTAAATATGGTCACCCATCCGCAGACCTACCGCAGCAAGCGTAGCTTAAACTGATCGACCCACCTGTGCGGCTGTTATTATTTAGCCACGGGCCCCTCATTTATAGACTTCTACGTCGATTCATGGTATGTCAAGTCGTTTTAAATGTAGTCAATATCTTAATTAAAATTTTGATTCAAATGGACAAAAAAACATCTATTTTGGATTACTCACCCATATCCAAAGGTAAGTTGAGCAGTTCCTTCAGCTGGTAGTCAGGTTTGGGCACGGGTGGTGTAGTGGTGTCACTAACGAGCACGCTGGCGTATGTAACCGGAGTGGACGTGCCTCGCCCTAGCTCCGGTATTTCAGTCGCGAATATTGTGCGCTCCAAAGGTAGGCCGTAGAGGCCGAACCTAGAAGAAAAATTAACGATTATTGGCCGACCGCTTAACTGAGACGTTGCCTGAGGTAGCTGCGCGGTGAGGGAGGGTGATAGTTGTCACAAGTTGACGAATCACTGAGCTCTCGCATCACGTCACCACACCCCTCCTGCAAAGCCTTAGTTACACAGTCGACCTATAGTTGGAAAATTATATATACCTAGAGGTTATTTCTCTTATAACTACAGAAAAGAAGTTGTGAAAGTTACAGTATGTCTTTGCAACGAAAGCATAAAATAAAATACAGACATTTTCTTTCAAGAGAATGGTAATTTTAATAAATTAATATTAAAAAATGCACAAAATTTCATTATTTATACACAAAATTCACTAATAACAATAACTGAATAAAATTACACAAGAATACTATACCTTGCTCTCAAAAGACTGTGATACACATCAGGACGATCTCTCAGACACCTCGCCGCTCTCTCCAACAACGCTAAGCATTTAGCCACCAGCGCCGGCGCCATCGTCCTCGCCGTACATTGCTGCGCTAGCGCCGCTAGCCAGCGCACGGCACCGGCCGACACGCTAGCTCCGACGTATGGGATGCAAGCGCACACGCTGTTTGATAATGTGGTCTCGAAGGTTGATTTCCATGGTTTTGGGAGCTGTTTTTCACCCCTGTTAAAAAAAAATGGACCATGTGAAAATAAGTCTTAGGTAAAAACTTACGCTGCATGTAAATAATATTTATTTTGTTTATGGGATCATCATCTGCTTAGCCTTTTCCCAACTATGTTGGGGTCGGCTTCCAGTCTAACCGGATGCAACTGAATACCAATATTTTGTTTATGGGATGTTAACACTTATAAACGTTAAATCATTTTTTCGAGCTAGATGAGGTCGTCGCATGAATTTCCACCACATGCTGCAGGTTTTAAGTTTGATCAGTAAATCAGTTGCAAATTATCGTGTCTCTAATTATTTACTTAGATGGTGATGAGTGGGCCAAAATATTAACTACCAATTTCCTACAGACTGAATTTTAATCCTCTTTTAAAAACCAGAGGTAAGCCTAAAATATAATGCTAGAAATGTGGCAAAATTACCACAGGTAGAGTAATGGGATTGCAATGTCAAGAAAAAGTAGTAAATGTAGAAACAAAAGAGAAAAGAATACTCACTCGCTAGTAATCAGAAGAATTTTGACACACTTCTTTGCCATACTCCTACTGGCGCACAGGATACAGTTCTTGACCAAAGCATCAGTGTGCTTCTCAATAATCTTCACACACTCCAGCTGCTGAGTTTCAACCGTCTTATCCTTACCTTTCTCGGTCTTTGCCAGTCTCATCCGTTGCAACCTTATCGACACCACCCAAATCAAAAGGTCCATTGCTATATTCCTCATTTCAAGATCGGCATTGTTTATTGAAATCTCACATAGCGTGTTCAAGAAGCTGTTAGATTCTAACATTGCTATCCGTTGCTGTCTTTCCATAGCGACGTCTGTATGAGGACTAGAGCGAACAGTTAATGAGATTTGATGTAACCAATCACAGCCAATAAAACCTGTTTTCTTTGAGCTGCTTTCGCCTGTCTTGTTTGTGCCTTTACTCATATCTTTTGCAGGGTCAAAGAGTGTCTTTATATGGATAAGGAAGGTTCTTCCTCTGGCTCTATATAACCGAGGGCTAGTTAGTATCAAAGTCCCTGATTGTTGTGTCATGTCGAGGCCAGAAGAAAGTAATAAAGGCCCTGCTAGGATCTCGGCGTTGTGTGCCTGTAAGTACTCTTCGCTGTTGACAGGGTTCTCAAGATTTGACATGTCTGCGTCTATGACAGGAAAGTGTATCGGTGATTCGGATCTATGACCGAAAGACGCATCTTTCTTGTACCCTATTCCGTGTAAATTCTGTTTTAGTAGAGTGACAAGTATGATCGGAAGATTGGCTGAGCAAGCCGAGTGTAGGGTAAAACCAAACTCTATATGGGCTAAAGAAACGCTGTACGGTAATGTAAGCTCTAACACATGCTCATCCCACGTCGATGAAGTATTTTGCAACCGCCAAGTTCTATTATTCTGGTGGTCAGATCTTGACCGTTGCGCTGGCGACAACTCACACCAGAATCCAGGCACAACCGCGCTATAAGGCACTGTTGTATTGGTACCGTAGTATCCAGTTAGGTAAATCAAAGTTTCTAAGTCTGACAAGTCTAGTTCAGTCTTATTGGCAATAATGACGGGCGCAGGCGACGGCCCGCATACTTCATCGCGAGGCGCTCGCTGTAGCATGTCGAAATCTATATTAGCGAACTCATCCTCGTCAATGTCTCCTGTATTATCCTTCTCGCCGTTGTTCAACGCATAGAAGTATATCATTCCGTGTTTAGTTGAAACACTTAGCCGTTCCACTGAAGCACAGAACACTACTGAAGTAAACTGTCCTTTGGGGACGCGTTTCTCAGACAAAGTCTTGAAGTCTGGTAATGAATACAGTCTTAGACTGCCGTCAACTCCTACGGCTGCGAACGAATACTGATCGTGCTTATCAGTCGGTAACAAACACAGGTCCACCGGACTCTCGTTGAATGGTAGCTCTTTGAAGCACACCGGGTGGTCATCTAATGTGTATATTGACGTTTTATTATTAATTTTATACAGGAGGAAGTAGGCTTTAGCGTCAGATTTAGGTTTGTCACTGGGTTCAGTGACCTCGTCGACTTCCATCTTGGTATCACCATCGTTGTCAGTCTCTTCTTCAACTTTGACCTTGTCAGGTTCGATGCTCGATATGACTACAAGTAAATGTTCTTTATCTTCCGTTGGTAGTAAATGTGTTACCTTGGCATCATCTTTGAAGTTCAGTTTTGGTGGGAGAGTCAAGCATTGAACTGCTATGCCCTGTGAGACGGCCTCTTCTTGAGGCGGGTCGCTGTCAAAACCGTCATTGTTAGTGTTAGTGATAGCAGTTTGTGTGCCAACCTTACTTCCACCTCCGAAGGCAGTAACCTTAATTTTTTCAGTTCCATCGCCTCCTTCATACCACTTCAAGTCGGAGATCTCTAGAGGTCCATTCATGTTCAAGTAGTGTGTTATAGGATCCGCTTGTTGCAACACCGCGTCAGTTTGGTCTGCTAGTTTAGTACCAACAGAGTCGAGGTTACCGCTCTTCCAACTCTTGAGCTGTGAGATCTTGCCTACGAAGTCTAGCATCGTCGCTTGCCCAGCTTCTTGTAACTCGGGTAATAAAGCTGTAGGAGGCGGGGGCGGCATCACTTTGAAATGTTTCGGCAATATAATTTTCTTGGGTTCCCACATTTTGCAATCCTCTTTGCTCGAAGACGCGTTTAGGTTGATAACATTACTGATTTGCTCGTCTAGTAAGCTATTTGTGCATTGCGGAAGCTCTGTGTCCTCGTCAGAGTACTGGAAGTATATTTCGTCGTATATATTCGCGTCGTCAGGTCTGGCGACGGTGCATACTTTTTTGCTACCACCTGGTTTTGAATTCCCGCTACTGTTTGACGTGTGTACTACTGTGGTGATCGAGCCGGCTAGTGAGCTGTGTATGTCATACGTTAGTAGGAACAGCATTTTGTTTGTTGTTAGGTTGTTTTTCGCTTCATTTTGGTCATTCATTGCTTGAACGCTTTCTTTATCCGCTCCTGAGTCAAAGAGTGCTTTGCTGGAGTCTTCCTTGATTGGCTGGTCAGTCTGTGCGGAGTTGGTCCTGGTGATGATGACGGCGCAGATGAGGGACGGCTTTGTCTTGTTCGTGTTGGTCTCTTTCTCTGTACTCTCCGTGTTCTGTGTTTGTGGGTAAGCCTCTTGTTTTGACGTCATGCCAACGAAAGCCATCGCCGTTAGCTCGACGCCGTACGTAGCTATGAGGAAATGCAAGAATGGTTGTTTCATTATACGGTTACATCATATTCATAGCTAATCATTTAAAATAACTGCAGTAAGAAATTTAATCGCCAAATCAAAATAAAAGAGGTTAAATATATTTGAAAAAGTAAAGGCTGACTAACAATATTAAAGATAATAATAACAAGGAAAAACAACAACAAAAAAATAAATACTCACAACTATCTTTCTCCAAGCTAGCAGACCATACTTTATTACTATCGGTCGCCAGCATGCCGCTGAATATTGAGTCATACGGCGACAGGTGAATGAACTTCACCAGTTTGAGACCGCAGTCGAACCGCCAGATGTTGACTTTGCCCTCAGGAGTGCCCGTAGCGATCAGGTCCCCTGTATTGCCCTTCGACACTACCGTGACGTTGGTACAGGGCACCGCACATGCCGTCGCGTTGGTCACCTGTTGATAATAAAGGCCTTTAAACTATGACACACAGAGTAACTCGTATTTTAGTATTAGCGGCTATGTTGAAAGTCGTACAAGTAGGTAATAAATAATGGCCCGTCATCGTTACGTATCTTTTTTTCCGCAACGTCATGTCAAGGGAGCAACGGCATTTGAACTCTAAACTAATATTTTTTGTTAAAAATAAAAACAAATAAATAGAACTAAAAATGTACATAAAAACTCATCATGAATTGCGTAGACGCAATTACTAAATATTATTATTTTAATACGGAGATATGTATGACGTGTTATCGCTAAGATACGTAAAATTGCCGAGTCACTGTCGCGAGCCGCGCCTCCAAACAGAAACTGATAATGAACGATCTGTTGCGTCCCAAGTATTATAATTGGCCGGCAGTTACCATAGCGTGTCCACTGTGAGCATGCAATATGTAGCGTTTGCAAATATAGTTGCGAACCAGTGAACTTGGAAACAGATTGTTAATACTCAATACTCAAATTTTATTTGCATTCCACAATGTGTACTTAGGTGGTAAATTAAAAAATTGTGATCATTATGGACCCTGTCGGGCACAGCAAAAATGGTAGGAGAGAGGAAGCTTTAAATAAGCAGCTAAACTTACATCTAAACTAAATCCAATACTACAACATTGTGGATACTTTACACCTACAAGCTCTGTAAATTTATTGATTTGAAATTATATTGAGATAATCATGAGCTGTTAATTTTGAATTTAAATGTTAAATTATTGGAATTGCAATTTTATTTTAATTTGTTAATTCTAATTTATTGATAACTATACATTTTATATTATTATTTTTAAATAATTATATCAATCTATAGTAATTAATTATATAGATCTATTCGTACGCAAAATACGCGCGTTGACGTGGAGTTGCGGACACCAGCCCGTATTACCTATTACCTATAATAGTATATTTCATTACAAGTGCGGAAAGGTCGTCATTGCAAAGAGTTCCGACAAATGTCTACCCGAGCCGAGGTGCAGCCGAAGGCGAAGGTTGACAGTCGGAACAAGTTGCAATGACGGTTTCGCACGTGTACTGAACGACTATTTTTAATACAGTTGCGAAAAAATGAAGCAATTTAATAAAATAAGGTGGTGTTAATTCAAAAAAACTAGGGTCGAAATTACTCATTTTGTGCAACAAACAACTAAAACTCGCAAAGAAAATTTCTGAAAAATGGCGCCAACCGTAGAATATAAGCAGAGATTTTTTTTTCTTCACCCATTCTGGTAGGCAAAGGGATCTATACCCATACAGCCAAGTCTTCAGTAGAATTTTTTTATTGATATGAAATGAAAATTAAATTTAATGAGATGAAATGAAATGATACCTAACCTAACTTATTCAATCAAATCATTAAATCTGATATTGAAACAAATTAGTAGCTTCTTTTTAGAAATATACGTATTTGCATGAATCATAAAAACTTCTATGAATTTTTTTAGTAAAAACTTCATGGTTGGTTTTTCTTTTTAATAGACATACCTATAATACCTATTCCATATAATTTGTGAAGCAATATATTAAATTGGACTTTGTCGTAAGCTTTGGTCATATCTAGTAATATACCGACTGCACATTTTTTATTATTAATTATATTAAGCGCTTCTTGAACAAATTTGTAAATTGCTAAAGTAGTTGAGCGGTTTTTACGAAAACCATTTTGGCATTCGTCAAATACTTTATATTTTTCGCAATATTTGTATATTCGGTCGCACATGGCTTTTTCAAAGATCTTTGAGGCTGCAGGTAAAAGAGCTATTGGGCGGTAATTATTGGGATCTAATTTTGAATTTTTCTTGTGGATCGGTTTAATTAGTGATTTTTTTAAATGATCGGGGAAGACACCTTTGTGGGACTCGCGTATCCACATACTTACGTCTGCGCCACATAAAACATTCGCCGCACGAACAGACGACATGCCAGCCTCGGAAGCGAATACGTACTGACGAGCATGCGCCAGCGCCGGTAATATTTATAGTGTGCGTACAGACGGCGCTATACGTCGCGCACGCGCGAGAGTGAGATGGGTGCCCGTTCTTCGTGGATCTTTAATTTTAAGTTTTGTGAATTCAAGTGTTCTCCTATTGGTCGGTTAAATATTATAGCATAGTGAGCCTAGCGCAAATTGTATGTTCCAAAATTAAATATAAGGAAGGATATTTTACGAATAAAATGAGCAATTATTCCCTGCAACATACGTGTTTAATTTGCTATCCCGGTGACCCCAACACCTTCTTCAAATGATTGGTTCAGAAGAAGATAGAACGGTAACGTTAGTTCGTCTGCGCATTGCCTTAATAAGATAGGTGAGATTTCGTCTATCCCATGGCTACTTTTATTCTTTAATTGTTTTATTAATCGGTTTACTTCCCAAGGGTCTATAGGGCTAAGAAACATGCTGTTTTCTGTGGGATTTAGCACGGACGTGCCGTCAGATCCCGGACTGACAGGTAGATTGACGCCGCTCTCCCCTACTGATGCAAAAAGTTATTAAAAATGTCGGCTACTTGTGTAGGTTCGGACGTTGTGTTCTCATTTATTTGCAATTGTATGTTGTCTTTTTCATTTTTTGATATCTTGTTCGTTCTCTCATTTATGATGCTCCACATTGTTTTAACCTTATTATTTGATTTTTTTATTTAATGAACTTTTTTTTAATGAAGAAGTTTAGTTAAGAGCCTATACTACCTCAGCTAAAATTCACTATTTATCTCGCTCGCACGATACTGCTCGCGGACTGAGTGAGAGCGAGACAGAGTGCGGTGCTAGGCGGCAGGCAGCGCCAATAGTTTAGGTATTTGCTTTTTACGGTTAAAAATAATGGTAATTAATGACTGTTACCTTTTCACGCCACGTCTGAACGAATCTGGCACACGGACCTTATCTGACTTAAGACATATTTTTTATCCCGATAGAACGTTTCCGTGGGATAATTTCCCACATCTTCGCGGGAGAAGCGGCGGGCTTAAGCTAATATAAAAGATCCAACTCACCGAGATAGGCACATTGTGCGTGTATTCGCCCCTAACGAAGGGGCAGTTGGGCGAGTGCCTCTCATGCTCCACCCAGGGCTCGTCCGACTTCTCCCAGCAGACCAGACACACGAGGCAAGTGAAACACATGGCTCGGTCGTCGCCGCTTGGTGAAGGCTGGTGGTAGAAACCAGCTTGAGCCATTCGAGCTGGGAGCGCCCATCTATGGGAACAGGAAAACGATTAATATTAGACAATTTGTCACTTAAAGCGGAGCGGCGGAGTGGCGGAGGACAGGGTGTTGTGGCACAGCCTGGGAGAGGCCTATGTCCAGCAGTGGACTGCGATAGGATGAGTTGATTGTCCCTTAAAGGGTGCATCCTGAAAGTTGGCAACTTCAATTAGCTGTCTAATATTGGTTTTTGTACCTAATTATCGTAACACTGAATATTTAGTTATACAGAGACTTCCTAAATGTTTTTTTACACCTACACTGTTACAACACCTTCAATGTTATTATTGTAATTTAGAGCAGTGGTGGCCCAGTGAGTGGTTTCGGCCACGTACGTGTATGTACAGTCAGCAAAGGAGATAAGTATGCAGGGTCGTCAAATATAGTTGAAGTTTACTAAGAAACCGATTGATGTCTTCGAATGAAATTTAATTTGATAAATAAACTGTTTGTTTTCTATTAATTAAATTAAATTTTATTTGAAAACATCAATCGGTTTCTTATTAAACTTCAATTATATTCGACGACCCTACATCTCCTTTGCTGACTATACGTCGTGGGTTCGAACTCAGACAGGCGTTTTACTTTGTGTAATTTATTTCATCACCAATGCTCTCAAAAACAGTGAAAGAAAACAAAAAATTGTGATGAAACCGACATCAAAATGAATAACGTTATTATATCGTTATACTAATAACGATATATTGATAATATTGTCACTGAACAGTTTAGGATTTCGTTCCCGATTGTCAGTATTGTTATAGTCAAAGAATTAATTTTGTTACGTTCCTGGTGGAACGGTACAAATTATGGGTACCGGAACAACGCGTAACGTTATTTTGACTAATATTTCAAGTCTCTGGTTACAAGTCTCACCATGAAAATCTAGGTGAAGTGAACAGTCATCCTACCTGAAGCTAGGAAATCTAGGGATTGACAGCGCACTGTAAACTCACTTCGCCTAAACAATCAAGGTGAGATTTACACAAAATAGCACCACTGCCGATCTTTTCTGTAAAAATGTCAATGTGATATCCTACAGTCGGACTTTTAATTAGCTGCAGTAAAAAGACAGCTTATGACATGTGTTACCACTTTTTAACGAAATTTAAATAGTGATGTGACAAAATAATTGATTCATTCAAGTAACATTCCGTTCAAAATCATCACCAGAAGGCCAATTCTCGTAATTTAAGATGTTCAAAATCTAGTCGCAGTCTCATCTCGACGACTTGTATGTCAAAGACTTGTCAAATTGTAGGGAAATTAAGGTATTTTTGACAGATTGAGACTGAGATCAGACTGTGAATGTTCTTAAACTTACGAGAATCGCCCCGCAGCTCGCCCACGCTAGTTGTGGTGACTGTACTCACTTGTAGTCCATGTGCGGCCACCGCTTGAAGGTCTCCTTCCTCTCGGCCTCACTATACATGAGTGGCCTGCTCTCCTCGTCGCGTGACATTGGCACCAGCTCATTGGCTCGCTGGCCGACCGCGGACGCGATGGCCAGCGCTGGTATCCGTCGGTTCTGGCCCTTCAGCTCCTGGACTACGCCGGTGGTGACCAGCCGGAGCGTGGAATGCGGTAAGCAGATTGTTACTGTGCTCCACTGGAAAAATAAATAGTGGACATATAAATGAAAACTAGCGGAAAAAGAGCTACCAAAAAAAATCTGCGTGGGTTCTGTCAATGCCATAATTAACGCTTTATTAATTACTCACAACAAGGTAATCGTAATTACGTATGAATCAGTGCCCTGGGTTTCATGGGACATTATTTTTTCGTTTAGCCCTTAAAGCTGTGGATTCTGAACGTAGCAAATAGCTGCCAAATATTTTTTAATTGATTAATCAGTATTACTAAATGAAATATCGGTCTGTGTTGCAATATAATTATTATATCTATCTCAATTTGCCTAGCTTTTTCCCCAACTGTGTTGGGGTCGACTTCCAGTCTAACTGGATGCAACTGGATGCGACTGCTTATCTGACCTCCACAACCCAGTTACTGGGTAATACAATACCCTTTGTTAAGACTGGTTGTCAGACTTTTGGGCTTCTGAGTTCTGACTACCCATAACGACTGTCAACGATCTAGGAATGACAGCTGGGACCAACGGCTTAACGTGTTTTTCGAGGCACGGAGGGGTTGATATGCAATGGATGGTCACTTATCTACAAACCGACCGTGGAAAGAGTGCTTAGCCTTCGATCGACACGTGCGGATATTATCATTTAGCCACGAGGTCCTCGATATATTGAAAATGAATTGCAATAATAACACTGGAACAGGAGTTGTAACAGTTTTAGATGTATAAAAAGCATTTGGAAAACTCAAACCTCAAACTAAATATTTAGCGTCACGATATTATTAATTGCGATTCGTCATACGCTAATACACACATCAAAAGTGTCTAGGGAGCAAGCATTTTTATGCGGATTTCTTGAGATTGAGATGTGGCTTTGTAATAAATTTATGATTTTATAAATTTATATGGATCCTTTTTGGTGCATTTCATAATTTGAATCAGGAACTGTGAATCAAATTCGAGTAAAAGATGAAAATCAGCTGTCAATATTTTCCCTATAAAAACATACAACGCATTGAAGACATTATTAGTGCTACTGTTTCCCTACTACTGATTAAAACCAACGTTATTATGGAGCGGCGACGTCATTTAAGCAGGGAAGAAATGCTCAGAGCCGTGGGAATGATAGAAGCTGGTTCCCGGCAACGTACTGTGGCTTTAGCTCTGAATACAAGTCAGAGTGTTATCAGTCGACTTTGGACACGTTACCGAAGCACTGGTACCGTGGCTGAGCGCCATGGAGGACGGTATCGCTGCACCACACGGAGACAAGACCGATACATTCAAATCTTAACTCGAAGAGCTCCAACAATAACCGCCATGATGTTAGCCGTGAGGCTTCATCACTCTTCAGGGAACTTAATTAGCGACCAAACAGTCAGAAACCGCTTGCATGAAGTGAACCTTCATTCCCGAAGACCGCTACGGGTACCACCTATAGCAATGCACAATCGTAGGATTCGATATCAATGGGCTCTTGAACACAGAAATTGGGCAGAAGAACAATGGCGTTTCGTGTGCTTTTCTGATGAGTCTCGTTTTGGTATGAGACCGGATACAAGACGTATACGACACTGGAGAACCCCTGGACGCCAACAGCGATTAAAATCCTGCCAGGAAGTCCATCCTTATAGTGGTGGAACCATCATGGTATGGGCGGGTATTTGGATCGGCGGAAGAACTGAGTTGATTTGGATCAGAGGCAACCTCAACGCTCAAATTTATGCTGAGACGATTGTATCAGACGTCATCGTTCCTCTACAAGTGCAAATCGGTCCCTTATTTCAGTTAATGCATGATAATGCACGACCGCACACCGCAAGAGTTGTAAGACAGACTCTCGCCGCAGCTAACATCAATGTCCTGCCCTGGCCTGCTCAGTCGCCAGACTTGAACCCGATTGAGCATGCATGGGATATGCTACAGAGAAGAGCTCTGCCGAATATGGAGGGTATCCAGTCGCAAGAAGACCTTTTTTTGTTGTTGCAACGAACATGGGCGGCCATTCCACAGCGTGATTTGGATGAACTCATTTTGAGTATGCCAAACCGATGTTCTTGTGTTGTTAGTGTTCGCGGTAGAAACACGGATTATTAATTGTTTAAGTTACCCAATAAAATTTTAGAGAAAACTGTTATTTCAGTCTTTTTTTCGAACTTTTGTGTTAGTGGTTCAAATGTCAAAAATCCCTTTATTAGGAAAATGGCAAATTTCTTTATTAATGCAAAGGTGACTTGGTTTATCGTTACTGTGACAAACGAAAACACTTTATTTGATGAATCCTTAAAGAAAATTTTAATTAATATCAATCAGGAGAAAAGTTATTGCAAAAATATATGTTGATCCCTAGACACTTTTGATGTGTGTATTTCAAATGTGAAAGTTTGTATCTTTGGACGTTTGTTACTTAATCACGCCAAACGGCTTTGAATGAAATTTGACACACAGTTTATAACTTGGATACTTTTTATCAAAGGATACATTTTATCCTGGTAGTACACACGGCTACACATCAAGCTATACATTTCCAGTTTTAGCTGAGCTCGCACTGTATAGGCTTTTCGAACAATCAGAAGACAGCTTATACTGGTTATGTATAGCTTGATGTGTAGCTGTGCGTACCTCCCCATGGTATAATTTCCAACCTCTACGCGGGCGAAGCCGCGGGCAAAAGCTAAAAATCAATATTTTAGTGCGACACAGGAAGATATTTCACAATTTCATTTAGTAATAAAATTTAATGATCTAAACAGCGAAATATTCGACAGCTATTTGCGACGTTGCCAACATTCAGAATGCACTCTCTTAAGATTAGAGATATTAGTACACAATGGCCCCGATTCTGTTATTCACAAACTAAACTAAATTTAAGTTCAGTGGAAAAGGACAGAAGATAAATATTAGTTTAGTCCTGTCAAATTAATCAGCGCCTGACGTAAATTGACGTATTTTTAGTAGCCATTTTTTTGATCACGTCTAAAGTTGTCTATGGATTATCTAATTTGACAGGACTTAACTAATATTATTTATCTTCTGTCCTTTTCATAATGAAATAGAAAGAAACAGATGCACTGAACTTAAATTTAGTTTAGTTTGTGAACAACAGAATCGGGGCCAATGTCTCATTACCTTCTGTGCCTTGACTCCTTTCCTGACAGGCTCTGCGTCGATGGAGTTCTTCAGCTCGTTGATGAAGTCTGTCAGACCCTCAATGGAGTGTGCGTCTAGACTCTGAAGACATTGGTACAGAAGCACCGCCTGCAAGAAAGCAAGAGAAATATATTTTTATTAATTTGTTTAAGAGTTGTTTAATCAGGAGCCCTGGTGGCCGTGGCCCAGTGGTTAAGGGCGCCGACTTAAGTGTAGTAGATTGAACCCAAGCAGGGCTTTACTTTGTATAATTTATCTTATCACTACTGCTCTTAAAACGGTGAAGGGTGAAGTAATACCAGGGTTCGTTAAAATCCGATATTTATAATAAATATATATTTTATATCTTTATAAATAAAACAAGTCGGATTAATTACACAAGTTATAACTTAAGAAAGGCTGGACCGATTTTTATGACCTTTGGTGTGTTGGATTTTCTTCCGGCCCGAATAGCAGAATAACTATTAAAACATTGGAAAAGTTCACGAAAAATAAAATCTGAGGCGGTGCAAAGATCGCCAGGTCAGCTAGTCGTGAATAAACGCGATTTTTCATTCTGTAACTGGTTTGTGTATGTTTTAGTTGCGAGTATAAGTTTGTGTTTGATTATTTGATGTTTTTAAAAAATTATAACACTTTTCCCACAAGTAGTCTGCACAAACGCCAGCACATCAAGCTACTATAATCTGTCAAATTTCTTTAATACATTTTCAACTTTATCGCTAAAGTATAAGGTTCAAAGTTGATTGGGAAAATTTGACAGTTTCGGGTAGCTTGATGTGCTGGCGTCTGTACATTAACAATTTAACAACATTAAAAAGAATGCACCTATGATTTTCCATTCATTAGAATGGGGAGAGGGAACGAGATCCGTAATTCGGAATTGGACCGTATGATACGATGAGTGCTGCAACCCGACTGTTTAAATGTGCAATGGCATTATGTGACTAGTTTATTTATTTACCTCCGCAGAGCCTACAATATGCTTGTCAACTGGAAAAATCTAATTAATCCGTCAGTTATTATCAAAAAAGATTTGACCCGTATTTTTTCTTTTGTTACGTAAACCAAAATTAATGAAGATACGACGCTTTTAAAATTCTCAATACGTCACACCTTGGTATAATTTTTATACGGGGCGCCCGAGCTACAGGTGCCCCCGACGTGTGTAAGTAATAATTTGTAAAATACTATCGAGAACCTAAAATTCTTATTGGTTATTAAGAGGCTTGTAAGTGACTATAATTATATAATACAGGCTGTCCCAGAAGTTGACGTCAAGCCGGAATCGGGTAATAGACCAAGTAATAACATTTTTCAGAAAACTATTTTTAAAAATCTAAATTGGTGAACCTACTAGCAACCTAATTGCGTAACACACTATCAATCAGAATCTGAATCATTTTGAAGCAAATTGCTAATCCATTGCTTCAAAAGTTCGAAAATTTTGTCTGCTCAACTCGTAAATAACGCAATGAATGTTGTTGGACTGTCAAAATGAAACCGATTCCGATTGATAATGTGTTACGCAATTGCACCGCAGTATCTCCCGGGCCCCCGACTCATGGTACTAGAAGGAACAGTGAAATTTTCGGTAGGAGTCCGACAGCAACAACCGTTCTTCTTAGTCGACTTCCAAAAAAAAAAATAGGAAACGTGAAAATGGGGCCCCCAAAAAAAATAGATATAGCGCCCGCCCCTTTAGGACAAGCTACGCCACTGCTAAACGCATTACATTATACGACACTCCATCAATACAAACGTATACATTGAATAGTAAATCGATTGTGCGGTTTGTCCGTCCCAACGCGTAATGTCGTCATCTAAACACTGAGTCATGAATGAAAAAAAACATCTTGATAATAACATTCTAGGCTTTGCTCGCGATTTCGGGATTTCCTATACATACTTTCATCCCCTATTGCTGACTTTACCTGGTACAATTTTTAAAAAGCCTTTTTTGGTTTTCCCAACTAACTATATAAAAGTTCACATTCATGAACATTCTTCTTCGTCATTCTCTAAATGCTAAGTATAGCTACCACAAAGGAAAAGTTACATAGCATCTATCTAAACCCACTCCCCAGTGGTTCAGGCTTTGCATTGTCGGTCAGTTTCAAACAGACAGGAATAGTTCTTGATATCATAAAAGGTTGTATTGTTAACCCCTATCGATAAAATGACCTTCTAAAGCGTTGCGTCAGAGCAAAATAGTGCGTGGGCGGTAAGATCATTTAGCGGTCCCCGTTGCCTTTAAGGACACATAAATCAAATTCATAATATAAACATAACAAGCCTGTATTCGCTTGAATAGGCAGAGGTAAATCAAGTATTATTTTCCGAGGCTTTAAATACTTATGAATATTTCTGGTATCAACTTCATTATTTCAGCCCAAAGACACTGCTGCACACACCCCTAGCATCACTTACAGCTGGTCGGGGGCTACCAGCATACAGAGTATTCGCATTTATGGTTTACATATGGATACATTAATGAAGTCACAAGTAAAAATAATTTAACTTCTTCCGCGAAACTATTCACGTGATAAGTTCGTTGCTTTCCGGTATGAAATACACATATGACGTGCCTACTCTATGTGCTTATTCAGCCATGCTATTCTCTAAGGATACAGCCTTGCGGGCAGCGCTGTCACAGCGCTGTCGCGGTGGGTTTGACAGTTGCGACAGCGCTGTCCGCAAGGCTGTATCCTTAGAGAATAGCTCTCCTGGATACATTACATTTCCGTACCAAAACCTAACAACTGGCAGCCATGACGTCATTGTGTTACAGGTTACAGCCACAGGAATCCAAACATAGATTATATATTATTACATGGACATCATTAGACAGTTTTTAGATGATGTGGAATAACACATCAGCAATATTTTTAGTATACCAACTAGATTCTATTGCAGAAATAATATTTTTTTGGGCTCGTGATTCATATCAGTCGAAGATCTAGGGGAAGAAGACGTTATAAATTATTACTTAATCATTATTACGTTTTTATCAATCAACCTATCATAAAACAAAGGAGACTAATGAGGTACAATTACTTTTCTATTGTTATAAATCAAATTTTGATTTTCCCACAGTAATGAGAGGAGATAACCCATTTCAGACTAGCAAGTGATGGATTTTAATATACATAAAATTTAATTAAGTACCTACCTACTAATTACAATTTTAATAGTGAGTCACATTTCAATTCATGCTGAGTTCTACGATTGATAACAGACGCCTCGCTTTTTTTCATGTTTGCCTGTTATTTCACTCGAAGTGAAAAGTCAAAACACAAAATGAACAAAAATTAATTTATTAGTGAACTGATCCGAACGATGTTGGCATATATTTCACTCACTTATCGAATGATCTAAAAATGAAATGAGCAGGTAAACGTTTGTTCATATGAATTTTTTCGGTGAACTGGAAATGAAATAATAATGAACATTCACTAGAGTAAAGCGTCTGATAGCATCATAAGATAAAAATAACATATAAATATACGTTTCATTAAAATGTAATGTTAGTTTTATAATTAGCTACATACATTGACGTCAACATGCGTGCTATCCTGAACTGAACTAGTGTCAGTAGAGCTATACTTGATACTAAAGCCCTTCGATACAATAGCAAGCTGCGATTTATTACATAGTAATATTTCATTGATCATGTCTAGCAAAAGCAAAGCAAAAGGTTTGATTCCCAGGTGAGTATAGGGCAAGCTATTCAGATTAAGTTACTAACAGCTTGCAATTTGGACCTAGCGTTTGTAAATGGCAGGCAAAAGACTTGCGCCAATACATTCCATCTGCAACTTTTATCGATGAAAAATTAATGTACAGTCTGCAAAACAGATACTTATGTAGCCAGGCAGCAAACTAAAATTCCATTTAGCATGTTGTGAGTGCGCTCAGCAGTAAAAACTAGCTTCTGCCTGCGACTTCCGTCCGTCTGTAAGTCAAGTATACTATACCATAAAACATTCTATGGGACTGCAATAGTGTAGCTGTCTAACAGTGATAGAATTTTTGTAATCAGATCAGTACTTTCAGAGAATAACTCTTGCAAACAAACAAAAAATTTCCTCTACATAATATTAGTTACTGTGTCTTATGATTAAAAATTTATTGCGGAAGCAATAATCAAGAATGTAGCCAACGTAGTGGAAAGATGAAAATTACTAAGCTGGATACCAAACTCTTATGTTGAAGAAAGAAAGAAAGAAAAAGTTTATTTGGACACATTTCGTGAAACACAAAACACAAAAACTAAATAAAAATAAAGTTACAAACAACAATTGTGTGTGCCTCACGGCTGCGCCAAAAAGGTTCATTTCAGCATTAATGCCAGACAGATGCTGTCTGACACTGGTTTTCTAATGAACCTTTGGGGACAAGTGACGGGGAGTACACACAGTCTCAACATACCTTATACATACTTTTTACACTTATAAATAAATAAATTAACTAGTAATCAAATAGAAACAAAAACGAAAAAGAAAACGAAAACAGCAAAACCTATTCTTCGCGATCAATCTAGATCGATCCGTGCTCGGTACACTCAAAGCGCAACAGGCCGACGAGCGGGACGGACAGTACCTACACCATGTTGATATACTACTACCATGTTGACAGTACATAAGACTTTTTCTAAATAAAAGGTTTGTTTTATGTTGTAAAATCTATTTTCTATAATAATCAGAACCAAAGGCAGAACATACTGATGATAAAACCGCATTTTTCAGTACTTCTACTCCTGCAAAATTTTTCCCTACCTATTTACAATACATATGAATCAATTTTGATTTATATTGTAACCTTTCAGATTTGACACTGCACTCTTTTATTGAAGCTTGTGTCGTGTTGTCAAACCTTTATTAGGTCAGGTGGGAATCGAACTTACAACCTTTCGCCTGCGTGTACTTAACCACTGTGCTATGCCGCTATTGAAATGTTTAATGTTGAAAAGAGGATAGATAAAATCCCAAATTAATAATGTGCCTAAATTGCATTGTTGTGTATAATTTAAGCAGTTTTTAGTTAAGCGGTAGCTAGGTCATTATTTCTGAATTTACTATCATACCGCCTACACGTCACCTAACATATTTTATTATCGCAAAGCCGAGGAGACGATAAGCATGGCCTAAAGCAATGTGTGCTGTAATCAATCATATCCTGTCACAGCAACTGGTTTTATTTAGAATTTCCTATAGTAGCCCAATGCGTCTATTGTTATGCATGTTTCTAATTTACTTGCCAAATAAAATGCCTATAAACAGAGGTGTATTTCGCAAGTTATGTTTAAGGCATCAGGGTAGCCCGCGAAATTTACGTTTTCTTACGTTTTTGTTACGGTCGCGGATCATATTTTAATCAACATACAGCCGGCAAATTGCAAAAAGTTAAATTAAATTCAGGCAAACCGACCTATCCAAACAGACGAACCCAGCACAAAGACGGTCAGACCAGACTAGTGATACTTAGAACAATCATATCAGTTACTTACAAGTAGAATAGCCTTTAATCCCACGTAATAGGAGTAAGCTTAGGGCTATTACCTAGGCACAAATCAAGATTCTGATTCCTGTACCCAGATAGAATTAGAATTAGGAATTAGGTAGAATTTCCGTACCCAGATTCCTAGTACCTAAAATTTCCTGATAGGAAAACTGAATAACAAAAGTCACATTAATTTTGACATCATAGTATAATGCATACATATGGTTAAAAGTAAATACACCACACATTTGCCTTTTTTTGACACCTGGCTCTTATGACCTACATAACATCTTTTCATACAAACGCGCCACGTGAATTTAACTGAAAACGTGTAAGTGGTTAAACATAATGATGACGATCTAACTATCGAAAATCAGCTGTAGCTATAGCGCGGTTACTGTCGGACTGCCTACAAAAGAAAGAGAAGCGCGATGACACCAAGCTGGAAATTTATTGCAAAATATGAAGCAATTATCTATTCACAAAAAATCTATTGTTTGGACTAAAAAATTAAAACACTAGTGCTTTAGTAAGTTGCTTGTAGAATAATCTGACAAAAAAATTTGAATGATTGTATGTACATATATTAATATGGTTTATATTGTAAAAAGAAAGTTTTTAGAGATATCTTCATGATTTTTAGGGTTCCGTACCTCAAAAGGAAAAAAACGGAACCCTTATAGGATCACTTTGTTGTCCGTCCGTCCATCCGTCTGTCAAGATCCTTTATCTCGGGAACGCGTAGAGGTATCGAGTTGAAATTAAAACCATATATTCAGGTCTGTGGTCCCTTGAAGCTGTGAGAAAATAAAACTTCAAAGTTAACGTAAAAAAAAGATACGGCCGTTTATGCCGCAAAAAACGTATATTTCGACACTCGAGGGATTCAAGATGTATAGGGTACTTTCCGTTGACTTAGTCATGAAATTTGGCAAAAAGCAAGGTCATGTAGCACAAGTATAGGAAAAAATCTGAAAACCGTATATTTGTAGTTACATACCTACTTTGTACGGAACCCTCGTTGCGTGAGTCCGACTCGCACTTGATCGGTTTTTTCTATTGTATCAAATTAGTTGTATTATGTTTTCAACACAGTATCTACCTAGCATATATCCTGAAGAATATCACGTATTTTTCTGATTTTGTTTACCGTAGTCGATCATATATATATTCATTACTTTAAAACTTGCGTTTTTTGCGTTTAGGTCCTGTAATCCCCTTAAGGTGCAAAGGAGAAATTTCCTGGAAGATCAAAGATGACCATGTAGACTCAAAAAAAAAAAAAAACAAAAGTTGTTTTAATCAAACTGGACTGAGAATCAGCACTTTTTGAACTTCAACATTACTTGAAGAAATGAAGACAGTCCCCCAAAACGTCCACTCTTCACTACGTTTAGCTGGTAAGTACTAAGAAGTTAATGTGGAAGGTATTATTATATACTTAGTATTGATCAGCTATTGTTACGGGCTACAAAAGAAAATAACAAAATTAAAACAATACTAATGTTGAGTTGATCTCATAATATATTTACGATACCTTGTTGTCAAATAGGACTTTAATATCCTCAGGCATCAACCTATTTCCTATTTATCATTGTCACATCTAAGGGATATATTTTAATTCAACCTTTGATTGTTGCCGCCGATCCACAGCTACGAGAGTAAGCTTGCGGCTATTTGAAGTAGCTGTGGTTGTGGTTTTACCACTAGTAACCACACTAGTTTTATACATACATAAACTCACGTCTTCTACCCATGAAGAAACTACAGAACCCCACCTGCTACGATCCTAACAAGTAACATATTCCTTCTGCCTCGTTTACGTTCATACATCTGGTGCACTAGTTTTATTTTTGGTAAATATTTGATAGTTAAAGGTAAGGTTAAGTAAAGTAACCAGGGTCGTCGGATAAGCCGATGGATGTTTTCTAATAAAATATGATTTAATTAATAGAAAACAAACAGTTAATTTACCATTAAATTTTATTAGAAAACATTCATTGGTTTTTTACTAAACTTCAACTATATCCCACGACCCTCTTTACTTATCTCTTTTGGTGACTGTACACATGTCTCTAGTCAGCAAATTCTGAGCAGTTTTGCACCCAACCTCATTGGCTTATCTTTTCACCATGGCACCAGCTACTTATGAACAACTTAACCCGATATAACAAAAGAAGAACCTAAATAATGAACTCGCTCAATATGACTACATCTCAAATGTAGCCAATGAACAGCTACTAAATGAATATAAATAATCAACATTTTGCCATAAATATGAACTCAAACAGACACATTATAATTACAAACTCACTAAATCAGTACATTTTAATTAGATCTGCTGAAAATTCATATTTATTATGTGCTACCACAAACTAATAATTATGTTGAAAGTTATGTCCATAAATTCATGTTTATGATCACACATGCATACAATTTACATTTTAGGAATATAGCAGTATGTACTGTTCTTTAAATCTATGGAAAAAGGTGTATTATGACATGAATGTGTTAAGATTTCACTACTTATAGTGAATTGATTGATGATCCATAAACACAATTCTTTAAAATATCCATATTCTTATATTGCTGGCCAAACATTTCACCTAATTTTCTACATAGCAGCATCTCATTAATCACGATTTTCAAATTGTATATCCAACAACGTAGAAATGACAACCTCTGGCCCCAGCTAATGTAAAATTTATTTGCTTATTATACAGGGTAACTTTTCAATGACCAGCCAAATTTAAGGATGTGGTACAGACGATCAAACTAAACAACTTTCTCCATGGGACCAACATCGTAATCGGGAATAAAAATTCAGCCGTCCCATATGTTTAGGTCGAGTAGGTATTGAAGTTCTCCATGGGACAGTTGATAAATTTTTCACGATTACCATGTTGGTCCCATGGAGAAAGTTGTTTAGTTTGATGGTCTGTACCACATCCTTAAATTTGGCTGGTCATTGAAAAGTAACCCTGTATAGACTTTATGCTTAAAACAATAAGGCTGAGATCACACTGATTTACAATAAAAAAACCAGTGGTGTACAAGCTCCCAATGTGTACCATACCCACACATAAAAATATTTCATCCACAACTCTACACGGATACGGTTGTAACCATCTACTGCCCTAGGTAAACAACTTAATTTTCCATGATATTGTATTATGTGTCAAGACAATAAAACTAACAACCATAATTGGAAAAGTGATTAACAGTCTGAACCATTAACTGCAACCTGCAATCAGTGTTAGGTTGTGTTAACAATGTAGTACACATAGAAATTGATAACAGATCAATCCTTATAAAACTGCAGATGCACAGAATATTATAATCTAATAGAAAAATAATTAGTCTTTCGTATAATCTAATATAAAAATAATTAGTCTTTGTTCTATTGGAATCAATTAATTTCTTAGGTACATTTGAGTATTATGAAACTAATTACAGGAAGAATAAACAGCAACAATAGTTTGTTCCAATCCAGATAAGAATATTGATAGACATCTAATAAAGGTATCTACAACACCATCATTTTTATTAGTATTGTATTCTTGCATAATTTCAAGTAATTAGTTTTTTTTATGACTGTTGCATACAGTGATGTACTGTGATAGGCTTTGTTGATACTTTTGATGAAAATGTTTAGACCTCTTTATTTAGTTTTACCATATAACAGTATAATCTGCTTGTGCAAATCTTAGCATCGGCATATTTTATCATACTGCTAGCAAAATTTTGGTACAAATGTTTCTCATAAAAAAAAACTTACATGATAAAGCTGGTTCTTATTGTTTGTTGTAGGTACAAATGAAATCCTAAAATATTGAGATCAAATGCAAGAATTCAAAAGAAAATCCTGAAAACATAAACAACATTGACACAAGTAACAAGTTCACATACATGACTAAGAATATTGACGTTAGCATCTAATTTACATCAACTTAATGTTATCATGATTGCAATAAGTGCACCATATTGATGATTGGTGATACCAAGTGTTGATCAGAAATGTAAATGTAAACATACCTCGGATAACACAAGCTCGATCCTTATGATTTTGTCGGGCTGCGAAGACGGTAGCGGGCGCTGGAGTGCCGTGTGGAGAAGCAGCACTCCATTGTAGTCAGTGCGCGCACCGACCCCGCTGCTGTCCCACACGAACACCCGGTCCGCGCCCCCCGCATACTCCACACCAAGCGTACCACCGTCATCTTCAAACACAAGACAACACTTCAATCCGGCTTATATGGAATTGTTTATTGAGAACTGTCAAATCGAGAAACAATTTAAGGCACCGAAAAAAGTCACTGCCAACTATCCGTGACTAAAATTACCCCTAATCCTTCCAAATACGACATGATTAGTAATACAAATCAGTATAAATCTTTTGTTCGCAGATTATTAGCGTCTTACTTACCCGCTGACAGACAAGAAGACTGCAGTATCACACCCGAGTTCACATCCAAAACGTGTACACCACCTACGTCAGTCTTCACCAATATTATATTTAAGTTGCTATGATAAGTTAGAGAAGTAACAGGAAAGTTCATACGTATATAACCATCTTCTCGTAATATCAAAGAATCATCGCCCATCGTGGCCGTGAACACATCTGTCTACACTACGTAAACGCCATTTGTAATTGTATTTTTTTATGTCAAATATTTTAAGAGTGAGTGGCCAGCTACAAAATATAAAAAGAAAAAACAAAGAGAAGCTTTGAAGAAATTATTGGTGAAGGTGTTTTATTTAGCAAAAGATACCTGTCTAAAATTATGCGGTTTAGTTGAGTATGTCTTTGCTAGCAAATAATAATGTTTTCTTTGTGTTCTCACACAATTAATCTAGATCTACTATTTTGAACATGGTTGACGTATTACGGTTGCTAGCAGAAAAAATATGTTTTTGGTTACAACATAGACAAGAATTCTTTTTTTTTTGACTAATGACAACATTTTATATGACTTTCAGTCTTTTTAGAATAGTATTTCTATCCTCTGATACTAACCTCCTCCTAAAAAAATGCACCATTTTCCCCATTTTCTTCAAGAGTAGAAAGATGGGAAATATTGTCTCCATTTAGTGTAGAAGGAAAACACAAATTAGTATCCTCATTGGTCTAGTATTCGCAACATAGAATTCTACCCCACACACCCATAACCTGTATACTTAGCCCTTCTTCCTCTCTCTTAATTTTGCTGTGCCCGACAGGGTCCATAATAATCTTTTAGTTTGTTATACCATTTATGTAATACTTATGGAATGCAATAAAGAATTGAGTATTACTGCTGAGCAAGAGGCCCTGGTTTTGATATCAGGTGGGGCAGTGTTATTGGATTTTTCCCTTTGGAATTTCTCAATAGCGGAACGGAGTCTGGATTTGTGCCCGGTCGATGACAATATAGGCTCACCCCCTATTTTATGGAAGGGACAACATAACTGGCGAAATGTGGATGTATTATTAGATACAACTCTGCATCTCCGATTACAGGCGTGATGTTATGTTGTTTAAGCATAATAAAAACTTTATTGCCAAAAACATTACAATGGTTTTGTTTTACATTAAACCCAAACTGGGCAAGCCTGTATCTTAATCTTGGGAACCAAGAATCTAAGACGACACCAACCATGCAGTGGCGCCCTCATTGTTTGTTTGGTGTGTCTAACCAAATAAATAATAATACATAAATCCTGTAGATGCCTTATTAATAGGCCTCCAGTCAGGCTGTCCGTTTTTGTGTTTGCGAAGGCCCAGGCCCTACTCTCTCCTGGAGGAGGGCTATAGCGTCATGGGGAATAGTGATTGTGACGGGCGGCTGCCGCAATCAAAGGATTTGGGAGCTTTACAGCAAAGTCATAGAATCGCTTTGAGAGGCATTTCAATAAATGCTGCACGATAGGCATTCTGAGATCTAGATGACGATTTTCTTTGCGAACATATAGAAGGGGGCTCCCGTGACTGGACTGCATCCTATGGAAATGGCGTGGATTAGCGTGTGCAAGGACGACACAAAACAAGAATAGGTAATGATAGGACGGATTTCCGCAGTATGTATGCGCACTTGAGTGACAATTTACTGTGTGCAGTCAATATAAAACTGAGCTTAATGAGAGCGAAGGAACCGCGCAAATGAGCCGCCTTTATGTGTTCATTGAAGGAAAGTTGGTGGTCAAGGATCACACCTAGGTAGGTAGGTATATTGCTCGCTTCTCCCAAGGGATCGGCTTTCCATTCGTAATCTTCGGTCTGGGAATGGGGGATTGAGACGCGGTCTCGATAAGACAACCGCCTGATTCTTATCGGGGCTTACCTCGATTCTCCATTTCCGGAACTAAACCTAGCGGTTACGGTGGTTTGGAGAGTGCGAGTGATAACCCTGACAGCGACCAGTATAGTAAATGGCCGTGTCGTCGGCGAATAAAGCCAACTGAGCCTTTTCACTCATGGGAATGTGAACAGCGTGAATATGAGGAGATATGGCACGGACGCCCGAGTGACTCCCGCGCGTATGGGGCGAGGGGAGGAAAGTGAACCTCGATAAAAAATTGTGCCAGCCTTTTGAACCCCGATCAGCTAATGCAATGCTTTTTAAAAAAATTCGATTGTTGTGCGGCCGGCATGGCAGACGTGACGTCATGAAAAATGCAGTCATCACTGCAGACATATCGTTATCACTGATTTGACGAGCTTGAATTCTTGAAACATGACGTATAAAAGTGATTTCGTCATGGAGTTTGTTGTACACACTTGGATTTCGATAACCTATTTGGAGTAACGCCTATATCTGCATGAATCACATAAATATCGACAAAAAAAGTAACCTATTCGAGAAGCAACGTAAAATAATTTCTGTAGCCCAACTTTTTCTCGGATAATGGCTATCACTTCTGTACTAATGGTTCTTAAAGATAAGTCTTGACTCGTCTTTTCGTCAGTTATTTCGTACAGTATTTATATCTCACGAAGCAACGCGCGCTTTACTTGTGGTCACCAACTGTACCAACACGCTGTGACTGTGTGCGTGACGACGAGTAGCATCAGCCTATGACACACACTTCTGACTTCGCCATGTGTCTGTCAGAGATTCTCTGACGGTACCGAGAGCTCCCTGCGCTTACACTCACATTCACAGCGTGTTTGTACACTTGGTAACCACAAAGCGCGCGTCGCTTTGTGGGATAAAAATTGTACCGTGGTTTTCTTACAACAGCTTCAGTTTTATTACAACTGTCCTTATTTTTCCGAAAATGTAGGGAGAGATGCATATACTTGAAAGTAGTCTAGAGGCGCGCGGCAGTTTGCCAAGCCCAAAGAATGGGGCGATTTTATGTGAATGTGATGAACAAAAACTGCCGGATTAAATTGATATAAGTAATTTTTATTAAAAAACCTTCGTATAAATCTTAAAAAAAAATAATATTATATTATGCATTTAAAAATGGACGGAGTTTCTTTAAAGCATTCGTTATTGAGTATTTAAAATATTCGATACAAGTAATAAATTAGAAAAAAAATTAATTACAAATACTTTGATCTGCTGGCTCATATAAAAATAAATTATTTTCTCTTAAAATACACATAACATAATGATATTTTATACCAATTCTATAGATACAGTCATTATTTAAATCCTATGACACTGGTCTAGGCGCATCACAGATAATCCAGATTAAAATGGCAGTGCGTCGGTACATGGAAATGACGCGTATCCTTAGGCCCTTTATACACACACGTTTTTCTTTCCGTAAAAAAACTACGGTTTACTCGCCGTGTGTAGGCGCGGTCATCAGTGTTGTATGGATCACTATGGAAGCTTGTTACCGGACACCTTTTTCTCTATGGCGTGGTTTATACTTGTAAAGAAATCGTGCCGTGTTTATAGGGCCTTTTGACATGGACCGATCTCTGTTAAGACAAACAGTAGGTCGCACGTCAGTGATCAAAAAACTAGTATAAGCTGGCCCCTTATTCTATTGCTCCATACTACGCTAGGCCAGCTCAAAGTCGTAGTTTTCCTACCGTTTTCGATCGACTGTAATACAATGGGTTAACTATATAAATTGACATACAAAGTGGGGATGACAATACAACAATAAATTAAACTTCGTACACCTAATGACGTTCCCAGTCTGCATACACAATTCAATCAAATGTATCCAATAGTTTAGTCACTGGGCATTATTTTTAATTTTTTTACATGATGTATCTGCAAGCCAGCACCGACAGGTTAAAGACATCTGCAATTAAACACGACATGTTGCCAGCTCGCTAGTTCAATAACCTTCGCCAAATTTGTTCTTAAATTTTATTTCCCGATGCGAACTAATGCATAATTATATACCTTATGCTTGAGACATAAGAGTCATTCATACGGAAGTTATTACTTACTACAAATGTTAATTTTTTTACAAACCTACAAAAAAAAAAGCGGTGCACACTGACCTATACCATTTTTTCAGATTTCGGACATATGTGTGCTGGATCAGTAACAACGCGCTGTTGCCGCAATATTTATAGTGTGTTATTTTTTGTTTACACTTTTATGATATTTAATATGTCAGAAAAATCACTTTGTTAATTTCAATGTTAGGATTTATTTGATAGTTCCTAAATACTCCTATGCATTAGTATTGTTAGTGTTTTCATTTATTATTGTATTGTCATCACCACTTTGTATACACGCACACATTGGTCCTCTGGCTGCAATGTGCCTGGGTTTAACTTGTAACTACTCTTCTTTCTAGAACTCCCAACTTTCAAGCCATTTCAAGCCCGACATGGTGGAGTTAGGCTCATGGGCTAGTGGGCCATTCATGCCGTAAGCTAGCGGCGCAAACAGGTAGAAACTGTAGATGGTCGTGGACACCACTACTCCTATGATGCAGTGGTACACAGTTCTGCCTAGCTCGGGGCTCAAGAAGCTCTTGATGCTGGTCAGCAGGTATTCTGTGAGGATACCTGGGAAAAAGAGGTCATTATTAAGTAGGTACGTGATATTGACAGAAGCTGTTTGTTTGTGAACTAATTAATAAATAGCGACAGGACACTGCGGTGAGCGCTCCTGCAACTACTTCATTACATTTGAACTCTGGAAAAGATTAAATGAATCTAGTTTTTAACGGGCAACCAGCTTACCAAATGTGAAAATGTCTTATTCTTTAAAAATTCGTAACTATATAGAAATTTATGTAAAAAATAATTGCTTTAAAGTATGAGAGCACCAAATACTAATCATATTTTTTCGAATATATTTAGTTAATAGTCACACACTACAAGGTTTTTTGCAACCCCAATTGGGCCTAATGAAGTCTCCTTCCATAGATAGTACAACTACGGAAGACTTCGTTTAACTAAGTGTATGTACCTACAAAGTTGACTATGTTACCTGTAAGCATAGAGCTGAAGACCAGCGCTGGGAAGTAATGGTGGAAGTACAGGACGCGGCCCATTGCCCAGAACGGCACGTAGTGGAGGGCCCAGCCAATGAACGTCCAGCCTGCAGCGTTTAGAAGCTCTCGGGTTTTACCACCTGGTAGACAAAGTATTATCATAACATAACATCACGCCTGTTCTCCTCGAAAGGAAAATAAACCATAAGATTAGGGGGGATAAAAACAAGCCACTTCGAACAAAACCTAGTACTTTATTTCGGAAGTCGGTGTCTTTGTTTTTTTTTATTTTCAGTTTTTGTCCGGTGAGAAAAATAACTGTAATTTCGGAAGTCGGTACTTCCGAAATTACAGTTATTTTTCAGTTTGTATTGTTTTTCTGGAAATTGGTTGCTATTTTTTTAGTTTTTTTTTTATATTCCAAGTTTTAGTTGTAATCAATGATATTATAAGTATTACAATATCATTGGTTGTAACAATAAATACCCAAATCGCTATAGGTGTGCCTATAATATTTGAAGAGTTCTCTCGATTTCACCAGTATCCCAATCATCAGATCCTGACCTGATGACAATGGAACCACCTGGGAAGTATACACATAAAAAAAAAAACAAATCGGTCAAGTAATCGGGGAACATACTAAAATATTCCAACGAACCAAGAACCTCTTCCTTTTTTTGAAGTTGGTTAAAACAGGATAATTTAACTATCGTAGACTAGCACGTAATATTTCTAGTCTCTGCCTTTCCCTATAAGAATATTAAAAATAGACCGGCTTAGTCGTCACCCCATTCCAACATGATGTTTTTTTTATGTTATAATGTAGATTAGAGTAGGCTGTTTTTGTTTTTATTTTATTTAGTATAATATTATTTTTAGATGTTATTATAAGTACTACTAGTTTTTACGTTTTTCATAGTACTTAAGTTAATTTTAGACCTCGCTATCGCATTAGGTATACACCTGTAATGATAGTGGTAAGGGAGATTTTGATAAATAAATAAAAGATTATCTGACGACACTAATCAGTTACGCTCGCTCATCGCGACTTTATTTATTATTCTTGCCACTTCCCTTAAAGCCCATGAAGATTATGAGATTTGTGACAAAATTCACGGAGACACAATATTATTATAACATTTTCTACCATACAATAACAAAACGAACACAGGAAAACTGCCCTTACTTAACTAAATCCCTTATGTCTTCTTCATGTCGTGTCGATGACGCGTATTTTGTCCGACGAGAGCGTAGAGACCTGCACCCTAATTGCGTAACACATTATCGATCGGAATCTGAATCATTTTGAAGCAAATTGCTAATCCATTGCTTCATAAGTTTGATTTTTTTTCTGCTCAAGATGTAAATAACACAAATAATGTTGTTGAACTGTCAAAATTAAATCGATTCCGATCGATAATGTGTTACGCAATTGCCCCGCTGGACAGCTCTTGATGGGTGCACAACGGACAGGAGAGAAAAATCTCTTATTCATGTAACTAATATAGTAGTCGATTATAATGCCCTTTCACTTTAATGACCCCAAACTGACAAGGACAGATAGTATTTAAATAGCCTTTCAACTCACCTTGTAGAGGAGAACCGAAAGCCTCCGCCCTCTTCTCTCTAATGGAGTTGATGACGTATATAACGAAGAAGATTGCTAGGAACGCCAGGTTCCCCCACCAAACTACAGGGTTGCCTAGCAAGTAGATTCTGTGAGTGCTGCCTGAGAAGAACTGACCCTGTGAAGAATATTGCTTTGTTAAATTCGGCGTGTTGTGTTTATGATTATTTGCTATGATGTGAATGTGAACAACAGAATCGGGGACAGTGGCCCCGATTCTGTTGTTCACAAACTAAAGTTCAGTGCATCTTTTTCTATTTCATTAAGAAAAGGACAGAAGATAAATATTAGTTTAGTCCTGTCAAATTAGTCAGCTCCTGACGTAAATTGACGTATTTTTAGTAGCCATTTTTTTAATCACGTCTAAACTTGTCTATGGATTATCTAATTTGACAGTACTAAACTAATATTTATCTTCTGTCCTTTTCTTAATGAAATAGAAAGAAAAAGATGCACTGAACTTAAATTTAGTTTAGTTTGTGAACAACAGAATCGGGGCCAGTGTCCACTCTTATCCTAACTAATATTATAAATGCGAAAGAAAGTTTGTTTGTTACGCTTTCACGCTAAAACGGCTGAACGGATTTGGATGAAATTTGGCACGTGGGTAGACCGTGACCTGAAGAAGGACATAAGCTACTTTTCGTCCTGGATCGCAGACGAAGTCGCGAACAACAGCTAGTTTTCAAATAAATACAGCTAATAACGAGGTCAACGGCCGCTGGTAACTTGAAATTATGAATATCGAAAATTGCTTTTTTCGTTGTTTCATCGTCATTAGAAAACTAGAATCGCATTAGATCAGAATTTGACATTTTAGTTAACGTAGAGTTTATACAGTATGGAAACCACACATATGCAATAAATCCAAAAAAAAAATATATCTAACGATAAGTCTACAAAAGAATTACGAAATCGGTCGCGAAAAAAAATCTGCTGTTCCATACATTTAAGTTCAACAGTTGTTTTTTTTTCGCGACCAATTTTGTAATTTTTTTGCTATCGTCACTCGTCAGAAAAGCCGATACCGATTATGTAGTATAATTTGTTGCATATTTACGTAGTTTCCATACTGTATACGAGACATTAATAAACAAGGCTAAGGCGAAAATATCGGGACGAGCTTGACTTCTATTGTAAGGACTAGTCGGCACTAGTAAAAGACAGAATTGTGTGGAAAAGGAGGCCATTGCTGTGGGAAAATACAGCCTAGTCAAATTAGAAACAAGGCTCAGAGCTGCCAGCTGACTGGCACAGACGCCAACATATCAAGCTACCCGAAACTATCAAATTTCCCCAATCAACTTTGAACCTTATGCTTTAGCGATAAAGTTGAAAATTTATTAAATAAATTTGACAGATTGTAGTAGCTTGATGTGCAGGCGTCTGTACTTGCCATCTCTGAAAGCCTTAAAGAAAAATATAAATTAAAAACAAAACTGGATAATTTGCATCATACCCTATAGTTGATAGGCCACTGCCACGGCTGCGAGGTGACCTCGCCTTCCTTAGGTTTGAGGCCCGCATTCCCTTGGAACATGACAGCATGCGACTCCAGAAAACGCTCGATGAAACCCGATGCGTACGACTCGAAACTCACTTTTGGCACTACAAATAGTAATAATAATTTTAAGTCGTAATTCTGCCGTGCTAAGCGCAAAAGCGGTATCTCAAAAAAAATTGTAAAGTTGATTTTGATGACATCCGTAGCTTAAAAAAATACGCATCCCATGAGCTAAGCCAAATACCGGAATCTTAATAAAAAAAAAACCTTAAAAAAGTTTTCCCTATCTCAGTTTTACCTCAAATCACTAAAAGAATAAGAGCAAAACTTCAATTTTCTCGAATCTAGCTTTTCCTGAGATACCGCTTTTGAGGTCAGCACGGCAGAATTGCATTAACAAAAAGGGTGTATGTAAACCCCAACACTTTTGAATTTTCATCGAAACGGGATACTTTAAATTGACTGAAATTTCATACTACAAAATTTACAAATACAGAGTAACCAATGAGTGCAGCTAGGTTTGTAGCAGCATTGATTGGTTACCAAATTTATTTATACCTCTTTTTGTACAGACGCCAGCACATCAAGCTACTACAATCTGTCAATTTTTTTTATTAGATTTTCAACTTTATCGCTAAAGCATAAAGTTCTAAGTTGATTGGGAAAATTTTACAGTTTCGGGTAGCTTGATGTGCTGGCGTCTGTACATACAAACAGGGGTCCTGAAATGCTATTCAGGATATGGAACCCTTTTTTTTTGTGTATAGGAATTCATCAAATGACCCCTCCTGCTCTGGGTGGAGCAGAAGGGAGTGCCAGACTCTTACTGACTAAAACCCACCCGTGTTCCTTCCTTAGCCCTTTATGTTCCGGGGCAGCGGTAACCCTTTCGGACAATCCCGCTTCCCCAGGATATGAAACACTAAAAAGAATCTCCAAAATGAAATAATCTGAAACACCTCGACGGGTGTCAAATCTATTCATATTGTAACAATTTATACAGCCTTAAATACTTTATACAGCCTTAAATACTTTATGCAGCCTTAAATATTTTATACAGCCTTAAATACTTTATACAGCCTTATATACTTTATTCAGCCTTAAATACTTTATACAGCCTTAAATACTTTATACAGCCTTAAATACTTTATACAGCCTTAAATGCATTATACAGCCTTAAATACTTTATACAGCCTTAAATACTTTATACAGCCTTAAATACTTACAGCCATCAAACATGTTGTCCTCTACATTCCAAAGTGCGTTTTTGTCTCTCAGGTTTGGGTTGCACGCCACTTCTTGCTGTTCGTAGCCCCACTTTGGAAGCTGCTTCCCGGTTGTAGTCAATACGCAAGCCTGAATAAATATATGTACATGATGTTTTTGTTGTTGTAATGTTCCGTATTCTCCTTGGATTGTATAAAACATGATTAGATCTGGCTAGAAAATGGTGAATTCTGAGATACCTAACGAAAGATATAAAAATTGGGATAATGGCATGATGTTTCCGACTTCGTCACGCGTGAAGGCTCTTTTAATGCGATATTCATGTAAATAGGTACCAACCAATTTGTTAAAAAAGCATTTACTTTTAGAAGGCAAAAAACAAAGATTTTCGACTTTGTCTCTTTCACCTTTGACGTAGACTAGAGTCAAACCCATTTCAAATAAAAAAATAATAATAATAGGAACAAACCTGCAAATAATGCACCAGCATAAGTTTGCTTCTGACTGTCTGCAATTCGTCACCATCTTTGCCCCCAGATATAACGACCTTCCAGACATCGTTTGCGTCGCCAATGCCGTCCTACAAACAAATATAGTTAAGTGTCAAAAACGTTTTGGAATTAAGGAGATTATTATAATCCTGAAAACGGATAACAGTGGCGACTATATTCCGTTTTAAGGATTATAATAAAACTAAACAATTTAAAACTACCGTTTCTAATAATATTAACGTATAATCTTGTGAAGCACAGCTTAACGTGCTTATTTTCTGCATTTTCATTCTAAATTGTATGAAATAACCAAACAAACGATGAGGGCGCCACTGTGCGGTCGGCATAGTCTTAACTAAAACTTATTTATATTCACAACATGGATTTATATATAAAAGGAAATTGTAGTTAGTACTGCATATTCAAACATTTGACAGGGTTCGTCTTTGTGTAATTTGACTGCATACAATACCTGCACATCACATCAAAGTAAAGAATAACAACTATCTACTTATATGCATTTAAAAAAAAACTTATTAAATCTATTGCTTGATTTTACTTAGATGTGGAATGCAATAAAAGTATTGAGTGACATATGAGTAGTGTGACCAGAGTATGTAACCTAACAGAGAGAAATCTTCATACAAACGCGCAATTTTAGGTGCACTACGGCAAAACGTGGCAGTACATACAAAACTTAGAAGCTTTGCCTCTGTGGGGGGTCATTCTCGTTGCACCACAGGAAGCAACGTTCGTACTAATTCGGAAATACGAAGATTATCGAAGCGCATACATTCTCTGGTTGAATTGTATTTTGTTGACTGTATATCTATAAATATTAAGTACCTCTCCGTATCCGGTGACCTGCATGTACTTGGTGGTGAGTGGCGCCCTCTCGCGGTGCGAGTGCAAGTTGCGGCCGGTGGGCGCGTGCGTCAGGCGCACGAGGTCTCCACTCCTGACTACTATCACGCCGTCAACTTGTTCTTTGTCGTACGGCTTTATGAGCCAGCGGTTGTTCTCGTCTTTGTGGGTGTATGTTGTTACCTGAAGGAGATTTAAAAAGAAATATACAGGGTGTCTCTGGAGGTATGGATCAAATCAAATAGGGGCGTGGGCAAAGTCATTTCCAAACTTTTTGATCCTAAGAATGTTGGTGAATTTTTTTACGGTTCAAAAGTTATGACCAACTTTTATTTTCAATTACTTTGCATAGTGGTCAAAGAACAAAATCATTAAAAAAAACTACCAGGAACTGTCAATTTAAGTTTTTTAGACAGCTCTGATAGTTTTTTTAATGATTTTTTTTTCTTTGCGAAACGATTGTAAAAAATTAGTCACAAGTTGTGACTCACATCTTTTGAACCATAAAATAATTCTCAATCATAAATCATTCTCAGGATCAAAAAGTTTGGAAATGACCTTGCCCACGCCCCTATTAGATTTGATCCATACTTCCAGGGACACCCTGTATAAATAGTTAAGCAACTATTAAAAAAATATATATTGTGGTCAATTATTGCGAAATATTAGAGAGTAAGGACCCAAATTACTACAGGTATTGAAGATGAGCTTCTAAACGTGAAACTCAGTTAAGGCAAGGCCTCATAAATATACCATACTATGGTTTTTCATATAAGCTATAATCCAACTTACAGACATATGAAAGTCAGAAGATTATCAAAATACTCTGAGGTCAAACAAATCTGAGACAACAAACAACAAACAAATCAAAGATGAGGACAAACATCACATACCACAAACCCTGAAGGCCAATTCTCGTAACTTAAAACATTCAAAATCTAGTCGCAGTCTCATCTCGGCGACAAAGAAATGTCAAAAACTTGTCAAAATGTAGGGAAATTTGAGGTATTTTTGACAGATTGAGACTGAGATCAGACTGTGAACGTTCTTAAAAATTACGAGAATTGCCCCTCTGGTGTCATGAAAGTTGTTAATTTTGAGGTATTTTTGACAGATTGAGACTGAGATCAAACTGTGAACGTTCTTAAAAATTACGAGAATTGCCCCTCTGGTGTCATGAAAGTTGTTAATTTTGAGGTATTTTTGACAGATTGAGACTGAGATCAGACTGTGAACGTTCTTAAAAATTACGAGAATTGCCCCTCTGGTGTCATAAAAGTTGTTAATTAAAGACTTAACAAATTTACTCGACACTACCTTCACTTACTTCAATTGTATACCAAATTGAATTCTAGAAGAAAAAAAAAACATCTCTGCTCTCACCTGCTGCTGCTTAGCCCCAACTCCCGACGGATACAAATGATGATGAGAATGCAGGTACCCTCCACCAGTCCGATGGTTCTTGAACGATATAAGCGCTCCGTAAGCGACAGTCTTAGGTGCGCTTGCGTTGTGCAAGCTGTTGCCTTCTAGTCGGGCTTGGAAACCGGAGGAGTAGAAACCGTCACCGTTGCCACTGTAGGGAGAGAGAGACTGTTATTTATTTTACTGTCATATTTCTGCAAAGACATATATCTCAATGTCTTTGGCTCTACTGATATTATGTTTCTCAGCAAAGCTGTATTTAAGAGTGAGATTACAACTATTTTAAGAAAAAGCCCTAGTATATAGTTAACTAGCGACCCGCCCCGGCTTCGCACGGGTGCAATACTGATACTAAGTACAGGTATTTCAAGAATGCCAGCACGCGCCGCCGCGGCCGGTACCGCAGCAACCGCTATGTCCCTGCATTTTAAATCTGTAATATCTTCGAAAATATTCATTTAAATTAAGGGCCATATTTATCTATATTAAATGCACAATGTATTTAAGGTACTTAATTGGATAAGGATTAATGCTGTATTGCTTAAAATCGCTTCGTAAATAAGCCATTATTTCTCGTAAAAAGTAAAGGATAAAAAATGATTATTGTGGGTAATCCCTAAGAGATAGACATATACCATCGCGGACTTTTTTGTAGACCTTTTTAAGGTGTACAATACTGTAGTACATTATTTTGACCTATCTCGTAGGGTTCAGCCAGCGTTTGAAAAGTAAGCGCAAAAAAATGTGTTTATTTACGACATCACATGCATGCATGTATTATATATATAAACCTTCCTCTTGAATCACTCTATCTATTAAAAAAACCGCATCAAAATCTATTGCGTAGTTTTAATGATCTATGCGTTCATAGGGACAGAGAAAACGACTTTGTTTTATACTATGTAGTGATAAGTGCTTTTTTTAACTTGCTCTGCTAACTGCTAGCTATTCTGTATTGTAATCTGTGGATAACGTCTTGAGTAGTGTATTTGTTACTTTTATTGCAAGTTTTATATTATATGCCTACTGTGTAATATACTGCTGTTTGTTATTCCTATCAAATAAAACAAAATAAAATGTCTCGGATAGCACGTTAAGCCGTTGGTCCCGGCTGTCGTTCTTCTGATATTTGGCAGTCGTTACGAGTCGTCAGAAGCCCAAAAATCTGACAGCAAATCTTACGAAGGGCTATTGTATTTACCCCAGTAAAGCGTTGTGGAGGTCGGATGGGCAGTCGCTCCATGTAAAATACTGGTACTCAGCTGCATCCGGTCAGACTGGAAACCGACCCAATATAGTTGGTAAAAGGATAGGCAGACGATGATGATGATAATGTCTGCAAAGACATCACTGTCTGACTGCCTAAACTAGTGGTCGCAGCGGGCAGAGTCATTAGGATTTTCCAAAGGAATTCTATCAATAATAGTTATAACAATCATCAAAATTGATTCATTCGTTTTGAGAAAATCGCGGATTTAAACATACATTCAAACATGCATAGGGTCGAATACAAAAAAACAGAAGTCGGTTAAAAAGGCTCACCTTTTACTGAGAACAGTAAGATGTATCCAGAAGAAGAACACATAAAGCAATATCGGCCACAGAATCAGAGTAACTGATCGTCCTATTAAGTGTTTCACTGTTAGACTCTGGAAGAGAAAAATAATCATTTAACTAAATAACGAGTTGCATGTTTACCAAAGTCATTTGTTTAATAAATCGATTGCAAAAACAATAAGTGTCGAGAGAACGCTGCTGACGCAACTCCATATAGGATCGGCACAAATATTTAAATTCTAAAGCCGTCGGAACAACTATCCGTGCCCCATTCAAATTTGTGTTTCGTGTGGGGATTGACACCGTGGCCTCTAGCCCAGTAGCCATCTACCTATACTACATCCATACAATAAGATTAGACATTTAAACAAACCTTTTTTACCGTCTGTTCAATCGATTTTGACTTCAATTTCGTAGGCATACGGATGGCATTAAAAGCAGTAAACAGTTATTGTAAGCACTTTTTTTGCTTTTAATTCCGTCCTTATGCCTACGGAATAGAAGTCAAAATCGGTTGAAAAAGTTGTAAAAAGGGTTTGTTTAATTGTCTAATCTAATTGTAAATGGAGTATACTCACTCCACTCAGTGCAAAAAGTTTTTAGTCACTATCAGGAGACCGATATATCCCACAAACAATTTTTTTTTTGTACTATCGCACTGTGCGGGACGGGAAAGGTTTCACGCTATTCCCGCTTCATCTCGAACCATTTTTGCGGTACGCGTCCAGATCTTCTGACCATCACTTTCTGGGCAGGCTTCAACGGCACCGTCCATCTTCAGGATTCTATTACATGCACATTAAATAAATACCTAAACAAAAACTTTAATACTCACAACGGGCTTACTCAAATCCCCGAGCACGTTCCAGAGATCAGCAATAGTCCGAAAACCGACAAACAGGACAACGAACAAACCGACAAACTTGACAGACATGGTGCAGGCAAGTGACGCGCCTAAAAACAACTGCCATGAGATCATTCGGAACGAAAATGGAGGGGAACCATCGTCTGTAAGTGATCGGACCTGAAAAATAATAGTATCTTTAAAATTACTGAAACATAACAACAAACACAACTAATATAGGGTAGGGCATAGGGTTCTGCGTATCTTTATATTTAAAATATTTATTCCTGTAATGATTGCACCTACTACTGTTTGTCTCTGCATCACCCAAAGGTTGACTGGTAGAAAATGCCTATGGCATTAAGTCCGCCTCTGTACATGTATGTGCTTGAAGTATTAAATAAATAAATAAATATAATTGGCGAAATGTGGGTGTATACATGCGTGAATTTATGTTGTATGTAAAATTAGCTAGGCTGGCCCCCAGTTCACTAGTTTTGTTCAAGTCCCATGCAATAGTGATTGCATGAGACTTGAAAAAAACTGGTGAAATGTGGGTGTACTATAGTATAGGTACATCTCTACGTAGCCCTTCGGGCATACAGGCGTAATGTTATGTGTGTTATGTACACATTGTACACACTCGTGATGATAACATCACGACACACACACACACATAAGTGTATGCGTGTTGTGTACAATTGTACCACACACATACCGTCACACACATTGTAATCACCCTTGATGTTATGTATAAAATTGTACAAGAATTATAATATCCTAGGTTAAAAAAAAACTTTAGCATAATCAGCCAGTCAGCTACAATGCTCCAACTGCTGGGACCCAGGCATCCTCTCGGTGAAAGGGAGTGGGCTTCAATCTACTAAGCGGGCCCAGTGCGGGTTGGTTGATGTCACATGGCTTCGAATTTTTGGTTCTAGGACACTCGTTTCCTCACGATGTCCTCGTTTCCTTCAATGTTTTGAGAGCAGTGGCAATAAAGTAAATCGTCGTCGATGCGTGGGAGTTCCAGTGCCTTAGGCATCTTCTGGGCAAGCTCGTTCCATCCGCTTCGGCCGTCAAGGAAACCAGGGTTTCGTAACTGGTTTCCATGAAGGCTTTCATAGATCTCATCCATCGCTTTCCATCAGGCATGATCGGGGTCAAGAGCGGGCCCCTTCCACAATAATAAAAATGCATCTGCCTGGGTTCGAACCCATGACCTACAACTCATAAGTCGGGGTCGTTATCACTGGGCCACCACTGCTCTATTTTAAACTAGCTTTTGCCAGCGACTTTGTCCGCGTGGAATAATGACTTCCGGAAATTGAGGCACTAACTCTCATAGAGTTTAACCGATGTGCTCTTTCTTCTGCCGATTCTTGAGAACGCGTATTTCTCATTCAACGCGTTTTTCAAGACAATAGCGGGCGGACGCCGGCGTCCGCTTCGGGCTTGAATAACTAAAAATATATAACTACGTCTAATATATAAAATAATATATAATAAAACCTACTTCACTTAAAACTAAATACCTATAACTACTATAATTAATAATACCTATACCTATAATTAATAAAAGTACCTACGCTTTTACCTACTTAATATCAAAAAAAAACTGAACATAAATTAACCAAAACTTACCTACTACTAACTAACTACTACTAACCTATTACTACTTCACCTAAAAAGAAATCCTGTTTTCCCAACATTTCCCTTCACTGCTCTGCTCCTATTGATCGTAGCGTGATGAAAAGTATACTATAACCTGCCCAGGAGTATGAAGAACAATTGTACCAAGTTTCGTTGAAATCCGTCGAGTGGTTTTTGTTTCTATAACGAACATACAGACAGACAGACAGACAGACAAAAATTTTACTGATTGCATTTTTGGCGTCAGTATCGATCAGTAATCACCCGCTGATAGTTATTTTGGAAATATATTTCATGTACAGAATTGACCTCTCTACAGATTTATTATAAGTATAGATAATGCTTAATATTAAATATTTCGAAATGTATCTAAGAAGACAGGTTAACGCAGACAGCAGCACAATGTTCGAATAGTACTATACTGAAAAATCGATAGTGAACTAAATGATTATTAAAACAGAGATCAAAATAGCGTGCAAGAAATGATTCCATGTGGCGTGTATTCGAGCATTCTCGTATTTTCACTTACAGCTTGATTGCAAAGCATGTTCTTTTATCGAGCATTTAGCTGTTCTTTCTGCATTATTGATCCCTAGAAGACAATTTTAGAAGAGTGGAGTATGGAAATGAAGCTAAGTTCATTTAGCTTCGCTCATGTACTTACCGCGAGTTTACTTTTACTTACTTCGGTTGGTACCCAGAACTATGAACTGTAGTATGAAAAAAACGCGGTAGCTAAATTAGTGAAATTACCTAAACGAACTAAGCTTCGAAGGAATGCAAAGTTAGTTTAGCGTACCTAGAGGTGAAAAAGTGTATATTATAAATTATTATGAAAGGAGCTACGTCTGTCAACTGCTTTGCAGTTTGGCAGAGGTCTTAGTCCTGGTTGAAAAATCAACAAAGAGACACGGAAATATTTTTTTAACAAGAGTTAATAAAATATTTTTTTTTTATTTTTAAATTAATTTGTATCTTTGGTGAGTTTGAAAAATATAAAATACTAATTAGGTAAAGCTAAATAGTATTGAACGTAAAACTCACTTTGTAATAAAATAATTTTACTAAAAGACGACAGTTTCACCGTGTTATCTTAGGTAAAGTGAGCATGAAGTGAGCTATCAATAGAGGCAATCCCTAACATCAGGTGGAATGACAGCTCACTTCTAGTTTTCACGGTGAGATTTTTACAGAATAGCACTGCAGGTACAAAGTTTCATGACATAATATGCAATTCCGCTGAAACTATCATTTAAATATTATACATAGAGGGAAAATCCATCTTTATCAATTCAAATAGATAGGTACAGAGGCCAGCACATCAAGCTACCCCTATCTGTCAGATTTTCCCAATTGAATAAGAACCTTATTCCTTTGTGCTAAAGTTGAAAATCTATCAAAGAAATTTGACAGATTGGGGTAGGTTGACCTGCCCCTGAATGGCCAAAAACTAGAGTTTATTGATCAGACAGTTTTCCTAGGAATCACGCTAGACGAGAAATTACAATGGGGGCCTCATATAACATCTATTGCGGGGCGGCTAAGCTCGGCCGCTTATGCTGTTAGAAAGATAAGACAGTTAACAGATGTAGAAACCGCGCGTTTGGTCTATTTTAGTTACTTCCACAGTATTATGTCATATGGCATTTTACTGTGGGGTCGGGCTGCTGATATTGAATCCATTTTTATTTTGGAAAAGAGAGCTGTCAGAGCCATTTACAATCTACGTCGTCGTGAATCTCTTAGGGAACTATTTAAAAAGGTTAATATTATGACGGTACCTTGCCAATACATTTATGAAAATATTATGTATGTAAGAAAAAATCAACATCTTTTTAATAAAATAAGTGATAGACATAATTTTAATACTAGAAATAAAGATAAATTAGATCAACCTTTTTTCAGATTATCTAAAGTGCAAACATCTTTTATGGGGTACTGTGTTAAATGCTACAACAAAATACCTTTTGATATATTACAATTAAATGAAAAAAAATTTAAAACTCATATAAAAAGTACACTTTGTAAACAAGGATATTACAAATTGGAGGATTATATCCAAGATAACAATGTTTGGAAACATGCTGGTCCTGCTCCATAGGACAATCTAGAGTCTAGACAAAATCAAACTGGTTGCTAATTTAATTTATACATACACATTTTTTTTTACATTGTTTTTTACATTCTTTGACAAATGTAACTCACACACTTTTTAAAATACTAGTAAAATTTTTTCAATCTTTGTAAATATGTGGACACCATGTATCTATCACATAACTGATTTACCAGTCTGTTATATTTTTAATTCTTTTACCATTTTTGGTAGACTAAATTTTATTTTAGGTGCATCGTCTTCACATATAATTATATAAACAATGTATACAAAAACTTGTAAAACATTTTAAAAGAGTAACGGTGGAGTTTCTTGCCCATTCTTCTCCACACGAAAACTACATTTTGGAATGGGCGACTAGAATCAATTCTATTTTTTCATTTTAAATTTTGACGTTCAAAAGTGCCTTTTAAGTGCCTATTTGAAATAAATGATTTGACTTTGACTTTGACTTTGACTTTGACTGCTGGCGTCTGTACAAGGAAAACCAAAAAATGAATCTTAAAGCTAAAGATTTATGTAAATTAATTGTTCATCAAACTGACACCCTACGTCAATTTGCCTTGTTGTAGTCATTTAATACAACTGTCAAAGAATGGCAGTTGTGATTTGAATGGGCATATTATGTTGGCAGTCAATTTGGTAAACAATGAATTTCCCTGACTTGATATACCTTGAAGGCACCATAGATGGAACAGCTCATAAAGAATAATAAGATTGGATCCAGTAGTATGTACCTATTCAGGGTAAGAAATCCCACATCTGAAACAGAAGCATTGCATCATTATTCTAACTAATAATATGTTATTCAAACTCATAATGTGGTTTTTACCTGGGTAAACCCGTAGATTTAGTATATACCAGCTGTATACTAAATCTATGGGCAAACCACAGTATTTTTACGTATTATAAAGAACAATGCCCACGTCCCATACATTTAAAAACCTGACATTGAAAGTTTATGTATAGTTATAGGGTATAGTGGAAAGACTACCTATACGTTTAGAAAAAAATGTCTTGTAATAATTTTTACGATGTAAACGCTACGAAAACCAAAAAATATTAATGTTAGGTACTTTTATTTAATAAAGAAATATCTAAATACGTTAGAGCTAATTATTAACGCTCGAAGTTTAGTCTAAAATAGGAATACTTACCTAGCTATGGTCTCAAACGTCTTTTTTACTTTGTGAATTCATAGAAAGCAACTCACTGTCAAGCAAGTCACTGCTACATGATTGTATTGTATTTATTGAACTGTCAAATGTCAAAAAAATCCGTTTCAGTCGTGCGAACTCAATTACATACTGCATGATTAATTTTCTTTAATTATTATGTTATTTTTAATTAATCAGTATTATGCAAAGACTAATAAAGAAATACTTACTGATTAAATAAAACGTAAAATAATGCATAACTCTCAGAAATAGAGTTGAATAAAGTCAAGTAACAGTGTGTAAAATGGAATGTCGTAAAAAAGGGTAGTTGAGATGCGTTCAAAACATGTTAAACGTTTACCCTTGACGTAGATTATGCATAAACAAAAATTAAAATATTTTTTTTCCTGCGTTTCTTTTAGCATTGTGATAAGCGTAATTAATATACAATTAAATTAGCTGAATTTTAAGATTTATTTCATTTCTATACATAGTCAGGTCAAAAATGAGCATTCTTCTTTATGGGTGTATTTTCATATGACTAGGAGAAGACCACCTAAACGATGGATGAACTATGTGAAAGATGATGTGGCTAGAAAGGGAGTGACTACCGAAATAACGACAAATAGAGAAGTAGGTCTTCATCTGCCTAGCCTTTTCCCAACTATGTTGAGGTCGGCTTCCAGTCTAACCGGGTGAACCTGAATACCAGTGTTTATACAACGCGTAACGTTAAATGCGTTGCGTTGGTGCGTTGTTGTGGTTTGATTACACGATCGCATGATCAAACCCATCGTACGATCGTTTTTTAGCATTTCACTGTTTTCGCGCGATCACTTGCAAGCTCTATTAGGACACACTAAAGAAATTAGTGTGTTTAATCTCGTCGTGCGACAATAACGCATCGTTTGCTCGTACGATCGTTGCCAATTAGGACGACGCCTAAGACAACACATACAGAATGACATGACAAATACAGAAAACCCAGTTCTACTATCTCATGAAGTTTTTTACCACAAATATTCTTTTGTAGGTAGTAGGTAATAATAATATTTACCACACAATAATAGAATAGTTCCAATAATTGTTGACTCTAGTGAATTCGTCATCTCCCATATTGTTAAAAACGTCAATGGAATTATCAGTGCACCGAGCGTAGTACAGAACTGAAAAAAAACATGAAAATGCGGTTTTACTTATTTTTAATACATAAATAGGATGGAAAGTAAAATGCTGGTTGAATCCACATTTAGATGCATTGAGGGCCGTATTACAGAACCATAATCAAGGCTCTAGCATTGCTTAAAACTAGTTTCAACCAACTAAATGACTTTTTGTATCTTAATACGACGGCTCTAGAGTTATTTTTGACAAATTAATAATGACATGTAGTTGTAATAATACTTACAAGTCTCATTCCCTCATATCGAGCTCCTTCATACTTGTCTCCAGGCTTCTCGAACGGGAATGTTCCATCATATCCGGTCAGTTTACCAGATAGCGCTATTAGCATCTAATAAAAATATCATAAAGGCAACTATATAATAAATACGAAGCTTATCTGATTGTAACATTATTAGGAAGAACATACTTTTCTCCTCAGAGAATTAATAACATCATATCACACAGGTGAATCCGCAGGGCATGAGATGTTTATTTTAAATACAATAAGGTATGCAATAACTATCAGTTTGACGTAAACAAAATCTTTCATATGTTAAATAAATCAATAATTGTTTTAATTAACATATTAAGTGATTGTATATGCAAAAAGATACAAGATATGTGCAAATAAATATACTCACAATCAGGAAAGTAGATGCACAGATAGTTGTGTATCTTAATAAATTGCTTATCAATCTCATCATTTTGAAAGATATTGCAAACCCATTGCTTCATATGTTTGTAAAATTTGTCTGCTCAACAACATAAATAATGCAATGAATGTTGTTGAACTGTCAAAATTAAAGCCATTGCTACTGACAGTGTGTCATGCAATTACCCGGCTGTTTATAAAACTGACTAAGTACTCAAATACTGACTAAAAATAAAAGTTTATAGCAATTATTATATCCCATGTACCGAGCAGGATTAGTCTCTAGTTTGAAGCTTTTTAATTATGACAGAATATATTTACCTTGCCAAGTGGGGGATGGACATCAAAGAAGAATGTTCGGTTTATGTACCAACTAGCCATTTTACCAAAATGGGTTTCATCCCAACTGAAATAATTAATTAAAGTTTTCTACATAAATTTCACATATTTATAACATTTTCTTCATTATTTGACCAGAAAATCATCATCTGATTAAAATGTATGGTTTCAGATGTATAAAAATTGTTACGAAGAACAAATACTTCTGAGTTTTCTTTTAATATTATAATATTTCTGGTCTTATTTGAGATAGCGATAAAACATAACATTTTAAAAAGTACTTATTTAAATTATTTACCATACATGATCAGGTTCCAAAACTTTGTAAAATCTGGTTACGAATGTGGCACCACACAGTATGCCGAATGTGACCCACCATCTACAAATAATTTGTATTATAAATATTAATAATAAAGCCGTAAAAGTTTGTCAAACAAAAACTAAGTCCGTGAAATTAGAAAGTACATTTTGTTACTCGGCTTCGTCGTAATACTATTTTTCTTCTTTTCTGACATTTTTGCAGGAATTATTATTGGATTAGAATAATAAAGTTAAATAGAATTTAACATTTTCATTTAAAATATTTAGATAAAAATAGGACTAGGAGAAATAACGGTCTAACAACAAGGCAGGTAAACGTCATAAACAAAACAAATGACAGGTGACGGACAGGGGCGGAGAGGGGAGGACATTGGCAGAAATGACAGTGACAGTTCTCTCGGGTGTTGCTAAACTTGGTTTTACCATTTTACTATTACGTCCAAAAGGGACGGTAGGGCTTTCTATCTTGAAAATTTAAAGAGTGATATCGTCGTGAATAGTGATGTGCCGTTCCCGGGAATTTTGGAAACTTTGGGAATATTCCCGTAAACGTGCCCGGCAATATTCCCAAAACTGGGAATTTAGGGGAATATTGATGATAATGTACTTTAGTGTTTTTTTATTATATGCTAGCCAATTAATTAGGTAAATTTGCGTACTATCGTGGTTACGTCGATAGTTGATTATACATATAAGTTGAAAATTTCCAAAGTTTCCAATATTTACGGGAATATTCCCTGTAAATTTACAATTTTCCCGTAAATATTCCCGTAGTAAAAAAATCACAATTTAAAGCATCAGAAATGATGTTTTATTAAAACCTTTTTAATCACATTGGTTTATTAACACAATTTTACAATCAGATTCTGAGAGTTGTAAACTTTTTAACAAAGTTAACAATTTTAATAAACCACGGAATCAACACACTTTTATATTTGTTTAAAATTAACAAGTATCTGTCTCTAAATACTAAATATACTCGTACTAGCTTTTGCCCGCGACTTTGTCCGCGTGGGTTTCGTATTTTCCTCTAATAAATTTAACACCCTCTCCACCTTCCCTATTACTAAAATTATTGCTTACGATCTTATATTTAGAGAAATATGTATTCGGACCATTTTTTTAGTTAAACTACTGATGTTTCAAATAAACTGTCCTCCCTTTTCATCACGACAGGGCTTGTTTCTAATAAAAAAGCGTTTGCTACGTTTCCATTTTTATGACTTAAGAGTAAACTAGTCGCGAGCTCGAACTCGCTGGTGGTCATGGTCAAAAAGCACGCTGTCTCGCCTGGCTTCGTGTCCGACAGCGCTAATATCAGTGATGAGCAGTTAGACGCTAACCTACACGAACAACGTCTAGTAGTAGTAGTAGTTTATTTTACTATTCTGTTTCCGTACAGACACAATTATTAATAAGTCAAAACGATATCATGTTTAACTTTGGATGCACAATGTCAAACAGTGGAGTAATATTATCCCGAAATTTGTATAGAAAAAATATCGAAAAGTGGCACCTTAAGGGCCAATACTACCTCAAATGGCTTAGCATGATCCTCCGTTATGTCGAAAATACTGCAGCATTAATTTTGAAATAAATATATGGTAAAGTTGAGGATTAATGTTAGGTCTTCTGTTTGACGAAAACACGATTCCATAAAATTTTCTCGATGGAAAAAATCCAAAGTTACCTCCAAACCGAACAATAAACCGCTGGTATTCAAAAAATACTTTAAATTAGATCATGAAACTTTGTATACTAACTGAAGCTTGTTTTACAAGGGGTGGGGGCGATCGCTATGCCGTGGCGCAAGTTAGTGCAGGTACAAACATGTAACGACATGTTTAGCTGTGGTAATAGGAATATAAATATCGCGTAATATTAGTTGCACATGTGTAATTATATAGTATATACGAAAAATGTATTAAATACATATTTGGAAACTTTGGGAATACTTACGGGAATATTGGGAATATTGTGTAAATTTACAATGGGAAAGTTCCCGTAAATTTTCAATATTTCCAGCGGCACATCACTAGTCGTGAATATATTATCACGTTTTCGTTCACTGAAATTTGAGAGCACCTTCCTCTCACTTATAGATTCGCTATTACATCCACAAAAGAAACCACGTTTTTTGGAAAAATAAACACGGGCACGGCGGTTTCAACTATAATTTAAACAATGAATTGTCGGGCTTATCACGTTATTGAAGCAAAGAGGCGCTATCAAAGAATCTATACTAATTTTATAAAGCTGAAGAGTTTGTTTGTTTGCTTGAACGCGCTAATCTCTGGAACTACTGGTCCGAATTGAAACATTCTTTCAGTGTTAGATAACCCATTTATCAAGGAAGGCTATATATTTATTTATTTATTTAAACTTTTCGCACAAAAAGGTACAAAGGCGGACTTAATGCCTTAGGCATTCTCTACCAGTCAACCAAGGGTGGTGAAGAGATTAGATGGCAGGTGCTTCAGTTGAGAGGAACAATGAGAAAAACAAAACCTGTTAAAACTAGGTACACAAATACCTAAATAGGTTATATACACATACATATTATAATATATATATATATATATAATTATATACTAATGATATATATATAAATACTTATATACATATATATACATATACAACTTGTAACGAAAAGGCTATATATATAGAGAAGGCCCGGCTTCTTTGGATGATATCAAACGACATAGGAAGGGTTTTTTAATCCTACCGCTACATGTTCGGAAGTTATGAGATTTTTTAATACATTGATACCAGAAACCGAACTTTTCAAATTGAAATAAACACATCACTAGCACTAAAACAGCTGATCGGTGTCACCGACCTATTTGTAAGTAAAGATAAACCTCCTACTCCTGGTATTTCTGAATAAACGGTTCCGCATGTTTATTTTTTATTCACAAAATATTATTAAGTACTGACTTTTCCTAAACTTTGATTATGTTTGTGAACTAGCTACCTACAATACAATTAATTGGTCTAGGTATCAAAAGTTAACGAAATATTTAGATACCTGCTTGAATTGTCACGTATCATTTACACACTTGTTGGTTTTTTACGTAGTTGTCCTTTTGTAGAAGATTACTTTGTAGATAATTATTATCTACCTCGTAGTAATCTTCCACCCGCCACCCACCTTTCCATCATACCTACAACACAGTAAATACCTAATTCAAAAACAATATTCCTGTAAATTTCCTAACATTATTTCTAACCTTTTATTTTGGTGGCCATAAAGATGAACGATTTTTTGCTTTAAATCGATTTTTCATTCGATTCACAGATCGAATCTCGTGCTCTTCTTACATCGATCTTCTAAAAATTCATTCAAAAATCGTAATTAAAAAATTTTAAACAACATTTAACCACCTCTATTTTGTGACATATTTACAGTTGCCAGTCAGGTAGGTACGTCAATAATATTTGATAACCTTTCCGGCGTAATTCAATGACTTTAATTCAGATGGATGATTAATATGTTTCAATCTTCGGACAAGTTAAAAAGTGTCGGCATACTTATGTAATTGATCTTGTTTGAAATAGATAAACCTACCTATTCGCTGTTTATGATTGTCAGCACAATGCTTTGGGCAAATATGAACTTGAACTATTAAGAGCCTTTATTTACACATACGATCCAAGAGATTCGATTCACGTTACTATTGAATCGATTTGCTTGAAGATCGCATTAAAACGATTTTTTCAAAAAATCGACAGCTTGTACAACCATTGAATTGATCATAAAAATCGAATCCTTACGTGCATCCTACCGGGAATTAATTGCTTAAATAAACATTATTATTTGCCATTAGTACTTAGAATAGGAAAAGGATTTAGAAACCATTTTTTTGTCCAACTGAACCCAAAACATCATTTCAATTCACCTCTTCGCAACTTATTCTTCTCCTAGTACAGAGGCCAGCACATCAAGCTACCCCAATCTGTCAGATTTTCCCAATTGAATACGAACCTTATTCTTTTGTACTAAAGTTGAAAATCTATCAAAGAAATTTGACAGATTGGGGTAGGTTGACCTGCTGGCGTCTGTACAAATAAAATCACAGTGGGTTCCGTTCATAATTTTTAAAATAAGGTTATTTTTTTACTAAATAAGACGTAAACTATTAGCAACAAGTTAATCGTTTTTTTTTTTATTACAAAATAATACCACGCACGCATAATTTTTGTGTGTAGGACTAACCGAAAGAATTATCGGAGTTCACGGTCTGTCGGTGCTGTTTAAGTGGTACATAGGTTTTATTAGTTTGAGCACGTTTAGTCTTTGTTATTATAATTCAAATAAAAAAATGTCGCAAAATTGCATGTAACTGTCGAAAGAAATTAATAAAAGTACTAGAAGCGCATGAGTAACAGGAATTGTTATTTCCGAATTGAATATCGTTTGCTCACAGAACCCTGATTACGTCGCTACACACACAATGTAACATCGATGTGTGTGTAAACCTAATGACTTAGGGTTTTAAGGTACGTGAACCAATTGCAGTCCGTGTAGTTTCAATTACTCCTGGTAAATACAATTTTTAACATTTATTTGATTGATTATTTTGTTTTAGCTTTAAGATGTACTTGTTTTTGCCCGTGAATTGTTAACTGTCACTTTACTATTTAAGTACTTACCTAATGTTCGACACAATGTAAATTGTTTGAATAAATAAATGATGATGATTTATTTCAGACTTATAACGAGATAACGCGAACCCATATTATGATCTTTAATGGATTGAAATGAATGATTTTCCTGAGTTTTGGGAATTTCCGGGATTGCGGGAATATTCTAACGAGATAACCCGGAATGCAAGGGCAACTGAAGGAACAGGGTGGTATTTAGTCAGTAAGAGTCTAACACTTCCTTCAGCTTTCCGCCCCACCCAGGGCGGCAGCTGAGTCATTGATGATTTTCCCACCGAAAAAAAATGAATGATTTTTCAATTTTGAATTCGTAATTAGTTTGCTCGGTTGTGTTAGATTTACTTAAAAAGTTTAATGGAGTTTAGTTGAAATTATTATTAGTATGTAAAATAATCTTGAAATCTTGAATAATATTTTTAACAGTAGTGGACACTAATAGGGACAGCTACCCTATAGGTATCAAATTTAACGAAATAATATTTACGTACCAGGATAGCAGGGAATAGGAGTTTCATTTTGGACATTATTGTTATTGCTTTGCTCGTCGCCGTCAGTCGACATCTGTCCTGCGTCTAGTACACTCGTTTTTATCCCTATGATAATTATGCGCATCAGTAATTTGCGAGCTGCCCGAGAACTGTACCGTCGCCGTTTTATTGAGGGTAGACCAGATGCTGAGCGTCGATAGATGCCTTCGTCAGCATGTTTTAGTTTGATCTCGGATAGTACATCGGCTTGGTGCCTCTAACCATAGGTAATCAGGTACCTATGGCGAGCGCTGCGCAACGACGGTCAGCACCCATGTGCGTGTGTAGTGTACGCAGTGCAGTGTGATACAAATTAAAGTGCGGATTGAGGCCGCTTTCAGGACAATAACACCAGACATGCTACGTAATGTGTGTCCATGAACAAGTGAGCGGCCTTGTGCATACAATACCAAGGTCACCACATCGAACCCCATCTTTAAAAATGTAAGTCAATTTACTAAATTAAGCAAAGCTTTAAGATTTTACTGTTTACTCGGTATAAAGTAATAATAAGGGATGAAACTAGTTAACCTAGGTACCTACCTAAACTTTGTTTCGATTGTTTACGTAAGTTTTGTTATTCCAGTTTTTACGTGCAATTTCTAGCTTAATAACGAGTAAACTGAAAATCAATAATTAGAATTACACATTAATTTTTACATCACGGTAAAGTAGGTATGGCTTATTGCGCGCGCGCGCGGCGGCGGCGGCGGAATATTCCGTCAGTTGGCGCCGACAAAGAACACCGCCTCGCGCCTGCGCAGTAGGCTACGGTACTAGGCATGTGCATTTGGATTGAGTGATCTTTTTTTATTTCGTGACAAAATCTGATTGTACATTTAGTCAAAAATAGTCAAAACTGATAGCCCAAAGTAAAAAATTTGTCACTCTCAAGGGTCTTCAGTTATTGCCCAAAATGTGGATCACTCAAATCAGACATTTTGCAAAAACGGCTATGAGCTAAATCTCAACAAAAACTTACTCTACTGACTAAGTTTATACCTCAAAAATTTGTTAACAAATTGTCACAATATTTTTTAAAACCATCAAGCCATTTAAAGCTATTTCCAGGTATCTATGACAGTATCATTGGATCACTCAGTACAGACACCATTTTGTCTGAGAGATCGTTGTAATAAGGCTTAGGTTGACTTTTTCTATACATCTTTTTTTTAAATCCTAAAATGTACGTTCCGAATATAGCTAGTATATATAATAAAGCTAAGAATATACGTCTTGTAGGGTACATATGATTTTAACTTTTAATGTATATATTTAAATGTTTCATATGTTATTGTTATTTGCTGCGTCGCACGAATAAATTACAATTTCGAGCGGCTATTGTTGTTTACATCTTTGGCAAATTTTGAGACGTCGGACCCTAAATAAATACGTTCGGTACTTACATTGTTCTTGCATAAAACAGGAAAACCAATTATACTGTCACTATCACGTAAGCTCACTTATGTGCACTAAATGTCGTACAAAAATAAATGAAATGTGCGACTAAGCAAATAACAATAAAATATGAAACATTTAAATATATACATTAAAAGTTAAAATCATATGTACCCTACAAGACGTATATTCTTTAAAAAATTAAAAATCTAATATCTCGTAAACTAAGCCGTCTATGTAAATAATTTTTATGTAAAACTTTACTCATAAAGTTGTACAAAAATTAATCGTAAGTTGTGTAAATCAATACGAAACAGGTAGTTACCTATAAGTATTCATAAGGATCACTCAGTTCAGCAAATTTGAAAACATTTAATTACTCATAACTTTTTAACAAAAGGTATTTGTGTTATGATATTTATTGTACAAATATATTGGGAACATATATTTTAGGATTAAAAAAAGATGTACAGAAAAAGTCAACCTAAACCTTATTACAACGATCTCTCAGACAAAATGGTGTCTGTACTGAGTGATCCAATGATACTGTCTTAAATACCTGGAAGTAGCTTCAAATGGCTTGATGGTTTTAAAAAATATTGTGACAATTTGTTAACAAATTTTTGAGGTATAAACTTAGTCAGTAGAGTAAGTTTTTGTTGAGATTTAGCTCATAGCCGTTTTTGCAAAATGTCTGATTTGAGTGATCCACATTTTGGGCAATAACTGAAGATCCTTGAGAGTGACAAATTTTTTACTTTGGGCTATGAGTTTTGACTATTTTTGACTAAATGTACAATCAGATTTTATCACGAAATAAAAAAAGATCACTCAATCCAAATGCACATGTACTAGGCGCGCAGAGTTACGGAAGAGATTTATCGTGATATTAGCAAGTAACTTAAAAAGTTATTGACCTACGTAGTGCGGTGACACGTTTGTTATGATTTGAATTTAAGAAACCAATGAAACCGAAAATTTGGTATCAATTCTTAGAGTATTTTATTTTGAGTTGAAACTATGTATAGTGACTCTATACCAGCTTGTTATGTTTAATGCTTAGCGATAACTACAGGGTATAAATTACACCCTGTATATATATTATCAAGCTAAAACCAATAGGAGCGGAGCACCAATGAAGAATGTTTCAAAATCGGGGATTTTTTTCCTGTTGAGAGCTTCCGCTGCGTGCGCTGCGTAAACGGTTAAAGTTTCGTAAAAATCATGTATGACAGAATTGTTTCCCTTTATAAGTTTAAAAAAAAAAGTCCACGACAGCTTAAGTCTATCTTTTAAGGTTAGCTCAATACAACCTTTTTTATGCTAACCAAATTTGTTCTAAAATAATGCATTATTTGCGAAGGTGTTTTTATAAACATGGTATTAATCCTTATCCAAATAAATACGTTATTCATCACAAGGACTTGACATCATTTGATTTCAATGAATATCTTAGGAGATATCATAGTTTTAAAATAATACTAATAATAAAGCTGAAGAGTTTGTTTGTTTGAAAGCTCTAAATCTCTGTATTGGTCGCATTTATAAAAAATATTTTTGCGTTTGATAGCCCAATTCTTGTGGAAGGATATATGCTATTAAACTTGACGCTAGGACCCTTAGGAGTTGAGCAAAAAGAAAAAAAGTCTGAAGTTTTCGCTTTTGCTATTGGTCGGATTTTTAACGAATTATTAGCGCAGGCCAGCGACGCGTTGCGACGCGCGACGGGGTGGGTCTGGGAAACAAAAAATTTTACGCGGACGAAGTCGCGGGCAGAAGCTAGTAAAATAATATAGAGGGAAAAGAGAGCCCTCTTACGTGTTAAAATCGCAAACCTATTTGACAATACGCCATCTGTAAATTGTCCCCAAACTAATCACATACTTACATAACTTTATCTATTCATGCATGTTATCATGTTCTAATTTAACGTTTCGTCCTATTTCTGTAACATGTTCTATTAGAACATGTTACAGAAATAGGACGAAACAAAACAGTCCCAATGGAATGAAAATAATAAGGTAGAAAGAAAACAAAGAATTATTATGTAATACAAAAAGCGTCTATAACGCACAGTAAAGTATGTTACAACAATTTCGGAGTAATATCCCCAATAGTAAGGGGAGGAACACAAGGCTCAACTCGATGCACTTAGGTACAGAGGCCAGCACATCAAGCTACCCCAATCTGTCAGATTTTCCCAATTGAATATGAACCTTATTCCTCTGTACTAAAATTGAAAATCTATTTGACAGATTGGGATAGGTTGACCTGCTGGCGTCTGTACTTATGGTAATTACAACGAAATACAACAATACGGATCGGGAACTACAAAATGCGCTTACGCAGAATCAAAGAGTATAATAATAATACGCAGAATGCAGCAAACCGGAAACCGCCGTTGTGATTGTTTATTTTCATGGCACCAGGTCTTTTTAATCAAGTTGATATTTGTGCAACAAATTGTATTTCTTAAATGAGTCTATTTCAATATTTTGTAAGAAGAGTATATTACATTCTTTTGTAGTAATTTACAAAAGTAAAAAACACAGTTAATTCATAGCTAATAATCATTTGATTGTTATATTTGCAAAGGAAACGGAGTTTAGTAATGAAATGAAAAACGTCCATCCATAGAATTAGGCATGTTGTTATGCTTATCAGCAGACTTGAATGCTTGAAAAAATGTTAAATTGTTTCGAATTAGAAGGCAGCTTTGGAATGTGGGGAAAATGGAACGGAATTCCGACGGTGGCTAGGAATAACCAATGGATAGGGATGTTCTTTACTTTTGACAAAATTCGCTGTATCAACAATTTTCAAGTTGTTGCTTTGTGCCGACCTCAAATAAATTGGGATAAGGGCAAGACAACGAGGATAATGATAGGTTGACGACAAGATTGTTAATTAAGGATACAAAAACACCTTGAAAGGAAACCCGAAAGAGGAACCTTCAAAAAATAAATTAGGTACGTCGATTAATGCATAAAATTAAAGGTTGTACAGACACCAGCAGGTCAACCTACCCCAATCTGTCAAATTTCTTTGATAGATTTTCAACTTTAGCACAAAGGAATAAGGTTCATATTCAATTGGGGAAATCTGACAGATTGGGGTAGCTTAATGTGCTGGCCTCTGTACCTAACTACTGAAAGAATGCTTGAAAAATAACACTAAAATGGTGATGCTGAAAATCAATTTATTGGGAAACCAACATTGCTACAGCAACATGTTATTATGTTGCGGAAATTTGTTACTGGTGGCATGGAATGTTGAAGTAGGTACTGCTGGCAAACAAATGCTTCACTTTTTGCACGCTTTTTGTCTTAAGTTTTCAATACAGCCGTGGTCTAATTAATAAAATAGGTACAGAGGCCAGCACATCAAGCTACCATAATCTGTCAAACCCAATTGAATATGATACCTTATTTCTTTGTGGTAAACTTGAAAATCTATCAAAGAAATTTGACAGATTGGGTTAGCTTGATGTGCTGGCCTCTGTACATAGTTTACTAAAGACATAGTTTCACAAATATCGATTTTGAAAAGATTTGCACATCATTTGCATATTTTTATCAGATAACATTACTTCGTATGATTTTATAATACTTCGTATGATTTTATAAAGGGTCCCCGAAACGAACAATTGCAATTGACAACGTGCTTGTTAGGCGCAAGACGATCAGTCTACAAAATGCACTTGAAGCGATTGACAATTAACACACAAAACATTGACAATTGGTATTCATCGTTTCGGGGACCCTTATTTTATCATGCTAATGCCTCAATCCATTGTAATCCTTTTTTCATTTTTTTTACATATTAAGATTTTTTCTCGCGCGTATACAACAACTTACCGTAACAACATTCACCAATGCATTCACCAAAGTTTAATCACAATCAACTCACGGCAATTGATTTTTATGTATACAAATACATAAAAAATGTGATCTAACTACATAATGTATAATTTATAAGTAGTACATACCTTATAATTTTCAACTGCCCATCACTATTGTCAATTTGACGCATACGTCGTAATCGTGAATGTCAACAAATATAAGTATAGCCGTCTTCGTTGATTCGTGTTCATGTGTCGCTGGAGTAAACAAATAAATACTGCCAATTTGCATCGACTTCACTTCAGTCCGCATTTATTGTTCAAACTTTGTGCACGGTTATGACGGAGCATTAACGATCACATCATGAATAATATTAAGTATTGTTTAGTTGTCCAGTTGTTATTTTCTTTTTGTTTGTGCGAACTAAGTAATGGTCAGAGAGAAAAGTTTTTCAATGGCTTCAAAGAGTATTATAATAGTTTGCCTAATCAAGTTTACCGGAGTGAAGAGGGATCTTTGCTAAATACGCAGCAAGTGGTGAGTAAAAATTACGTATTTAAAAAAAATCATATACCTACTTAGTTTATAGCTTTTTTTAAGTGTGATGAGGGTTATCAATATCCGAGACCTTTGTATCTAAAGTTATCTTAAACTTTGTTGATAATATATGCCGTATTTTATTTTCAAATGCCCCAAACATAATTATTTTGGATTGAAATGAAAATGTTATTCTCAGAACAATATTTTACGTACCTTTAGGCAATTTAATTTTTTTGTGTGTCATTACTTCCCAGAATTTGATCCTCACTAGGGACACTATCGAATGGTGTAATAATACAGTATGTGTTTTTTAATCAAAATCAACTGGTTCGATACCTGGCTAGAAATATTGATTTTTCAAAAATCCAATGATGCAGTTTTAGTTTTCATCAAAATCGAACACGAGACTTCTTTGAGTACTTTTCTCTATTCCCCATTGTTTCGAATTTGGCCATCCCCACCCACTTGAAAATAAACCCTGTATATTTAATTAAATAATGGGATAATGCTACGCAGAGGGCCACATTTTGTACAACATTTTAGATAGCTCCTTCTTCTTAATGTGTCAATTAGGAGATGCTTAGAACTATCTTCAACTTTTTGACTAACTGACCAACTAGTTAATTTTAACAATTCGAAAGTGCATAGTGGTAGCAGTGGTGGCCCAGTGGTAACGGCTGCGACTTACGAGTTGTAGGTCGTGGGTTCGAACCCCGTCAGGCGCTTTACTTTGTGTAAATTATTTCATCACCACTGCTCTTAAAACGGTGAAGGAAAACATCGTGAGGAAACCGACATGTCCTAGAACCAAACATTCGAAGACATGTGACATCCACCAACTCGCACTGGGCCCGCGTGGTGGATTACGGCCCACTCCCTCTCATAGAGAGGAGGCCGGTGTCCCAGCAGTGGGAACATTATAGGCTGATTATGTTAAAAGTGCCTGTAAATGGCTTAATTGAAATAAATGCTTTGAGTTTTGAGTTCAATTGAGATGGTATTTTAGAAATTTTTTTTTACAGGATGACACCACTTACCAAATAGTAGCCAGTATAAAAGTTGCAGAGATCAATAATGTTGAAGCAACTAAGTTACTGAAATGTACAGCAACCATAAAGGATTCAGATAATGATGTTACAATTGTAAACAATAATTGTGAAGAGACTGTGGAGCAAAAGCCAAGTACTGATGAAAATCAGGAAACTACGCTGGAAGCCCAAGTTGAGGTTTCCGAACCCACAGTTGAACGTAAACCTGTGCAACTTGTCAATGAAGTCCAAGCTGACACAGCTGTAAGTATTGCATGATTCTTGAATAAAATTTTCAATTGTTTGTACAGGTGCCTAATTTCTCATTTATCATTGTACTTACAGTGGCCTCCAAAAGTTAGTTGACATTTTCCCACTTCAGTTGTGATGTGATCAGTGCTTCCAGATCCCAAAAGTAAAATTACAGTGGTGCGAGCTAAAAAATACAGGAGTTTCTAAAAACAATACAGTAAGATTTCAAAATCGATTACAGTAAAATTACAGACAAACTTTGTTTACATATTGTTAGAAAAATAAGTCTAAAATACAGTAAATCTACTGTAATTACAGTGAATCTGGAAGCACTGGTTGTGATTCACCACATTATGATTTAAAATTCTAGTTCGAAATCTTTGAATGGTATTTTATAACGTTTTTATTAAGAGTCCCTATCAATTTCGCAGTCTAAAAACAGAAAATTCGCTTTTTTTCCGTGCAAATTTCTCAGTAACCTCAACTATTTATCTAGTAAGTCTACATCTAACACACGCTTTTATGTAAGCACGAAACACCATGTTTTTCAATTGCTTTCTTAGCTTACTGGTAGCAAATAACAATCTGAAAAAAAAATCTAAATACTGGGCTTATAGTATATTAGTAAGTCTAAAATTTTTTTTTTAAAGTTTATTGAATTATTACTTGTAAAAAAATGTTGACCATGCTGAAAAAACCCAATAAAATCATGTCCAAAACCATTGTCTATGCATAAGAATTTATTGAAAATAATAATACCTAAGTATTAAATATTTTAAAATTTGAGGTAGGTATTTATCTACCAAAATCAATGTTTATATTTTAATTTTGACTACTTATTTAATTGTAGTAAAGTATCTAAATCATTTCTTATAAACTTAATTCGTTCGTTCGTGTAATAAAATTTCGTGGACTTACTAGATAAATAGGTGATAAATAACTGTGTATTTAAAAAAAAAAACTAGATTGAGAAAATTGCGCTAAAAAAATTGATTTTCTGTTTTTACGCTGCGAAATTGATAAGGAGGATGCACCTGAATACCAGTATTTTACATGGAGCGACTGCCTATCTGACCTCCACAACCCAGTTATTGGGTAGTACGATACCCCTTGGTAAGACTGGTTGTCAAACTTTCGGGCATCTGACGATTTATAACAACTGTCAAAGATCTATGAATGACAGCCGGGACCAACGGCATAACATGCTTTCCGAGGCACGGAGGAGACTTGGTCACCCATCCACGGACCAACCACGGCAAGCGTAGAGGAGCGTAAAGTCTAAGTTAAATCTATACTAATAATAAAGCTGCATGAGTTTGTTTGTTTGAACGCGCTAATCTTTGGAACTACGAGTCGGATAAAAAAAAATATTTTTGTATTTGATAGCCCAATTCTTGAAGAAGGCTATTTAACATCACTCCACACAGGAGATATTAGCGCGGGCGGGCCATGCGATGCGATGCGACGGGGTGGGTCAGGGGAACAAGAAATTTCACGCGGATAAAGTCGCTGGCAGAAGCTGGTGGCATATTTGGAGAGGCTCATCTCTAGCTCTGTACTAGTACTAGGCTGACGATATTAAAAAAAAAAAACTTTTTTCTAAAATTAATTTGCCTACAGATCTTTTCATAGATCCCTTTGTTTGCCAATTACACACGCTTCACATTCTTATAAATAGTAAGTAGGTAAATATAATATTTGCAAGTAATTAATAAGCAAACATAAAGTGGAGATAACCCTGTATCAAGTAAGTGTACGGTAAGTATGAATGAGGTCTGAATGACCTAGAAACATGTTTATGTGGATAAGCACATTAATTCTGAACATTTATTAAGATTTAAACGTATGGTGGGAATTTACTGTTTAATAATTGCAGCACCCTAATTGCGAAACACACTATCGATCTCAATATGAATCATTTTGAAGCATATTGCTAATCCAATGCTTCATATGTTGGAAAAATGTGTCTGCTCAACAATGTAAAAAACGCAATGAACGTTGTTGATCTGTCAAACTGAAACCCATTGTTACTAATAGTGTGTTACGCAATTACCCCGCAGGTCATATTTGTATTTACTTACAGACTTAGTTAAGTCTCAAAAATAGTTTAAAAAAAATCTGTTATGAGCAAATAAATAAATAGGTGGTGATGAAAAAAAAAAATGTTTAATTCAATGGACAAATAATATTAATTTTCGACCCGTTTTGAGTAAGTTTACTTCTATACATAAATTAAAGTCGTTTTTCGAATGTCTGTTTAACTGCGTTGATCGTCCAAACTACGCAACGGATTTTTATGTGGTTTTTTACCCATATTCAAGCAAATAAATGTTTTGATTTGATTTGATTTCACAATCATTTATTCGGGAAGGTTTACATAAGTGTCATCATCTGCCTAGCCTTTTCCCAACTATGTTAGGGTCGGCTTCCAGTCTAACCAGAGGCAACTGATAAAACATAAATATTAAACTTACCTAATTATAATACAACAATCGATGTTATGTCAAGACGTAAAAACGTGCGACGCAGGGGCTGGTCGCTAATAATAAAATAAAAAGAGGAGAGGTAGATGATTGATATAATTAAAGGTAATTGTGACTCTTTGTTTGAAGAAGTATTAATATAACTTTTATGAAACTTAAAATTAGCGGCTAATACCTAAATGGTTATCATCTTGCACTCAAATGGCATGCAGCCAGATAATGCGCTCGTTGCAGAGCATTCACATTGTTTGTTCTTCATGTTTCTTTACTAAAATTGAAAAACATACAATCTACATAGGCACAAACGGGAGCGAAAAACGCGGCGAAATTAGGCGCGTTTAATTGTGCCGATCGTAGCTACCATTAGGTACCTACGTGATTTCAAAAGTCCTGACGAAAAGTTGGACATTTGCAAAAAATCACATAGAGGACATTTTAACCTTTTAACCGCCTACGTCGGATAAATGCGACAAATATTTTCGTGCCCATTTCGCCAGGGTCGTATATTTACGACCAAATACCACAGCTCGTTTACTCTTTTTTTTTTATTAATTACGCTGTATTCTATCAGGTTATTCGAAAAACAAAAAAAAAAATCGAATCACTGTGCCGGGCGCTGGGGGCACGACAACTGATATAAAGTCGGGCGGTTAAAGGGTTAAATACTTCTTTTTTAAGAAATTCCCTCATGTCTGGATACAGTAAAGTAGCCGTCGACGGCTGCAGTTGTCTATACCACGGTAATCTTATAATATTATATCTATACCGTTGACGCGTGCCGCTTGTGTGTATGCACAATTGCACATACAATGTGTTAATGAAATAACCCAAAACCTGAAACTAGTTTGTTTAGAATCGGCAGCAAAATCGAATACAATAATTTTTAATATGGGTTTTTTTTTTCCAAAAAATAATTATTTGTCATGCCGTGTCTAATATTTTTAAACGACGCTGTACGCTACTGTGCAACGCAATGAAAACAAACAGCGCGGGCGAGGGTGAGAAGAGGGGGTGCTAGAGCTGACGCCAAGGCCGGGAAGCGCGCCGGCGGCGATAGAGCTACGAATCTGTAAGACAACAACATTTACAAATATCTTTTACTATAATTTTTGAAAATAAATAATTATATGTCATATCAATTTAGTAATATAAAAATCGGTTGGGGTGTCCGAGGTTTTGGGTTATTTCATTAACACTTTGTATATGACTGGTAATTAGTGACCGATACCTAAACATGTGATTGTACTCATGATTTTCTCAGGCATATATATATCTACTTCTACACTAATATTATAAAGAGGAAAGATTTGTTTGTTTTGTTTGTTTGTTTGTAATGAATAGGCTCCGAAAGTACTAGACCGATTTAGGAAATTCTTTTTGTGATAGATAGTCCATTTATCGGGGAATGCTATAGGCTATATAACATCACGCTACGACCAATAGGAGCGTCGCAGCAATGAAAAATCTTGCAAAAACGGGAAAAATTATTCCTTTTGAGATCTTCCATTGCGTGCGGTGAGCAAACGGTTAAAGTTACGCAAAATAATGTATGGCGGAATCGTTCCCCCTTAAAAGTTCTAAAAAAAAGTCCACGACAGCATATGTCTATCTTTTAAAAGGTTGACTCACTATAACCATTTTTATGATAATCAAATGTGTTCTAAAATAATGCATTATTTGCGAAGGTGTTTTTATAAACATGATATTAATCCTTATCCAAATAAACACGTTATTCAAAACAAGTATTTAATTTTGAACAAAACTGCCCTTGACATCTTTTGATTTCAATGAATATCTTAGGAGATAAGTATCATAGTTTTAAAATAAATCAGCACGGCCGCCGCGCGCCGTTAGCTCATCTGCCTAGCCTTTTCCCGACTATGTTGGGGTCGGCTTCCAGTCTAACCGGATGCAGCTGAATACAGTGTTTTACAAGGAGCGACTGCCTATCTGACCTCCACAACCCAGTTACTGGGTAATACGATACCCCTTGGTAAGACTTGTAATTGTCAGACTTTCTGGCTTCTGACTACCCGTAACGACTGTCAAAGATCTGACGAGCCGGGGCTTAACGTGCTTTCCGAGGCACGAAGGGATCTCGGTATATAAAGATGGTCACCCATGCACAGACCAACCGCGGCAAGCGTAGCTTAACCTGATCGATCGACCTGTGCGGCTGTTATTATTTAGCCACGGGCCACTCCGCCGCGCGCCGTTAGCTGTACGAGGCTTTCACTCTTACTGATCATAGCGTGATGTACCCATTGATATATTATATGTTACACTAGATTAGTAATTACCGCACTAAGGCGTTGCCACTAGACTGATGGCCACAGCCATCAGCGTAGCTAACGTCAGTTCAGTGCTCTGTGTCACGCCAACCGAAGTCAACCGAGTGACATACGACAAAAAATATCGCGAAAGAGTGCGATTCAGGATCACAAAAACATAATAAATTAACCGGAATTACTTTCCACACGTAAATTAATTGTCTCTATGTTTATATCAACGTAAAAACGCAATAAAATGTAGAATTTTGTAAATTAGGTTCAGTGTTACCACTAAAAACTTAGTTTTAGTTTCCCACATTAGTGGGAGTTTTTAATTTATGAAATATGTGATTTTAAATATTTTTTAATAATAACAACGTAGCAGGGTGCCTAAAGATGCACGCTGTGAAAAATGGGTGGAAATAATCCGATTGCTGAGAAAAGAGACTGACTGATTCTATGGTTAGAGAACAATAACCTAAAAATTAACTTAAATAAAACCGTTATAATGCATTTTAGCCAAAGGCAGTTAAAGTTTCCAATTTTTAAAATTAAATATAATAATAATGTAATTGAAAAAGCAAATTCCACTAAGTTTTTAGGATTAACCATAGATCGTAATTTAAACTGGAAGGCTCACATAGAGGTCATTACCAAGAAACTGTGTAACGGTGCATTCGCATTATATAAACTATCGCGGGTACTAAAGACTGATGCCCTATTAACCGCCTATTATGGCATAGCTGAGCCCATTATCAGATACGGAATTATTTTTTGGGGACTCTCTAGGGCTAGAGATATCGCATTTAAAGCCCAAAAAAAGTGCCTTAGATCCATATTTAAATTAAAAATGACTGATAGCTGCAAGCCGTTTTTCATAAGCCACAACATATTGACTTTACCATCAATTTATATTTTGGAAATCGCGATATTTGTTAAATCAAATCCTAATCTATTTCCCCGCATGGCAGACCGGTTTCCTAGAAATAGACGTGATAACAGCCAGCTCTGTCAACATAGGTCTAGGACTGCACTGATGCACAGGAGTGTTTTTTGTATGGCTCCCATTATTTACAATAAGCTTCCCAATGGCTGGAAAGAGCTAAGCGTAGAAGCATTTAAAAGGAAAGTTAAATATTTTTTAGCTAGTAAAGCATATTATGATGTGAATGATTTTTTAAGGGAATCTTTTTAATTTGACATGCTATTTTATATATTAATTTAATCTGAAATGTATATATATAGGTAAAGTAAAATGATTTTGATAATGTATGTTTGTATTGAATATTATTTTTTACACAAATTTTTATTTTATTGTGTTTTTCTATTTCTATATGAATTAATTATGTAATCAATGAAATTAATTCAATTTATTGTCATTGTTATTGAATGTTGTTACATATTATTATTTGATTTAGTTCTAAACTTATTAATATTGGCACACCATGACAATATGGTAAACATGTTAGCACAATTCCATGTACTTATAACACCTTGCATGCACTGTATTGTATGTACACACATCGCACGCTGAGAGCGAAAGTGACCGATTTCAAAATTTTGGTTAAATGAGTTAAGTATACAGAATGACTTAAAAAAGTATATTCTATCATAATTATATTAGAAAACTGGCCAATAAAGGTAAGAAAAGGATAGAGGTATAAGCATTACTTAACTCATTTAACCAAAATTTTGAATTCGGTCACTTTCGTTCTCAGCGTGCGACATGTTTGAGCAAATAAAATTATCTGAATCTGAATCTGACTGGCTACCTACTAAATCATTCAATTTCATTAATAATAAAGAAAAAATATTCAAAAAGAAAATGTCTTAGTTATTTTCATTATTTATAAACTTCTATTACACACCCAATAAAAAATACATAAATCAAATATTTAAAAAATAATTTAACTTAAACGTATAACGCTTTTTATGGCATAAAATGTTGGGTAAAATTTCGCATGGGTAGGCAACCCCATCCCGTCATTGCATGTTTATATTGCGGTCTTTGTCTAATCTAAGCGACGGTATTATTCTTACGACGTGTGTAAGTGAGACAGATATATGTTTACTCTTTAATGTTTAGTGGTTTCAAAGCTACGTCGTCGCGTTTAAAAAGTGGGTACACTTTTTTGACACATTTTATTGAGGTTTGCTTCTCTAGTTATTTAACTCAATGGATGTACCTAAAATATCTATGTACAGACGCCAGCAGTGCTATTTTGTAAAAATCTCACCGTGAAAACTAAGGTGAAGTGAGCTGTCATTCCACCTGATTTTAGGGATTGCCTCCATTGATAGTTTACTTCACGCTCACTTCACCTATGTTATCACGGTGAGATTTTTACAGAATCGATAGGCTGCACATCAAGCTACTATAATCTGTCAAATTTCTTCAATATATTTTCAACTTTATCGCTACAGCATAAGGTTCAAAGTTGATTGGAAAAATATGACAGTTTCGTGTTGCTTGATGTGCTGGCGTCTCTACACACGGCTACACATCAAGCTATACATTTCCAGTTTTAGCTGACCTCGCAGTGTATAGGTTTTTCGTACAATCAGAAGTCAGCTTGTGTGAAAGTAATCCTACTAATATTATAAATGTGAAAGTTTGTGAAGATGTTTGGATGTTTGTTACTCAATCACGCACAAACGGCTGTACAGATTTGGATGAAATTTGTCACAGATAGTTTATAATCAGGAATAACACACAGGATAGGTAATATGGGCTGGTGTCCGCAACTCCATGTCAATGCGCGTATTTTGCGTACGGAAAATTTTAACACAGAATACCTACTTTTTATCTCGATATTCCTATGGGATCGAAACTAACGCGGGTGAAACCGCGGGGCGCTGCTAGTATTGTGTACTGGTCTAGTTTCTGGCAGCATGCAATTTCTTGTCATTCAGTCTATGTCATTCGACGATACTGTAGCTTCTTATAAGTGAAGGAATTTTCCGAATCGGATCAGTAGTTACGAAGATTGGCCCTTACTTACACACACCTCTTTATAATATTAGTATACATTTGTTTGGCGTACTACGGTGTGGTTTAGTGGCATTATTATAATATACTTACACTTTGATTGTGGGGCTAATATCAATTTCAGATTTTACCGTATTTCGGACACGTTCTTACAAGGAGAAATAGATAAATACATTAAGTATAGAAAACTTAAAATAATTTAATTTTTTAACAAATTTGCGAATTAAGTACTAAGTAACACATTGAAGTTATAATACTATGGTCCTACTTAATTACCTATATGGTTCTCTCTCGTTTCATCTACAAGATAATTACTCGTTAGATAACTTTGAAAACGTTGAACAAGTGTATGGGTTGTATAGGACTTAAATACTATATATTGACTTGCTTTTACAGTTTTCTCGTTAAGTGTGCTACGAAGGAATTTGGCGTAGTCTTTAAGTGGGAGTAATGAGATATGAGATGCCCATTAGGAAAAAAAAACACAAATTCTATCAATACAACTCAATGAGTTAAAACGGTTTTCATGTGTATCGAATAAAATAATTGAACGAATATAGTTTGAATAATCGATCAATAGCGAAAAGCCGTGACCGGACACAGAAGCACACAACACACGAAATTTATTCAAACAAGAACTTATAACAAATACCATTCACAATGGCGTACATAATTTTGCACAAAATGTGTGATTAGTTTCAATCAGGAAAACATTGTTCGTTATTTACACGTTTGTTATCCTAATAATGGAGGTGTGTTTAACTTATAACTAGCTAATGCGCGCGACTTCGCCTGCGTTTTTTACTAGCCATTATTGTCTCACTGCTAGCCGAAGGCCTCCCTACTCCCCTTCCACCTCTCTCTCTCCAGAGCTGCCAAGGACCAGTCTGTTAGAGGAGTCCAGTTCATCCCGCCATCTCTGTCTGGGCCGCGATGTCGTTTGCCATTAAGCGGGACCCACTAGGTCGTATATTCAGCCCATTGATCGTCTGATACGCAGCATGTGTCCAGCCCAATTCCATTTAAGCGTGGCAGCTTTTTGAGTGATATATCAGTTATTTTAGTGAGGGGATGGATTGTGGTATTCTTAACCCGTTCCACAAGATATCCAGAATACTCTGTTCCATAGCTCTTTGACCAACCCCTCAGGAATATACATTCGGTAAATGCCAGATGGGAACATACTACCGATATAAAGTGGGTATGCTATATCCTAACTCAGGTCATTGTCTACCTGTGTACCGACCGTCTATGAATAGTCAGACCGCCGGTCCTAACCGAAGGCGGCCGATGCGTGAGTAGGTACGTGATTGACGCGATCGTTGGTATGAATTTTATTATGATGTACAAACACGACTTGATTGATCGCGCGAGTACGTCGTCTATACTACTAATAATAAAGCTGAAGAGTTCGTTTGTTAATTTGTTTGAACGCACTAATTTCTGGAACTACCAGTCGGATTTGACATGCTAGACCTAGGAGCCAAGCGAAAAGAGAAAAAACGCTAAACGAAAACGAAGTAATTGCGTGAGCAGGCGATGCGATGCGACGGGGTTCGTCGGGGCATCGCGGGCAGAAGCTGGTATTCATATAAAAGAGCGCGATGATCGCGTCCTCGCGCGACAATCGCTTTCGGTTAGGACGCTGTCAGAGACACTGCAGATGATATAAGAAATATTAAAAGTGCACATTTTCTTAATGATAATTAGGCTTTTTGAAACCTTCTAAAAAGTATATCCCTGCAGGACCTACTTTCATCTATCATGTTAGTTGTAGTAATTGTATCGTATGTGTATGATTGTTATAGATAACATCAGGCGAACAGTTTATTGCGATTCCTCGAGACCAACCAAGCGCTCCGTGCGTTGGATGCGCCTCGCACGTGAACCCACAGGCCGCGGGCGTCAGCGATCTCGCAAACCTTGGAGTGAGGCATCTCGACCTCCACGAACCCTCTGTCAAACATAGCCTGGATAGTGTTATAGATGTAGAAAGACAAGTTCAAGTAAGTAACAGCATTGCTAGATAGAATTATCAGATATATTACAGTAACTAGAACTACATTGCTTTGAAATTTCATTTCGCAGGTGGTAAACGGTGTCCGATATGTTTTAACTCTATCAATTAATTCTAATAATTGTACTGAAGTAGAATCTGAAAACTGTGCATCCACTAAGACCTGTAAGATAACTATTCTAGTGAAACCGTGGGTTAAACTGTCCAACGGTGGAAACTACAGAGCAATCCTAGCAAATAATTGTACAGAAGAATGGCAATACGGAGATAATGGTGAAGTTTTGCCCGAATTGCCTGCTGATAACAATCAGAATAACGGAAATACGTCTGTGGATCCTAGTGACAGTACTGCTTTTGATGGCGATATACAGGTTAAACACAATACAAATGTTGAATCCCAGCCCAATCAGGAAAGGACCATTACAGACGAGGATATAAAAAAAATACAAGAGCAAATAATTTCGAATACTCAATTTCGAGAAGTAACTGAATCATCTAAGCAGTCTTTCACATTATCTCCTGATGCGACTGATGCAAGCAAACAACATGTTTTCAAAGTTGAATCTGGTAATCATAATGAAAATACCATACCCGTTACAGAATCCGAAAAAACAGAACAAGCTAGTAACAGTAACATAAATCTGGATAAAAAGAAAGCTATTGATGAATTGTTAGACTTTTTTGACTTTTCTGGATTTAAACCTAAATCTGTAGTTGAAGAAGTTGTTCCAAGGGTTAGGCGAAGTTATGATTATGATTTGCAAGTACTGTCACTGGCGAAAGATTATCATGGCATTAAAAATAGTATAGAAAATTCTCGTTTTATGTACGAAATGGCCCAAGCTATGGTTGACTACTTGAATGAGATGGATATGGAGGTAAAAAATAGAGCAGTAAAAAATGTCATAAGAGCTGAAGAAGAAACGGAAAATCTTCAGCGTTTTGTATACATACAAGCTCGTGTTACGATACCTATCGAAAAAGTTGAACGTGAACCGAGAGACGTGGATACTCAAATTTGTAATGGTGTTATTGATTGCTCGAACGAAAATAGTCCACAAATTCTAAATACTTTCTGTTACAACGATAACAAAGAAAGTGAGTATAGAGAAGACATTAGAGAAATATCTCTCGATGATCCTGTTCTACGCAAAATGGCTAGAGATGCCGTAAAAAAAATTGAATCTGATTCGAAATCTCAATACGCTATGAAAATAAATAAAATAGCGTCGGCTATTACTCAGATAACATCTGGAACATTGACAAAATTTTCAGTTATCGTTGAGAACATAAAATGTAATAAAAGCGTACCATTGCCATTACGAATAAACTGCACAGTTCTGGAACAATTAGGATCAAAAATTTGTGACGTTATTGTCCATGAGAGACATTGGCTTAAAGAAAAGAAAATATCTTATATTTGTACAGAGAGGCCGTCTGACATGAGAATATCGAAAAGAAAAAAAGTAAGCAAAAACGTTACTGTAGACGATGCGCAAATTAGTGAAATGTTGCAAGAAGCCATACAATATTTAGAATTGCAATCTGATAAAACTAACAAACAAAAGATTGTTAACGTTAAATCTATTTCTTCTCAAATTATTGCTGGATTCTTGACTAAAATAGAATTTGTCGTTGGTTATACAGATTGTACAGATGAAAATTACTCGAGAGATCAAATAAATAAATGTGAATTGTTGAAAGGCGAAGGACTTCGTTCATGTCGAGCACAAATATGGGACAGATCATGGATTATGGATGGGAGACAAATTGAAGTTTCATGCGATGATGCGGCGAAGACTAACGAAATTTCCAGTACGAGGAAGAAAAGATCTATTGATTCTGCTAGTGATCAGGAACAACGAAGTTCAAGTAAAGATAATGATATTGACTACAAAAAATTAGCCAAAGAATCTTTATACAAGTTTATGCAGTCTTCAGCCAGTCACCAACATTATGAAGTCGTTAAGGTTGACAAAGCTGTAAGACATGACATTTCTAGAAAATTAATTAAAATTGATTTTTCAATCTCGCCCACAGACTGTCTGATTCAAAATGACGGTACTTTGTCGTCGTCTGAATGTGAAATCGTGAATCCAAAAAGTATATTACACTGCCATTCTAAAATATTAGAAAATAATTGGATTGATAAAAAACAATATTTTGTTAAATGCAACATAAAGTACCAACAGAAAAAAAACACTAATATAAAGGACCGTAACCCAAGTGATTCGAAATATTATCAGCTAGCTGAGGAGTCATTGGCAAAATATCTCCACGATACTGGCAATCCACATCACATAATTGTTCGAGTAGAAAAGGTTACGACACAAATAGTTTCTGGACTCCTAACAAGGATCGACTTTATAATATCTCCAAAGAACCATAGCGTCAGTAATAGTAAAACTGTACGTTGTCATTCCGAAATTTTAGAAAAACGTTGGCTGGAGACAAAGGTATTTAATGTTTCTTGTCAGATGAAAAAAAAAGAACGGTTATTAAAAATAAATACGGATGATCCCAAATACATGCAAATTGCTGTGGAGTCCTTGCAGAAATACATAAAAGATAAACCGGAATCAAACCTTGTGCGTGTGACTTTTGTAGACAAGGTGGAACAAAAAGTGGATACTATTAAAATTGAATTCATTGCGTCTCATGCAGAAGAAGGCGATGGGGATACTTTTTGTAGTGCCGAAGTATCCGAAACGAAAGAGTCTAAAAGTGACATTGAGGTGAAATGCTATTTGATCGGCAAAATATATAGAAAAGCCGAAATCACAGAAGATGATCCAAATTACTATAAGTATGTACAATTGGCAGATGAGTCTCTCCGTAATTATGTTCAGAAAATTAACAGCTCGCTTTACACTCTTGTAAGTATAGAAAGTGTAACCGTGCAGTGGGATGGAGGCATTAAGACTCTTATTAATTTTACCATATCTTCAATAGATTCAGAGAACAGCGAATTAATACACGGTAAACAATGTATTGCTGAAATACTAGAACAGCCATGGTTACATAAAAAGAACATCGACGTTAAATGTGAATTAGAAAAAGACTTGTACAGGACCAAAAGAAGGGCTTCAAATTCTAGGGTCCGTAGGCAATTGACATTAGGTGGCGTTAAGGACCAGGATCCATCCAACCCTGAGTACAAAACGCTGGCTGAGGAATCCTTGCGAAAATATGTGGTTGATTCTGGTATCACGCAACCTCTGCAAGTAGCGCGGATTGAAAAAGTGACTACTCAAGTTGTTTCTGGCACTCTGACTCGTATCGATTTTGTAGTATCTGGAATTTCAGATTCTAAAACAATTAAATGTCACTCAAAAGTCTGGGATAGGCCCTGGCTTAACAGTAAAGAAATCAATGTTTCCTGTCAGAACGATGGTCACAGAGGTAAAAGGCAAGTACTAGTCGGTGGTCCAAAAGATCAAGATCCAACCGAACCTCGGTACAAAGCGCTGGCTGAGGAATCCTTGCGAAAATATGCTATAGATTCTGGTATTACGGAACCTCTGGAAGTAGCGCGGATTGAAAAAGTGACTACTCAAGTTGTTTCTGGCACTCTGACTCGTATCGATTTTGTAGTATCTGGCATTTCAGGTTCTAAAACAATTAAATGTCACTCAAAAGTCTGGGATAGGCCCTGGCTTAACAGTAAAGAAATCAATGTTTCCTGTCAGAACGATGGTCACAGAGGTAAAAGGCAAGTACTAGTCGGTGGTCCAAAAGATCAAGATCCAACCGAACCTCGGTACAAAGCGCTGGCTGAGGAATCCTTGCGAAAATATGCTATAGATTCTGGAATTACGGAACCTCTGGAAGTAGCGCGGATTGAAAAAGTGACTACTCAAGTTGTTTCTGGCACTCTGACTCGTATCGATTTTGTAGTATCTGGCATTTCAGGTTCTAAAACAATTAAATGTCACTCAAAAGTCTGGGATAGGCCCTGGCTTAACAGTAAAGAAATCAATGTTTCCTGTCAGAACGATGGTCACAGAGGTAAAAGGCAAGTACTAGTCGGTGGTCCAAAAGATCAAGATCCAACAGCACCTCAGTACAAAGCGCTGGCTGAAGAATCCTTGCAAAAATATATGATAGATTTCGCCATCGCACAACCTCTGAAAGTAGTACATGTTGAAAAGGTGACAACGCAAATAGTTTCGGGCTCAATGACGCGCATCGATTTTATAGTATCTGGTAGCCCAGATTCTAAAACAATGAAATGTCACTCAGAGGTTTGGGAACAACCCTGGCTAAACTTTAAAGAAATTAAAGTTTCTTGTGAGAGTGATGGTCACAGAGGTAAAAGGCAAGTACTAGTCGGTGGCTTAATAGATCAAGATCCAACAGAACCGCAGTACAAAGCGCTAGCGGAAGAATCCTTGCGAAAGCATATGATAGATTTCGCAATCGCACAACCTCTGAAAGTAGTACATGTTGAAAAGGTGACAACGCAAATAGTTTCGGGCTCAATGACGCGCATCGATTTTATAGTATCTGGTAGCCCAGATTCTAAAACAATGAAATGTCACTCAGAGGTTTGGGAACAACCCTGGCTAAACTTTAAAGAAATTAAAGTTTCTTGTGAGAGTGATGGTCACAGAGGTAAAAGGCAAGTACTAGTCGGTGGCTTAATAGATCAAGATCCAACAGAACCGCAGTACAAAGCGCTAGCGGAAGAATCCTTGCGAAAGCATATGATAGATTTCGCAATCGCACAACCTCTGAAAGTAGTACATGTTGAAAAGGTGACAACGCAAATAGTTTCGGGCTCAATGACGCGCATCGATTTTATAGTATCTGGTAGCCCAGATTCTAAAACAATGAAATGTCACTCAGAGGTTTGGGAACAACCCTGGCTAAACTTTAAAGAAATTAAAGTTTCTTGTGAGAGTGATGGTCACAGAGGTAAAAGGCAAGTACTAGTCGGTGGCTTAATAGATCAAGATCCAACAGAACCGCAGTACAAAGCGCTAGCCGAAGAATCCTTGCGAAAGCATATGATAGATTTCGCAATCGCACAACCTCTGAAAGTAATACATGTTGAAAAGGTGACAACGCAAGTAGTTGCAGGCTCCCTGACGCGCATCGATTTTATGGTATCTGGTAGCCCAGATTCTAAAACAAAGAAATGTCACTCAGAGGTTTGGGAGCGGCCCTGGCTCAAGGAAAAAGACATAAATGTTACTTGTCTCGCAATCAATGGAAGAGTAAAAAGAGATCTGAGATTGCCTGGTGGTGCATTAGAAGATAACCTAATCACACCTCAATACAAAATGCTAGCCGAGGAATCGCTCCGAGGAAATAGCAGTACAAAATTTCATCAGCATGTTGGTATTTTACGAGGTCGCGACGAAGAAGAACAAGATCCAAGTAAGTCTGAATATAAACTACTGGCTGAAGAATCTTTACGTAAATTATACCAAAAGAAAAGCACGGTTTATCATAAAGTAGTCGAAGTGAATCGCGTTGTGACTCGTGTGATTTCTGGTTTAAAATATAAAATAGATTTTACTGCTGCACCGACAGCATGTTCGGTAAATGTTTCCAGCGCGCGCGCACGCAATTGCAAGACAGATGATGATGCTCTTCTGTATTGTCACAGTGACATTTGGGATCAACCTTGGTTGAAGAAGAAAAAGATTGCCATTCAATGTAATGGCCCTACGTATGACAATGATGACTTTGCAGAATATGAATCGGATAATGATTTGTCTTTAAAGCCATCTGATCCTCAAAAAAATAATGTTGTTAAGTATATCAAACTGGCTGAAGAAGCTTCTGAGAAGTATTTAACAACATCAAATAGAAAATACGTCCATAAAGTTACTGAAATTCTCAGCGCTAGTGAACAAGTCGCTGACGGCACTCTTACTAAAATTGATTATTCACTTTCACCAACGACATGTTTGCGGAATGAAACTAAAAATAATACGTCTTGTAAATTGAAACAACCATTGGTTGTCTTTTATTGTAATGCAAACATACGCATTCGCCCGTGGTTGCATGTTGAAAAAGAAATTACAGTCACATGTAAAAAAATTAGCAAAGCAAATGGTAAAAAGCGTAAAAGCGAATCAGGTCTCAGAAATATTAGAGAAATAGGTGACGATGATGATGAACTAGATGAAGATACTACTTACTACTACGCCGATCGTGCTGTTCAACATATAAATGACAAATCGAGTTCCAATAACTTACATAAACTAATATCTATACACTCCGTGCAAAATAGTGTACAAATGGGAACTTTAACTGTAAAATTGTACATTGAAGTAGCTGAAACATATTGTTTACGTCATCACAAATCAAAGGATCTTCGAAATTGTGAAGAGATGGGTGGTTTGAACCATAGACTATGCCTGGCTAGATTGTGGCCTTCACCCGACAATGAACTGATAGTAAGACACGTTTCTGTTATTTGTGACGATGAAGAAGATTTTGTGTCAATTACTGGTGTGAACATACCCGAACTAATCCGGATATCCGTTGCTGTCCTTGAGAGCCATGCTGAAAATAAATTCAAATTGGTCCATCAAGGTGAGCCACAAGTTATACCAAGTCTCGATTCACGACGTCCTTTTAAACTTAATTTTATAGTTGCTATTACGAACTGTTCAAAGGATGTCGATCTCGAAAAAAATCCCTACCAATGTTACCTTAATCCAACTGTACCCGCAAGGAGCTGTCATTCTTTTATTTGGTTGAAGGCAGAAGCCAAATATATTAGTAACGTTGACGCACAATGTACGCCAATACCAGTATCACGTTTCAAGAGATCAGCTCTGGATCCAGAAAATGTAACTTTAGACTATTCGGAAATACAAAAGATGGTGACAGCATCTCTAGAGCAATTAGAAATGCAATCTTTGCATAGATATAAACAGAGAGTTCTTCAGATTAACAGTCACTCTACAAAGATAACATCGGGAAAAGTAACCACTATTGATTTTGATGTCGGCTACACTTCTTGTTTAAAATACGAATGGGTTGCAAACGTAACTAGTTGCAATTTTCTCGATCATTTACCGCGAAGGCGTTGTGTGGCGCAAATATGGGAAAGACTATGGATCAGCAACGGAAAAAATATTGATGTTAATTGTGTTGACGACGAGACACCTTTGGAATCTCATATTGAATTTGAAAGTGCTGAAATGGCCAATGAGTTGGCGAAACAGGCTTTGAAACACATCGAAGCGAAGTATCCTCACCCGAGCAAACAGAAAGTTGTTAGGATATTTTCATTGGAGAAGCAAGTAGTTGCTGGTATTCATTACAAAATGAAAGTAGAAGTCGGCTTCACAGATTGTTTAGCATTGAGTGACCAAAAAGACTGCAAGTTAGTAGCGAATCACGGTATGAACAAGTTCTGTCGTGTTAATGTATGGATTCGACCATGGACTGACCACCCTCCTAATTTCCGGGTGTCGTGCGACTTTCAAGAAGGCACGACACGCGATTTGTACCACCATGTACAAGCTGAACAATTGTTTTTTAACTTTTTGACAACTTACAGCCCCAGTTATGTAAACAATTATTCTCAAATGCATAAAAGATTTGAGATATTTAAGAACAATATTAAAAAAATTCACGAGTTGAACGTTCACGAGAAAGGGACAGCTGTATACGGGGTGACTCGGTTCACTGATTTAAGTTATGAAGAGTTCAGTAGTACATATATGGGGTTGAAAACGAATCTAACTAATGAAAACCAGGTGCCTATGAAGCAAGCTAATATTCCAAATATTAAAGTTCCTTCGAACTTCGACTGGAGGGAGTACGATGCCGTGACGGATGTGAAGGATCAAGGCTCCTGTGGTAGCTGCTGGGCGTTCAGTGTTACTGGTGAGATATTCATTATGTTTTTGCTAAACAAAGGATAATCTTCCTAAAGGTCTTCGACCAAAGTCTTGTTTTAATACGCATATTTCTTTTTACAGGAAACATTGAAGGTCAATGGAAGATGCAGTCGGGACAACTTGTATCTCTCTCTGAACAAGAGTTGGTGGACTGTGACAAGCTGGATAACGGATGTAATGGGGGATTGCCTGATAACGCTTACAGGTAAAAATTACAGGCATAATTTTAACTGAAGGCTACGAATAATAAAAAGTCAGGAAGCGTAACTATGAACAAAATCAACGAGAAATTCTTCACTACATTGACAAAATACCTCGACTATTCGAATGAAAGAACACACATGCAAATAAGCCAATCAACTGCGCTCGCGTAAAGCGTTGTATTCCTTCAAGCGCCGTGATTGGTTCTGGTGCGCGGTGGCCTTTTCGGCAACGCCCACAGCGGTAAACATTTGCGTGGTGCCATTTTTGAGCTTGAGTTACATTTCTTGACTTTTATTATTTGTAGGGTGAAGGGATTGGCCATGTCTTTACTCCAAGAGGTAGGCAGGTAATAGTATAACTACATTTCATTACATGCAAGTATCGCATCGTATCGTACTTGGATATTTTAAGAGTTGTAGGTCCTGTCATAGATTTGATTCGAAACCAGACAGGCATCTGAGGACTAATTAACTTATTTGCTGATTGCATTTCAATTTATATTTATTATGCCCTTTTTAAGTTGCTCGCCGCAGCACGTTAGTAATAATTTATTTGTATATCGATAAAGTAATTACATTATCATTAGACAACATAAGAAGTTGAGAATCAGCACGTTAGTAATAATTTAATTGAATATCGATAATTAAATTATCATTAGACAACATAAGAAGTTGGAAATAATATAAAATTAACACACTTAGTGGATATTAATATAAAAATATCATAAAAACGTTATTACCTACATTATTATTATCTGTATCGGGTCATTTTGTGTACAATGTTATACATAAAAACATAATTAATGTTCGACTGATGACCTTCGCAGACTAAGGACTGTGCTGAAAGATACAGTAGGTAAAGTTTTCCTTAAGTGCCGTTATTGCAATTTCAACCTTATAACATAACGGCAACAAGAGAGCTCTTCGTGAAATAGGTTAAATGATTTATTTCTGTAAGTAGGTTTGTACAAACACTTTTACTCGTCAATCATATTTTGAAAATACATGAGGTTGGCGTTTCCTATCTGACTATTCTGATTCTGATTAGATTGGTGTCTGAAATGTTCTTTTGTGGAAAGAACCACAAAGATTGAGCGGACCTGTCCAGTCAGTGCACGCTTTTGTCAAAAATCGGGCAGCTCAACACAGAACCTGAGGAGCTCAACGATTCGACGAACAATACCAAAGATTGGACATTTGGGTAGGCCGCGTAAATTATTCAAACTGCTTGATCATGATTAAAACTAATGTCATCTAATATATTAAATTCTCGTGTCACAGTGTTAGTTACCATACTCCTCCGAAACGGCTGGACCGATTTGTATGAAATTTTGTGTGCATATCGGGTAGGTCTGAGAATCGGCTACTATCTATTTTTTTTTTTGCAAAACGACGTTGCGGGGTCAGCTAGTCTAATATATAAAATTCTCGTGTCACAGTGTTAGTTACCATACTTCTCCGAAACGGCTTGACCGATTTTTATGTAATTTTATATGCATATTCAGTAGGTCTGAGAATCGGCTACTATCTATTTTTTTTTTGTATAAATAAAATTCATCAATGTCAATGTGTATATAAAAATCCGAACATAATTCTTGAGGAACATGTAGATTGGAGTCTGAAATGGTCTTTTGAGGAAAGAACTACACAGATTGAGTGGACCTGTCCAGTCAGTGCACCCATTTGTCAGTAACCGTGCAGCTCAACTCAGAACTTAAGGAGCTCAATGATAACTATAAGTAGATACCTGTGTTTTTTTTTTTGCATCTACATGGACATCTATAAAAGGAGAAACTGACTGACTGACTGACTGACATATCAACGCACAGCCGAAACTACTGGGACTAGGAATGTGAAATTTTCCTTTTATTATGTAGGGGAGCACTAAGATGGGGTTTTTGGAAATTCGACCTTTAAGGGGGTGAAAAGGGGGGATTTTGTTTGTATGAAAAATCTTATTGCTTGAATTAATAAACTTGAAATTTGGCACGAATACACGCAGACAAAGTCGCGGGCGAAGTGCTAGTATTTAATAAGTTAGGGAAATTGGGAAAATTGATGTGGGTATCGATATCTAAATATGGGAAATCAAACAAATAAAATATTCTCTCAAATCATACTATAAGTAACAGCGGACGGTGACACCCAAAGTATTTTTTTTTTGCAATGCAAACATTCATTGCAGAAAAATACTTTAGGGGTACAGTCCCCCTGTGCCCCCAAAGTATTTTTAAACTCGCAGTCATATAAATAATATTTCAACTCATAGAGGGTTGGGTTAGTTATCCAGACAATAGTATTTTTTTTTGTGCTGGGAACATTGCAGTTCAATCGACGAAACCTAAAATAGAATTGCAATGTCTGTGTCCTGAGGGGCAATTCTCGTAATTTTTAGGAACGTTCACAGTCTGATCTCAGTCTCAATCTGTCAAAAATACTTCAAATTTCCATACATTTTGACATGTTTTTGACATTTGTTTGTCGCTGAGATGAGACTGCGACTAGATTTTGAACGTTTTAAATTAGCAGAATTGGCCTATTGATGTGTAATCCAACCAAAAATAAATGAACAAACAATGAACGGAAATTGTATACTCATCTCCATTACACTACATTACGAAACGTAATACTTTTCTTGTCTTTGAACAGTTTGAATTTTATAACATGAAATTTCAATTTAATCGTATTGTATGTGGTTTCCAAGGATATTTAGTTATATAAAAAACAGGTTAAGTGCGAGTCGGACTCGCGCACCGAGGATTCCGTACAAATTTGTAGGTATATAAATAGTTCATCACGTGATTTTTTTTTGTAATATATCTACAAATTTACGGTTTTCGGATTTTTTCCTTTGTAGTATAAGACGATATTACTTGCCAAATTTCATAGTTGTAGGTCAACGGAAAGTACCCTATACATTTTGATTCCCTTGAGAGTGTCGAAATATACGTTTTTTGCGGCATAAAAGGCCGTATCTTTTTTACGTTAACTTAGAAGTTTGACAAGGGACTGTAGACCTGAATGTGTGGTTTTAATTTCAGATCGATTATGAGTTCTTGAATATGTTGCTTGCTGATATAGTACCGAATTTTCACTTATTATAACACGGATGATATAAAATAAAAAAGAAGTTATCAGCGGTACCTCAAAACATCAGTTTATTTTGACATTACTTACATTAACCCAGAGTTTAATGACATAACTCTCCCACACCGGTGGGTTATACAGGTTGAAATTTTTATCACCGTTTTTCTCCCAAGGGGCCATTGTACTCATCATTAATAACAACTTTTACTATGGGACCAAACATTAATAGCGAAAAAAAAATTCACCTGTTCCATGCATTTTGACGAGTTATGCGAACATAAATGTAGGGAACAGCTGATTTTTTTTCACGATTTCAGGTTTGGTTCCATAGTAAAAGTTGTTCATAATGATGAGTACAATGACCTCGAAGAAAACGGTGATTTAAATTTCACCCTGTATCTAGTACATCTAACTCTTGATGGCGCGGGATGAATAATTTGATAAACCATAAGTTAGCTGTTAACTCCGAGTTATTTAGGATAACCCATGAACGCGCAAATGGGCCCAACTTGACCTTGTATTTAATCAAAGCAGCGTTACAAAAAAAAAAAATCCGATTGCTCGGTGTGAAGAGCTCCTAGCATTTGTAATCATAACTGTCATAAAACTGCATCATTATCAGTTTCAATTGTGTTGGCAGTTTTAATTAGTGAAGTCAAACGCCTATCTGTCAATCAATCTGATATGTTAATTTGTGCAGGCATTTTAAAATAGATAGTGTTTCATTACAATCAATACGTGCTTCTATGTTTTACCAACGTGTAAACAACGGATTTATGGCGCATTGTTTGTTATTTTTTACAAAAGCCTTGAATGCATTACATCTATAACACTATCTACTAACTATACAAAGTATAAAATACAGTGTGTTAGGTTAAACGAGGGACATACTTTAAGGGAGTGTAGTACTCGTGAAAATGAACAACTTTTAATATAGGGCGGTTCAAGTTATTTGCCGACCACTGCATAGTTACTCTTTGTTTGCCAAGCTGGGGGTTTTCTTAACTTTAATAGTATTTTTCAATAAATACTTAATCATGACTAATGAAATAAATCAGTATATCAATACAGACGTGAACTCTGAAGTGGTTAGCTATATAATATACTGCTGTCATTATGACGTTTGGGTTCTCTTAAATGCCTCTTTGACAGCAGCAACCCAATAACAACCTTATTGTAACGGTAAAAAAGAGCTCTGTGAATTTGACAAAGTTGTCAATGGCAGCAACCCAACACCAACCTTATTGCAATGGCAATAAAGATCACTGTGATTTGACAGTGATGCGAACTCAAAGGTAAAATAACTGCGAACGGACTGTAATTATAGACGGATAATTCTCATAAAAAGGTGACGTGGTGTGTCGCATAGTATCATGACGCGATATGGCGTCATCCAAATCTCAAGGCGTTTTTTTTTGTCAGTACACCTTTCTCATGAATATTCTGCCTTGCCATTTTGACAAAGGCAAATAATGCGCATTAGATGACGTGTCATTTATACGCATCATACAATTCTGAATCAGTTCAGACCGAGCTATAAAAAATATAAACATCATTTTAAATTCATTGAACTGAACATCACAATCATGGTTTATGAGACTTAATTAAATGAATGGTTTTAGGACATTAAAACATAACATAACGCCTATAGGCACTGATAGGGGATAGGTGTACAGTCACGAGCATAAGTATGTATACACTTGGCATCAGTGATGTGCCGTTCCCGGGAATTTTGGAAACTTTGGGAATATTCCCGTAAACGTGCCCGGCAATATTCCCAAAACTGGAAATTTAGGGGAATATTGATGATAATGTACTTTAGTGTTTTTTATTATATGCTAGCCAATTAATTAGGTAAATTTGCGTACTATCGTGGTTACGTCGATAGTTGATTATACATATTAAGTTGAAAATTTCCAAAGTTTCCAATATTTACGGGAATATTCCCTGTAAATTTACAATTTTCCCGTAAATATTCCCGTAGTAAAAAAATCACAAAGCATCAGAAATTATGTTTTATAAAACATTTTTAATCAAATTGGTTTATTAACACAATTATACAATCAGATTCTGAGAGTTGTAAACTTTTTAATAAAGTTAACAATTTTAATAAACCACGGAATCAACACACTTTTATATTTGTTTAAAATTAACAAGTATCTGTCTCTAAAGGCTAAATATACTCGTACTAGCTGTTGCCCGCGACTTTGTCCGCGTGGGTTTCGTACTTTCCTCAAATAAATTTAACACCCTCTCCACCTTCCCTATTACTAAAATTATTGCTTACGATCTTTATACTACTTATATTTAGAGAAATAAGTATTCGGACCATTTTTTTAGTTAAACTACTGATGTTTCAAATAAACTGTCCTCCCTTTTCATCACGACAGGGCTTGTTTCTAATAAAAAAGCGTTTGCTACGTTTCCATTCTTATGACTTAAGAGTAAACTAGTTGTGAGCTCGAACTCGCTGGTGGTCATGGTCAAAAAGCACGCTGTCTCGCCTGGCTTCGTGTCCGACAGCGCTAATATCAGTGATGAGCAGTTAGACGCTAGTCTACACGAACAACGTCTAGTTTTCACGCACAGAAACACCGTGCCGAACTGATAGACGCGTAAAAAGATTTGAAAAGTGCTTCGGAAAATCGAGTTTTATGAAAAAACCACTGCATAAATCAATTACATATAACTGAGCTTTGTCGGTACGGACTTGGTTTTGAAGATTTTACAGTTCTTTTATTACTTATTGACACCCAAAGTTACGTTAAAAATAGCAAGAAAAACGAATCTTTGTTGGCTCATAACTTTTTAATGGCTTTTTATTTTACTATTCTGTTTCCGTACAAACACAATTATTATTAAGTCAAAACGATATCACGTTTAACTTTGTATGCACAATGTCAAACAGTGGAGTAATATTCTCCCGAAATTTGTATAGAAAAAATATCGAAAAGTGGCACCTTAAGGGCCAATACTACCTCAAATGGCTTAAGCATGATCCTCCGTTATGTCGAAAATACTGCAGCATTAATTTTGAAATAAATATATGGTAAAGTTGAGGATTAATGTTAGGCCTTATGTTTGACGAAAACACGATTCCATAAAATTTACTCGATAGAAAAAAATCCAAAGTTACCTCCAAACCGAACAATAAACCGCTGGTATTAAAAAAATACTTTAAATTAGATCATGAAACTTTGTATACTAACTGAAGCTTGTTTTACCAGGGGTGGGGGCGATCGCTATGCCGTGGCGCAAGCTAGTGCAGGTACAAACATGTAACGACATGTTTAGCTGTGGTAATAGGAGTATAAATATCGCGTAATATTAGTTGCACATGTGTAATTATACAGTATATACGAAAAATGTATTAAATACATATTTGGAAACTTTGGGAATACTTACGGGAATATTGGGAATATTGCGTAAATTTACAATGGGAAAGTTCCCGTAAATTTTCAATATTTCCAGCGGCACATCACTACTTGGCATTATTCAAAGGCGATTTTCTTCTTTATTTTTGAATGAAATTTTATGTTATGACGAACATAGTATTTTCGAACCCATAGATTTACGTAAAGTGTCATATTTCAACGTTGCATTTGTTATTTCACGAGAAAATCGCAATTGAAAGTTGCCAAGTGTCGACATATTAGTGCTTGTGACTGTACCCATATTTCGCTGGTTTTATTGAAGGCGAAAGGGTCAGGTCAGGGTAGCCCGCGAAATCCAAATTTTCTTACGTTTTTTGCAATTTCACACAAACAAAAAAAAAAAACCGGCCAAGTGCGAGTCGGACTTGCGCACCGAGGGTTCCGTACAAACCTGTAGGTTTATAAGTAAAAGTTCACCCATCACGACAATCGAGTCATAGTTATGGTATTTATATTGCAAAATGAAGTTTATAACATTACAATATGGAAAGCTGGAGGAACATAAATTAATGATAAAGGACACTATCGTTTCAGTAATCCTTTATTTTACGTTAACACATATCATTTATTTTATAACTGAAATATCTACACTAGCCTTGCAAAAGTCTGCTGACGAATGAGGGAAAGCTTTTTTATCAAAGTTATTTATTTACAAAGTTTTTTAGTCACTATTTAGAAATCTGGTACAAAAATGTTAATTATGAATTAAATTTGAACCAGATCTGTAAATGGAGTCACCATTTACAGATCTGGTTCAAATTTAATCCATAATTAACATTTTAAAAAAAGGTATGAATAGTAACACATTGAACATTGAAGACCTAAGTATTTGATATGAGTTTCAACTTGATATCTCTACGCGTTCATGAGGAAAAGGGTAATAAGTTTACAATTATTAAAAAAAAAAAAAAATGTGATTTAAGTAAAAATTTAAGGTTTTCGGAATTTTTCCTTTATATGTGCTATTAAACATTGCTTTATGCCAAATTTCAAGATTCTAGATCGAATGGAAGTACCCTTTAGGTTTTGATTCCCTCGCGAGTAGTTGCGAGTTTGAAAATACGCGGCTGTTACAGCTTAGAAGTATTATAGACCTGAGTATTTGATATGAATTTCAATTTAATACCTCTACGCGTTCATGAGAAAAGACGTAGTAACTTTAAAATTTTCAAAAGTATTTTTTATTATATGATGTAACTAAAAATTTACGGTTTTGCAATTTTTCCCTTATCTGTACTATAAGACGTTACTTCGTACCAAATTTCAAGATTCTAAGTTCACGGGAAGTACCCTGTAGGTTTTGATTCCCGTGCGAGTTTCGAAAATTCTGCTGGCTGTATCTTTTGATTGCTTTGGCTTAGAAGTTTGATTTTTTCACAGCTGCAAGGGACAGTAGAACTGAGTATTAGATATTAATTTCAGTTTGATACCTCCACGCGTTCCTGAGAAAAACGGTCTTGACAGACGGACGGACGGACAACGAAGTGATCCTATAAGGGTTCCGTTTTTCCTTTTGAGGTACGGAACCCTAAAATCACAACACATGGCACAAATCATGGGAGAACTTGACATAGATTTAAGAAAAACTGTTTAACGTTTATTAACTATTTCCATACAGAGGGTGTTGAAAACACTTACTAGCTATTTATATCAACATATATTAATTCGAAAATAATATCAATTCACAAAATCAAACGCGTGTGGCGTAAAACTAAAACATATTGACGGGCCATTTAATAAACTCTATGGAAGTTCATTCCTTCAAAAACTTCACTGCCAGCCTATGCTGCCAGTACTCGAAGAAGCTTCACTGGGTGTTGCCAACACGGCCCTCATGCGCCGTGCATGTCCTCAGGCATGCCTTACACCATCAATCTTAATTAGCTTAACAAAACATGTATCTGAAAGCACACACTTTATATTATGTGATGTGTTACTAAATAAATAAAAAAACAATAATGCTTCGGCCAATCATGATTCATAATACTAATAGAACTCCAGTTGCAGGGTTTACATCGTTTCTGTTCCTTTAGGCTTAGGAATTCTCCCTACTCTGCAACTGGCAATTCCATTCATGAATCTACCATAGCTCTTCTAGTAGCATAGCTCTTATATTACAGATCTCAAAACAAAGTAATCTTTAAGCTTAGACAACCTCTTTGCTACTGTTATTTTAGCTCACTTCCTTAATCCAAGGTTGTGCCTGGTCCATTTCACTCCTTTAGTCTTAGGCAGTAACTGTTTCAGCTCACCACCTCGATTCTGGCAAGTGACTATTATAACACTTCTCTTTTTTTTTGTCCAGTATAAATTGAATGTAATTAACTTGAGCAGAAACTGAAGATTATACAAAGCACAAATTATTGGCCTGACATCTATGTCAAGTAAAATTAAATATATCATCATCTACCTAGCTTTTCCCAACTATGTTGAGGTCGGCTTTAAAATTAAATATATACCTATACACTACTTTTACTTACTACTTACGTTACTTTTTTTTTTACCTTGCCAACACGCCTTTTATTTATATTTGCACCTAATAATGATGCTTAGGATTCTATCACGTTTAACCAAGAAGTAATATTATCGTTCAAGGGATCAAAATCATTATTATGCAAAATTGTACTCACAGTTCCGGTATCTTTTACCTTACATAGCCTTAGATACCTTTATCCTTTTGTGAGGTGCCAGTGGGGGTGTTCTTGAGCCGCTACTGTTAGAACTCGTACTGCTACATCTGCTACTACTAGATGACTTACGGGCACGCTTTGCCCTGTGTTTTCGCTTACATAAGCCTCTTTTACCAGTTTTACCCTTTATTTAGTTTAGCTTTACTTTTGGGGCGCGAGAAGTTTATGCACACTTCTGATATTAACTATTTCCATTCAGAGGGTGTTGAAAACACTTACTAGCTATTTATATCAACATCTATTAATTCGAAAATAATATCAATTCACAAAATCAAACGCGTGTGGCGTAAAACTAAAACATATTGACGGGCCATTTAATAAACTCTATGGAAGTTCATTCCTTCAAAAACTTCACTGCCAGCCTATGCTGCCAGTACTCGAAGAAGCTTCACTGGGTGTTGCCAACACGTTAGTCCTTATATGTATTTTTGAATAAATTTTTATTACTTAAGTTTTTTTTTTTTAATTTGCAGGTTAGTGTCAGGTTGTGTGTTGATCTAATTATGATTCGCGGCCATAACAAATATTTATTTATAGTCTTATAATCATAAAAATCAACGACGTGGATTTGGTGAGATCTTTCCATTATATATTTCAGGGACCTCCGCTAGAGGCTTGGAGGCTGTATAAAACTACGTTTTGCGTTGTTAATTTGGACTTTTGACGCCACGCGTGAATTTAACATCATTGTAAGCTATAAATAGGCTTTAAGGAAATGTCTTCATATTATATTTAGGAGCGAAGGACAAAATAATACACTCTATTATTTTAACCTGAAATACGGTATCGCTCTAGAATTAGTACTTCACGCTTTTCTTAATTTAACATTGTACTAAATTATCAAAACTGCCTTGAACAAGCTACCTATTTCCTAGCTTGTAAAATTTGTATACCGCGCGCAAAAAAGGACCCAAAGGGTAAAAAAAAAAGGTTAAGTAACAAAAAATAGCGAAGCTCATAAATTTCAAGCGTTAAGCTCCCCTGTCAGCTATAGTGGTTCACAAACCCAAAGCTACACAACACATGTGTGCAGAGCAGGTCTTGTAATACCATAAAAACAAAAAGTTTTTTCTTTTAAAATGGGCACAATTGTGCGTATGACAAAAGACGGAAACTGCCTATTCAGGGCCATAGCACATCAAATAAATAATGTAATGGGTTTAACTTTCGACCACGTGTCTGTCCGTCAGGATCTTGCTTCATATGTTTTAGAGCATCGAGATGACGAAAGAATTCGCTTAGCCCTTCTAAATAATGTACAGACGCCAGCAGGTCAACCTACCCCAATCTGTCAAAATTCTTTGATAGATTTTCAACTTTAGCACAAAGGAATAAAGTTCATATTCAATTGGGAAAATCTGACAGATTGGGGTAGCTTGATGTGCTGGCCACCGTACAAGAAATTCTTCCTAACAGCATTCTCTCCCAGGAACAAAGAATAACAAAATACATAACACAGCAGTTTAACAAGACGTTCTGGGGAGGAGAGGATATCTTAATCGCCGCAGCCGAGTTCTATCTTGTAAATTTGCACGTGCACACGGATACAAGACACAACCTAGTGTATTCACCTACCGGCGAACCAGTACCCGGCAACATACACATCCTCTACAAGGACCAGCACTACGATAGCTGGGTCATGACCGACGACAAACACTATAACAGCAACCCGATAGATATAATGCAAAAATCGAACAATGTCACAACAACACTATATAATAAGCCTTTAATTAACCAGTACAACACACGTGAAGAGAAAGGTCAACTCACGAAATCCCAGTCTCAAACGAACAGCCCTCAATTAGCTAGCTCATTAACACAATATGAACAACAAGCACCAATGTGTACACCGTTATCAGAAGTAGTCGCAGATGTCACTGGGTTCACAATACTTAGAAACCAACCGTCTACCTCAATAAAGTACACTTGCCTAGACTTGCGTATTGCAACTTGGAACGTCCGCGGGGCCTCAAAACCGACCAAAAAAGATAAAATTGACGCTGAACTTTCAATTAGGGGCATTAATGTAGCCTGCTTACAAGAAACAGGTATGAACTCAGGAGCATACAACTCTACACACTACGAATGGCACCTCTATGGAACCTCAGGTAAAACACATCGGGGACTTGCAATTCTAATCAGAAAAGATGCTCAAATTGAATTAGTTAACAGAAAAAAGGATACAGACGCGATGTCAGCTACTCTTCAAGTTAACAGGGAAAATGACAAGCCTGCTCATATGTATATAATCAATTCTCACATAAACTGTTGTACATCTATAGCAAACAGATCCTTCACAGGCTTATTAAACTTGTTCAGACAAAAACCAAGGAAATGTACTTTAATAATTCTTGGCGACTTTAACGCTCATATTGGTCGACATGATACACAAAGTTTCCAACGCAAAGGGCTGATACAACAAAACCTACACCATGACTTATCTAACTACAACGGGGAAATGTTAATGGATATAGCCAACAGGGAAAAACTGCAAATAGAAACGACAAAAGCGAGATCATCGTGCAGGGTAACATGGTCAAAGGGCACTCAGAAATCCCAACTGGATCACATTATAACGCCACATGCATCAGAAAAACTTTTTGATTTTATTAAAGGCGAATGGGCCGCTAGGGGCACATCCGACCATAAAATAATCTAGGGTCTAATAAGAACAAATCGAATTTCAAACAAGAAAGAAAGCACCAAACACATTATTACACAAAGACAACAGCAAGCCGCGAAGGAAACAACAATTGCGGCCAAGGATTTTAACTATAAACAATGCTATTATGCCGCTCTCAATAGTAAATTCACAAAAACAAAATACCAAGATTGCATAACAAAAAAACTACAAGATAAAGGGATCAACTCAACGGACAAACTCATCGAAATACCCTGGAATACCATAACGGAAGTATTAAAATCGGCTGCTCAGGAAACTCTTATTTTTCAGCCAGTTCTCTCCAGAGATCATCGATTAGCTCTTGCTAACCTAGAAAAGGCTAAATTCCTACAAAGCAGGCAACCAGATAATCCAAATAGGCACAACCGAGTAAAAGAATGTCAGGCAACACTTCAAAAGGTTAAATATCAGGAAGAGCAAAAAGCATGCAGGGCCTGCCTCAATGGATTGGGGAAAAAACACCCTGCAAAACGCATGCAGATGCTATACTTTTTTTACAGCAGGAACAAACTTCAAACAAAACGTCGAAAAAGATTTACTTATATACCAATGACCAAATGGGAGCAAATTTTAAAAAAATCCGAGGGCCATCTTATACCAACAGTTAATATAAAAAAGCCGATAACCGAAGTACAGGGTGAGGGACCCATTACGGACGACGTAATGGCAATCATTAATAAAATGCGGAACGGGACAGCCCCCGGAACGGACCAAGTGGTAATCGAATTGTACAAAGCAATGCCCCAAATATTACAAGAAGCCGTCACCAAACACATGAACAAAGCCTGGACACTGAACGAAGCACCTGACACATGGTTGGAGACCGTACAGGTACCAATTCAAAAAAACAATAACCCTAAAAATGAGAATGAATATCGCCGCATATCGGTTTGCAATACGGGTTACAGAATTTACGCCTCCTACGTATTAAAAAAACTAGATGAGATAATAACGGAATTGGGCAACTACCAAGCGGCCTTTTTAAACAATAGATCAACAGACGACCATATATTCACGCTTAAAAGGGTCTTAGACGAAGAATGGCGTGCAGGTAAAAGAATTTATGTACTCGCCCTCGACATTGAAAAGGCATTTGACAACGTCGACCTCAATGCACTAAGAGATATCTTATTACAACGAACCAACAAATCGCTAACCAACAGGATAATCAAGGTATGCATGAATGAACGAACATGCATCAAATGGTGTGGCCAGCAAAGCAGTTGGATTATTAAAGGAAAGGGAGTCAAACAAGGCTGCCCTCTGTCCCCTCGCCTGTTTACACTGGTCATCGACGAAGTCCTTAGAACCCTCGACGAAGAAACACAATTAATAAAACTTGACCAGGATCGCGAAATCCCACTCCCTCTAGTATTATCATTTGCGGATGACCTTATCTTTATTACAGATGACCTAGAAGGATTAGAAGGTATCATATACCATATTAAACCCCTACTAAATAGTGTAGGCCTCCAAATAAACGAAACAAAAACAAAAATACTAATTAGGGACCCCAAAGCTACACAGATAACGACCCACGTGACCCTTAATGGAATAAGTATACCAACATGTGAAGAAGTTAAATACCTAGGTACATACATAACATCTACATTAAGTAGAAAAAGCACTATAAAAAAACGTTGCGAACAGGCCATGAAAAACGCCAAATCGTTACTACCATTCATAAATAATTCAAATATGGACTGGAAATTAGCCAGACTCATGTATCGAATGGTGATCGTACCGTGCATGATACACGGTTTGAAAGTTTCGGCACTTACTAAAGCTAACAGATCAAGACTCAGAAAATATGAGCGAGTTATCATGAGGGACTTGATTAACCACTCTAGAAATAAACCAAGACAAAAGAAAATGCATGAAATATTAGACGGAAAAACAGTAACCAAACGCATCAAGAACCATAGGATGTGCTACCTCGCACATGTCTACAGGCGTCGCAAACCACACCTGCTACATGCAGCAATGCAATACAAAGCCAAATCCAAGAAGGTCGGCCGACCTATTTACACATGGAACGACAATTTAAAACAGGACATGAAGTACTTCGACAAGGGAATCAATTTCTGGATGGATACAGCGGAAGACAAAAGTAAGATCAAGATCGCTGCTAGTGAGATTTACAATAAACCGGAAACGGATAGTAGCGAAACTTCCGAAGATGACATCGATAACAGCAACATCTAACACAATACAACAGAACAATGACATACAAAAGAACCGAGAAAGCAGTAACACTCCGCCAAAAGACTCGCCGATGAAGCTCGACCTGAACCAGCCTGGCGGCAAGGTCGTTAGAAGATGCCCATCCATAGATAATAATTACCCATCTCTCCACTAGTCCAATGCTTGCTCTAGGATGCATATCCGGTAGGCTCTTAAATCCTTCCCTATCCTACGGGCACGTCCTCCTTACCAATTACCGCGCCCCCCGGTCTATTCCTTGATATGCAATGGCCGCTGTAGCACCATGATCATGAGGCTACAGAAGCTAGTGCGAATCTTGGGGTTCATTCGATTAATCGAGTCTGGTTTAACCACGCTGGGATCGGTGCAATTCATTCATTCATCATTCATTCAATACGAGATGTCTAAGCCATATGTCATATTAACCTTATTGATTGACAATTTCATGAAATCGCGATATCTGAGCTCAATTCTAACTAAATTTATGGAGTTGTATTGCTTATTCTAATTATTACAATTATGTGGAGCCATATTTGTTACGGTCGCGAATCATATTTTAATCAACATACAACCTGAAACTGACCTGCAAATTGCAAAAAAACGTAATAAAAATTGGATTTCACGGGCTACCTTCAAGCACAAGTCAAAATAGTAAGTCAGGTCAATGTTTTTACCACACAAAATGGGTGAAAAAGCCCAATTATTAACCATTCTAATAATGTTCAGGGCTATTGAACAAATGGGAGGTCTGGAGCTAGAGAGCGACTACCCGTACGAGGGGGCTGACGACAAGTGTGTGTTCAACAAGACCTTAGCCAAGGTGAAGATCAGCAGCGCCGTCAACATCACCACCAACGAGACCGGCATGGCCCAGTGGCTTGTGCACAATGGACCCATTTCTATTGGTAAGTATGACGCCGTGTCTAAAGAGTGCTTATACGACCTAAAGTCTGTTCTAGAAGTTTCTGATTTAAGTGTAAACAAACCCAATTTTTTTTTGGTATTTTGTGTTTCACGACCTTTGTCCAAATATTTTTTTTTTTTCTAATTGTGTAACACACTATATCACAATCTATATGATTTTGAAGGATATTGTTAATCCATTGCTTCATATGTTCGTAAAATTTGTCTGCTCAACAACGTAAATAACGCAATGAATGTTGTTGAACTGTCAAAATGAAATCCTTGGCTACTGCGTGTTACGCAGTTACCCCGCTGTTCAGGTTAAATTCTTACGCAACCACTAATTAAAGGGAATTAGTAACACATTCTTCTATACAGGGTTACTTTTCAATGACCAGCCAAATTTAAGGATGTGGTACAGACCATCAAACTAAACAACTTTCTCCATGGAACAATATCGTAATCGCGAAAAATTTATCAACTGTCCCATAGAAAACTTCAATATCTACTCGACCTAAACGTATGGGACGGCTGAATCTTTATTCGCGATTACGATGTTGGTCCCATGGAGAAAGTTGTTTAGTTTGATGGTCTGTACCACATCCTTAAATTTGGCTGGTCATTGAAAAGTAACCCTGTATACAACGTCTAACGTTAAATGCGCAAAACCTGAAAATAGTTTTTGCGCATTTAACGTAATGTATTTTGCCATACTATCCGCCGATTGAGTCAAAGAAAATTAAGTCTTAACTTAAGGCAATAAGACTCAATTTTGAATGCTAGGATCAACACGATTTTCTTAATAAAGATAGTTATCTTAAAAAAAAAAATAGTTTTGGTCATTGTATTATGCTTTTAACTCAATGCTCTAATTGGGGTGTATGAGGTTTTGCGCATTTAACGTTACACGTTGTATATTTCGTCATTTAGTAATGTCATGCAAATATTAGTAGATTGTATTTTAGTTAAACAGTAACATACACTACATACAAATAAATAACAATTACTGTCTGTTTAAATCACAATACTTGGCCCTGATTCGTTGTTTAACTTCATTGGTAATGGTATGGCACTTCCTTGAAAATGTAATATTTGCAGTTTATGATGCAACATTTGACCATAATGTGCTAAATTCAGTACCTTGCAAGCTAAGACATAGCACATTTTGTAACGGTAAAAATAAATAGTTTATTTTTTATTTTGGCAGTCACACTCAATAAATAGCTCACAAGCATCAAGAGATTTGACAGACCAGCACCCTAATTGCGATGCACACTATCTATCACAATCTGAATTATTTCACAGACCAGCACCCTAATTGCGATGCACACTATCTATCACAATCTGAATTATTTCACAGACCAGCACCCTAATTGCGATGCACACTATCTATCACAATCTGAATTATTTGACAGACCAGCACCCTAATTGCGATGCACACTATCTATCACAATCTGAATTATTTCACAGACCAGCACCCTAATTGCGATGCACACTATCTATCACAATCTGAATTATTTGACAGACCAGCACCCTAATTGCGATGCACACTATCTATCACAATCTGAATTATTTCACAGACCAGCACCCTAATTGCGATGCACACTATCTATCACAATCTGAATTATTTGACAGACCAGCACCCTAATTGCGATGCACACTATCTATCACAATCTGAATTATTTCACAGACCAGCACCCTAATTGCGATGCACACTATCTATCACAATCTGAATTATTTGACAGACCAGCACCCTAACTGCGATGCACACTATCTATCACAATCTGAATTATTTTGAAGGATATTGTTAATCCATTGTTTCATTATGTTTAAATTCTGTATGCTCAACAATGTAAATAACGTAATGTTGGACTGTCAAATTGCTACTCTTAGTGCGTTACGCATTTAACTTGCAGCTTATCCAACCAGTGACTTGAACCTATACAAACCGAGGAATATTACCACATAATTTGTATGTCCCTACAGGCATAAACGCGAACGCGATGCAGTTCTACATGGGAGGCATCTCGCATCCATGGAAGATGCTGTGTAATCCTACTAACTTGGACCACGGCGTGCTCATCGTAGGATTTGGAGTTAAAGGTAAGACTTGAACAGATATTCCATTTCACGAACGCGCGACAACCATTCTTTCGAGCTCGTGAAGGTCACGGAAATGTTCTTTTCTAGTAGGTACTCTAACTTCAGTAAAATCACGAAGAGTCTTTTAATCCCTAACCGAAACTGCATCGATTGGCGTCATAAAAATTAAACAAAGAGAATTGACGTTTTCCTAGCTTACTGTAACGTTTTTCCATAATCTGTAAATGCAGTTACAAATTATTCAAAAAGTTAAGGATAGTCTCCTAAGAACGTTTTTCTGGAGCTGCAATGGTTTAGGTAGCTGACCTTATCGCCCGTCTTAATACTCCACCCTGTATACTGGCTGGCAGAGACATCGAAACCATGAAATCAGCACATGATTCTAGACCCCATAGTGGAGAAATTTTCCGTCGGTTATCGAAAAAAAAACAGGTGTTTTATAGAAAAGTGCAATACCTACGCGGTCGAAATGTATGAAAAGCTATTTTTATGTATCCGTACCTCAAAAGGAAAAGCGGAACCCTTATAAGATCACTTCGTAGTCTGTCTGTCCGTCTGTCAAGGCTTTTTTCTCAGGAACACGTGGAGTTATCAAGTTGAAATTAATATTAAATACTCAGGGCTGCAATCCCTTGAAGCAGTGAAAAAATCAAACTTTTAAGTCAACGGAATCAAAAGATACAGGCATTTATGTTCCGTTTATGCCGCATATTTTGACATTTGCAAGGGAATCAAAACCTATAGGGTACTTGCCGTTGAACTAGAATCATGAAATTTGGCAAGAAGCAATGTCATATAGCACAAGTAAAGGAAAAAAACCGGTTATGTGCGAGTCGGACTCGCGCACCGAGGGTTCCGTACAAAGTAGTTACGTAACTACAAATTTACGGTTTTCGCATTTCTTCCTTTACTTGTGCTACATGACCTTGCTTCTTGCAAATTTCATGATTATAAGTCAACGGGAAGTACTCTATAGGTTTTGATTCCCTTGCAAATGTCAAAATATGCGGCATAAACGGAACATAAATGCCTGTATCTTTTGATTCATACATCTCATTTTGATTCCCTTGAAATTGGAATGAGAGTGTCGAAATATACGTTTTTTGCGGCATAAACGGCCGTATCTTTTTTTACGTTAACTTAGAAGTTTGCTTTTTTCACAGCTGCAAGGGACCGCAGACCTGAATATATGGTTTTAATTTCAACTCGATACCTCCACTCGTTCCCGAGATAAAGGGTCTTGACAGACCGACGGACGGACGGACAACAAAGTGATCCTATAAGGGTTCCGCTTTTTCCTTTTGAGGTACGGAACCCTAAAAAGTCCGAAAACTATAAATTTGCAGATACATACCTACAAATTTCTAAGGCGCGAGTATGACTCGCATTTGATCGTTTTTTTTTTAATAATCATTGTAAAATTTCAACGCAGGGGGTTCAGAATCGTATGCTAAAATCTATGGTAACCGGTTTCGCATACATGTTCCTGTCATCCTGTATACCATGTTATACATTGATAACGCACTTACTATCAAGATATATTTATTTATTGCATCCGTGTTGTTCACAAGATGTTATATAATATAGGTTTCAAACATGAACCCTTCTAGGGCACAGCAACATATTTTTAGGTAGATACAACTAGATTTATAGCTATCGCAACTGGCATTGTTATTATATTTAACATTAAATCTTATGAAATGGGAATTTTACATTTAGTCAATATATTATATTTTACCTATTATTAAATCACTATAGTAAATTATTATTACATTATAATATTATACTATATTATATTAAATTATATTATAGATATGCCGGATGCCCGTAATTCATTTTCTAAACATTGAATGAAATTATTCAAGGAATTTCTGCTGTATCATAAGTGCGTTTACAAACACAAGTTGCACATAGTATACAAACTATCTGTAAGTGATACAAATATTTGTCCGTGCGTGAAAGACATTCGCGACACGGAATACAGCACTCTGCGTGTCTGCGTCAACCGTCACCTACAAAGAAGAGTGAAATGTATTTGAAATTCATTTTAGCTGACGCGACAGACGTTATTCTGTCCAAATTTCTATTTCCAGTGAAGAAAGCACTTTCGGTTTTTTCCGAAGTTTCATATTTTGCAGGCAACGTTTCCAATTTTTCTTTCCTTAAATTTTTGACTATTATGAACGTTTCAAAAATACACAAAAACCAAATCAGTCCAGCCGATCTCAAGTGATGCGCTGCGCTTACCAACAAACATCATTTTATGTTTATTTACATAGGTTTTTAACTTATTACTTAATGATTAACTTACAAGCTTACCGATGGGACAAACTTTTATATATTTAATCCATTCAGGGGCTGAATTTTCAAAAATCCTTCCTGAATTTTCACTTTCGTTAAATAAGAGGCTTTTGTGCAAATTTTATAAATTATAAATGATTTTATTTCTGTAAGTAGGTTTATATAAACACTTTTACACGTCAATCATATTTTTAAAAACGAGATGAGATCGGCGTTTCCTATCAGACTACTCTGAGAAGAAAGGCTGAAGCAAACTCAGAGGTCACAGTCTCTTTTAAAGTTCAGACATACTCTTGGTCAGATCATGACATGACATGATCATAACATTGTTCTCACATAAAGAAGCAACAAGAATAATGTACTCATGATTTTGTAATATCTTGATTTAAAAGAGTGTCCTTGGAGTTTTTTGCCCGTTCTTCTCCAAGAGATCTACGTTTTGGAATGGGCAACTAGCTTCAACTTTCTGACTAACTGACCGACTAGTTAATTTTGACAATTCAAAATTGAAATAAATGCTTTGAGTTTGAGTTTTATGTGGAGACCATGTAGATTGGTGTCCGAAATGGTCTTTTGAGGAAAGAACCACACAGATTGAGTGCTAGACCCAGCGGTTTAGGCTGTGCGTTATCTGCAAGTGAATGAATAAATGTTATATTTCTTAACGTAAAAGATTGTGTTGTGGAGGTCAGACAGGATGTCGTTCCATGTAAATACTAATATTCAGCTGCATCCGGTTAGACTGGAATCTGACTCCAACATAGTTGAGAAAAGGCTAGGCAGATGATGATACAATATCTTCGTTTTTCCCGTATCTGTAAACTGCCGATCAATTCTGTAAAAATCTCACCGTGATAACATAGGTGAAGTGAGCGTTAAGTGAACTATCAATGGAGGCAATCCCTAACATCATGTGGAATGACAGCTCACTTCACCTTAGTTTTCACGCTGAGATTTTTACAGAATAGCACTGCTGTTCACCGTTGAAGAATAATATTGCACCTTCTATAACCTCTCTATTTTTCACAGAGTACCCGCTCTTCCACAAGCAGCTACCGTACTGGATCATAAAGAACTCGTGGGGCAAGTCGTGGGGTGAGCAAGGATACTACCGCGTATACCGAGGAGATGGCACCTGCGGTGTCAATCAGATGGCAAGCAGCGCTGTCATATAGAACGAGGTTTAAAAAATAACGGCATTTTTTATATCTTACTTCTTCTGAGCAAGGACTACATTGTCATATACGTTTTGATTTTAAAAATATAAGTGTCTCAATCCAATGTTTCTAATGCTGGCACTTCTTTTCGCGTTTTAAAAAAAATATAATTGTGGTTATTGGGTGATACAAAGTAAGCCCTATTGTTATTAACATAAAGTTTATTTTGTGTATACTAAATAACTCTAATATGAACGTAAATACGCCAAGTGTAGTATCAATATCAGATGTTACTCAGTAGTAAATGTGATACATCGAGTTTCATAAAAAGTTCGGTTTTATTAAGCGTTTCAGTACTTACCTACCCCTGTAACTTTTTGTACAGTATTTTTTAAAGCTCGATATAAGTATTACATTTATTCTCGGGTACAGATGCATTTCATGATCGCGCGTCAATCATTTAGTCATCCTTATTGCAATGACATAAGAGTCTCATGACGCGTGCTCGTGAATTGCGTTATTTATGACAGTTCTTGTTTGATATAGAAAGTTCAAGTTCTTGCTCGGTGTTTTTAAGGAACGCCTTTGGAAATTCATGTATTTTAGAGTCGCCAACTAGTCTAGATTTAAGTATAAGACGTAACGAGACATACAAGAATGGCTTCTGTCCATTTTGGACACTATTTAACATCCGTCCCCCCATTTGCATTAAAAACTCAATCTAATTAGGTTATAAGTCATCAATGGACGATAAATTGTGTTCAAAAAGATTAATATATATTATTTAGGTAGACAAAATTGTGTCAAAGCAATTCAAGTGCATGCCAATATTGCCAACGTATGCTTATTATGCATGGTCAAATTGAATTATCTAGCGAGACGTCACAGAAATCATGGTATCGATATCTAAACACGATAAAAAAAAAATGATTTTCTTAACTCATAATATCAAGTTACTATAGCTCATTACTAGGTCTTTGGCCGAAGGTAGTGTAGTTAGGGGCTGTTCATTTATTACGTAAGACAATTCCAAACAATTTCTGACCCCCCTCCCCCTACATAGTAAAAAATAAGACTTGAATGAACCCCCGTCCCCCCTTTGAATCTTACGTAAGATCAGTATCTAACAAATTTGCAAAAAATTTTAAACTTATAATTTTTGCTTACTTTTATGATCTTACGTCAAAGTCAAATAATTTATTTCAAATGGGCACAGAAAAGGCACTTGAACGTCAAAAATTACAATAAAATAGAATCGATTCTAGTCGCCCCTTCCAAAAGGTAGTGTTCGTATGGAGAAGAAGGGCAAGAAACTCCACCGTTACTCTTTTAAAATGCTTTACGTAAGAATAATCTATACCTCCCCACCCCATGTAAGAAAAAAAAGACTTGTTTGGTCCCCCTCCCTCCTCAAATCGTCTTACGTAATAAATGAACAGCCCCTTGAAATATGTATGCAGGATAGAAGAGCCCTCAACACGAAATCTGTTGAACCACGGACTCCATGGAGTACATGATTCTGGACCTTATTATCTGTTAACCGACAAAAAAAATTATAGGCTCGGGGGTCTAGAATCGTAGAATTTTATTATTTTATGTTTTAATATTTTACAGAATTTGTTATGTTTGTATGTTCCACTGTCTAAAATTTTCCTTTATTATGAACAACTAAATCTTTTGTTGGAGATCCTAAAATAAATAAATAAAGGCTAACCCTATTTATTAACATTATTAAAACGTTAATTTAAAATAACAACATTTTCATTAAAACTATGGTTCGTTATAATGCCTCAATGACGTCCGCAGCCAATCACTTGATTATTATTTATAATTCGTAACCTTATCGAAAACATTTAAAACAGAATTGGTTGTGAATAAAGGTATTGGTTACATAATTGGCCAACATTGGTCATGCAAATGTTGGTTGAAATGTGTGATTAGAACATGTGATATTGAACTTATGATTTAAATGGCTTTCAACTTATTGCAGTTAAAAGTCAAAGTCGATTAATCATAATAATTATTCTAAATGTAAAACAAGAGATACAGGTTTTGAATAAGAATCAAAATTGCAGTTATATGAACCTTAAGAGATAGAAAAAAAGTTAGAAAAAAAGAGTTAGAAATCCATCGAGACTTTTCAAGAGATTGTTGCAAATAAGGTCAAAAATAACTATACCTTTTGCAAGATATTCTTAAATACATTTTAATACACTTGCAAACAGGATGATTTTCTAACATGCATTTTTAACATAAAAACCGCATACGCATTGAAATTGATCATACATACCGTCACTTGACGTTCATATAGGGCTTTGGGGATCTACTCATACCCAAACTAAGATGTTATTTCCACCGTTATTATTATTATAAGCATTCTGTTGCGAAAACCACAAAAAGTACTTATGCAAATGTTTTGCTGTTTATTGACACAGCATATTATCAAAGTGTTACGTAAGTGTTTTATATAGAATTCCTTATGTTTTGTTTTTATTTACTCGGCCAACCAACCAACATGCTTGTAACATTAATCACGCACTCCATAACAATATTATTACTTTAATACTATTTGCGTTAACCGACACTAATCAATTATTTATAATAATAAGTTATTATTAAACTATAAAGGGGGGAAGTTAGGCTTCTGAAATTAGTTTGCCATACTTTGAATTAGTTATTTTTAAGTTTTACTAAATAATCAACTAAATTGATTGACATTTTGTTTTTTTTTTGTGTATCTCTTTTACTATGAATCTCTTTTATTGTTTTTTGCATATAATTTTTTGTATTATGTAATTAGGTTATTATAAATTAACTAAACTGTCAATGAATTACCTATTTTAAAACTAGGCATAAAATGTAGTCAAATAACTAATGCTCTCCATTTTGTTTAGCTTTATGACTAACAATTTCATTTATGTGATAAGACTCAAAATGATACTTATTAATTAACTGGTGAAATATTTAACCTGTAGCGAAAGCCTATACACGTTGGCACTCTGAAGACATGCAATATAATCGATGGATAAAGTGTTGAGCAACCTGTGAATAAACAGCTTAGGCTCTAGACAGACGGACCGCATTTCAACTGCAATCCAACCTCAAATTGCAGTTCAAGTGCAGTTTGAATGCAGTTGACACGACTGCAAACCGTGTCAACTGCATTCAAACTGTATCCGAACTGCAATTTGCGGTTATATTGCAGTCGAAATGCGGTCCGTCTGTCTAGAGCCTTAGCTGCACAATAAGTCCTATTTGTTACGCCGAGATTAATAAACGTTACTAAGCACATGCTTATGCTTCGATATGTTCCCGTCTTTGTCTGTACACTTATAGTTTCGCAGGTGTGTGAGAGGAACAGGAATAATGTACACACAGTGACATATCAAGACATTTCCAGTTTTACTGTTTATGCGTAGCTTAATGTGTTGCAGAGTTATTTTCAACACAAGTAGAGTAGTGTCATCTCAACATCTCTCTCCCTTGAATTTGTATATATATATATATATATTTATATATATATCATTAGTACATATTTATATATTTAGTATAGTATGTATGTGTATATAACCTATTTATGTATTTGTGAATCTAGTTTTAACAGGTTTTTTTTTTCTTCATTGTTCCTCTCAACTTAAGCACCTGCCATCTAATCGCTTCACCACCCTTGGTTGACTGGTAGAGAATGCCTAAGGCATTAAGTCCGCCTTTGTACCTTTTTGTGCGAAAAGTTTAAATAAATAAATAAATAACATACGTGTTATGTAATCTTTATTTATCTTGACCAAGTGTGCGCTAGTTCGTCCTTTGATTCTATTGAAACTTCAGCACATTGAAAAGACGCGCTGAATGCGTTCGCTGGACGGTTGATGTAAAGGTGGCTGCGAGCAGTGATTAAGCGGGCGCGGACAAACACAAATGTTTGCGTCGCTGCGAGCGTGGCCTCTGTAGAAAGTCAATATTCAATATTTTTATTATATAACTTGAGTTTGTGTGTTGATGCACTCACTGGGTCTACACTCGTCCCCTCGCAGCATAATCGCAAGCTGCAGCCTAATTTCTGAAGAGTCTCACTAGTATAATGTTTTGGAAATATCCAGAATCGTGCAGAATATTCAATGATTAAGACGATTCGATTAAAGCTCTGCGTCATATGCGTAATTTTTATAAAGTTAAGCCAGCGTGTTAAGGTAGTTATTTTAAAGATTAAAATTATTAATTATTTATTATTATTTATGAGATTTAAAGATATCGCTTGCCACTTAAAAATTGTACTTTTGTATAGGTACTAAGGGTGAATCCACTCAACATTATACCTAGACTAAGTCTTAACCTGAGAATAAATTTTGGATTTTTGACAGTTTTTCCATACCAGAACTGTCAGACGTAAATTTTATTCCACGGAGAAAAGATATCTGACTTTGGTGAAATCAGCCTTTAGTGAAATAAAATATGAAATTGAAATAATCTGCATGACATTTGTAGCAGTTACCTTGCTCCTGCTTGTACACACGGCTACACATCAAGCTATACATTTCCAGTATAAGCTGATCTCACATTATATAGGATTTCCGTACGATGCGAGACCAGCGTAAACTGGTTTTGTATAGCTTGATGTGTAGCCGTGTGTACCTGCTATTTTGGCATAATAATTAACTGTTGCTTATATTGCTCAAGTTATTTTTTTGTTCCAATTTCATTACCTACTGTTTGTGTGGAATTCAAGCTCTACCATTCAGTAAATTATTTTAACACTAAACAATATGCATACCAAATGCATAAATAACTAAGTGCCTTCAAATCGTATTTGTTCCGGTAAAAATGTACATAGTTTCTGTGTTATGAAAAATATAGTGCTAAATTATATGGCATTCCACGATGACGCATTTTGCATGTTATGCCACTTGACATAAGGTTCGAATTTCAATGAATCTCATACCGGCGCAAAATGCAACAACGTTCCTTGGAATTTTAATTATATTGGATTGTTAAAATTGTCTACACATTATGAATTAAGTGTACTTATAAATTGTTTTATTTAATTTACTGTTATTTTTTGTTGACTATCGTAAAACTGATTTTTCTCTATAGCATTTCGTAATAATATATAGTGCTTTATTATATAAATGCCAATTTAATTTCGTTGAAGACGTAAAAATTGTCTACACATTATGATTTAAGTGTACTTATAAATTGTTTTTGTTTTATTTAATTTCCTGTTATTTTTTGTTGATTATTATATTTTTTTTATAATTTTACAAAATATTTTTCTCTATAACATTTCTTAATAATCTATAGTGCTATATTATATAAATGCCAATGTAATTTAGTTGAAACGCATAATACACGTCACGGTAAATATTAAGCGGAATATTTTGATAAATTCACGTTTGCAAACGAATTTGATACTAATTGTGTTTATTTGCAATAAAGATATTTTTTATGAAATCTAACGTTTTATTATAACTGAACTTTGTGCCCATGATTATATCTTAATCTTAAACATGCACGATGAGACAGTTGCTGAGGCACACAGGGCCTTCTCGATGTTATGGTCAGCGGAGACAGAGAGCAGCGCAGCGGAGAGAATTTTATTGAGGCACCCGAAAATCAACTATAACATTATTGAAATAAAGTGCATGTATGCTTGAACCTGACAAAAAATGCTCGCGCGTCCTCCAAGATGCGCGAGAAGCCACGCGCGCGCGGGGCGTCGCCTGTCAGAAAATGCCCGAGACCGCGCGAGAATAAGGTCCGGACTCCACCAAAGCGGAGATGTGCGGAGCGGAGCGGACACGTGCAGGAATCGACCAATCACAATGGTTGAAATCCTCATCGCGTCACTCGTCTCGTTTGTGATTGGACGATTCCTGCACCTCTCCGCTCCGCTTCGCATATCTTCGCTTTGGTGGAGTCCGGGTTTTATTCCTCTTTGTCTGCGCTGACCCTTAGAAGCAGTGCGGGTTGATAGATGTCACATATCTGCGAACTTTTGGTTCTAGGACATGCCGGTTTCCTCACGATGTTTTCCTTCACCATTTTGAGAGTGGTGGTGATGAAATTATTTAGACCAAGTAATGTGCCTGTCTGGGTTAGAATCGAATCTATGACAGGACCTATACAGGGTGACTTTTTTTAATCACCAGCCAAATTTAGGGGTATGGTACAGACCATCAAACTGAACAACTTTCTCCAAGAGACCAACATAGTAATCGCGAATAAAAATTCAGCCGTCCCATACATTTAGCTCGAGTAGGTATTGAAGTTTTCTATGGGACAGTTGATAAATTTTTCGCGATTACGATATTGGTCCCATGGAGAAAGTTGTCCAGTTTGATGGTCTGTACCACACCCTTAAATTTGGCTGGTCATTAAAAACTAACTTTGTATACAGGGTGGAATTGAAGTCATGGGCATTATTTTAATCTAAGGCACTATTCACGATACTGATTGCATTAGGGCTATTAATACGCAAATCAAAAATATTATTAATGCAAGTAAGGAAAACCTTAAAAATGTAGTAAGTCAAATTGCACAAGGCTTATTATTGCAAATAAACACTTAAAGTAATTAAAACAAAATATTTCGTTAACGCCAATAAATGTTGAAGTATCAACTATCTCCGTCCCGCTCCCTCACTCGCAAAAATACGAATATCACCCCCGCGCGGGGTCTGCTTGCCTCAGAAACACGAACCCGGAACCAGTGTCATAACGACTGCGCAGGTGCATTGACGCGTAATTGATTTATTGATCCCGTGACGTAATCGCCGTACTCGCCGCTCGCGTCATACGGTGCTTGGATTGCAGTGTATTAAGTGTTAGTGTAGTAATTGTGTGTTGTGTGTGTGTTTGTGTACACGATGCCTCGACCGCGTAATGTGCAGGCTAGGTACACCAACCAACAATACCCACAAATGGTTGTAATTTACGATCGCACAAGAAATTTAGTATGAACTCGTGAAATGTTCCATCGCCGCCGACCCTATTCCTTCACGGGGTCTCATTCCACCAGAACCACTCAGAACCTGTTGGATTTTTCGTCTTTTCACGTGCCAGCACATGCACAAGCTCGTGGAAGAGCACCCGTTTACCCTCTGTCACTTTACCGACAAATAAGGTTTTTTCAAAACAATCCACAAGCTAGGTACGTAAATGTTTTTTTTTTAATGTGTGTTAGTTGACGTAGTTTTGACCGTCCTAAGCCGGCAACGTACGAAGGGAAAGTTGGAATTTATTATGAATCAATTCATTGGCAACTTACGAATGTCACGTGAGTCGGGCGGGGTCAAAGAATTCACGCCCAATGACGCGTACGGCATAGTGTACCTACGCATTTTCTATCGAGAAGCGCAAAGTATTTGATACTTTGTATGACTTACTACGTTTTAAGGTTTTCCATAATTGCATTAATAATATTTTTGATTTGCGTAATAGTAGCCCTAATGCAATTAGTATCATGAGTAGTGCCTTAGGTTAAAATAATGCCCATGACTTCAATTGCACCCTGTATAAGTAGCGGCCGGCGGCGGCGGTTCTTAAGTAGCGGCCGTTAAGAGATGAGAATTGGGTAAATACCCAAAGGGAAAATATCCAGATAAATTCCCATTTCGGTAAATACCCAAACCTTGGGTAATTATATTTAATAACACTAATGTTAATATTTAAGATGTCTGCGCGTGTTCTACTATATTAAATTGATGTCAAATAAAAAACGAACGTTCTGATTTACATCATCAAACGAGTAAAGAGAGCCATGGTATTATAAAAAAATATTTTATTGCCCTATTGAAATTAAATGAAATGGTCTATTTAGATTTTAGATCGAATAAATAAAATGTTTTCGTCGAGCAGTGATCTGTACATATGCATAGAATGCATAGCGTAGCATGCATAGCGTAGCGTGCATAGCATATCATGAAAAGCATAGACCAATAGACATAGCGTAGCATGCATAGCATAGCAGCATAGCATGCACGGCATAGCATGCACCACATAGCATGCATGGCATGGCCTGCACAGCATAGCATTCACGGCATAGCCTGCACAGCATAGCATGCACGGCATAGCATGAACAGCATAGCATGCACGGCATAGCATGCACAGCATAGAATGCATAGCATAACATGCATAGCATAGCATAGGATAACATGCACAGCATAGCATGCGTAGCATAGCATACACTTCTCTTCTAAATCAGATTATTTCATTATATTTTTTAACTGACTTCAAAAAATGAGGTTCTGTATTCGACCCGTACTTGATATGTAGGTATGTATGCTTGTCCGCGATTTTCTCAAAAACTAATGAACTAATTTTGATGTTTCTTTAATTGCCTGACGTGATCTACATACTTTCAGGAAGGTCTTAGTATATAATACATTAGTTAAATATTCATAAGTAGGTACGAAGTCATTTATGCATAAATGTACTGCATCTCCGACATTTCTATGCGAATTTTGATGATTTTTCTAGTCGGTGTCTTCAATTCTTCAATGCACCTTAGCTTGGCAACGCTTGGCTGCAATTGTCTATGTATCTATGTATTGTTTTTAATGGATAAGGTATGCCTCAGGGGTGGTCCCATATAAATTTGATTAACTTTGCATGGTTAGTTTTTGAGTTAGCTTCAATAATACGATTTTTCCACTTAGTTACTTTATATTGATTGTGTTTTAATAAATTCCTGACACAGGTATTTACATAGCAAGTAAGTAGTGTTAATTGAATTTGTGTGGGGTAGGTACAACTAAAAAGTGGAAAATAACTTTAATTTTGGATGTCGGTGTCAAAGAACGAAAATGCGGAACCCACGACACCGACTTCCAAAAATAAAGTTATTTTTCAAAAACTAACTTTATTTTTTAAATATAGTTTTTGAATTTCGGTCAAAAGATGAAAATCTTCTGTCATGATTTGAGGCCAAATCAGTAAAATTTCTGCCATACTTTTGAGTGGAATTAATATTAAAGAACGTTTTATGGAGAGAAGACGGTCGTTTGAACCGATAAGAAATGATCAGAGCCGTGGTAATGTTGGAAGCTGGCTCTCGGCAACGAGCTGTACAGCTGCTGTGGCAATTCCCTCTGAGCAGCTGTGCGATTGTGTTAACAGACTATTAAATTGTTTATTTTACCCAATTAAGGGCTGATTTCTCAATCGACAAATAACTTTTATTCGTGGAATAACATTGACGTCTGACAGCATTGATATATATGTTACACTAGATTAGTAATTACCGCACCAAGGCGTTGCCACTAGACTGATGGCCACAGCCATCAGTGTAGCTAACGTCAGTTCAGTGCTCTGTGTGACGCCAACCGAAGTAAACCGAGTGACATGCGACAAAAAATATCGCGAAGGAGTGCGATTCAAGATCACAAAAACATAATAAATTAACCGGAATTACTTTCCACGCGTAAATTAATTGTCTGTGTGTTTATATCAACGTAAAAACGCAATAAAATGTAGAATTTTGTAAATTAAGTTCAGTGTTACCACTAAAAACTTAGTTTTAGGTTCCCACATTTGTGGGAGTTTTTAATTTATGGAAAAAGTGATTTTAAATATTTTTTTAATAATAACAACGTAGCAGGGTGCCTAAAAATGCAGCACGCCGTGAAAAATGGGTGGAAATAATCCGATTGCAGAGAAAAGAGACTGACTGGCTACCTACTAAATCATTCAATTTCATTAATAATAAAGAAAAAATATTCTAAAAGAAAATGTCTTAGTTATTTTCATTATTTACAAACTTCTACTACACATCCAATAAGAAATACATAATCAAAATATTTAAAAAATAATTTAACTTAACGTATAACGCTTTTTATGGCTTAAAATGTTGGGTAAAATTTCGCATGGGTAGGCAAGCCCATCCCGTCATAGCATGTTTATATTGTGGTCTTTGTCTAATCTAAGCGACGGTATTATTCTTACGAAGTGTGTAAGTGAGACAGATATAATTATGTTTACTTTTAAATGTTTAGTGGTTTCAAAGCTACGTCGTCGCGTTTAAAAAGTGGTTACACTTTTTTGACACATTTTATTGAGGTTTGCTTCTTTAGTTATTTAACTCAATGTCTGACAGACATTGCATGAAAGAACTCAAAAATTCAAAATAATTCCTCGGATAAAATCAAAATCAGCCCTTAAGCTTTTATTTTTATCTTGAGCAATCCAGCATAAGCAAAAATCTCGAAAATGAAATGACAAATTAGTGCGAATTCTGTTGTTGCAAACTCAAAGATGAATAGGATACCTACATTTTTGAAATGTTGCCGTGCCCAAAGGTTCACCATCCCTGGGCTAGAGCAGCTTTAGGTTAGGTTAGGTTTGCTTAACATTCGTCCCCCACGAGCGGGGATGCGTAATGCATTTCTCAGCGAAAAAAAAAAGCTTTGCTTGACATAATTTGACGTTAGCGAATAGCGAGCAGGTGGAGTGAAAACTTTTTTTTCGTACCACTTGCTCAAAAAAGTGACATTCTATGCCACAAAAAGCGAACATAACAATAGTCATTTTTAATCTGTTAAAAACAGGGAAAGAAAATTGTACTGAATTTCATTCATACTCTAGGGGGAGAATGTGATTTAAATTTGGAATACTTACCGAAATGTATACTGAACTACATCTGTGCTTACAATTGAGTTTGTATATAAAGCATTATACATCTTTTTGAAAAAGGAATACGCATTTATTATGCAGTTATGATTAATAAAATTACGAAAACCGACGAGGCCATATGAGCTTGATGCGTTTGCTTTTCCGACAAAAAAATATTAGTGTAGGAATTTGCCGCGTTTTTGTTTTCTTCAAATACTTAAACGTTAAGTTTATTTTAATTTATTTTTAATTGTCATTATTTTTAATAAATGCTTATCTCATATTATTAACGTGTTAATTTTTTCGCAAATGGTACGAAAAGTAGAGTATTTTCCTCGGTGATAAAGCTGTCTTAGTCTTGGGTGAACTTAAATCCCTCGCTACACTCAGGACTCGTCTTAAATCGCTCGCTTCGCTCGTGATTTCAGTTATTAACACCCTCGCTACGCTCGGGAGTAAACCTGTAAACCTCGACTCCTTTGTTACGCTCGCGATTTAAATCGTCATCCGCGACAGAAGACACTGCTTTATCCCCTTGGTTAATAATCTACTATTCATTTCTCATACGCGGAAAGTAGTGTTCTGTTTGATCTAAATCGTCGTCTAATCGTTTGGTGGAAGACGCTGCTTTCCACCTTTAGGCGGGAAAGACTCATAGTAATTTCTTCTCTCTCTAGGGCGGGAATGAATTAAAAAACTTAAAAAAAAAATACAACCGACTTCCAAAAAAACACTACAAAGTGAAAAATAACTTAAATTTCGGAAGTCGGTGTCGTTGGTTCCGCATTTTTTTATGGACACCGACTTCCAAAATTTAAGTTATTTTTCACTTTGTAGTGTTTTTTTGGAAGTCGGTTGTATTTTTGTAAAAAAGATTTTTATTTTTTCACTTTTTAGTGGGCCAGTTTGTAACTTAGGTATATAAGCTACAATAGCCTAATGTCAACGGCTCATCACCTTTTACAAAATATTGCTTTTCCCGATTCAGAGACGTTAATTGTTGAGGAGTTCTCCTAGTAAAAACCAGGAGAACTAGAGCTGATTGAGAAGTCACCATCAGCTCCACTTCGCGATACGCATTGTACTTAGCAACCACATTAAAGTACCTAATCAAATCGGAAACCTTGAAATAATTATTATTGAGTAGTTCCGATGGCCATCTGTGGTCTTATCATCAGTTCCATTTCACCGAATGGTGGTTTTTGAGAGCAAATGCACGAGTTACTATAAAAAATACCCTATAGGTGTACCTACAAAATTTGAGGGTTGCCCTCGATTTCTCCAGGATCCTATCATCAGATCCTGACTTGGTGACTATGAGACTACTTCAGAAGTATTTCCTTTCGAACAAAAAAAGAATTTTGAAAATCGGTCCAAAATTGGCGGAGTAATCGCGTAACAAAGACAAAAAAAACACCGTCGAATTGATAAAATGATAACCTCCTCCTTTTTTGAAGTCGGTTAAAAATAGAACAAAATTTGGTTAGGTAGTCAAGTACGATTTTTTTCCATAATTAAAAAAAATGCTGCTGTCTTGTGAGTGTATAAACAGCCAGTTTGATTTTAATAAAATACCTATTACCTAGGCTGCTTTCACATTAGGAAGTTAGGAGCGCGGCAGAAGCAGATACCTTCGCATTATAAGAACAGCCGGGCGATAGCAGCGCGGCCAAGCGCGGCTGCCGCGCCGCTGTTTAGATCAGTGTAGCGCACTTCATTTCAAAAATGGATTTCAACGGAGAAACATTGTAAAAACAAATATACAAAAATGTATATGAACCATGCCACGACGCACCGCTCGCAGCGTCAACGCTAGCAGTTTTGACACCGCGCCGCTTGCCGCTAAGCCAAAAGTCGTTGCCGGGCGGTTAAGCCGGACGGCCCGCGGCGGTGACGCGGTGGCTTATTCCCAGGAGTTCCAAATCTATTGTTGTGTTCCATATTTAAAATTTAAAAAGTCTATAGCATAATTTGGCGGGACTCTGTAAGCTGTACCGAAATTCAATAACTTGATTTTATAGACTAATATTTAATTTAAAAAAAATGAGTTTAAGCGATTCTGAAACGATGACCCCAGATTCGGTTAAAGGCGAGGCAAATACAGTAATCGAAGACTATTTGCTAGAAATATCAAAGAAAGATACTTAAATACGTACAATGATTTTATGAAGTGGCGAGCAGACAAGAAAATAAAAATATCATTTTTACTTTCCTTACATTCGAAATTTCGAAATGAAAAGTAGAGTGTTTAACACGGGTGAAAGTCATCAATTCCGACTCAGATTATAGCTGCCCTCGCTGCGTTCGGGCGTCTAAATACCTCGTATAGGAATGGATTCCTTTCGACCCTTGTATAATAATCTATTATTTATACTAGTACCTCTAGAAGCATATTGTTCCCTTACAATTTACAAACTATTCTAACTGAAATTTTACTCACCACTATAATTCATTACTAGATCGTGATCCAAACTCCGAACAATTCAAGCGTCCGCAATAAACCAGCCGGAGCCGTGTCCGACAAATTATTCCAACGCTCGGCCGGTAACGGTTCGGTCAAAGGTGAGGCCTGAGGTTTCAGGCCGATCGACGAAAACCGATTCAGATTACCTACATAATTATTAGTGACCGACACCGGTTTGTTAATTGCTGTCAGTTTCTCGTCTTAATTGTTAAAGATAGAATGGTCTGGAACAATGGCGGTGTAGTTACTACGTCGGATTGTTTTGGGTACCTACAGAGATTGGGATACATATCTGGGCGTGACATTGATAGTACCTGTAGCTAAGGTCTATATTAATTGAACCTCATTCTTTGTGTTAACTGGACGTACTTTAGCAGAAAGTACTCAACCTACAGTCCTACACTATGGTCAAAAATGAGTTGTATATGCCAAAGAGGTCCTAAGGCCCCTATCCCACGGCGACTTTCTGTAGCGATGCAGTAACGACGCTGTCGCGCGTTCGCATCGATACAGTCGTGATGCAGTCGATAGCTGTTTGCCCTCGCCCACACCACGATTCTCAGTAGCGATGCAAACGCGATACTGTCGCGCTTCTATCGCGATGCAAACGCGATTCAATAACGGCACAAAAATGCCACAGTTGCAAGATGGACTCCGTTGAGGCAACATTAGGCCACCGACCCTCCATACCCTCCCCAATGTCGTCCGACACGGTCGCGCGTTTGCATCGATACAGTCGCGATGCTGTAGCGCGTTAGTAGCGCGTTGGCATCGCTTCTGTAGCGCGTTGCAAATGCGACTAATGCGCGTTAGTAGCGATGCAATCGCGCGTTTACGAAACGCGCAACAGCATCGCTACAGAAAGTCGCCGTGGGCGAGGGGCCTAAAGGATTATATCACTCAGCAAAAAAGATCCGTGATACTAGAAAGATAAGGTTGATTTTTTAATGACGCGAACCGATCCACATAAAGACGGGTATTTTTCTACAAACCACTGTATAATAACCCAAACTGCTTGGGTCGTTTTTAATAAATCCAACTTGAAAGAAGCAGGTCTATATTTAATCATCATCTGCCTAGCCTTTTCCCAAATATGTTGGGATCGGCTTCCAGTCTAACCGGATGCAGCTGAATACCAGTATTTTACATGGAGCGACTGCCTATCTGACCTCCACAACCCAGTTACTGTGTAATACGATACCCCTTGGTAAGACTGGTTGTCAGATTTTCGGGCTTGTGACTACCCGTAACGACTGTCAAAGATCCACGAATGACAGCCGGGATCAACGGCTTAACGTACTTTGCGAGGTACGGAGGGGTCTCGGTATGTAAAGTAACCTATCCACAGACCAACCGCGGCAAGCGTAGCTTAACCTGATCGATCGACCTGTGCGGCTGTTATTATTTAGTCACGGGCCCCAGGGCTATCTATATCTATACATATAATAAAACAGTAAAAAAACTGTGTCTGTACATTGAATATATTAAAAAAAAAATACTTGAGGGGGGTTTAGAAACAGTAATAGAGCACGAATCCAAAAAAAAAAAATTGTCTGTTTGTCTGTTTGTCTGTTTGTCTGTTTGTTTGTACACGCTAATCTTCGGAACTACTAGACGGATTTGAATGATTTTTTTTTGTTGTATAGGTATTAAATCTAGGCAACATACAGGCTATAACTTATTTTGGAAAATGGAGCACCTGATGCAGAACCGCAACAGACCAGCTAAAGTATAAGAGATACAATAATGGTACCATAGCAAAAATTGTTCCACGTGATGAGCATTTTCTGCTGAGATAATAAATTTGAAGATCTGGAACACCTGATGTGGAACTCCAAGAGCCCAGCTACACCATAACATATATAGGAATGAAGATTTAGCAAAAGTTGTTCAATCTGATGAGCACTCTCTGTTGACTTATAAAAATCGAAGATCTGGAACACCTGTTGTGGAACTCCAAGAGCCCAGCTGCACCATAACACATATAGGAATGACTTTTTGCAAAAGTTGTTCAATCTGATGAGAACTCTCTGTTGACTTATAAAAATCGAAGATCTGGAACACCTGTTGTGGAACTCCAAGAGCCCAGCTACACCATAACACATATAGGAATGACGTTTTAGCAAAAGTTGTTCAATCTGATGAGAACTCTCTGTTGGCTTATAAAAATCGAAGATCTGGAACACCTGTTGTGGAACTCCAAGAGCCCAGCTACACCATCTATATATACATATAATAAAACAGTAAAAAAACTGTGTCTGTACATTGAATATATTAAAAAAAAAATACTTGAGGGGGGTTTAGAAACAGTAATAGAGCACGAATCCAAAAAAAAAAAATTGTCTGTTTGTCTGTTTGTCTGTTTGTCTGTTTGTCTGTTTGTTTGTACACGCTAATCTTCGGAACTACTAGACGGATTTGAATGATTTTTTTTTTGTTGTATAGGTATTAAATCTAGGCAACATATAGGCTATAACTTATTTTGGAAAATGGAGCACCTGATGCAGAACTGCAACAGACCAGCTAAAGTATAAGAGATACAATAATGGTACCATAGCAAAAATTGTTCCACGTGATGAGCATTTTCTGCTGAGATAATAAATTTGAAGATCTGGAACACCTGATGTGGAACTCCAAGAGCCCAGCTACACCATAACATATATAGGAATGAAGATTTAGCAAAAGTTGTTCAATCTGATGAGCACTCTCTGTTGACTTATAAAAATCGAAGATCTGGAACACCTGTTGTGGAACTCCAAGAGCCCAGCTGCACCATAACACATATAGGAATGACTTTTTGCAAAAGTTGTTCAATCTGATGAGAACTCTCTGTTGACTTATAAAAATCGAAGATCTGGAACACCTGTTGTGGAACTCCAAGAGCCCAGCTACACCATAACACATATAGGAATGACGTTTTAGCAAAAGTTGTTCAATCTGATGAGAACTCTCTGTTGGCTTATAAAAATCGAAGATCTGGAACACCTGTTGTGGAACTCCAAGAGCCCAGCTACACCATAACACATATAGGAATGACGTTTTAGCAAAAGTTGTTCAATCTGATGAGAACTCTCTGTTGACTTATAAAAATCGAAGATCTGGAACACCTGTTGTGGAACTCCGAGAGCCCAGCTACACCAAAACACATATAGGAATGACGTTTTAGCAAAAGTTGTTCAATCTGATGAGAACTCTCTGTTGACTTATAAAAATCGAAGATCTGGAACACCTGTTGTGGAACTCCAAGAGCCCAGCTACACCATAACACATATAGGAATGACGTTTTAGCAAAAGTTGTTCAATCTGATGAGAACTCTCTGTTGACTTATAAAAATCGAAGATCTGGAACACCTGTTGTGGAACTCCGAGAGCCCAGCTACACCAAAACACATATAGGAATGACGTCTTAGCAAAAGTTGTTCGATCTGATGGGCATTTCCTGTTGACTTATAAAAATCGAAGATCAGAAACATCTGATGTGGAAATCAAAGCTATCACTAATTTCACTGTATAATTATAAAATAACATAAGCTGGGAGTACCTCCACGCGGTGAAGGCGGTAACAGTTTAGGACTGATTTTCGTTGACGATGGTATATCATTGAAAAGTTGACTCTACTGGTCAAAACTCCCATTAATTTTTTTACTTTATAAATAAATATGCCTTCGGGCTTATGTTATTTGAGTGTTTAATTTCCTTTGCCATTTATCTTCGTGACACGGTAGCCTACCCGGTAACGCAGGGGAGCAGTCACTTAGATTTTAATTGATCAGGTATATTCACAATAAAACTATAACCATGCCTAGAAAGAGGTCAAATCTTTCCCAATGTTCCAAAGGAGCTGAAAGATTGAGGATCATAAGATCCCAAGAATCTACCGAAGAGCGTCAGGAGAGACTTGATGCTGTTCGAAAACATCAGGCTGCAACTCGCTCCGTGGAAACCTCTTCGGATCGCGAAGCACGCCTGCGTTCTCAGCGTATTCGCACATCTACTAACAGGTCTTTTGAAACGAGTGATGAACGTGATGCGCGAGTAACTGGTGATCGAGATTATCATACATTGTCCCGAACACGCACACAACAAAATATTCATAATCAGTTAGAAAGTGAGAGAGAAAGAATTGCTGGAGTACGGCATGAAGAGACAGAAGAAGAGCGCAACGAACGTTTGAATTCTGATCGACTTCGACATTCTCTGAACAGAATGTCGATATCATCTGAAGAATCGGATATGTCTCAAAACAGAGACACATCCGATCCGACAGAGATATAGCCGTAAGACGTGGCAACCTTCCTTGGGTTGATAAGGAACGGAGTGCATTTACGTATACTCTTATGAATGATTTGATTGACTACGCCACGTATTCCGCCATCGGAGGTATGGTTCAAAATTGTACTTTTTGTGAAGCTGTTAAATGGCAAAAAGAAACAAACGGTATGTGTTGCTCAGGTGGAAAAGTATACATATTGAAATATTACAAAATCCTCCAGATATATTAAGATCACTGCTAATTGGTGACAGTCAAAACATTTCTTGGACAACATCTGTATACAATGCCTTTCAAATGACATCTTTTGGTGCGAAACAGATTTCAAGAGGCCCATTTATCCAACATTCAAAGTGCAAGGCCAAGTTTACCACCTTATTGGTTCATTATTGTCTGCAAATGACCCCAAGTTTCTCCAAATATATTTCGTATCCAATTATCAAGATCAGGCAAATATTAGAAACCAAAACTTTCCGCACTTGAACAAATAGTCTGATTTCAATGCTTCAAAATATGTTGCATGAAGTAAATCCCTACGTACACAGTTTTAAATCTGCCTTAGAATCTATAAATATATATATAAAAATGGTGCCATAGCAAAAATTATTCCACGTGAAGAGCATTTTCTGCTGTGAGAATAAATCTGAAGATCTGGAACACCTGTTGTGGAACTCCAAAGCCCAGCGACACTACAACATATATAGGAATGACGTCTTAGCAAAAGTTGTTAAGTCTGATGGGAATTTTCTGTTGACTTACAAAAATGAAAGATCTGGAACGTCTCGAATCGTCTCGCGCATCCCGTTGTTTTCCCGTCCCCGGGCTCATAGGGCGAGGCCACAACACTGCGTTGCGGCGTCGTATCGCAAAAATAACGTCACACTGCAATACAGATTCGTAGATACAGCGTCGTAGATTTTTACGATGCGACGCCGCAACGCAGTGTTGTGGCCTCGCCCTTAGAATTCGACATCAGACGTTTCAGATCTTCGATTTTGACGACCCCGTTGTCGCTGGCATAATCAACAGGATCCGCGTACGAAGTCGCGGGCAGAAGCTAGTATTTAATATAACAGAATTTTCTCAAAACACTTGAATCGTTTCAGTTAAAATACCTTCATAGAAACTAGTACCTACATTTTTTACACACCTAAACTTAAAACCTCGATAAATCAAAATACTTTTTGTGGATTGAGTCGTTTCTGCTAAACTACGTCTAACTTATCATAAAATATAACATCACGCCTGTATCAGGGAAGAAAGGGCTAGGCAGCGGTGTCCCTTACTATACCCACATGTAGCCAGATATTTTTAAGCCCCATGTAATAGGAAGCGAGACGATTGGCTTAAACCTGGCACAAATTCAGACCCCGGGCTGCTATCGAGAATGCCCCAACGGCACAAAGTCCAATAACACTGTGCCCGACCCGGGCATATCGAAGCCCAGACCTCATGCGCATCAACGCGGCACGCAAATTGAAAAAAAAGTTCGTAGTTGCCAGGTATTAAACCCCACTTGAAAAGCACCCACAACCTCCAACACCGCAACAACCAATATCTAGATATACAACTTTTTAATTAAAACTAGTAAACAGCTTACGAGTACATTCCATTAAGTACGGCTTGAGCACGCACCGTGGTCGGTCACGTTGGTGGGCTGTGGGTCACATTGCACATACGTGGGCCGGTGGGCCGGTGGGGAGGTGGGCCTGCAGCCGACACGTCCATAATACCCTTGACTCCCCCCTGACCCCCGTTGGTAGGGGAGCAGGGAAATGTCACTCAACGTTACAACGACTGTTTTTTGTATTGTTTTATTTTTATGTAGTTATTAAGGGTGGAATGTTCGTTTTGTTATCCGTTTTCATTATGGTTTATATTATACATACACACGACGTGTCTGCTATTTTAGACCACTTTATTATTTGTTGGTCCATTTCTGTTACCTAAATCATTAATGTGCAAAACGTATTTATTGTATCAGATAAAAATAAAACTAAAAATATAAGCACTATAAATATGTAGGTGCTTATATATTTTTGTGATGTTAGTGGAATGGAATTTTATTTTTGATAGACTAGCTTCTGCCCGAGACTTCGTCCGCGTGAAATTTCACCCTCACCCCATTCACCCTCTTAGGGGTGGAATTTCGAAAAACCCTTTCTTAGTGGATACCTGCTACTCTTCACAAAGAACACACCCCCGCATTTCATGTCTCTTTCAGGAAGGTTTTAGTATATACATTAGGTAATTATTCTTATGTACAAAGTTATATCATCGTATCGCATCTCCGGCATTTTTATGCGAATTTTGATGATTCTTCTAGTCGGTGTCTTCAATTCTTCAATGCACTAAGTGCTAATTGAATTTGTGTGAGGTTGAGGTACAACTAAAATTAAAAATTAGTACATCATTATCATCATCTGCCTAGCCTATTCCCAACTATGTTGGGGTCAGCTTCCAGTCTAACCGGATGCAGCTGAATACCAGTATTTTACATGGAGCGACTGCCTATCTGACCTCCACAACCCAGTTACTGTGTAATACGATACCCCTCGGTAAGACTGGTTATCAGACTTTCGGGCTTCTGACTACCCGTAACGACTGTCAAAGATCCACGAATGACAGATAATTCAAATTGTGATTTTTCAATCGCGCAATTAGGGTGCTGGGGATCCTCACGATATCCTTCTTCACTGATGTCAGTGAAAGATAAGCATTGACAATCACATTGTTACTTGCACGGATTTGAACCCACCACCTCGTGCACATGTTTCCGAATTATCCGTGCCTGTATATTACATGTTAGACATTGCGTTATTATAATATAACGAACATAAATTGATTTAACTCTAAATCGATTTAACGCATCAGGAAAACCATTTGCGAAAATGATAATAAAAGAGTAGACGAACAAGATTACGACGTGCGTATAGAATTATATTATAACACAGTATACTGGCCATTCTGAAAGATTCTGGAGTGGCGACCGCGTACCGGAAGACTTAGGCCCGTATTACAGAACGTCACTCAATACTCAAGCATTACTGAAAACTAGATTCAAGCTATTTGATTGGTTGAAATTAGTTTTAAGTAACGCTTGAGTATTGAGTGACGTTCTGTAATACGGGACTTAGTGTTGGAAGGCCTCTTACAAGGTGGACTGACGACCTTGTGGAGGCCGCAGGAACCCCCTCCGTCACCGCTCAACCACTGGATACGGAAAGCACAGAACCGGTCAAAGTGGATGATGATACTGACCATTAACACATAGAGATGAAATGTAGCTCTACTTTAACGGCATGGAACCCTAAAAGCATCTCGAGATGGGTTCCATACGGTAAGTGTGTCACCCGGACCCTATTACTAAGGGACCGTCTCTACGGGTGAAAGAATCGCGGCGATATTATCGTCGTGCCATCAAAGTCAATAGAAACTCTATGAATCAATCTCCACACGTCGATATCATCGCGACGATAATTTGATGGCGCCGTATCACTATCGCCGCGATTTTCTCGCCCGTGGAGATGGTACTTAAGGGGCCAGCGAAACACGCGTAGTTCATACAAACGTAACACAGAAATAATTTGTAAATCAAACATATTCATAAGGTAGTGTGTATTTATTCCGATTGGATTACAGCCGATCGATTCCGTAAAAATGTCATCGTGATAACTTAGGTGAAGTGAGCGTGAAGTGAGCTATTAATAGGGGCAATCCCTAACATCGGGTGGAATGAACACTTACTTCACCTTAGTTTTCACGGTGAGATTTTCACAGAATAGCACTGCTGAATATCTAGTTTCCCAAATATATATTTTGAATGGACACTGATTTAAAGACGAGTTATGAGAAAAATAATTTTTCTATAGAAATTTGAAATTCTTCATTATCTCGTCTTTACATCAGTGTCCTTTCAAAGTATATATTTGGGAACCTAGATATTCTGTAATCCAATCGGAATAAATACACACCACCTTAAGAATATGTTTGATTTACAAATTATTTTGGTATTACGTTTGTATGAAATATGCTTCGCCGGCCCCTTAAGGGGACTGTCCGTCCGTAGACACTTACCAGTTTAGAGTGCGTACTAGTATTGTCGCTATAACAACACATATATATATATATATGTCGCAGATTCGGATGGATTAGCGTCCACGCGTTCGCTGTTGGTGTCCGCCATGTCGCATTTTTATCAATCAGTGTGCACAACCGGCACAGGCGCTGTCTCGAGAGCAAGAAAGACTCCAATATAAAACGAACGCACCACTGATAGATACAACGTTGACACTGACAGCCAACACTACCCAGTCCGAAGTGTTGCCGCTTGAACAAATTAAATAAAAAAAATCTTTATCTCTAACACGGCCATTCTGCAAGTCAACGCGCTCTCGCGTTGCTTCTCGAAATCACATTTAGTCTAAACAGCACTATTATAGGCAAAGTGTTTTTATGAAAAACTTTCAACCTTCTCATAAGTCAATAGAACTCAAAAGCAAAGCGTGAAAGCTTTCATCATTAGTAAGAAGACAATACTTTGATTAAACCGCAAAGCGTAGAAGCTTTCATCGTTAATAAGAAGAAAATACTTTGATTAAACCGCAAAGCGTAAAAGCTTTCATCATTAGTAAGAAGACAGTACTTTGATTAAACCGCAAAGCGTAACAGCTTTCATCATTAGTAAGAAGACAGTACTTTGATTAAACCGCAAAGCGTAAAAGCTTTCATCATTAGTAAGAAGACAGTACTTTGATAAAACCACAAAGCGTAAAAGCTTTCATCATTAGTAAGAAGACAGTACTTTGATTAAACCGCAAAGCGTGTGAAAGCTTTCAGCAATATTCATAAGTCAATACGTGTCCAGCTCAATGACTAAACTGCAAAGCGTTGAAGCTTTCAGCAATAATCATGGGTCAATAAATACATGATTCAGCTCAATGACTAAACCGCAAGGCATAGCAACTTTCAACAGTTCAACAGGACAAAGCGATGAAACTTTCAGTCCATCCCTCTGGCGAAGCGTAACAGCTTCCAGCATACCAGAAAAAACATTTTATCAATCAGTAAGATCATGATCAACAAAACAACAATTCGTCATTTTAACAAAACTTAAAATTCTGCGAACAATCTAATTTGCAGTTCATTAATTCGTTACAACACGCACTGCACTGTGGAGTGCAGCGACAGTACCTAGCAATTTGTTAAAATTAAATTAATCATCTTTGGATTCTACAAGATCAAGGACATTCAAACAATTCTGATAGGCTAGTTGGATATTTACGTAATCGCTCATGACACACATATTGTTCCCGATAATGGCTCAACCACTTAACATTCATTTGGACAAGCTTTCGTGGTTTTGCAAGGACCACTAAACTTTTCGCATAATTTGTTAATTATGCGGGGATTTTTGAACTAACACTAGATCACCTTCTACAAAAGGAGGAATCGCGGCTTTATTAGCGTCATAGCGTATTTTATCTTTCTTTGCTTGCTCGTCCATCCTAAACTTAGTCGCTTGTCTTGTTTCTATCAAATCCTGTTCATTGTGAATATCAAAATACACCGTGAGACAGTTTAATCTGGGTGGGCTTTTTTTTTTGCAACCGTATAGCAGTTGAAGCGGACTTTTCCCGTACTTTTGGACACCGTGAAATTAAAACGAGTTACTTCACCCATAACAGACTTTCAAGATCTGTTTTCGTGATTTCCGGCCACTGTGAAACAATTGGTAGTACGAACATTATTCGTTCTACCTGTCCGTTGGCACGGCAAATGCCACTGAAAATTTCATGAAATTAAATAGACCACTCCCTACAAAGGTTTTGAAAATCTTGCCCTGTGAACGAAGTGCCTTGATCGGAGTTAATCCGCTTGGGCGTTCCGAGTATGTGAACGAAATTTGGAAGAGCTACACAGGCGGATCATGAAGTTAAGTCTTTAACCGTAGTTAAATAACAAAACGTGGTAAACGCGTCTCTAATAACAACCACATATTTTTTTTGAAATCCTTCCACCGGTCAGTTTGCTACTCGTATCGACGTGAAGAGTGTGGAATGGCTCTGCAATTGCAATTCTCAGTATGAAACCCGTCAAACTCTGTATAAGTGGTCATTTTCCGAAATGAAAAGCATGGTACTAAGCCATACCTGTGAGGCGGGTAAACGAGATTTCTTTCCTATTAGGTAAACAATCTGCAATTTCCTTTTTAATTAGTGAGCACTCTGAACCACTGTCGATCAATGCTTGTAGATTATAAGCCACCTAAACATATTTTAATCAAAGAATCATTAAAGTATGAACAAACATTGACCGATTTTGTTACCGACATAGGACTTTTAAAATCTTTTAATTTTTCATCTCGCTGCTTCGTGAAACAAGTAGATTGCAGGTTTATCACAGTAAGAACATTGTATAGAAACAGGCTTATCATGAGGTCTATCAAGAGATACCCGAAGATGGGCGGTACCCTCACTTTTATTATTATTGCGTTACGGTGAGCAATGCCATTTCAAGTAACCTATTTTATTGCAATAGGTAAGTCATTACTGTTATAAAAACGCCGATCTATAGATTTCTCATTAATTTTAAGACGCTTAGAATAAAAAGATTTATGTTCACTGCGCGTCTTGTCAAAATGTCGCTTAAGGTGAAACTAGTCGATACCTCCTCCACACAAATCTCAGAAGAGCATCACTCCACCGTTTGACACCGTGCATCCAAAGTCAAACACGACATCGCCCTGCCCCACCATCATCCCGTCTGTACGGAAACAGAACATCAAAATAAAAAGCCATAAAAAAAAAGATTACTTTCTCCTGGTATTTATAAAGCAATCCGCTTCCCGGCCACGACCACCAGCGAGCCCGAGCTCGCGACTAGTTGCACCTTAAAGCTTTTTAGGCTACATACTTAAATTCTTTCAAGTGTCACAAAATTACCTGAATATCCGTGATGCCGGAGATCACTACTTCGATTTTGTGGGACTCACCCCAGCCAGTATCCAGTCGATCTATCAGCGCCTACTTATTGGTAGAATACTCGATGTACATACGTAGCCGCCTGGTCGCTCTTGTACTACACACCATATCGCGAAACAGGTCGTAGAACCTCCTCGTTGCAGCAAACTATCGAGTGAGTCGCTCCTTTAGGTCTTCCCAGGTCTTGCACAAAGGATACAAACGCGCAGCCCACTTTGTCGCGCGTCCTTGTAAGTGAGTGAATACAGCGTTCCTAGTTTCATAATCCGTCCACGAGCTGTTTTTCCTATGATGATAAATCTCCTCGCACCACTGAGCCGCGGTAAACTGACAATCGTCTGAATCAAACGACGGTAGATAGATCTCATTTGCCTTCAACTTCCTCGATTCCACGGTGCTCGTAGGTTTCTGGTTAGAGTTCTAGAAGCCCGCTGTCATATTTTGAAAAAAATATCGCTCATGTTCCAGGTGTAGGCACACCAGATACCTACGTCGTCTTTTGATGTCGACGTCTCCGCGCCACATTTTCTTGAGCTTCATATTCCGGCGTAAAATATTCTTGATTTTGAGTAGCTGGCATCGCGGTAGACTCGTAGGTGATTTTAGAAGCAATCCCACCGCTGCTGTCGCAGATTCGGATGGATTAGCGTCCACGCGTTCGCTGTTGGTGTCCGCCATGTCGCATTTTTATCAATCAGTGTGCACAACCGGCACAGGCGCTGTCTCGAGAGCAAGAAAGACTCCAATATAAAACGAACGCACCACTGATAGATACAACGTTGACACTGACAGCCAACACTACCCAGTCCGAAGTGTTGCCGCTTGAACAAATTAAATAACCACTAAAATCTTTATCTCTAACATATATATATATATATATAAATAAATAAAACAAAGTCGGGTTAGTTACACCATTTATAACTCAAGAACGGCTGGACCGATTTTTATGTTTTTTGATTTGTTGGATTTGTCTCCGTCCCGAATAGCAGAATAACTTTTGAAAAAGGGAAAACCTTCTCAAAAAAAAAAAATTAAGATACTTCAATTTCTCATACATTTTTATGGAACGGCTTATTGATTCTGAGGCGGTACGAAGTTCGCCGAGTCAACTAGTATAATAATAAAAATAAAATATAGTTAAACATTAAGTGTAAGGGATGCTCATTTATTACGAAAGACAATTTTGAATACTTTCTGATCCCCCCCTCCCCGCCCTACGTCAGAAAAAATAAGACTTGGATGAACCCGCTCCACCCCTTTCAATCTTACGTCAGTATCTACTAACATAGTAAAGAAAAAAAATTCAAAACTTATATTTTTTTGTTATTTTAATGTTCTTACGTAGACCCCTCCCACACCTATTTAAGAAAAAACAAGACTCGTTTGGATTCTCGTCCTAAGTAATAAATGAACATCCCGAGATATACAGGACCTGTCCCGGGTTAATTGAAAGAGTTACCGTGGCCCTGGCACAGGCAACTGAAGAAACACGGGTGGGTTTTAGCTAGTAACAGTCTGACACGCCCTCCTGCTCCGCCCAGAGCGGGAGAAGTTATTTGATAATTTCCCACCCAAAAAAAGGGGTATAAAGGAAATGCGTTTTTTTTTTAAACTGTTACTGTTAGGCTCCATCATCCCACTACTGGGCAAAGGCCTTGCCCCATGACTTACAGCTCTTTTGATCCAGGGCTGAAGTGGACCACTGATCGTTTGGTTTTTAATATTTAAAAAAATGTATTTAAGTAGTGGTAAATATTGTACGGTGGCACGGAACCTTTCATGTGCGAGTCCGACTCGCACTTGGCCGCTTTTCTCTTTTTTTCAGGTTGATATCAAGCTAAACACTCCGAAGCGAATAAAATCATAAGTTACTTATATCGATCGAAGATACATTTACTTCCGACTAGTTACCTACCTGCACCACTATCTACCACAACCTGGATAATTTTGAAGGAAATCTAATCCATTGTTTCATAATGTTCATAAAATGTGTCTGTTAAACAACGTTAATAAAGCAATCAACGTTGTTGAGTTGTCAAAATGAAAGCCATTGTGCTATTACCCTGTCGGATCCAGTAGGTGTTCCAATTATTGTCCATCTCGAGGTTGATAACGGACAACATTGTTATTGTCAATAACTTTTTAGTGCGATTCTGTAACCATCTCACCGTGAAAACTTAGGTGAAGTGAGCGTGGAGTGAGCTATCTGTGTCATCCTGATGCTAGGGATCGATACTCTTGACAGCTTACTTCACCTAACTTTTCACAGTGAGATTTTTACAGAATCGATCGGCTGTAACCTTATGGGTAACTACAGTTTTGAGCTGTTTGGGGTCGAAACGCTCGGGTCATGAGGCCCGAGTGCGCGTTTCCTTTTTAAGGAAATTTGTCTCCGGCTGGTGACACACTTCACGTGTTGAGTGTTGAGTTTTGGCGGACTTAAGTAATGCCTATGGCATTAAGTCCGCCTCTGTACATTTATGTGCTTGAAGTATTAAATAAATAAATAATCCTTCTTTGGCCAAAGCATTAGCATTGCCATTCAACGTGGCAATGCTGCCAGTCTTCTGGGCACGTTTCCGGATGACAGCGATGCGGAAGAGTAGGTACTTCGACGCCTAAGTGTCCTTTGTGTTTTGTATTTATTTGAATAGTAAGTTATTTAGTAATTTAATTTAGTATTTAGTGTAAATAGTTAGTTATAAATAATTTGAAAAAATTATAAATTATACAAATTATAAATTATTAAAAATTATACAACTGTCATTCTTCGACAGTTGTATGGGTTTTAACACGGAACATCGACGAAGGGATGATGATGGCTATGAAGATAGTTTCGTTTTACTAACTCTTGTAGGTGTTATTTAATATCAAAGTCGGGGCGGCAACGCCATTCAGTCTCTAGCTTACAGATAGAAGTTAAGAACATTATACATATATCTGTCTGCTAAGGGCCGAGTCCTACAATAAAAGACTTAATAGGTCACTAGTTTTAATTCGCTAATAAGTTTTTTTTTTCTAAAATACTTAATCTAATTCACATTGCATTTTAGCCACACAACGAAAACCTCTCAGTGTTTATCTGCGTGTTGGCGAGCCGTTCATATGATTTTTTTTTTAAACAATACTAATAATTGTTAGGTACATTATGAGAAAATTTTGTAAGGAAACGCTTTGATTCATACTTATAACTTTTCGAACTCTTTTTGTATAACGTTTGCATGTCTTCTGGAAGTTTATTAAGATAAAAAGGTACTAAATATTCTGCAAGCCGCATCCCGTATACATTGTTGAATTTTGGTAAGATTTTAAATACATCTTACCAAAATTTTTAAGTGGTATCGTTCTCAGAAAGTCAGGTCTTGTTTTTTCGGTTAGCAACTCAGGTCTATTGACTTCCGCTAGAGTACAAAATTAAAAGCGAAAAAAAAAAAAATTAAAAGCGCAAAAAAAATTAAAGCGGTCGTCGTCACTGTTTTTGAATTTCTTGTTTAAATGTTTTGGCGTAATTACTTTTAATATTCTTAGTTGTAATTTATAAAGTGGAGGAAGTTTTTGTGCTGATTAGGACAGACGGGCGAGTACTGGATTGGATTGGTAACCGAGAGTAATGGTAGCCCAGTGGTACTTATCAGCCCCAGACTTACGAGTTGTAGGTCGTGGATTCAAACCCAAGCATGCTCTTTACTTTGTGTAAATCATTTTATCATCACTGCTCTGAAAACAGTGAAGTAAAGCATCGTCCTAGAACCAAAAATTTGAAGACATGTTACATCTATCCGCACTGGGCCCGCATGGTAGATTACACTCCCACTCCCCTCACAGAGAGGAGGTCTGTCCCAGCGGCGCGAACATTATAGGCTGTTTATGCTTAGATAGGTGGGACACCACTAATCATCAGAACAAAAGAGATACCTAAATAAAAAAAACACCCAGTAAATGACTACAAACATCTTACTAACACCGCCCAGCTCGCAAACACATTAACAGGAAACTCAATAGGTATCGCAAACCGAGATACAGTTATATAGACATAGAAAAAACTAGGTGTACTAGCGAGGTACCTAGGTATTGTAGGACTGGCAGCGAGGCCACGGATCTAGGGCGTTGAATGTACTCTCGAAACGGGGTTACAGCTGCATATAAAAACAAATCTATATATGCACGAGAATATTTGACTTCCGTACAATATTTATACATGCTCGAAAAGCATAGTTTTCATTGTAAGATGGAACAGCACTTTTGAACAGTTCCTACAATTAATATGTTTTAGTTGAATCGTTATGGCATGCCAAGTTGAACACCTAGTCTACCCAATGCTCCGAAAAGCTTTAGTTTACGTTTACACAATGGTCGATGCTGGCCAAGTTTCGAAGCTCATTGGTGTATTATCGAGAACTTTAATGGACCTTTTGGATGGTGCGATGGTCGTTGAGATCTGGGTCACTACTCGCTATTGATTCTGAATCGAACAAGGAGAGTTCAAAGTACGGCTCGGAATATTTTAAAGCTATAAGATGTAGACCGTGCGAACTAGTTTCCCTGTAGATATTTCCTTTGAAGATTTTATTTTAGCAGGAGTCTATAATCCTATAACACGTTTTCTGTAGTTTACAGATATGGATGACAGGAATGAGGATGCAGTTTAGAACCCAAATTGCAGAGCACCAAAGGAAGCATATCGTTATAGGTAGGTACCCATTATTTATATCGCCCATATTAAGTACAGTAGGCCGCAAGTCAGTGGTAACAACATCAGTATTAGCTAGCTTTTTATGCTGGGTTCCTATAAACAAAAACTAATCGTTTTGCTTGTCAATGGTAGCATTTTTTTTAACAAACTAGGCAAATAAATTGATTCGTAAGCTAATTTTTTTCGATAGCTATTTCCATATGGGGGGTCTACTATGCAAAGTTGTGAGGTCTTTGCTTCATTAATTTATTGGTAAAGATAAAATAGTCCTAATTTTAACCAAGAACAGTCCGTAAATTATGGGAATCGACCAATATCTACTGTATCGAAACATCGTACTACGCTTGATCAGCTCCGTGCGGGCATTTTACTCAAAATACAAGACAAGCAATGCAACTCAAACTCGTAGCATAGTAGCATAACCAGCCCATAATTTTCCCACTGCTGGGAGACAGGCATCCTCCCTGTGAGAGGGAGTGGGCCATAATCCACCACGCGGGCCCAGTGCGGGTTGGTAGATGTCACATGTCTTCGAATTTTTGGTTCTAGGACATGCCGGTTCCCTCACGATGTTTTCCTTCACCGTTTTGAGCAGTGGTGATGAAATAATTTACACTAAGTAACCACTCAACAATAAAATGATTTAAAACATAAAATAACAGAGGCAGAACTGCCATTTCTTTTATTATTCCGACACACATAGGACACATGTTACGTAACCCTCAGCTTAGAGCAGAAAATACTTGAAAAACATATTTTTCTCTAGGAATTTTATAAAACTTGCTGCACATCCGTTGTAAGATTTTCAGGTACAGTACGACACAACTTAAAAGTTCCATCGAAATATCAAAATCAGTAATCAATCGCTTATTTTTTGCTCCATTTACGAGTTATTCTTGGGGGTTGCCATGTTACCTCCTCTTCGGGTGAATAAGATGAAAATTGTTATGTAACATTTAACTTTTAACTGTAATTGATTGCCTAAATGCGTAGCGTAGAGCCGCAAGATCTCAGAGTTACCTAAATTTAGGCCCGCTTGTACCACAATTCACTTAATGTGTTTAGTCTTAAATATATTTAAAACATCATTCTGACTCTGTCATCTTCAAGTAATTAACAGAAACAGAACTATGTTATCAATTCGTTTAGCAATAAACCAGACTCTCTCAATGTTTTTCTGTGTCGAGTTCGTTTGATCGCACTATTTCGGAAATGATCGTGTTTGACGAATTTTGCCGATGGAACCTTTTAGTTACGTCGTAGTATTATTAATAGGTGCACCGGTTGCCAATCATTCGGGCCAGTAGCTCGAGCACTTGGCCGGCAAAGGGCACACCAGCAAACTCGTTAGCCTCTTGATAGGAACTGGGTAGGTGATTTGAATGAAAATTTATGTAAAGGTGTAGCAGAGTTTATGGAATTACAGGTCGTTATTTTGTTTTTTAGTAAAATGTTCTGATAGAAAGATAGTGGAGAAAGAAGAACGGAAGTCAATGTTCTAAACTCTAAAGAATAAGACCAAGGAAACCATGGATGGATTGTAATCCTCATGGATCGTTATCGTCTCAAGCACAATAATGATGAACAGCTACTTTAAGGAGTTTATGTTTCACTAGCAGCGCATCGCGGTTTCACCCACGTTAGTTGCGATCCCGTGAGAATATCGGGATAAAAAATATCTTATGTGTTAATCCTGGTTATAAACTCTGTGTGCCAAATTTCATCCATATCCATTCAGAGGTTTACACGTGATTGAGTAACAAACATCCAAACATCTTCACAAACTTTCACATTTATAATAATATTAGTAGGATGTAGAATTATCAATGCTCGCAAAACGGCGAAGGAAAACATCTCGAGGAAACAGACATCATGGTATAATAAGCAAGCACGTGACAAAGCGTTCTTCCTCTAACAGGTGAGAACCTACGTCCCAGCAGAGGTAACATTAGAGGCTGATCGATGTATGCATAGCATATACCATGGCAATTTAACAACATTGAACCCCGCGCAGAGTAAGTCTCGCTTAATTTTCTTCCCTATATTTTATTTTATATGTTGTATCAACACGTGTCAATATGAGAAGCAGCAGCTTATGTTCGGAACCGTGCACCTTTCCTGATTATAATTAAAATATACATATATCAGAAGTACTGCTTGTTATATGCTGGTAATTTAAACGGCGCGTGCAATTTTTGTCACGGTGTGGGGTAATGACGTTGCAAATATGTTACTTAGCAATGGATCTAATTTGCGTGAAATGTTCCGGACTTTTAAAATATTTCATCATACGTAGATATTGTTTTAAGAGGCTTTGAAATAGAATTATGTGAAAACAGTTTTTGGGTTCGTTGGTTTGCTTGCGAAAAGTGATGAGCTAATTAAATCCTTTCTGGGGATCATAACAGTCTGGTATAACTTTCGCTGGGGAACCATTTGTAAGAAAGATCCGAGAGCCTATGTTTTAAACTTATCAATTAACTACCCTACGTTTCCAGGGTCGACCGATTCTTGAAAAACTAAGAAGAAGGCAAGGCCATACTCAGATTATTTATAACCTTATTTTGCATGTAGGTAACTATAGCAACCTAACCTGTTTTCAGCCTTGGCTGTCAAAAGTGACAGCCAAAGCTACTTAGCACAGAAAAAATCATTATAAAAATTATTTTTGTGTTATTTTTTTGTGTAAAATACAAGCGTGTGGATAAAAACTTTAAGGGCTGATCATAAAATGTCAGAACCTTTCCAGCCCAATATCAAAGTGTCACTCTCTGAAGAAATGTTCTCCAGTTTCGCTTTACGTAACAAAAACATGAAACCCAGTCACTTTGATTCAGATCTGGGCACGGGCACGTCCTATGAGGTGTTCAGGAATAATACAACAGCAGTTGAAGTTATAGTCAAAGAAGTGCCTAAAGCCAAGAAGAAAACAGCACCACCACCAGAATATCAAGATGTAACATTGATTAAGAGACTCCAAGATGACATCGCCAGACTCAAAAACGATTTGAATATTTCAAAGAATGCGCTGACCAGATCTCGGAAAGGGTTCCTGGCGATGGTACGTGAAATGAGAAAGCAATTAGACGCGGCGAACCAAAGCGAAATGGAAACACAGACTAAGAACCTGGCTTTACAATTGGAAAACGAGAAATTGAAGAGTATGCTTCTTTCGAAGTCAAATTTATTAAACAAATTGAAGAAGGAGTTGATCAGTATGAGGCGAGTTATGAGGTATGTTATAAAGAGTATTTGTAACGCGCCTCCTCAGGTGTCGGAGCATGTGGCATGCAGCTCTGAACCAGATTTCGACGATTTCGAGAATGATCTGAAAAGAAATGTTAAAGTAAAGTTTGCGAGTAACATCTTCGACGAAATGACTACGTTTGATAGCTCGATCTCAAAGGACACTAAATACTTTGATAAGCGTCTATTATAATATTTTTAATACGTTTTGTGTTAGTTTTTACTAGTGTAATTATGAACTTGGACGATATTAAGAAATAAATTTAGATTTTCTTTAGTTATCCAGATATTTTATTGAATTTAGTAGAATTTCTATTAATTTTTTTAATTATCGGGATCGAAGTACAGTTACTTTATTGACACAGAGAGTGCCTCAAATTATAAGTTCTGTAATATATTTATGACTAGCTTTTGCCAGCGACTTCGTCCGCGTGGAATAATGACTTCCGGAAATTGAGGCACTAACTCTCATAGAGTTTAACCGATGTGCTCTTTCTTCTGCCAATTCTTAAGAACGCGTATTTCTCATTCAACGCGTTTTTCAAGACAATAGCGGGCGGACGCCGGCGTCCGCTTGGGGCTTGAATAACTAAAAATATATAACTACGTCTAATATATAAAATAATATATAATAAAACCTACTTCACTTAAAACTAAATACCTATAACTACTATAATTAATAATACCTATATCTATAATTAATAAAAGTACCTACGCTTTTACCTACTTAATATTAAAAAAAAACTGAACATAAATTAACCAAAACTGGTAAGTTTTGGTTAATTTACGTTCAGTTTTTTACTACTAACTACTACTAACCTATTACTACTTCACCTAAAAAGAAATCCTGTTTTCCCAACATTTCCCTTCACTGCTCTGCTCCTATTGATCGTAGCGTGATGAAAAGTATACTATAACCTGCCCAGGAGTATGAAGAACAATTGTACCAAGTTTCGTTGAAATCCGTCGAGTGGTTTTTGTTTCTATAACGAACATACAGACAGACAGACAGACAAAAATTTTACTGATTGCATTTTTGGCGTCAGTAACGATCACTAATCACCCGCTGATAGTTATTTTGGAAATATATTTCATGTACAGAATTGACCTCTCTACAGATTTATTATAAGTATAGATTAATTCATTAATTGGGACGTTAATTATGAGTTTTTGTTTAGTTTCGAAGACATTTTTTCACTTTGGTATTCAAATGTAATATTATTTTGTGTAATAAAATATTTCAGCAGAAAGTTTAGCTATTGTAAATGTCTTCGAGAAGCTTTGAAAATTTTATAAAATTACTCCGAAATCCTCTAAGTGAATCTCGAGTTACATAAGAGCCGAATCCCAGACATAGGTATTAGGTACATTACCTCGACACACATTCCGTTAACAAAAGAGTGCCTGATATTGTACAGAATCAATCGCGGAATGCAAGCGCGGGGGGCGGAGCGGTGCATACCCGGCTACACAGTAACCGGGTCAGGTTGTGACCGGGTCATGCGGTCATAGCTACCCGGTCACCGGGTGGTCGGGTCGCCGGTGAGACACGCCCGCCTGCCGGTTATCATAACCGGTAAAGGAGAGGTCGTCTCATCGGATTTGACGGTTTTTGAGTGCCCCCCAGTGCATAACGAGTGGGCTACGAATTGGGGCGGAATTACACGATATTTATTTTAAAGAATATTTTAATATGCTCGGTAAAATGTTATGACATTCGTTTCTAGTGTAATGTGATAGAAGAAGGTTCTGGAAAGCGTAATTGTATGTGTATTAGGTAGAAAGTACTTATACGCGATATTGAATTAAAGTGCAAGATCATCGTACTTGGCCAAGCACTTGACCTTATTACGATATGTAGTGATAAATGCACGTGTAACGTTTGTGACTCCTGGCTGGTTTTCTTCCTATTTATTCATACAAGTAAGTATAATTTTCTTTTAAATATTGTTTAAGCGTTCGCATACACTATCAATTGAATGTTTTAAAAAACAATTGTCCGATACTTATACAGAACACATTACAAATATGTAATTTCTAATGGGTTCTGTATATCAGACAATTTTTTTAACGGCATTTCTTGAGATTGTCTAGCAGTTAAGTTAACCGGAACTTAAGAGGAGGTAGTGAAATAGTTCACAAGTTTCTTTACAGTGAAAACCCGAGTGTTTTCTAAGAGAAAAACATGCTTGCTATTGTCAGAAAAATAAAGATGATCTACAGAATAAACGGAAACCTTTTCAATTTAACGCCAAGGACGATGTTTGTTTATGTTGGCGTAGGTTTTCGTGACGGTAAACAAACTTGAAAGCTTTACTGGTCAAGTTAATAGCTTAGTAGGTACATGTCAAGTAAAGTTAATAGAGTGTAAGCTCTTTTAAAAACAACTTAGTGAATTTTAAAACAATTTTGAGTTTAGATATCCATTATATCTACTACTTAACTAATAAAGTTTGTGTTAAATTGTTGATACCATCGCCCCGCGCGAATCTAAGTGCCTTATTATCAATTGGCACGAAGCAAACCATATTTCATCATCATCTGCCTAGCCTTTACATAAATATGTTGGGGTTGACTTCCAGTCTCACCGGATGCAGCTGAATACTAGTATTTTACATGAATCGACTGCCTATCTGACCTCCACAACCCAGTTACTGGGTAATACTACCTCTTGGTAAGACTGGTTGTCAGACTTTCGGGATTCTAATGACGGTACGGTCAGTCATCAAACAAATATGCATTTTTACAATATATCCGTGTAATTAATTTGCATAAGTACCTCAGCACTTTTGCTTATCCCATAAAAATATACAAGCTTGAAGACGTAATAAACAAACAGGTCAGGCGAGCATATAGATATGCAATATCGGTCATGGCTAGCCTTCGTTGTAATCTAGGATGGAACCTAGATTGAGTCTAGTCTAGGCTAAGTTCAATAGGTACTAACGCCTGCCGCTAGTTACTAGCGTAAGTTTTCAACTGCGGCTATGTAATACATGGATTGTATATAAGACGTCGTTAGGATAGCCTGCGAAATAAAAATTTTCTTACCTTTATCGCAATTTGCAGGTCAGAGTCAACTTGTTTGTGATTTATATATGTATGATTCGTGACCGTAAAAAATATGACTTTACAGAATTATACTTATCATTACCAGTAGCGATGGGTGAATTTATGACAGAGGTAAGCCGGAGCAAAAAAAAAAACTAAATAAAACGTTTCATTATATTTCAATGAATTGACTATAGAGTGGTTGTGTTCTGAATTTTCGAAGGGAAGCCGGCGGGAATCGAGTTGTATGGTACCTTCGCCACTGATCATTACAACCACCAATACCTACAACTCTGAGTTAGAATTGGTCTCAAATGTCATGATTTCATGAAATAGTAATTTAATAATGTAATATACACTTAGAGTTGTATTGATGATTAAATTTTATAAATAAACTAGCTGACCCCGCAAAGGTCGTTTTGCAAAAAAAAAAAAAAAAAATAGATAGTAGCCGATTCTCAGACCTACCCGATATGCACACAAAATTTGATACAAATCGGTCCAGCCGTTTCGGAGGAGTATGGTAACTAACACTGTGACACTAGAATTTTATATATTAGATTAGATATTTGTTACGGCTGCGAATCATTTATTTATCAACGTACAACCTGATACTGACCTGCAAATTACAAAAAAGAAGAAAATTTGGAATTTCGCGGGCTACTCTTGAAGTCATCTCAAAATTTTCTCGTTGCAACCGTTGTCTTACAGCAATTTCATAATTATCTACTGTCAAAAGTCAGTACGACTTACTTTCAAGGCTGGTTTCCCGTGCGAAGCCAAACTAATGCCAGTCCAGACTCTAATTTAATTGCCCCTGTGAGCCACGTGAACTTACATTACTTACTACACACATCAAAAGTGTCTAGGGATCAAGCATTTTTATGCGGATTTCTTGAGATTGAGATGTGGCTTTGTAATAAATTTATGATTTTATAAATTTATATGGATCCTTTTTGGTGCATTTCATAATTTGAATCAGGAACTGTGAATCAAATTCGAGTAAAAGATGAAAATCAGCTGTCAATATTTTCCCTATAAAAACATACAACGCATTGAAGACATTATTAGTGCTACTGTTTCCCTACTACTGATTAAAACCAACGTTATTATGGAGCGGCGACGTCATTTAAGCAGGGAAGAAATGCTCAGAGCCGTGGGAATGATAGAAGCTGGTTCCCGGCAACGTACTGTGGCTTTAGCTCTGAATACAAGTCAGAGTGTTATCAGTCGACTTTGGACACGTTACCGAAGCACTGGTACCGTGGCTGAGCGCCATGGAGGACGGTATCGCTGCACCACACGGAGACAAGACCGATACATTCAAATCTTAACTCGAAGAGCTCCAACAATAACCGCCATGATGTTAGCCGTGAGGCTTCATCACTCTTCAGGGAACTTAATTAGCGACCAAACAGTCAGAAACCGCTTGCATGAAGTGAACCTTCATTCCCGAAGACCGCTACGGGTACCACCTATAGCAATGCACAATCGTAGGATTCGATATCAATGGGCTCTTGAACACAGAAATTGGGCAGAAGAACAATGGCGTTTCGTGTGCTTTTCTGATGAGTCTCGTTTTGGTATGAGACCGGATACAAGACGTATACGACACTGGAGAACCCCTGGACGCCAACAGCGATTAAAATCCTGCCAGGAAGTCCATCCTTATAGTGGTGGAACCATCATGGTATGGGCGGGTATTCGGATCGGCGGAAGAACTGAGTTGATTTGGATCAGAGGCAACCTCAACGCTCAAATTTATGCTGAGACGATTGTATCAGACGTCATCGTTCCTCTACAAGTGCAAATCGGTCCCTTATTTCAGTTAATGCATGATAATGCACGACCGCACACCGCAAGAGTTGTAAGACAGACTCTCACCGCAGCTAACATCAATGTCCTGCCCTGGCCTGCTCAGTCGCCAGACTTGAACCCGATTGAGCATGCATGGGATATGCTACAGAGAAGAGCTCTGCCGAATATGGAGGGTATCCAGTCGCAAGAAGACCTTTTTTGTTGTTGCAACGAACATGGGCGGCCATTCCACAGCGTGATTTGGATGAACTCATTTTGAGTATGCCAAACCGATGTTCTTGTGTTGTTAGTGTTCGCGGTAGAAACACGGATTATTAATTGTTTAAGTTACCCAATAAAATTTTAGAGAAAACTGTTATTTCAGTCTTTTTTTCGAACTTTTGTGTTAGTGGTTCAAATGTCAAAAATCCCTTTATTAGGAAAATGGCAAATTTCTTTATTAATGCAAAGGTGACTTGGTTTATCCTTACTGTGACAAACGAAAACACTTTATTTGATGAATCCTTAAAGAAAATTTTAATTAATATCAATCAGGAGAAAAGTTATTGCAAAAATATACGTTGATCCCTAGACACTTTTGATGTGTGTACTTTAAAAGCTGGCAGCAGGAATTCGTACTTACTCGTACATTGTAATTTAATTTAATCTTTTTTGTTGCTGGTTTTTTTTTTTAAGTTGCTGAATAGGCGTCGAATATCAATTGCTTTTATCGACACTCATAAAGAAAAGTTCTTATTTTGACAAGTCTTCGTGATGACAAACATTGGCCCCAATGCTGTTGTTCACAAACTAAACTTAATTTAAGTTCAGTGCATCTTTTTCTTTCTATTTCATTAAGAAAAGGACAGAAGATAAATATTAGTTTAGTCCTGTCAAATTAGTCAGCGCCTGATGTAAATTGACGTATTTTTAGTAGCCAATTTTTTTATCACGTCTAAACTTGTCTATGGATTATCTAATTTGACAGCACTAAACTAATATTTTTCTTCTGTCCTTTTCATATTGAAATAGAAAGAAAAAGATGCACTGAACTTAAATTTAGTTTAGTTTGTGAACAACAGAATCGGGGCCAATATCCACGTAAAATTAAAAAGTTTTATTAAAACCACTGACTGAGGCGGATCACACAGTACAACGCGCCACGTGACGGGCCCCGTGACGTAGGCAACGCGCCCCCGCTCGTCTTTTCTTACATACAATATCAATGAAAATGGGGAATTTCGCTCCGTTTCACGCGCCCGGTCGCGTCCACATATTACTATAGCCGAACTTTCAAAGCAAGAGTGAACAAGCTTCTTCCACGTCCGTTCCATCCTAGACCTCATCCATCGCTTTCCATCAGGCAAGATCGAGGTCAAGAACATATCCTGAGTACATCATGGTAAGGATAAATAACGATAAGTAGGTAGGTTCTTATTAGCTGAGGTGAGAGTCTATGATAAATGTCAACATGTTTAAGTTAAAGAAACGTAGAATGGCCGAATTTCCCGTGACAACCCAAAAAGGATACTTTCCAACAAAGGCCCAGAGCTTCTCCATCGATTTTAGTTAACGCCCAACTTCTACCACATCTTACAATTTGGTTAGGTGACCCAGTTTTCTATTAGGATTTATCCCTATAAACTTTTATCTGTGTCTCCGGCTATAATTGTGAAGATCTAAATGTAGGTCGTTTTGGTGTTAGAAGAGGACCTTGTGGCTTGTTTATTTAAGTTAATAATTTTCGAAATAGGATATTTTCTTGGAATAATTACTATGTTTTTAATAGTTTTTTCGAGAAATCCTATGAAATACAAATTTATTTTTGGAGGCCAATAAAATCAATATTGTGCATGCGTTAATTTTCATTCCAACTACGGAACCTTTCATTGTGAGTGTTTTGACACGCACTTGGCTGGTTTTATTTCTGCTACCGAGAAACGCCTCTGTTTCAGTCTGAAAGTATTATGATGGATACCATTAAAATTACAGCTAAGTACGGTTATTTATCTCTTTTGGTGACTGCTCATGATTTTTTTTGTCTTATTGTCGGAATGACATTGACATTGCCTCCAGTGGTAGTGTAGTAGGCTCTGATATTATTATTAACTTCTCACCAGACAGCCTTCAGCCTGTTTACCAATTGACAATCAGAAATAACCTTGGCCAGCTCAGAAAAACTGTATTTTCGTGTATGATGTTATTAACAGATACCTACGGCTCATGTACGGTCCATCCATTGGATTTAACTAGCCACCTTTTATGACTCCACTGGGGTTAGAGGCAGTAATTCATGACACGACACATACCTGTGTCACATAAGGCGCCGTTCACGGCTACGAGCGATGCGACTTGCGTCAAGCAACACGCGCCCTTCACTTGTTCTGTCCGACCGTCGTCGTTCATTTGGTTTCTCCGCTGTCGCAAGACGCGTGTCGCTTCATCGTTTAGTTTGTGATCACGGGGTTAAGAGGAAATGCGGTCGGAGAGACTTGAAAAAGCCTAAGTAAAAAGTCATAATTCGAGGTTTGAGTCTCGCCTATTTCCTTCTTCAATATTGGACCAATTTAAAAGATATTTCATAATAAAATGAGGAGGATATATACTGTGTCCATATATTTTCCTATTTTCATTAATAGTTGTCAATTTGTGCATTAGACCTCTGTTGACAGCGGCAATTTTGAGCATTTTTTAATGTTCTAGTGCATAGAAAGATGATGTATCATCAAAAAGGAAAACATAGAGACATACAAGTAGTTAATATTTATTATTCAAACAGGCGAGACCGTTTCTATGGAGAAACGACCACCCGTATTTCTTCTTATGCTTTGGTTTCCTAAGAAAGTAGAAAACGATAGTCACACAACACAACAACGGCTGTACAAATACAGAATGTTTTTTGACACCTTAATGTTAAATAATGGCGAAATTGACAGATTTTCATCCGTTATAATATATCGGTACCGCTTTCCTAGAAAACTGTAGCTCTAAGGACAATCGCGGCGAGCGAGCAACTCAAGCCACCCGAAACTGTAAAATTTTCCCAATCAACTTTGAAACTTATGCTTTAACGATAAAGTAGAAAATCTATTAGAGAAACATTGACAGATTGTAGTAGCTTGATGTGCTGGCGTTTGTACCTATGTCATATTAATCATGAGCATTTGGTCGAGCCGTCGGTCTGTCGAGCATTCGAGTTGAGTATTCGTTTCAGTTTTCATTGGACTGTTTACGGTCTGCCGGTATTGTGAAGTTTGACTGTGGACCACCGAGTTAGTCTACCTGGAAGTGTCACTGACAGCGCTGGGGCTCTGTCTTGCACAGGGTCACAGCATAATGCTGAGCGATAGCCGTTTTGCGTGGATATAATGCATATAACATTTTTTATTTTTTGTGTTTATGTTCTTTTTGCGTCCTGTTTACCGCAAATAAACATATTTTCTTTATTTTAATAGTTTAGGAAACTCTCCTGTTATCGTCGTCGTATTGTTGTCGTCTTTCTAGTATCTGTGAAAAATGTTTTTGACGTTTTTCAATTCAACTTTACACTTTAACACAAAGTTTTTTTGGATTCGTTAGGATTTATTGTTGAATTTTACACTGTTCTACAAAGTTTTTGGAAGTTGTATTTAATGCGAGTAGTTGCTCCATTTTGTTGGTTTGGCTTTTATTTCAGTTCGCCTAAACGTATATTCTTTCTTTCTTTTTTTTCTTTCTTTTCGCAGATATTCATGACGAGCACGCGCAGTTGTACCTTGAGTAGGTGTTGGGAAAAAAGGTTTTTTTTTAAAACACGCACCCGATGGTATGTATTAACCAGCGGTGATAAACCATGCTAAATAAATGTATTTTCTTTCTTCTTTTTCAGCAATACACCTAAAGAAATCTGAAATTCTTCCTTTCGACTTTCTTACTATATACTTTACCATGTATATTTTTAAACCACCTTCCATTATCAAAACATTCAACCCTCCCTGCTAATGATTCCACAATAAACATCGGCTGCACCATCCAGCACCACTGTGTATACACACTACACAGACCAGACCATTTGCTCACATAACTGTCGCCTCGAGAGCTCACAAAAGCTTAGTGCAAACGAAACTTTGGTGCAGCCTCGCATGGCCGGTTTGTGATAGAATTTCTAAATTGCGTCAGTTCCCAGTACTATTAAAAACCTACAGTTAGGTCGTTGATCTTTGCTAAGTGATCGAAGTTTTGTTGTAATTAATTGTAAATATACCTTATATTTTTCCTGGAAGTTTAAATTAAGTTGTAGTCTAATTTCATTTGATAGTATTATCTGCTAAGCCTTTTTCTATGTTGGAGTCGGCTTTCAGTCTAATCGGATGCAGCTGAATACAAGTATTGTACATGGAGCGACTGCCTATCTGACCTCCACAACCCAGTTACTGGGTAACACGATACCCTTTGGTAGGGCTGGTTGTCAGACTTTTGGGCTTTTGACTACCCGTAATGACTGTCAAAGATCTACGAATGACAGCCGGGACCAGCGGCTTGACGTGCTTTCCGCGGCACGGAGGGGTCTCGATTTGTAATGGATTTTATTTACTATTTAGCCACAAGCCCCACATTATAATTAGCATAAGCATATTCGGCCTATAGTGTTTCCGAAGCTGGGACACAGACCTCCCCTTGGTGAGAGGAAGTGGGACGAAATCCATCATGCGGGCCCAGTGCTTGTTGGTACATGTCACATGTCTTCGAATTTTTGGTTCTAGGACATGACGGTTTTCTCACGATGTTTTCCTTCACCGTTTTTGAGAGCGGTGGTTATGAAATAAATTACACAATGTAAAGCGCCCGCCTGGGTTCGAACCTACGACGTACTACTCACTCGCTAGTGGGGACCATTACCACGAGGCCACCACTGCTCCCAGCTTGCAAGCAAGGCTGCAAGGCCTTATTACCTATGCCTTGTACTGATCATAATTATAACATCATTCACTGTCGGCTACACTACAGTGAATAAAAAAAATTAAGAAAACTAAAAGTTTTGCATAAATTAAAATATCACGTTGTAAAATCATTATATTAGAATAAATCGTGTATTTGTAAAAATACTTGCTAAAGTATGACCTACACGAAACATGAACACTACTTATAGCCGCGAAGCTCTTTCATTACTCATTAAAAATACCAATTACGAGCGCCAAATAAATTCTGGCAAGTCTTAAAACGCCGTCCATGAACGTCCGCGGCAAATGAAAACTTACATTTTGAATAACATCATCGCTTCAAAAGGCAAATAGGTAAAGAGACAGAGGCATTCCCGCCTGACGATGTCATTCCATGAAAGACGAAGTTTTATGGAGCTCGCATACAAATGCAATAACGTCACTCCACTGCATTTTTCATCGGGAAAAGCATCAAAATTCAGTGAGCGGAGTATCCGTCGTCTCGTCCTGTGGGCTCGAGGGTCGAGCCTGCGAGCGGTAGTCGAACCGAGCGCTGGCGAACTCCCCCGAACGAACCTTTGTAATGTTGCCAGCTTTTGTTTCTCTGCTTTGCAGCAGGGAATGCATTTGTTGTTTTTTAGAGGGTCAAGTTTGTTGCAGAAAAAGTTGTTTTTGTGGATAAGCTGTTTTAAGTTCTTAGAAATTGATTTGTAGAGGACTTCTTGTTAACGTAATAATATGTAGGTAGGTGTGATAGAGTTTATACTAGATGTAGGATTTAAATGAAGATTTGGCTATTCCTGGTGGAGCAAACATGAGGACATGAGTCTTTAAATTAGAGTGTTACACAGGCTTATGCTGGTTACATTATATATCCCACCTCATAAAGTAAAAACATTTCAAACCAAACAGTTTTCTTAGCAATGCCCTTCACAGTGTAACAAAACACACATACCTAATGTTTATCAAAAGCTAATAAGTTCTTCCAACAAAAAATCCCGACCACTTACTCCTGTTCTGGGGAATTTAATTTCAACTCCATTCCCGCTTGCAAGCTCGCCACCCCGACGTCCGTTCTCGGCTGTCAGTCGCTAAACACCCGCCGGCACAACCGCTCGCTTCCACCCCCTCGCACTCACTCTACACATGTGAACTTTTTTATAAAATAGTGCAGTGCTATACAGATTCCAAATTTGAATTTCATTTGACAGTTTATTTTTTTATTAAGTGTTTATGATAATGGGTTTTCATCAAGTAGTCAAGCGGAGCGTTTAGACCAGCTAAAGGTTTGTTCTTGCGCTGTATGAATTACTTTACGTAAAAATGTTCACTTATATTGAGTGTAATTTTCTTTGTTACTTAATAATTATCAAGGTGTTTTGCTTTAGTTTTTAGTAACATGTTTCTTGATTTTAATTAAGTTTTTCCACGAGTAAGAGCTTTACCCTTGCGTATGAAAGCTTTTATTCAAAAGATTTATAATACAAACTACTTACTTTTTATTAGTTTTTTGGTATTATTAGTTGGTTAGATTTGGGTATTATTTATGTTAAATTAATTAAATTTGCTATAATAATTAATTAACTAAAGTTGTTACGTAGTTCATTCAACCTTTTTACCATCGTAATAATTATACGGGGCGTTGTAAATCAATGTAACAACCTATTATTTTGTAAAAATAATTATGTTTATAATATTAAATTTCACCCTAATTAATTTTCGTGGTTTGAAATAATTGAAACACAGCATTACATAATTAATGAGCCAGACATTCGTGCACAAATATTAATGTATGAATAAGCAAAGTATAATTAAACATTAACGCCCGTTACAAGTATGTCGTGAAAATAGGTCAAACGACGAGCACCTACATACTTATACAAGTCGATGTTTTCAAAATGCACAACAGTGCACAAATACAAATTTGGTTGCTGTAAAGTCGGTTTACGGACGATAGTTTTACGTGATAACGTCATAAAGAAACATTGATGAATAAATGTGTCACAAGCCAACGCTTGGGCCGATCATGCCTCTCTATCGCTTGTTCCGCGCTCTCGCTTGCACGCTCAGGCTCAGGCGGAACGTGACACTTTTTTCGAGCACGCAGCCGGTGTTCATCGATATAAAAGACGTTATCACGTCAAAAATAAAACGTCATTTACGCTAGATTAAGGGTTTTTTTTTATCATTTGATAACATATTCGAGGAATAATTTTGAAATTTTGACAGTTGTTTCATTCAAAAACTGTCAAACGTCGATTTTATTCCTCGAATAAAAGTTATCTGGCGATGGAAAAATCAGCCATAAATAATTTATGCAAAAGCAATTTCGAAGAGGGTTAAAAACTATTATTTGCGATAGAGGCGAGACTTTCATGTCAGTTTTATACCTAGTTTAGATTTTAGTTTCTCATTACATAGACCGTTAACCCTTTTTTTTCCTTTTTAGACCTTTGACCTTTTTTTTTTTTTAAACGGTGAAAGAAAACATCGTGAGGAAACCGGCACGTCCTAGAACCAAAAATTCGAAGACATGTGACATCTACCAACCCGCACTGGTCCCGCGTGGTGGATTACGGCCCACTCCCTCTCACAGAGAGGAGGCCTGTATCCCAGCAGTGGGAACATTATACGATGATTATGTTTTATTATAGACCTTTTGTGGTCCCACCAAGGGTCAAATTTAAAGTGAAATACCTAAAACTTGAACATGGCACCCTTAAATTGTTATGTAATGCGGTGAACAACTTCAATTGTTATGACGAAATAGTGTGAAAAATAATTTATTGATAAAAATCATGTGATACTGAGTTTTTTTTATTATATTACTTTAAAAGCTGATTTTTCAATCATCTGATAACTTTATTCGAGGTTATTTCATAAAAACTGTCAAACGTCAATTTTATTCCTCGAATAAAAGTTAAAGATATCAAATAGATACTAAAACCTAATAACCAGTGATATTAGACATGTTATAATAATAATTTCAACAAATTAATGTGATTCGTGGATCTTTGAGAGTCGTTACGGGTAGTCAAAAGCCCGACTAACAGTCTTACCAAGGGGTATCGTATTACCCATTAACAAGATTAAACACGATATATACATTAGTAATGTATGGGTTATGGAGGTCAGATAGGCAGTCACTCCATGTAAAATACTGGTATTCAGCTGCATCCGGTTAGACTGGAAGCTGACCCCAACATAGTTGGGAAAAGGCTAGGCAGGTGATGATAATGTGATGTACTAATTTTTAACATTTAACATGTTTTTATATTAGTAGCCAGTACATGGCGAAACATGTGAGTTCATAATTCTAATACTTAATAAGACCTTAAAGTACAGATGTTAGCACAACAAGCTTTTAGTAGCTTGTTGTGCTAACATCTGTACTTTGTATCTGTCAAATTTAGTAGATTTTCAACTTTATCGCAAAAGTATAAGGTTCAAAGTTGATTGGGAAAATTTGACAGTTTCGGGTAGCTTGATGTGCTGGCGTTTATACTATGTTTTAAAGCACATAAATATATTATATTCTATTCTAAATGAGACACAAAATACTAAATAAGAAAAAAATAATTAAGATATAAAAAATACACAAAAATATTCATCAAGAACATTTTTACCCGACTGTGGGAGAGACCTAAAGGAGGGTAACATTTTGCTTCAACGTTCTGGAAGTAGAAAATAATTATCTCGCACTTCTCTTCTTTTAACATTGATAAGATTATCCGGTTTGAATTATCCCACGACTGAACTGTAAGGAAAGTCATACAGTGAAATCAGCTCTTGTTCACTTCGGTTTGTTTTAGACCGTCCGCCCGTTCATCCGATTGCCTTACGACGTTTTCTCACACATCTCTCTTTTTTTATGGATGGGAAATCATCAAATGACGCGCTCTGGGTGGAGCACAAGGGAGTGTCAGACTCTTTCTGACAAAAACCCACACGTGTTCCTTCCTTAGACCTTTATGTTCCGGGGTAGCGGTAACCCTTTCGTACAATCCCGCTGCCCCGGCACTCACACATCACTTAAGGTACGGTTTCCTAGAAGCACGGTTGCTGACGTATTATATCGGCCTTAAAATCTGTAATTTTCACTAGTACAAAACTTGCTCCGTATTAGGACAGCTGTTTCTGTGTAACCGTTCACCACTTTCTTAGGAAACTTAAGCATTAGTATTATCTTAGATTGATTCTCACGACCTTTTAATTATTAACCAATAATAAATATTTATAAATTATAGAAAAAACATAATAATTATATAATAGTAATTATATAATTATTATGTTTTTTCTATAATTTACCCCGCTAATTTACCCCGCTGACCCCGCAAAAGTTATTTTGCAAAAAAAATACGATCTATTTTCAGACCCACAAAACATACTCAAAAAAGTTCATAAAAATTCCACCCCTAAGAAGAAGGTGAATGGGGTGAAATTTCAATGCAATAGTCGTAGAACAGTCAGACAGACAACATAATACAAGCTTTAAAGATAACACAATCCGTAATGGACTAATTAAATTTAGTCATAATTGAGCGCGTTTGTCTTCGAGCACGTTCATTACGCGGTAATTAACTATATAAGTTGGTTAGATCTAAATGAGCAGGAATGAGAGCTATGAGGCATGTGTGGATCGATTGAGGTTTTCAATGTATAGGAATGTTATGATGGCTTGTTTTGTTTACGTGGTATAAGGGGACCTATACACATGTTCGGGTCGGTATAATTCAGCTGGGAGGCAAATACGAGTTGTGCCGCGCCGACCCGAACATGACGAAGGGCTGTTATTGCAGTAGTCAGAAAACTTTTCTATTCTGTTCTATTTTTCTCTATGGCTGGTGCCGATGTCGACAATTCTGCTAATGTCAGAGGTGTTATGAGAAAACGTGTGAAGAGAAGATAACTTTTATCTGAAGAATAATTACAGACAGTTTAACATATGTATTTTCTATGCAAAAACTGTCAAACCAAAATATTTATTCCTCGGTTAAAAGCCACCACCAGCACCACCAGCCACCAGCCACTAGCCACCAGCGCTGCGAAATTTATTTTTAAATATCGCAGCATCATGCTGAGATAGGAGCCTTTTGGCCTCGTATACGACTTTCGGTTTCATTTTTCTTTTTGTTACTTTTATAATTTTTTTTTTTATAATTTGGTATTTTAATTTAGACTGTGTTTAGTTTAGTTTGTGATCCTATTGTACGTGTCGCAATAAATACTTTTTCTTTATTTCTTTCTTTTAAAAGTTATCTAAGCCAGGTTAGGTGTCTGACGAAGTTTGCCGATCGGGACGAGCCGAATGGAAGTCAGTATTATGTGTCATTGCTTCGGGTCGGTTTTATTGTTTAACAAAAACCTGCCGAATCGAATGTGCCGACTTGAACATGTATGCGTCTCTGAGAAACTTCTGAAATGTGCTTTTCAACTTACAATAAGTTCAGACACCATTTTGTAACTACACACATCAAAAGTGTCTAGGGATCAAGCATTTTTATGCGGATTTCTTGAGATTGAGATGTGGCTTTGTAATAAATTTATGATTTTATAAATTTATATGGATCCTTTTTGGTGCATTTCATAATTTGAATCAGGAACTGTGAATCAAATTCGAGTAAAAGATGAAAATCAGCTGTCAATATTTTCCCTATAAAAACATACAACGCATTGAAGACATTATTAGTGCTACTGTTTCCCTACTACTGATTAAAACCAACGTTATTATGGAGCGGCGACGTCATTTAAGCAGGGAAGAAATGCTCAGAGCCGTGGGAATGATAGAAGCTGGTTCCCGGCAACGTACTGTGGCTTTAGCTCTGAATACAAGTCAGAGTGTTATCAGTCGACTTTGGACACGTTACCGAAGCACTGGTACCGTGGCTGAGCGCCATGGAGGACGGTATCGCTGCACCACACGGAGACAAGACCGATACATTCAAATCTTAACTCGAAGAGCTCCAACAATAACCGCCATGATGTTAGCCGTGAGGCTTCATCACTCTTCAGGGAACTTAATTAGCGACCAAACAGTCAGAAACCGCTTGCATGAAGTGAACCTTCATTCCCGAAGACCGCTACGGGTACCACCTATAGCAATGCACAATCGTAGGATTCGATATCAATGGGCTCTTAAACACAGAAATTGGGCAGAAGAACAATGGCGTTTCGTGTGCTTTTCTGATGAGTCTCGTTTTGGTATGAGACCGGATACAAGACGTATACGACACTGGAGAACCCCTGGACGCCAACAGCGATTAAAATCCTGCCAGGAAGTCCATCCTTATAGTGGTGGAACCATCATGGTATGGGCGGGTATTTGGATCGGCGGAAGAACTGAGTTGATTTGGATCAGAGGCAACCTCAACGCTCAAATTTATGCTGAGACGATTGTATCAGACGTCATCGTTCCTCTACAAGTGCAAATCGGTCCCTTATTTCAGTTAATGCATGATAATGCACGACCGCACACCGCAAGAGTTGTAAGACAGACTCTCGCCGCAGCTAACATCAATGTCCTGCCCTGGCCTGCTCAGTCGCCAGACTTGAACCCGATTGAGCATGCATGGGATATGCTACAGAGAAGAGCTCTGCCGAATATGGAGGGTATCCAGTCGCAAGAAGACCTTTTTTTGTTGTTGCAACGAACATGGGCGGCCATTCCACAGCGTGATTTGGATGAACTCATTTTGAGTATGCCAAACCGATGTTCTTGTGTTGTTAGTGTTCGCGGTAGAAACACGGATTATTAATTGTTTAAGTTACCCAATAAAATTTTAGAGAAAACTGTTATTTCAGTCTTTTTTTCGAACTTTTGTGTTAGTGGTTCAAATGTCAAAAATCCCTTTATTAGGAAAATGGCAAATTTCTTTATTAATGCAAAGGTGACTTGGTTTATCGTTACTGTGACAAACGAAAACACTTTATTTGATGAATCCTTAAAGAAAATTTTAATTAATATCAATCAGGAGAAAAGTTATTGCAAAAATATATGTTGATCCCTAGACACTTTTGATGTGTGTATTTGTGATATACTTAATGAGTTTTTCACCAGTCTTACCAAGGGGTATCGTGTTAGCCAATAGTTGAGTTGTGAAGGTCAAATAGGCACTCGCTCCACGTAAAATGTGTGTATGTCTTCAGCTGCATCCGGTTAGACTGGAAGCCAACCCCACCCTAGTTGTGCAAAGGCAGGCAGATGACGATGACCTGTGAATTTTATGCTCAACCATTGTCCAAAACCAGGATATGTAAATGTTGTCTTCAAAATCTATCTAACTTTGTTGTTATCTATATAAATAAAAAAAGTCGGGTTAGTATAACTCAAGAACGGCTGAACCGCTTTTATGATCTTTGATTTGTTGGTTTTCTCTCCGCCCCGAATAGCAGAATAACTATTAAAACGTGGGAAAATTTCACGAAAAAAAAATAATTTTCTCATACATTTTATATTTATTGATTCTGAGGCGGTACGGTGTTCGCCGGGTCAGTTAGTATATATATACCTAATTATAAGAAACAAAGTCGGGTGAAGGGATTTTTGTAATTTTAGGTTTGTTGGATTTGTCTCCGTTTCGAATAGCAGAATAACTATAAAAAACATGGGAAAAATTGCCGAAAAAAAAAGATAATTCATTTTCTCACTCATTTTTTATGGAACAGCTTTTTTGATGATATCTCGAGAACGGATTGACTGATTTCAATGGCGGTACGAAGTTCGCCCAGTCAGTTAGTAATTCTATATTTTGTTGGTACATCAAGTAAAAGAAAAACATTTATTTGGCACGAATACGTTCAAAGCGTCACCCCTGATCGCCTGTCTAAATACATAAGTATGTTACATAAAATATTTGGCGAGTAACTAAAAGGGATTTTTGTGTAAATACAGATAAATGGAATGTAAGTTTCTTGCTTTGGTTTTGCTTAATAGAGATTTATTGGTTCGTATACTTGGTAAGCGTTTCTCACATACAATACCCTCACGAAATTCGGAGTACTTACTTAGTCCTTCATCAACTAAATTACATACCATAGATCATTATTCTGTTGCCTTTATGCCAATTTATTTGGGGTCGGCTCAACTGTCTTTTTCATTCATAGAATAGAATAGAATAGTCTTTCCCTTTTTTATTGTTTTCGTCTCTTTATGTTTCTTTTTTTACTCTTTTTTTCTCTTTTATTTCTCTTTTCTCTCTTTTTTTTCTCCATAATTTTCTATTAGTTGTTATCTCGGTAGTCACCCCCCTTTCTAACCATATCATCATTCACACAGTCCATCCATCGTTTCTTTGGTCTTTCCCTACTCTTAAAGCCTACTACATTCATACTCAAAATTTTCCTCACTACATTTTCCTCATTCCTCCGTATCACATACCCATACAACTTAAAGTTTGTCGGGTTAATTTTTTAACACTTTGTATAATATATATATATATATTTTAATTTCCTCTTAAAAATTACATATCAATACAATCCTACTAATATTATAAATGCGAAAGTTTGTGAGGATGGATGGATGGATGTTTGTTACTCTTTCACGCACAAACGACTGAACAGATTGAGATGAAATTTGGCACACAGATAGTTGATAATCAGGAATAACACAGGATACTTTTTATCCCGATATTTTCACGGGATCGCAACTAACGCGGGTGAAACCGCGGGGCGCTGCTAGTCTTTTATAATTCAATCTCTTTGCTAAAATATTCGCTCAAAATCGATTGCTACGCGCTTGCTACGTTAGTGCTACGATAGCGCTACGGCGTAGCGCGTCCGTAGCAAACTGAGTAGAAACAATAGCCAATAACCGGGAAGATAAAAATATATGGTCGCGTCGCTGTAACATCAGACTGGGAGAATGGGGAACGTTATTACACGAAAATCCCCTTCATTATGCTAACATTTACTCTTTTGTTTTGTCACTGGGCGAAAACAACAAAAAAATACGTGTAATTTATTTATTTTTGCGTGCGATTCTGCAAAATATTTTTTGCTAACGAAAATAATGGAATTTTAAGGGTACAAAGGTTTTTGTGTTTTATATGTAATGTCTGCTCGTTCTCCAATGTGGGTGCAATTATTACTCTGAGACACGACTTTGTAGCACACTAGCTTTTGCCCGCGACTTCGTCCAAGTAAAATTTCTTATCACACTTCACACTTAATATTATAAAGGCGAAAGTGTGTGTGTGTGTTTATATGTTTGTTACTTCTTCACGCAAAGGCTACTGAACGGATTTGGATGAAATTTGACACAAGTATAGTTCATAACCAGGATTAACACATAGGACTTTTTATCCGGATATTCCAACGGGATCGAAACTTATGCGGGTAAAACCGCGGGGCGCTGCTAGTTTAAACATAAAATATATTCTACGACACTCGGCAATAGATACTGTAGCTTCCCATTAGTGAAAGAATTTTCGGAATCGGATCAGCAGTTCCTAAGATTAACTACAAATTACTATACATTACATACAAATTCATACTACATACACTCACCTCTTTATATTATTTGTGTAGATTGTCCACCTGAAGGACTAAGGGCGGAAACCATACCCTATAACATAGAAAATATTTGTATAGATACGAGTTGTCTTTTGTGCGAATCCTATTTACCGACAGTTATTGGGTTAAGGAGTTAAGTTTCGATGCCACTATGGCATGTATTTCTAACATTTACGCTCAATTCCTGATACTAGTTGGTTATCGAGTTTTTAATCGAATATTAAATTTGCTGCAGGAACTATGTACCCGGTCAAAATGTACCCTTGTGCAGAAAATGGTTGCACTCTTGCACCGTTTCTTGAAATTCATCATCTGCCTAGCCTTTTCCTAACTTTTTATTTATTTATATATACTTTATACACCAAAAATACATTACAAAAAAATACAATTGTTACTACAAAACATACAATGGGCGGCCTTATCGCTTTCTGCGATCTCTTCCAGGCAACTTTGGAATGGACAGTGATTGCGTGGATATATAAAAATGGGGTTGTCAGTGGTGCAAAATAATATACTATAATAAATACATAGATAATATAGCGAACACACATTTGCGTGGGCATTCCCTAAAGCTATGGGAAAATTCATAAAAAAAGCCCTTGAAGCTTTTAGCCCTTGAATTCTTGTCTAACCGAGTTGTAACAGCATGGAATAGGCTCCAGGAAAATGTTGTGATGGCTCCCACACTGAACTGCTTCAAGAATCGACTGGACAGATTAAATATCTCCAAGCTCTACGATACACACGCATCAGCTGATTAGCTACTAGTGTGTCTAACCAAATAATAATAATAATATAAAAAAAGATAATAAGAATAAGGAGAATAAAATAATATAAATATAAGTTGTATAATAAATACATACTAAATATATAAACAACAACATATAAACAACAAAAATAAATGACGACTACAGATTATTGCAGCTACGAAAACAAGATCACAACAACTATGTTGGGGTCAGCTTCCAGTCTAACCGGATGCAGCTGAATACCAGTATTTTACACTACAGTGTATTACACAATTGTTTTTTGAAATTATTGTTTGAAATTACCACAGCTATTTAACAAGCCCTCAGTCCCTCATTTCGAAAACTTACCATCCGTTTTTAACGCTCAGCTTAAATAATAACATACATAATCGACTTTCCACGTTCCCACTGGTGGGAACTACCGCTGCCTTCCCCTTTGTGATAGGGACTGGGCCATAATCCACCACGCGGGCCATCTGCGGGTTGGTTGAGATCACATGCCTTTGAATTTTTTGGTTCTTGGACATGTCAGTATCCCCACGATGTTTTCCTTCGCCGTTTTGAGAGAAAAGCCTGGGATACACTAGGGGGCAAATGAAGAGACATGTTGCGGTACATATCCCTCAACAACTACGTGAAGTGTCCCGAGACAATTGTCGCGGAACATTTTGCCGGCCATACTAGTCAGTGCTCATAGAAATGTCGCCCGAGGAGGTTGTGGCTATGTGCTAGTAGCTCCAGAAGTGACGGCACGGTATAATTCCCCCACACTACAGACATAATAAGGGGCACGTTGCGTACGCGACTACACTCGGTGACAAATGGCGCGACACTGGCGCGGGACACATGCGCTCTCTCTCGAGGCGGGAGCAAGCAACATGCCTCGCGTCACGTACAATGTTGCGGGGTATGTTGCGGGACACTATGCAACGTTGCAGCGTCCAATATACGTGACGCTGCAACGTTGCATAGTGTCCCGCAACATGCCCCGCAACATTGTAAGTGTCGCGCGTCATGTTGCGAGACAAAATGCTCCCTAATGTATTCGGCGCTCAACAGTGATGAAATAAATTACGCTTAAGTGCCATTGGGCCACTATTGTTCGGCTTTTTAAGAAGGTAGGTTTTGAATAAACCTAAAATTCTTTGTCTGTTTTTACTTAGACTTTGAAACCGCAATGTATTGCCCACCTCAGCTTAAACATTACTGAATATTATAAATGGCTCTAGTCCTGACCTATGATTGAAATTAAAATACATATGTAATAAATATAGCTTGGTGTATGACCTTTGTGGAATACAGACGACTCTAGGCTATTGCTCTGAGGTCCTGGACTGTAATATTTATGAAGCAAAACTAAAATATTGCTCGCGAGGGAATACAACTCCGCAGTAAATTACGTGAAGGGATAAGGGAAATAAATCACTTGGTGGTTTTAAATTTGCAGTATATTTTAATTAAAGGGGTTTTTCACCAACTCGACACGAGAGACTGGACACACGTGTGTCCAGTTGGTGAAACTCAAAATTAGTATCACTTATTATTTTATCATCTGGACACGCCAAGATTTTTGCGCGCGTCCACATAGTGAAACTTAAATTAAATCACTTTTATGTTTTCGCCAACTGGACACACCCAGTTTTTTTTTTTTGCAAATATAGGGTCAAGTTGATAATCGCCTCGTTCATTGAATTAATTTGAATGAGGCGATTTCATGAAAAGCTGCCTCACTCTTTTGCTTGAAAAACCTTATTAGCTTCTATTTAAGACACATTTTGCAATAAAACAAATATATAAGAATTAAATAACATGATGACTTATTAATATGAAGAATTTAATTTTATATTTTTTATGAAATTGTATCGTTTATTAATTCAATATACGAGGCGATTATTAACCCTTTTTTTTGTGAAAATCTGGGTATGTCCAGTTGGCGGACATTGCTCGATCCGGGAATCGAACCCAGGACCTCACGCTCAACAGTAGCGCTCGCGACTAGACCGACGAGACAACAAGACGCGAGGCGACTAGAGTGCAGTCCTTTCTCAGTTAGTTTACCATTGATTTTGCATCACTGTCCAAGCCACAGTGATCTTTATTCTTATTCTTATAAGGTTGCTATCTGGTTGCTGCCACTGACAAGTCTGTCAAAACCACGGTGATCCTTATTTTCGTTAAAATAAGGTCGCTTTTAGGTTGCTGCTGTCAGAGGAAAAATAAATATGAACGAACTGTAACGACTTTGTTAATAAACAAGGAAAAAACTTGTCAATCATTTACTTCCACGCGCCATATTGACTGTCGATAACATATGGGCAGACGAAGTATTTAGAAGTACGAACGAGTAATATTAGGGTCAGGGTTATTATGACCTAAAAGGATTTATGCCTGTTGGTCGCAGATGACGGCAGCACGTTAATATTGATTACAGACGTGTTACCTACAATACTTTTGTGAGATTTTTTTCTGAGAAATGGTATTTATTTTTGACGTAATTAAGTATACATATACATATTTTCATTAATAATAAATAATTATTTAGCTGTTAGCAGAGCAGATAGATAATAAAAACAAAAGATAAATTAAATTCTATTACGTTTTTGTATACATTAAGAGATCAGAATCACAGAATCAGTTTTTATATCAGAATCCATTTTGACGTGAAAACGTTTTTTCGCTCTGTGGTAATAATTCTGACCGACGAAAAGATGTAAGATTTCAACCGCTAATAAACTACGAGACTTTAAATGCTTGAATATTGGTTGAGCATTTAAAAGATAGGATATATTTGTACCAACTTTGAGGCGGGATATAATTTGCTTATGATGTTACATCGCGAGTCAAGGGCAGATCCAGGATTTATTTATATCACATGGGCCAGACAGTTAAGAGTTGTCTCCTAGCATTGTACTATGATGTTCTTGGGATTCATTATTTTTCAATGACATTTAAGAATAACAAAAAAAAAACCTGTGCGGTCGGGAGAACGGAACGGGAGGTCGAGAGAATTGAAGGAAGCTGGGTTGCAAGAGAGAGCGAAACGGTCTCAATAAATTTAGCACTCTACCTCGAATTAGTTTGGTTATTTTTTCTTTTGACCATTAATAGTATTAGGTAGTTTTTTTCATGAGTTGAAGAAAGCGGTATAAAAACATTGGACGCGCTGTCTTCAGCATTATATATTACTAGCTCAACCCTGCGGTTTCACCCGCATAAGTGTCGACCCCGTGTGTTTATCGGGATAAAAAGTAGCCTATATGTTAATCCAGGATGTCAGCTACCTCCATACAACATTTTTTGAAAATTGGTCCAACCGTTTGAGCGTGAAGAAGTAACAAACATAAATAATATAAACACACACACACTCACAAACTTTCGCCTTTATAATATTAGTGTGATTCAGCCGATCGATTCTGTAAAAATCTCACCGTGATAACTTAGGTGAAGTGAGTGTAATAGGGGTGATCCCTAACATCAGGTGGAACGACAGCTCACTTCACCTAAGTTATCACAGTGAGATTTTTACAGAATAACACTGCTGAAATCCTTTCGCTGACTCTAGGCCGGTGCATTGTTGGCATAGCATACCTTTGTACCCGAGTAAGGTATTATTGGGTTTTTTAATCAGGATTTTCTCAGTAACAGACCGTAGTCTGGATTTGTGCTCGGTCGATGTCAATCGATTGATTGATTGAATTGCTTAGAAATTGAGACGCATTTATGTAAACAATTGTTTTGGTTTCAGGTCATCATCAATCGTAGAGCACAATGTTTTCCTTATGCCGACGCTTCAAAGATGATCACGGTAAGTAATAGCATAATATATATGTACTAGCTGACCCCGCAAACGTAGTTTTGCAAAAAAATAAATAGATAGTAGCTGATTCTCAGACCTACTGAATATGCACACAAAATTTCATACAAATCGGTTCAGCTGTTTCGGAGGAATATGGTAACTAACACTGTGACACGAGAAGTTTATAATTATATTAAGATACACAAGTAGATATTTGCTCCTCATGTAAACATTATTATGGAATAATAAGATTTGAAAAGCTTTCCGACTATTTTTTATTAATATTAAAAATATTGCGGTTTGACAGTTATATCTTTAGATAATTAGGGCCAAAGCACACACGCTACTTTTAGCATCGGCGTTCGGCGATTTAGCCGCTTTTTAGAAGCTAAGTGCATCGATACAGTCGCAAAATCGCAGATCGCCGATGCTAAAAGTAGCGTGTGTGCTTTTGCTCTTAGAAATTAGCCGCAAAATAACAGTAAAGCGTGCATAAGTATTTACATATTGATTACATTATTTAATTTTTTTTGAGTTTTGGTTAAAACAAGATCAGAAGTCAATACTTCTAATCTCGTTTTAACCAAAACTCAGCGACAGCTACGAGTAAACGAATGCTTAAATAAAAGCGTGCTGTTGGCTTTGACTTCCAGCGCTTTTACCTACTTTTTTAGTCGCTGGGATAAGATTTTGACCGTTTTAGCAAATAAATATTATCTTATCTTTAAAAAAAATATAATGCTACTCATTAGTAGCATTGTATTTAAAAAAAACACACACACTTTAAAAAAAATGCGCCTTTTTTTCTGGTCTTTTCTTACAGTTTGTCGCAATAACTAAGCTAAGATGCTCCGACCAAACGGGTTAGGTTAGAACTGATTAACTGACCAACCGCGCTAAATTCTATTTGGTCGCAGTAACTTAGTATTACGCTGTACTATTTGTGGGGACACACAAAAAGGAATTTAAAAAAAGATAACTGGAAATCTCTGTTTCTATGGAAATTTTAAAATCGGTCTATTTTGGCTATAGCACTATTTTTCGAAAATGTTCTTAACTAACTTTTTAGACCTTTGCTTATGCGTATGAAGTTTCATGAAAATCGGTTCATTCATTTCGAATAACAAGGGCTTGAAAGTTTGTATGAAATGCCGTATTGCGTAAACGCTCTTAAATTGCGGCAAATTGGAAAGATGAGGCTTTTTAATTACCGCGTCGATTCAAGGTCTTTAGAAGGAAGTAATTAAAAGAGAAGGGAATTTCATTTTATTTCAGGAGTTGGGTTTTGTTTTTGCCATATATTTAAATTGCCTTTGATCCATTAGAATGTAGATTGTAGGTATATGTTTTATCCACTACTATGACCTAATCATAAGTTACTTTTTCACTAAGTTTTTTTATTCTCTAAGTAGGTGTTTTCACAATTAAATTATAATATGATTATCATTGAGTACCTTGTCTGAGGACAAACTTTGATATCCCTTGGTCTGATTTTAATGGGTTTTGGGCTAAACACAGCTAAGTGACAAAATTCGGGATATATGTATACCCTTTTAAGACGATGAAAACTTAGGCGAACAGCACCCTAATTGCGAAACACACTATCGATCTCAATTTGAATCATTTTGAAGCATATTGCTAATCCATTGCTTCATATGTTCGAAAATGTGTCTGCTAACAATGTAAAAAACGCAATGAACGTTGTTGATCTGTCAAAATGAAACCCATTGCTACTAATAGTGTGTTTCGCAATTACCCCGCTGAGCTTGAAGCGAGTTGTAATTCCACTTTTCAATTTCATTGACACTATTGACAGCTCAGCAAGTCAGCAGTGCTATTCTGTAAAAATCTCACCGTTAAAACTAAGGTGAAGTGAGCTGTCATTCCACCTGAAGGGCAATTCTCGTAATTTTTAAGAACGTTCACAGTCTGATCTCAGTCTCAATCTGTCAAAAATACTTCAAATTTCCCTACATTTTGACAAGTTTTTGACATTTGTTTGTCACCGAGATGAGACTGCGACTAGATTTTGAACGTTTTAAATTAGCAGAATTGGCCTACTGATGTTAGGGATTGCCTCCACTGATTGTTCATTTCACGCTCACTTCACCTATGTTATCACGGTGAGAGTTTTACAGAATCGATAGACAGTTCACCTAAGTTTTCGCGATGAGATGTTTACAGAATGGTTGAGCTGGACATCTCACTACCGTAAATCATTTACCAAGAAGTTAGTAAGATTATTGGGCGCGTTCCGCGAGGGCTGCTTCGAGGTGGCGTGGGAGAGTGCCTGGAAGAACTTGGGGGATTTAGACTTGCCCAGCAGTTGGACAGCATACGGCTAATCTAATCACCGAATTCAAAAAAGGAGGAGGTTCTCAATTCGGTTGTTTTTTATGTTTGTTACCTCAGAAGTCCGTTATTTATAAGCCGATTTGAAAAATTCTTCGGTTCAGTAGTTTGGTTTTTAAACTAAAGTTACTGGTAAAAATTAAAGTAAACGAAATTGCGTCGTTTGCTTTCCTATGATTTTCCAATGATGACTTAGTGGAACTGTCACGGGATGCATTTTGGCTATAAGTATTTATATTATTTATTTTCTATTTTACAAGAGTTTTGCAAATTGGATTATAAATAAAGGAGTTTTGAGGTAACAAACATTAAAAAAAAAAATTCAACCGATTTGAAAACCACACTCCTTTTTTGAAGTCGTTTGAAAAAAAAAGAAAGAGCGTGTTTACAATAGAACGCTCAAAATTGTACTCAATAATATATCAATATACTACATTATGTAAAAATGCTTACGCTAGCACTCTAAATGCGATATAATCGTACAGCCGATCGATTCTGTAAAAATCTCACCGTGAAAAGCTGTCAAGAGTATCAATCCCTAGCGTCAGGATGACACTGACAGCTCACTCCACGCTCACTTCACCTAAGTTTTCACGGTGAGATGGTTACAGAATCGATCGGCTGTACCTAATATAAACCCAAAATTGAGCAAATAAATCGCCAAGTTACAAAATCAAAATGTCTTTTAGAACATTAAACATTACAATAACAAAGAGCCTCACCTTTTTCATTACTTGTTTGTAAACAATAAACTCGTCTGTTTACACCCATAAGGTTGATTAATTGGAGCGATTGTAAACCCATGAAAAATTAAAATGTGTTTGTTGAGGTGAGTGCAAACTGGAGCATTCCTGACGTAACAAATGTGTAAATATTATACAAATGGTATGCTGAGCTTAACAAAATAACTACATAAATGTGTATGTATATTTATTTGCATTGTAAATTTGCCAGGCTTTTTATTAAGGAAAAAACATAGTACTTTCTTTGCTGTCGTGCAGTAAGTATAGTAATTGCCATGGCTGGAAACGCAGCAGAGAGACAAGTCACTTAGTAATAATAATAATGAGACAAGGTAACACTTTTAGGTAACATTAGATCCGTAAAAGTAATCGAGAGAGAAATATATTGTCTCTATCTCCTTTGCGTATGCAAACTTAGTGCTTGGCCAGATTGGCAGCGCAAGCGCGGGGTGGGCGTGACGCGGCGTACTCAAACCTAAGAACTTTATTTGAGTGTCCATAGTGTGCACGAGGGCGCGGTGAGCGGCGCGGGCTGCTCGGCGCGGGCAGCTCGCGGGCAACTCACGCCATAGCTCGTTCATACAGGTGGCCATAGTGGGTGCGCGGGGACTGGGATTCTCAAACTAGTTCGAGCCTTTTTTCAAGTAAAAATAAGTCTTCTTCATCCATATTATATTTTAAAAACACTTGATACGACAACATCTAGAACGCAGCCGCGGTCGACTGCGGACAGGCAGATCGCGCGCGTTCCTCCCCGCTCCACGCTGCCAGTCTGGCTAAGCACTTATGGCTCCCACGGTATGATTTCTTTGGAAAGTAACTCACTATCAATCACAATTCAAATCATTTTGAAGGATATTGCTAATCCATTGCTATACAGGATGTCCCTGGAAGTATGGATCAAATCGAATAGGGGCGTGGGCAAGGTCATTTGAGAATGATTGATCTTTCTCAGGATCAAAAAGTTTGGAAATTGAGAATTATTTTACGGTTCAAAAGTTGTGACCAATTTTTTTCAATCGTTTCGCATAGTGCTCAAAGAAAAAAAATCATTAAAAAAAAACTATCAGAGCTGTGTAAAAAACTTAAATTGATAGTTCCTGGTAGTTTTTTTTAAATGATTTTGTTCTTTGAGCACTATGCAAAGAGATTGAAAATAACAAAAGTTGGTCTAACTTTAGAACCGTAAAAAAATTCACCAACATTGTCAGGATCAGAAGTTTGGAAATGACTTTGCCCACGCCCCTATTTGATTTGATCCATACTTCCAGGGACAACCTGTATATGTTGGAAAAATGTTCAACAAGGTAAATAACGCAATGATTGTTGTTGAACTGTAATAATGAATGCCATTGCTGTTGTTAGTGTGTTACACAATTACCTCGTCGATTACAAGTGATTATCAAAGACCAACATTATCTTTTGGTATACGCTGACAGCAAATCTAATCAGAGTTAAGTTTTGAAGTCTGTTCCGTTTTTTAACATTATTCACCGGCTATTCTCAACTCTAAACACTTACTAACTCTACCTCTCCTTACCTAATGATGGTAAAATTACCTACATTATAACGCATTTTAAACTCTGGCAGAGTAATCAATAAATAAAAAAAATATGTCGGTCGGGGGACTCCCGTTAGGAACGAATTTATTTTCGCAATTCTCGCAAAACGATACTATAGGTACCCATGATGAAAAAAATAGATAATTTTCGCTGCCGCCTTTTTGGATTTCACTACATCTTCACTATCGGCCTAGAACCCTCGAAAACCATGAAATCGAAACTCATGATGAAAAATTTTAATGTTTTCGCAGCCGCCATCTTGGATTTTCATTTTAACCTCATATCGGCTTAAGCACCCTCGAAAACCATTTCTCTGTCTCTCTCTAGAAAGAGACAGAAAAAAGAGAGAGAATGTCGCGTGGAGAGGACATAACGCTTTTTCGTTATGCGACGATTTCTACCAGTTTATACTCCTACCGCAAGCCGCGTTAAAGAACTTCGTTCCAACAATAAATAATTGTTCATGTCCGTCACCATATCCAACGAGTTTCATTAGTTACAATATACATTATATACACAGTCCATTATGAGGGGCCCGTGACTTAATAATAACAGCCGCACAGGTCGATCGATCAGGTTAAGCTACAATTGCCGCGGCTGGTCTGTGGATGGGTGACCATCTTTACAATCCGTGACCGCTCCGTGCCTCGGAAAGCACGTTAAGCCGTTGGTCCCGGCTGTCATTCGTGGATCATTGACAGTCGTCACGGGTAGTCAGAAGCCCGAAAGTCTGACAACCAGTCTTACCAAGGAGTATCGTATTACCCAGTAACTGGGTTGTGGAGGTCAGATAGGCAGTCGCTCCGTGTAAAATACTGGTGTTCAGCTGCATCCGGTTAGACTGGAAGTCGACCCCAACATAGTTGGGAAAAGGCTAGGCAGATGATGATACACAGTCCATTATGTAAACACAACGGTCGTATAATTTTATGTGGCGGCCTTGCTGTGATATTTTATTGACTTAAATCCCTTCCTGCTCGGCAAAGTTCGGCAATAATCGACTCTGATCGTCAGCGCTTTTGAATTTGTTTGTGTGAATAATCTTACCATCTTGTTTGAATGGGTTGCGTATAGAAAGTTTCTAATAAAGGCAGGATGTTTGGTAAATTATGTATTTTACATTTAGGTACAGTCAGCCCCAAAAATATGATACACGGGCAAGGATCCATTTTATTGTCTACAACCTCTGTTCCATAACATTATATCCACCGTGTAGGTACAAAACAAATTAAACAATTAATTTTACCAAAACAAAGTAAGTAAACATTTTGTTACAGGTGGACAGGTCCATTCAATCTGTGTGGTTCTTTCCTCAAAAGACCATTTCAGACACCAATCTACATGGTCCTCAAGACGTATAATGTTCGTATTTTTATATACACATTGACATTGATGAATTTTATTTATACAATGACATGAATATTTACTTTGTAAAGTATTTTTTTTTTCTTTTTTAATTAACTATTGTGAATGTGAGGACTATGTGGGTCATTTCTTTCTTTTTTCTGTTTTCCTTCTTAGTTAATTTTAATAATGATCTGGCAGTTTGAGTAAGTTAGATTACTTACTTACGCGGCCTACCCAAATGACCAATCTTTGGTATTGTTCGTCGAATCGTTGAGCTCCTCAATTTCTGAGTTGAGCTGCACGATTTTTGACAAATGCGTGCACTGACTGGACAGGTCCGCACAATCTGTGTGGTTCTTTCCTCAAAAGACCATTACAGACATCAATATACATGGTTTTTACATGATTTGACCCAGATTTTGTCTGGACTTTAAAAGAGACTGTGACCTCTGAGTTTGTTTCGGCCTTTCTTCTCAGAGTAGTCAAATAGGAAACGCCGAACTCATCTAGTTTAAAAAAAAATAATATTGACGTGTAAAAGTGTTTGTACAAACCTACTTACAGTAATAAATCATTTATCATTTGTCCCAAAACATGGAAACACGGCCAAAACAATTTTCACACTGATAATTCCAGAACGAGGTTTTACCTCGTTCTGGAATTATCAGTGTGAAATTTGAAAGACTGAATCATACGACTTACATCGTAAGAAACGTCTTCAACTTCGTTTAATAGAGGAACAAGATTTTTTTTTGTTTGATTGATTGCGTCGTGTATGGACCGCCATTGAAATACTAGTGCTGTACATTATTTGGTGATTTGAATTTGTAACGGTTACTTTTAACTAACGTTGTGAACGACGGGCCTCATTATTTTTAACTGCAATTATTTTACGAATTGTTTCAAAATATTTTCCGATACAGTTTCTGTTGTACTTAGTCAAATAACATACGCCAAAGTAAAAACTACATAACGAAAACTCTGGCTAGGGTTACGGCCTTGTAATACCCTGAATTTCATCCCTTTTCACCGCCATTTAAGTGCACAAACCACAACCACTAAGTTGATTATAAACTCTATTACCCACAATATAGGCGTTTTCAATTTTCTAACTAACAAAGTTCATTGGCCTCACGAGTGATGCATACGCAGCACGTTTCACTAGTTTTATATGTTTTAAAGCAAAAACAGCGCTTTTTTGCTCAAATCGTCTCCATTTAGGGGCGCTGCATATTTCATTGTTGTAATGAGCGCATTTATTTAGCTCTGCGCTTTATAAATGAGCCCTGAATGTATAGCTTGCGTTTGTTCGGGCTTAACGGGGTTTGTGGTTGGAAAAGAAATAAATATTGTAAAGCCTGTAACTTCAGTCATGTGGTTTTCAGAGAATTTTCATCGTAGAAAACAATTTAGCGACAAATTTCATGTTTTCAAGAGTGCCTAATTCAGCGCCATTTAAAAACACTAATTTCACGCTTCGACTGTCGGAACACCAAGATGAGAATACCTACCATCGTTCTAAATTTAAAATCTCTGCGTTACACAGTTTCTGAGAAAAACGTCTGTGACAGACACTGATGTACTGCTGGACACAGTGATAACAAAGACTCCGTATTTTCCTTTAGCCCAGGGTCTCAAGTCTGCTATTACAATAGTGTCAGAATGGTCTATCTTTGATTTCATAATTGTTGATGTTTGACAAGTTTGGTAATCTACTAATATAATGGCGTCATTATGACTTTCCAACCACTGACACTCCATTGTAAAAAATGTCATAAAATGGTAATCCCGTACGTAATGACAAATGAATAAATGTAATGTTTATTGCTATTTACGAACTTCTTACTACTTCAGATTGCAAAAACTAATACGTAATATGTAAAAATATATATTAAATGAAATTTAGTAGTAGTTTTTCTCAGACCATTGACCGACCAATGATCGACCATTATGAATTTAGCAGATTACGAACTATTATATTATATCATTATATTATTATTAGCAAAATGACAATGGGATCGTGTTGGAATGACGAATTTATAAAAATAGCAGACTTGGGCCCCAGGTCTAATGGGCGCGTTTTCCCGCGGCGACTTTTTTTCGCGCACTGGATTTTCAACACTCTGTTTAGCGCCGAGAGTTGAAAATCCGACAGTTTGTTTTTTTGAAGCGCTGGGATGCACTCTATTCGATTCTCAATGCACGGCTCAACACCAAGAGTTGAAAATCAGGTGCGCGATAAAATCCTGCTGCGATATTTTTACGATCGTGCGCACGTGGGCTTAGAGGTACTACAAAACGGTGTAGGTTTTCGTTCAGTGTCTACCTGCGACGATCCCGTTCATCGACCTGATACCTATGATACCTTATTCGGGTCCTATTACACCCTTGGGGTGACCTGTTCTTAGCGTCCAAATATAACGCGAGTATTTATTAGTAGTATCTAACCGAAATATTTTGCGATAGGTACTCGAGTAAGTAACTACTTTGATATAAGATTTCTTTAAGTCAGGATTTCTTTGAATCAGAATATTTTCATTCACATTGAAGTGGGTACAGACTTTTCTGTCCAATAACCAAAGAATAAAAATGTGTTTTATGGACGGTACTCACCGCTAGCATTCAGTTAAGCTTTTGTTTCCTAAGAAACCGTACAACGGTCACACAATAACGGCTACCCAAATACATAGCGTTTTTGATACTTTAATGTTAAATACTGGAGAAATTATGACAGATTTTCATGACAGCCGGAAGCGCATTCCTGGGAAACACTAGTTTTAGCGAATCTGCCTATCGATTCTGTAAAAATCTCACCGTGATAACATAGGTGAAGTGAACTATCAATGGAGGCAATCCCTAACATCAGGTGGAATGACAGCTCACTTCACCTTAGTTTTCACGGTGAGATTTTTACAGAATAACACTGCTGTTTTGTAAATATTCGCTGCGAGCTTTTGTTACGCAACGAACGTACATTCATGTAACTTCCTTTATTGATGAAAAACTGATGTAAATTCGTGTAAATACTCCTGTCAATAGGCTGGCAGTGGCATCCTGTTACGTGATACTTAATAGCTTACCTGGCGAAACGTGTGGGTGCCCAACTTAACTCTCATTTACGTAATACAAGCGTGAATAAATGTTTAGTTAAATTAGTATATTATTTTGTTTTACCTTTAGTTACGGTTTCTTAGAATAGGTTAGTTTCCACCATTAATAAATTGAAAATCTATTTAGTCCGTCAGGTTAGAGTATTGGAAAATAATGGACATGTATTTTTTGTTTTTGTAAATCAATGAATATTGACAAAGATAAAACGCATCAAAATTCGAGAATGGGGGCTCGTGACGTCAGAACTCACTAAAAATTATACCAAAGTGTGACGTATTGAGAAATTTAAAAGCATCGTATCTTCGTCGATTTTGGTTTACGTAACAAAAGAAAAAATACGGGTCAAATATTTTTTGATAATCTAACTGACAGACCAATTTGATTTTTTCAGTTGACAAGCCTATTTCTTAGAATAACGGTGGCAACCACACAACGGCAGCAGTGACGGTTATCATTAAAATGATGGCACCGGGGTTTGAATTTACCGTATCAAAAACGCTCTCTAGAAAAACAACAACTTAGTTACTTTCATATAACGATTCAGTGGCTCCGATTCTGTTGTTCACAAACTAAACTAAATTTAAGTTCAGTGGAAAAGGACAGAAGATAAATATTAGTTTAGTCCTGTCAAATTAATCAGCGCCTGACGTAAATTGACGTATTTTTAGTAGCCAATTTTTTGATCACATCTAAACTTGTCTATGGATTATCTAATTTCACAGGACTAAACTAATATTATTTATCTTCTGTCCTTTTCATAATGAAATAGAAAGAAAAAGATGCACTGAACTTAAATTTAATTTCGTTTGTGAACAACAGAATCGGGGCCAGTGACGTCATTCGCGGGTAAGTTGCGGACGCTATATGGCGGCCACCACAGTCTTAGAAAATCCCGAATTTGTTGTGTAAACATTCGTTGCGCGAGATTTTGATATGCAACGAACATAATATACTTGAATGTAAAGTAATGATGAAGAAAAACTGATGATTGGTGTAAAGTAAATGCTCCAACACCCTAGGCTAGCACCTATTACAGCAGCCATGCCAGCGAAGGAGGTGGCGGGACGGCTGAAGGAAAGGGCCTCACGTCCCAGCCACCGCTCCGGCCATCGGGAGCCGCGTGACGACTCCCGGCCACCGTAAGCGCGAGCCTGCGGACGGAGAGTAATGGGTAACTCACCGTCCGATCAGGACCAAGCCCGTGCCGGACGGCACGTACCTACGTGTTCCACGCGCGCCTCAAAGAGATGTCAGCATAAAGGACGGGGCCCGTTTGGGCCGAAGCCTGCGGGATTATCCGAAAGGGTTACCGATACCCCGGAACATAAAGGTCTAAGGAAGGAACACGGGTGGGTTTTAGTCAGTAAGAGTCTGACACTCCCTTCTGCTCCACCCAGAGCGGGGGGTCATTTGATGATTTCCCATCCACAAAAAAAAGCACCCTATTACATGGTACTTATAGCATAAGTGGCGAAATGTGTGGGTATTACAATTTACCTCTACTTTTCCTAATAAAAGCGTATATAAATATTAACCGATCAAGGCCGGCGTGGCACGATAAAGGTCCATTACAATAGAAAAATCAATTGGAAGTCATGAGCGGTAGTAAACAAATTAATTCAGTACCTACATTCAAATATTTTACCTTATTTTGCATTTTAATGTTAATATTTCTACCTCGTTGTTGAACGTCACGCTCTACGATTCTTACACGCGCCTTGTACTTCTTTCATCTTCGTGAACTCTTTGATGTCCTGGTACCGGGTACCTGTACGCTTGTGTGGTTTGTGAAGTCTGTACGTATGTTTTAGACCTTGTAAAAGATTTACCAAATGTAGGTATATAATTTACACGTGTTCCCTGCATGGAAGATGAACATACGCTACACCGATTCCTAATAATGTTATCTACTTTGTCCATAGAAACGCTCTCGCCTGTTTTCTTTCTGGTTAATGTCCAAGTAATGATTTTTTTATAGAATAATAAATATTAACTACTTTTGTCCCTGTGTTTTTGATGATACATTTTTTTTATAAGCACCCTCAAAAAATGCTCAAAGTTGCCGATTTAAACCGCTGCCAACTGTGCCGACCGCACAGTGGCGCCCTCTTCGTTTGTTTGGTTATTTCATACAATTTAGAATGAAAATGCAGAAAATAAGCACGTTAAGTTGTGCTTCACAATATTACACGTTAATAATATTAGAAACGGTAGTTTTATATTGTTTAGTTTTATTGTAATCCTTAAAACGGATAACAGTGGCCACTATATTCCGTTTTAAGGATTATAATAAAACTAAACAATGTAAAACTACCGTTTCTAATAATATTAACGTATAATCTTGTGAAGCACAACTTAACGAGCTTATTTTCTGCATTTTCTTTCTAAATTGTATGAAATAACCAAAAAACGATGAGGGCGCCACTGTGCGGTCGGCATAGTCTTAATGAAAAACGAAAAACGGGACACAGTAATATCCTTTTTTTTATACAGTTTATGAAATATCTTTTAAATTGATTCAATATTGGAGGAGGAAATAGGTGAGAGTCAAACCTCGAATTAAGATTTTATACTTAGGCTTTTTCAAAAGTCTCTCCGACCGCACTTCATTTACTTGTAATACTAACACGCTATGGGCCTACGATGCCTGCCAAAAAGATTTTTATATTTTTTATATTTAATAATAATAAGCTTGGGAAGATGTTGATGATTTATTTTATAGTCACAACAAGCTTTGTGCCCGATTGGATTCCCCATCGGCAAGAATTACGAACTTCCATACAAAGTTACAAACTTTCATCCCCTATTTATAACCGTTAAGGGGATGTTCAAATCCTTCGTTAGTGTTCACCTTCGTTACGACACTCTTGTGGAAGATTTCATGCTTCTGGACCCAGCGGTTAAGGCTGTGCGTTGTCTGGTAGTGAATGAATGAACTAAAGATTCTTTCTTTGAGCGGAGCAACATTTAAAGCCATCTACACGTTTGGCCCCCGGGGGTAAGTAAACAATAGACACTTGTCTCATTAGTCAAGACTGTAGAGATTGGAAGTCTTATAAAAAATGTGTTTACTGAGGGGCTCGTGGCTAAATATTAACAGCCGCACGGGTCGATCGAAGGTTAAGCTACGCTTGCCGCGGTCGGTTTGTGGATGGGTGACCATCGATTACATATCGAGACCTATACGTGCGTCGGAATGCACGTTAAGCCGTTAGACACGTCACTCGTAGATCTTTGACAATCGTTATGGGTAGTCAGAAGCCCAAAAGTATGACAATCAGTTTTCCTACCACGGGGTATAATTACCCAGTAACTGGGTCGTGGAGGTCAGATAGACAGTCGCTCTATATAAAATAGCTGCATCCGGTTAGACTGGAGGAATAAATGTCTAAATCTGGAAACATAATATCTAAGTTAATGAGTCGTATTCCTTCTTCTTAATTAATTCAATCTACATACTACTTTTAATCTATGTTCTTTAGAAAAAAATCTCTTTAGAATTTTTTGTTCGAATACACGACACGAACTTTCCATTATGAATGAATGAATTTCCGGAGCAGAGCGCGTTGAAGTCGATTTTTTCGCTCAATTAACTTTATCGGTATTTCTGCTTATTGTAAAAAAATATGAGTATTACAAGAAACTGTAGGTAATGTAGGTTATACATTCCAGATATGTACTCTTTATGCCCTTGAGGGTCCTTTGGCTTCTTTTTTTTTATTGTTTGTATTTTATAGTTTGCCAAAAACACATTTTCTTTTTTTAAATTTATTTCCGTAAAAAGAATGAAAAAATAGCGACGCTACCACATAAGAAGCAGTTTACAAAGATAAATAAAAGTAGATAAATTGGAATTAAGTAGGTATACACATTACTCCCGCCTCCCCCGTTTGAGTTAATCGCTTGCCTAATGATCACGTCACAAATCAGCTGGCTAAATTGGTACTCTCTCACCGAACTGGCTCCAGGTGTAGCAGGGGCCTGAAGGCAGGGCGGGAGGGGGAGGGGGACTATCCAGCGAGAGCGGAGCCAGCCATTCATAAAACTAAGCCCGATCGATATAAAACGTCTCACCTACCCCGAAATGTCAATCGAAATTACGACATCGCCTTCCTCGCGTTCATTGCTTGGTCAACGTACTCCCTCCGGTAATAAGACGGCACTAAAAAGGCAATGGATTGTGTACTTTGCCGTAATATAGCGTCTGAGTGAGGGGGACGTGTTGTTTTAGGTAGATTTATACTTTCTCAAGCTCCTAAAGTACGTTTCGAGATATAGTTGAGATTGGATTGCTTGGTTGGCTTAGTGAGCTCTTCGACTAGTCTGGATAGCTCTGTATGCTCGACCAATTAAGTTGGGGACGAACAAAAAGTGTGAAAGCTTCACAGAGACAGAAATTGTGATAACTGGGATATCGACTCGCTCGTTGGAGCTTTTTCTTTCAGTTTCAATTTAATTTTCTTTATTGAAATAATGTCTGGAACGATTTATATTATAATATGAGCTTATAATTTTGCCTAGAGACACGGCAAAGTCTTCTCGTGCTTACATTGAAGAAACGAACTTTTAACGAGAATCTTCTTTATGTTAAAATTGTAACTTCAACAATGTTGTAGCATTATTAAATACAACAAAGGGACTCTTAAAGGTAGTTTTATTCTGTTGAAACTGAATCTTACGTGAGCTTACTTTATAATTTACTAGCGGCCCGTCCCGGCTTCGCACGGGTGGACATTTTTTAAACATTTTATTTTTTTCTTGCAATTTAAAAAGCCTTAGATATTAATCAGTGATAATGTAGCATAGAAATGGTGAAAGAATTTTTAAAATCGGTCCAGTGCTTTTTGAGCCAATTCGTTAAAAACATACATACAAATCTTTCCTCTTTATAATATTAGTATAGACTAGTAGCGCCCCGCGGTTTCACCCGTGTTAGTTCCGATCCTGTGGGAATATCGGGATAAAAAGTATCCTATGTGTTATTCCTGATTATAAACTATCTGTGTGCCAAATGTCATCCAAATGTATTCAGCCGTTTGTGCGTGAGTAACAAACATCCAAACATCTTCACAAACTTTCACATTTATAATATTTACTTACTTTAAGATTATTACTTAGGCGTACAGACGCCAGCACATCAAGCTACGCGAAACTGTCAAATTTTCCCAATCAACTTTGAACCTTATGATGTAACGATAAAGTTGAAAATCTATTAAAGAAATTTGACAGATTGTAGAGCTTGATGTGCAGCCTATCGATACTGTAAAATCTCACCGTTATAACATAGATGAAGTGAGCGTGAAGTGAGCTATCAATGGAGGCAATCTCTAACATCAGGTGGAATGACAGTTCACTTCACCTTAGTTTTCACGAGATTTTACAGAATAGCACTGCTTGGCGTCTGTATATTACTTTAAGAAGATATTTTATGTACATCACGCTATGATCAGTAAGAGTGGAACTAAGTAAGCCTCGCACAGCTAACGGCACGTGGCGGCAGTGCTGATTTATTTTAAAATTATGATATCTCCTATGATATTCATAGAAATCAAAATATATCAAGGGCAATTTTGTTCAAAATTAACGTTCAAAAGTTCGAATCGAACGACAATAACGAATGCGAGATGCGTGAGAATTGGGCTCTAGTTCCTGAAAATCGTGACGAGTCTGGTTTGAAATATTTACTTTAATCATAACACTTTGTAAACCCCCATCGTCGCCTGCCCGACAGCCGGAACGATGTGAGAAGGAGAATTTTATTTATTAGCCATATCTTTGCAACGTCCTAAACTTTTCCGAACTTTTAAAATACCAAATATGTGTCCCTATTAACTTATCGTGTTGATTCAAGCCGGCTAAGTGACACTTCTCAGCATCTCTATAAAGTGTAAACAGAAAGTTCTCTGCCGCCTGCCTCCCTGAGATTACGACAGTCTCCAAACTCCTTTGTAATGGTAATGAATTCCCCTTGAAGAATCATTTTTAGAGATCCATTCCGGCGATGAAAGGTTTAAGAAGATAAGTCGGTTTTGCTTAGCTGGGAGATTTTTTATATAGATTTTGTTAAGTTTGTTTATCAATTAAGTGTATTCATTTTTTTAAAATAACTATTTTTATCTTTCTCACACTTCGCTTAGATAGAAAGAGAGGAGAATAGAATTGCAGAGGGTAAAATTTAAAAATTATTCTTTCTTGGCGCTCATTTTTACTCTCCGAGGAACACAATATCTTTTCACGTCAATTTGCCTTGTCTGTCACTCAGACACAAAATTGCTTTTATTTAAAAATAATATGATGTACAGTCAGCAAAGGAGATATGTATTCAGGGTCGTCGAATATAGTTGAAGTTTACTAAGAAACTGATTGCTGTTTTCGAACGAAATTTAATTTGATGATTGAACTGATTGTTTTCTATTAATTAAATTAAATTTTATTCGAAAACATCAATCGGTTTCTTACTAAACTTCAACTATATTCGACGACCCTGCATACTTATCTCCTTTGCTGACTGTACATAAGTATGTACGAGCACTGTGTATTTAATATCATCACCACTGCTCTCAAAACGGTGAAGGATAACATCGTGAGGAAATTGGCATGTCCTAGAGCTAAAAATTCCCTTTCACAGAGGAGTCCTGTGTCCAGCAGTGGGAACATTATAGGCTGATTGTAATTTATAAATTATTGATCTAAATAAGTGTAATAATAGTGAAATAATATCAAATGTTTGCATGCCGACTGGTAAAATGTGGCTGAGCTAAATGTACCTAATCTAAAGAACTATTATGTACTATCCATATTTGCAAAATAAAATTCTATTCTATTCTATTCTATTAGTGATTATGTTTTAAGTATGGTTATGTACGAAAAGGAAAGACTTAACGCCCCACGCCTCGTGAAAGGCGTAACAAAATATACAGCTGCACCTGACCACTCTCACAATAACGACAACCGGAGATCATCGATCTACTAAGATAAGGTTCTTGTTGCAAATTCAAAGCATGAAATAGGTACATAAAAGGCACTTTTATAAGTAAGTTATGTCTTACGAGTTACTTGTTCCAATGATGATTACCCAATCATGCATTATTAGCCTATCCTACTAATCCTACTAATATAAATGCGAAAGTTTGTGAGAATGGATGGATGGATGTTTGTTACTCTTTCACGCAAAAACTACTGAACGGATTTTTATGAAACTTTACAGTAATATAGCTTATACATCAGAATAACACATAGGATACTTTTTATTCCGATATTCCCACAGGATCGAAACTTACGCGGGTGAAACCGCGGGGCGCGATGCTAGTATTGCTCTAAATGCTGAGACCTAGGACTTTTCTCTTTGAGAGGGAGAGTGCATGGGCTGTATTCTACCACGCGGGTTCAGTGCGGGTTGGTAAATGTTACGTCTTCGAATTTTCGGTTCTAGGACCTAATCATTCGAGTTAATTTAATTAACGTTACAACATTCTGTGGCTATTTTACTTTCAAATTTGCAATTAGAACAAGCTTAACAAACTTAATTATAAGTTAGGTGGTTACTAATGAGTTTAGAGATAGTTAGTTTCGTCTTGATATTAATTACATAATAGTAGTTACCGGTTAGTTAATGTAATAACATCCTTTTAGCTTACCTGGTTAGTATCCTAAAAAGGATGTTCTACAGTAAACTAGACTCTTCAATATGTCTAGCTTTTTCCCAACTATGTTGGAGTCGACTTCCAGTCTAACCGGATGCAGCTGAATACCAGTACTTTACATAGAGCGACTGCCTATATTATCTCCACAACCCAATTAATTAAAATTAATTAATGACATTCCACAAAACAATTACACAAATGCTTACCAAAAACGCTGCCCTTTTTTTTTTTGAGGATATGGTTATTCATCAAGTGACCCCTCCCTCTCTGGGTGGAGCAGAAGGGAGTGTCAGACTCTTATTGACTAAAACCCACCCGTGTTCTGTTCCTTCCTTAACCCTTTATGTTCCGGGGCAGCGGTAACCCTTTCGGACAATCCCGCTGCAACAACGCTGCCCTGTCATCGTCATTCGAATTCAATTCCAAATTCATTTGTTTTTTCAAAATGTAGGTTTACAACTTATGATCATAAAACTAAAATGGCCCCTTCACCATAACCATTACATATGTCAAAAGATCCTTGTAGCAGTGTATCAAGTAGGTATCACAAAAGAGGCCAGTTCGAGTTCAGTTCATGCCAAACAAAGAAATAGAACAAATCAATATACAGAACCTAATTATACCATACACGGCTGAACTTGCCTGGCGGTTTGAGTAAACATGGCAATTCGGCAGAAACGCAAATAACACATAGATACTTATTAATAGCTACTTATGTGAGATTCATGGTGTATGTGAAATCTATGGGTTTGTTGAAGTTGTGTGAAGGGATTTTGTGATATTTTTTTATTGCGAAATGGGCTAGCTTATGACTTCGATCGCGACTGGTGGAAAACGATGGATGAGGTCTATGATGGAATTAGCAGGGCTAGCTAGGTCAATCTGTAATACTGAACTGTATTATTTCATGGGGGTTTGTTGGAGCCTGGAGCACCAACAACTTATTTACTGCCTCTTGAAAGAGCACAGAGAGCAATTTTAAAAGTAGCAAACTTCCATCCCTTTCTCTATCCTACAGATCTGCTATAGAAATCCTGTAGCGTGCTGACTGTTCGCCAGCTTTTCATAACGCACTTGGTATTAAAACAGCACACCGTGCTCTCTTATAACATTGAAAGTACTAATAAGAAATGGAATGATATTGTATGTGAGTCAAATGCATCCTCTAAATATGTCTTTGTGAACAGATTTTAATACATTTTTAGGCCCATTTCTATACAATAGATTAAATAGGAATTTAAGTTTAAATAATTAGGACTGTAAAAAGATCATTCTGCAATTTTTACTTAGCATATTTTACAGTGAGACAGAGGATTTACTTATTCGTTGTCTGTAAATAAAACATATTGGTCCTATAAGTTAATATTAGTTTTTAATTAGTCTTCTCCGTTTTTAATTTTATATTTTAAAATCTAAGCACCTTTCTAGCCTGAAACACAGGTTTTATCTAGTTCAGGCAATGAGCAACTGTGTCCTCTATAATATTTAAGTTATGTATAAATCTGTGCCAATTTTATAAATAAACGATATTATGAACGATATATTATAGCAAACCCGGAAGATACCTTTTTTTTTTTTTGAGGATGGGAATTCATCAAATGACCCCTCCCGCTCTGGGTGGAGCAGAAGGGAGTGTCAGACTCTTACTGACTAAAACCCACCCGTGTTCCTTCCTTAGCCCTTTGTGTTCCGGGGTAGCGGTAACCCTTTCGGACAATCCCGCTGCCCCGGCAGGCTTCGGCCCTTTCGGGCCCCTTCCTTGCTGCTGACATCTCTTTGAGGCGCGCGTGGAACACGTACGCGCCGTCCGGCACGGGCCTGGTCCTGATCAGACGGAGGGTAACCCATTACTCTCCGCCCGCAGGCCCGCAACCCGAAAGATACCTGGACACTCTTGTTTTGAAGGCTGACGACGGGTTATATGTTGACCACTCAGACGCTGGCAGAGAGTTCCACATTTTGAGCCGTTTTGTCTGGTTCCTACGTGTACCTAAAATGTAATCTCTCGTAACGACATTATCCTGACAGCTTTTATAGATTTACGTTTCGAGAAATTCTCTTTAAGATAAGATTGTTTTTTTTCAAACACAAATCCAGACTAGGGCTTGTCGGCAAGCTTGGAGATTGTCCGCAAGGGTTACCGCTACCCCGGAACATAAAGGGCTAAGGAAGGAACACGTGTGGGTTTTAGTCAGTAAGAGTCTGACACTCCCTTCTGCTCCACCCAGAGCGGGATGGTTCATTTGATCATTTCCCATCCACAAATAAAAAAAGACCAGAGCTGCTACTGAGAATTTATTGACTGAAAAATGGAATAACTCTGATAGCTTCAAGGTCAGCTTAGTACCCCTCACGTTCAGCGGTCGCATTTGCAACCTGTAGACCGATGACAGTATTAGGTACTCTATGTAAGTCTAATCATTTTGTTGTTAGTTAAGGGCTACCTCAAATGGCTTAGCATGATCCTCCGTTATGTCGAAAATACTACAGTATTAATTTTGAAATAAATACATCGTAAAGTTGAGGATCAATGTTAGGTCTTATGTTAGACGAAAACACGATTCCATAAAATTTTCTCGATAGAAAAAAAATCCAAAGTTACCTCCAAACCGAATTATAAACCGCTGGTATTCAAAAAATACTTCAAATTAGATGATGAAACTTTGTATACTAATTGAAATATCTATAAAGCAGGTCTTATGTTATTTTTTTTTTTTTAATTACTATTATTTTCACTGTAAAAAGCAAATACCTAAACTATTGGCGCTGCCTGCCGCCTAGCACCGCACTCTGTCTCGCTCTCACTCAGTCCGCGAGCAGTATCGTGCGAGCGAGTTAAAGAGTGAATTTTAGCTGAGGTAGTGTAGGCTCTTAAGTTTAGTCTAGTTGCATAATCAGCCTATAATGTTGGTGCTTTTTTGTAATTTTTTTCTTTAGGTATCTCTTTTCTTCTGATGATTAGTGGTATCCCACCAGAGGTGGACTAACTAAGCATAAACAGCCTATAATGTTCCCACTGCTGGGACACAGGCCTCCTCTACGTAAGAGGGAATGGTAATCCACCACGCGGTCCCAGTGCGGTTTGGTAGATGTCACATGTCTTTGGATTTTTGGTTCTAGGATATGCCGGTTTCCTCACGTTGTTTTCTTTCACCGTTTTAGGAGCAGTGGTGGTGAAATAATTCACACAAAGTAAAATGCCTGCTTGGATTCGAACACACGACCATGTTCGACGACTCTGGCCCACCGCTGCTTCAGCTGCTGAGAATGTGTATGTCTCCGGAAAATTGCAAACACCGAAAGTTTATACTGAATCACGCGTGAATGTAAACTGTCAAAACATTGTGAACAGAGAGGCAATTCTAGTAGTTAGGGAGGCGAGGTAGCTAAATGGCGTAATTCAACGGCGCCGTCGAGACCTATCAAAATCGAAAGATAAAATGATTTCGAAAAGAAAAGCTCGTATGGTAAAAACCATTTTAGCGGTGGGTTTGGCGTGTACGGTTTTTCAAAAATGTTAAAAAAAACAGTTACTTGGGCATTCTCGAGCGCGTCAGATATTCATACTACGTTTGCCCCAAGTGCCTCTGATAACAACGGTATACTAATCTGCCGGTTTGCGTGGTGGGGATGCTCAATCATTTTAATCGTAATAACATCCTACACGATCAACAATATGGTTTCACCAAAGGACGTTGTACAACCGACGCCGGTGTAACCTTATTAAAACACATATTTGACGCATGGGAAGAGGCACAAGATGCAATAGGCATCTTCTGCGACCTATCCAAGGCATTTGATTGCGTGAATTACGAAACACTGCTTTTGAAACTTGAGCATTACGGACTGGGTAAACTCGCTCTTAGCTTAATAAAATCATATTTAAATGATAGGTTTCAGCAAGTTCAAATAAACGGTGTAAATTCATTGGGTTTAAAAGTCAAAATGGGTGTACCGCAAGGCTCAATATTGGGGCCGTTCTTATTTTTAGTATATATAAATGATTTACCTTATTTACTGGAAAACCGACCACAAATGGTGTTATTTGCTGATGACACATCACTGATTTTTAAAGTAAGCAGACGTGCACAGGAGCTTGACGACGTAAATAACGCTATGCTTGTGGTCCATAATTGGTTTACTGTAAATAATTTGGTATTAAATGAGAAAAAAACTAAATGCATTAGATTCACTTTACCGAATGTTAGAAGTAGTGAATGTCACGTTGTATTGAATAAGGAGATACTTGAATTCGTCGAAAATACGGTTTTCCTGGGGATCACGCTTGACTCAAAGCTGCAGTGGGGTCCTCACTTAACATCACTTGCAGGGCGGCTAAGTTCAGCCGCTTACGCTGTTTGGAAAATCCGTCAATTAACAGACGTGGATACCGCGAGACTGGTCTATTTTAGTTACTTTCATAGCATCATGTCTTACGGTATTTTGTTGTGGGGACGGGCTGCAGATATTGAATCTATCTTCATTCTGCAAAAGAGGGCTATCAGAGCTATCTACAACCTCAGCAGACGTGAATCTCTAAGGGAACTGTTTAAAAAAATTAACATCATGACGGTTCCTTGTCAATATATATATGAAAACATTATGTACGTTCGAAAAAATCTACATCTTTTTAGTAAGATATGTGACAGGCATAATTTTAACACTAGAAATAGGAACAAATTAGATCAACCTCGTTTCAGATTGTCTAAAGTAAAAACTTCTTTTATGGGTTATTGTGTAGAGTGTTATAATAAAATACCACTCGATATTCTTCAACTAAATGAGAAGAAATTTAAAACATGCATTAAACGCACACTATGTAGACAAGCATACTATAAGTTGGATGATTATATCGTAGATAAAAATGCTTGGCTAAATGCTGGTCCTGCTCCACAGACACTTGGGCTCACTAGTTAAAATTTCAATATTAATTTGGAAGACATGCTTCCCTTTTTTTCTTTTCTCTTTTTTTTTAAGTGTTTCTGACATTCGAATTTAATGTGTATTTTTAATTCAATCAAGTTTTAATTGTTACTTTAATATCTTATACCTCTTTCTAGTAAAATTTTATTCATCTCGTAAATAAATTGGTAACGATAGTTTTGTATAATTTAGAAGCATTTTTTTTTTTTTTTTAATTTTGTAAATGTAAGAACCATGGATCCGTTCATTATAATTTTTTTTATATTGACTTGAAAGAGCATGGCAGTTGAGAATGTGTCATGCTCACTTAAATGTCTCACTGATGGTGGCGCGTGTGTTGGATCATTCGGTTCCCTTCAAAATGGTTGAGCTGGATGGTGCTGATCCATGCGTCATGTTCGTGAACGGGCGCTGTCAGTTGAGACTGGTCATCTCTTAGCTGCCAGGGCTTCTTTTTAATCTTATAACTATCTTGAATTGTTTCTTCATAACATTGTTCTCACATATAGAAGCAACAAGAATACTGTACTCAGGATTTTGTAATATCTTAATTTAAAAGAGTGTCCTTGGAGTTTCTTGCCCGTTCTTCTCCAAGAGATCTACGTTTTGGAATGGGCAACTAGCTTCAACTTTCTGACTAACTGACCGACTAGTTAATTTTGACAATTCAAAAGTGCCTGGAAATGGTTTAATTGAAATAAATGCTTTGAGTTTGAGTTTGAGTTTGAGTTTGGGGTAGGCATATAAAGTAGTCAAAAATGCAAAAAAAAAAATTCACTCGAGCGCGTCAGATTTTCGGAAGGGGTGTTAAGTAGGCCCCAAGGAAGCTCCCTTTAAAAAAACTGACGATTTCGGCGTGACGATAAGTTGCGATGAATTTTTGAAACCGCAAAAAAAAAAGTTTTTTTGAAATACTCGAGCGCGTCAGATTTTCATAGGGGAGGTTTATCTCGGTATCCTGATAGCATGTTTCCTTAATCTGACAAAAATGTTGGTGGGTTCTCTTAATCTGATCGAAAAAGGTTTTTTGGTTTCTTTTTTTTCCTTTCTTTCTCCTTGATAAAACGGGGAATTTAAGAATGACAATAAAGCGATAGATACAACCAACGTAAATGTAGATGAAATGTAGTACGAATTGTATTATTTATTGTATAAAAAAAAATGAAATGAAATACAAATTGTATTATAATTGTATTGTTATGTAAACCTTTACATTTTTGCTCAATACAATTCATCAAAGTTTCCAGCACATTCGAGAAATATACCGTCGGGTCTTTTCTCTCTCTTCAATCGTCGTTATACTGAGGGCACATAGGTCTACGGTAGAGGACCATAAACATATATATATATAGGGTGACTGGTAATTAGTGACCGATACCTAAACACGTGATTGTACTCATGACAACAAACAACTTTTACTATGGGACCAAACCTGAATTCGCGAAAAAAAATCTTCTGTTCAGTACCTACATTTTGACCAGTTAGGCAAACACACACACTGACTGAACAGCAGATTTGTTTTCACAATTTCAGGTTTGGTCCCATAGTAAAAGTTGTTTGTTATCATGAGTACAAGCACGTGTTTAAGTATCAGTCACTAATTATTTATCAGTCACCGTATATATTAGGGTGTACCGAAAATTCCCTTCTACCGCTTCTTTCCCCACCATCAATGTTGCGAAATAAAGGAAAAATACTGGTAGGACGGCATATTTCCGCGAAGCGCTCAGTCTGTATTACATGTTTATGGCAAATTCCTCTTTTTTGCTTCAATTCTTCACTTCGTTTTGCTTACGGTACGTCCAAAAAAGAATTTGAGGATCAACAGGCTATTGAATAATATATATGAAACTGTACATGTTAATAATACTTTTGTATACAGATAGGTACGCGTAGCTTTTTCCGAGTCCACGAAAATTGTCGAGAAGCTTTAGAAAAAAAAAAATTGTGAGATATAATAAAAGTCACATAATTTAATTATCGTTATTTCATTTCATATCAATTTTTTTTAACACCCTCAGTTTTCGAGATATACTCAAAAAACCGGGAGTTTGAGTTTTTATGATGCTTCAAGTCAAAAAGTTTTAACTTTGGACAAAAATGTAAAGAGACCTTTTTTGTTTATTTAAACTTTTTTTTTGTAAGATGAATCGTTCGCGACTTATATGCCGCAACGCATTTTTCGGAAGACGAAATGGCTCCTCCACACTTCTGGTCATGCGGAAACCGGCAGATTTTGTATTTTTAGTGAGTTTTAGATTATATTCTTCAAAATAAAAAAATAAAAAATCGCGTTCGAGAATGCCGGATTAACGTTTTTTTTTTTACAAGTTCGCGACCCTATAACTCGGTGGCGCCAAGGACTTATCGTCAGATTAGTTAAATTTAGTCTTAAAACACTAAAATCAACCCCCAATATCTTAATCTGACGCGCTCGAGTATTTCAGACTATCGTTTTTTTTTTACTAATCTGATCGTCTATCCTAGGCGCGCGTCACTACATATAGAGCTAAATACTTTACAAGGTTGTTCTATTAGGTCTAAGGTATCTCTCATATCTTAAACTGCCACGCTCGAGTATTACCGAAAATTCCCCTATTCGCCTCCCTAACTATAGTAATTTTAAGAACGTTCACAGTCTGATTTCAGTCTCAATCTGCCAAAATACCTCTAATTTCCCTACATTTTGACAAGTTTTTGACATTTGTTTGTCGCCGAGATGAGGACTGCGACTAGATTTTGAACGTTTTAAATTACGAGAATTGGCCTTAAGATCAATTCGTTTACAACAAAACGCATTAAATTCGATTGTTTAGTAATATATTATCTGTCCGTGTCTTGTTGGCAGATTGCGAGATCGATTCATTCAAAAATGTATAGGTAATCACGCTTTTTTACACATAAGTAGTACCTATAATAATAATATCGACAATAGTAAGTTTTTCCAAGCAAAAAAAATTAATGATATGAATAATCGAAAGATCAACTTTCAATGGATGTTATTAATCGACTTCAAAAAAAAAAAAGGAGGTTCTGTTAAGCTCTAAAAATCACGTTAAACATAAGTCTTAGGAAAAAAATACAATGAACATAATAAATATAATCCCGCGAAATAAAACGTTCCCACAAAAATAATACAGCCAAGTCTACATAAAATCATGCGTAACAAAGCCGGCAGAGTCATAAATACTGGGTCTCAATAGGCGTTTCATTGGGCGTATCAGGAAAATACCGGGTATTTCATCCCGGGTATTTTATCCCCGGACAGCCCCGTCCGGGTAAATAAACATTAGCATAAATCCAATATCAGCTCTCGGCTGTCTCCCTCTCCGGACACCTGCCTTGCAAGTTTCATAAAAAATTACTTGCTCTCCTATATTCGTTTGAAAACAGAATTTCTTTCGAGTTTGTTCTCTGGATCGCTTTTCAATTGTTTTTGGATCGCTTTTTAATAACGCGTTTGATTTGGGATTTGGGATTCAGATAGAAGCTAGTTGAATTTTAATATGTGAGATCCTGAGTTCGATCGCAAAGACTCGCATAATGGAATTCGTGAGTCTAGATTTATATATGTCTGGTCAATGGCAATAGAATTGCTCCTATTACTAAAGACTTAACATTTCTTGCGAAATGTGAATTTAATATTATTCCTCACCCTACCTCTTCGTGGAATATAGCCGTGATGTGATATACTTAATGTCATTTAAGGTTTTTGGCTTGTGGCGGCATCTACATCGCCACACGCGAACTACGCATCATACTGGCGTCACGCAAAATCCTGCATCACGCAAGCAAAGTTTACCGCGCAACTAGCATTAATACAACGTCCCGACATCAATCGTCGGACGGGAATCCTCCCTTTTCTATGGAGGATAAGTCAACTATACACCCTGTTCCTCATTCCTCAATAGACTAACAAGGAGGTTCAATCTATTATTGGTATTACTTACCTTTAACCGCACTGGTGCGCTTCGCTGGACAATCCGGATCCCAAGCCCTTATGTTCTAAACACAGGACATCACAGATCCCTGTGATGAAAACACAGTCAGTTGGAATCAAATAATTACCTTTCGAGAGCACACAGGAAGATTTGTCCGTAAAATAAAAGGTAGACGACCAAATTAATTGGTGCATTCAGGCGTGAAGGTTTACGTTTGATTATCAGGTTGAGCATAGCAGCAAAAGCCTAATTTTAGCTACATGTCACTAAAATAACGGCCAAATAACACCAGTTATTGTGTAATATTGTTGAAATGACTGCCTTTTACAGATATTTTTAAATGTAAATGGTGAATAGATTACATTGGTTTATATTTAATTTCATAGTTTAATTACGGAATTTAGTATCTGTTTATATCGAAAGGGTTATAACCGTTATTTTCCTAATGCTTTAACAAATGGAGAATAATCACATCGTTATAAAGAACAAAGGCGCGTGTTTATATAGTTTGCTATGATTAACAACTGTTTAACCGTACATTTGAGTTTAATTTGTGTGCTCTACAGGAATGTATCTTTTTATTTTGAAGAACATGAACAAAATATTTCACATAAACCTACATATTGTGCACGTATGAGACGTCAAAAGCTAAGTGCACGGTTCCAATTGGTAGTTTTTTTATGGAGAAGAGCCGGCAAAACTCCACGATTACTCTTTTACGAATAATTTGCATGGGCAAGTTGCACTGCGAGAAGCTAGAATGTTTTTCTAAATAACGTCATACTCGTAGATGAAGACCAATTTAGCCGGGAATACTGTGTAATCTGGTGAGATAAGACCAATTTAACCGGGAATACTGTGCAATCTGGTGAGATAAGTCAGTATGGGCAAATCTGAAACTAAGAGGTAAACATTGTTCTAAGGAAAAAGAAAAAAAGGGAGGAAGCACACTTTTTTATAAATATTTTAATGTAGTATTGGAACCAAATTTTTAACGCAATGAGAGCTAGACCGAAAAAAATGTAACGTAACGTTTTAATCGTCACGACACTTTTGTTACGTAACTAACGTAAACATGATCAGCCTATAATGTTCCCATTGCTTTGTGACAGACCTCCTCTCGATAAGAGGCAGTGGGCCGTAATCCACCGCGCAGGCTTAGTGCAGGTTGGAATATGTCACATGTCTTCGAATTTTTGGTTCTAGGACATGCCGGTTTCTTCAGAATGTATACCTCGTTTTCCTTCATCGTATGTAAAAACGAATGGAACTACGTTCTAACTGGGTTTCCCACGAGACCTCTCGACTGTTCTTCTTAACTTTATTATCGACTAGCTGTGCCCCGCGGTTTCACCCGCATAAGTCTCAATCCCGTAGGAATATTGGAATAAAAGTATCCTATGTCCAAATCTAGTTTATGGTCTACTCATACACATTTTTTTAATACATTGTTTTTACATTCTGTGACAAATGTAACTCACACACTTTTTAAAATACTAGAAAAAATTAACAATCTTTGTAAATATGTGAGCACCATGTATCTATCACATAATTGATTTACCAGTCTTTGTTATATTTTTAATTCTTTTTACCATTTGTGGTAGACTAAATTTTATTTTAGGTGCATCGTCTTCACATATAATTTTACTTCACATAAATTAAACTCCTTGTGACAGTTTCAGATTTGTCAAAACTGACCCATCTCAACGGATCACTGTGTCTATTAACAAAGACTTATATCCTCAATTTACGTAGGTACGGTCACCAAAACAGATACACAACCAGAGTCGTCGCCTCGTCGGTATAGTTCAAATTGAGTTAGAAACCGAATTGAATTTAATTACTTAATACAAAACAAACAGTTCATTTATCAAATTAAATTTCATTCGAAAATGGCCCCGATTCTGTTGTTCATAAACCAAAATAAATTTAAGTTCAGTGCATCTTTTTCTTTCCCTTTCATTAAGAAAAGGACAGAAGATAAATATTAGTTTGGTCCTGTCAAATTAGTCAGCGTCTGACGTAAATTGACGTATTTTTAGTAGCCAATTTTTTAATCACGTCTAAACTTGTCTATGGATTATCTAATTTGACAGGACTAAACTAATATTTATCTTCTGTCTTTTTCATAATGAAAAAGATGCACTGAACTTAAATTGAATTTAGTTTGTGAACAACAGAATCGGGGCCACTATGCAGCGGTTTCTTAATAAACTTAACTATATCCGACAACCCTGGTTACTTATCTCTTTTGGTGACTGTACATACTACGAAAAAATAAGAATTTTATATAGCCTCTATTTTTCCTTTATCCGTAGCACAAGACGGTATATTCCAGGTATAAGCCGGGATTGGGGATTTGAAAGTGATTCCAAGTGTTACAGCCAAATATTGTGGGAGGAAAAAATATCCCTTAGACCGAGGAAAATACTCTTTATTAGTCATTTGGAGACCGGGTCATTTTATAAGAATAAGGAATATACGAGCAGGTATATCAAGGGACCGATGTCGGATTTCTAGATCTTATAGATCGTTATTCAGGCTGTCTGCGGACAATTTGTTGTAGCGTAGCCTGGGAGAGGCTATGTTTAGCAGTGGACTGCAATAGACTGAGTTGATAGATTTTTATTGGTAAGAAGTTATAATAAACCCCTTTTTTTTGAGGGTGGGAAATTATCAAATAACTTCTCCCGCTTTGAGCTGAGCGGGAGGGCGTGTCATACTTTTACCGAATAAAACCCACCTGTGTTCCTTCAGTTGCCTGTAACAGGGGTCACGATATCTCTTTCGAACAACCCACGATCCTGGCAGGCATCGGCCCTAGCGGACTCCGTCAGTTAGTGCTGACTTCTCTTTGAGGCGCGCGTAGAACACAACACGCCGTCCACCCGGACTAGCACCCTAATTGCGTAACACACTATCAATCAGAATCTTAATCATTTTGAAGCAAATTGCTAATCCATTGCTTGATACTTTGGAAAAATTTGAAACCGATTGATGTTTTCAAATAAAATAAAATTAATAGGAAACAAACAGTTCATCTATCAAATTAAATTTCATTCGGAAACATCAATCGGTTTCTTAGTAAACTTCAACTATATTCGACGACCCTGCATACTTATCTCCTTTGCTGACTGTACACTAAGAAGAATAAGTTTGTTTTCTTTGTAGGTTTTAGACTAAATAAAAACATTATTAGAATAAAAAACATTGTCACATTTTTAGTTGTACCTACCCTCACACAAATTCGTATAACACTACTTGTTATTTAAATATCAGTGACATAAAGTTGTATGATATCGCGTAACATAGATACGTACAAAAAAATACAGTCGCATTGAGAACCTCCTCCTTTTTGCAATAGGTTAAAAATAACCTAAATAAAAATAAGGTGCCAAACTCGTAGTCAAATTCTGGGCCGACTCTATTTAGATTGCCATCGAAATGCTAAAATGAATGGTCTTAGAGCGGGTTGTTTCACGACTACTTGACGCACGCGTTTACATCAAAAATGGCGCTAACTATCGTCAAACCAAAAAAAAGCGTTTGTTCAAACTCAAACTCAAAGCATTTCAATTAAACCGTTTCCAGGCACTTTTGAATTGTCAAAATTAACTAGTCGGTCAGTTAGTCAGAAAGTTGAAGCTAGTTGCCCATTCCAAAACGTAGATCTCTTGGAGAAGAACGGGCAAGAAACTCCAAGGACACTCTTTTAAATTAAGATATTACAAAATCCAAATACAAATTACAATTACAAAATTATGACCTTGACTTACATCAAATAATTACGATTACGTACTCGTTATTAATTGACATACGCATGTTACGTTAAACAACAGTTTGAAACAACCGGCCTTTATTAAAATAAATGATGGAACGTTATTTTTTAATGTAAAGATTCACAGTTGTATTTTATTCATAAGCTTCAGTCATTTATTTCTATAACCCTCAAAGGAAATCATGTCCACATTTCAGGTATCAGATCTAAATATTAGGGTACTGCAACAAATGTAGCGGCATGTACGGTCACCAAAAGAGATAAGTAACCAAAGGCCTAAGTCTGCTATTTTTATAATTTCCATTGTCATTTTGCTAAAAGTTCGTAATCTGCTAAATTCATAATAGTCAATCATTGGTCGGTCAATGGTCTGAGCAAAACTACTACTACATTTCATGCTAGATTTTATTTAATATATATTTTTTTACCATTGCCACTCGAAAAAGGGCACTTTATTCATCGAAAACAGTGAATAAAACTCTCTTTTAGTCACTGAGTGAATAAAAACATTTTGAATTTGGAACAAGCACGAATATACGAATTATATACAAAAATAAATAAAACGTGCTGAAAGTACGTACTGGCTGGCTATACGGAGCTATTCCATAATAAAAAAAAAACCCGCCATTTTAGGTTCTTTTCTATCTGTTATCGTTGTTTTAAGTCATTGGAAAATCTAATAACATAAATTATAATAAAATGAGTTCTTCCAGTGACGAAAATGAGACACTAACTCCGGAATCATTTCGAAATAAAGCAGCAATTATAGTAAAATGTGATAAATACTATACTACTATTTATTTTCTCGCAGACAATGGTAAAAAGTAGAGTACACAACTCGTGAAAAAAATAATTCATCTCGGTCCTTGTATCCCTCGCTCCGCTCAGGATTCAAATCTAGAATACCTCGCTACGCTCGGGATTCTATTCTAGAATCCTTCGCTGCTCTCGGGATCCAACGTAGTCCCTCGAATTAAATTCCCTTTTTTTTCACTTGTTGTATAATCTACTATTACAGATTACGTATTAGTGTTTGCAATCTGAGTAGTAAGAAGTTCGTAAATAGCAAAAAACATTAAATTTATTCATTTGTCAATAAGTACGAGATTACCATTTTATGCCATTTCTTTCAATGGAGTGTCAGTGGTTGACCATTGGAAAGTCATAATGACGCCGTTATATTAGTAGATTACAATTATGAAATCAATGATAGACCATTCTGACACTATTGTAATAGCAGACTTGAGGCCCTGAGTTGTCGGATATAGTTGAAGTTTAGTAAGAAACCGGTAGATATTTTTGAATAAATTTTTTATCAAGTTTTCATTCGAAAACATCCATCGTTTTCTTACTAAACTTCAACTATATCGGACAACCCTGATTACTTATCTCTTTTGGTGACTATACCTTTCTGAACCTACTTCATCTTTCATTAGATATACAGTCTGGATTTGTTTTTTGGCTCGAGCGGTACAGTTGGTTTCAAAACTTGTTGGGTCTGAATGTTTGCAGTTCCCTGATTCTAGTGTTGTTTGTTTAGAATATTTTATACTGTACAGTGACTTGTTGGGAACATGAGCCAACTTTTTACAGTAACTTTTGTAAAACAAACGACACTGTAGCCATGTGGAATAGTTGTGGTAGAGCTCTTTGCTTTTTTATCCAGGGCAGTACTACCAACATTACATTTCTGCCATTAAGTGAGAGCTGTTCCACACGGGCAGTGCGACGTCGCAACGTTCGTACGGCGGCGTCATGGCGCCGCAGTGGTGACGAAAAGAGTGTTGGCTTGCCTATCTTTACGACAGTCTGTACAAAATTAACAAGAGTGCGCCCTTCTCTCTGCCGCACAAACAAATGAGCCGTACCGCTCCGGTGCCGCACTTACCCCGTCCCCGCCTCGTCTCAAATCCGACGTGCGTGCGGTGCGGCGCCGGAGCGCACCGAAGCGCGCTGTGTGTCATACCATCCCTTTTTATTTGTAGGAAATTCCAGCGACATCGCTCAGGCGCCGCGTCGCAGCCGCACCGCGCCTTGTGGAACGGCTCTTACGTCTTTATCATTATTTTTAGAAGTTCCATAGTATGTACCTATGGTCGTTTAAGTTCTAACACCACGTAAATCAAGTTTTTATAGTTTGATTTTGATGATATTAGCTAGAGAATCGGAAGACGCGTTGTTTCAGTCAATCAGAAACAAGCTACGTCCAATAGAAATTCATAAAAAGAGGTAAAATTAACAACACGGGATTCAAAATCTATGTTTTTTCACTGTCCTAAAAAGTTGCTATTTTTTACTTACGTGGTGTTAGAACTTTACTTGACGCTATGAAAACAGGTATCCATTAACGGTGGTTAATAATGTTTTCCATACAGTATAAAAAAAAAAAAACTAAAAAAGGCTTGCTCAATTTTGTGACTACAGACAGAATTCCTTTTGAAAGACGATTACTCCTATAACATTATTGTCATATTCCACCAACAAAAACATTATTTTCTCGCACACAAACCAATATTTTCAATCATCCCTAAATACCTTACACAAAAAATGTCAGCTAACATTTTCCGTAACAATCCACATTTCCCGACGTTTAAAGGAATTGCACAAAATACAAGCTGTAACAATGATGGATCATCGTTTTGATTAGTCACTTCGGCGACGGTGTAAAGGTCCCTTCACATGGTCCGAGTTCGACTGGCGGGTAATCCACGGTTCTTAAAGGGCAATGCTGAACACCCAAACATTTTTTTCCTGATATTTTTTCTTACGTCTGCCGATGAACAATATTAAAATACAGAGTTTGAATTTCTGAACAGTTTTGTCTTCAGTTATACTTTTATAGGAAGTCAGGAATTAAAATTGATTTAAAATTGTGCTCTAACTTGTAATTTGACAGTTAGGAGGGTTACCAAAAAAAAAGTTAGTGCGGTGAAAATTAGAATGAAAAATTATAAACTTTGTTATTATTATAAATTTTTTAATGTACTTCATACCTATGCGTTGTTTTAATTGAATTTAATAAACTGTAAAAATACATTATATTCGTTTAAATTAAAGGCAAATTTTTGCCTAGAAGCTTTCGGGTATGATTCCCGAAAGCTTCTAGTAGGGAAGCTGCTCAAGGAATAGGCACCAGCCATACTCGTGTGCTTAGTGTTTTGGAAAAGTACAAATACAAATGTATAATCAATAATCCTATCGATTAGTAGAATAAAATAGCGAGTATTTATTTTTTTGAATTATTAGCTGGTTCGATTCCCGGTTTAGGTAAGCTTGTCGAGAAATCTGTGAATAGAGTTTTGTTTCTTTTTAAAAATAAAGGAATATTTCCTTTATGCAAAATAATCTATGTTAAAGATTTAAAGTGGTTTCCCTTCAGGGTCCATTGAGTTTTTCCACCCTGTATATTATGATCGGCCTCTTTATACTATGTAAAAAAGAGACAATGGTTCTTTTTGCATGTGTCATTTAAAACGAAGAGTGGATTATCGTCTGAAAGGTTGTAGGTATACACCCTTATGTAGTTCCGTACGTAAATGGCTACGGTACCCTTATTGTAATAACACGGATACCATACAGAACATTCGATATTTCCCTATTATTATTATCCTCAACGTACAATCCCCAAATATTAGGCATGCGGGTTACCATGCCCTTTTATAATATTCAAATTTTTGCATCGAAATCAGGCGATGTCTGCAAAGTCATTGGACCATCTGGCGATCTTATATTGAAACACAAAATTTACGTGGAATGACAAACAGCCGACACACCTTTTAGTTATTAATTTATTTTAGTACATATTTAGAATTGCAAATTGTTTAGAATGTTTATTGTATTTTGGAGAAAATTTAGATTATGTTTAAATCAATAAATTTCAGAGTCACATAGAGGTTCAGATTGGTACAGTCAACAGCAAAAGTAGATGATGAGAATCAGAAATTCAATACTAATGAACGGAGTTTGCGTCATAACTGTGTGGCGTCGAATTCATTCAAAAGTATGTGATTGTAAATTATACCAAACATTAACGTAACCACCAGACACACAGTTCTGACGCGAACTCCGTTCAATAGTATTGAATTTCTGATTTTCATCATCTACTTTTGCTGTTGACTGTACCCTATCGTATTACCGATTAAGTAACTGGGTTGTGTATGTTTGATAGGCAGTCGCTTTATGTAAAATACTGGAATTCGGCTGCATCCAGTTAGACTGGAAGTCGACCCCAACGTAGTAGGGAAAAGGCTAGGCAGATGATGAAAGAGTTTCAGATTATTTGATGTAGCTGCCTGCTTTCTAAAAGCATTATCACCCACGGATCACACGAACACGGATCTTAACGGTCCTGGATTTTAGACGATTTTGTTCTAAAATGAATATGTAACTGTATTTCCGCAGACCTATGTTTAAATTTTACTGAGTGTAAACTAGTTATAGGAAACTTACCTAATGCCTTTTCGAGAAAACATTTTAATTTATTGTTTAGCTCTCTACATCTATTTAGATAAAACAAAGTCAGGTTAGTTACACCATTTAGAACTAAAGAACGGCTGGACCAATTTGTATGATTTTCGATTTGTAGGATTTGTCTCTACCCTATATAGCAGATTAACCATTAAAAACTATGTTTTAATTATCAATTTTTTTTAAAATTAAGATAATTCATATTCTGAGGCGATACGAAGTTCGCCAGGTCGGCTAATTTTACAATAAATTACTGTAGGTTCTTATACATGAACCCTATCAGGACACTGCAAAACATAAATGTTGGTTTACTGTTCTGAGCAATAAATTAACATAAATTGTGTCTAAACTTATCTATATCTATACTTATAATAAATCTGTAGAGAGGTCAATTCTGTACATGAAATATATTTCCAAAATAACTATCAGCGGGTGATTAGTGATCGATACTGACGCCAAAAATGCAATCAGTAAAATTTTTGTCTGTCTGTCTGTCTGTCTGTATGTTCGTTATAGAAACAAAAACCACTCGACGGATTTCAACGAAACTTGGTACAATTGTTCTTCATACTCCTGGGCAGGTTATAGTATACTTTCCATCACGCTACGATCAATAGGAGCAGAGCAGTGAAGGGAAATGTTGGGAAAACAGGATTTCTTTTTAGGTGAAGTAGTAATAGGTTAGTAGTAGTTAGTTAGTAGTAGGTAAGTTTTGGTTAATTTATGTTCAGTTTTTTTTAATATTAAGTAGGTAAAAGCGTAGGTACTTTTATTAATTATAGGTATAGGTATTATTAATTATAGTAGTTATAGGTATTTAGTTTTAAGTGAAGTAGGTTTTATTATATATTATTTTATATATTAGACGTAGTTATATATTTCTAGTTATTCAAGCCCCAAGCGGACGCCGGCGTCCGCCCGCTATTGTCTTGAAAAACGCGTTGAATAAGAAATACGCGTTCTCAAGAATCGGCAGAAGAAAGAGCACATCGGTTAAACTCTATGAGAGTTAGTGCCTCAATTTCCGGAAGTCATTATTCCACGCGGACGAAGTCGCTGGCAAAAGCTAGTTAAAACATAATACAATAAAGGAGAATGGGCACTGAACTATGGGTTTCTGCCCTGAAGCCAAATAACCATAACATATATACCAATGGAAAGGACTCTTCAAGTAGAACCTTTACTAATAACACGAGTTTTGCCAATTATTAGACAGTTCGGAGTTAATGATCTAAGGTGACGGTTCGGACACCAAAGTTAAGGAATTCCTGGCGCCCAATAGCCATAAGATATACAGGGTTACTTTTCAATGACCAGCCAAATTTAAGGATGTGGTACAGAACATCAAACTAAACAACTTTCTCCATGGGACCAACATCGTAATCGCGAATAAAAATTCAGCCGTCCCATACGTTTAGGTCGAGTAGGTATTGAAGTTTTCTATGGGACAGTTGATAAATTTTTCGCGATAACGGTATTGGTCTCATGGAGAAAGTTGTTTAGTTTGATGGTCTGTACCATATCCTTAAATTTGTTATTGAATAGTAACCTGTATATACCAATGGAAAATTCTCCATCTAACGCTATTGAGCTTCAGCGCAGAATCATCCAATCTCCTTTTAGAAATATTAAAATGTCTAGATTATGATGTCCAATTGACAGAAATAAGCAATATATAAGAACACTAACCACCATAGTCCTCTTGCCCTTATCCCTATTTATTTGTGAACGGAGCAGCATGTTCTCACATTTCATTCACCCCTTTTCGCACAATTCATCCATCGTTTCTTTCATCCACAAGACATAGACATTCCCTACTATTGGAAAAAATGAATAGGGAATTCACTTTCACAATACCCATGGTAATAAAAGCCGTATTCAATTCCTCATCTGAAACCGCGCGGTAAAACCGTCCCGGTTAGTGTGGAGGGTCCATTTACCGTGTTATTGGGTATTCGTCTCACGTCGCGCGTCGGCTCGACGGTTTTGGTTCGTCTCGTTTCGTTTCGTCTCGTCGGAACTTTCCTGTTTACCACAAATAACTGCTTTTGTTAATATTCTCGGTGGTTCTCTGATACTTTTAACTTTCCGTTTTTTTTCCGTCGATGTGTTTGTTTGTGGGGTATTTTTGATGACTCGGGATTTCTTTTTGGGTGTTTGTTCTTTTATGGTCACTGTCAATGAGGGTTTCATATTGGTACATGCTGATAAAATCTTCCAAATAATCGATATAAAATTCTAAACCGATATTTTACTGAGAAAATCTAATAAATTAATAACTTTCGAATTCAATAGGTTTATATAATTGTATAAACTAAATTTCGATCATGGCAGATGTTCAGATACCACTTCTAATTGAAATGATTAAAATCAATTATTTGTTTCAGAACATGGCGCAACACAAATCAAAGGCGGCTACATGCTGCGGTACAAACGTAAGTATCAAAATAAAGTCGATTTGAGAACCTCCTTCTTTTTTGAAGACGCTTAAATAACACGAAAAACATTATCTACGACAAACGAGCAATCTGTGTATATTATAACGTAGCCCTTTCGACGCACATCCGTAGCACTCCCGTAGCGCTCTCGTAGCCCTTTCGTAGCAAGTCCGTGGCGCTCTCGTAGCCGTGCAGTAGCACTTGTATGAATTCAATATTGTAATTTCTTTTTACAACTTTACTTCAATTTATATTAAAAATCTTTATAACATTTAACATATAAATTTAATAAAGTTAGAGATAATTATTTTTTTTGTAACTTAAAAGCATTATTTCGTAAAGAAAAAAGTGAATATATAGAAGACTAGCGGCCCGTCCCGGCTTCGCACGGGTGGGAAAAAAAAGAAAAAAAAAAACCTATATTAACCAGTGATAATGAAGCATTCAAATGGTGAAAGAATTTTTAAAATGGGTCTAGCACTTTTTGAGCCAATTCGTTACAAACATACATACAAATCTTTCCTCTTTATAATATTAGTATAGATTACAAAGGTGAACGAACCTAACTAAGAACAAAAAGTTCTTAAAAAAGAACTGCCGTTTTTCCCTTTTCTTCCCGTAACAACAACCTCGTTGGTACGCAGGGTAGGCCCAACTTGTTTATAGTGATCTCGTAAAACTCTCTCGCCAGTAAAAATATCGTCACTCAATCATTTTCGAAGCCGAGTCAATAATCTGGAAGAATGTAGGCGACATAAAAGAAATGTAGGGTAGGGCTGGTAATATTCCTTACTTAACACCAGGTAGATAAAGGGCCATGTGTACATTTATTATATTACCAAGGATTTTGTAAAAAGAGTGCCTTTTCTATAGATATCTACGTTTTGGAATGGGCAACTAGGTACATTCTTCTGAATAACTGACCGACACTTTGGCAATTCAAAAGTTCCTTGATTTAATAAATGCTTTGAGTTTTGAGTTTGAGAAATAATCTCTAACTTGATGTGAACGGCAAAATTCTAATATTTTTCAGCGACACTGGATGTTTTAACATTCCTATGCTATAACGTAATTCTATTTAGACGGAGAGAAAAGCAATAGAAACACGACAAACAAAAACAAGACGTCTTGTATATGATTGTCTAATCTAATCATGATATACGGTTTTGTATGTCGAAAGTTGATAAACTATCTATTTTAGGGCTCCTTAAATTCGTCCGAATGAAAAAACGGAACACAAAAAGGTCACTGGTGTCTGTTTGTCTATCCGTCTGTCACAGCCAATTTGCTCCGAATCTACTGGACCGATTAAGTTGAAAGGTATATACAGGGTTATTGGAAAAACACCAACAACCTCTTAAGAGGTCATTGTACTCATCGTTATGAACAACTTTTACTATGGGACCAAACTTGAAATCGCGAAATAAAAATCAGCTGTTCCCTATATTTATTTTCGTCTAACTCGTCAAAATGTAGGGAACAGCTGATTTTTTTTTCGCGATTTTAGGTTTGGTCCCATAGTAAAAGTTGTTCATAACGATGAGTGCTATGACCTCTTCAGAGGTTGCTGGTGTTTTTCCAATAACCCTATATATGTTAACTTCTGTGCCACATGGAAGTGTATTGTGACAAATGAACTGTGATTAAAGGGTCAATTTTGTGGGGCCAATTAGAAAATTAATTTGAAATTGAACCCTCAGGGCGCGAGGCCTTCTTGTACTTGTCTGGTTTGTTAATTGAGGTTTCTTGGGATATTGCGCATAGAGCGGTTTGGTACAAGAGATACTTCTTTTTCTTCGTGTCGGTGGCACGATAGTTATTTCAAATTTTTGGCCCAATAATTCACCATTTCCACGGCGTTATCGGTGGCAGCGCAGAGGTCAGTTTGGCTGCATGTTTTTGGGCACAAAAGGCGGGATGGGGGTGGAACATTGCTTGTGACACAGCTCCTTATCCACACCTATCTGCCGTTCCGTCGAGGTAGCCCCACTAGAAATACTGATATCATACGATTAGAGTCAATCCCCACTGAAAGAGCAGCGGCCGGCAGCGGCCATTATCCATAGTCATTTGAAGGCAAAGGAGGGAAGCACGGCGCCGCGCGGCTTCGCGAGCTTTCTAGCGCCTAGTCAAAAGAGGAAAGTCACTTGCTCTCACGGCAGCTGCGCGCCGCTGCTTTTTCAGTGGGGCTTGACCGTTAAGGTTGTCATCATCATCTGCCTAGCCTTTTCCCAACTATGTTGAAATTTCTATATAAAAAGACGTTCCACTTCTTCCCTTTCATGTACCCTACTAATTACCTCCTAGGAGTGTTGGGTTTCAACTCGTTGGAGGTTAGACGTGGCTTTCAACAGCTCACAGTAGCCTGCAAAACTCTCAGAGGACGCATTGACAGCCCCGAACTCAATGATCTTTTCTGTAGGCTCTTTGTTCCCGACAAATACATCGGACATCGCCAAAGCCGTCGACATAATCTGTTTGCACCGCCGTCAACTAAAACTGTCGCTAGAGCTGGGTCCCCTGTGTGTCGTACTTTAAGGATGCTTAATAATCAAAAAAAAAAAAAAGAAAGAAACAAATTAAATATCTCGACTTAGCACACGAGGTTGTTGACATGTGGAATGTGAGCTCGGCTGTCATTGTGCCGATTGTCGTATCAGCCAATGGCTTGATGGCCGAAAGCCTCGATCAACATCTATCGAGGCTCTCGTTAGGCGGTTGGATCAAGGGCCTGATTCAGAAGGCAGTACTCCTTGATACGGCTCGCATTGTGAGGAGGTTCCTCTCTCTGGAGCCCTAACCACCGGTAGCTTGGACCCTGTTCCCGATACCGGTGGCCTACTATTTTTTATATTTTTAAATGTTTTTATATTTTTTATATTCTAATATTTAAAAATATAATTTATATGTATATATGATGAAATAAAGGGAATAATAATCATTTTATTATCAGGCTACTAAGGCCCATAGATAAAATACACAAAATAGTCATAAACAATAATAAACTAATACATATTAAAAACCTCCTGACCACCAATCTTGAATGTGATCTGTTTGCCGATGAATGGAGTAGAATTATGCGTGTATGTCTGATGTTTTGTGAGAAGAAGTATTCTAGAGTGTCCTCTATTGTATGTTAGTAGTTAAATATTTTTTGTATACCTACCATACCTGTTTAAATCTTTATGTTAATGGTGTTACCGTTTTTAATGAACAATGTTGGGGTCGGCTTCCAGTCTAACCGGATGCAGCTGAATACCAGTATTTTACATGGAGCGACTGCCTATCTGACCTCCACATACCAGTTACTGGGTGATACGATACCCCTTGGTAAGACTGGTTGTCAGACTTTCGGGCTTCTGACGACCCGTAACAACTGTCAATGATCCACGAATGTCAGCCAAGACCAACGGCTTAACTTGCTTTCCGAGGCACGGAGGGGTCTCGTTATGTAAAGATCTATCCACAGATCAACCGCGGCAAGCGTAGCTTAACCTGATTGATCGACCTGTGCGGCTGTTATTATTTAGCCACGGGACCCTTCAGGTTGTCAAACGTTAAAATCCTCGAAGATCGATCTGCTCAGTTACTATTTAATATCCATACAAAGTCGTTCGCCAGCCCTGCGTTTAGGGTTAATTCTCATGCGTTCATAAAACAAAGTTTCTTTACGACACTTGGCGAAGGTTTATTTCAACTGTTATGGCGTAGGCAGTAACTCAAGTTTTATGATATCGCTGGAGGAACAGATCGAGTTATATGGAGATGCGACAAAATATGAGAATAATTTACTAATGTTCGGTCCCATCATCATAGGATTAGGTTGTACTAAGTTACTTTTCTTGGAGATAATTTTGAACATATTCTGGGTTGTTTTAATTTACGTAGGGGTTTAAAGAAATGAAACTTAAAACTACACTTCTTAGTTCTTACTCCATCTTGCTCCTCGTATTCTCTGTAAAATCTTTTGAAATTTCGAGTTAACTCCTGCTTTTTATGTTTTTTTAGATAGATCATACAGATAAAAAGCACTTTCTCTCTCCTTAAACATCATCATTATATTTTCTTTGCTCCCGTTATGTTTATTATTATTATATATATTTATTTAGATTAGTATAATATACCTACTTCATGTATGTATTTATTGTACAGTATTATTCTCTCCTCCCCCTTTTTAATCCATCCAAAGGTTGTCTTTAAAAGACCGCTCTTAGCGATAAGACCGCCCATTGTGTCACTCTTTGTAAAATTTCTATATTTATGTCCGTAATTTATATGCTGTAGGTACATAATAAAGTGTATTCAATTCTATTCTATTATATAATATCGACATATTTAGCTGCATTTAGATTCATTCTACTTTATTAAAATTCGCATATTTATCTTCATGATACAGGGATTCTTCGTTACAATAATGCATTCCTTATTTGTAATAGTAGGTATTTGTAACGGTGATACTAAAAAACTTTTTTTACAAAAAAAAAATTACAGACTTCCAAAATAACACAACAAAGTGAAAAATAACTTAAATTTCGGAAGTCGGTGTCAAAAAACGAAAATGCGGAACCAACGACACCGACTTCCGAAATAAAAGTTATTATTCACGTGTTTTTTTTAAGTCGGTTGTTTTTTTTTTGTACAAAAGTTTTTATTTTTTACTTTTTAGTTATATCTACCCCACACAAATTCAATTAACACTATGTACTTGCTATGTAAATATCAGTGTCAGGAAGTTACTAAAATATCATAAATTTAAACTAAGTGGAAAATACAGAACCTCCTTTTAGGCTCGCCCCCTGTTACATGGGACTTGAACATAACTGGCGTATGAGTGTATAATAGCTACACTTCTGTCTATCGCTTCGGGGAATACGTGCGTGATGATAAGTAAGCTTAATATGGGTTTATGGAAACATTGCTTTAAATACTACACAATAAAGTTTAGTTTACGCTACAGCTTTAAACATTTTTAAAGCTTTTTCAAAAGTGCTAGTCACTGTAAAATCAACTAAATAGCCATTGAACTAAAGTTGATATTTGTTTAACTTGAAATAATATTCATTTGAAACATAAGTTTGAATAGACTTTAGTATAAAAGTAAGGTATGATCGAGTAGGTTTTGTCATTTGACTTTGTATTTTCTCTACAGTTCTGCTCTAAAAACTTGGCTGCTATCACTATTGACTTGCAACCAACGAACCAACAGCCGGCAACACAAACTCGCCGTTATTGTTAAGTCTTAGATTACCACAAAAGCTTTTATTTCAATGCATTTAATTACTCCTCACGTCTGCACTGTGCTATCAACTGGCGCGAAATTGCCGATGTGAGTAAAAACGCCAGCTTGCAAGCCTATTAAGTAGCTCTAGACTAGAGTTATGATCAACCCTCCCTTGCGTGACAGAGATAGAACGATGAGTGAGAGAGACGGTTACTCTCAGTGACGTCAATCTGTGGTGATAGGGACAAGAGAGCATTTAGTATGCGAACTAGAGTCTGAATGCCCCTAAAGTTTGAATGTCGAGATAGTTTGAATTGCCCCTTAATGACTATTCTATCAGTGACTATTATCCAGGAGTAGTAAAATTATATTAAAGTATTAATTTAGTTCTAGCAACACTGATGAGAATTTTAATCAAAGAGTAAGGGGTATACGTTGGTGTCTTAAATTATTTTACGAGTATTTTAAGGACAGAATATGTTACATTAAAGTTCTTGACTTTTGTTATCGACTTATAATAAACTAAGTTAGTGAAAATATGGAGCTTGAATAAATTATGCTTGAAAGAAGTTTCTAGCAAACATTTTTACCAAGTTTTTTAGTTTTTTTTTTTGTTTTTTTTTTAACACGTGCCATCTTGTTTCAGGGAAGTACCTCTGGAACTCGTGGTCAGAAGAATGGGTGGTTCTGTATGACGACTCAACTATGGCATGGTTCAAGGTAAGCACAACGCACAGCAGTTAACTTTTTTGTCATTTATTTGTATACAAAAGAGAAGAGCAATTTCCGTAATTAAAAACGTTCAAAATCTAGTCGCAGTCTCATCTCAACGAAAATCAATATGTAGGGATACTAAAGGTATTTTTGACAGATTGAGACTGAGATCAGACTGTGAACGTTCTTAAAATTACGAGAATTACCCCTCTGCTCTCTTGTGTTTCTCAAATTCGTATTGAATTTTAATAGTTAAATCAATGTTTATACACAAAACAATGAAGTTAGTTACACCATTTATAGGTAACTCAAGAACAGCTGGACAGATTTTTATGATCTTTAATTTGCTGGATTTGTCTCCGCCCCGAACAGATATAAAAACAGGGGAAAAATCCACGAAATAAAAAATATGTAGATTATTTATTTTCTCATACATTCGTTTTTATTGATTCTGAGGCGGTACGAAGTTTGCCGGATCAACTAGTTAAGAATTAAAAAAGACCCAAAAATACTATTTCAGACACCAATCTACATGGTCCTCACATGATCTGACCAAGATTATGTACTTTATAAGAGACAGTGATCTCTGAGTTGGTTCGACCTATCTTCTTAGAGTAATCGGATAGAAACCGCCGACCAAATCTAGTTTTAAAATTATGATTGTCGTGTAAAAGGGTTTGTGCAAAAAACTAACAGAAATAAAATCATTTATCAAAAGACATGTTGGTGTATTTAAAGCAGCCGTACAAATAATCGAAATGATTAAAATATCGCTGTGCAAGCAAAGCCTTGGCTGCAAAATCACAAACATTTTCTATTCGGACTACCGAGTAATTTTCCTGAAACTCTGCAAATGTGGCTCAGAATTGAAAACAACGTTACACAACTACCTCTGTAGGTAGGTACAGGGAACTTGGGGTATCGACAGGAACTAATTAAAATAGTTTGGCGAGTATGGTACACTTCCGCTTTTCATTAATATTGGTATCTATGGCGGGAGGGACGGTGGAAAGTGGAGATATGTGTCTTTGAATTTTTACGAAATATTTGGTTTTTGATTCTATATTTTTTGAGATATTGGTTAAAAATGTTATTTGTTTTGGCTTATTTTAATTTATTTTCATTTCTGAATTGTTTTTAACTTTCTAGTACGAACGCTATTAGCTTGCACGTCTTTCTACATCGTTCTCACATGAATGTTGTAACCAATATTTTTGTAATAATTTTATGATTTCAAATTCCGTGGAGTTTCTTGCCCGTTCTTCTCCACAGGTACCTATTACGTTTTGGAATGGGCAACTAGCTTCATCTTTCTGACTGATCAACCCCTTAACAATTCAAAAGTGCCAGTAATTGGTTTATTTGAAATAAATGCTTTGAGTTTGATTTACTTACATAAAATTCGTGAAACAAAATGAATAAAAATATTAATATAATTTTTATTTTTTTAGTCGTTAGACGAGTTGATGTACAGTCAGCAAAGGAGATAAGTATGCAGGGTCGTATAGTTGAAGTTTACTAAATGAAATTTAATTTGATAAATTAACTGTTTGTTTTCTATGAATTACATTCAATTTTATTCGAAAACATCAGTCGGTTTCTTACTAAACTTCAACTATATTTGACGACCCTGGTTGCTAATCTCCTTTGGTGACCATACGTGATAACACGTAAACATGATTTAAGAGCATGAGTCAGCAATGTTGTAATATCATAATCTCAGTCGATAAACTTCATTGTGCGAACTTATGGACAACTTCCTATTTGTTGATTAAGAAACTTGCTCGAGTCTAATCGGTGTAGGAATTTACGATGGCGTTCGATCGTTGCTTTTGTGAATATATGGTCCTTTTGTAGTGAAAGGGAGGAGCGATTAGCGGGTAGACTACATTATATAGATACACCTAGATAACGCAAGAGCAACTACTTCGCGTGCCAAAAATCGCACCAGCTTACGTACAAAAATCGTAAGCCGCCACTTTCGCGCTCAGTCCTGAGTACTGGTAGCTGGGTGAGCGTGAGTGAGAAAGAGTGTTTGTGACGTCATAGTAGGTAGTCAAACAAACGCTTGGTTTTCATACAGATCTTGATACTTGCGTTATCTAGGTCTATCTTTATCTGTGGGGTAGACACTGAAGGATTTAACGTCTGTAGAAAAAGTACTTTTAGTAAGTTTTATTTAACTTGGTATAATTGAATTACTGGTAAGTTAAACGTCGAGAGATAAATTATGTTTTTGCTGCTTGGTGATAAAAAGTCTACAGTTATGGATACGCTTGCCATCATTAGCCATTATTGCCGATTCTGGCAAGGGTATGAAAGTCCGCGAAGTAACCGCTAAATGACAGCTGCGCGCACAGATTATTAGAGGTGCTTGAGTCATTGCCCGGAATGTTACCATTTTATAAATATTATGTTTTTTATAAACATTTAGAAGATATTTAGATTTTTTTAGAGATTTTTATTTTATTTCTTACTAGCTGCGCCCCGCGGTTTCACCCGCGTAAATTTTGATCCCGTGGGAATATCGGGATAAAAAGTATCCTATATGTTATTCTGATGTATAAACTATATTACTGTAAAGTTTCATCAAAATCCGTTCAGTAGTTTTTGCGTGAAAGAGTAACAAACATCCATCCTCACAAACTTTCGCATTTATAATATTAGTAGGAAGTAGGATTTGTATCTTATCGTATGCTGTTGACGTCATTACGTTAACGTCGGCTGTCGGTGAAAGCTAGCGCTTGGTCTCTGTCTCGCTTAAGTCATTTTGGATGCATTATACTGAGCGATGGCGGTTCTGGGTGAATGTAACACATATTTTCCCCCAAATTGCTCTTTTTTGGGGTTTGTGTTCTTTCTCTGCGTCATGTAGGGGTATATACCCATCGCCACCCATTGTATATGTGGTAGTGTTTAATGTATCTTTTTCATGTTGTATTTTTGTGGTGTACAATTAAGTATATACAGGGGTTATTTGTAAAACACCAGCAACCTCTTAAGACGTTATTGTACTCATCATTATGAACAACTTTTACGATGGGACCAAACCTGAAATCGCGAAATAAAAATCAGCTGTTCCCTACATTTATCTTCGTCTATCTCAAAATGTAGGGAACAGCTGATTTTTTTCGCGATTTCAGGTTTGGTCCCATAGTAAAAGTTGTTCATAATGATGAGTACAATGACCTCTTAAGAGGTTACTGGGGTTTTACAAATAACCCTGTAAGTATAAATAAATAAACGTATTTTCTTTCTTTTCTCAAGCATGTGGGTGGAACTCCTCATGTTTGTTAATGAGATCTCAGATGTCACAGGGGTCCGCGTTCTATTGACATCCTATCTTTTTGTTCAACATATAACATAAACAAAAGATTTTTTATGATCCTTTACTAAAACTACTTTCACCGCTGTATGTCATAATTTGCACCATGCTCAGTGGTGTGTTCAGAGCGCAAAGGGACGCTTTATTCACATGTTGAGTTCGGTAGCAATCAGAGGAGGCCCGACGTGGGCCAACGTGAGCCAACATGGTCCCACCTTATCCAATTGTTTGCGTCGCTTATTGTTGCGACTACTCCAAACTTCTGTTGTGTTTCTAGGAGATAAATTATACTTCGTAATTTATTTATACAGAGTAGCGATTACGTTATCACATTCAAGACAGTGGTTAGTACAAGTAAACTAAATTTAACAAAATAAACAGCGTAAAAATTGGCACGAAAGAAACCATCCTTTATAATGCACTAACACGCGCGGAGCGATGGTATTGAACTTTGTCGTATTTTTACCAAATAATCTCAATTTAAGGGTAAAGTTGTTAAATATCTATATAAATAAAACAAAGTCGGGTTATTTATACCATTTATTTCTCAAGAACGAATAGCAGAACAAAATTTAAAACATGGAAAAAATTCATGAAAAATAAAATACTTAAAGATATTTTATTTTTTCATACCAAATTTATTGATTCTGAGGCGGTACGAAGTTTGCCGGGTCAGCTAGTTACAACATAAAAAAGGTCCCACATTCTTGTCTACAAAGTGTAGACAAGAATGCAGTCAAAAGATAACTACTTTTTAATTAATTTGCTATCTATACAACATTTGAATTGGGAAGGTGTCATAGTTTCCTTAACATTTACCCTCTGGGGTCAAGAAGCCTGATCAAATCGTAATGCAAGTTGTGATTGGTTGATCAAAGTACCCAACTACTTATATCTAACTTAATTTATTTCAAGAAGAACCTTGGAGGCAATTAAGTGAGTGGGTTACTATGACGCCTATACGGCCAGATTAACCAAGAATCCTTATGTACAACCATATAGTCGTGTATATGTCTTGACATGACACACATCTCAACAGATTACCTAAACTAATATTATAAAAACAGTAAAGATTAGATTTTTTGTAAGTATGTTTATTTGTTACTCATTCACGCTAAAACGGCTAAAAGGATTTTGATGAAATTTGACACATGGACCAACCATGACCTGGATTAGGATATAGAATACTTTTTATCCCGATATTACCACGGGATCGAGACTTATACGGGTGAAACGGCGGGGCGCAGCTAGTATTCAATATGATTTCAGAAATCGGGTGTACCGACCAATCACTCAATGTTATGTAGGCGAAAGTTCTAAATTAACTTGTATTTCAACAGGAAATAATAAAGTTAAAGGCAATAAGTTGAAGCAAGCAAGATCCGCTTATGTACTTAATGTTTTAAGTAAATATTGAAAGTTATTCAATCCATCGACCTTTGAACTTATTGTTTTACAATATTCAAGTTCGAAATATTTAAGCAGAGAATTACTAATGAAGCCATTTATTTTTTTGTATTTAGTACCTACTTTCAATGAGACGAACAGAAATCTGATATGTTATTTATCATAAGATAACATCATACTTATATTCCCCAAAGGAATGACCAGAGCTCACCCACATTTCGCGAGTTATGTTTAAGAGGAAATGCGATCGGAGAAAAAGAAAAAGACTTTTGAAAAAACTAAACTTTGTAAGTATAAGTACTAACATAAATATGGATCGCTGTGTCTTTTTAATTCATTCAAAGGTTGTCTTTAAAAGATCGCTTTTAGCGGTAAGACCGCCCATTGTGTCACCCTTTGTAAAATTTCTATATTTATGTTCCCACTGGTGGGAATTTGTCGGTGGGGATTTCTGGAATAAATCTGTAATTTATATGTTGTAAATAATAAAGAGTATTCTATTCGACTTCCAGTCTAACTGGATGCAGCTGAATACCAGTATTTTAAATAGAGCGACTGCCTATCTGACCTCCACAACACAGTTATTGGGTAACACGATATACCCCTTATTGGGTTCCCTTCAAAATGGTTGAGCTGAATGGTGCTGATCCATACGTCATGTTCGTGAACGGGCACCATCAGTAGGGACTGGTCATCTCTTAGCCGCCACGGCTTATTTTAATTTATTTTCATTTATGAATTGTTCCTTTTAGTACGGACGCGACGCTTTTGACGTGCACGTGTTTCTGCATCGTTCTCATATGTATAATTTCAACATGAATGATGTACTTAACCAAGATTTTTGTAACAATTTTATGATTTAAAAGAGTATCCGTGGAGTTTCTTGCCCGTTCTTCTCCACAGGTACCTACGCTTTAGAATGAGCAACTAGCTTCATCTTTCTGACTGACCGACCCTTGACAATTCAAAAGTGCCTTAAAAGTGGTTTATTTGAAATAAATTTGAGTTTGAGTTTTTGAGTTTGAATTAGAACTTGTTGTCGTCGTCATTTTTTATTATAATATACATAAAATAAATAAAGTCGCTTTTCATCTGTCTAAGTCACCGCGCTGTTCTTCTAAAACGCGACTTTTGATTTGTCTTTTTAGGAAGTCGGTTGTTTTTTTTTGTGTAAAAAAGTTTTTATGTTTCACTTTTAACTTTTAAGTTGTAGGTACTTACCCCACACAAAATCGTATAACACTACTTGCTATGTAAGTATCAGTGACAGGAAGTCATTATAACATCATCTATATAAACTGAGTGGCAAAAATACGTATTATTGAAGCTAACTCAAAAACTACTCAAGCAAAGTTGATAAAATTTATATGGAACCACTACTGAGGCATACCCTACCTATTATAAAAAATAATTTTGGAAATGGATTCACAATTCCCGGAGATATCACGCAACAAACATACAAAAAAAAAACAAAAAAATACAGTCGAATTTAGAACCTCCTCCTTTATGAAGTCAGTTAAAAAGAACAAGTTGGGGAAAATATGCGTCACATCCAAGCAAAAAGGCATTATACAGCGCATTCCAGCGCATTCGCTGGCATTCCTCGCGGTCAGCGAACACCACTCCCGCTCTGGGTGGAGCAGAAGGGAGTGTCAGACTCTTACTGACTAAAACCCACCCGTGTTCCTTCCTTAGCCCTTTGTGTTCCAAATTAAAAGCCAATTTATATAAACATCTCAACGGCTTGGAATAGACAAGTAGTATACGTGTTTTCAGTAATAGTCTTAGATTAGTTTAATTAAGTTTCATTCATTTTATTTTATTACATGTTACCTTTAGCATAATACCAGTGTAAACAATTGTTGGTGAACCAATAAATAAATAATAATGCTACGACCCTCAGCGAGATAGAGCCCCGGCGCAACAGCAACAACGCAGTAGCAACTTCGGGTAGCTACCTTGTACCGTCTAATTTAGTTCTTATGTCTGTAATTCGTCTGACACAGGGGTCTTCTCCTGTGTCTGACGAATTCGCCATTTCTCAGTCAAAGTTTTCTAGCTGATATGACAAAGTATCCCAAAATGCATACTCCAAGCCATTGCGGATAAGTATTTCAATAAAATGAAACTTTTTGACTTTACCCTGTTAAGATACTCGACCCACCGAATATGTAAAAGATCCTGTATTCATTGCTACCCAATGAAAAAATAACCTTATTTGCGTAGTTGCAGAGTTTAATTTACACAAACTGTGTAGCACGTAGCCCCTATTAAATATGGATTTCTTTATCTCGTCTCGAGCGAAGTTTCTCGCCGAATCGCTGATAGATAAATAATATTAATGTAAAGAAAATATATTTCTTAATAGTTGATTAAGACTTTTTGGTTAGTAACTCCAAAGAGTTTATGTATGACTGTTGTACGGGGGCAGAGAGGGATGTCAAGATGACATATAAGATTGGAAAATAGTATATTTTTATTGTAAAATATTTTAAATAATTATAGTTATTACAACGAGAATCGACAGGTGTAATAAAACGCTTAAAATGTCGTTTCTTTAATTACAGGTATGGTTTTAGTTTATAAATACTTAAGTACATCTTTTTAGTTTATATTTTATTCAGTTATATTTAAATTTTAAATACATTACTTTAATTACAGCAACACATTTTGGTTTTATTGTTACACCTACGACACAAGGACAAAAATCTTATAAAACGACATTTTTTGTTAAAAAATATGTCAAAAATGGAGAAACTTCGCTTTGAATTCACACTATTGCCTGGAAATGATGGAAAAACTAATGTTTTGTCTATAAGCGCAATAGGCACATGTGATAATAAAGTATACGCAATACCAGAAGAGTTACAACCAGCTTCTTTTCATGTGGAAATAATAAAAACGAATGCGTATCGTAAAATAAAAAATAGTTTAAAAAAAAGGTACCAGACAAGAAGAGTTTGGATAACAATGACAGAAGAACTTAGAACAATTTACATGGATGAAGATGATAATTTACAATTTGGGGATCAATTTCTAGAAGAGATAAGTCAAGAACAATTTGCTGATGCACATCAATATGAACCAGGTACATTGGAGAGATTATTAGAGAAATTAGTAGAAAATTCACAGAATCATAAACAGCGGAACTTAAAACACATTGCAGAACAGTTTGTGATCGATAAATTTACAAGCAAAACTTCGAATGCAAACCAGTGGATGAATATTTTTGAAAAAGAATGTACACGTTTTGATGTGACAACAGATGAAAATAAAATAGAAATACTCAGATTATTCATGGATAAGTCTTGTATGGATTGGTACGGCTCAATGATTATAAAATTAACAATTAACTCGGAATGGGAAACATGGAAAAATAAATTCTGTGAAACGTTTGCAAATAAGGGATGGATTCCAGTTACTTATGCATTATTGTTTAAATACAAGGATGGTTCACTGTTGGATTATGCTATGAGAAAAGAAAAACTCTTATTAGATATGAGAGAATCAATTGACACTGGTACCTTGATAGATCTTATTGCAGCTGGTTTACCGGAATTCATTCTTAATAAAATTGATAGAGAAACGTTAAAAGACACTGTGGATTTATTTAATGAAATGAGCAAGTACGAACAGTTGGTAAATAAAAAGAACGTTGTGGATAAGAGAAACAATATGTATCAAAGAACCAAAGGTAAAAATGAAGAACTAAATCCATGTAAAATTTGTGAAAAGCTAAATAAAGGTACTCGGTATCACTCTGAGGCTACTTGTTGGTTTAGAATAAAAGAAGATGATAAACTAAAGAAAAGTTTCATCAAACATGTAAACAATTCAGTAATAGAAGCGGAGTTAAATGAAACTGATCAAAAAAACTAGTTGTAACACCATTAATAAATGTCAAACTACTGCTGAATGGAAAAGTAGAAATAGATGGAGTTTATGATTCAGGCTCAAATGTTTCTTTGATAAATTCAAAATTGTTGAATATAAAAGGAAAAGGAAATAATATGAACGAAGCAGATTTAGTAACGATTAATGGTGTTAAAAAAACAAGTGGTTTGACAACTTTAAATGTTAAAATATTTGATTTAGAAAAAAATGTTGATGTATACATTATTGATGACAAGAATTTCAAGTATGATTTTTTGATAGGATTGGATTTGATAAAAAAGTTCAAACTAATTCAAGATGAAGATTTAAAAATAACTCGTAAACATAGTTTAAACAATGAAAATAATGTGGAAGTAATTTCTACGGATAAAGAAAGCAATGATATTATACAAGAATACAAAATAAATTTTAATGAGCATGTAAAAGAAGAAGATTTTAAAATAAAAATAAATCATTTGAATCAGTTTCAAAAGTCTGAAATAGATAAACTGATTTGCAAATATGATTCGATTTTTGCAAAACATAAATATGATGTGGGCACGGTTAATGGATATGAGGCGAGAATAGACTTATTGGTGGACAAATATTGTAGTAAGAGACCTTACAGATGCACTGTTGAAGATAAAAAAGAAATAGAAGAACAAATAGCAAAATTACTCGATAGCAAATTAATAGAAGAGTCATACAGTCCATTTGCTGCACCTGTTACATTAGCATTCAAAAAAGAGGATAACAAAAAATCCAGACTATGTATAGACTTCAGAGACTTGAATAAAATAGTAGTACCACAAGCTCAACCATTTCCGTTGATTGAAGATCTAATGATAAAAGTGAGGAACTGTAATTTTTTTTCAAGTTTAGATATAAATTCTGCATTTTGGTCGATCCCTTTAAGAATTGAAGACAGGAAAAAGACTGGATTTGTAACACAGGATGGACATTACCAATGGACTTGCTTACCATTCGGATTAAAAACCTCACCAGCAATTTTTCAGAGGATATTAAGCAACATATTAAGGAAATATAAACTTACTGATTTTGCTGTAAATTATATCGATGACATTTTATTATTCTCAAAAACGTATTCTGAACACATCAATCATCTTACACAGTTGCTGGAAGCCATCAAAACAGAGGGGTTCAGGTTAAAGTTTACAAAATGTACTTTTGCGACAGACCAAGTTAAATATCTGGGTCATATAATACAAAATAATTCGGTAAAACCCCTAAAGGATAATTTGATTTCAATAATGAATTTTCCTGTTCCTAAAACACAAAAGAACATAAGACAATTTCTTGGAAAAATCAATTTTTACCATGAGTATATACCAAGAAGTGCAATAATATTAGATCCGTTGCATAATTTACTCAGGAAAAATCAAAAATTCCTTTGGTCTGATGAATGCCAAAAAACATTTGAGATGATAAAAAGTCTGTTATGTTCTCAACCAGTCTTGGAAATTTTTGATCCAAATTTACCAATCAATATTTATACAGATGCTTCTTTAGAAGGAGTCGGAGCCATTTTAAAACAGACACAGCCTAATGGTAAAGAGAAACCAGTGGCTTATTTTTCAAAAAAACTTAATGAAACTCAAAAGAAAAAAAAAGCAATATACTTGGAATGTTTCGCTATAAAAGAAGCGGTGAGATATTGGCAATACTGGTTAATAGGTAAATCATTTACAGTTTATTCAGATCACAAACCACTAGAAAACATGAACCTAAAATCTAGGACCGACGAAGAGTTAGGTGATTTAACTTATTATCTATCGCAATATGACTTTAAAATAAAATATGCTCCAGGAAAAAATAACTTAGAAGCAGACTGTCTAAGCAGAAATCCAGTATTAAAATCAGATGAAAATAGAGATGAACAATTAAAAGTTGTTAATTTAATAAAACTACAGGATATTATATTAGATCAAAATAAGAATGAAGAAATACAAAGTAACAAAAAAAAATTGATTGAAAAACATAGTATATATTTAAGAAAAGACAGGGGAAAAGAAAAAATATTGCTATCAGAAGAGTTTAGCATCAAACTCCTAAAACATATACATGAATACCTATGCCACATTGGAATAAGACAAATGCAAATAATGGTAAGTCCACTTTATACTGCCAAAAATTTGACAAAAAATATAAAAAATACTTGTAGAAGCTGTGAAATTTGTATTAAAAATAAATCAAGAGGACACGATCGGTTTGGCTTGATGTCTCACCTAGGTCCAGCTACAAAGCCTTTCGAAATAATATCTATGGACACTATTGGAGGTTTTGGAGGTTCGAGATCGACAAAAAGGTATTTACATCTATTAGTAGATCACTTCACTAGGTACGCATTTATTCTCACCTCTAAGACGCAAAGTGCTAATGATTTCATAAAACTAGTCAAGAACATAACGGAAACGGATCAAATTGGTATGATTCTCACTGATCAGTACCCGGGAATCAATTCGAAAGAATTTAAGGAATTTTTGAATGACAAGCAAATACCGATGGTCTTCACAGCAGTAAATGCACCATTTTCAAATGGCTTAAATGAGAGGTTAAATCAAACATTAGTTAACAAAATCAGATGCAAAATAAATGGAGCAGGAAAAAAGAAAGCTTGGACAACAATCGCTCAAGATTGCGTCAGTAAATATAATAAAACTAATCATTCGGTCACTAGTTTTACACCGGGTTATCTTTTATATGGTGAAGATTTCAAAATTTTACCGAATGAATTAAAAGAAGAAAAATCAAATAGTGACTGGATTAGAGATAGAAAAACAGCACTTGAAAATACATTGAAATCACATAGTTACAACAAAATGCTATTTGATAAAAATCGTAAGCACTATGAATTTAATTTAGGAGACATGGTTTACGTAGAAAATGGAAACAAACTAAACAGGAAAAAATTAGATGAACTAAAGATTGGCCCATATGAGATTCTAGAAAAAATTTCAAACTCTATATACAGAATAGGAACAAGACAGAAAAAATGAATCAAATCTTTTCCATATCACAAAACTTATTCCAGTCCCTGCACCCGGAAATAAAGAAGAAGTAATAGAAGAGGATGAGTAATATATAACGAAAATTTATTGTAAATTTTCTTCTCTAAGGGGGGAGATGTAAAGAAAATATATTTCTTAATAGTTGATTAAGACTTTTTGGTTAGTAACTCCAAAGAGTTTATGTATGACTGTTGTACGGGGGCAGAGAGGGATGTCAAGATGACATATAAGATTGGAAAATAGTATATTTTTATTGTAAAATATTTTAAATAATTATAGTTATTACAACGAGAATCGACAGGTGTAATAAAACGCTTAAAATGTCGTTTCTTTAATTACAGGTATGGTTTTAGTTTATAAATACTTAAGTACATCTTTTTAGTTTATATTTTATTCAGTTATATTTAAATTTTAAATACATTACTTTAATTACAGCAACACATTTTGGTTTTATTGTTACACCTACGACACAAGGACAAAAATCTTATATTAATAAAAAATCTTGTTTGTCGTCTCAGTCAGAAAGTTGTTTTGAAACAACAATAGTATGTGGGTAGCTATTATTGTTGTAACAACAAATATCGAGCTATAAAAATATAGAATAAGGCATTAAAATGTGCGGTATTATAGATTATGTATGAGAATGGAGTGTTTCTTATTTCGGTTTATTCTCTTTCAGAGATCTTTGTCAATTGATATGTTTCTGTAACAATGTTGAGTTTCATAAATATGCAATCGGCTGATCCTTTTAATAAACAATAATAATAAATCATTAATTTTCAGGTTACAAAGACCCATATAGGTAAATACCTTAAACTAAGTCATCATTTGCCTAGCCTGTTCCCAACTATGTTGGGGTCGGCTTTCAGTCTAACCGGATGTAGGTGAATACCAGTATTGTACATGGAGCGACTGCTTATCTGACCTCCACAACCCAGTTACTGGGTGATGCGACACCCCCTTGGTAAGACTGGTTGTCAGATTTTCGGGCTTCTGACGACCAGTAACGACTGTCAAAGATCCAAGAATGACAGCCGGCACCAACGGCTTAACGTGCTTTCCGAGACACGGAGAGGTCTTGGTATGTAAGGATGGTCACCCATTCACGGACCAACCGCGGCAAGCGTAGCTTAACCTAATCGATCAACGCGTGCGACTCATATAACTTAGCCAGAAGCCCCTCCTACCTACCTTAACCTAAGTACTCGTATACATAATAATAACAATTATATTAGTAAACTAGCTGACCCCGCAAACGTCGTTTTGAAAAAAAAAAATAGATAGTAGCCGATTCTCAGACCTACTGAATATGCATATAAAATTTCATACAAATCGGTCCAACCGTTTCGGAGGAGTATGGTAACTAACACTGTGACACGAGAATTTGATATATTAGACTAGCTGACCCCGCAACCGTCATTTTGCAAAAAAAAAAAATAGATAGTAGGCGATTCTCAGACCTACCCGATATGCACACAAAATTTCATATAAATCGGTCCAGCCGTTTCGGAGGAGAATGGTAACTAACACTGTGACACGAGAATTATATATAGGGTGACTGGTAATTAGTGACCGATACCTAAACACGTGATTGTACTCATGATAACAAACAACTTTTACTATGGGACCAAACCTGAATTCGCAAAAAAAAATCTGCTGTTCAGTACATTTTGACCAGTTAGGCGAACATAAATTTCTGAACAGCAGATTTTTTTTTCACAATTTCAGGTTTCGTCCCATAGTAAAAGTTGTTTGTTATCATGAGTACAAGCACGTGCATATACAAGCATCGGTCACTAATTATCAGTCACCATATATATTAGATAGATAATGTTGTTTTTAGAACAGTGGTGACCTAGTGGTATTGACCCCGAAATACGAGTTGTAGGTCGTGGGTTCGAACCCAGCCAGGCTTATTACTTTGTGTGAATAATTTAATCATCAATTTCACCACTGCTCACAAAACGGTAAAGGAAACATCGTGAGAAAATGTTCTAGAACCAAAAATTCGAAGACATGTGACATCTACCAACCGGCACTGGGCCCGCGTGGTGGATTACAGCTTAACCCACTCCCCCTCGTAGATAGAAGGACTGTGCCTCAGTAGGAACATTATAGATTGATTATGCTAATGTTGTATTTTTCTACATATTTCAGGATTTCTTTCTCTTCAACTTCACTCAGGCGTTTTACTTTGTGTAAACTATATCATCTCTCAAAACGGTGAAGGAAAACATCGTGAGGAAACCGGCACGTCCTAGAACCAAAAATTCAAAGACATGTGACATCTACCAATCCACACTGGGCCCGCGTGGTGGACTACAGCCCACTCCCTCTCACAGAGAGAAGGCCTGTTTCCCAGCAGTGGGAACATTATAGGCTAAGTTTGTTATATTTTTTTGTAAAAGTTAATCTATGACAGTACTGTGAAAATATTTCTGTTATCGAACGGTTACAAAAATATTTTTGCCAGTGGGGAACTGTATGAGTGGCATCAGAAGGCCAATTTCCGTAATTAAAAATGATCAATATCTAGACGCAATCTCATCTTAGCGTCGATCAATGTCAAGACTTGCCAAATATGTAGATAGAGGTACTTTTGACAGATCGAGACTGAGATTAGAATGCGAACGTTCTTAAGAATACGGGAATCGCCCTTCAGATATGACATTTTTGATTGTGTGCTGTTTTCCGGCTTCCACGCGGTCGAAGCCGCGCAAAAAAGTTATATTTCCTGGGGAGACGAAAAGTGATGATTTTTAGCCCAATTTATGTTGTTCCCTTTCAGGTAACAACTATTGTAGTCCTCAATTGCGTGGAAATAAATACCATCAAATAAACGCGAAATATAATAAACATCTTCATCTCAGTGCTCAGAGATTATAAATATAGTTGTATAATATTCTTCTGATTCTGTCTCAAGTCAACCTCGCTTCAGCCGACACTAAAAATTGACGACTCCTATAATTCTTTCTTTTATTCTACATCTCGTATATTTTCAGTAAAACTTTTTCTGTTTGATGTGTTTTTTATTGTATTTATCCATTGATTGTATTACACTTAATTGTATTTTGTTTCGTATTTTATTATTTGCTTTTTTGTGGTATTTGTTCGTATTGTTTTTATTTTCAGTACGATTAATTATGGAATTAGATCTTGGTAAAATCATAAATGTATTTACTGCTATGACAGTTAGTTGCAAGTGCTGCTGTGCTCAGCATTGGTCGTAGCTTTGATTTCCAGGCCGGGAAAAGTGATATTGTGTTTTTCTATTCCGTTCTGTCAGTAGAACTCTCCAGTCAGGAATTGTTTCTAATTAATGACAAAAGACTCACCCCCATTACAAGGGATTAAAAAAAATGCTTGGTGAAATAGAAGTCCTTACAGTTCATGGAGACGCCTCGTCGGCCACTGCTAACGGCGGCATTGTCAACACTTGCCATACTCTCATAGCCATATAGCTTGCTTAGCAAGCAAGCTGAAGTGGCAATGGGCTGGCCATATTTGCCGAAGCACCGATAGCCGGTGGAGCAGACGAGTCTTGGAGAGGAGACCGCGTAACGGCAAGCGTAGTGTAGGCCGCCTTTCAGCTAGATGGACCGATGACCTCAAAAAGGTGGCGGATTATGGATTTTACTTTTGAAAAAAAAAAAAAATCTATGATTTATTGTTATAAGCGTCGTCAACTCTTGGCATGCACTTAGAAGGAAATAATTGTCTGATTTGCACTTACTAATGAAAAAGTCAAATAATTTATTTCAAATAGGCACTTAAAAGGCACTTTTGAACGTCAAATATTACAATGAAAAATTTGAATTGATTGAAAAATAACCCACTCTGTCAAACACTTGCTACGAGTTGTTAAACATATTATGATTTCCATGTGTAATAACACATACCGTTAGCCTTGAACTTCTTATCTTTGAAAAATATCTCCTCAGGGATACAATTTTTTCCAAAAACGAGTTTACTATCCCTACATTGTCAAACCAGAGTGATTTGTATGTAAGTATAAAATGCCGTCATCATTCTACCGACCTTACCTCCAATATTGGAGACGGCTTACGATAGATTGGGGGCTTACAAACGTCACCCAAATATGATAAAACGCCTCTACGATCGGCTCGTAGCCACGTAGAACGAGGTACGCCGACGCCTACGCCGTAGGCCAGTTACGAAATGAAGTCGAAATAAACTTAGCTTCGGTTACAACACCGTAATTTAGATACTTTTTATGTGAATACGTAATATTATCGTAGTCTGTGTGTCAATATTATCCTCATAAAGTGAGATTATTTTTAGTTCTGTCGCTGTTTTTATTTATTTGTGACGCTAATAGATGTCTTTATTGCGCTTGGAAGGTTGTATATAAAATGTTTATTTGAGAAGTTTTATCATAAAAATATTTATATCGTTTTGGAAGATAAAGTGGTATTGGTTAAGTGTCTATCTTTTTAATATTCCAATAAGGTTTTCATTATCATTTGGACCAGCGGGATATTTGCGTCACACACATAAGATGACAATCGATCGCAATGCCTTTTATTTTGAAAGTTCGTGCACGTTCGTTGCGTTATTTACGTTGTTGAGCAAACGAATTTTTCAAACCTATGAAGCAATGGATTATGAGTTTCCTGGAAATCCCTCGGATTGTGAACGAAAGTGTGTGTGTGTGCACAGACACATACTTTTTTTATCACAGAAAAAGATAAAAACAGATAAAACTCGCTAATGGATTGGCAGGCTGACGCTAGTTATCTTTATCGACAATCTTTTGTGTTCCCTCATTAATGCTGCGTACATAATATACTAATTGCGCTCGCGGCCCCACTCGCGTGTGAGTACTTACTTAACCGGGGAGCAGATTACTTTGTATGCTAATCCAGGGCGAAATTTCATTCAGAACTAGTTAGCCGCTTAGGCGTGATTAAGTTACTAATCATTTATAATTAGTGTGCTTGATATTCTGTTATGTAGAGAGATTGAAGAACTGAGGTGTGTATTTTTGGTGAAATAGGGATATTTAGAGTTTTGTAGTCAACTCGGATCCGTTTGTGAAATCTTAATTTTAAAGTGCAAATTTTTGTTAGAGTCAAGTGTCCCCCCCTCCTGCCAGCTAAATGGTTGTTTTTGGATATGTGAAAAAAAATCATGGTAGTAGTAAATATAACGAAGTTAAAAGGAAAACTATCACAGCTAAGTAGGCTTTACAAGTTTACGAGTAATAGTCGACCAATTTACATTTGCAGTTATGGGAGAACATGATTTTCAACCACAATGTTAAGTTTGTTCTTGGGATAAATTCATTCCAACTACGGAACCAGAACACGATCACGTCGGGGTCACCAGTATAGAGGTATGAGGAACAGGGTGTAAAGTTCACTCATACTCTATAGAAAAGAGAGGATCCTCCGACCAGGCGGGTGTTGTGTCTGGCGGGCAACTGCCCGATGATTCATGTCGGGACGTTGTACATATGCTAGTTGCGCGGTAAACTCTGCTTGCGAGATGCAGGATTCGGCGTGACGTCAGATGGCTCGTAGTTCGCATATGGCGTTGTAGATACCGATACTGATACATAATCATTGTGCGTGGTCCGACGCGCTCTTATACAGGTTACACTTACCTACACGGTTTTTTAAAGTAGTTATAACGCTATTTCTTTTCTGTAAATATTTATATTTAGGAAGTTTATATTGGGTCGTTTGTCTAGTGGTCGCAAGCGCTACTGTTGAGCATGAGGGACGGGGTTCGATTCCCGGGTCGCGCTAAGTGTGGTTTTCGTCTGGAATTTATTAGTAGCAGCTCGGAGTCTGGATTTGTGCTCTATTGATGTCAATAGACTCGCCCACTGTTACTTATAATACTGAAACATAGCTGAATCATCATCTGCCTAGCCTTCTCCCAACTGTGTTGGGGTCGGCTTTCAGTCTAGCCTGATGCAGCTGAGGACAAGTATTTTACGTGGAGCGACTGCCTATCTGACCTCTGCAACCCAGTTACTGGGTAATACGAAACCTCTTGCTAAGTCTGGTTGTCAGTTTTTCCGGCTTCTGACGACCCGTAACGACTGTCAAAGATCTACGAATAACAGCAGGGACCAACGGCTTAACGTGCTTTCTGAGGCACGGAGGGGTCTCGGTATGTAAAGATGGTCACTCATCCCCAGATCAACCGCGGCATGCGTAGCTTAACCTGAACGATCTAGCTGTGCGGCTGTTATTACTGGTATACAATATGGGTGAACAAAACATAGGGTACATGGGTACATATACAATGGTAGGTACACCTCTGTCTAACCCATTAGGGATATAGGTTTTGTGATGTTTTGTTATATCATGTTTCTGTTGTTGTTTGTAAGTAGAAGGAAGTCCTTTTACTTGCAAGGATAGTCGATCTTGTAGCTTCTTTATCACTCTACTAGCTGATGCCCGCGACTTCGTCTGCGATCCAGGATGAAAAGTAGCCTATGTCTTTTTCCAGGTCATGGTCTACCGTCAAGCCAAATTTCATCCAAATCCGTTTAGCAGTTTTAGCGTGAAAGCGTAACAAACAAACTTACTTTCTCATTTATAATATTACTAGCTGCGCCCCGCGGTTTCACCCGCGCAAGTTTCTATCCCGTGGGAATATTGGGATAAAAAGTATCCTATGTGTTATTCTGATGTATAAGCTATATTACTGTACAGTTTTATTAAAATCCGTTCAGTAGTTTTTGCGTGAAAGAGTAACAAACATCCATCCATCTATCCTCACAAACTTTCGCATTTATAATATTAGTAGGATTATTAAGTCAGGATGGGTGAATAGTATAATAAGTAGTATAATCAGCCTATAATGTTCCCACTGCTGGGATACAGGCCTCCTCTCTGTGAGAGGGAGTGGGCCGTGATCCACCACGCGGGCCCAGTGCGGGTCGGTAGAAGTCACATGTCTTTAAATTTTTATTCTAGGACATGCCGGTTTCCTCACGATGTTTTCCTTCACCGTATTGAGAGCAGTGGTGATCAAAATGAAATACGCAAAATAAAGTGCTTATCTGAGTTCGAACTCACTAGCTATAACTCGTAAATCATTATATAGAGACAATTCTTACAACTCTTTTTAGTGGTTGTAATGGAAATCATATCACTTGGTTTTAATAGGTTTTTATATTTTATTTATCTTTTTTTAAGATTTTGATTTTGTAAATGTGAGGACTTTGTAGGCCCTGTAATTTTAGATCTGTAGACCATTTTTTATTTTGTCAAGTATAATGACCGGCACGAGTCGTGAGCACAGATGGGCAGCAGTCCGGCAAGCTCGCGCATGTACACTTTCGGCCAAATTTATTTAGTGCCGCTTTTGCTCAAATGTTGATAACTATGATTAAAATATTACCCTGCCTGCCTTCTTCATTCCGCCAAAGAGACCGAAAAATTAACTACTGCGCAGGTGTCAGTTTGTGCTCACGACTCATGCCGGTTACTGTACCTGGTACTTGTTGACAGGCCTACGCTGTCCTCCCATACCTACTGTAATTAGAAAACATTGTTAAAAGCCAATTATTTTTAAAAGAGTAACCGTGGAGTTTCTTGCCGGTTCTTCTCCATAGGAAACGACCAATTGGCACCGTGCACCTAGCTTCTGAGGTTTCATAAGTGCCCTTGTAGGCTTATGTGAAATAAAATATTTTGACTTTGATTTTGAATCAGGGTCGATTCTCTACTGGGCAGTACTGCGCCATTATTGCTCTCTATCCGTATAGTCTCGTTAGAAATGATAAAAACGTCTATTGAAGTTTTTAACGGCAAAAAACTGCGATCACTTTTATGTAGCAAACTCAAACTCAAAGCATTTATTTCAATTAAACCATTTCCAGGCACTTTTGAATTGTCAAAATTAACTAGTCGGTCAGTTAGTCAGAAAGTTGAAGCTAGTTGCCCATTCCAAAGCGTAGATCTCTTGGAGAAGCGTCAATGTATATAAAACCAAACGAACCACACGCCTCATTCGGTTAAGTAAACGAGTTAGGTCCAGTCGCGTCACCGCCGAGATTATTGCAACAAAAGTTATAATAACTTCCAGGAAGGGGGTGGCTTAAGGGAGGAGTGGAAGCGATTTGTTAATAAATGTCAGTTTAGAGTAGTTGATTGATTTTTTATTCTACACTATCTTGTGTTGATCTATTTTATCCACTTGTAAATAATTGAGCGATTAGTTTAGTAATCTTTTTCACTTTTAATTAAGTACTTTTATTCAATCAACGGGTATTTTATTGATTTATATTTAACCACTATCTTCCACCTGTGACTTCGTCCGCGTGGCAAGTGGATAAAAAAGTTAGTATTCTGGTATAGCTGTTGGTTCTCATAGAAATAAATAAAAGTATGTCTTTCCCCAGGGTTCAAAATATTCTCATACCAAATTTCATAGAAATCGTATCGGAGATTCGCCGGAAAAAACATAGAGAAAAAAAAACGTATTTTTTGTTATGCATGTATTTAGTAAAAAGCTGTTATTATAACATTACTAACAGGCACTTTCATTTTATTATATATAGAAGATTTAAGGTTTGAAATAATTTTAATTTTACATCAATTTTTACGTATCAATAACTAGTACCCAATTCCAAGTCTCCTATAAAGTTAGTCAAGTTTGAGCTAAGCACAATAGTTATAATACTACGATATAAAAAATGATTATTCTTTTTCTTATAGTATCTATGATAATTTAAAAAGATTCAGCCCAGAATTTGGCTACGAGTTATACCATAAAAATTATGTCGAAAATTACTCAAATCGCTTCAGCTTGTAAGATCACTCATCACATTTTCAGAATCAGTTTACGCGGGACGTTTCCCAGTAATCTTGCCGTTGTGGATGCGATATCTACTTCGCTACTATTGCGAGCACGATTTACCACCAAATGCGATTTAAACTCTTTTGTCGAGTAATGAAAATCGACCCGTGTGGAACGGCGCGTATGATGAGGGAAATGCGTGATAACAATTTTTTCTTGATGATATTTTGTCAGTTTATTTATGGTAGGTATGTTGTGGATTTTTGCTTTAGGCGTATTCAAAATGTTACTTATTTGCGGAGACGAAGAATATTTTCCTTCGCCTATGGACACACTGAAAAATATTCGGCGGTCCCTATGAATAATCCCCTAAGTACAAATGTCAAGTGTATATATCATGTTCTAAAAGTATCCGTCACGAGAAACCATACATTTTGTAAATAAAGAACTTCTACTAAGTTACGTAGCGACAATTCAATCAACAACAAATGATCCCAAATCGAATCAACTCAAAGTAATATACGTGTAATACGAAACTAACGAGCAATTTCACTTCGTCGGGTTATATTTTAGCTATATAAAGCGCTGCCGTCTAATGTTTTGTGGTACTGGAACGCGTCTGACACATTGAACGTAAACATTTGGGCCGCCATTTTGAAATAAGTTCACACTGACGCTGTCAATGCTGCAGAATGCAGATGTAGAATACTCGGAATCGTCTGACGACAATCATTAGATGTGTGTGTCAACATAATTAAACTAAAAATCAAACTGTTTTTTTTATTTGATCCAAAGATTGCGAACCTCTGAATGCGTGTTTACAATATTTACCTATAGCTTGTATTGACGGATACTTTACCTATTGTACCTAAAGTCATGAAATTTGGTGTTGGTAAAGGTTTAATATTTGAAATATTTTATTTAAAAATCGGTCATATACGTAAGTTAGGTCATAAAAGTCATTTTAGTGTATATTATGTATATTATGTTACTCACTTAGTTATACATCGGAAAATAGGGATTTAAAAGTCACTAAGTACCTTTTAAGCTGATTCTAATAGCGATTGCAAATAGCTTAAGTGGTACTTAGTGACTTTCTTGTTGGTCTTTATATGTATTAACCAGAATCGTAATTGCTATTCATGAAATTGTACTTACGTAGGGTATATTGTATGGAGCGGGACTGTCCGAAAGGGTTACCGCTGCCCCGGAACATAAAAGGCTAAAAAGAAAGAAACACGGGTGGGTATTAGTCAGTAAGAGTCTGACACTCCCCTCTGCTCCACCCTGAGCGGGTGTGGTCATTTGATGATTTCCCATCCACAAAAAAAGGGTATATTGTATAAAAAATGTTATAAGCATGGGTCTGGAAATGTCATTTGTGCACTAAGCGGTTGCACATCGACCTTTTGGTGATTTTTAACCGACTTTTTTTTGTTCGAGGTGTATATTTTAGATTAATAATTGTAATATTATGACAATATTTTATAATCATTTCATTAAACTAACTGAAAATTTTCTGGGGCACCTAATTTTACGCTTTGTACCAGAAAATAACGCTGCCATTAATTCAGAAAAGTTAATGACTCTGAAAGCACTGAAACTTAAATAACTAAGTAAACTTTACAGGGTGTGAAGCTATCTCGGCAATCTTAAGTTGCTCAACTCTTTTGTGGCGTTCTTTGGCCAAAGAATTAGCATTGCCTTTCAACTTGGTAATGCTGCAAGTCTTTTAGGCACGCTTCCGGATGACAGCGATGCGTGTCCTTTTTAACCGACGATAAAAAGGAGGAGGTTCTCAATTAGACGCCTGTACACTTATACGAGTACGGGTTATTAGAAAAACATTAACAACCTCTTAAGAGGTCATTGTGCTCATCATTATGAACAACTTTTACTATGGGGCCAAACCTGAAATTGCAAAAAAAAAATCAGCTGTTCCATACATTTTGACGAGTTATGTGAACATAAATGTAGGGAACAGCTGATTTTTTTTCGCGATTTCAGGTTTGGTCCCATAGTAAAAGTTGTTCATAATGATGAGTACAATGACCTCTTAAGAGGTTGTTAATGTTTTTCCAATAACCCTGTATATTTTTTTATGTATGACCACACATAACTTTTTACAGATTATTCCGATTTTGATAATTCTATTTCTATTGGCAAGGGTCCCCATAGAAATATTGTCATGAACTAATTGTGGACTTCGGAGATATGGAACGGAACTCTTTAATAATAGACAGCAAATATGTCGTGATGGCTGCAATCGCTTGGATGTTTATTGTTTACACATCATAACATAACATCACGCCTGTATGCTCTGAGGTACGCAGATGTGTAAAGTACACATTTCGACAGTTAGGTAAAGGGAAATAGAAGAAAGAAAATACGTTTATTTGCGGCAAACATGACGCATAAAAAATAAATACAAACAAAATAACAATTAAGTTAGTTAGTTAGTTTAGTTATTATTAAGTTTAATTTTATTGGGGATAAATCTATTACCATGAAAGCAAATATTTGTTTAGGATATCACAACTTAAAATGGAAAAATAAAAATACTTTTTTGTCAAAAATAAAACCGACTTATAAAACACAAAAAAGTGAAGAATAACTTTAGCTTCAGAAGTCAGTGACAAAAAAACTAAATTAAACAAACAAAAGTCACCGACCTCTGAAGCTAAAGTTATTTTTCCTTTTTGTGTTTTTGTTTTGTTTATTTGTATTAGTACCTAAGTCATTTAATTTAAGACCTAGTGTAAATAGTTAGTTGTGTTTTAGCTAAACTAATATTATGAAGAGAAAATATTTGATTTTTGGATGTTTGTTTGTCACGCTTTCACGCCAAAACGACTGAACGGATTTGGATAAAATTTGGCACATGGGTAGACCATACTAATAATAAGTTCTTTATTTCTCCTCACAATGCTTATTCTAGGTTCTACATATTATTTGTTTTTTTTTTAGCAATGTGAGAAGCTGGTGTCTGAATTAGGCGTAAAATGCCTGTGTTACAAATCACCAAGTCCCCACCCCACGGAAGAACAAAAATTTTAACTTTAAAAAGATAGGTATGATATAACAATCTAACGTTATAGATAAGGAGATATAACCTGGATAATTTTTATCCTGATATTGCCACGGGATGGAGACTTATGCGGGTGAAACCGCGGGCGCAACTATATTATATACTAGCTGTGCCCCGCGGTTTCACCCGCGTTCATTTGAGGAAAAAGCCTACTAAAATATATTTCTTTAATTTAGAACTATGATATCTCCTAAGATATTCATTGAACTCAAATGATGTCAAGGGCAATTTTGTTCGAAATCAAATATTTGTAATAAATAAAGTATTTATCTGGATAAGGATTAATACCATGTTTAGAAAAGCACATTTGCAAATAATGCATTATTTTAGAACAAATTTGATTACCATAAAAAAAGTTATAGTGAGTCAACCTTAAAAGATAGGCATATGTTGTCGCGGACTTTTTTTTAAAGAATTTTTAAAGGGAAACAATTCCGTAATACATGATTTTTGCGCAACTTTAACCGTTTACGCATCGTACGCAACGGAAGCTCTCAAAAGGAATAATTTTTCCCGTTTTTGCAACATTTTCATTCATGCTTCGTTCCTATTGGTCGTAGCGTGATGTTGTATAGCCTTCTTCGATAAATGGACTATCCAACACAAAAATATTTTTTCAGTTCGAACCAGTAGTTCCTGATATTAGCGCGTATATGTGTACGAGTATAGATATAGATTTAAGCATTTCACATCTAAGATTACATCTAGTCACTTTAATCTACGTTGCATACTAATGCACAATTTCAGAGCAACTTCACTCCGTACCACAATTCAATTGAAACATGCATTCCTAATAAGACTCACAATAGTTCCTTAACTAAAATTGCGAAGTGAGCAAGTAGTTTACACAATTACTCAAAGTTTTACTCAACCCGAGAGATAAATCAATTCGAGTTCCCTACAGAGCTGAGTATTTGAAACTGTTCAGCAATTCTGTGCGTCTTTATCGGCTTTTACTGGAAGTGCCTCTATTTAGGCGTGTTTTATTCGCGTAGGGGTACGAACTAAAAGTAATGACTAGGATAAAGTGCGTAGTTTTCTTGGTGATATATTGCTGGGTCGCTTATAAGAGCGTGGCAACGTGTGGGAATGGCACTTCCAGTTTATTTTATTTATTTCTTGAATAGCTGTGTCATTTAAATATTCTCGTATTGATTATGACGAGGCATATATCCAGCATATGGTGATAGAGTCGGAAGATTAATTAAAATTATGTTTTTAACATACACACACAAAGATATGTATAAACACAATAGGGTTTGGGCGAAGATAGGTTGTGAAATTATTGTACCCTTTCGGTGCGCAGCTCAGTTGACGGACGTCAGTTGAGCTGCGCACCGAAAGGCTACAATAATTTCACAACTGATACAAGCTTTTTAAACATGTTTCAGGATGTTTATTTTTCTTAACAAATACTTTTCTGAGGCTTCCTCAACAAATCGAGGTTATACTTCATGTATTAATGAGGTTATACCGCATTTTGCGCACTTAACACTTCCTTTTCCAGCCATGATAGAAAAACAACACAAAAGCGTCAGTATCGCACAAACAAAAAAAATGAGTATTATCTCGTAATATAAGGTTTCACAACACGAAAGCGTCAATTTCGCACAGGACTCTCTCGGGAGTCGACAGCCGAGTCCCAGCCACCGTAGGTGCGGGCTTGTGGGCGGCGAGCAATGGGCAGCTCGCCGTCCGCTAAGGACCAGGACCAGGTCGACGGTGCGTTGTGTCCCACGCGCGCCTCAAAGAGATGTCAGCACTAACTGACGGGGCCTGCTAGGGCCGATGCCTGCCAGCGTCGCGGGTTGTTCGAAAGAGATACCGTGGCTCTGGCACAGGCAACTGAAGGAACACGGGTGGCTTTTAGTCAGTAAGCGAAAACGAAGGAATAGCGTGGACGGGTGATGCGATGCGACGCGTGGTAAGTCGGGGAACAAGATGTCGCGGGTAGAAGCTAGTTTATATGTGTAGCTAGTAGATACTGTAGCTAGTGCTAGTACTAGCCTTCAATTAGTTGTCTACGTCTACTTTACCAAAATCTCAACATCAGTTTATCAAATCAAAAATGTCTATAAACCTAGCCTAACAACAAGTACCTATGAGCGTCTCAAGCAATTTATTGCAATAACTCTCAAGTTCCCTCCGACACGCCATGCGCTCGTTAAAACCAAAGGGGGGTGTCGGCCCATTGTCCGACACTCGACACCGCTCGACACCCGCTCTCGGCGCTCTCAGACACTGCCCTCGAGCTGCGAAGGTGCTGACTTGCGGATCCCCTTGTTGATCAAATATAGAGATGTGATGTTTGTATAGAATGTAGGGTAGGTGTATGTATATTTTTGTCTTGAAGGGCTCTGGAAGTACGTAGGAAATCTTTGAATTATAAAGTGTATTTATATCTACATACAATTGTTAACGGAACGAAGGAGCCTGGATCTCACAACACAGGGAATTCTAATGTGAGATCTAGGAGATCAATCCACTCGAAGTAAACTTAGCTAAATCAATTTATTCTTATTCGTATTCATATCTAACCAATTAAGACCGTTTACGACGTACGGCGTTTCATACAAACTTTCAAGCCCTTGTTTTTCGAAATGAATGAACCGATTTTAATGAAACTTCATAAATAAGCAGGATACAAAGGTCTAAAAAGTTAGCTAAGACAATTTTCGAAAAATAGTGTTACAGCGAAATTAGACCGATTTTAAATTTTCCATAGAAACAGTTCCAGTTATGTTTATTAAATAAGACATTTTGAAAATTTTCTTTACTAACTTTTTAGACCTTTATATCTTGCTAAAGTGTATGAAGTTTCATTAAAATCGGTTCATACATTTCGAAAAACAAGGGCTTGGAAGTTTGTATGAAATGCCGCAGGTCGTAAAAGCTCCTAAGCCACGATTACATTAACGAAAACTGAAGGAGTATGTTGAGTTTAAATAATGTATGACGTTCAAATTAAGCTGATAACTGTAAAATAATTAAACAGGGTGGGCAAAAAATTGTGGATCAAACGAAACAGGGCGACCGCTGGGGTTATTTGCAGTAAAAAAAAAAATACAAAAGTGCTTTTCTGATTTATCAGTATTGGCATTTTTTTTCAATATTTTTAAGTCTCACGAAAAATTATTTGTAACTTTAAAACCTTACTGTAAACACTAAAATTGTCATAACTTTTAAGGAAATCAAGTTAGAGACAAAAAAAAAACTGCCACAGAGAAAATATTTACTGCAAATAACCCCAGCTGTCTCCCTGTTTCGTTTGGTCCACGATTTTTGCCCACCCTGTATAAGCACATTGGTAATATGAACGGTTAGATACTTGTAGTTTTTGAGATTATGCTTGGCTCACTGTTCGACTTTAATCAGGCATGAGTTTTACAATGTCATATTTTTTCATGTATTTTTGTGGTTATAACATCAGTGACTAACAGTGAAAGCAAATTTTTTCGTAAAAAGTCTTGTTCTTATTATTTGAAATCATCGCCACGCACGTACTAAATAAGAGCTGTTCTAAATGCTAAAAATGCTCGTTCGTTCTCTCTTCAAAAAGCCTTTGTCTGGCTATAGGACAAAGCTAGTAATTAAACAGAGCAACGGAAAACAATTAATCACTTTCCATAAAACACAAAAAAAAATACAGCTCTAATTACTTGAACTTAATTTGTCAGGCCTCTAGGCGGTACCTTTTAAGCATCTAATTAAAAGTCATTAAAATTCTCTAAGTGTATTCACAAGTTGCTCCGAGGATCCAATGACGCTGCGTGAACGAATACCTCGTGAGCCTCAAATTTTACAATTAGAATATTTTCGTGGCTTCTCGTGAAGGTCGCGAGGTTTGTATCTAACTGTTGTCTGGACCAGGGTTTCTTTAACGTTCTCAAAGTGAAAACTGAATTAACTATACCAGTCTAATTACAAAATAATATTTAATGACGGCAACTGAATTCAGACATTTCTTTTCATTTAGGTTTTTATGTCAATCAATAGCTGGTCACCTTAAATCCTGCTAATATTATAAATTACTTTCATGTTTCACTTTATGGTCTACCAATAAACTGAATGCCCTGATTTAACTATATCGTTCAAGTGAAACTATCTAAACTTTTATATACTTATACATAATAATCCTAATCTATACCAATATTATAAAGAGGAACGATTTGTATGTATGTTTGTAACGAATTGGCTCAAAAAGTACTGGATCGATTTTAAAAATTCTTTCACCATTTCAATACTACATTATCACTGATTAATATAGGCTTTTTTTTCCACCCGTGCGGAGCCGGGACGGACCGCTAGTAACATTATGAATGTGAAAGTTTGTGAAGATATTTGGATGTTAGTTACTCAATCCCGCGTAAACCGTTGAACGGATTTGGATGAAAGGCACACAGATAGTTTATAACCAGGATTAACACTTACATACGTTACTTTTTATCCCGATATTCCCACATTGCTCGTGCGCCCATTTGGCCCTGCTCGTGTGCCTTGGGAATCAAGGACGGGAAATTAAAAGTTAGTGTTGTGCTGTATCTCGGTGTATAAAAAATGAACATACTTTTGCATTGTTAATCTATACTATATCATATATATATATATTATATATAATATTATAAAGAAGAAAGATTTGTATGTATGTTTGTAACGAACTGGCTCAAAAATTACTGGACCGATTTTAAAAATTCTTTCACCATTTGAACGCTACATTATCACTGATTAATATAGGCTTTTTTGATTGCAAGAGAGAAATTAAATATTTAAAAAATAAATGTCCACCCGTGCGAAGCCGGGAAAGGCCGCTAGTTTTACAATGATTTGCTTATGTTACGGGCAACGTGATTAACTGGGCATTATTAATAAGGACCGGCCATTATTAATAATGCCCATGAGCGATGGGCAAAGTGATTAATTTCTCACTTTGACCGGCCATTATTAATAATGCCCAACAGCCCGTGGTCCATGTAATAAGTCAGTGTTGGAGATTTGGTTAGGTTCCTTTAAACCCTGCAGACAGAAATAGGAGCCCCGCGCAGCGGGGCTCCGTCGACCTGACGTAAAAATCGCTGTACGATGCGAAAATAAATTGTAGTGTGTTTAGTGATATTTTGAGTTGAATATTTTGCTGTGCAATCAGTAATTTTGATGGGAATTCGGAATCTTATTGCATAGAAAAAGAATATTTTTTGATTTGCGTTTAAATACTACCCATTTTTAACTGTTTATTTTTTAACTAATATGTTCAATAGTTTATTTTTTGTTAACTTTTCATGAAAATTTTGTAAGTTTAATTTCATTTAATAAACAAAAACACTACCGTTCACCTATTTTATTACTTTGCCCAAGATAGGGTGGGCAATACATATTCATAATGGCCGGGAAAAGTGATTAATCATGCTGTTTTAATCACATTGCCCAATTGAGTCGGGCATTATGAATACAGACCGGCCATTATTAATAGTGCCCCGACTTATCAAATTGCCCGTAACACTTATATGCTTCTTCTTCTCTTGTTTTGGTACGCATTTTTATAAGAGTAGCATAAGCATTAGCATAATCAGCCTATAATGTTCCCACTGCTGGGACACAGGCCTCCTCTCTGTGAGAGGGAGTGGGCCGTGATCCACCACGCGGGCCCAGTGCGGGTTGGTAGAAGTCACATGTCTTTGAATTTTTATTCTAGGACATGCCGGTTTCCTCACGATGTTTTCCTTCACAGTTTGGAGAGCAGTGGTGATGAAATAATTTACACAAAGTAAAATCAGTAGGTACTGGCTCAACTTGAACTCTTCATTGATGGCTTTTGCAGAAAATACACTAGCCAATTTTGTCAATATCATGCAGATGGTACTATTATGGACCGTCAAACAATGGAGATTGATCAGTAGATTTTTCCTTTTATCGGAATTTTCATCGTCGATCATCACGTCAAATTCGAAACACTTAAGTATAGTAAAAACAACAGCCGAGCGATTCTGCAGTGCAATTCTGTAACCATCTCACCGTGAAAACTTAGGTGAAGTGAGCGTGGAGTGAGCTATCAGTGTCATCCTGATGCTAGGATTGATACTCTTGACAGCTCACTTCGTCTAACTTTTCACAGTGAGATTTTTATAGAATCGACCGGCTGTAAAAATGTCACTGTGAAAACTTAGGTGAAGTGAGCTGTCAATAGTGTCAATCGCTAGCATATGTTGGAACGAAAGAAAGAAAAAAGTTTATTTGGACACAGTTCCTGAAACACAAAATTAACAAAATAAAAATAATGTTTCAGACAGCAATACTATGTGCCTTACGGCTGCGCCAAAAAGGTTCATTTCAGCATTAATGCCAGACAGATGCTGTCTGACGCTGGTTTTCTAGTAAACCTTTAGGGACAAGTGACTTCGCCTAAGTTTTCACGGTGAGATTTTTACATAATAAACCGGCTGGCACATCGTCGTGAATGTCAGTTGTTCGTCCAGAGTACGTAAAACCACGTGTTTCCACTCCGCAAGTAATTTACGTGCGAGCCAACCACTCATCAATTAGGGAACAGGTGGCGCCTCTTTGCGGCGCTCCTGACAACTAAATTTGTTTTAATACCGAACTTCGATAATAGATATTGGCACATCGCGTGCATGTGGCGTTGTCTCGGTTTATTGATTTTGGCATTAATATTGTTTGGAAATGAAAGCATATTTATTATCTGATGCTATATCAAAAATTTATCAGAGTGAATCGACCGGGTTGTCTGTGTTTGTATTGGAACGCAACTGCATTTTACCACGTAAATACATAAAGCTATTTCCTCAGTCAAATCTCATTATGATTTTATTATTATCAAAACTACTTAAGATTAACTTATGCACAGAGGCCAGCACATCATCTGTCAAATTTCTTTGATAGATTTTTAACATTACTTTTTCTCGTAGTTCAGGGGAATAAGGTTCATATTCAGTTGAAAAATTTTGACAGATTGGGGTAGCTTGTTGTGCTGGCCTCTGTACCATAATAAATCTGATGAATAAGTTTTTTTAACGGTTTTTTTTTTCTCTGGAACTACGTCGGATTTGAAAAAATCTTTCTGACATTGGATAGCTCAATTCTTGTGAAAGGTTATTAACATTACGTTGCAATCCTTAGAAGCCAAACAAAAAGAAAAAGAATTGAGCTATCCAAAGCGCGATAGGTATATACACGACCTTTTTAATATAAATAAAGGTAAGGAAAGTTACCTACTGTATAGGTTTCTGAAAATCCTATTCAGATTTGAAAATTAAAATGACATTAAATTTCCAAGTCAATTGATATGATTCGTCAATGTTGTTGTTCCGGCAAAAAACAATTAAAACACTTAACAAAAGATTTTCCACAAGATTTACTGACCTTTACATATAGGTACACCTTTTCTTAACATTCGATGTAATATTATGTTATTTATTGACCAGGCTATCAGAAACCGGCTGTATGGGTAGTGCAATCCACGTAGACGCGTCTCACTCTTTTTCCCAATGCTTATAGCACGAGTGTGCAACATTCCGCTAGTGTTTTAGTTTTGTCGATACACACAAATTATTATTAGTGACTAATTAGTGTGTATCTAAAACACTAAAACACTAGTGGAATTAACTAGCGATAACCATTAACTATTCGGAAGAAGAGTGTGGCGCGTCTTCGTGGATTGCACTATCTGTAGGTAACTAAATAAAATTCCCTGACCCTTTTAACTTGATAACTCCATAAAAAGTGCAACAAACTTCGCCAGTGGGACGGTAGCATCGTCACGCACGAGGTAGCACGTGACACGTGCCGCCACCTTCACTGGCCATTCGATAGATTCTAGTTGTTCATTTCTATGGGTATATTTTATTTCTTTCTATTATTCTATGAAAGAAAGAAAGAAAGAAAGGAAAATTATTTATTGCGACTCGTACAGGAGGATCACAAACTAAATTAAACACAGTCTAAATTAAAATACTAAAATAAAAACTAAAAAAAAATAAAAAAGTAACAAAAAGAAAAATGAAACAAAAAGTCCTATACGAGGCCAATAGGCTCCTATCTCAGCATGATGCTGCGATATTTAAAAATAAATATCGCAGCGCTGATATTCTGATAGGGCCCGCTGTTGTGTCACGGGCAGTTACGGAAATAAAAAAATAATAAAAGAAATAAAAAAATAAATAAATAACATAGATTACGTAAAATATTAAAAATATATCCGCGCCAGACGTAACCTCATTACTTGTCTATGCCTTGAGTGTCATAAAGATGTCATAGACTATAGACACTATACTATGCTTGAAGTTCATTACCTACTCTCATTAAGTTGATAGCATATTGCATTGTTAAGCTATTATTGTACAGAGTCCACTGAGGCCAGCACATCAAGCTATAGATTTTCAACTTTACTACAAAGAAAAGAAAGAAAAGACGTTTATTTGCGGTGAACATGACGCAAAAAAAATAAATAAATAAAAGGTAGGGGGAAACATGCGTCACATCCACGCAAAACGGCTATCGCTCAGCATTTTGCTGCGTCCCTGTGCAAGACAGCCCCAGCGCTGGTTTTCAGCGACAGCCGGCGCTGACGCAATGACGTCGTCCGGTGTAGCAAACACTTAATAGGACACTGTACCGGTACAGTGTACTTAAAGAAAAATGATATAATTCAATTTAAAAGTGATACAATATTTACTAAACAGGAAATAGACATAGGTGCATGCTATGAGAATATTATCCTACTATAATCCTACTAATATTATAACTGCGAAAATTTGTGAGGATGGATGGAAGGATGTTTGTTACTCTTTCACGCAAAAACTACTGAACGGATTTGGATGAAATTTGGCACACAGATACTTTATAACCAAGATTAACACATAGGATGATTTTTATCCCGATATTCCCACGGGATCGAAACTTACGCGGGTGAAACCGCGGGGCGCAGCTAGTCCTCAATAAATGTTTTAATTACTCTTTAAAGTACCTAGTGGCATCATTGAACAAAGGAATAAGAAAAAAAAAATTTGACAGATTAGAGTAGCTACTCTAATCTGTCAAATTTTTCCAATTGATTGCTTGTGATGTGCTGGCCTCTGTACTTGCCGTCAGGTAAGCCGCGGTTTGTGTGCGTACGTATTAGGGAGCCTGGCCACATACGAGTATCTACCCACACCAAGGGTGTTTAGCTAAGAGAGTAACAAGTATTCTGCTGGCCTGGTACTCTTGGCTATGTCTGCTCGCCTAGTAGGTACGTCTACCTATGTGTTGGTTCTCGTTATTTCCTGCGGGTTCACGTTAAAGGTCAAGCGTTGTGAATGGTTTGTGACGCCAAGATTCCGACGCTTATGACGTTGGCTTTTGCTTACTGACTATCTTAGTGCGTGGTCTCTTGGGTGATCATTATCAGAATTTGGTTTAAATCTGCACCCTAATTGCGTAACACACTATCAGCCGGAATCTGAATCATTTTGAAGGATATTGCTAATGCATTGCTTCAATTGTTCGAAAAATGTGTCTGCTCAACAACGTAAATAAGGCAATGAATATTGTTGAACCGTCAAAACGAAACCCATTGCTACTGATAGTGTGTTACGCAATTACCCCACTGGATTCTTGTTACTCAACTACGGCGAAGCAAAAAGAAGCGTTATGATTTTGACCGTTATGTGTGAATGTATGTATACCTATACATATACAGGATGGGCAAAAAATCGTGTATCAAACGAAACAGGGCGACAGCTGGGTGTATTTGCATAGATACTCATTAATGTTGAATTTATATTATACAAGGTGTAACAAAATAAACGCAAATTCTGAAAGTAGTTTGTTCATAATTGACCACTGAATCGATTTCAGTAACTTTTAATATAGGTTTTTTTAAAAAAATTATGCATTTTTTCATACAAACCGCCGATTAAGCCAAATAAAATGAAACCTTATTTCAAGGCAATAAGACTCAATTTTAATTTCAGAAAGTAATGCTAGTGTCAACACGATTTTCTTAATAAAAATAGCAAGCTTTAAAAAAATAAGTTTTGGTCATATTGTATTATGCTTTTAACTCAATACTCGAATTGGAGTGTATGAGGTCTTGCGTTAATTATGTTAGTATGTGAGAACGATGTAAAAAAGGAAACAAAAAAAAAGAAAAACAATCCAAAAATTTTTGGGTCAAATTAACGAACCTTTTGGTGACCCAGTTCCACGGTTACTTACTTACTTACTAAACAAACAAAACAAGCTTTTAGGTGCAACAACAATAAAGACAGTCCATATTTTTTAACAAAAGAAAAAATATGACTATCATCAACACCTTTTGTTCACCTCCCAAAATGTTCCAATAAAAACAGCTAACCATTAATTCTACAACCTAATAAAACCTCTTGTGATCATCACAGCACCATTAATATTTCGCGAAGATAGCTAGCAGCTAATCAAGAAATTTCCACCTATTCAAAATTAAACCGATTCTCTGTCCTCTGCCTAATTGTGAATTCAACGCGGGCGACGCTTGACACGTATCAGATAGTCCCTTATAATTCGCACATTGTTCACGGCACCTCCATCAAATGGACTCTTGTTACATTGTGCGAAAATTTACGCGAAAATTTAGTCGAATTTTTGAACTTGATCGATCGTTTAGACGTTTTGTGTTCGGGACATGGACGCTTGAGAGAGTGTTAAATGGTGAAGTTGAATATTGGGTGCTGGACGTGATAGATCGGTTGATTTGTGTTGGTACGATTGATCGGAGCGACTTTTATTGGTAGTAGGACTCAGTGGCGTAGCTTGTCCTAAAGGGGCCCTATATCAAAATTTTTGGGGGCCCTAATCACGGTTCCTATTTTTTTTGGAAGTCGTCTGAGAAGAACGGTTGTTGCTCCTACCGAAAACTTCACTATTCCTTCCAGTACCATAAGTCGGGGGCCCGGCAGATACTGGTAGATTCGCCAATTTAGATTTTCTTAAAATATTTTTCTGATAAATATTATGACTTGGTCTATTACCCGATTCCGACTTGACGTCAACTTCTGGGACACCTGTGTTATATAATTATAGATTCACTTACAAGCCTCTTAATGATCAATAAGAATTTCAGGATCTCGATAGTATTTTACAAATTCTTGCTTACACACGTCGGCGTCGCGTCGGGGGCCCCTGTAGCTCGGGGGCCCCGTATAATTGATACAGCTGATACGGCGGTAGCTACGCCCCTGGTAGAAAGAAAGAAAGAAAATACGTTTATTTGCGGTTTGGTAGGATTTGACATTACAATGTACAGACGCCAGCACATCAAGCTACCCGAAATTTTCAAATTTTTCCAATCAACTTTGAACCTTATACTATAGCGATAAAGTTGAAAATCTATTAAATAAATTTTACAGATTGTAGTAGCTTTATGTGCTGTCGTCTGTACTCTCAAACTGTGTAACTTTTACTGAAATACACGGATGCAATTTTTATTAACATCAAATTTTAAGTACGTGTTTAAGTGGTGAAGTTACTTTTTTTTATTTCGCTACAAAATGGTAATTCAGCAGGTTACTTATAAGGTCTTAATTATCAAAATAATCTTTGTAAGAAACATGTTGATGCAAAATAATACATTTTCAAAGTTTTTTGTAAGCATATCTAATATGTCTCTCTAATATGGCTCTTGTTAGTTAAGTTAATGGACTTCTAATGACTACAAATAATTTAGCTTTGTTTTTCAAATCTACGAACACATTTTTATTAGTAGCGCCATCTAGCGTCCTAAAGCAATTATGACCGTCGAAAGTTATTGTTCCTTTCCTCGGGAACAGTATTTTTTTCTAAATAAAAGGTATTCTACGTCCTTTTCTTTACCCCTGACAACGTATATGAAAAAAATCAAGATGATCGGTTCATTGGATTAGGCGTGAAAAGGTAACAAACAAACTTACTTTCGCAATATTAAGTTAGGATTTGGATTATTAGGCTATTAAACAATGATTACACTGCAAACTTTGGACAATAATAATTTGTACATTGCAAACGTATTCGCGTCTTATTACAAACAAAAAACCACAGTATGGACTTGATTATGCGCAGATAATAATACAATTAATTAATATAAGTTTACAAACTAGAAACCGACAACTGAAACATCACGCTCTAAAAGTATGAAAAAAAAATAAGTTTAAAAACTAAAACCCGACTACTGAAAAATCACGCTCCAAAAAGTATGAAAAAAAAAAAGTTTAAAAACTAAAACCCGACTACTGGAAAGGATGGTACAAGAAAGTACCTTCCCGGCATGATTAAAAAAAATGTTTTTAGTCATGACTATGTCTGATGAAGGGCGCCGTATTCAAATTAATGTATCGTCACATAGCCTATAACCAGCGGACGATACCTCAAGACGCTTCCAACGATACCTCATTTGTCAAATTATGAAAAGAAGTTTAGAAGTTATGAGAGAACAGATGAACATACATACATACCAAGCAAAACCATAACCCTCCTTTTTGCTTCGCTGTAGACGGGTAAAAAACAAGTATGTAAAACATAGTTTTAAAAAAAGTGTTCTCCAAGACTCAAAACTTTGCAGAATATTGGAGCATTTATGTTTATGTTATTGGCTAGAATGCGAAGACAGATTTAATTTATCAGCACAATAACTCAAATAGGTACGCATCACCCAGAAAGCCAATAAGTTTCCACACAGGTGGGGGCGACACCGCAGTCGGAGGTAGTAATTAAAGCCTCACCGCATATCAGTATTAGTTAACCACAGGGACCGCACCGCCTTCATATTAAGAAATGTGTGACGTTACAATGAATATGAACAAAATTGTAAATACGTGTGCTCACAGATAAATAATAATAATAAATAATAGCCTCCCCGACCGATTTCCGTCTCGGTGGCCAATCTCAACGGAGATTAGCCAGGTACGCGGGAGATATTATAGTGCACAAGTGTGCGCGCAGACACAGGTGCACTCTCTCTTCCTTTACTTTCATAATCCGATGGGACGGCAATCAATAATGATAATTAATTAATTATTATACACCTAGGTAACGCAAGAGCAACTACTTCACGTGCCATAAAAATCGCACTAACTTACGTTCAAAAATCGTAAGCCGCCACTTTCACGCTCGGTCCTGCAGTGCGATTCTGTAACCATCTCACCGTGAAAAGTTAGGTGAAGTGAGCGAGGAGTGAGCTGTCAGTGTCATTCTGATGCTAGGGATTGATACTCTTGACAGCTCACTCTAAGCTCACTTCACCTAACTTTTCACGTGAGATTTTTACAGAATCGATCGACTGTGTTGTGCTGGCTGGGTGAGCGTGAGTGAGAAAGAGCGCTTGTGACGTCATAGTAGGTAGTCAAAAACATGGCACGCTTGGTTTTCATACAGATCGTGATACTTGTGTACTATCCATATCTGTGCCTGTGCTCTTTCTACGAATTGTTATTGTATTGGATTCGTGTTGTCAAGGATTTCTAATAAGACTTGGAATAAAGAATAAAACAGATAATAAATGTGGCGGATAGTAGGGCCATCTTGTAGATATCATTAACCGACTTCAAAAAAAGGAGGAGGTTCTCGATCCGTTTTTTTTTTGTTTTTCAGATCTCCGTCATTATAAACCGATTTGGAACAAACTTTTTTTGTTTAAAAAAAAAGAAAAACATAAAGGATGGTCCCATTACCATATGAATTTGGTCAAGTTCTGAAGAGTGGTTTTCAGATAGCTTCAATAATACGTATTTTTTCCACTTATTTTAAGTTGATGATGTTAAAATAACTTCCTATCACTGTTATTTACTTAGCAAGTGAAGCGATACGAATTTGTGTGGGGTAGGTACCACAGCTAAAAAGAAAAACTAAAAAAAAAGCAACAGAGTTCCGAGTGAAACTCTACAAAGAGAAAAATAAATTTTAAAATGGTTCAGATTCAGGTTGATAGTGTGTTACGCAATTAGCGTGCTGGTTGTGGCAGAGCTCACTAAAAGCTTGACTAACACAGAAACCTTTTAAATAGGCCTTCTTTAACGTAGTCTTTTTCACCAACAGGACGCTTCTGGAAAATGCATGGCGACTCAGAAACACCTGGTGAAGGAGTGTCCCGAAATGCTGGCCATCTCAACGTGGACGGGCCAGGTGCCCCGCAGACCGACCCTGCCACCTGGAGCCAAGCTGTCACAGCTGATGGCACTGGGCTCCCGTCGCAGCCCTGGGTCTGTCGTCTGGATGCTGGCAAAATCTGATGCGGAGATGAAGTAAGTACAATGAATATGATACATTTTTCTAAAAGCTAAAAAATGTGTGCCAGGGTAGACCGCGAAATTCAAATTTTCTTACGTTTTCTGCAATTTGCAGGTCAGTGTCAGGTTGTATGTTACACAAAATATTATTAGTCACCGTAACAAATATGTAGTTACAGAATTATAATAATTCAAATCATCAATACAACCGCCTAAGTTCATATAACCTTATTCATTGATATTTCATAAAATAGTGATTTAAGAACTTCTGTAAACACATACTTGTTACGGTCTGATGGTATCTGCGCAGTGGTAGACCGCGAAATTCAAATTTTCTTACGTTTTTGTAATTTGCAAATCAGTGTCAGGTTGTATCTTGATCAAAATATGATTCGCGACTATAACAGGTACGTATTTACAGAATTATAATCATTAATACATCTTCCTAAATTAGATTTGTAGGTACCATAAGAACAAATCTCTTATGGAAAAGTGCTTATGGTACAAATCTAACTTAGAAAGATTCTAATAATTATGATTCTGTAAAAACGTACCTGTTATAGTCGCGAATCTAATTTTGATCAAGATACAGTCCGACACTGACCTACAAATTGCAGAAAACGTAAGAAAATTTGAATTTCGCGGTCTACCACTGGGTATTCACCTTAACTAACTTTGCTGCTAAATTGTTTGTTGTGATTGGTTGAATTACAACGAGAAATCATGAGATTGAACTGAATGTAACGCTTTTTAAAACTGGTGTATTACAATCAAGATACAATCAAGATACAAACAAGCTGAATACGGGACTTCATGAACGGTTAAAAAGGAATATTGCCAATTAACCGTATTATTAGGTATTTATAACCTAACTTAAAATAACATCTAAATATATGATTTTTAACGTACAAATAGTGGATTAGCTTTAGCTTTGAATGCACTAAACATCACAATTAAATAGTCAAATTTTCCATCACCTTTATTTGAATTAAGAATTTGAGATAATTTTCAAGTTTTGGAACAACAAATTGAATGTCTTTCTTAACAAAAAGGTAACCTTACCTTTTTATTAAGTCAAACGTCAATTTTATTCCACGAATAAATGTTATCTGGCGGTGGAAAATCAGCCTTATAGTAGATAACTGATTAAGTGGCGATGGAATTTAAATTATCTATAATGTATAACAACTATAATGTAGATTTCCAATACCACCGGCTCTGGCAATGTTTAATCCTCCAACTGGGCGTACAACGAGTATTTGTGCGGACTTAGATAAATAATTTGTGACTGACTTTCACCCCAAACACTATTCTCGCAACCAAATGTATGTTATAAGTACAGTACTTATAACATACCCACTATGTTCAGGCGTTGCCTTTGTTTTTGGATTTGCGGATGGTGGATACCCAGCTTAACGCAGTGTGAGCATTTAATTTAATTAGTATTGGCCTGTATCAGGAACATTTATCGGATAGCTGTAAATTGCTTGCGAAATGTGGTCACGCTACACCCGGAATCTCGTACCACTTGCTCTTGATAAATTGGAATACAGTTTTGTACTGTGATGTCTTCTATATTATAAGTACCATTTATGTATTTGACTTGTAGGGAATTAAAAATGGAGAGATACCCCTTTATATTACATGTAATCGTTGCGTAAAGTTAAGTGATGATTAAGCGAATGTTTTACTATTAATTACGTCTCTTAACTTTAATCACTTTTACAAATAAACCCCTAAGCCTTGTGTTCACCAACATTTAAATCAACTGATTAAATATTTGATCAGTTCTGTAATTAAAAATTCCGTTGGAAATGTCAAATTTCCAACGGAATTTTTACTACATAAACCAACTGTTTAAATACCTAACCGGTGGTTTGAATGTTGGTGGACTCAGGCCTTAATCCCTTAACTAATATTCTCTTAAATACCAATTGTCTCATTTCTGACGTGCAGCTGCGTCGACTATTTCTGCTTTGTGCTCGTGATTATAGATATACTAGCTGACCCCGCAAACGTTGTTTTGCAAAAAAAATAAAAATAGATTATAGTAGCCGATTCTCAGACCTACTGAATATGCATATAAAATTTCATAAAAGTCGGTCAAGCCGTTTCGGAGGAATATGGTAACTAACGCTGTGACACGAGAATTTTATATATCAGATTTTGTTTTTATTTTTCCTTATTAACAGAATTAATTATGTTCTTGTATGCACGTGTTTCTGTGACAAATAAACCTATTTTTCTTTCTTTCCAATAATCTAAAAAAAAAAAACAATTGCAAACTCGAAAATTTTTCGATTATTGCGTCTCACGTCAACACGTAGTTTTTAATCAATCAAGCTGTATCTTTCTATGAAACATTAAAAGCCTTTTGACTGCACTAAAACGTTTTTAATTAACTACAAAGTTAATGAACATTGAATAAATATTTGCCGTCACACACATCACAATAGAATCACCCACATCTACTATCAATGGCCTACAGATCAGTAGCTTTTAAAGCGATTCAGCAGATAAGCCCTAAAATAAAGTCAGTACCTAACCACAGAATATAGAGCTGCAGAAGGCCGGCTCCATGCAACAAGCGAAACGGCACGCACACACGCTTCACGTAAAAAGCTAAGCTAATAATAATTTATTTCAGATTAAAATCCATAACTATTGTTAGTAAATGTGTTAACCTAATGTAAAGCTAGGTGCACGGTTCTAATTGATCGTTTCCAATGAAGAAGAGCCGGTAAGAAACTCCACGGTTACTCTTTTAAAAATAATTGGCTTTTACAATTTTGCCATATTACATCAGGTATGGGAGGACAGTGTAGGCCTGTCAACAAGTACCAGGTACTTAATACAATAGAAAATGGTCTACAAATCTAGTCTACACTACAAGGCGTACAACGTTCTCACATTCACAAAATATTAAATAATCTTTATGAGAGACTAGTTTCTGCCCGCGACTTCATCCGCGTGAAATTTCTTGTTTTTCCGACGCACCCCGTCGCGTTGCATCGCCTGCTCGCGCTATTGCTTCGTTTTGCTTAATTATTTTTTGTTTTTGCTCGCCTCATAAGGGTCCTACCGTAATATTAGGTAGCCTATAGGCTTCCTCAAGAATTGGGCCATCAAATGCAAAAAGATTTTTTCAAATCCGACGGTAGTTCCAGAGATTAGCGCGCTCAAACGAACAAAAAAAAATCTTCATGTTTATTATAAGTATAGATAAGTCCTACTAATATTATAAATGTAAAAGTTTGTGAATCGTTTGGATGTTTTTTACTCAATCACGCGTAAACCGTTAAACGGATTTGGATGAAATTTGGCACACAGATAGTTTATAACCAGGATTAACACATAATATATTTTTATCCCGATATGCCCACGGGATCGAAACTAACGCAGATGAATCCGCGGGGCGCTGCTAGTAAAATAATAAAAATCCGTACGTACGCGTCTGTGTGTGCGTGCGCTTGATGTCTATGTATGGAGCCAACCTTCTGTACTATTCTGTGCAGTAACCCTAGAACAGCAGACGACGAGGTTAATGTGCCAGCCTTCCAATTAAATGGATCCCAATGACCTTACCCCTTACCCTAGAGCGAATGAACTCAGAATAAATATGTTCTCACGACTCATTGCGTCGACGTGACATGATGAAGCGCTATTTCTTTTAATTATTAAAGTTTGAAGTGCAGTCGGTTTTCGTTATGGTTTTACTTGGTTTGATAATAAAGTGGCAGTAGCACGGAACTTCGTTCGTTTGTAATGTTTATTATACCCGGCAGGGATCGACGCGCAAACAGGGGCCCAAGCAAAGAGAATAAAACCAGGGCCCAAGTCTGCTATTTTTATAAATTCATCATTCCAACTTGTCATTTTGCTAAAAGTTCGTAATCTGCTAAATTCATAATGGTCGATCATTGATCGGTCAATGGTCTGAGAAAAACTACTACTAAATTTCATGCTAGATTTATGGATCCATTTATATTTTCACATAATTTACCTAATAGTGTTTGCAATTTGAAGTAGTAAGAAGTTCATAAATAGCAATAAACATTACATTTATTCATTTGTCATTATGTACCTACGAGATTACCATTTTATGCCATTTCTTTCAATGGAGAGGCCCTGGACCTCAAGTCTGCTATTACAATAGTGTCAGAATGGTCTATCATTGATTTCATAATTGTTGATTTTGACAAATTTGGTAATCTACTAATATAATGGTCAACCACTGACACTCCATTGTAGCATAATCATATTTGCGAAAACTAACGCGGTTGAGTACCTGCGTAGTTGAGTGAAAAGCCGTATAAAGTACTTTGAAGTCTTGCAAGTATTTCGGGTCGGTACCTGGTGTGCGTACTTACTTGGAAGCAAATACCTGGTGTAAAAATATGGTCGCGTAACGTACAGACGCCAGCAGATCAACCTACCCCAATTTGTCAAATTTCTTTGATAGATTTTCAACTTTAGTACAAAGGAATGATGTGCTGGCCTCTGTATCTTTTAAACGATGGTTCTGTATTTTCGTTTTTTGACACCGACTTCCGAAATTAAAGTTAATTTTTACTTTGTAGTTTTTTTATTTGGAAATCGGTTGTTTTTGTTTTTTGTAAAAGAGTTTTTTATTTTTCACTTTTTAGTTGTAGGTACCACAAAAATTCATAACACTACTTGCTATGTGAATATCTAGCAGCAATCGCGGTTGATTTGCTGGCATTTATTGAAGAGTTCCGTTGCCTGTCTCCGAAACTCATCATCAGATCTTTACGAAATTAAAATGGGACCATTTCGGAATAAACCTCTTTCCAACCAAAAATAATTTTACAAATCCGTTTATATATGACGGAGTTATGCCCGAACATACATAAAAAATATATACATTATAAACAAGTGAATTGAGAACCTCCTCCTTTTTTGAAGTCGTTTAAAATTAACCATTATTGACTCCGACGACATGAAACTAATACCAACACTTAATTTCAACAAAAACATTCTATTTACATTAATAATAATAAGGAAATGAGAGCGTCAACAAAACCTTAGCAAAGGATATAAATTTTCGAGATAAGACGCTTTTCCACCATCTTGGTTTTATCGTTTATTTCCCGCGCTTCGGACACTGACGAATTACAGACGATGTTTACCTTTTAATAATGTTATTCCGCCATTTTGTGCGAAACTTCGCTAAGTGACAGGCCCTATTAATTAGGTACGTAATTTACGAATGTAATTATTAGGAAATGAAAATACCGGCCTGTAAACATGACATATTATAATTTTAAAACTAGCTTCTGCCCGCAACTTTGTCCGCGTAAAATTTTTTGCTCGCCTGCGCTATTATTTCGATTTCGTTTAGCGTTTTTACTGACTTTGTTAGCCTAAAGCCTTCCTCAAAAATTGGGCTCTCAAATGTAATAAAGATTTTTCAAATCCGACCGGTAGTTCCAGACTCGCGCACCGAGGGTTCCGTACAAGTTTGCGAGGTATGTAGGTAAATACTAAATAGTTTACGGGTTTTTTTTTTCAAAAAGAACCTTCCCTTGGTCGCATGCCGCTGTATTAACATACTTATAAGCCATGGTAGCATGCGACCACGGGGAGGTACTTGTTTCATCCTTTTCAGTAGTCGGGTTTTAGTTTTTTTAACTTATTTTTTTTTCATACTTTTTAGAGCGCGATTTTTCAGTAGGCAGTTTTTGTTTTTGAACTTATTATTTTTACTAGGTACATTCATCATTTGCCCAGCCTTTACTCAACTATGTTGGGGTCGGCTTCCAGTGTAACCGAATGCAGCTGAATTCCAGTATTTTACATGGAGTCACTGCCTATCTGACCTCCACAACCCAGTTACTGGGTAATACGATACCCCTTGGTAAGACTGGTTGACACTTTCGGGCTACTAAAACCCGTAACGACTGTCAAAGATCCACGAATGACAGCCGGGACCAACGGTTTAACGTGCTTTACGAGGCACGGAGGGGTCTTGATATGTAAAGATGGTCCCCCATTCACGGACCAACCGTGGCAAGCGTAGCTTAACTTGATTGATCGACCCGTGCGGCTGTTATTATTAAGCCACAAGCCCCTCACTTTACCAGGTACACTATTGGTCCTATTCTTTCTTTTACTCTTATAGTCAAGATTGAAACAAATATTAAAAGTATAAAAGAAAATAAGTCAAAGAAAATGTAGGAGTATTTATTTAAGCATAATAATATTTATTACTGACAGGTCCAGAAAATACTTTCAGCAAGCCATTCAGCCGTAAAAAAGTCAATATTGTATAAATACTATCGATAACAATATTTAATAAAAACCGGTCAAGTGCGTGTCGGGCCACGCGCAGTGTAGGGTTCCGTAGTTTTTATAACAGCCAAGTGCGGGTCGTATTCGCTGAAATAAAGTTGTTCGAAATTTTCGAGTCAAATACAATTGGTCGACTATTACTCGTAAACTTGTAAAGCCCACTTAAGTGTGATAGTTTTCCTTTAAATTTCGTTATATATAGGTACTAGTTACTGCCGTGAAATTTGAATTTCTAACTGCAACGTTTAGTTGGTAGAGGGAGGGGACACTTGACTAACGAAAATTGGTACTTTAAAGCTTGATAGCTCACGAACGAATTAATTAATCAATAAACGGTCTTCCCAAACCCCTAAAATTTTTGAAAGACCTATCCAACGATATCCCACACTATGGGAAGGATGAAAAAAAATATCATCCCCTCTTTATACGTAGGGGTACCTCCCCTACGTGTAAAGTGGGGATAATTGTTTTTTTCCAAATTTTATTTTACCAGTTTTTTAGCGTCATTAACGTGTATACTCATGCCAAATTACAACTTTCTAGTACCAATAATTTTTGAGCTAAACCGCGGACAGACAGACAGACGGACATGGCGAAACTATAAGGGTTCCTTGTTGACTACGGAACCCTAAAAATACATAATTTAAAAACATCCTATATTAAAAGTTACTGAAATCGATTCAGTAGTCAATTATGAACAAACTACTTTCAGGACTTGCATTTATTCTGTTACACATTGTATAATTATGTTAAAAATAAAATACTGTTGTAGCCGTTTTGGCTATTTTTGTTTTAAAATGTTTGTAATAGTCCGAAAAGTTGGAAAAGCTGCCGGAAAAATTAAAAAATTTGAAAAATACTGAAAGTGCTTTTTTCTATGGGATTTTTGTATCAAATCAAGACTAACTATATTGACATTTTGACAGGACAATGTCTCTGTTAGCTAGATTTTTTTTTAAACAGGACGTTACTTTTAAGTAACGTCGTGGACGGTGGGCCTAACAAGATAAGGGAAGCTTTTGCAAAACTAAACGTGAAAGATGGCGGGATCCGATAACACCGCGCCCTCGCCCTAATATCAATAAACCAAGGTTACTTGGTGGGCATGTTAACAATGAGAAATCTTTCTTGGCCAAAACTTTAAAAAGCCTTTGAGCTTCTATTGCTGAAAATGAGCCCCTTTATAAATCGCAGTTAGTCCTTTCACTGTTATTTTGCCTGTGGTTCTACATCACTGTCAAAATCAAAGTGATCTTTATTGTTATTGCTATAAGGTTGCCTGTGGATTGCTTGTTGGTTGCTGTCCGAGGAACTTTAACTGTAGGCCTGTTCGTACCGTTCACTGTTATTTCACAGCAAAATCCAACTACCTATGTATTGTATATATTTATGTAAATGGTACACCACAGACTACTTTCAGTACCGTCTCTCCTTCTCCCATAATCCATCAAAAGGCTTTCTTTAAAATATCACTTATAGCGATAAGATCGCCCATTGTGTCACCTCTTGTAAAATTTATACATTTTTAACTGTAATTTTTATGATGTACAGACCTCAGCAGATCAAGCTACTACAATCTGTCAAATTTCTTTCAACCAACTTCAACTTTATCGCTGAAGTATAAGGTTCAAAGTTGATTGGGAAAATTTAACAGTTTCAGGTAGCTTGATGTGCTCGCGCTTGCATATATAAAAGAGTAGGTATTCTTTCTATCTATCTTTATAAAAAAAAAACATTATTCAGATCACAACTAATAAGGCAGTTATTTATTACCCATAGAGATTGTAGTCTGTAGAAAGTTTCCTGTTTTCGCCAGTCTTGGAGTGATAGTTTGTTCTCGAAAGAAACTTGGTACAAACATTATACTATTAACACTCTCTAATTCACTGAGTTGCAGGCCGAGGCTTCCGTAGTCTGTCTTGAACATGTAGGTCAGTTAAAGTTAAGTTTATGTAACTTAAATTTAAGCTAAAGTTTTGGTGTTAGGAGGCCAAAATGAAACATAGGGCCTTATCACACTGGCGATTTGCAAGCGAGTCCAAAGCAGCAGCGAGCGTGAGGCGAACTCGCCGCGAAGGCACTGCGGGCGCGCAGCGAGCTTGCCACAAAAAATAACGCCGTCGAGTGTACAAAATGGCGTCGACGGCACTATTCGCGGCGAGCTCGCTGTGCACTCGCCTCGCTTTGGACTCGTTTGCAAATCGCCAGTGTGATAAGGCCCATAAACAAAGTTTTAAATAATTCTGGGAGTGGTATTTCGTCCATCTATCAAAATCGGAAGTATTTATAAAACAAATTATGATCAATTATTAGCATAACATATTCAGCTTATAATGTTGGAAGCATTACTTCTGTGACACAGGCCTCCGGCCTCCTTTCTGTGGAGTGAGCCATAATCCACCACGCGTGACCAGTGTGGGTGTAGTTGCAGTCGGGGAGTTCGAAAGCATGTAACATCTATCAAGATGTCAGATGCCTTCGATTTTTTTGTTCTAGGACATGCCGGTTTCCTCACAATGTTTTCCTTCATCGTTTTGAGCGCAATAGTGAAATATTAACATATAATAATAACGAATTCATGATGGCATGAAGGCACAAGCGACTTATCTGGTACCTTTCAAATTGCAGCGATAATCTGTCGATTGATTGATTCATGTGTGTTCAGTAACAAAGGTTTGGCTTTCTTTAGAAATATATCGACTTTTATATCAGTTACGATCCATCACATAGGGCTCAATACAAAATGAAAAGGAACTGCCTCCACGTATCTCTTCATTGTATTCTGTTTTCAAGTGTACGCAGTACAGTCAAGGCCGATAGGTGTGGCGATTAGGCCACATAAATTGAAACCACGTATTCTACTTTACGTATTTCAAACATACACATTTAAAATAATTAATAACAATTAACATTCTAGCCGTGAGACTATTTTTTTTAATATATTATTGTTATTTTTTATATATATTTAATTATTTATATATTATTATTTTAGTATTTAACAACATTAAAATTAATTTGCGATTATTTGGTAACAGTACTATAAAGTTAGTGTTGAATTATTGATACCACATCGCCTCGCGCGTGTCTAGAGCTTTATTATCAAGCGTTATTATTTTGTAGCAATTTTTACGCTATTTATTTTGTTCGAAATTTCAGTGGTCTATTTTTGGTAATGTATTTTATTTTATTGTAACAACAGACTGATAACAACTTGTATTAACCGCTGTACTTATATTTAATGTGATAAACTAATCGCCACTCTGTATAAATAAATTCAAAAGCGAGTCATTTCTTCCCATGCGGTGGTAGGGCTAACGCCCGCCTGGTTTGCGACCACCCTCCCACCGGAGTCCGGCGACAAGCAGCCTGCTGTGTTTCGTCGATGCGTGGGAGTTCCAGTGCCTTAGGCATCTTCTGGGCACGCTCGTTCCATCATACACCTCATCGCTTTCCATCAGGCGTGATCGAGATCAAGAGCGGGGCCATTCGGCAATAAAAAATAAAATAAAAAAGTGTCTCGATCAGAATCGGTTGTTGGAATGACGTACAATTTATATACATAAGTATGTGTGCCAAGATCCAATATGTACAACGCTTTATTTAATCAATCAATACTTTAGGACAAAAGGTTGTTTAATCTCACCAACTGGGTAAATATTTTTGCCCTTGGCTGTACAACACAAACTGTTACCCGAGCCGTGTCTTCGCTTCGTTTACATGAAATTTGAAATCCCTCTTTCACCCCTTTACGGGTAGAATTTCGATAAAACTCTTCTTGGTGTTCGTTAGACCCTTTCTAACGAACACCAACAAGAGTTAGTTAATAAGTACATACATACCTTCTATGTTCGCCTCGTAAAGGCGAGCGGGAACATAAAATCAAAAGTCATTTAGTAAAACTCTGCTAGGAATGAGCACGTTTCGAATGTCAAAATTACCTAAGACAGCCCCCCCAAAATGCCCACCCTTCACCATTTTCTAGTGCTTTAGCTGGGAAGAAGAAACTCCACAGCAGCATATGTCTGTTCAGTTAGAATAGGTAACTTGATTCTATATAATAGTACCTATGCAAAGTAAACACAAAACATTAAGACTATGCCGACCGCACAGTGGCGCCCTCATCGTTTGTTTGGTTATTTCATACAATTTATAATGAAAATGCAGAAAATAAGCACGTTAAGTTGTGCTTCACAAGATTATACGTTAATATTATTAGAAACTGTAATGTTATATTGTTTAGTTTATTATAATCCTTAAAACGGATAACAGTGGCCACTATATTCCGTTTTAAGGATTATAATAAAACTAAACAATGTAAAGCTACAGTTTCTAATAATATTAACGTATAATCTTGTGAAGCACAACTTGACATGCTTATTTTCTGCATTTTTATTCTAAATTGTATGAAATAACCAAATAAACGATGAGGGCGCCACTGTGCGGTCGGCATAGTCTTAAAAAACTTATAACACCCCTCTTTTTGTCGGGGGTTAATTAAGTTATTTGCCACACAAACATTAAAAACTATACTCAAGAAGAAATTAAAAAAAAAACGTAAACAGACTTTAACCATAAAAAAAAAATATTCACCCGCGCCTCCTTGCCTACCCCTCTCATCAAACACGATGAAAACAAAATACAATCATTTCCCAACCAGCAGAAACTTTTCTTTTCGTCCGACGTTCACCTTTTTTAGTTTGTTTTTGTCCAGACGGCAAAAAAAGTCAGCCGATAATGTGTTTGTATTTGAATATTCTATATACGCAAAATAATCAGACGAAACGGTTTTATTCAATGTACAGACGCCAGCACATCAAGCTACTACAATCTGCCAAATTTCTTTAATAGATTTTCAACTTTATTGCAAAAGCATTACGTTCATAGTTGATTAGGAAAATTTGACAGTTTCGGGTAGCTTGATGTCCTGGCGTCTGTAGTCTGTACCTAAGTATGATCGCTGTGATGTGTGTGTGTAAGTAGATATATTGGTCAATATTATTGTATAGCTGTGAATTTGTTACAGATTTTTATTTACCTAAATATAATTATTATTTCATACTGCGGTGTTTATTTCTTAGTAAGCATCGTCATCTGCATCCACAGACCAACCGCGGCAAGCGTAGCTTAACCTGATCGATCGACCTGTGTGGCTGTTATTATTTATCCACGGGCCCCTCTTTATTTGTTAGTAGGAGGCATTGATAAAAAAAAAAACCACACAGGTGCGAGAACTCGCACCATGAGGGTTTCGTCGTGCCCAGCTGCCCGCGGTTTTACTCAAGCGATACAGCCTATGAATTTCCAATTCTTTCCGGATTGAAGGACTCGAATCGACTCGAATGAAATAAATTATTTTTATTTTTTTACTTAATTCTTATCAATTTCACGAAAAATCAAATTGAAGATAATTATGCAATTTTTCCCCCTCTTAATTCCTTAATAAAAGCCTCCAGGCATAAAGGGAGTGCCCGCTTACATGTGCAATGCTGGATTATGTTCCTAAAGCTGTAAATACTTAACTCGTAGTCACTAAATGATAAACTAGAATTAAAATTTCGTATCAATTAATTACTAGGTATGGCGCATGTTGGTTGCTAAGAGGCTTGTGATTAAGTAATAACAACCGTAGGTTCAAGTTAAGCTACGCTTGCCGCGGTTGGTCCGTAGATGGATGACCATTTTTACATACCAAGACCCCTGCGTGCCTCGGTAAGCACGTTAGGCCGTTGGTCCCGGCTGTCATTCGTGGATCTTTGACAGTCGTTACAGGTAGTCAGAAGCCCGAAAATCTGACAACCAGTCTTACCTAGGGGTATCGTATTAGGTACCCAGTAACTGGATTGTGGAGGTCAGATAGGCAGTCGCTCTATGTAAAATACTGGTATTCAGCTGCATCCGGTTAGACAGGAAGCCGACCCCAACTAGTTGGGAAAAGGCAGATGAAGTATGGCACATGCTTAGTCTCTCAGTATTTACATGAAATCACTGTTATCGTCAATAAGATGGAGTAATGAGCTCCTTGCAATTTCCTGTGAAGGATTGTGTTTTCCGGCGACAAATATGTACAGACGCCATCAGATCAAGCTGCTACAATCTGCCAAATTTATTTAACAGATTTTTAACTTTATCGCTACAGCTTAAGGTTCAAAGTTGATTGAGAAAATTTGACAGTTTCGGTTAGCTAAATGTGCTGGCGTCTGTACCTTGATTTTATTCATAAGACATTACATACATCACGCCTGGTATTCACCGCAGGGGTAGGCAGCGGTGCACATAGTAGGTAAGATATTTTGCCACCTATTTTGATGTTTTCCTATTAGGGGGTAACGAGGGGGTAAGCCATTGTGAAAATCCAGACACGGGCGCTAATTGCGGTAACACGATTTCAATCTCAATGCGATGATTTTTGCAGGAAATTGCTAACCCATTGCAACTATGAAAATTGATTCCATTGCTTCATACTTTTAGTTTGCCTTTGTTTTTTTCTCAGATAGTTTTAGTCATGGTCTGGCAGTTTGAGTAATTTATGCGACCTACCCAAATGTCCTTTCTTTGGTATTGTTCGTCGAATCGTTGAGCTCCCTAAGTTTGAGTTGAGCTGCATGATTACTGACAAATGCGTGCACTGACTGGACGGGTCCACTCAATCTGTGTGGTTCTTTCCTCAAAAGACCATTTCAGACACCAATCTACATGGTCTCCACATGATCTGACCAAGATTATGTCTGGACTTTAAAAGAGACTGTGACCTCTGAGTTTGTTTCGGCCTTTCTTCTCAGAGTAGTCAGATAGGAAACGCCGACCTCATCTCGTTTTAAAAAAAATATGATTGACGTGTAAAAGTTGTTTGTACAAACCTACTTACAGAAATAAAATCATTTATCATTTATCATAATATATGAAAAATTCGTCTACTCGACAACGTAAATGCCGTAATGAATGTTGTTGAATTGTCAAAAAGACATTGCTATTTTAAGTGTGTTACGCAATTACCCCGCGGGATGCTACTGAGAGTTTCCTAAGGGAAAAAAAATAAGAAAAAGATACTATTTTCTATAAATTTCCTTTTTGGCGTTACAGAAACAATCACCATCCGTAGAAGCTTCTCAAACTGCGTAGAGGCAAAATTGGCAACACTATTCACTGGAACATCCCGAAGGAACCCGATCTTATCTCATTATTTATAATAATTGGGTGAAAGGGGATGATAGGGTTGGAACGACGTACCCGTGTGCCATAACCGTGGAGGGAAAAAACGCGGCAATTCATCACGGGCAGGCCTTAGACGCGATATTTGATGTAGGTAGTGTGGGGACTGAGACAGTCCCTGGTTTTATTATGGTAGAAACGTTTCATAAAGGACAGTACAAAACTATGAATACAGAATCGCACTATAAATAGGACCACGCAGAGACATGGATGCCTACTTTTGTAGGAAAACCTGGCGTGAATATATCTTTAAAAGTTTTTAAACGAAGCTGTTTAACGCGACTTGCGGTAGAAGTAAGCTGGTAGAATTCATCACGTAACTAAAAAGAGCTATGTCCCTCCATGCAACTTTCTCGGTGATAGTAAGGTAAAAATGAAAATCCAAGATGGCGTCAACTTTACGAGAGCTTCTAATAACTTTACTTGATGATTTTATTAAAAACACGTAATAAATTCACACTTTCTCTCTCTGTCTGTTCTCTTTGTATAATATACGAGTGTGTGTGCGAATACCGCATTCGTTCCTGACGAAATAAAGTTCTACAAACGTGTGCACACACGATTTTCATACCAAAATTGATGTGTATACGATAACTTCATTTTTACCGGACTACGGCGAAGCCAAAAGGACGGTTATGATTTTGACCGGTATGTATACAAAGTGTTAATGAAATAACCCAAAACCTCGGACACCCCAACCGATTTTTATATTAATAAATTGATATGACATATAATTATTTATTTTCAAAAATTATAGGAAAAGATATTTGTAAATGTTGTTGTCGCGCTACTTCTTACAGATTCGTAGCTCTATCGCCGCCGGCGCGCTTCCCGGCCTTGGCGCCAGCTCTAGCACCCCCTCTCCTCACCCTCGCCCGCGCTGTTTGTTTTTGCGTTGGACAGTAGCGTACAGCGTCGTTAAAAAATATTAGACACGGCATGACAAATAATTATTTTTTGGAAAAAAATAACCCATATTAAAAATATTTGTATTCGATTTTGCTGCCGATTCTAAACAAACTAGTTTCAGGTTTTGGGTTATTTCATTAACACATTGTATATGAATGTATGTATGTATGTTCATCTATTCCCTCATAACTTCAAAAGTACTTATAATAATTTGACAACTGAGGTATAGTTAGAAGCGTCTTGACCGTCCGCTGGTTTATAGGTTATGTGACGTCACACTAAATTCAATATGGCGCCATCTAGAGGACATAAAGTAATGAATTTAAAAATAAATATTTTGCGATAGTGCTATGCCGGGTACCCAATGAAAGGGCTTAATTAGCACATTTCAAAAATATAAATATTTTTGAAATAAACACCAAAATAATGAAATAAAAAAAAGTTTAAAATCTAAAACCCGACTACTGAAAAGGATGAAACAAGAAAGTACCTTCCCGTGGTCGCATGTTACCATAGCTTATACTAGCGGCCTGTCCCGGCTTCGCACGGGTGGACATTTATTTTTTAAACATAATGATGATGATAATTACTAATAATTAATAGGTTATAATATAAGACTTCATTCAATAAATATTTGTACGCCATAGTATGGCAAGATATGCTGGAACCAAAATTGTAATATCTATTGTACCATATTCTGATAAATAAACATTTTTGATTTGATTTGATTTGAAACATTTTATTTTTTTCTTGCAATTAAAAAGGCCTATATTAATCAGTGATAATGTAGCATTCAAATGGTGAAAGAATTTTTAAAATCGGTCCAGTACTTTTTGAGCCAATTCGTTACAAACATACACACAAATCTTTCCTCTTTATAATATTAGTATAGATGTATGTTAATACAGCGGCATGCGACCACGGGAAGGTACTTTCTTGTTTCATCCATTTCAGTAGTCGGGTTTTAGTTTTTTACTTACGCAACTCTATGTCTTAACACCGTCACAATTATCTGTACTTTTACTACTGTAACTGTAGATATGAAACGCAATCTGTCATCATCATCAGCCTACAGCAGTCCACTGCTGGACATAGGTCTCTCCTATTGCACGCCATTCAACTCGATTTTCAGCAACTCTCATTCAGCTGCTACCAGCAATCCTGCGAAGATCGTCGCTCCATCTAGCCTGAGGGGGTCCTATCTTGCGTTTGCCGATTCACAGAACGCAATCTGTACTCTTATGGTATTTGAGGAGGATGCGTCACGGTAGCCTGCGAAATTTTTTTTTTTTGTTTTTTGTTTGCAGGTCGATTATATTAAGATTCGCGAGCGTAACAAATATGACTTTACATAATTATAATCATACAAATCATCAATACAACCCTTTAAGTTCATATAATCTTACTGAATGACTATTTCATGAAAATATCAGTAAATAGGATTTTATGAACTTTCTGTGTGATTATAATTCTGTAAATACATACTTGTTACGCTCGCGAATCATAAATTTTGTGCAGCATACAACCTGCACCATAATTGCGTAACCCACTATCAATCGGAATCTGAATCATTTTGAAGCAAATTTCTAATTCATTGCTTCATAAGTTCGAAAAATTTGTTTACTCAACACGTAAATAACGCAATGAATGTTGTTGAACTGTCAAAATGAAACCGATTCCCATTTATAATGTGTTACGCAATTGCCCCGCTGACCATGACCTGCAAATGGCAATAAACGTAAGAAAATTTGAATTTCGTGAGTTACCTAATACATATCCCTTAATGTCTGCTTAATTTATATGTTTTAAACATCCACATGGATACTGCTGCGGAAAAATAAAGCTGTTTAAACTCCCTAAAACTGCTTCGTTTGCAATGGAGCTAGAAGAGCTGAAACTCGGAGATTAATTTCGCTAGCATGGACTTAAGGGGTCTGTATAGAACCTGAGCTGGAGTGATCTATTTGCTTCATTACCCGAGACATATATTTTTTTTTTTTGTGGAAAGTAGGAGGAGGAGCTAGGATTTTTCTTATAATCGAAGCACTTAAAAGTTGCATTTGTTTTCGATTTCTGAATGTGAAAAATAACTTTAAAATCCTATCCTGCTTTAAGTCTTAAAACTTAAGGATGATTTGCTGATTTCTATGACTTCCGCGGGGTAATCGCGTAACACACTAACAGTGGCATTAATTTTGACAGTTCAACAACATTCATTGCTTTGTTTACGTTGTTGAGCAGACAAGTTCGAACATATGAAGCAATGGATTATCAAAAACTATCCTTAAACATAATTCAGATTATGATTGAAAATATTTTACGCAATTAGGGTCCTGGATATGTTGGTGTTGTACCTACCTAGTTGAACCTACATAGTTGACAGTTTCAATACGGTGCTGAAATCGTCATTACATGAAAGTTTTAAGCACAACATAGTATCTTGTAAAAGACTTGTTAAAAACAAGTATTACGACTTGTTTATTGGTGCAAACGCAGGGTTAGAAACAATCATATATTTTGGTTAGAATTCCGCTAAACTACGTCTCATTAATTTTCCTGCAAACATAACACGGAATATAAAATAATTGATATTATTTCCCCGTCAAATAAACGGCGCAAATTATTCTTAATACTGATAATAAAAATGAACCTTATAAAAGATTAGGGGAAGGCTCAAGGCCTAATCCGATAACTCGATTATTTATTCGATATCTCGAGTGTTGGCAATTGTTTTATTAGCCCATCTCTAGCATGAGTTGCCGTTGCTATGGCAACGTGTTACCACGTCTCGGGTTAACGTGAAACCATCATGGTAACTATTACATCATTAAGGTTTTTCTGGCGTTCAAATTGCCGACCGGTGGCGAAGTGTGGAAGTTTTCATAAAGGATGATATTCAAAATGTGGGCAGAAATTAATATAATTATACCTAACTCCCTCTCGAAGAGAAGTCTGTGTTCAGTACCTAGGAAATACGGGCTGGTGTCCGCAACTCCACGTCAATGCGCGTATTTAGCCGCGGAAATAATATAGGCTGATATGTATGAATAAACGTGTCTCAAAATTCAACGATAAGCCCACCAGAGGGTCGACCTGCTCATAACTACTCGACAAAAAATAATGAAAAATTGGTTGTCTGTGATAACGTCTTAAAGAAACATTGATGAATAAATGTGTCACAAGCCACCGCTTGGGCCGATCGTGCCTCTCTATCGCTTGTTCCGCACTCTCGCTTGCACGCTCATTTATAAGACGTTAACAGGTCAAAATAGAACTATTTTTTTTTTTAAATTACACAAAATACATTGAAATATTTCGAATATTGACAACTCTTAAGATATTTTTAACTAGCATGACCACAATATTTCAAATACTTCTGTTTTTTTTTATCGGCAACATAAGTAGCACTGCTATCCACCACAACCCTTAAAAATCCCAGAATACGTGTAATTTTTACACAAAATCAATCAAATTATTTTGTTGCTTAAAATTTTCTAAATTTTTTACTTTCAGTTTACTTAATAATTACCTAAAAAAAAATTGAGATATTTTTTTTTCTCGAGTACTCATGAGGAGGTCCCCTCTCTGGTGCGCTTATCGTTGAATTTCGAGACACGTTGTATACCTAATAGCCACAAAATAATTTTACATTTAAACAATATGCACCATATTTTCACTATCACAGCTGATAGATCAAACCGGTCCATTAAAAAACCTATAAAAACAATTGTTAACAAAAGTTTAAGTCACTTTAAAAACTATTTTAATATCAACCATATTTTTACTTCACAAGACTCGTTATCTTAAACTTGCAATGTTTAAAAAGTTATGAAATTGATAAACTTATAGTAAGTAAAGATATTGTTCTATAAAATGTTAGCATGTCGTTTATATAGACTCCCAAGAGTCCTGCAATCAAGCCTATCTCTTTGGTATGTAAATATAAACATTAAACTTGACACAAAGTATTACAAAGGTTTTCAAAATGAATGACTTCGTCGAAGATTCAAAAGACTTCGATTTAAACGACTTCGGTTTAAAACATTAACTTTATTGAATGTAGTAAATTGTTATATTAAACTGCGGCGTTGGTTTATTGGTTGCAAGCGATACTGCTTAGCACGAGGTGCTGGATGTGATTCCCAGGTTTGCCAAAGCATTATTGGGTTTTTCCATCAGAAATATCTCAGTAGCAGCCCAGTACATGGGTTATTTATTTATTTATTTAATACTTCAAACACATAAATGTACAGAGGCGGACTTAATGCCATAGGCATTTTCTACCAGTAAACCTTTGTGTGATGCAGAGACAAATAGTAGTAGGTACAATCATGAAAATTGAGGAATAAATATTTTAAATATAAAAATACGCAGAAACCTATTAAAACTAAAAATATATTTTATACCTAATTATATATAAATATAATCACAAATAAATATACATAAATAAATGAAAAAGAAATAAGACAAACAATGAGAAAATATTAGCGTTGGGATGATACTGCTTCTTGCGAAAGTGCTCGCAAACCTTAACTATAAAGGATGGTGGCCATCCTGATTTCCTCAGGGAGCGCATTCCACAGAGTGATAGACTGAACGAAGAAGGAAGAGTGAATGAAGTCTGTGCGGTGAGTGGGACATTGAAGAAGATGATTGTGTGATGATCGTAGATTTCTATTGTGGTTGGCGCAAATGTACTGAAAGTAGGGGGCTAGATAACCAGGGGAAGAGGAAGAATCAAGAAATGAAAATAAGGTGGTCAGCGCTCTTAGCTTAGTTAGCGCCTATAGTTGATGGCAATAGACTCGTCCTCTATTACATAGGACATATCTGGTTAAATGTGGGTATATTGTAGGTACACGTACAGTCACGAGCATAAGTATGTATACACTTGGCTTTATTCAAAGGCGATTTTATCCTTTATTTTTGAAAGAAATTTTATGTTATTAGGAACATAGTATTTTCGAACTCATAGGTTTATGTAAAGTGTCGTATTTCAACGTTGCATTTGTTATTTCACGAAAAATCGCAATTGAAAGTTGCCAAGTGTTGACATATAAGTGCTCGTAACTGTACAGCTCAGCCAAAACCTTCGGTAAAACAAGATGATGATGAAGTTATGTTGTGTTAAATTATTACTAAGCCAGGAATACTAATGACCTTGCACAAAAGTATGCAAGTAGCTTGCATGCTATGGTTATCAACTTATTTATTTATTTATGCCACGCCATGCCAGTGTAGCGGTATCTACAACGCCACATGCGAATTGCGCGTCATACTGACGTCACGCAAAATCCTGCATCTCGCAAGCAGAGTTTATCGCGCAACTAGCATAATATATAACAGCCCGACTTAAGTCACAGCTATGTGCACTGAATCCAGTATTACATAAATATGTAAGCTGTCACGCCTTTTATACCTGGAGGCTTTTATTTAGGTAGTAAGTTTTTGTTTACATTTTTAATTATGATTTTTTTTTTTGAGTACGTATTGTTTTTATTGCATTTGTAGGTATATTGGCGTGGTCCTGTAACGTCAATAACTTTGCATATCTAGTATTGTATACAATCAAGTATTTTCGAACTGAACAGACAGCTGTGCTGCTGGGGAATTTGTTGCGCCACTTCTTCTCCCCAGCGAAAGCACTAGGAAGTGGTGAAGGGCGGGCGTTTTGGGGGGACTGTCTTTTGTAATTTTGACGATCGAAAAGTGCTGATTCTGAGCCTAGTTTGAATAATTGACTTTTGATTTTGAGTTATAATCAGAATTGTGCCGGAATATAGCACTTCGTTGTGAACGTGGTACGACAGTGGCTCTTCTGCATCCCTGCCATCAGAAGACAGTTCCCAATCTATTACTAAACTCTTTGGAAGACAGCCGCCACGCAACCATCGATATTGGATGCGACGCTCTGCTACAGTGACAGTAATCAGCAAGTGTCACTCTTATCCGACCTCTTCGCTGATTCCAATTAATTTCTTATCAAAATTAGATGGCGTCACTTGCTAATTCATCAAATGTATCAGGAATTTAGATATCAATACCCCGAATAGTTCACTAAAACAAATTCATATCAGCTTAAGAGATGATCTCCTATTTTCTTAATTAATTAAGACACGGTTTAGTTAATTAATAATTAGATTGAGGCGTCAGACTGACTACTCGCTGAATATTTTAGAAGCTGCGCCATCTTTGGATTAACTTATTGAGATATTTATGCTTGTTTTCTAAGGTTCACGAGGGAATAAACACGTAACATCACGCAGGTAATCCTCGAAGGGTAATGCAGAGGTGCGACTATAGTTCCTTTTTTTTTGAGGATGGGAAATCATGAAATGATGTGAAATGTGAATGAATCCCGCTCTGGGTGGAGCAGAAGGGAGTGTCAGACTCTTATTGACTAAAATCCACCCGTGTTCCCTCCTTAGCCTTTTATGTTCCGGGGTAGCGGTAACCCTTTCGGACAATCCCGATGCCCCGGTAGGCTTCGGCCCTTACGGGCTCCTTCCTTATTGCTGACATCCGGCACGGGCCTGGTACTGATCGGACGGTGAGTTACCCATTACACTCCGTCCGCAGGCCCAACTATAGTACCTACACCGACATTTCGTCAGTTATATTTACGTCCCATGTAATTAGAGGCGACTCCATTGCCATTAATTGTGCATAAAACCAGACTCCGGGCTGCTATTAAGAAATTCCAGATGGAAAAACCTAATAACAATTTGCCTGACCTGGTAATTGGCTAGTTTCCACCATCAATAAATTGAAAATCTATTCAGTCCGTCTAAATCGTCAGTTAGAGTATTGGAAAATAATGGACACGTATTGTTGCGGACGCCGAACTAAAATATCGACGGAGCCGCACGCATGAGCAGGTTCCGACGAGTCGAAACCTGTCGGGAGTCCGCTCCGTCGATACACGATCACAGTGGGCCAAATTGGCGGGGGGTATGGCGCGCGGGACGGGGTGCCGCCGGCCCGAGCGCTTAGCGCGAAAAGTTATAAATAGAGGACGCTCGTAGTGCGCGGGCGTCAGTCGATTAAAACTCTCAACTTGTTAAGTATGTTAACAACTAGAAAATAAAGCTACGTGAACTAAGCAAAGTCTTTCAATTAATACAGTCCACTTGAACAATAATCAGCCTGAAGGGTTACTATAATCTCTACAGTTTCTGGTCCTACGAGCCGGATAACCAAGTCCAGTACAGTTTCTTGGTCCATACGAGCCGGATAACCAAGTCCACTACAGTTTCTGGTCCTACGAGCCGGATAACCAAGTCCTCTACAGTCCTTGGTCCATACGAGCCGGATAACCAAGTTCACTACAGTCCTTGGTCCATACGAGCCGGATAACCAAGTCCAGCATAGTTTCCGGTCCTCCGCGCTCCGAATGAAGAATACGTGCCACGATAATTCTGGTACGTATAAGTGCGGGCGGATGAAGAAAACACCTGCAACCTGCGAATGAACGAGAGAGTCGACTGTCCACTACGAGGATCTGGAATAACGACGGCCAGAATTGAAGTAGTGTCGCCGTCCAGAACCTCGCGAGTGCCTGTGCCTAGTGAAAAAGTACGTGTGCTAACTAGTTAGGCGGGAAAACGCCGAGCCTGAACGTGTGCCGGTCCCCGTCTATCTAGGCTAAAGAAAAGTGCGTGTCCGAACTATTTACGCGGGAAAACGCCGAGCCTGAACGTGTGCCGGTCCCCGTTTATCTAGGCTAAAGAAAAGTGCATGAACGAACTATTTAGGCGGGAAAACGCCGAGCCTGAACGTGTGCCGGTCCCCGTCTATCTAGGCTGAATAAACATTGCGTGTGAACGAACTATTTAGGCGGGAAAACACCGAGCCTGAATGTGTGCCGGTCCCCGTCTATCTAGACTGAATAAACAGTGCGTGTGAACGAACTATTTAGGCGGGAAAACGCCGAGCCTGAACGTGTGCCGGTCCCCGTCTATCTACTAGGCTGAATAAACATTGCGTGCGAACGAACTATTTTACGCGGGAAAACGTCGAGCCTGAACGTGTGCCGATCCGTGTAACTAGTTAAATAAATATAGTGCGTACTTGTGTTTACAAATGTAGACGGAACAATATAGTGCGTACCTACCTATGTTTACAACTGTAGATGGAACAATATAGTGCGTAACTGTGTTTACAACTGTAAACGGAACATAAAAGTGCGTGCCCGTGCCTGCTACGTAGGCGGAACTTTATAGACAGAACAATATAGTGCGTAACTGTGTCTGCTACTCAGCTTACGGTTATAGACAGAACAATATAGTGCGTAACTGTGTCTGCTATACAAGCAGAACCTACAGTGCCTGTGCCTGCTATCCAGGCAGAATCAACGAGTGACGGCGCCTGCCTACCTGAGTCTGACATCGTCTGTACCAACCGTATAAGTACCGACCATGGTCGTCACAAGGAGCCAGTCAGACTTGGCTGAATTGGAAGAACAGAGGCGCAGCCAAGAAGCCGCACGCCGCCAAGAGGAAGGAAGAATAGAGAGGGAGCGACTTCAGCGGGTGTCCTTAGATCCGCCGCCCTCACCCTTCTCAAGGCTGGCGGAGACAAGCACAGTTAGACCCTCCGGGGTCAGAACTACGATGACCACGCAACAACAAGCCAGGTCACCTGCAAGGTCGCTACGGTCGCACCGATCAACCATAAGTGTCACAACGCGACTGCGACTAGCAGAACTGAACGCAGCAGAGAGACTGGCAGCTCTACAAAGAAAGCAGCTGGACATGGAAATGGACCTGGTCAAGAAGAGATTAGCTGCAGAGGTGTCTGCCATCAACGACGAGGAGAGCGTCAACGACGAGCCAATAAATGAAGAACCTCATACCAAGGTCGACGAGTGGCTACGAACAAACCCACTCGACTCACGGGGGGAGGAGGCAGCCAAGAGTACCAGGGAGGAGCCAAGACAACTGAGGTTCGAGGTACCTAGGGTACGATCGCCCACTCCCACCAGAACGAGGAACAGCATCGAGCAATTGGCCACCACGCTTGAGAAGATGGCCAGACCCCGTCCGCGATATACAGACCTGCCAACATTCACTGGAGCTGCTAGCGAATGGCTGCCCTTCAAAGCAGCCGTTCGAGACTCAACGCAGATGTACCAGATTCCAGCAGCAGAGAACATCCACAGACTGAGGAGCTGCCTAAAGGGAGATGCCCGAGATGCTGTGGCCGCACTACTACATACGGCCACAGACTCGAACATCATAATGAAGACCTTAGAACAATGCTTCGGGCGTCCTGAAATTATTATTGATCGGGCGCTCGATGACTTGAAGAAACTCCCAAGACCTGGAGCATCAGCAGCCGACCTCAATAGCTTCGCTGTGAAACTACAGAACATCGTCTGCGTGTTGAAGACCATCGACCGAAGGGGTTACCTCTTCAATCCCCTGCTGACGAGGGAGGTGTTGGACAAACTCAGTCCCCATCTCCGCTCGCGCTGGTGCGACTACGCATACGAAAACGAAGGGACGACCGATCCAGAAATCGTCGTGATCTCCCGATTCTTAATGAGGGAGGCGGACAGGGCACTACGTTACACTTATGCCCCATCTACGTGCACCGCCGCGAGCCAGAAGAAAGAAACACGACCCGCAGTGACCCAAAAGAAGAAAGCGACTGTCTACAACACCGTTGCCGCAGCGGAAGAGAAGATGCCGTGCCCTGGGTGCGAACAAGCACACACTCTACCACAATGCCCTAAATACAAGGCATTCACGATCGAGCAACGATGGGAGTTTCTCAAAGAAAAGAAAATATGCTTCAAGTGCGCCCAACGACGACACCGACGCATCGGATGCAAAGCAAGACCCTGCGGTGTGGATCAATGTCGCCGACCACATCACGCGACCCTACACCAAACACCACCGCAAACAGAGGCGGCCAAGCCAGCAGAGACACCGAAGCAAGAAGCAGTCCTATCCGTCACGCCGCAACCAGCTATGGGACAACGATCAGTATTATTGAAGATGTGTCCCATCATCGTGTCCGGACCAAAAGGGGAGGTGCAGACCTACGCGCTCCTAGACGAAGGAGCTACGATAACCCTAGTAGACAAGGAGTTAGCTTCCAGCATCGGGGCAGAGGGGCCATCACTACCGCTACACCTAAACGGCGTCAACATGAGCCAACAAGAGACGAAGAGCCAGCTCATCACTATTGATGTCAGAGGGATAAATGAAACTGAGAAGTACAAGGTCAGAGCAAGGACCATCAAAAACCTGCAGCTGCACCAGCAGGCCATACCCGAAACCCTTCTCCAGCACGAGCACCTGAGGGACCTTCCCAGGGACGAGGTGTGCTACGAACGAGCACACCCCGGGCTCTTAGTGGGAACTGACCACTGGGAGTGCATCGTTTCCAGGGAGCTCAGGACCGGCGCTCCGAACGAGCCGGCCGCATCGAGGACAAAGCTGGGATGGGTGGTGCATGGAACCGCACCACGCAGCGCCCTTCTACAGAAAGGCAGGGTGCTGCACGTATACGAGCCCGACCGAGAATTGAACGTGAGCAACCAACAGCTCCACCACTTTGTCGAGGCTCATTTCAAAATAGAAGCTCTCTGCATAGAGGGAAAGCCGCGAATACGAGAGGCAGATCAGCGAGCCATGAAGATCGTCGAGGCAACCACCAAGAAGACCGACACAGGGTACGAGGTCGGGCTGCCGTGGCGAAGAGATGACACCGCCATGCCACCTAGTTACAGCCAAGCACTCCGTCGCCTCACGACCATCGAGAAGAAAATGGACGCCGACCCTGAATTCGCCAGAGAGTACTCCAACCAGATACAGAACCTGCTGCAGAAAGGATACGCCACACCGTGCGACGGCTCGGAACGTACGAGCCCGGTGTGCTGGTACATGCCACACTTTGCCGTGCAGAACCCAAACAAGCCTGGCAAGTATAGGCTGGTATTTGACGCAGCCGCGAGAAGCCACGGAATATGCCTCAATGATGAACTTCTGGAGGGACCGGACCTGCTACTGTCGCTGCCAGGAATCCTGTTCCGATTCAGGGAAAAGGCGGTGGCAGTAACAGCGGACATACAAGAAATGTTCCTACGTATAAAGATCAGACCAGAAGATCAACCAGCTCAGCAATTCCTGTGGCGAGGCGATGAACGAGACACGCCTCCACTCAAATTCAAGATGAAGAGCATGATCTTCGGCGCCGCGAGTTCCCCGTACATGGCTCATTATGTCCGTAATCACAACGCGGACATGCATGGGCAGGAGTTCCCGCGAGCGCTAGCGGCTATAAAAGAAAGCCACTACATGGACGACCTAGTGGCGAGCTATGACGACCCGATGGAAGCCTGGAGAGCGTTGGAAGAAACGAGAACGGTGCACGCCAACGCCGGCTTCACGCTGCGGGGATGGAACGCTAGCGATCAGTCAGTGCTGCGCGACATACCCCCTGAACTGTACGCCACTGCACCCACACAACTGGGGGGAGAACAGCCGGAAAGCAAGATACTCGGCCTGTTCTGGAACGCCGAACGAGATGAACTTGGGTTCAATACATCCATGAACCGAGTGCCAGCGGAGGTACGAGATCGGGCTCGAGCGCCGACCAAGCGCGAAGCCCTAAGCGCCGTGATGTCAATCTACGACCCACTTGGACTGCTGAGCCACTACACCATCCGCTCTAAGATCATCTTACAGAGCTTATGGCGCCTCCAGACGACGTGGGACGAAGAGATACCAGCAGAAGAGAACGAGCTCTTCGCATCGTGGTTGGCACACCTGAATGAGATAACCAAACTCCGACTGCCACGCTGCTACACGACGAAGAAGTACGACCACATCGACCTCCACGTGCTTTGTGACGCCAGCGAACAGGCCTATGCGACCGTGGCCTACTGGAGGATCACAGGCAGCGACGGGAGTGTCGCCGTAGTATTGGTGGCGGCCAAAGCCAAGGTAGCGCCAAGACAGGCGCAGACCATACCTCGGCTCGAATTACAAGCAGCTGTCATCGGGGCAAGACTCGCCGACACGATAAGAAGGGAACACCGCTTGAAGATTGGTCGGACAACCTACTGGACCGACTCATCCACCGTGATCCATTGGATCCACAACGACATGCGACGCTACACACCGTTCGTCGCACACAGACTGGGTGAGATCGCTGAACTCACTAACAAAGGAGAATGGCGATGGCTGCCAACGGAACATAACGTGGCGGACGACGCAACGAGGCTCAGCGACACTCCACTGAGCACAACGGATCGATGGTTCCAGGGGCCTTCCTTCCTATACCAACCGGAAGAACGATGGCCCAAGATGTCAACGCGAGAAGAAGAAGACAACGAGGTCCTGCACACCAGAGAAGAACCGGGACGAGACAGCTGGCTACCCGACCCTGCCCGCTTCTCGAAATATGAAATCCTGGTAAGGGCCACTGCACGAGCGCTTGCCTTCACTGACATCTGCCGACGTAAGGCGACCAGCATGGAGCATCGACACATCCAGCGCGCCGAGAGGGAACTAATCCGGCACGCGCAAGAAGACAGCTTTAACGAAGAACTAAAAAGGATCAAATCTGCTCACCCCTTAACAAAGTCGAGCAGGCTGTATCGACTAGATCCTATATTAGAGGATGGACTCCTGAAGGTGCGAGGACGGATCGAGGCTTCCTCAGCGCCCACCGAGACGAAGCGCCCCATCATCATAGATGGCCGACACCCACTGGCCAAGCTCATCGTGCAACGGGAACACTGCGCTGCGGGGCACGCCAACAGGGAGCGTGTAACGAACGACCTACGGCAGCGCTACTGGGTCATTCACCTACGACCCACCGTGCGCACGATTGAAAGGAACTGCGCCTTCTGCAAGAGACTGAGGGGAACGCCCAAGACGCCGGCCACAGGAGATCTGCCGCACGCCCGCCTGGATCCTTTCCACCGCCCGTTTACTAACTGCGGGGTGGATTACTTTGGACCAATGATGGTCAAGGTGGGCCGTCGCCGAGAGAAGAGGTGGGGGGCATTGTTTACATGCCTCACCTCTCGCGCCGTACACATCGAGCTTGTGGCGTCCCTCTCAATCGACTCTGCGATCATGGCGCTGAGAAGAATGGCTGCGCGCAGAGGATGGCCGCGGCTAATGTACTCTGACAACGGAACGAACTTCCGCGGGGCTGATCAACAGCTACGCAAAGCCTACACTGAGTGGCTGCCCGCTCTGAACGACGAGGGGCTGCAACATCGCATGGAGTGGCGCTTCATACCCCCTGGCGCGCCCCATCAAGGCGGCGCGTGGGAAAGGATGGTGCGCTCCGTGAAGACAGCGCTCAAGGTGACCCTGCGGGAGAAGGCGCCAACAGAAGAAGTTCTCAGCACACTTCTCACCGAAGCTGAGTTCTCGATAAACGCGAGACCATTGACCCACGTCAGCGTGGACCCTAGCGACCCCGAGGCCTTGACCCCCAACCACTTCCTGTTGGGGTCATCGAACGGCCTGCCAGCGACGGGACCCTGCGACGAGGCCGACCGACGAGCATGGCGAGCTAGCCAGGCGCTCGCCGACCATTTCTGGCGGCGCTGGCTACGGGAGTACCTGCCGACCCTGGTGCCACGCGGCGAGCCCAAGAACGACGTCCGGCCCCTGCAGGCTGGAGACGTGGTCCTAGTAGTCGACCACACGCTGCCCCGGAACACCTGGCCGATGGGAGTCGTCGAGCGAACGCATCCTGGAGCAGACGGCAGCATTCGAGTCGTAGAGGTGCGAACCAGAACCGGCATCTTCCGACGCCCGGTGAGCAAGCTCGTCGTCCTGATGAAGAAGGAAGAGGCTACGCAGGCTGCGCCGGGGGGAGAACTGTTGCGGACGCCGAACTAAAATATCGACGGAGCCGCACGCATGAGCAGGTTCCGACGAGTCGAAACCTGTCGGGAGTCCGCTCCGTCGATACACGATCACAGTGGGCCAAATTGGCGGGGGGTATGGCGCGCGGGACGGGGTGCCGCCGGCCCGAGCGCTTAGCGCGAAAAGTTATAAATAGAGGACGCTCGTAGTGCGCGGGCGTCAGTCGATTAAAACTCTCAACTTGTTAAGTATGTTAACAACTAGAAAATAAAGCTACGTGAACTAAGCAAAGTCTTTCAGTTAATACAGTCCACTTGAACAATAATCAGCCTGAAGGGTTACTATAATCTCTACACGTATTTTTTGTTTTTGTAAATCAATAAAAAATTACAAAGATAAAACGCATCAAAACTCGGGAGTGGGGGCTCGTGACGTCAGAACGCACTTCAAATTATACCATGGTGTGACGTATTGAGAATTTTAAAAGCATCGTAGCTTCGTCAATTTTAGTTTACGTAACAAAAGAAAAAATACGGGTCTAATATTTTTTGATAATCTAACTGACGGACTAATTAGATTTTTTCAGTTGACAAGCCTATTGAACCCAGGACCTCATGCGCAACAGTAGTGCTTGCGACCACTAGGCGAATGAGGCAGTCGAGGGAATTATTTCACTTTAAATAACTGCTCAGAGCAGTGTATATGTATATTTACCTTGTAACACAGCTGCAACTTCTTCAAGATTACAATATCCACGGAATCGTAGAAATTAGAATGAATAGGGATAACTTAGATAACTTATCCTCCGTGCCTCGGAAAGTACGTTAAGCCGTTGGTCCCGGCTGTCATTCGTGGATCTTTGACAGTCGTTACGGGTAGTCAGAAGCCCGAAAGTCAGACAACCAGTCTTACCAAGGGGTATCGTATTACCCAGTAACTGGGTTGTGGAGGTCAGATAGGCAGTCGCTCCATGTAAAATACTGATATACAGGTGTATCCGGTTAGACTGGAAGCCAACATAGTTAGGAAAAGGCTAGGCAGATGATGATGAGGGATAACTTAGAGTAATCTTCAAAGATCTATAGCGGTCGCATCAGACTTTTATTGCTGTTTCTACAAAATTATTGTTTGTGAAAATATCAAAAAATATAAAATTGAAAGAAAGTACAGGGAGCACATCAAGTTACCCGAAACTGTCAAATTTTCCCAATCAACTTTGAACCTTATACTTTAGCAATAAAGTTTAAAATATATTAAAGAAATTTAACAGCCAACCCCAACTTGTAATATTACACCTCCCCGAAGGGCAAGGCAGAGGTGTACTTACCTACAGTACGCCCTTATTTCGCCAGTACTTAGGGAGCTGTTGGAGGCAGCATCTACCGAGCGATCCACGCAGAAGACCGCAAAAGAGCCGTTCCACACGATGTGATGCGGCGCCGCACCGCAAAACATCTCGCCGCACTGGCGATCGCACGGGCAGTGTGGCGTCGCAATGTTCTGACGGCGGCGACGAAGAGTGTTGGCGTGCCACTTCGACGCCACAATGCATACATCCCTCCTCCCTTGTCTCAAGATCGATTTGCGTGCGGTGCGGCGCCGGAGCGCACCGGAGCGCGCCGTGTGGCATACCATACATTTTATATGTAAGGAACCGCAGCGGCACCGCTCATGCACCGCGTCGCAGCTACACCGCACCGTGTGAAACGGTTCTAACTTGGAGACTCACCGTATGTGGTCACGATCCTCAGTATTGAGGGAACGACGAAGAAGAAGAACGGAGCGAGTCTATTGCCATCAACCGGACCACATTTGTTTTATTTACTTAAATAAAGCACTATTTTAGAAATTCTTACCTATGCCTACAGTAGATCGATAAATATGTTTTTCACGAGTCAAAAATGAAGTATAAACCTGTCTCTCCGTCTAAAACTCATTTAAAAATGTTTACTTAATCAAACCATGTTGAGATATTACACAGCCATTTCACAATAAACACGCGTAGCCAACCATCCCCACACGAACCGCACCTACGTCAGCCCGAAATTAACCCGAAACATATTTCCAACTTAATTTGGCGTCTAAAATAAAGTGTACATTAAAATATGGAGCTACGTATGAACCCAAGTCTCATTTTTTGTGTGGGGAAACACGAAGTAAGGAGAAAATGGAGTGTTTTGTAAAGTCAATCGATTTTACGAGCAGGTGAAAATACTTTAAGAATTAACTTGAGTTTGGTGTACTCTAAGAAATCAGTCACTTACCAACTTTGTTGACTGGCTTTTTCTACAAAGGAAAGAAAGAAAATACATTTTTTTAACACAGACTAAAGACGCACCACATATCAGAATTTATGTTCTATAAACTACGAATAAGTAATAAGTCAGGAAGTCTAATTCAGAACAAATTCCACAGAAAAAGTGGCCCTACTTCAAACCAAAACGACGTATGATTCAAAATACGAATCACTTCCGAGGTTACATGAAGACATGCTTGGTGATTGGTTTAAATTCAGAACGAAAGCCGGGATTGGTTCTCGCGCGTGCTGCAATGTCTGCTATGACAGTTGAGTCAAGTGACGTGGACGATGTTATGCAATAAGTGCACCGGACCAAGTCAATAGTAAAAAAATATTATTGTACAATGTTTTTTTTATAATATATTTTAGTTTTTTTTTGGGTTATGTTTTACAATCCAATGAACTCTATGTCCTGCGAAATATGATTAATTTATTAAGTTTTTGTCTAGAAGACATTAAAAGAGAATCTTTCAAACTGGTAGGTACAGCAGTTTTGTGTAACATGGTATATCCTTTTAATGATTTATAAAAATATTTTTTGTCAAAATGAACGGAACATACTCTGCTGGCTTTCACAGGCATTCAGTCGTACTCTTGTCTTTCTAGCTTAACTGAAGCTATCCGCTTATTTTGCCGAATTGGATCGGCAGGGAAACTAAAAGAAAGCAAAATAGAATAATGTTATAAAAATAACTAAATTTTATGGATTTACTTTTCAATATTTCATCAATAAAAAAATAATAATTAAATTGGTAAAAAATTTACTGACTTCATTTTGCATAGTATTGACCACCTCGGTTTGATAACGTATTTGAACATCTTTGAATATAATTATAATTTTGCTACTATTTACCAGTGAAAAGTGATCCCTGGACATTTTAATCTTGTATGGCTCCTGCACCACTCCACAATACATGCTGGCATGATGATTCACAGCTGTAGTTCACCATGATAAAAACGAAAACGTACCCGAAGTGCTCGCTTGCAAGAAAAATGTCCGACTGATGACGCGGTGGGTACAATTTTTAAGCCCCGCCTACTTGGGCCTAATATTTGTTGGGTCATTTTTTTATCGCAGTTACATTTCCTGACTTATTACTTATTCGTAGTCTATAAACAAATGAGCAACATTCGGTTTGATTCGTTCGTTGGTTGCTATGATCTATGGATCTAATTCTTTGTTACTATAGGGGTTCTTGCAAATAATATTTACGCTCTCTCTGTTTGGTAGAATAAAAAATACTCGGAAAATATTCTAAATCGAGGTGAATAGCAGCACCATCCTTCTGTCTGCTTATAAACCAAGATACTCTTTAAAAACATTGAAAGGACCTAAGTTCTTAATTTTCATTGTCAGGCCTTATTACTTATCTCCATTTCGTTTAGACTGTACCATCAGATATTTTATACTGAAATACATAATTATAAGCACTTCAGTCTTTCTTTCTCCATGCTTTAATAAAACAAACCATTTTATCTTTGCCTCTGTCAGCGAGACACGAACTCCAACGAGCTCGTCCGAAATAAAATTAATCCTTCGGGAGCCCGTCTCGCTTAGGATTACGAAGAGCTAAGGATTTTCACACTCTTGTGCTTCTGTATTGTCAAGTTTACTCGACAAATTGGAAAGGGTTACGTCGGATCTTGAGAATGTGGGTCATTGTTGTAAAGGAAAGAATCTTGTTATGTTTACATTTCCGGTGGCGCAGTAAAATTCCGACTGGAGCGTGGATTTCTGCAAATACAAACAAAGGTTTTAGGGACTAGAAAAGCGTATATACTCTCTTATCAAAATTCACTAGAGTTCACTTATTCTAAAACGTTGCATAACGATATCCGAAAGCATTTTACTGTTAATAAAGTATGAACTTTGTGTGTTTTCAGTTTAAAGTATGAATCTGCTCTTTGTATCATTCTTCAAGGACATCCAAATTATGATTTTGAAAATTTTATAATAATTTTTGCGTTAGTTAAAATTCAATCATTACTTAATACTAGCAGCGCCCCGCGGTTTCACCCGCATAAGTGTCGATAAAAACTATCCTATGTCCTTTCCCGGGACTCTAACTATCTCTATACCAAATTTCATCTAAATCGGTTCAGCGGCTTAAGCGTGAGAAGAAGAGCGCGAAGAGGTAACAGACAGACAGACACACTTTCGCTTTTATAATATTAGTATGGATTATAAAGAGATAAAATGTGTGAGTTTCTATGTAGGAGGTAATCTTCGGAACTGCTGATCCGATTCCGAAAATTCTTTCTCTAACAGACGCTACAGTATTGCCGAGTTTCCTAGGGTATAGATACATGGCTGGCAAATACATCGACGCGCAAACTGTAACCATGAATTCTACATTCCCTGCCATCCTGTATTTTATGCTTAAACAAGATAAAATACGGAGACGAAGTCGCGGGCAGAAGCTAGTGTGTTATAATTACATATTACACAAGACTGTGCCATAAAAATACATTCCAAACTTTGTGGCAGTTAGACAAAACATCCTTCGTTTTAAAAACGCATTTCCTGGATCAGTGGTAACTTACGGCGACCGCCAAACCACCGCGTGACACATTGACCTACCCACAGACCTTTTTTTTCACCCTTTTTTTAAGCCACGAGTGAGTAATGTTGCCAGTTAAAATAATTGCGCCTGATATGGGCCCGATAATTAGCGAATTGATTTTGGTTTTGAGCTTTCATTATCAATATCAATAATTCACAGATTCCTTGAAATTAATTTTAGTTCACGAACAAATTACGTTCCATATATATAATTTAATGAAAATAATATAAGTAAGTGCATTCGGCAATGTTTTCATTAAAATAATGTATATTTAATACACTTGAGCCAACAAGATCTGAAATACAGTCGTGCCAGCGACACGAACAAGAAGAATATAATATAAAAAAAATTGAATTGCAAGATGGCTTCAATTTAAAACATGATGATGCTGTATACACGAGTCAACTTTGTCACTTATACTTTTCAATATTCTCCTATTCGAAACGAGAAACTAACCTCGTGCAAATGGGAATGGAATGGAAAAACTTAAAATACGTATTTATGGTGTATCTACAAGTACACACGTAAGTAGTTGTCCTAGAAAAGTCACGACAGTAATGACGTTCTCAGTAATTAGTTTGGAGGCAAGAAATATACCGCAAATTACATCTACACCGATTACACTTTCATTAGAGCCTTTAGGGAATGAAAATCTTTAACCGACTATGATTTTCAGTCTGGCTTAGCTGAGAAGCCTCAGAGAGGTATTCAGCCGGTCGATTCTGTAAAAATCTCACCGTGATAACTTAGGTGAAGTGAGCATGAAGTGAGCTATCAATAGGGGTAATCTCTAACATCAAATGGAGTGACAGCTCACTTCACCTAAGTTTTTACGGTGAGATTTTTACAGAATAGCACTACATGAATCTGCAAGTGACAAAACATAGCTTTAGCTTTTTGGCAGTTTGAGTAATTTATGCGACCTACCCAAATGTCCTTTCTTTGGTATTGTTCCTCGAATCGTTGAGCTCCCTAAGTTTGAGTTGAGCTGCATGATTACTGACAAATGCGTACACTGACTGGACGGGTCCACTCAATCTGTGTGGTTCTTTCCTCAAAAGACCATTTCAGACACCAATCTACATGGTCTCCACATGATCTGACCAAGATTATGTCTGGACTTTAAAAGAGACTGTGACCTCTGAGTTTGTTTCGGCCTTTCTTCTCAGAGTAGTCAGATAGGAAACGCCGACCTCATCTCTTTTTAAAAAAATATGATTGACGTGTAAAAGTGTTTGTACAAACCTACTTACAGAAATAAAATCATTTATCATTTAACTTACGTGTTAGCGGGTAATAGGGTCAATGGAGAGAAACTAATAGGGAAGGAAAGAAAATACATTTATTTTCGGCAAACATGACGCAAAAAAAAATCCCATCGCTCAGCATAATGCTATGACCCTATTCGAGATAGAGCTATGGTCACTTCCTCAAATCTGTGAACAACAGCCGCTTTTAATAGATAATAAGTACTTTGCTACTCTCGCCCTTAGTCTGCCAATCAAACATGTCAATGTCCCCGTGTTTGCACCCATATATAAATTAACCCTAGACCATCGAACTAAACAACTTTCACTGTGGGACCAACTCTGAAATCACGAAAAATAAATCTGCTGTTTAATACAAAACTTCAATAGGCTAGTTTCCACCATCAATAAATTGAAAATCTATTTAGTCCGTCAGTTAGAGTATTGGAAAATAATGGACACGTATTTTTTGTTTTTGTAAATCAATGAATATTGACAAAGATAAAACGCATCAAAACTCGGGAGTGGGGGCTCGTGACGTCAGAACGCACTAAAAATTATACCAAGGTGTGACGTATTAAGAATTTTAAAAGCGTCGTATCTTCGTCAATTTTGGTTTACGTAACAAAATAATAAATACGGGTCAAATATTTTTTGATAATCTAACTGACGGACTAATTAGATTTTTTCAGTTGACAAGCCTATATCTACTTGACCAAAATGTAGGAAACAGCTGATTTATCTTTCGTGATTTCAGTGTTGGCCCCATAGTGAAAGTTGTTCAGTTCGATGGTCTAAAGCACCTCTTAAAGTTTTACGGGTTAATTTTTTAACACTTTCTTTACTTTTTTTTGGATGTCTTGTAAAATACTTGTTTAAAACATGTCGGTATAAAACCTACAAATATAAAAGACGGTGTTTTAGACATGTACTTTTAACTATTATGTTTACCTTTTTCACATTTTTAAGAAGTGTTTTACAAGTTTTATTTTAATTAGTCTTTACAACTTGTTTTAGGTGTAAACGAAAACCAAAAACAGAAGACACAACATGTAGAATACATGATTTATGCCTTGATATAAACACGGGGTTGCGAAGTCAACAAGTCGCGCCTGATAGAGTCACGAGAGACGTCATAGAGAATACACTACGCTTAGATATCGCAAAGCCGATTCGCGCCGATGATCCTAAATGAATTATATCAAGACAACTGCACCCCTTCTATTTAAGGCTCCCGCGGATAGGTGCGACGCGATTCTGGTAGAACAATTTCCTTGAACTTTTCATAGAAATTGTTCTACTAGAGCCACGTTTCGCCTGTCTGCGGGATCCAGCCTTTACCTTATATTCGTTGCGGAGAGCTTATGAGACCGACTGTTGGTTATGACAATAATTTTATAAACCGTTCATTCTAGTGGTTAATTACGAGTGTCCCTAATGCTATATTGATATTGTAAATGGGATAAAAATAACACTTTTACACGCATTTTTTGGCTAGAACTAGATAAGGTCTTTAAATAGAAACACCAAAACAAACCTAATGGTCAATGTATCTTTTAAAGTCTAAACAATTACATTGTAATGTTCGGATTGTATGACGACCATGTTGGTTAACTTTCTTGAAGAAAGCACCACATTGGTTTGAGTTATCCTGCCTAGACAATGCACCCACAAGCATGCACAGTGAGCTACATGATTTACCGACACAAAATGTCAGTAAATCGTGTAGCTTAACTCAGAGCTACGAAGCAAACGACCTGACGAAGACTACCAAAGTAAGAATAGGCCATATTAAGTACTGCGAGTAACTGCAAGACAATCATGAAAATAAATCTTAGTTTATTTATTTCACAATCAACAGGTTTTAACAAATAAAATAGAATAGAAACTCTTTATTATGTCTCTCTTTGTTGTGTTTATTATGTACTCTTTGTGATTGTGTCTCTTTATTGTGTATACATTTTAGATATCTTGTTTAAGTATAGAGATACCTGTAACAGAAGACCTCCCTCTTCCATGTTTATACACAAACAAAGCTAATCTGTAATATATCAGTAATAATATGATGATCAACATAGTCCTTACTTTTAAAAAAAATACGACGATTCTTAAATACAAACCTGCGTATATCATTAATTAATATTTTCTTTCTTTTTTTCATTGCTCATTAAAGGGAGTGGATGACAGCAATAACGAAAACGGTAAGTTGACCATGAAAATGGTTCTATATAATAAAAATTAAGTGGTCCCATAACGTGTTATCGAAAACCTTTTATATTGAAAGTGCATTGTGTGATTGAGCAGCTGTTAATGGCTTTCAGCGCAGAGTTCAAACTATATAACGTTTTCAATTAAATTAGGTATATTATCGTTATTTCAGTTTTTGTCCTACCACTGAAAGCACTTTATTTTAACCTTTCGATAAATGGTAAATTGCCGCTGATATTTTCTTGACAAAGTTTATAATTTTGACAGATTTTTTACATGCTGGCAGGGAACTTCGATGCGCAAACTCATCATTATCATCTGCCTAGCCTTTTCTCACCTATGTTGGGGTTGGCATCCAGTCTACTAAATGCCAGTATTTTACATGAAGCGACTCTCCACAACTCCACAACTCAGTTACTGGGTAATACGATACCCCTTGGTCAGACTTGTTGTCAGACTTTCGGGCTACTGACAACCCGTAAGGATTGTCAAAGATTCACAAATGACAGCCGGGATCAACGGCTTAACTTCGAGGCACGGAGGTGTCTTGGTGTGTGAAGATGGTCACCCATCCACGGACCAACCGCGGCAAGCGTAGCTTAACCTGATCGATCGGCCCATGCGCCTGTTATTACTTAGCCAGAAACCCCTCCAATAATGAAATGTAATGATGTAACTAATATTTTGGCGTAAAATTATGTCCATGGAATTTTTTGCCCATTCTTCTGCATAAGGACCTACCACACTTTGGGATGGGAATTCGACCATTTAAAGTTTTCGTTGAGTTGAGTTTTGTAATTTATCAAGTGACTGGGATGATAATCTTTCCTTTTCTTTACAGCTGCCAGCGCCTCCTCACATCGAACTGGTGATGGCAATGCCTTACCTCCGCACAGCGTTCAAGAGGCCCACAGTCAGAGTGAGACGTAAGTACCTCTCTTTGAAAATTACCAAGATCTTCTTATAAACTCCTACCGTTCAGTGCACTGTGTTGTGAGCGACAAAAGTCGATTAACACTTCACTTATATTTTAAGCCTTAATTATTGAGCAAATTCATCATCATCATCATCTCCCAAGCCTTTTCCCAACTATGTTGAGGTCGGCTTCCAGTCCAACTGTATGTAGCTGAATACCAGTATCTTACATGGAGTGACTGCCTATCTGACCTCCATAAAGTAGTGTCTGGGTACTATATTATAAGGTAAAGACGAGAGCACATCAAGCTACCCTTTATGCTCACTAGTTCCTTTGGCAATCAAAAAATCCTTTGAAGGAACTACTGAGAATTTTTGGATCAGTAGTTCCTTCAAAGGAACCGCTAAAGGAACTAGTGAGCAGGAATTTGACAGATTGTAGTAGCTTGCCTTTGTGTCAAGCTACTACAATCTGTCAAATTTCTTTAATAAATTTTCAACTTTATCTCTAAAACCTTAGGTTCAAAGTTGATTGGGAAAAATTTACAGTTTCGGGTAGCTTGATGTGCGGGTGTCTACTACAGTGTCGATACTATTTACTAGATATTATAAAATACAATGTATCGATTAATTGTGTGTTAATTTAGATAATGTGTAAAACTAGCAGTGTTAATCAGTTTTGTCACTGATCAAACCAGCAAAAGAGCACTGGTGGCCCAGAGATAATTTTAATTATAATAATAATAAATTCTATATTTCATTAAAAGCCATCACTTTACAATATCCAAAGACTAAGAACATATAAGGCTTATAACTAGGCCACAATAATTTTAAATACTCTGACTCCTAAACTAGGTGTAGGTGCCTGTGTCTTAGGAAATTGGCCCCGACTTACGATTTGTAGGTCGTAGGTTCCAACCCAGAGCAGGCGCTTTATTTGGTGTAAATAATTTCATCACCACTGCTCTCAAAACGGTGAAGGAAAACATCGTGACGAAACCGACATATCCTAGAACCAAAAATTCGAAGACATGTGACATCTACCAGCCCGCACTGGGCCCGCGTGGTGGATAACAGCCCACTCCCTCTCAAAGAGAGGAAGCCTTTGTCCCAGCATTGGGAACATTTTAGGGTGATTATGCTTATGCTAAACCACAGTATTGGTTTAATTTACTGCAATAAGATAGCCTCCATGGTGCAATATTTACGTTGAATACTGAGTGGAAACAGGTAAACGCGCGAAATTCCGCTGATTGTGGCCACGATACATAATATTTATGCAAGTATCGTTTGCTGAACAGTTCCAGACCCACGAAACTGCACGATTCGGAGAAAAATAAATTTGACAGCGGCTTTCACTTTAATAGTTCGACAACATTAATTGCGTTATTTACGTTGTTCACAAATATTACGTTACAAATATGAAGTTACTAGCTGCGCCCCGCGGTTTCACCCGCGTAAGTTTCGATCCCGTGGGAATATCGGGATAAAAAGTATCCTATGTGTTAATCCTGATTATAAAGTATATGTGTGCCAAACTTCATCCAAATCCGTTCAGTAGTTTTTGCGTGAAAGAGTAACAAACATCCATCCATCCATCAAATGTATTTATTGGAAGGCAAATCATTGCGCCTTTTTACACATTAACAATTTGCGATTTAATTACCTGTTGCATAGCAAAGCAAAAATAAAACAGTAATTTGTTGCTCAAGTGTTCTTTGCCATGTGCAAAACACTTGCATCGTGTAAATGGGGCTTTATATTGTAATTACTGCCTTGTTGATCTAATATAGTCACAAGCGCGTCAAGCGTGGGCACATGGGTTCCTGGGTTCGATCTCTGAGTCGGGCAAATGTTAGTGTGGTTTTCTATCAAGAAATTCTCCTTAGCACTTCGAAGCCTGATTTTTTCCCTAACTAGGCAAAAAAATACTGAACGATTTCAGTTGTTTTACTTACACATCGGAGATGTTTTGTAAAGCAGCGGATTCTACAATCCATCTGCGACATGGACACCGCAGACACATATCACCAAAGTATGTGTGTACAGAGGCCAGCACATCAACTTACCCCAATCTGTTCGATTTCTTTGATAGATTTCCAACTTTACCACAAAGGAAAAAATGTATACAGTGGGATTCTTAAAGAAGGAAATGGGAAAATTACACTATCGCAACATAACTATAGGTCAGCCTTACAACTCGTAGTACGCAGACAAACAGACGTGTGATCGGTGTGTTTATAAAGCAGCACGTGCTGCATTGTTCCCCCAGACACGTGCCAGAGCCCTACAGGAATTGTAACACACGTGTCGTGTGTCGCGACTCGAGTCGAGAATCGTAATTCAATAAGTGATCGAGAAATTGTCGATGTCTAATCTAATATCTATTGATTTTGTCTTGTAACCTTATGTTGTAGCTCTTTTATTTTATTTTCTCTACTATGTAATGGCGGGACGAGCTTACTCTTACCAAAAGGACTGATAGCAAATAAAATACAGAAAAAAAAGCAATACAGAATTGTGTGCAAAAGGGAGAGGGAGATTTTTGTACTGCACTGGGACAATACAGGGTAGTTAGATTAAATTAGATTAGAATATGTACAGATGCAAAATTTTCCCAATTAACTTTGAACCTTATGCTTTAACGATAAAGTTAAAAATGTATTAAAGAAATTTGACAGATTGTAGTAGCTTGATGTGCTGGCGTCTGTACACTAAGGAGGATTGGCGTTACAAGAAAAGGTAACACCAAGGGTAACCAAGATTTAGAAAGAAAGAAAAATATTTTATTTTGGAAGCGCACAGGAAAACCGACAAACAGCAAAAAAGAACACTAATGGCCTGCGCAGACGGCGGATTTTTGCCCGCGGACTGTCCGCTAAAATAGATCGCTTACAACTGTATCGAGTAACGCACACGAGTGATTAAAAGCACCGCGTACAAAAAGTCCCCCGGATAACCGAGGACATGCGGGGAGCGGACCGGACAAAAGTACGGGGGAGTCCGCGAAAAAAATAAAACTCGTGTGACTAGGCGAAGCAACGCACATGGCGGACTTTAGTCCGCGTTGTGCGCTCGAGAGTGATGTACGTATTCCCGGGGAACAAATGATCGCACACCGTGTACGTTGAGTTCGCGGTAAATCCGCGGCGGACTTTTTAATCGCGAAGCGTACTTTTTTCTCCGCCGCGGAGACAAAGTCCATCGTCTGCGCAGGCCATAAATCTAACAAAATCATGAAAACAATAAAAAATAAAAAGGTCAAAAATCAAACTCAAACTCAAACTCAAAGCATTTATTTCAATTAAACCATTTCCAGGCACTTTTGAATTGTCAAAATTAACTAGTCGGTCAGTTAGTCAGAAAGTTGAAGCTAGTTGCCCATTCCAAAACGTAGATCTCTTGGAGAAGAACGGGCAAGAAACTCCAAGGACACTCTTTTAAATTAAGATATTACAAAATCCTGAGTACAGTATTCTTGTTGCTTCTATATGTGAGAACAATGTTATGAAGAAACAATTCAAAATAGTTATAAGATTAAAAAGAAGCCCTGGCAGCTAAGAGATGACCAGTCTCAACTGACAGCGCCCGTTCACGAACATGACACATGGATCAGCACCATCCAGCTCAACCATTTTGAAGGGAACCGAATGATCCAACACACGCGCCACCATCAGTGAGACATTTAAGTGAGCATAGAAACTTATAAGTGAGAATAGAAACTTATCTTTCAATTTAATATTATTTCAAGTTAAACAAATATCAACTTTATTTTATAAGTAATTAAATTGATTTCAGAGTGACTAGCACTATTGAAAAAGCTATAAGTAATTTTTTTTTGAAGTTGTAACGTGAACTGAACTTTATGATGGTGTAGGGCTTAAAGTTATTTTTCCATAAACTCATATTTGTTTACATTTTTGGCAAAGAAATCGCGAATTCAGATTAGGTAATTTAGTAAATCTAAGAGAAAAACTAGTCCAGCAGCATCGGTTGCAAGGTTAAGAGGCTTGCTTAAGGCTCTAGAGAAAAAAACCTTCCAATACACTCCGTGTGAAGTACCAACCGTTTTCTGTGTCAAGCTCTTGATCTAACTGTCTACTCATAAGGTGGATTTCACACTACAACGCGCACGCGCCGGGAGCACATAACGCGCCCCCGCGCGTGATTTTTTACATACAAATTCAATAAAAACGCGCGGAGAATTTGGCTTCTTTTCCGGCGCCCTGTTGCGAGGCAATGCAAACCGTAGATCTTCACGGCAAGAAAAACGTGTGTATGTTTTTCTTGCATTGACTACGGTTTATACGCCGTGTGTCACGCAATTAACCCGCAGAATTTAGCTAAGATTTTGTCACCTTCAGTAGCATTCACAGTTTAAATTAACAGTTTAAAAAAGTTGTAATCAGTTACAGGGAAATTACTGTTCATCAAATTGACATCATACGTCATTTTGCCGTGTATAGCCACTCAAATCACAACTTTCATACCTTGACAGTTGTGATTTGAATATACAGATTTAAGTTGGCAGTCAATTTGGTCGGATTTTCACTTTTTTATGTTTTATTTGATCGTATCAGTAGGCCAATTCTCGTAATATATAACGTTCAAAATCTAGTCACAGTCTCATCTCGGTGACAAACAAATGTCAAAAACTTGTTAAAATGTAGGGAAATTTGAAGTATTTTTGACAGATTGAGACTGAGATCAGACTGTGAACGTTCTTAAAAATTACGAGAATTGCCCCTCTGATGTATGTCTCTGGTGTACCTACTGTGTGTCTTTTGGTCTGTGCTAAATAAATGTATTTTCTTTCTTTCTTTTTCTTTCAATTCTTCACCCCTGACTTTACCTATAATGTAGGTAGCTATTCAGATATCTGCCATAGAGCCATTAGGTACCTATTTGTTTCCATGTGCCTCAACCTATCGAAAGATCTTAATTCATCACCACCACTTCGACCGGTTCTATGCTTCTCTCATCCAGCGGATTCCTGCCGTCTTCACAAGGTCATCGATCCACCTTGTGGGAGGCCTCTCAAAGCTACATCTGCCGGGTACGCGGTCGACACTCCAGAACCTTCTCTTCAGATCTTAATTAGTGAAGATGAAAGCAGAATAATCCTCTATTCTCAAATCATTGTTATTCTCAAGCAGAAATATAAAGTAAATTACAACAATCAAAACAAAGCAGACATTTAAACGCAAATTCTACCTATTTTTAATTAGTCAAATTGCTCCGTTTCATTGCTCGCTGAAATTAACAACGGCATTTGTATACCGCATTCCTACCTATTTACTTCAATGTTGGAACTTAATTAGAATAATAACTCAAATTGCAGTAAATACTGGCCCCGATTCTGTTGTTCACAAACTAAACTAAAAAGTTCAGTGCATCTCTTTCTTTCTATTTCACTAAGAAAAGGACAGAAGATAAATATTAGTTTAGTCCTGTCAAATTAGTCAGCGCCTGACGTAAATTGACATATTTTTAGTAGCCAATTTTTTAATCACGTCTAAACTTGTCTATGGATTATCTAATTTGACAGGACTAAACTAATATGATAAATATTAGTTTAGTCCTGTCAAATTAGATAATCCATTCTGTCCTTTTCATGATGAAATAGAAAGAAAAAGATGCACTGAAGATAAATTTAGTTTAGTTTCTGAATAACAGAATCGGGGCCAATGAGTGCTTTTGATACACATTACACTGTTAATTGCCAGCGGCGCTGGAGTTCGTATAGGTTCGTAACATTATGTATTAGCGATGGCCGTTATGCGTGGATGTGACGCATATTTTCAACCCAAACTTGTTCTTTTTTGTGTTTGTGTTCTTTTTCGGCGTTATGTTTACCGCAAATAAACGAAAAGGAATGACAGTTGTATTTGAGTGGCTATACCAAGAAGTTTAAAGATAAAAGTGGAGGCAACACTCTAAACACCTAAGTGAAGACGACTGTGACACTCGGACACTCTCTTTCTAAATACACACATAAGAACGAGACAGTGATATGTGTTTTCTTTGTCTTATGTATGTATTCAGAAAGAGAGCGTCCGGCCACAGTCGTCTTCACTTAGGTAATTAGTTTTGCCTCCATTTTTATCTACAAGCTTCTTAGGCTACACGGCAAAATGACGTTATGATGTCAATTTAATGAAGAACAATTTCCCTGTAACAGATTAAGTACAACTTTTTTAAACTGTTGAATGCTACTGAAGGTGCCAAAATCGTAGCTAAATTCTGCGGGTCAATTGCGTGACACTCTATGACAGTTCAACATTCATTCATTGCGTCATTTAAGTTGTTGAGCAGACAACTTTTTCGAACATAATATGAAGCAATGGATTATCAATGTCCTTCAAAATGATGCAGATTGTGATTTGTTGTGTGTTTAATTAGGATGCAGGGCTGACTCTATTTAAATTGCCATCGATACGCTAAAAAGAGGAGAAATGTCCCTTACTGTTTAAGGAAACTAGCTTCACAACGGTCAAACCGTTTCATATCCAAATGTCTTTGTGGAAACCGAGTACAATTACGTAGATACCAAGCGCCAAGCGCTGTCCCCAAACAAACGTTCTAATCCATTACAAACCCTTTCCTTGTTGATATTACAGCCGGTATACCCCCCTCCCATTCTAATCACCCTCAATGATCACGAACACGTGACAAAGCGCAACAAAAGAACAGACGAAACAATTAAAATGAGAGTTAGCTGATTAAGAGCAAAACAACATGAATCTAGGAAAAAGGAAACTCAACTTTGATTAATTGTAAGGTGTAAGGTCGAAATTGATTTACAAAGTTCTTTAGCCTTTTGGTTGGATAGTAAGTAAGATTGATATTCGAAGTTACGTAATCAATTTGCTGATGCGATTGTTTCGATAAAATCGAATGTCGATGAAATACAGTATCGATATAAACTAGAAGGTATCGAGAAATAATGTTTTCTGGTACATTGTTTTTACTTTGCAAAATATACTTTCATGATTATTCATGTAAGGTGAATAGATTAACTGTATTGAAATTATTTTAACTTTAACTAGCGACCCGCCCCGGCTTCGCATGGGTGCAATGCAATTTAATAAATTTAATTAAATAATTTTAATTTAATGTTTTTTTTTTTAACTTGCCTGCCGCCGATACCGTAGCAACCGCTATGTCCCTGCATTTTAAATCTGTAATATCTTCGAAAATATTAATTTAAATAACATGCTGTAAATGGCCATATTGATCTATATTAAAAGCACAATGTATTTAAGGTACTTAATTGGATAAGGATTAATGCTGTATTGCTTGGAATCGCTTCGTAAATAAGCCATCATTTCTCGTAAAAAGTAAAGGAAAATAAAATGGTTATCGTGGGTTATCCCTAAGAGATAGACATATACCATCGCGGACTTTTTTGTAGACCTTTTGAAGGTGTACAATACTGTAGTACATTATTTTGATGTATCTCATAGGGTTCAGCCAGCGTTTGCAATGTAAGCGCAAAAAAAGGGTTTATTTACGACATCACATTAGAAACCTCTAAAATTATCAGTGTTTTTCTACTATATTATACATGTATTATACATATAAACCTTTCTCTTGAATCACTTTATCTATTAAAAAAACCGCATCAAAATCCGTTGCGTAGTTTTAAAGATTTAAGCATACATAGGGATATAGGGTCAGAGAAAGCGACTTTGTTTTATACTATGTAGTGATAATAGCTTCTGCCCACGACTTAGTCCGCGTGAAATTTCGTGTTCTCCCGGCCCACCCCGTCGCGCGTCGTATCGCATGATCACCTACCCGCGCTATCACTTCGTTTTCGCCTAGTGTTCCTGCTGACTTTTTTCTTTTTGCTCGGCTCCTGAGGGTTATAGTGTGATGTTAAATAGCCTTCTTCAAGAATTGGGCTATCAAAAGCAAAAAGAATTTTTCAAATCCGACTGGTACTTCCAGAGATTATCCCCTACATACAAACTTACATCTTTATAGTATTTAAGTAGAGCTGATTTTTCCAACGCCAGATAACTTTATCGGAGGTATAATTTTGAATTTTTGACAGTTTTTCCATACCTACAAAAAAAATGTGTGACGTCAATTTTATTCCACGAATAAACATGATTGACTGTCCCGTTGGTCTCATGGTCGCAAGTGTTATTGAGTTTTTCCATTAGGAATTTCTTAGTAGCAGCCCGGAGTTTGGAAGTTGGCGGTGTGATACCCCTGTGCCTCGGAAAGCACGTTAAACCGTTGGTCCTGCGCCTGATCCCTCTCCGGTCGTGTCGGATTGCCGTCCCATCGGACTATGAGAGTGAGGGAAGAGGGAGTGCACCTGTGTCTGCGCGCACACTTGTGCACTATAATATCTCCCGCGTACCTGGCTAATCTCCGTTGAGATTGGCCACCGTGACCGAAATCGGTCGGGGAGGCTATTATTAAACATTATTGGTTGATTGAAAAATCAGCCTTCAGTAGACTAGCGACCCGCACATTCACAAAGCTTTAACGACGTGATAAAAAATCAAGACTTAGCTATTTATTATGTTTATTATATGTAAGTTTAATATGAATATTGAGCGTAAACTTTCCTGAATAAATCCTCTAAATAATGGTGAAAACAGCATTAAAATCCGTTACAGAGCTTAGAAGAACAACGCGGTTACACGGTCAGACATAAAACCATTTTCTTGTCTGTCTGTACTTTAATTTAAGATAAGTGTCTTAGAAGCTGAAGGGATTAACTTTCTTTTTATTTTGATAAGAATAAAACGCGCATATATAGTTGGAAACTTTGAATTACAGATACATCAATATGAACAGAAGTTTGTAGGAAATGTAGGAATACTTTCAGCCATTTTGTCTGGAAATTGGATTGGTTTCTTATTTCAGTTGGCAAGCAATTCAGAACGGCTAGTTCTTGAGAAGGATTTGTTACTGTCGCTTTGGATATCGTAGTGGTGATGTAGACTTTCACCAACGGCAAGGTTCACAGATTTTGACTTTATTTTGCTAAGTACCTAAGCGTTCCATACGAGCATGAACCTTACATTTTATTAAAAAAGTTGACAGTAATAATCATTTCGATGCAAGATTTCGTACTAATTTAGCTAACACATCTAGTTTTGGAGTTATATTTTTTGAAAATCGTCATATTTCAATCCGGATATGTAGAAAAAAGAACTTATAAATAAGCATGATACACAAAAATTATGTATGAAGCACCAATGGTTTATCTTATGCTGCATATTACAGAGCACTAGTGAATCTCATATCTTTGTGAGATCATACGAATATTTTGGTTTTTAGTTTTTCTTATTTTTCTCAAAAAATCTGCCTTATTGCTTCTGCCCGCGACTTAGTTCGCGTAGAAGTCGTAAAACACCATATTATACAAAATAATAGAGGCATTTTTATAAGTTTACCCTATATGTCTGTACACCAGCACATCAAACTACTACATTCTGTCAAACTTTAATAGATTTTCAACTTTATCGCTTAAAGCACAAGGTTCAAAGTTTATTGGGAAAAATTTACAGTTTCGGGTAGCTCGGGTAGCTTGATGTACTGGCGTCTATACAACGTTTTGGTCTCAGCAGCAAAAATATAAAGAGAGTTGACGCGGGAGCAAGCGACGACGTACAGCTGTCCGTGTGATAAGCAGATCGTACTGAGATCGACACCCGCAGATTTCAGTAGCAATTTCCCATTGCTTGCGAAGTTTTTCGTTATTACTGATAATAATACCTAATTAGCATGGTTTTTTTTTCATATATGGCATCTCGTAGTTGACCTTGACAGGTCGTGACTACTTAACCGGACTATCCTGTGGTTGCCTTAAGTAAACTCAAACCCTCCAGCCAGTGCGAATATCTAGCATACTAAGCGAATACACGCTAAAGGCACTCCCTGTGGGGTACGAACCCCGGCTTAGAGCATCGTTGGAGAGGGGGCAGCAAGATGGGACAGGCTGAATCAAATTCTTATTATTTAAGCTTGATGAGATCGGAGTTTCCTATCTGACTACTCTGAGAAGAAAGGCCGAAACAAACTCAGAGGTCACAGTCGGGAGTTTAAAGCTACAGGCTCAGCTGCGGCGCGGGCTGGCACTTCATCGAGCAAGGGTCGGGGCGGAGGGGCGGGGAATCAGCATGGTAGCATGCTATGATACTTATAACAAGTTTTATGCATAAGTTTAACCTAACCCATCATCTACGCAGCCTTTTTCCAGGAACGAAAAACCTAGCTTTCAGTAGGCATAACTAGATGCGGCGTGCGCTGGAATCTCATTACATATACACTATACGCTACGCCGACCTCGTCCTAACTCCGTAGGTACTAACTAGATACGTGCGAGTGACGAGTACATTCAGTACGGAGGCACGTATATATTTAATTTGCCAGAGATAAGATTAGTTTACGTATAATAATTATAAACTCCTTTAAGATGAGCTTCTGACGGAATCTTATCCGTTATTATCTCAGTGTGTTCATCCATATTAATATGAATTTTAATTAGGTTTTTCTTACGATTCGTTTTGAAGTGGAAACTTCTGGGCGCATTTTGCGCTCTTTCTGAAACGTAAACGGAACTCAACCGTCACGCTCCGCTCAAGTCGTAAGTTTTCACATCTATTGTGTCATAAGCACATCCTCCATTTTTTTATTATAAGTTTTAACGTAACTTCAAATATCCATTGATTGGCACCCCCTCGCATCGCATTGCCTGCCCACGCTGTTACTTCGTTTTCGCTCAGCGTTATTTGTTTTTTTTTTTTTGCTAATATCACTTTACCTGATTTGGAAACGAACCCAGGACCCGACGCTCAGCAATCGTGCTTATAAACATTCAACCAACCACGCAGCAATATTTTGTTGATACATTCTAAAATACGTCAATAACAATCTCATCGAAATTCGATTTATCGGCCGATAGGTTTTACGAAAAGCACTTTCTTTTACATAATATAATTAAATACGCATTAAGTGATTTCATAAGTCAGCCATTAGCTGTCTTCGAAGAATAATTGGTCGCAAGCTGCGCACAGATTGACACATTTATTAAAAAAGAGGATCTTATTCATACGTTTCACTAATAATATTGATTAATGATAATGCAAGTGACGTTTTTATTAGGTTTTTGGTAAAAGATAGATATTTAGGAGGTGGGTATTTTTTTGATCTCAGATAATTTAAAGATGAAAGCAAGGACATGTCATACTGTAGGAAAGTACTTTAATTAGGTGCGTCTCAAGATTGAAATGTACATTTATAAAGTAGCTATTTGGTATACAGGAGCAGTGAGGTATTACCTCAGTGTACAGGATAGACTTCATTGCACTAAGCTACACTAGGTACCAATCGTCCCACTCATCAGTATGCTTATATCATTTTATGACACTCACAACATTGAGTAAATTAACTGCCGGTAAACCATATTGTTTGTTCGAGCGTATCTATGCAAAATCAAATCATTCAGGATTTAGTCAGGAATTACGTAGATATCAGTGCAATTGTCTAATGTAAAATTAGGTTTCAACTTATGAATGAACAAGAAATCCAATATTAATAAAAACTGGATCTACACACGTCAACATATTATTATATTATATTATATTATATTATGACCATTCGTGGCTTCAAGTTTAACGCGTTTGTGTCCACCCGAGAGAACTATCAAATTACTTTGCAGCCAATTAACTTCCCGTTTAGAATTCTACATGTGAAAAAAAGGTGAATAAAAAACGTTAACAACACAAATCAAGTATAATTGTAACATTTTGGGCCAAAGTTCCGACCCTAAATTAACAGCGTACCTCCTCCAAAGAGGTTTTTGCATTACGTGGAGTATAAACTAGGCGAGTGTCATATCAGAGATGCAGTTAGGATCATCTTTAGCAGCGATGTGGTTGTGCCGTACTCTCCAGAGACACTTACAGCTCTGGAGAACAAACACCCCGCCCCGGCAGATGACCTCTCCTTCGCTTACCCACCCGATTCGGAAACCAACTCACTTAAAATTACAGCTCAACAAGTATGTGCGGCCATGTGCTCCTTTCGAAGTGGCTCCGTCGGCGGCCTCGACGGCCTGACACTCCAACATCTGAAGGAGCTAATGTGTTCAGGCGCCGGGGAGGCTGGTGAGTCCCTTAATAAGGAGCTGATGGCCCTCGTTAGTCTCATGCTCTCCGGCAATGTGAACGAAGCCGTCATTGATATTTAGTATAGGGCAAATCTGTGTGCCCGGCTCAAGAAGGTTGGCGGCATTCGTCCTATTGCCGTAGGGTCCACTTATTGTCGTATTCCAGCTAAAATTAGCTGTGCTTTCTGTAGCAAAACACTGGCCATCAAATTCCAGCCCCTGCAGCTGGGCTTCGGGTCCAAAGGGGGCTGTGAGGCTGCGGTACATACATGCATATATTCACTTACAATAGCGCTAAAGGAGAGATAATCCTTAAGATTGATATTAAAAATGCTTTCGATTCCGTAAATAGGGAGACATTGTTAACAGAAGTTCAAAAAGAAATGCCCCAAAATTTACAGTTTTCTCTATCAATGCACCCCTCGAAATTGCCTACTTTATAAAGACAAACTTTTGAAGTCAGCCGTTGGATGCCAACATGGTGATCTTATTTTTTTTTATATTAGTGTCGTCGAATATAGTTGAAGTTTAGTAAAAAACAGATGGATGTTCTCGAATAAAATTTAATTTTATTAATAGAAAACAAACAGCTCATTTATCAAATTAAATTTCAGTCGATAACATCCATCGTTTCTTACTAAACTTCAGCTATATCCGACGACACTGCAAACATCTCTTTTGTTGACTGTACAAAAACAAATAATCACTAGGGTAATCAGTATCTGAAAGCATCCTCCTAAACTCAAGATTATAGAAAATAGATGCAAATGTAATCGGCTTGTGTCATCGCCTCGGAATAAATTCCTTCACTAAGAACAGGCTACACACCACGAGCTAAGCTAACTTAAACCTTATTTAACTTGGAATGAAACAAAGTATAATCAATCACACTGTATCTTTTTGTAGTGAAATACAAAACTAGGTAATGAAAAAATCGAAACACACATATACAACTTCTTTTTGTTACACAAGAAGATCACACATTTTTTTGTTAGAAATTAATGTTTTGATATATTTTACAGAATATATTTTTATTAAGAGGAGTTAAATGTTGTTTACGCTTTGTCTCAAGCCAAACTGAATAGAGTATAGAGCTCACAGTAACGGCGTCTCTTCATTGTAGCTCAGCCGATCGATTCCGTAAAAATCTGTCCGTGTTAACTTAAGTGAAGTGAGCTCATTTCACCTTAGTTTTTACGGTGAGATTTTTACAGAATCGCACTGCTGTTCCTAACTCGAATATTTTGACATTTATAAAACCAACCAACCAATGTTACCATATTATTAACAAAAGTGAGTTTTGAGTTGCACGGCAATCCGACACAATCTGAGAGAGATCAGGCGCACTGCCAACGGCTTAAAGTGCTTTCCGAGGCACGTGGGTATCACACCGCCACTTCCAAACTCCGGGCTGTTACTGAGAGATTCCTAATTGAAAAACCCAATAAAAGTTTACCCAACCTGGGAATTGAACCCAGGACCCCACGCTCAGCAGTCGCGCTTGCGACCTCGAGACCAAGAGGGCAGTTAAGTTATATGTTATATTATATTACCGAAGTATCAAACTTTGTCTGTTATAGCCACGAGAGCTAAGCTAAGCTATCTTAGCTTAACTCGCAGTGTGTCCTACGCTTTACTCTTTCATAAATTAGTTCCACAAGTGCCAGCCGTCATCGGGACAATTAGCGAGATATTAATCCATATTCATTTGTTTCTCTGCTAATAGAAAAGGCTTGCTGAGTGATCCGTCGCCGGTTATATTAACAATGGCCCCGATTCTGTTGTTCACAAAGGAAACCAAATTTAAGTTCAGTGCATCCTTTTCTTTCTATTTAAATATGAAGAGGACAGAAGATGAATATTAGTTTAGTCCTGTCAAATTAGATAATCCATAGACAAGTTTAGACGTGATTAAAAAATTGGCTACTAAAAATGCGCCAATTTACGTCAGGCGCTGACTATATAATTTGACAAGACTAAACTAATATTTATCTTCTGTCCTTTTCATAATGAAATAGAAAGAAAAAGATGCACTGAACCTAAATTTAGTTTAGTTTGTGAACAACAGAATCGGTGCCAATATCCGTCAGCCATGTTGTCATTTATTTAGTGAGGGTATCAATTTATTGTTTTGATCATTTATTGATTTATATATAATATACTTTATTATACACCAGAAAATACATAACAAAAAATATGTATATATTTTTTTTTATTTGTATATTTTGTTTGTGTAGCGTTTAATTGGTCTAGGCATCTTTTGTGTTGGGTATTTTGTTAATTGTTGATAAAGAGAGTTTTTAATCTCTATAGCAAGAACTAATTGTGGTGATTGTCTCGTTTTTCTAGTAGTCGCAAGGGCTACCGCTGAGCATAAGGTCTTGGGTTCGACTCCCAGGATGGGTATAGTGTTATTGGGTTTTACTAAATGGAATTTCTCAATAATAGGCTGAAGTCTATATTTATGCCCGGCTGACGGCAATAGACCCACCCCCTGTTACATGACACATAAATATAACAGGCGAAATGAGGGTGTAAAGTCTATTCAAACGTATGTTTCAAATTAATATTATTTAAAGTTAAAAAAATATCAACTTTATTTTAATGGTAATTAAGTTGATTTCAGAGTGACTAGCACTATTCAAAAAGTTATAAAAATGCTTGAAGTTGTAACGTAAACTTTATTGTGTAGGATTTAAAGTTATTTTTCCATAAACTCATATTTGTTTACATTTGTGGCAATTAAATCGCGAATGCAGTTTAGGTAGTACATGTAAGGCATGTTCTAAAAAATCCTCTACTACCAAAACAATTTTAGATAGCAATTCACTAGCAGCGCCCCGCGGTTTCACCCGCGTAAATGTCGATCCTGTGTAAATATTGGGATAAAAAGTAGCCTACCTGTTAATCCAGGGTGTCATCTACCTCCATACAAAATTTTATCGAAATTGGTCCAGCCGTTTGAGCGTGAAGGAGTAACAAACATATAAATACATACACTCACAAACTTTCGCCTTTATAATATTAGTGTGTTTTAATGCGATATTCGGCCACACGAAATAGGCTAGTTTCCATCATCAATAAATTGAAAATCTATTTAATCTGTCAGTTAGTATTGGAAAATAATGGACACGTATTTTTTGTTTTTGTAAATCAATGAATATTGGCAAAGATAAAACGCATCAAAACTCGTGACGTGAGAACGCACTAAAAAATAATACCTACCAAGGTGTGACGTATTGAGAATTTTAAAAGCGTCGTATCTTCGTCAATTTTGGTTTACGTGACAAATGAAAAAATATGGGTCAAATATTTTTTGATAATCTAACTGACGGACTAATTAGATTTTTTCAGTTGACAAGCCTATTAAACTGGAGTTTGAGTTGCTTAAAAGCAGCGTGAAAGGATTCCCGGAAGACGTTAATGGTACATCATTACCGTCAGCCGGTCTCCCGGACTGTTATTAAGGAAATGCTGGTCAGTAGGCGGGCATGATATTAAGAATAATTTGTTTTGGTTAATAAAGTTATATCCCACCGGACAAGTGTGGAATTAATTATTTCAAATTAAGGGCAACACAGCTGATGAGAAGTCTAATGATAAAAACAACTCACTTCAAAATAAGACACTACAAAGTGAAAAATAACTTTAATTTCGGAAGTCGGTGTCCTTGGGTTTGCATTTTCGTTGTTTGCCTGTAGGTAATTCTTGAAGGGTTAAGCAGAAGTGTACAATGCCTAGGTGTAAAAAATACCACGTTTTTAATATTTCAGACCATAGTGCCACTTATTTGCGGAATATTCTACCAGCTCGTATCCTAATATTCATTTTGTTAAAAATGAATTCCCTTGATACCTTAGACGACCACGGGTAAAGGTGGTCCATACAGTGTAGTAGTCTAGCTAGTGATAAATTCAGGCCTCTTGCGGGCCTTACGGGTAGTGTCGAAACATTATGACATTCTGCATAGTAAATTTCCGCCTGCTCCCATTCGAAGTGAGGAGGCCTGAGTCCACGCAGTACAAACAAAAAAAAAGAAAAAAAAATCACTGTCCATCCTAAGGTTGCCTGGAAGAGATCGCAGAAAGCGATAAGGCCGCCCATTGTATATTTTGTAGTGTTTGATGTATCTTTACTTGTTGTATTTTTGTGGTGTAATATAAATATAACTAAATAATAAATAAATAAAAAGAAAAAAAAAAGGAGTTCAAATCACTTGGCGCCCAAAAAGCGACAGTCGTTTTCATAAACTGCATTTACTTACGTGAAATATCTGGAAAGGTTGTTTGACCCCCGCTATTAATATTATAGTAGATTCCGTGATAAGGGACACACTTCAATCTTGCCCTTTTAAATGACCTACCTCTGCAAGAAAAAAAAACATTTTGTGAATCAAACACACCTGATGATGTCCTTCGGAGAAATTTTTGACAGTCATTTTATTTCTCATCTTTTCCTGTTTAGTTCAACCAAACCGTTTTGTTGATGGATACAGTAATTGCTTAAGCAAAAAAAAAACTAAACGAAAATCGGTTCATCCGTTTAGGAGCTACGATACCACAGACAGATACACAGATACACAGACAGACAGACACGTTAAACTTATAACACCCCTCTCTTTTTGCGTCGGGGGTTAAAAAATAAGCTTGTCAGCAAAAATTGTTGCAGGCCTGGACGCCCAGAGTTTGTTGGACATTGCATAGCTCATAGAATAACTTCACAAGTGCCTTTTTTTTTAAATAAAAGACTTAAAAGGCCAATGACCAGTTTATTCGAGACTTATGCCTTCTAAAATTGAACCTCATCCAATCCGTAAAGGCATTAGGTGAAAAAATGGGTTTTATTAAAAGAACTAATGGACGCCGTGCGTCAGCTGGGCCATGCTGACCGCGGCCATCGCGAAAATGTGGCCAGATTGAATTTAAACTATTTTAGGCGAGACCCCTTGATTTTTTTTTTATTGCTGAATGGGCCGCTTTTGACCTCGATCACGCCTGATGGAAAGCGATGGATAAGGTCTATGATGGAACGAGCGTACCCAGAAGATGCCTAAGGCACTGGAACTCCCACGCATCAACGAAACACAGCAGGCTGCTTGACGCCGGACTCCGGTGGGAGGGTGGTCGCAAACCAGGCGGGCGTTAGCTCTACCAGCGCAAGGAAAGAATTGGCCAGTCAAATAAAGTGTTGGGTGTGACTGTCTAGGATGCGCCGAGCGCTCGGTTCAGTTGAGTAACTGGCGGAACAAAGTGCGCTACACGAGGAAGCTACTTCAGGCATCCCAAAACATGATTTGAATTAAAATAATTTGTTCCAAAAACACGTTCAGTATTTTTATATTAAATGGTACTTTATCTATACAAGATCCTCCGATACGATCCTTTGGGTTTCATTAGGTTTTAATTTCATGAATGGGCTTATCGTTTATTCCCAAATCCCAATAATACAAATCCTCAAACAACCTTTTAAGAGATTACTGAAACGAAAATATCTATGCCTATCCCAATATTCAAACCATGACCTTGCATTGACTTGACCATACCGAAAAAAAACCTTTTAGCAGTTTTTAAATAAAAACAGAAAAAAGTAAGTTTAGCGGGTCCCAAACTCACCCCAAGGGCTTCGTTCGTTGGTTCGCGTTAGCAAAGTTGTAATGCGTTATCCCTGTTGCCCTTGGCCAAACAATGGCTTCACACATTTTATATGTACTTATAGGAAAAGGTCGAAATTATTCAGCTATAACTAAGTGCAGAAATGAACGGGGTATTGAAAAATGAGCTTACTGGAAGTATAATTCCGTTTCTAATCCTTTTGTGTTCATTTCACTAAGTTTTTAAGAATTTTCTTTATTTAAATTGAAAAAGAGTAAAAATAATAACGCCATTTTACTTATTTTTCCCGGTAAAAAAAGCCTAGATCGTATTTTACGGAAAATCTAATGAGCTGCCATTTTTATTTGTCATCTCCCGTGTGCACCACCTTTGTCCATGTCCACAGCAATGGATGAAGTGTGTGCTAATAATAATAAGCTGCGGACACACTGACCAGTACCTGTTGTATGGGGAATGATAACACTATCAATTTTTCCTACATAGCATAATCAGCCTATAATGTTCCCACTGCTGGGACAAAACCCCCTCTCTTCGAGAGAGAGTGAATCGTAATCCACCACGCGGGCCCAATGCGGGTTGGTAGATGTCACATGTCTTCGAATTTTTGGTTCTAGGACATGCCGGTTTCCTCACGATGTTTTCCTTCACCGTTTTGAGAGCAGTGGTAAATGAACACAAAGTAAAGCTCCTATCTGGGTTCGAACCTAGGACCTACAATTTGTAAGTCGGGGTGCCGTTACCACTGGGCCACCACTGCTCCTAAATTCACAAAAAAAACTTTCACTAAAAACTTCATAAATAAATTGTATATAATAAAAAGCTATGTAACTTGAAAATCGTGCTCTAAACGTAATAGAAAATGGCAGACTCATCGCGAAACTTGAAATTAAGGCCCATTAAGACTAAATCTTTAAACATTATGCCTCTGACTGCTACATTAGTCTTCTACGTGTCAAATGGGGAATGACCTGGCGACACTGGAATTTGGAATTTAGTTCTATGCATACGTGAATGTCATAACTACTTAACATACCAATGAAGTAGATACGTATAAATAGATTAATCCATGGCTCATCAAGCTTAAATAATAAGAATTTGATCCAGCCTGTCCCATCTTGCTGCCCTCCCCCGGCGACGCCCTAAGCCGAGGTTCGTACCCCACAGGGGGTGCCCTTAGCGTGTAATCGTTAGTTTTAGTAAAATATTCGCCCCTGGCTGGAGGCTTTGAGTTTACTTAAGGCAACCACAGGAGCCCGGTTAAGTCATTGGTTAAGTAGTCACGAGTTCACGACCTCTCAAGGTCGACATGCCACAAAGGGAAAAAAAAAACTCGATAATGTTAGATATCGTGATGGCCCATGGAGCAAGAGTGTTGATCAATACTCGTGCGTGCTCTGTATTAGAAGAGAGAGAATTATTTGAAATATATGCTTTGAGTTTGACCTTAGCCTTGCAGTGGGGTAATAATAAGCTGGTATTCTTATTAAGGGTTCTGGAAGCTAAAGGTAAATGATTCTATGATTGCTTGAACTTGAAATTATGAAGTTGGACTAAATTACAGATTTTTTAGACTTTTAAGAAATAGAGTGGGACATTAGCGGCTAAAAATAAGTAATAGTTAGACATCAACATCAAATAAGATTGAAGAGACCAGTACCTCAGTAGGTACCCAAAGATATTGCAGGTCAATTGACTAAAATATTATATTACAGTCAGTCACCAGGACCAGGGCCAGGTCTTTTATATTCATTAAACAGGCCTTAGTATGAAAGATTGTCGTATACAATACAGTTTCTAATTATAGAAGCAGACGGTTCAGCAAACTAAACACGCCATACTATTAGATAGACAATCCATCATGGCCGCCACACGAGCTGTCATTGTTCCCGCCAAAACTACAGGCAACAAGCCACTTCATTAATTAAGTCAAGTGTTACTCGATTAATATCGGTACGTACCTCTAGCTCTGTTGACTCGACAGCGCCTTTGCAAGCAAAATATCTATGTTACGTATTACAGTGATTGCTATTCGGTTCAGTCAGGCGTTTCTTGTTTTTCGTGTTTTGAGATTGAATCGGCATGATCACATTTATTTTTCGGACTGACTTACTCAATCTGTCCGATGGTAAATACTTTTATTTAAATCCAGTTTGTTTTAGTCTTCAAGCGTTGCCGTTGACATCTACGCATGAAATGGGATATTAAAAGCATATTTATTACGTGGTTCGTCGAAACCGACCGGTCAGGGAAAGAAAAAAAATACCGTGCTTCCGACTTTTCTTTAGAGCCAAGTTTATTAGGTAACTTAGTAAGTACCTACTTAACTTTCGTTTGACAATTCATTCCATAAAACTTTAATAACTGACTAGATAAAATGACAATTAAATTGTTATTGCTAATGGCAGATTAGATACAGCTTTCATGGAGACGAAAGGATTATCTGTTTTATTACTGCTGATTTGCAAGGAAATGTTTTAATCAGGAATAGGGCCTACCATTAAAAATCTACTGTTCCTAACATAATTCTTATTCCCTCGATATCGGACCCTGAGAACTTTAAAAAGGTTCAAAAGCAAATAGACGGACGATAATCTCGTGCGGAATCCGTCTCAGTCAGGAGTTGGGGCCTTTCGAAAATTAGAGCTTCTCATATCGAGGTAAAAATATTAGCCAGTCAACAAAATAGTCGCAATACTAACTTAACTGTCTTTACAACGACGTGCGTATAAGTATCGTCAATCGTGGAGGCAATTTTTACGGTTTTTTTTACCTAAAAACCTAACAGTCTGTACTGCCCTTAGTTTTTCACTCCCGTCATTTTGGACTTCACTTAACTCCAAGTAAATTTGAATTTCGCGAGCTACCCTGACTCCATTATAGTGTACCTAGGTACATAATCTATAGACCCTACCCTTGTTGGTTTCAGCAGCGACTTCCTCGGAGATGTACAACAGGAACGCTCGCAGCGCTGTTGGAGCGTTAGACGGTCGCGGCCTGGTTGCCGTGATCAAGCGCCAGGTGCCGCTGGCGGGACAGCTGGACCATCAGCTCGCTTGGGGACAGGGCTGGGGGTGGGTCACCTTGCCCAATGGAGTGTGGAGTGGACGTAAGTATTTTAATCAGATTTTTTGTAATATAATTTTAACACGAAGATAGAGCTCACAAAGTGATAAGAAAATGTTAGCATAAAAAATTGTGAGCCGTCTTTGAATCAGAATATCCGGGGATATCAAACTGATATGACCTTAAGACGGATCATAAGCTATAATATACAACGTGTAACGTTAAATGCGCAAAACCTGAAAATACTTTGTTCATAATTGACTACTGAATCGATTATAGTAACTTTTATTAATAAAAGTTAAAAAGTTAAAAGTTAAAATACATGATTTTTGAAAAAAAAAACCTTTAAAGGTTTTTTTTTTCAAAAATCATGTATTTTGCCATAGCATCGCCGATTAAGCCAAAGAAAATTAAGTATTATATTAAGGCAATAAAACTCAATTTTGAATGCATAAAGCAATGCTAGGATCAACACGATTTTCTTAATAAAAATAGTTTTGTTCATTGTATTATGCTTTTAACTAAATGCTCTAATTGGGGTGTATGAGGTTTTGCGCATTTAACGTTACACGTTGTATACAAAGATCGCTTTTCTTCATCAGTTGTATTGCTAATGCTATTGCCCACGTATCATTGGCATTATGATCCACGTCCCTCTCTCTCTTGTAAACCCGTAACATTGATCCTTCAAAGTACCTAATTCTCCACATTAATGGTAATTGAACCTCTTTTTAGGTCTCACCTGGTCCCAAGAAGGCGAAGACTTCGCCCTTCACGCGATGCCGATCATGCACCACACCAACGTGTCCCAAGCCTGCTCTATGCTTGATGGCGTCACGGCATACGAGGCTTCAGTCTACGAACAGGCTCTGGCAGAATACGACGATACTGCCTCCGACGACTGGGACTTCGGCGTTGACTGCGGAGACTTTATGATGTAAACCCTTTTTGTAGGACAACCAAGTCATGATCTAGGGGCTGGATGCGCTGTTCTGAACACATGAAGAACTGGAACCTTACTTTTTGCGTTAGCTGGGCAGTGCGTTGCGTATTTGAAAATATGGCGTTGCTGCTAAGCGTTAAATGCAGGATATACTTACGCGTCGTTGGCAATCTTTTCGTATTCACGTTGCATTGCGATTGCGTTTAAGAGTCCCTATCAGTTTCGCGGGGTGAAAACAGAAAATCAGTTTTTTTTAGCACAATTTTCTCAACAACCTTAAGTTATCTACATTCTTTTTTTAAATACACAGTTATTTATCACCTATTTATCTAGTAAGTCTAAGAATTTCAATTTTAGTAAACGAACGATCGAATTTAAGTTTATAAGGCATCATTTAAATATTTTACTACAATTAAATAAGTAGTCAAAATAAAAATATAAACATTGATTTTGGTAGATAAATACCTTAAATTTTAAAATATTTAACACTTATTATTATTTTCAATAAATTCTTACGCGTAGACAAGGGTTTTGCACATGATTTTATTTGGTTTTTTCAGCGTGATTAACATTTTTTTACAAGTACTAAATCATTAAACTTTAAAAAACAAAATTGTACACTTACTAATATAATCTAAGCCCAGTATTTATATTTTTTTTTTAGATTGTTATTTGCTGCCAGTAAGTTAGAAAAGTAATTGAAAAACATGGTGTTTCGTGATTATGTAAAAACATGTGTCAGATTTTTATTTTTTGTAATTTATATTAAGTATTTATCAAAATTTAAAATTGTACACTTACTAGATAAATAGTTGATGAATAACTGTGTATTTAAAAAAAAACTAGTTAATTTAAGGTTATTGAGAAATTTGCGCTGAAAAAACTTGAATTTTCTGTTTTTAGACCGCAAAATTGATAGGGACCCTTAAGCCTGCGCGGTAATTGCGTAACACACATACAATGACAATTGATAGCAATGTCTTTCATTTGATAGTTCGACCGTATTCATTGCGTAATTTACTTTGCTGAGCAGATGAATTTTTCAAAGCTGTGAAGCAATGGATTAGGATTTTGCGAAAGTGTGTTACGGAATTAAGAGTGCTGAAAGGCTAAAACCAAAGTCAATTAGTTCCCTGGAACAGCGTGTTTCTTTCGTAGATTTTGACGGTGTCCTAAATATCGATCGAGGACACTAATCCGAAACAATAAACAGTTTCTCATGCTGGTCATGTTTAACATAACATTCAACTTGAAATTATATGTTATTTTAATGAATCTAAGGAGATACCGATCCATTATTTTGTAACGAGAAATTGTTGGATTAGGTACAAGTTCTGATTTCCTGATATATGCTAGTTTGTATTAGTGTCCTTTAAAAAAGAAATAATTGTAAACAGCAGTGCGATTCTGTAACCATCTCACCGTGAAAACTTAGGTGAAGTGAGCGTGTAGTCAGCTGTCAGTGTCATCCTGATGCTAGGGATTGATACTCTTGACAGCTCACTCTAAACTCACTTCACCTAACTTTTCACGGTGAGATTTTTACACAATCGATCGGCAGTATTCATAAAATGAACATTTCACGAAGTGACATAGAAATTGATGTTGCCAAATATATTTTGTGTTTTATATAATCGAATTTATATTTATAATGTGCTGGTCACAAAAAACAATTTTCGTGCCAATCATAAAGTTCATTAATGAAATAAAATTGTCACCTTCTTATGAATTTTAAAGCAAATATGCTTTAACATCTTATTTATAGTTTTTGTCGAATCCTCCTGATAATGTCGAAAATTATAATTGTGGATGCTTAATCAAAAATTAAAATAACGTGACAGAAGTGATCCTTCTAGTCGACTGCCATAAATGCCTACTGGAGACAGTTTTTTACTTTGGTTTTCCTATATATTATTATGATAAAATAATATCTCGATATCAAGACGAAAAACGATGTTCAACAAGGATGAATAAATTAACTCAACGCCTTCAGTCGATATTATAGCGGTCATGACCTTTCATGCATAAAAAATAATCTTATATTACATTAAATAGATGTGCTCTTTAGAGATACTGCATGTTGTCATAGAAATGATGTGTGTAGCCATGAAACTCTAGACATTTTCAAATTCTTGAAGTTCGGCCTATTGATAAAAGCCATAGTATGTTCATGTAGGTTAGGTATAGCACTAAATCTCGATCTCTCAGAGCGATGTTTATTTATGTAAAATATTATTTATGAAACGTTTGATACTGTCTTCTCTTTAATCTTTGATATACTGTAACGTTGATTGTTTCCCCATTTCTTACAAATAATGCATTTTGAGGAATTATTGAAGATGTTACAAAAAAGATATTTGGAGATAATGTCTTTTTTAAATTTGGTAAATGACAGAAGAAGTTTTCGAAGGTTTTATGTGATTACACAAATCAGGGTACACATTATTCTGCTTTATTGAAAACTTTTTCATGTTCACTGAATACATAAAATCGCACAAAATGAGAGTAACTTGAGAATAGTCTATATTTAAGGGGATTGCTCTATGGTAGCCAGCGAAATTCATATTTTCAATATTTACATTTTGCTGATCGCCTTGGAGCATCTGCCTTAACACATAGGATAAGTACATTCAATGCTTGTCCCCTGATGACACCAATTACGAATTGAGAAAGTATATTTACTCATTGAATTCGTAAATAAAGAATGTTAGTGTTAAGTTGATGTTAGCACTAGTTAACGTGGTCGGTAGAACATTACCTAACTGGACGAAATATAACGTAAAGGTCTTTTGAAAAATAAACATCGTTTTTAAAAGAACTTGTTATTCAAAATCAACTTTTTGGGATATTGTCGGTATAGTTAGGTGTGTATTATTTAGAAAATTATTTAAAGAAAATATCTAGACGCTACAAAATCTTCCGACCTACCCAAAGACTGCCTAAAGTTATTTAACTAAATTACCTGTGTTGTGTGTGACCCTAGGCATGGTAAACGCGATTTAATGTCCCTTGCCCCGCGAACGCTACATTGCAAGATTTAACTGCTACAAAATCAATGTACATTATTAATGAAAAAATAACTTTAAAAAGCTGTGACAAGAATTATTAAATACTGCCAAAAATAACTTTAACTGACTTACATAAAAAAATACCTTATATTATTTGGAAATGTTTCTTAGGCATTTGATGAAATCTCACAAAATATAGGCACAAATAAAAAAGGGCCTACCGTCATGTCTGCGTATGTGCCTACTCTTTGACCTCTCGAACGACATTTTGACAGCTGTCGAATGGCGGGAAACCTTTCTACAAAAATAATATAATTTTCGTGGTCTTGCAATGTAGCCATAAATGTCGTAGCCAATTTATTGTATTATACGAATGTAAATTAGAATAATTATTTAGACGTTTATAAGATATAATAATAGGTACCGCGTTCTATTTTTCTGTGTATGCAAAATATTTTAGCAGAGGAAATTAAAGTTCATATCTTTTCTTTTTTTTACCATTTGTCAAGGGTTTTGTGTTATTTTTTATTTACTACTGGCAAAGGAGTGAAATTATAAAAAGTTTTTTCCTGTTAAATGCAATTTTTTTTTCTACTTGTTTTTACCCGACTCAGAGACCGCCAATTTAAATGCGTTGGCCACAACCAGTTGTTGTTATAGGTCTTTTTGTCTGACCTATATTTTAATAGGTCTTAGAGGAAAAGGTATTTTTTATAACTTCTGCGGTTTAACATAAATGTAATTAGTTAATTCGATGTTTTGTACACTTTTAACAAACATAATTAATTCACTGACACTTTCCTATGTTCAAAATCACTCTAGATCTTATACTTTATTTGGTAAAATATACAAAATTATTTATAAAATTAATGGATATTAGACAGCAATAAGACGTTAATCCTAACGTCTAGTAATATAATTATGATATATTTTTGTATGAAGCTTGCATGTTTGATTTTGAAGTGAAATCCTCTCGATGTGTTCGTTATTTCATGTTATTTGTAAGTAGTTTTATTGTGGAACTTATTTCGAAGCGCTTGTTCGAAGGAATAATTTATTTGTGAAATTGTCTGCACAAGTACCTACCTTTAATTTTTCTTTGAATGATCTTAGTTCAAGTGTAACTCAGTGTGTCTTATAATTTTTTAATTCAAGATTATTTTTTATTAATTATTATAATTAATGGAAAGAAGCAGACTGATTCACATGTCATTAAAATCGTATTTCAGTCAATTGAGAGAGTGAGAGAACAGATTTTGTCAATTGATAAAAGAGAGAGAAAAAATCAATATGTGCTCATATTAAGTATGTGGAACGCTATGATATTAAACGTGAAAAGTGCTCAAAGTGAACAAGAAAATCAGACCATTTAACGTAAAAATATTTTGCGGTTTTTCTCCATGATCACGATTTTTAAATTCCCCTAAACCCTGTGTATTTGTGCAGACAATAAGCTATATTGTTTATAACATCACTGGTATTATAAATGTATCTTAATACTTTGTAGAGGTTATATCAACGAGAATAACTTTACACAAATGATGGATAATAATGTGATTTACATAAATGATCAAACAAGGTACTGCTGACCGCAAAGTGACACAAATACTTGGCACCTACTTGTTACTTACTACTTAGAAGGACACTTATAAAGAAAAAGAAACCTAAGTGCTCTTGTTTACAAGGGGCACGTTGCCAACGGCAGAGGTGACTGCAGCCGCCGACGAGTGTCGCGGCAATGTGCCGCTCGTGTATTTTTTTTTTGTTTTTGTAATGGCATCTCGCAGTTCAACCTATAGGAGGTGGTCGACTGCTTAACCGGGCTTTCCTGTGGATGCCTAAGTTAAGGCCTCCGGCCAGGGCTTAAAAACTAATTAAAAACTAAGCGAAGGCACCCCCCGTGGGGTTCGGACCTCGGCTTAGGGCGTCGCTGGAAGAGGGCAGCAAGGGACAGGCTGGATCGGAATTATTTAGGGATGAATTTAAAACTACAGGCTCAGCGACGCGGGCTGGCTCGAGCAAGGGTCGGGGTGGACATGGTACGGGGCGTCGCGACGGGCCTCGACGGCGAGGACGAAAGGACGGCTGTCTGGGCTTGTAGCTCGTGTATTTGTGCACGTACTCATTTAAGTACACGAGCAACACGTCGACTACTGCCGCCGATGAGTGTCGACGGTAGCAGTTACCTCTGCCGTTGGCAACGTGCTGCTCTTTTATATGAGCACTAAGCTGAGCGAATAAATACTTGACACAATTTCTCATCACCTCAGCTTAGCTTTTCATTAATGGAAGAAAGGCCAAAAAAAATAGGCAACATAAATTTGGAATCCATTATCTATTGAAAATGGGTTGTGGGCTAAGCTTTTGAAACAAATGAAAACAAAAAAAAAACATCACAAGCTTAATTGACTCTGATACTTACTGACTTGAATCTGAAATTCAGTCACGATTTAATGAAGATTGTTATCTGTCGTGTCAGTAGCTAACCTTTACGAACACTGTATTCAGTTGCATCCAAATTGTCTGGAAATAGAGCCCAGTATATTTGAAGAAGGCTATGTACAGAGGCCAGCACATCAAGCTACCCCAATCTGTCAAATTTTTCCAATTGAATATGAACCTTAATCCCTTATTATAAAGTTGAAAATCTATCAAAGAAATTTGACAGACTGGGGTAGCTTGATGTGCTGGCCTCTGTACCTAGATGATGATGATGATGATTACCTCGAAGTAACTATCTTCTTATTAAGAATTTACTTACCTAACATCATAAATTCAGCCAATAATACCAGTGATGTACCTACTTCAAAACTTACACAGTAGAGGATAGCGGTGCATCGCCACGAAATGGACAAATAAGTATAGCGCGTGCGTAGTTAGATCGACGTCGTGTGTTGAATGAACTGTATGAACGTTCAATCACAGATTATGAATGTTTGTATGTAATTTTTTTAATAAAATATACCGTATGGTGAATTTCTGGTGTTTCATTTTCTCCATTTTAACCAAATTTTTATTTGAATCATAAAAACCTTTAGATATGTGGTCGTAGTCACCATTGTTGATCGACATCTCAAGTATCTGTGCATAAATTATAAGATCATTTAAAACAAAGCAAACGAAGATGCAAGTATATAACGTGTCAGAGAAAAGAGTGTCCATGGAGTTTAATGCCCGTTTTTCTCCATTGGTGCTTAAAACTCAAACTCAAAGCGGTTATTTCAAATAAACCAATTACAGGCACTTTGAATTGTCAAGGGGTCGGCCTGACAGAAAGATGAAACTAGTTGCCCATTTCAAAGCGGCAAGAAACTCCACAGACACTCATATTTAAATCAGAAGATTGTTAAAAAATTTTGGTTAGGTACTTACCTCATTCTGTTGAAATTATACATGTGAGAAAGATGTAGAAAGACGTGCTCGTTAAAAGCGTCCGTTATAAACAAGATAGAAACAATTCCGAAATTAAAATATGCCGTGGCAGCTATGAGATGACCACTCTCTTCTGACAGCGCCTATTCACGAACATAAGGATCAGCACCATTCAGCTCAACCATTTTTAAGGGATCTAAATGATTCAACACACACGCCAACCCAGCGAGACATTTGAGTGAGCATGACAAACTCTCAGCCACCAGGGCACATTCAAGTCAGTGAAAGACGTACCCAGCAAATGGTAGCTTTATAGTAAGTACATAGTACTCACACGTGTGCTATTACGCTTTGGAATAGGAAACTAGCTTAGTTAATTCTGATCGACCGACAACTTGAAAATTCAAAACTGAGAGTATTGGTTACAGAAATCTCCCTTGAGGTACGCCCTGAATGCAGACAAAAGGCTTTAAGAGAATTTGACCTAATTTGATGGCTCAAAGTATCTAAATAGGGAAGGTGTACTTGGGATTATAACAAACACTTTGAACCGTTCTAGTACAGCAACTTCTAGAACCAGTTCCGAGTCAAATTCAGTCGAAGGCCTTAGAGAAGTCAACCAATGACAGATATCATTAGTCTGTTTAACTTAAGAATACTTGAGAATATAATTATGTAAGAAAATAAGATGTCAACAACTATGCAATGGATAAAATGCAATGGATAAGTGGGTATTTACCTAGTATTTTTTTTTATATGTCACACTTGCAATGCAAGTGCTAAGACATAAGCATTATTTTAAGTTTAAACTCAACAAAAATGTTTGTCAGCATTTCTTTTCAAAATCATGTTTATTGAGTATTCATTAAATCCCAAGCACCTCTTTTAGCATCAGCAGATCAATTTATAAAATGTAGCCCAAGCAGTATACACAATTCCAAAAAAGGCGCAAGTAATACCGAGCAATCATATAAGCGAACAAAAAATATAAAACCATGTCGTTTCTTCGAAGTGGACGATCTGAAACGAGTGTAAGGAGATGTTATCTCCGTATCCAGTAGTCTTCATTTACAGGATTAACTCAAACAAGTGAGCACTGCGGTTTATTATAGAGATTTAAGCACTTAAGATGTCTGCAGACTGTCTATATAAATTGAGCACCTATCTGTTGTAAGAGGAACATGGCGGTTATTATTAAGAGCCTACACTACCTCAGCTAAAATTCACTCTTTATCTCGCTCGCACGGTACTGCTCGCGGACTGAGTGAGAGCGAGACAGAGTGCGGTGCTAGGCGGCAGGCAGCGCCAATAGTTTAGGTATTTGCTTTTTACGGTGAAAATAATGGTAATTAAAAAAAAGTAAATAACATAATACCTGCTTTATAGTTAGTTCGGTTAGTATACAAAGTTTCATGATCTAATTTGAAGTATTTTTTGAATACCAGCGGTTTATTGTTCGGTTTGGAGGTAACTTTGGAATTTTTTTCTATCGAGAAAATTTTATGAAATCGTGTTTTCGTCTAACATAAGACCTAGCATTAATCCTCAACTTCACCATATATTTATTTCAAAATTAATGCTGCAGTATTTTCGACATAACGGAGGATCATGCTAAGCCATTTGAGGTAGTATAGGCCCTTAAATATGATTCGCATTTCTTCTGTTTTATCTTTAACTTATCTAAAAGTTAAATTTGATCAAATGAATGGAATTTTAAATGAAATCATTAATGAAAGTCGATAGAGTCTGTGCTGCTATTCCTTAAACCTGTATAAAATATTAAGTAAAGCATTCAAAAAGTCTCGATATATACTCGAGATATACTTCTAGATCAATGCTCGACATTATGATAAAGACCAACCCTACCAAAATAACCCAAATAAACACACTCAAAATAATAAATAACTTATAAGCTTATCACGTCGTTAAATCAATACTTTATGCAACAGATGGTCCGTTTCATTAACCAGTTGTCTTGCACAAACTGCCTTCAAGCAATGTGAAGCTGGCATTTTATGCTATCCCCTATAATTACCCTGACACTACAAACAGGTTAACGCCCCGTGTGACTTATGATAACGCTTTCACTGAATTTGGCTGCGGGCTCGCGAATTTCTTCAACGTTTATGCCATTTAACTGAATAAAACCAATTCCGCCCGCAAAACTTTTACCGGCAAGTATTAAAAAACATTTTCCTTTGCTTCAAACGTAAACAATCATTTGTCTATTGGCGGCCAAATACAAACTCTTTCTACAGACGAATTTATGTGTCAGTGGAAAATATTCTTTATAGTGCTATGAAAAAAGGTGGATCGAGTTATGATAGCGGCAAATGTATTGTTGTCGGTTCACAGGGCGTGTAGGTGCAGCCAGTCGATTACTCAGCGAGTAGTCATGCAGGCTGCTCGCTCCCCGTCCCGCCATCTCTCGCTAATTTGCCTCGGTGCTTCACAACAGCTGAGTCGCTTGGCGACCGCTGACTCGTTTGATCGGTATTGCGATTGAATCATTCTTGTAACTGAGAACGCGCCGATAAATTAAAAAGTTAAATCACAAAAGCATTCCAATTTTGAACAGCGCGCGAAAGCTCAACGTTGACGGACAAAATTAATATTTTTGACATTTTTGTGTCAAATTTTGTGAATGGTGTTTGATAAAATGAACAATACAAAAATCGCGTGTAGTATTTTATAATTTTTTTACACGATTCAATAACTTGACACATCGAATTGTTTAAATTTCTATTGTCTTCCAGCTTACTTGTTATTTTTGTGTGCCACTGAAACACTGAAAATGGAGAAGAACGGTGGTTCCAAGCTCATGCAGATGCAAGTAAGTAACTTTGTATTTATTTTCTATTTACGTATATATTTTAGGCTACAAAGAAAGCAACGCTGTATTTTCTAATAATTATAATCTGATGAATTATGATATTATTGAAAACATTCATAAACATAAGAAATATATTGCTTTTATTATTCAATAATTTTGCCGGCTACCGAATAAGTGAATTCCAGCAACTTGGGCCACACGTAGATACTGACTTGTTACTTATCGTAACATATTAGATACTTCTAATTTTGCTAATAAGGGTTAGGCTTGTTTTTATACCAATCAAAACTATAAATACTTCCTCATCAATATAAATAGACATTCAACGGGAAAAATACTCCAGGAAAAGGCAAAATAATGATCTAACATGCCATTCGTTCCTGTGAATCTGTGATACCATTAACATAAATAAACCAATAACATATTTATGAACCTCTATTCCTTTAAAAAATCGTTAGCTTTGACGATCTCATAAAAAAAACAAACAGACCAATAGCAGCCGGCGCTCCATGAATCAACAACGAACTTTTTTTTAAACCACCGGAACCACAGACTAAGACGTTCTATATTTTATCTGCAGTAGGTCTAATTAAATGAAATAGTAGTTATGAAAGTAAATAAGTCTGTCATGAACTATTTGTTATTATAATATTGTAAACGGTATTTTGTATTATGAATAATATGATAATAATAAGAGAGCCAGTGATATGATAAAAAGATTATCTGTGAAAACATTATTGTAAGTTAACTATTAGACTGGATAAATTCTCTAGTAAGAAAAAATAGCGTAAAATAAACACTGAGAAAGATTAAAGACGAGATAAAAGTTGAATAATCATTGATGATTCTGTAGTTTCGAGTTCCCACAAGTCAGTGCTGTCCTTGACTGACAAGAGGTTCTTAACTTGATGATGTCATGAGCTATCTACGTGCTTAGATTCCTCTTGCTAATGTCATATTATGTTAAACTTAGTCAAACAACTAAAAGCCACCGTTTACTCGTATCATACTTAGCTTATGTTCAAAGCTTGGCTCAGTAGGCTCCTATATTTTAGCTGAGATATTTGTTATATTATTTTCTCATTCATTCCAAACCTTGCTTCCTTAAATGTTTTTCTATACGAACTGGTCCTACTTACCTCATCATCATCTGCCTTACCTTTTCCCAACCATGTTTGGGCTGGCTTCCAGTCTTAACCGGATGCAGCTTACCTCCTTACCTACTCGTTTAAATCAATTATAACCTACTGGCCCTTTTTTATATTGCTATCATCTGTGGCACAGCTAAGAGTTCGGCGAACGCTAACCGGGATGCGAACCTTGACCTCGACGGTGACGCTTATTATTACACTCGACGACTGGAACCACAGAATACAAATGTTTCGGTTTATTCGATGTACTTGATGACGTTAATCGAAGCTATTATGGGGATAAACTGCCTCTGTTTAACTGACAAATATTATTATTAGCTTATATGGGTTCTGTATGTCTTATTTTATATTTTTTCCTACTCGCACTTCGCGCAGGAATGGTTTTCATGACATTTGACTTTACACAATACAATGCAAAATCCACCCTACCAATATTATTTTTTACTTGAGGTATCACTGTTGCTAATTTATTGACTTTGCACTATCCTGCAAAGCAAAATCCACGAAATACCATTATATTTTTTTTACTTGGCTAACACGATTTTCCACGAAGATGTCGGGACGCCCAACTTGTACAAGGTCCTAAATAAAAATTGGTTATATTGTAATTGAAACTCTTTCACATCAACATTGTGTTTCTAGTACCAAAAAATGACAAAGACCATGACATTCTAAAATTCTGAATTCATACTTAGCGTATAGTATATGCAAAATAAACAGATGTTTTTACGTACTGAAGGGTTTCTTTAAAAATAAAGGGAATGGCCAATGATCATATTATTCTGTTTAAATAGCGTAATTGAGAAACCATTACGAGAAATTGGGTTGCTGATCACTGCGGTGCAACAATTATTCTATTCTTGGATAGAGTTCGTCCGTAATATGAACTTTATGAAAAGGCTTGATTTCATCAACTCAAAGTAAAAAAGTTTAAGGAAGTGATGTGAATAAATTAGTCTTCATGACGTTAAAAAAACAAATTTATTGAGTTTGTTTTCAAACTCAATAAATTTGTTTTTTCATCAAGTTTTTTTTTCTTTGATAATGTGTGATGCTGATGATTCATGATGTAGTAAAATAATCGAAACCATTTTATGATCACTTCGTTGTCTATCTATCTGACCCTTTTTTTCAGGAATGCGTGGGGGTATCAACTTGAAATTGATATCAAATACTTAAATCTAAGGTTCCTTGTAGCTGTGTAAATATCAAGCCTCTAAGACAGGCGACTATATGAAAATCGTTCATTTGTAATTTTATTCGGAATCGAAAGTTTATAGGCCGTATATTGAATTTAGTTCATTCAACTCGGTTTACTCTCCAATCTAATAAAATATATTTTTACTGCATAGTAAACTTTGTCCTTCAATCCGGAATCGGAAATTCATAGGCTGTATTAATTACTTCTACGTCCGTGAATCTGTTAGCAGCATCGGAACAGATTCACGGACATACAATAATATTGAATAATATACCTACTTGCACAGAGATCATAATTATGTAGGTACATTGAATAGATCCGTTTCATCTGATTATTTTGAATATACTTACTACAGAAGATTCAAATTCAAACACAAATAATTATATGCCGGGCGAAAAGTTTCTGCTGGAAGGAAGGGATTGTGTTCTGTTTTCGTCGTGTTTGATGAGAGGGGTAGGCAAGGAGGCGCGGGTGAAAGTTGATTTTCTTTCTGAGTCTATGCGCCCTCTGTGCAAGTATAATACCTATAAATAATATTTATATATCTGATCCATAATTGAATAGTCTGTCTCCGCAGACGACGCGATAGTTCAAAGGTTTATCGTCTGCAGTTTGTCTTATCAGAAGGTCATCATTAGAATCGACCTGCGCGTTATTTAGGTGAATCCGCTATTTATGCAACTTTGGGTCAAGAGGTAGGTAGTTATTCTGCACAGACAATTTCAAGTAGCGTTATAAAAATTTTGCAGGTCCCCTTGGGAACCTGTGAGAGAGTCTGCCATGAAGAGTTTTCCACGAACACATTTATTGTCTCGAAAAAAAATTCATTCTCTTGCCCTCATCCCGATTTATTCGGGGTTGGCGCAACATATATTTTTCTTCCATACAACATACGCAACATTCGCAACATATATTTTTATTTTTGTCGTCATCAAAAAAAAAAACACCTAAATCCTGTTTTTTTTCGCTGTCTTATTCGTCTTGGTGAAATGACATCGAGTCAGCTACGTGTAGTGATCTTGTATGTTACTTAATTTCACCCATTTTTGCATACTTGTGCATGTGATTTTGCTATCTCAAAACATTATAAGTGTAGTAGAAGGTGTGCCAGCTAACAGGTCGTACCACATTCCCCCGATATCTTCTCACGTTTACATCATTGCCGGTGGTCTTATCTTGTATGTTATTACCTACTTATATCGCGACGATAACCGCAAGATTGCTAGAAATTATAGAAGACTTCTGACCACTTCCCAGCATTTAATACTTGCAATTTTTGCTATAGCTTTTTTTATAAAGGTAATCAAAGTTGCTCTGCATTTACCAGCCAACGTTTGCAATTAAGTATACGCAGGGCTTTTCAATTTCTTGTCGGTAAAATTAATATTACTGTTCTACTTTTAGTATCAACTTCACTGTTTTAAGCTTGAGCTCTATAATAATAATACCAGCCTATTATTGACCCATTGTACGGCAAAGACCAGCCATTCATTAAACTAAATTAATTATTCTGATTATGTACTAAACGTCATTTTATTTACACAACCTATCAGCATCGGCGATATCTCCGAACCTTGATGGAGTCCGTCGAATCTTTTTCTTCTACATATTTTTTACCTTACTCACCTTTTATTACGCCCTATTACATAAATTGTCCTAGTTCACCGGTTCGATAACTGACAGTGTCGAGACAATTAGGCATACACCATACAAACAAAGCTGTGACCCGATGCCCTAGTTGTTAGTATTATTGATAAATGTATCCACGGCCTAATGGATTGCTCCTTATGCATAATGCCGTAATGCGAATACATCAGTGAATTGCTTATTGGAATTTACGACTTTTTTATTGTATGCCTAGAATTGGCAATTGGTGGATCTGGAATATTCGATAGATCGTTAACTAACAATACAAATTTGCAAGTAGTTCAATTCTCAGATGATTGAATGCTTTTTACTCAATCAGTCCTTTTAACAGTAGATCATCATTAGCATACAGCAGTCCATTGCTGGATATAGAGCTCTCCTATTGCACGCCATTCAACTTGATTTTCGGCAACTCTCATCCAGCTACCGGCCACCCTGCGCAGATTGTCGTTCCACCTATCCTGAGACCTTACGTTTGACGAACAGCAGATAGAAATGAAACATTCCGAATGAAAGTAGAACAACTCCTGAAAATATAACTACTAATTCTATAAAACAAGATCAGAATCCTGAGATTCCCTAGATCCTATGATTTTTTTCACTTAAAAAGTTTCTCGTCGGTAAAAGTGCGATCATAGCATCTATTAAAGGGAATTGTATAGATACTTAACACGTAAAGATTAGTATGTTTATTTACGTAGGTAGGAACATCTAGAACTGACATTGTGATATTGTTTCAAGCAAGATCTCGATCTTACGTTGTAGAAATTGATAAATGTTGTTTGTTTAATTAAAACTATAGCGACTACAAGCAGCTGCCTGATTATTGATCTAAGTGTATCCAAATATGTTCTAAAGTAGTTCAGAACATTTTTCCGTTTTTAGATTAAAATTCTCTACTGTCCACATTATGTTTTTTTTTAATCTGAAACTGCTAAGTTTATCATTTTAATAATTTCAGTAGGTACCTCAAACCTTAACATAATCATTTTCCCATTGCTGGGACACAGGCCTCCTCTCTTCGAGAGGGAGTGGGCTATCTACCACGCCGGCCCAGTGCGGGTTGGTAGACGTCACATGTCTTCGAATTTTTTTATAGGACATGCCAGTTTCCTCAAGATGTTTTCCTTCGTCGTTTTGAGACCTAAGCCCTGTGTGCGCTATATTAAAAGATAAGCTATAATATGCAGAGATCATAAACTTAGTACAATTATGTGCAACACCAGCATGCATACATCATATTTCAAAACGTATGATTTATCAGGCTATCAAACAAACATTTAGATAACGTTTATAGAACGATGGCCTTAAAATAAGTGACCCACTTATGGTGCACAGTTTATTGTAGATATCGTGCTTAAATTCACCCTTGATATTTATGCAGTGGGTAGATAGTTAGAAAAAGTAATCGAATTATCAAGCTCATTCATGAATTTACCTTTTTTGTACCTGGACCTAACCAAAATTAAATTCTCTGAAAAAATAAACGGTATGCTTTCCTATTGTTATGCCGTTCACTATCCGTGTCCATCGAGTCTTTTTCTCACTCAACCTGATAGCGATCACGCTGTTCCATTGTTGGTTGGATTACTAGCGTGTCCTCGGAAACGCAAGTGGTCAAATACGCATTTCGTCATCTCTCAGGATAGACTCGCAGCTTGTCAGAAACGGAACTCGACAGACACGCAGTTCGGCAGACACGCAACACGACAGATATGCATTTCGTCAGACATTTGAAACCCTGATTGATGTAAACAAAAGAATTAGGACTGATTTTTCTAACGCCACATAATTTTATCGGAGGAATAATTTTGAATCTTTGCCAGTTCTTCCATAAAAAAACTGCCAAACTTCAATTTTATGCGACGTGCTTTCTTTCCTCGATATAGATTCAAAGTTCCGGTGATACATTATTACTCCATTACATTAGGTAGGTACGTATTATACTAGCTGATGCCCAGCATGCATTGCAATGCCTTTTTAACCGACTTCAAAAAGGAGGAGGTTATCAATTCGGTTGTATTTTTTTTTTTTATGTTTGTTACCTCAGTACGCCGTCATTTATGAACCGATTTGGAATATTTTTTTTTTATTTGAAAGGATATGCTTCCAGATTGGTCCCATTTTTGTCAAAATCCAGTTCTGATGATGCGATCCATGAGGAATTGAGGGAACTCCTCAAATATTATAGGCATACATATAGCAATTTTGGTATTTTCATCAACATGTCAAGCATTTGCATTCAAAAAGTATAATTTGGTGAAGTGGAACTGATGAAGGAGACCACAGATAGCCACAGGAACTCTTCAATGATAATAAGTATTTCACGGGTGGCGATAAGATATCTCGATTAAGATAGTTAAGCGACTATGACGAAGCAAATTTAAATAAATGGATCTGACGAAAATGGTACCATCAAACCGATCTGATGATGAAGCTGGAAGGTAGGTACCGGAACTTCGTAATAAAACCATGTATTCTAGCCGTGTTTGGGCTTATTGGAATTGTCATGAGATGCACTCTGACTATAAAAAGTAAAAAATAAAAACTTTTTAACAAAAAAAACAACCGACTTCAAAAAAAAAACACTACAAAGTGTAAAATAACTTTAATTTTAATTTTGGAAGCCGGTGGCAAAAACGTAAATACAAAAACAAAGACACCGACTTCCAAAATTAAAATTAAAGTTATTTTACACTTTGTAGTGTTTTTTTTTTGAAGTCGGTTGTTTTTTTTTGTTAAAAAGTTTTTTCTATTTTTTTTTTGTTAGAAATTTTCACAGGCGCGCATATACAACTTACCAAAGTTTCAACACAATCGGTCGAGCCATTTTCGAGTTTTTGCGAGATTAATGCACGGCAATTGATTTTTATATACAAGATTATCCATTATTATTATTATTTCATTATTTCCTTTATTCCATTATTAACATTTAAAAATATAATTATTTTATTACATTATTATGGTGTCACAAGAAGAATTGCAATATCCACAATAAATGAACTGTAATATTTATATGCTCTATTTTGCGCCACTGTGCACTGCTTCCATCGCAGAACTGCCGATCGATTCTGGAAAAATCTCACCGTGAAAAGTTAGGTGAAGTGAGCTTAGAGTGAGCTGTCAAGAGTATCAATCCCTAGCATCAGGATAACACTGACAGCTCACTCCACGCTCACTGTACCTAAATTTTCACGGTGAGAAGATTACAGAATCTCACTCCGTTAAAAGAAAACACAATATAAAGCTTTCACACTATCGTTCCAGAGTGCCAGCCTTCATAAACCTTTTATAACGCAGAATTTTGTCTAAAATAACACTTAAATACAGTTATAACACCAACTGCAAAATGATAAAACCTACCAGCTATCACACCCACGACCCATTTCGCGTGTTTTATCGCACCTTCATGAGTTACCACATTACTGTAAGCCACACCGTTAGCATCATTTACTTGCAAATTCACCGTGCAAGTGCATAAGCTTGGCTTGAAATGCTGACCCCCATTAACTTTGGCTGGTCGCCAGGTACGCTTGGAATGTTGGCGTTGAAATACTTGAAATACAGTGAAATGCTTGCTTACGGTAACAGGTAGTGAGTTTATATTTTGTACTGGGTTTCATTTGTCCGCTATCTGACCTGATGTTATCGATGTGTAATCTATTACGTATAGTGGATATTTCGACTATACTGTTCGATTTTTTACGGTGTCGTAATTTGTAAGTAAGTTAAAACTTTTTGTGCTGCCTCCGCTTGGTCTGCATACTCGTACATCATTTTCATCTCAGCTGAAAGACGTCCACTGCTGCAGTTAGGCCTCTCCAAGAGTCGTCATATCGAGCGGTCCTACGGTTTTCGCATCCAACGAATTCCTGTCTGCAGAGCATACAAACATTAGAACATAAATGTGGAAATTAAAGGGATTGTCGGCTCGTGTCTCTACACACATTATCCAAATGTAAGAAAATATATCAAAATTCTATAGGTTCTCAAAATTTCACCAAGTATTATTAACCAGCTTTAAAGCAAAGGTCTCTTTCTCCAGAGAAAGAACACTTAATGCCCACGACTTATTGAAACTTCTCTTTACTCCTAAAAAATATTAGAGAATCAAAACTTTCAAAGGGGTCCAACTCCACAACGAAATTAAAAAACTTTACGTTCCGGGATGTCTCGCAAAATCGGGACATATCTAACATTCCCGAAAAATCCATTATTTTACGAGTCTTTCTTAACACGCTATTATAATCCTTTACTAAGTAAGGTGTCAGGAATGACAAAACAAAAAGGATACTGGTGAGTCACCTTATCTTGTCAAAGGGAAAGGCGTTGATTAAGATTATAATCTTATCTGTTTTAAGCAAGAGATTAAGGGATAGTCAAAACGAGGGTATGTCCACAATCGTAGATCTTTCGAGGCAAGATTGGTTCATAAGATTGTTGTTAATGTTTTGTGAAATCTAATACAGGACAAAATGGTTACTCGTGTCGAATTAAAAGAAAAGTGAGACAGAATTAAATTGATGGTGATGCTAAATATGTACTGTATGTGTTTGCCTTACTGGCAAAAAGTGTGAAAGCCTATACTAATAATAAAAGCTAAAGAGTTTGTTTCTTTGAACGCGCTAATCTCTACAACTCTGTTGGATTTGAAGATTTTTTTTCTGCATTTGATAGACTAATTTTTGAGAAAGGATGTAGGCTATTTAACATTACGCTAGGACCCTTAGAAGCCGAGCAAAATAGAAAAAAAGCCAGAAGGAACGCGAAGCGAAAACGAAGTAGTATCGCGGTCAGGAGATGCGATGCGACGGGGTGGATCGGGAAACAAGAAATTTTATGCAGACGAAGTCTCGGGCAGAAGCTAGTGAATAATAATTAGCCCCTTTTTATTTATATATTTGGTTCACCAACAATTGTTTACACTAACATCTTGATAAAAATAACGTCTTTAAAAACTTTGAACAGTGTAACAAATACTTAAAGCTAAATACCACACGAACTAAAATTATGTTAATTTGAAAGAGAGAAAGAAAAAGTATTTATTGCGACTCGTACAGGAGGATCACAAACTAAACTAAACACAATCTAAATTAAAATACCAAATTATATAGAAAATAAAAAGTAACAAAATGAAAAATGAAACAGAAAGTCCTATACGAGGCCAAAATGCTCCTATCTCAGCATGATGCTGCGATATTTAAAAAATAAATTTCGCAGCGCTAGTATTCTGATAGGGCCCTTTTTGCAAGCCTAGGTAAATTTTTGTCTATATTCTATAGAACAAATCCAAAGTCTTTATCTCCATCCCTCTAACCAAGTAGAGATTGCTTTCTGTTACCATTTCATCAGTAAAACCGTTGGACACTCCGCCATTATTTTATAAAAAACATTAAACGCTTGTTATAAGTTAGAAGTCTTGATTGTGGCTATTACCACATGCTATCTTATTAACTACTTGTTGCGGGTAAGACCACCCGAACGGCTAGAGTTAAATGGTTTAACTTTCTATCTAGGACTTGTTCCATAATATAAATACCCGTAGTAAAAATGAAATTGTGATACCTAAATTTAGATTAACAAAAACTAGCAAGTCTTTTCATATAAATAGCATCCGTTTTTATAACAAGTTGCCAAAGCCGGTTACAGAACTATGATCACTTGGTTTTAATAGGTTTTTATATTTTATTTATCTTTTTTTGAGTTTTTGATTTTGTAAATTTGAGGACTTTGTAGGCCCTGTAGATTTTAGATCTATAGATCATTTTTTATTTTATCAAGTACCTGGCACTTGTTGACAGGCCTACGCTGTTCTCCCATACCTACTGTAATTAGAAAACATTGTAAAAGCCAATTATTTTTAAAAGAGTAACCGTGGAGTTTCTTGCCGGTTCTTCTCCATAGGAAACGACCAATTGGAACCGTGCACCTAGCTTCTGACGTTTCATAAGTGCCCTTGTAGGCTTATGTGAAATAAAATATTTTGATTTTTATTTTGAAAAAAAAAAATATTTTGATTTTGATTTTGATTTTGTTCTGTGACTATTTTTAGTTAAATTGAAGTTGTTTTGTAATAATTTTTCTTGCTTACAGAGCCTAAATATATTCACATTTTAACAACCTAATAAAAGTTATCCACATTGTTGTCTACCTTTTATTACTATAGAATTTTATTCCTGCACTGATATAATAGCCTCCCCGACCGATTTCGGTCACGGTGGCCAATCTCAACGGAGATTAGCCAGGTACGCAGGAGATATTATAGTGCACAAGTGTGCGCGCAGACACAGGTGCACTCCCTCTTCCCTCACTCTCATAGCACTGAATAAAGGCTAATTTCCCTACTAAGCTCCAAGCACAACATTAAATTATCCCATTGATGAAAAGTTCAAACTCTATAGCTAAATGTTGAAGTTAGGAATCAAAAAAACTTGTATGTTTACAAAACCTACGATAAAGCTCCTTAGTCACAAAAAATCCGCATGATTCATAAACCGTAACAAAGTCAATCGCATACGACCAATCAATCGTAAAAAACTGGGTGTGCCTAACAAAATCCGCTTAAAAGCCGCTACATTTGTCCCAATTACTTAAATTCGTGCGTAGACGGTCCCTCCCTACCGATCAATGCCAAGATAGCCTATTAACCTATCTGGTAGTCTGACGTAAGAACAGCGACCTAAAAGTAGGTGAATGGGAATAACCTTTCAAGGACCATGTCGTAAGAAAGTAGTGCTCTTTGTGAAGGACCTCGTCCCGGGAAGACCCAGATTTCTGTCGTCAAGCAGCATTGTTTTGTTCGGTTTGAAGTAATAATAATAGCCTCCCTGACCGATTTCGGTCACAGTGGCCAATCTCAACGGAGATTAGCTGGGTACACAGGAGATATTATAGTGCACAAGTGTGTGCGCATACACAAGAGCACTCTCTCTTCCCTCACTTTACACATAGTCCGATGAAACGGCAATCCGACACGATCGGAGAGAGATCAGGCGCAGGACCAACGGCTTAACGTGCTTTCCGAGGCACGGGGGTATCACACCGCCAACTTCTAAACTCCGGGCTGTTACTAAGAAATTCCTAATGGAAAAACTCAACAACACTTTGCCCGACCCGGAAATCGAACCCAGGACCCCACGCTCAGCAGTCGCGTTTGCGACCATGAGACCAATGGAGCAGTTATACAGGTTAAGTCGATCTAGATCCTTTAAGAGGTTGTAGTTTCCATCATTCCTGACTGATTTGACTATGAAACACCTCACCCCAACTTAACCGTTTTCAAGATATAAGACTTTGAAGTTGTTTTTTTTTTAATTTTATTATAGAGAATAATAAAGCAACTTATCTACTACACAAAAATCGCAAATAAAATAAATTAGAGGCAAAACACAAAAAAAAAAAAAATAGGTCAATAGACAAAAAACCATTTTTTTTTTTCAAAACTTCAAAGTCCAATATCTAGAAAATGGTTAAGTTTGAGGTACGGTGTTTCAAAGTCAAATCAATCAGGAATGATGGAAATTACAACCTCTTAAAGGATCTAGGTCGACTTAATCTGTAACTCTGTATATTACCAGCCCATCCAATTATAATTATGATCGATTGTCATATTTTTTATGAAACTAAAACGTCCTTTATCTTTCCTGTTCTATAAACTAATCCTATTTTCATATATCACTGTCATATTAAACGAAACGGACATTTACGACGCTAATTCAAATTGGCGATACCAAAACCGTAGTCAAGCATCCAAAAATGTTCACGGCCGTTTAAAAGTACCGCAGTGGGTGTAATATAATAATTCCAAGATCGGATACCGATACCTGATACCAGATATGCGAACGTCCCACACTGGTTTTGTTCTTGATTGTCAGTTTTGGTCCAATTTATGCTTGTCATTGTCTTTAAACTGGGATTTTATGTTTTCGAAATTTTTATACATGATCATGGCTATAAAAGTCTGAAATGGTGAGAAACGTATAACTTAATAGCTGCCACATTAGTTGCTGCTGCCCGCGAATTCATTCGAGTGACCTTTTAAGTTTATTTCTTTTTCTAAAATAAAAGTATAACATCAGCTATCTGCTGCTGAAAGTCCCTCCAAAATCGGTTCAGCCGTTGCGGAGATCAGCCGGAACAAACAGGCAAAAAAATTAAAAATTGTTTTTATTTTTGTAATAAGTACCGTATTATACAGCTTTTTACTACATGCGGATGAAACCGCATGTAGTAAAAAGCTGCTATTTTGACATTACAAACTGACACTTAAATTTTACTTTTTTCACTTAGTTTACTCTAGCAACCAAACATTTCCACGTTTTCCATTTAAAACAGACAAAATAGATTTGTCAATACATAAACATATAAGATTCTTCTGAACTACACACATCAAAAGTGTCTAGGGATCAAGCATTTTTATGCGGATTTCTTGAGATTGAGATGTGGCTTTGTAATAAATTTATGATTTTATAAATTTATATGGATCCTTTTTGGTGCATTTCATAATTTGAATCAGGAACTGTGAATCAAATTCGAGTAAAAGATGAAAATCAGCTGTCAATATTTTCCCTATAAAAACATACAACGCATTGAAGACATTATTAGTGCTACTGTTTCCCTACTACTGATTAAAACCAACGTTATTATGGAGCGGCGACGTCATTTAAGCAGGGAAGAAATGCTCAGAGCCGTGGGAATGATAGAAGCTGGTTCCCGGCAACGTACTGTGGCTTTAGCTCTGAATACAAGTCAGAGTGTTATCAGTCGACTTTGGACACGTTACCGAAGCACTGGTACCGTGGCTGAGCGCCATGGAGGACGGTATCGCTGCACCACACGGAGACAAGACCGATACATTCAAATCTTAACTCGAAGAGCTCCAACAATAACCGCCATGATGTTAGCCGTGAGGCTTCATCACTCTTCAGGGAACTTAATTAGCGACCAAACAGTCAGAAACCGCTTGCATGAAGTGAACCTTCATTCCCGAAGACCGCTACGGGTACCACCTATAGCAATGCACAATCGTAGGATTCGATATCAATGGGCTCTTGAACACAGAAATTGGGCAGAAGAACAATGGCGTTTCGTGTGCTTTTCTGATGAGTCTCGTTTTGGTATGAGACCGGATACAAGACGTATACGACACTGGAGAACCCCTGGACGCCAACAGCGATTAAAATCCTGCCAGGAAGTCCATCCTTATAATGGTGGAACCATCATGGTATGGGCGGGTATTTGGATCGGCGGAAGAACTGAGTTGATTTGGATCAGAGGCAACCTCAACGCTCAAATTTATGCTGAGACGATTGTATCAGACGTCATCGTTCCTCTACAAGTGCAAATCGGTCCCTTATTTCAGTTAATGCATGATAATGCACGACCGCACACCGCAAGAGTTGTAAGACAGACTCTCGCCGCAGCTAACATCAATGTCCTGCCCTGGCCTGCTCAGTCGCCAGACTTGAACCCGATTGAGCATGCATGGGATATGCTACAGAGAAGAGCTCTGCCGAATATGGAGGGTATCCAGTCGCAAGAAGACCTTTTTTTGTTGTTGCAACGAACATGGGCGGCCATTCCACAGCGTGATTTGGATGAACTCATTTTGAGTATGCCAAACCGATGTTCTTGTGTTGTTAGTGTTCGCGGTAGAAACACGGATTATTAATTGTTTAAGTTACCCAATAAAATTTTAGAGAAAACTGTTATTTCAGTCTTTTTTTCGAACTTTTGTGTTAGTGGTTCAAATGTCAAAAATCCCTTTATTAGGAAAATGGCAAATTTCTTTATTAATGCAAAGGTGACTTGGTTTATCGTTACTGTGACAAACGAAAACACTTTATTTGATGAATCCTTAAAGAAAATTTTAATTAATATCAATCAGGAGAAAAGTTATTGCAAAAATATATGTTGATCCCTAGACACTTTTGATGTGTGTAATTAGGTTAAGTTGCCGCTTCTGTATTCTTTAATTACTCTAATGACTTCGACGGCACACTTAAAATAAATTGTCTGCCCCGTTCCTTAGCACGCATTTGACTTGCATATTATTGCGCTCTCTGTTGCATTTTTTAACTCTTACGTGGAAACTATTCACTTTATTTAAATGAATGTAAGTATCATTAATTTTTCCATCAAATTAATCCAAGCTTTTCTTCGAAGCATCCAGCACAGTTTTCTTAATTCTATTTATAGTCAAGATTTAAGAATGTAGGCATTATGTTACGTTATGTATACTTCATTGACTTTAACCACTGCTCTTAAAACGCTGAAGGAAAACATCGTGAGGAAATCAACATGTCCTAGAACCAAAAATTCGAAGACATGTGACCTTCACCAACCCAATCTAGGCCCGCGTGGTACATTATTAGCACACTACCTCTCGACGAGAGGAGGCCTCTGAACTGATTGTATTTATCTGTAACTTAAATTTCAATAACTCCTCTTTGTAGTTCAACTTCACAATAATTTAGATGTAAGTAATTCCATACAATTAATACCCCAGTGATCGTGAGCTATTCCTCGAAGCGTCTAACAGATATGCGTTCCTAGTACTTTTGTTAGCTGTTAGTCGGTGGGCAATATGCTGCCCTGACTAATTGAAGAATGTACCATAATGGGCACTTGACTCAATAGAACGCGAAATCTATGGAGCCACTTTCAGTGAACAGATCAATGGTAAAACTGAGGAATAATGTATAAAGGGGGACTTAATCAGAGAAGATTTTAATTAAGAATTATCTAAACTCATAAAGAGAAAATTTTTGATATTTTGTATGTTTGTATGTTAGTTTGTTCGCTTTCACGCTAAAACAGCAGAACGGAATTAGATGAAATTGGGCACATGGGTAGACCATAACCTAGATTAGGACATAGGATACTTTTTATCCCGATATTCCCACAGAATTGAGACTTATGCGGATGACCGCGGGCGCAGCTAGCAAAAATATTAATGTAATTTCACAATTTAATTGATAATTTTGAGTTATTCCATAAGCGTTCTCGTACTTGCTTATCTTTTTATTTCTAAAGTAGCTAGTACCATTATGTTTTTTTTTTTTTGTTATGTATTTTATGGTGTACAATAAAGTATATATAAATAAATAAATGACCCATATTTGAAAGTAGATCTACAGGGAATTGCGTGCATCATATATGTAATTAACACCTAAGTAGAAGAAGTGAAAAAGTTTTTGAATTAACTGTGCATTAACGACACATTTATGTCCTTTCAAAGTTTATTTATTTATTTAACCATTTATGTACAGTCACTAACCAGTGTCGTCAATATAGTTGAAGTTTAGTAAGAAACCGATGGATATTTTCGAACGAAATTTAATGTGATAAATGAACTGTTTTCTATTAATTAAATTAAATTTTATTCAAAAACATCCATCGGTTTCTTACTAAACTTCAACTATACCGACGACGCTCGTTACTTATCTCCTTTTGTGACCGTACACACATATAAACAGACAAGAAGAAAGGAACGGACAAATACGTAGGTACAAATGTGATGCTTATTTCTAAAGGAATCTCGTCTAGCATACCTGCGATAAGAAAGTACATAAAAAGAGATTTAGACAACGTGTGAAGAACATAGAAGTAGAAGGGAAAAAAATACAAAAAATTAAAAACAATTCTCTAATTTAAATATAAACATACTATAGTTAGTTAGTTGCTTAGTTTCTTCCATAAGAGATTTCCATTGCAGATAACTTGAATTAATTTCTTTATTATTCCATACAGTTAAGTACGTCGCGAATATTCTGCGAAGCACAGTTAGTACACTTGCATTAATTCCTAGTGCTGTCTAGGTACTAAGAGGCCCTTCTGACTAATCAGAGATGTATGATGAATATGTAACAGCATGCAAAGCTTGGGTAACTGTGGCTCTGTGTAAAATCCAATGGGTTAACGTATGACATTTTTGTGAAACGGGTAAAATGGAACAATATAATATATGCCTCAGTTTAAGCCACGAACCGTAACTAATAATCCTATTATGATTAACTACAAAACCACCCATGCTTCGCACTATTTTTACGACTTGACAAAACAAAGTTTTTTTTTATATTCTATGTAAATTTAATATTAACGTATTAAGCACATATACCTTTCGGGATAAATTTTCAAAATGATGGTGAAAACTGCATCCAAATCCCTTGCAAAGTTATGAAGAACAACGCGGCTACACAGACAGACACAAAAAGCGACATTAATTTGTAGTATGTATAGATAATAGTAAATTGTACAACTAGTGCATAAAAGAAGCCATTTTACACCGACACGTTTACATTCATGGATAGTTAAGTCGAGGGGTAAAATGGCTCGTTTATGCCCGAGTATACACTCTGCTTTTTCACTTCGATTGCGAGAAAATGAAACAGGCATAAAGTATAATTTAACAGTATTTTCACTGTTCAAAAATGTTGCGACGCTTTATTGTGTGTGTGGCTGTTGGGCCTGATTATCTTAGTCTTAGAAAAAAAAAATACTTTATGCACTAGAGCATAAAAAGCGACTTTATGTCGCCTACGCACAACATAAAAACGAACTTTTAGAGCATGAGAAGTGAAAATGAACGCAAGATTGGATTCTTTTACTTAAATATAATATATTAGTATCTAATTGGTACCATCGCTAAAATTTTAAATCAAATACTCTTCAAACAGACAGAAAACTGTCTTCATATTATCAAACACCGCACGTCCCTTCAATTCAACAACCTTTGTAAGTTTTATCATTCCCTATAAGTCTACACAATGACTACTCCATAACTGCGTTGTTCTACTTGAGAACGTTGCACTTATACTGCGTTCGCGATTAAGTTTCCAAACTCGTAATCAAGTGCTTGTTTCTGGAAAAAAAACTTTAATCCCTCACATAAAGTTCAGTTTAGTACAAAATAAAATAAATATTTCACTCACTTTCTTTCAAACTACAACTTTAAAAAAATAACTTTTATGACAGTACTAGTCATTCCAAAATCAACTTTATTTACATCAGCCTAAAGTTGATATATTCGTTTAAGAGGAAATAATATATCAATCGGAAACAAGGATTTGATTGGACTTTATGCGCGTACGCCGGCTATAATCATACGCAATGGAGTGGCGCACAACATGATTAGTGACGCTATTAATAGGAGTATACTTGCTCTTTGTTATGCTATTAATTCGTCTGGGTAGTGTGTGTGGTATGTGCTTGAAAGATGGCTGTAATGTTAGGTTATTGCTTGCAGGAGTTTGCGCCGGCGCCGGTGTAGATTTTTGGCGTTGTGTTTGTTTTTCCAGGCGTTATGTCGACCAAAATAGTTGATTAGGTTGAAGTTATAATTATGACAAATCGCCACTGTAAACTTAGGCAGGTAGCTTGTTCGATAAAATGCGCTAGTTTTGTACTATACTGGTAATATCGGAAGGTTTTCAATTCCGATACTGATTTCCGATATTAGATCTCAATATCGGAATTTCGTGTTTTCTTTAGAAATTGCACATTTTATTTATAAATTGCACAAATTCGGTATGAGGTTGGATTGAGTGCAATAAAAAACATTTTTAAATCGTATTCTTTAATTTGGTTAAACATTGGTTGTTTTTAAGTATTTATTAAATCACATATTTTTCATTATTTTCCTATACTTGTTACTAATTAAACTACCTGACCCAAAATCAAACAAAACTTATAAGTAATTTAAAATGTGTATGTTAAATCAACAATTAGGAACAATAATTAGGTATTAGATAGAAATATTTGTTTACAATATTTCTCATTATTATGTCCTATACTTATTATTAATTAAACTACCGAACTCAGAGTCAACAAAACTTCTTATACTTAATTTAAAATATGCAAGCAAAATCAACAATTAGGAACAACAATTATTGGAAATATTTGTTTATCATATTTCTCATTATTAGGTATATATCCTATACTTATTACTAATTAAACTACCGAACTCAGAATCAACAAAACTTCTTAATAGGTCGGGGCAAAAATATTTTCGTATTTTGAATCTATTGTTAGTAATCAAACCTCTTTGGCAGTACTGAATGTAACTGGCTGGTTTTAATACTATTAAATGTTGACATTCTAAAGATGCAATAAATTTAAAAAAAAAACTAGTTCCCGCCATTTCTCAATTGTTTTTCAAGCAAGCAACATGAACATATGTGACGAAGAAATTCGGTACATTTTAAAATTTTATTACAAAAAGGTAAAAATGCGACGAACGCCGCGAATAAAATTTGAGGGGTTTACGCACCTAATGCGGTATCAATACGAGTAGCACAAATGTGGTTCAAGCGTTTCAAGTCAGGAAATTTTAGTGTGAAGGATGAAGCTCGCTCTGGACGCCCTGTCACGGATAAAATCAGTGCCATTTTTCAAAAAGTGGAGCAAGATCGACATATTAGTAGTTATGATATTGCTGAAGAACAGGATGTTGATCACAAAACAGTTTTACGGCATTTACAAATGTCTGGGTACAAGAAAAAACTTGATATTTGGGTACCACATGATGTCACTGAGAGAAACTTAATGCAACGTGTTTCCATTTGCGATTCTTTGTTGAAACGTAATAATTCCGACCCATTTCTTAAACGGTTGATTACGGGTGATGAAAAATGGATCACTTACGATAAGAATGTCCGAAAAAGGTCGTGGTCGAAGCATGGGCAAGCCCCACAGACCGTGGCAAAGCCCGGCCTGACTCGGAACAAAGTGGTGCTGTGTGTTTGGTGGGATTGGAAAGGAATCGTCCACTATGAGCTTTTGCCGCCGGGTAAAACTATCGATTCTGACCTCTACTGTCAACAACTGATGAGGTTAAAAGAAGCTATTGAGAAAAACCGGCCGGAGCTGGTGAATAGGGAGGGCGTGGTGTTTCATCACGACAACGCCAGACCGCACTCATCTATAGCCACTCAGCAAAAATTGAGAGAGCTTGGCTGGGATGTGTTGATGCATCCTCCATATAGCCCTGATCTTGCTCCATCAGATTTCCACCTGTTTCGGTCACTTCAGAACTCTTTAGGAAGCATAAAGTTAACCTCAAAAGAACACTGTGAAAACCACCTGTCAGATTTTTTTGATAAAAAATCTCAAAACTTCTACAGCAATGGGATCATGGCATTGCCCGCAAGATGGCAACAAGTCATCGATCAAAACGGCACATACATATTATAAATAAATAAAAAATTAAACCTAAAACAATTTTTTTTTTTGTATGAAAAATACGAAAATACTTTTGCCCCGACCTAATATATATTTAAAATCTGCAAGCAAAATCAACAATTAGGAACAACAATTATTGGAAATATTTGTTTATCATATTTCTCATTATTATCAAAATTTAGAAAAAATTGTCCGATTTCGATATTGGATCACTCAGTATCGGAATTGTAATATCGAAACTTGCGTTCCGAGATTCCGATATTGCGATATTCCGAGATTCCGAGATTCATGCCCTAACTGGCGTAGCATCAAAGAAAATAATAATACAAAATGTTCCAAACAAACAATGATCACATCACATTACGTTACACTATATTTACAATAAGTAGGTATTTAGTATACCTGAATTATTATTTTCCTTGGTCGATAATTTTGCATTGTCCGTCCGCTTGTCAAGTGTGCCGTAATAACACAATTATGTCTTGCTGTGTATTGTAATAGACTATTTTTCTGATCGTCTACCGTGACTGGTCGGCAATAATGACCTGTTGGAGTTGGAGTTCTGCAGTTTTGTGCTGGGGAAATAAATTTATTGTTGTTTGATTTGATTTTGATTTAGGAATAATATAGTTTTAGTACCGTGTCCTTGTTTTTTGTAAAACAAAATGTAGAGATAGACTAAAACTAGTAACATAACAGCTTATAATGACGGCAATGCTCCTACTGCTGGGACACAGGAGGAGACTCAGTCCCTTTCCCTTCACACGAGGAGTCTTTGTGAGAAGGAGAGTAGACCGTTTTAAACAGCTTCTTATTTTGCTAACTTTACAAAGAAGTTTTAATGATTAAGTTCAACCAAAGCCTGTCTATTTCTCCAGAATCTCATCGCAAACAAGAATTTATTTCCAGATCCATATCAGACTCGATGCCATTGACCAGAGCACTCTTAACTCCAGATGGATTGCATTCATTCACAGTCCTGACGCATCCTTTCAATAACCCATTTCACTCAATTGACTTGACTCCTTACCATTCGATATGTGACTCACACAGGCTAGATCACCCGTAATGATTAAGAATGAACTTACTAAGTTTCTTGCGATTCTTTTCACGTATTATGAGTCATGGGGTAGCTTTTTGTATGTGGCAGTGGTCCGCTGAAATAGCAGTACCTATATAGACCATATTTATCATCATACGAAAAAAAACGGTCAAGTGCGAATCGGACCCGTGCACCGAGGGTTCCGTACAAAGTAGGTATGTAACTAAAAATTTAAGATTTTCGGATTTTTTCCTTTACTTTGTACTACATGACATTGCTTCAGTGCCAAATTTTATGTTTCTAGGTCAACGGAAAGTACCCTATAAATTTTGATTCCCTTGAGAGTGTCGAAATATACGTTTTTTGCGGCATACCTAAACGGCCGTATATTTTTTCACGTTAACTTAGAAGTTTGATTTTTTCACAAATTCTAGAGACTGTAGATTTGAGTTGGTATATGGTTTTAATTTCAACTCGATACCTCCACGCGTTCCCGAGATAAAGAGTTACATGCAGACAGACGGACAACAAAGTGATCCTATAAGGGTTCCGTTTTTTTTCCTTTTGAGGTACGAAATAAAAAACAACTTAAAGCTTATCTTGGGCATTACAAACATCGGCGAAGGAAAACATCGTGAGGAAACCCGCGGTGTAATTGCGTAACACACTATTAGTAGCAATGGGTTTCATTTTTACAGTTCAACAACGTCCATTGCGTTTTTTACATTGTTGAGCAGACACATTTTTCCAAAATATGAAGCAATGGATTAGCAATATGCTTCAAAATGATTCAAATTGAGATCGATAGTGTGTTTCGCAATTAGGGTCCCACCTTGAGCAAGCGTGGTGATCAAATACTCGTACCTTCTCTGTATGAGAAGAAGCCTTTGCCCTGCACTGGGACAGTAATAGACTGATATTATTATCATATGAAATGACTGAACAATGTCGATAAATAAATGCGGTAATTGAAAAGTGTGCATAGAAGTTTATGTTTATTTTATTGGGTTATTCCTCGAAACGCACCAAAAGTATTCCTCGAAAAAAATATTAATAAAAATAGAAATATTATAATTTTATTCCTCGAAATGCATCGACGATGAAACATAGAGAAGAGCATGAAGGATTCGTAATAAATGTTATCGATAGACGTTTCATTTGGTACGTTTCAAAGTTGGTGCGTTTCGAGGAATACCCCTTTTTCATTACCTTTTTTTCGTGGCAGGCACGACCAATATTAAGTTTGACCAAGACTACAGGAAAATTTTCCAAAGAAAATTATTAACTCCAATCAACATTACAAATAATAGCTGCTTTTTGTAATTAGGTAGCAGGCAAACAGAATGAATTAGTCCTCAACTATATTAGTCCACGCCTTCACAGGTAAGCCCATCCCTGCGATTATCATTGCTAACCTAATTGCTACGACACACGCCCGTTTGTTTTCCTGTTTGGCACGCCATTAAAATATATGGAGTACTTATGTTCACAAATATAGTGTACCAAGGTTTAATAGGTATCTGATCTGCAGGAGGTAAAATCGTTAATTAATTAATATTTTTATTCTACAAGGTGTAACATAATTAACGCAAGACCTCATACACTATACACCCCAATTAGATTCTTAAGTTGGCCAAAATGGTATGGCACAATGGCCAAAATGGTTGCTATTTTTATTAAGAAAATCGTGTTGACACTTGCATTACTTTGTGCATTTAGAATTGAGTCTTATTGCCTTGAAATAAGATTTAATTTTATTTGGCTTAATCGGCGGTTAGTATGAAATCTATATATATAAAAATGAATTGCTGTTCGTTAGTCTCGCTAAAACTCGAGAACGGCTGAACGGATTTATCTTATCTTGGTCTTGAAATGTTCGTGGAGGTCTAGGGAAGGTTTAAAAGGTGAGAAAAAATCGAATAATTCCAGGGAAAACCCTAAAAACAGCCCTTTTCTATTTCCCATACAAACGTTTTCTAAATAAACTGTAGAGTCAATTTGAACTTATCATATTTCTTACATTAATCATTCAGTTATTTATAATCATTAAAAATGAGAGAATTTAATTATTCTAAAATTCTATTATCATTAAACTTATTTGAACTTTATTGCAAAACTAGCGGTCCGTCCCGGCTTCGCACGGGTGGTAAAAAAATGAAAAAAAAATAGCCTTTAATAATCAGTGATAATGTAGCATTCAAATCGTGAAAGATTTTTTAACATCGGTTCAGTACTTTTTGAGCCAATTCGTTACAAACATACATACAAACCTTTCCTCTTTATAATATTAGTGTAGATAATAATAACACTTCATGCTTCATTCAAAAAATGTTTTTTTATTAAATACGGATTCGTTTTGTTTGTTTTAAAATTAATTTATACAAAAGTTTAGGTCTTTTATTTATCGACTGAGGCAGTTCGAAGTCTGCCGGGTCAGCTAGTAATACATAATTTTTGAAAAAATACCTATATGTACTTATTAAAAGTTACTGAAATCGATTCAGTAGTAAATTATGAACAAACTACTTTCAGGACTTGCGTTTATTCCGTTACACCTTGTGTACACATACCTAGTACCTATGATTTACCTAATACTTATGTGTTAACTAAATAATTACCTAAAGGGTAACATAAAGATGTACAGTCAGCAAAGGAGATAAGTATGCAGGGTCGTCGAATATAGTTGAAGTTTAGTAAGAAGCCGATTGATGTTTACGAATAAAATTAAATTTAATTAATAGAAAACAAACAGTTCATTCATCAAATTAAATTTAATTCGAAAATATCAAACTGTTTCTTAGTAAACTTCAACTATATTCGACGACCCTGCATATGTCTCCTTTGCTGACTGTACCTATAGTACACCCACATTTCGCCCAGTTACCATTTAGTTCCTACTTCAACTCTATAATACCTACTGCATAAGATAAAAGTAAACGCTTGTATGCTGTCATAGAGGGAGGAATTCACCTCGACCTTAACGTTTCAAGGTCGCCCCCGATATTTTCAGCTGCAGCAAATTGAATTAATGAACACGTGAAACCTTTTTTTAATCGCGTGCACCAAGTTCAGTATGTTACATGTGCTTTCATTTAAATTTATGTAGCTCATAGAAGCGAGCGAATGAAATATTTTACTGAAACACAATATATTAATCTACTTCTTCATCATTCTATGAGTAGCTTAGTAGGTGCTTCCACATAAGAGTTATCCACTACCCAAAAATTGGATCCCCAATAATTTAGTATTCTTTATTGGGAACAGAACAATTGAGTACAGCTAAAAAGTTTCTCAATCATTTTAAGAAGATATTCAGCCAACCAGTCAGCAAATTTATAGATCGGTTTACAACCCTAGGTGTGCCGAACGAACGATTACCTACCGTCACTCGCCGAAGTTGTTTGATTGCTCTGATTTGCTATTTTTCGATATTGTTTTTCCCCAAGGCTGTACAGTAGCAGGTAGCGTCCTTTAGAGCCCCGTGCCACAGGTTCCATACCCAGTTCGCACGCCACAACATCCGCTGGCCCACTAACATCACAAAAAGCTAATTTCGGACCACATTCAGAGCTAAATGAATGTTAAAATTAGCGCCATTGATTTAGATTTTCTGTTAATGTTTTGTAATTCGAGGTACTAATTCACACTAAATTGAACGCTAGTTCATGATGAATGGATCAGTTTTATCTAAGTACTAATCTAGATTAGATAACAACAAAAGTTTTATTAGAATCGAACGACGGCTTTATCAAACGGAAAGCTTTGTAAAAGCGGTAGAATCCGAGCATAATTTTGTTATTCGAAAGGATTTTTTTAAAGAGTCAAGTGAACATAAATAGCTGTCAAGACCCACAGTGAGAGTCCCTATAAGATAAGCTCAGGAAGTCAGGACCTGAAAAGAGAACGATGAATATCTAGCAAAAGATACATAAACAGATAAGCAATACTCTAAGTAAAGAACAGTGACAGTCAAGCAAACTTGCAATGAAAGTCAGATGTCAAAAGGATCCCGATAAGACTACTTAATCCAAAACTTGAAAGGCATACAAAAAAGAACGGCGAAAGATTAGACGGATAAGAAATATTCCGGCGCTAAATATCTTGTAAATTCTATGGTCAGGTCACAAACATGATCGACAAAAACAACACATAAATCCAACTTTCATCAGATAAAGGCGCTCTACTTGAGATAACATATCACAAGACAGTTGGCGCTAACATCGAAATTGCTCTACGCCTTTCTATAACTAGAAAACACTACATCTTGCTCTTTAATTGGTATGAAACAAAATAAATGAATCGATATATCAACAATATCGTTAATCAATTGAGAACGAGCATCGCGTGATACACCCATGTGCAAGAATTTAAAAGGGTTATACACTTTTTACTGGTTAACCCATTTCTTATTTGATTGTTATGAACCAGTTGGGCATTTTGTAATAAAACCCATGTCACATCATATATTCGGTGGTAAGCAAAGGTGACCACATAACATTAAGCTAAGGTGCCCTTTTCTGGGTAGCTCTATGACTAACTTTAAACTTCAAGCTCTTATCAACATTTATATAACTTTTAGATGAATATACAACATTTATTGAAAAGTGTGCACACATAATACAACGTGTTTTTTATATCCCATAACTCTAGGGGGTCATTGTATTCGTCATTATGAACAACTTTTACTATGGGACCAAACCTGAAATCGCGAAAAAAAAAATCTGCTGTTCCCTACATTTATGTTCGTATAAGTAACTCGTCAAAATGTAGGGAACAGCTGATTTTTGTTCACGATTTCAGGTTTGGTCCCATAGTAAAAGTTGTTCATAATGACGAGTACAATGACCCCCTAGAGTTATGGGATATCAAAAAAACACGTTGTATAGAAGAAACAAGAATAATGTGCCCAGCAGTTATCTTGATTTAAAAGAGTGTCTTTATTGTTTCTAGCTTCTTGTTTCTTGGCGTTTCTTCAGAAGCCTTCTCCATAGAGATCATAACTAACTAACAGACTCTTTGACAGTTCAAAAGTTCTTGGAAATGTTTTTTATTGAAAAAAAAATGCTTTGAGTTTGAGTCTCAGTTCTAGTTTAATAGGTTGTATTCTGCTAATTTCCTTGAAACTTAAAACCGATTTTGACGTGTTTGGTAAAAATAACAACAATACAACTTCAGCCCACCAACCTCCACTATCTAAACAAATAACAATTACTAAGCTTAACCATCCATCTATAATTAACAGCAATAATAATCTAGATACATTATCATCTGTTCGTAGGCAGATAAGATCACTAGTGTGCAAACCAGCGCAAGCGCAGCACACGGCCTTATGCAGCAAAACGTGGGAGGAAGCAAGGGTGGACGGAGACAAATCACTGGGAAACCGGTTTAGAGTAACGCCTTGTTTATTGTTTGGATCAGGTGTTTCTGATTCAGGTAATAAACAGGTCCACATGGTTCTTATCTGTTGATTATAAATCATCTATAGGTACATCTACACACATCAAAAGTGTCTAGGGATCAACATATATTTTTGCAATAACTTTTCTCCTGATTGATATTAATTAAAATTTTCTTTAAGGATTCATCAAATAAAGTGTTTTCGTTTGTCACAGTAACGATAAACCAAGTCACCTTTGCATTAATAAAGAAATTTGCCATTTTCCTAATAAAGGGATTTTTGACATTTGAACCACTAACACAAAAGTTCGAAAAAAAGACTGAAATAACAGTTTTCTCTAAAATTTTATTGGGTAACTTAAACAATTAATAATCCGTGTTTCTACCGCGAACACTAACAACACAAGAACATCGGTTTGGCATACTCAAAATGAGTTCATCCAAATCACGCTGTGGAATGGCCGCCCATGTTCGTTGCAACAACAAAAAAAGGTCTTCTTGCGACTGGATACCCTCCATATTCGGCAGAGCTCTTCTCTGTAGCATATCCCATGCATGCTCAATCGGGTTCAAGTCTGGCGACTGAGCAGGCCAGGGCAGGACATTGATGTTAGCTGCGGCGAGAGTCTGTCTTACAACTCTTGCGGTGTGCGGTCGTGCATTATCATGCATTAACTGAAATAAGGGACCGATTTGCACTTGTAGAGGAACGATGACGTCTGATACAATCGTCTCAGCATAAATTTGAGCGTTGAGGTTGCCTCTGATCCAAATCAACTCAGTTCTTCCGCCGATCCAAATATGGTTCCACCACTATAAGGATGGACTTCCTGGCAGGATTTTAATCGCTGTTGGCGTCCAGGGGTTCTCCAGTGTCGTATACGTCTTGTATCCGGTCTCATACCAAAACGAGACTCATCAGAAAAGCACACGAAACGCCATTGTTCTTCTGCCCAATTTCTGTGTTCAAGAGCCCATTGATATCGAATCCTACGATTGTGCATTGCTATAGGTGGTACCCGTAGCGGTCTTCGGGAATGAAGGTTCACTTCATGCAAGCGGTTTCTGACTGTTTGGTCGCTAATTAAGTTCCCTGAAGAGTGATGAAGCCTCACGGCTAACATCATGGCGGTTATTGTTGGAGCTCTTCGAGTTAAGATTTGAATGTATCGGTCTTGTCTCCGTGTGGTGCAGCGATACCGTCCTCCATGGCGCTCAGCCACGGTACCAGTGCTTCGGTAACGTGTCCAAAGTCGACTGATAACACTCTGACTTGTATTCAGAGCTAAAGCCACAGTACGTTGCCGGGAACCAGCTTCTATCATTCCCACGGCTCTGAGCATTTCTTCCCTGCTTAAATGACGTCGCCGCTCCATAATAACGTTGGTTTTAATCAGTAGTAGGGAAACAGTAGCACTAATAATGTCTTCAATGCGTTGTATGTTTTTATAGGGAAAATATTGACAGCTGATTTTCATCTTTTACTCGAATTTGATTCACAGTTCCTGATTCAAATTATGAAATGCACCAAAAAGGATCCATATAAATTTATAAAATCATAAATTTATTACAAAGCCACATCTCAATCTCAAGAAATCCGCATAAAAATGTTTGATCCCTAGACACTTTTGATGTGTGTATATCTATAAAAATAAATAAAATTTAACTCTCTTTTTGTAATGTCAAAATAATAGCGTTTTACTAAATGCATATGAAAGCATATACGGTATTTATAACAAAAAAAATCGTCTATCTGTTTGTTCCGGCTAATCTTCGAAACGGCTGGACCGATTTTGATGATATTTGTTATGTGGATACTTTCAACCCTGGGGAAGGACTTACGTAATAGGCTTTTTATCGATATTTAACAGGGGCGAAGCCGCGGACCGAAGCCAGTTTGTTGATAAGATCCAAAAGTTGGTTTGGGTTCCTGTGGTATTTCACTGAAAAGGGTATCTACGTACTCAAAACACAAATATGGATGCACAGTTATGCTCGCAGTTTACGCACTATCTCGCCTACCTAAATTGGGATATAGACAGGGGGACGGGTCTACCTGTACCTACAGTAATTGCAAGATTGCATGATCTTGTATGATGATGGTCAGTTGGGTACAGTTTTACATCGCAAAAACTGTATTGCTGGACATGAAATGAAAGATATCAGCATTTTAAGTTAATTACAGGCATTTTTCTTGCTTCAATGTTTTATTAATCGATTTCTCTCTTTGGTCTAGTGGTCGTAAGCGCTACTATTAAACATGTGATCCTGGATTCAATTCCCCGGTCGGCAAAGTGTTATTGGGTTTCCGTCAGGATTTCTCAGATAGTCCGGTCTCTTTATTACATGGGACATAAGAGGAAATGCGGGTGGTCGTTTCTTCATAGAAATGCTCCCACCTGTTTTCTTTCTCGTTAATGACCCCATAAATGAAGCAGCGCATACCATAAATTGACGTAATTTTTTGAAGTAGGCAAGTGTTTAACTACGTCTAAACTTTATGGAATAGTGTCAGTCGCTGATTAATTTGACAGGACTAAACTAAAATGTATCTTCTGTTCTTTTCTTAATGAAATAGAAAGAATAAGATGCACTGAACTTAAATTTAGTTTAGTTTTTGAACAAGGGAATCGGCATCAATAACTACCAGAGAAAGCTGCAAAACCTTTTTAAACCTGATTTATTATTATAGCTCAAAATAAAATTGCATCACAGCGGGTAGATCGAATTTTTCTCAACAAAGTATCTCCAATGGAGCGCAGCGGGATTGTCCGAAAGGGTTACCGCTACCCCGGAACACAAAGGGCTCATTTGATGATGGAGGGGTCATTTGATGATATCCCATCCACAAAAAAAAAAAAAAATGGAGAATACTTACCTACATTGATTAAATCTGCAATCGGCTCAAATCACCCTAGCATTTTCCTAACTATGGTGGGGTCGGGTCCTGTTTAACGCAGCTAAATAACAGTATTTTACATGGAGCGACTGCCCATCTGACCAACTGACCTCCACAACCCAATTACTGGGTAACACGATACCCCTTGGTAAGACTATTTGTTGCCAGACTCTTGGGCTTCTGACTTAACTACCCGTAACGACTGTCAAGGATCTACGAATGACAGCTGGGACCAAGGGCTTAACATGTTTTCCGAGGCATGGAGGAGGTCTACATATGTTATTGCATGGTCACCCATCCACGAACCAACCGCGGCCATCGTAGCTTAACCTTTGATTGTTCAGTGCGACTGTTATTATCATTTAGCTACAAACCCCTCTAGAATAAGTATGTTGATTATGAAACAAAACTAAATCTCCTTTAAAAATACAATTGCAACAGCAATTTGGAACGACATCATTAAAATATTCAATGCAAAATTAAGGCAATGACCATAAACAACATTACCGTATAAAAACAGCAAGCGAGGTTAAAATCCATAGACCATCAATGCACAGCACTATAACACTTAACTTACTGACATAAGAGTTACATTAACATAAACCCTTTTTGGAAACTGTCATTGTTTCCCAACTTTACTGACCTTGGTAAATAAGAAAATCTGGAGCCTTCAGACGACCTTTGACTATATCAAAGTAGCGAGAAGGAAAGTACTGACTTGTGACGTCATATTTTATGTTCTTTTAACCACTGCGCCATACAAGGACCTATGAGTCAGTCACCTTCATAAATCTTCGGCACATACATGGCTTGTCCGCTTAACAAACGTGGGCGGTACATAACAATATGATGCATAAAACCTACGTGATAAGACTTAAATTGTCATAACAGTGTAAGAGATAAAGGCAGTACATGATCTTTAGATTTGCAATATATGGACAGGATTGTTAAAGTTAGAAAGTGATGATAATAAAGACGATGTATTTACTAAACTTTCGCATAGTTCACGAAGACAAAGCTGCATGTTATTATTAGCAGTGCTTATTTTGAAATGGCCTTGGCTAAGTTTACAAATTCCAAAGTCAAAGACTCTTCACAGTAGGTTAAAACACTCATATCTTTGCTAATTTTGAAGCAACGCCTGAGGGGCAGTGGTGGCTCAGTGATAAAGACCCCGACGAGTTGTAGGTCGTGTGTTCGAATCCAGACAGGCGATCTACTTTGTGTAAGTATTTCATCACCACTACTCTCAAAATGGTGAAAGAAATCACCGTGAGGAAACATGCCATAGATTCGAAAACATGTGACATCTACCAACCCGCACTGGGCCTGCGTGGTGAATTACAGCCCATTCCTTCTAGAAGAGGGCGGCCTTGTGTCCTAGCAGTGGCAACATTATAGGCTGAATATGCTACATTGCTTAGCCCTTTGTTTTCATTTCAAATAATGAACGATACTACAATTTACTTTTTTGTTAATGGCGATAACTCCTGCACGAAGCTTTCTAGAAAAAATATTTTCCAAAAGAAGTGTTAAATAAGAGATAGTAAATCAAAGATCAAGCTTCAAGATATGACAACTAATTAATATAACCATGATTAAAATGCTCATCCAATCAAGAGTTATGCATCTATTGTAACCGTGACAATGAACCAGGTAAACCGATCCATTGTACGACCGCAGGAGACTTGAGAACCTCCCAGTATTGTTTACTCGATCAACGAAGACGTTAAGTCAGAAAAAAATACAGTTATAATAATTCAAAACTCATGCCAAAGATAAAGTTTCACAAATTTTCGTCAAGATAAACTCCACTCGTTCAAATATCAACCTTGATTCCGAGAAATAGGACGTCATTCGCTAAAACCAGATGTAGTAATAAGTTTGCCTGACTGGGTCAAGTTAACAGTAGTCCCGCAAAGGTCATGATTTATTCATAATGCCGTGACATTGGACTTCCACGTGCTCCGTTGCTAGGCACCCGGGGTTACAAACAAACAACCCTCCATTTCATTCAGCTTTTGAATTCGGGGAAGGGCAGACGTGATTTATGAACCTATAATAATTAAAGATACTTGAATCGAAATGTATAATTTCATAAGTAAACTATCAGTGAAATTATGATATGAATCCGGCATTTTAAAAGAGAAAGAAAGTATTGCAAATATCCAAGGAACCTCTGGAGAAAAAGCTGTTCTTATCCCATGGACGCACGAGGCATCTCCCGTTCCTTGGATCACGTGAACTGGTGGGACCCTGAACATTGGAAGGCTCGAGGTCCTAGGACCATATCATCGATATCTCTCGAAGACGCTGATCCTGCTGAAATCAGGAACGGGTGGCTGACTATTCAACGACCTAAGGTATTTGAGAAATTAGTGTCATTATGCGTCTTTTCACATCACCAACTAACCAATCCGCACTGGGCCCGCATGGTGGATTATGGCCCGCTCCCTGTCCTCTCTATAGAGGAGGCCTATGTCCCAACAGTCGGAACATTATGGGATTATTTATGGTGATGCGAATTATCGGAATACATCAAAATCAAAACAGGTCCAACCTCCAACACAGATTGTCTATTAAATAAGTTATACTTACTGTTTTTAACTTTCGTCCGCGTTATCTCATTTCATTAATCAATTCAACAATAAATTTCGACATTGATTAAAATTTTGAAAGTCCTGTCCCCTCAATTTTGTACATTACACGCGAATTATTTGCGCTACGTGAAATTAAGATTTGGCAACAAAAAACCTGTTTTAAAACACAGTAACTTGAAGTCATTGAACTTGTTTTCTTTTTTCGTTTGCGAACAAACGATGTGGTTTCCTGTCGCCCCCTTGTGGCTGAAACAGGATGCTTGAACAGAAACAACGTTCTATGTTTAAACGTTGCATGGAATTTGCTTGCATGATGTAACCTTTTTACAGGGAATGTGTCATTAATGTAGGAATGCAGTGTTTTGTGTGAAAGTTTACAAATATAGAATCTGCATTCCTGTTAATGTTCATTGTTGATTGTAGGTATTATTAGGGGTGTAAGAATTTCAGTCAATTCATGTTTTTCATTAGAGGCCTTTGCCTCGCAGCAGGGCAATATGAGGCTAGCTGGTGTTATTATACACTAGCAGCGCCCCGCGGTTTCACCCTCATAAGTGTCGATCCCGTGAGAATATCGAGATAAAAAGTATCCTATGTGTTATTCTGATGTATAAGCTATATTACTGTAAAGTTTCATCAAAATCTGTTCAGTAGTTTTTGCGTGAAAGAGTAACAAACATCCATCCATCCTCACAAACTTTCGGATTTATACCTAATATTTACTTGTTTTTATTTATCCGTTGAAATTCCATGCTGAAACTTGTTATAAAATGAAATGAAATTGTTTATTCTGTAAATAGCACAACGAAATCACTTTTACACGTCTCTTGGCTAATTTTTCCAACGCCAGATAATTTTATCCGAGGAATAATTTTGAATTTTTGACAGTTCTTCCATAAAAAATGTGTCAGGACGTCAATTTTATTCCACGAATAAAAATTATCTGTCGATTGTAAAATGAGGTCTTATTAAACTAAAAAAAATAAGCTAGATGGTGTCGACATAATTTCCTATCTGACTACCCCTGAGAAGAAACGGCAAAACAAACTCAGGTTCATATTATTTTTCCACGTTTTTCTGTTAAACGTAAATAATTTGTTGATTTTTAACGTCAGCTGTTATAAAAATAAACGTTCTCACACATTATCCAAAAATACTCAAACGTTTACTATTAATTTCTAAACTCGCTTACATATTCTGAAGGCTTTCGTTATTAGCATTCGTACCACCTGTATCGATTCCTAGTCCATATCAAGTAAAAGGTGGTACTTACTTAAAAAGTAAGTAATCGATTCGCCCTTCAAGCATTTCAGAGTACTACGCCCTTAAAAAAACTTTTGACTTGAAAGTATTGATTAGTAGATAGTTTTTACCCGTCTACGGACGGTATATGATTTTATCCAATATGTATGTATGTTCATCTGTTCCCTCATAACGTCAAAAGTACTTGTAATAATTTGACAAATAAGGTATCATTAGAAGCGTCTTGACCGTCCGCTGGTTATAGGCTATGTGACGTCACACTAAATTCAATATGGCGCCCTCTAGAGGACATAAAATAATGAATTTAAAAATAAATATTTTGGGATGGTATCTTGTTGGGTATCAAATGAAACGGCTTAATTAGCAAATCTCAAAATAAAATTAAGACTGAAATAAGCCCCAAAATAATTAAATAAAAAATTTGTTTAAAAACTAAAACCCGACTACTGAAAAGGATGAAACAAGGAATTACCTTCCCGTGGTCGTATGCTACCATAGCTTATATGTATGTTAGTACAGCGGCATACGACCACGGGAAGGTACTTTCTTGTTTCTTCGTTTTCAGTAGGTAGTCGGGTTTTAGTTTTTAAACTTTTTTTCTACTAAAATTTCCCTGAAATGTCGATATAAACAAGTTTTCAATTAATTATTCAAAACATACAAATGAACGTAGGTATTAGCTTTCTGAATATTATGAAAATACAAGTCATTAAAAGCGAGTGATGGACTGGTAATGTGGAATCTAATTGCAATGTCCACCACATTTGGTAACGGTTAAAAGGTTAATGAACTGGTTTTCAAGGGTGAGCAATACCTACCGAATTGAACAGGACGATGAACCCTAGTAATCATGATAAATGTATCCAAATACGACTTTAGGCAAACACTATTGAGGATTTTAAGGGCTATTTCTTTATATAACGTGTTTCAAAATCAACTCTACAAACTTTAAAAGGTGCTTTAGAACATCAAACTGAACAACTTTCACTATGGGACCAACTTTGAAATCACGAAAAAAATCAGCTATTTCATACATTTTGGTGAAGTAGGTATTGAACTTTTGTACAGCAAATTTTTTTTCGTGATTTCAGAGTTGGTTCCATAGTGAAAGTTGTTCAGTTTGATGGTCTAAAGCACCTCTTAAAGTTTGTACAGTTGATTTTGAAACACCATAAATAGATTAAGAAATAAGATTAAAAATCGATAAGCAACAATCTTTTTATTTTTACTTTACGGATGTATTCATAGTTTTATTATAATAGCTCATGTCATTGTAATTACTAAATGCCAACAACTCAACATCCAAAAAAAAAAATAAATGACGCAAGTTTACGCTGACTATATTAAAAAAATTACACGACCTTCTTATTCAGAATTTGCCATTTCTATAAAAGCCAAAACTTTTATTAGCTCAACATAGACTGACTCATCGATACGACCCTGAATTTTTTTTGTTGCCTTCAATCAAAATTCATGTGATGACATAATTAATATCGTACTTACGTCCAATCCTATAACTGATTTGCAAACCGAGGGCATCTGTAATACGTTTATTTTATCTAAAAACGGTAGATGACTTCATATATATTATCTAAACTGAAATCTTTTGGGTGATGCTATCCTAGTACCTATAAGATTGACTCGCACCAAACACTTCGCAAAAACTGGCAGCCTAGAGTCAGGAGCTCTACTCCCTCACCACGATCTCCGTAGTTTCGACCGAAGTTACGAGCAATTCATACTCCGTATCACCTACTGAGATAGATTAGTTTGGGCCCGACCTAAGAATGAATGATACCTACTACGACAGTTGACTACACCCGATGTATTTTGGCCGTCCAAAAAAGTTAATTAATTGAGTCTAGGGTTCAATCCTAAGTTTCAAAAGACTTTCTGACGGGCCGTATCTTTGTTGATGAACTAAAAAAGATACACTGACATTACAGAAAAGGTTTATCGACATTGAACTTAGATAATCTACGACTGAAGGAATTTATACAGAGTGGCCGGAACTGTTACTTGCTTTTGTGTTAGGAAGCTGATTTTTTTATGAATGAAATTACAATTCATGGAGCAGTAAATTATAAAAAAAGTATTAGAAAAACTTACCACAAACATAAAAAAATATATATTAAACCGATCCGGCCGACTCTTTACAGAACATCATTAAAAAAATTCATAACTCGAAAACTACAAAAAATCGCGGAACATACATGGGGTGATTCGGATTCCCCTCAACCTAAGTCACATAATTTTTTTCTTTGGACGTCACTGTTCCGGCCACCCTGTATATCATGTATATGTAAGTACTTACTGCGTATATAGGGACTTGAGCCACTGTTTACTTATCTTATAGGCTTCCTGTCGACTTAAATAATCCACTTTGCTATGGTTCAAGTGGAATATACGCAGTTACGAAGTCAACAATGTTATGCAATAAAATACCTAATGCAGAAAAGATAGAAATAAGTTAATTATTTTGCTTTAATTTCTATGTAATTTTTTATTTTTAGCAAGAGATTACTGTTTTTTTTTTTTAATTTTATTGCTGAAGTGGTACTACTCCTGACCTCGATCACGCCTGATTGAAAGTGATGGATGAGCAAGTTATGATTAACTAACTGAATTTTTGCCTTGTATTTTAAGCAATTTTTAGCTATGCTCTTAAAATTAACAGATTTTAAATGTCAATGTTGAAAAAAAATTGTCAAGAAAAACGTAAACAACATTAAGTTATCATGGTGTTTTACCTCAATCTACATTTCTAAGGTCGATGACTGGTGAGTCAGCGTAGTCGCCTCGCTGTGCGCCCGCGCAAGGCACACACTTATTATGGTCATTGCATACCCGCTCGCCTAAACACAGTTGATAATTATCTTTGCCTTATACATACATTGTTAATAGGGTCATTAAAAATATATGTGAGGGAATGGAGAAATGGTTTGACCTAAATTCTGTTTTAATTATTTTAATTGGCTCTTAAGTACCGAAGAGTAAAAATCTCGTGGATATTTACTCGATCATAAGAGGATTTGGAATTCGTAAAGCTTTTAAAGCTTTGCCTATTCAGACAGATAACTGGGTTATTTGTCTATCGGTCTACGAGCTTAAGATAAATCAATACCTTTTGATCTAGACGATGATGATTGTCTGATAAGGAAATATTTTTCTGATGAAGGAATAGCAACCAAATCATCCTATTTTTTTTTTTTTTTTTGTCAAAACATTAAGGAAAATGTGTGTACTTAGAAAAACAGAGATCATTTATTATTTTTATTTATTTTACCATTTATGTAAACACATATATAAACAGACAAGAAAAAAAAACAGAACAGAAAAATAGGTACAAAGGTGATGCTTATTTCTTAAGAAATCTCTTCCAGCATACCTGCGATAGTACAATAAATAGAGAGATGTAAACAGCGTGTGAAAGAGTAAATGAGACAAAAAGAAAATACATAAAATCATAAACACTTCACTTAATAAAAGTAAACAAATATTATGAGAATATACTTACATACATACAAATAAACATACATACTTCTAAAATAAATATCACTACAATGTTAATAATTATTAACGTAATCAAAATAATAAATACATACACAACTATCCATATTTATACTCAAACTGTTGTTTAACCATGGAGCTCTAACCTCTCCAACTAAATAGGCTACACCTTTAATTCGAGAAGCAGTGCATTATATCTGGCTCAATCAACTCAGCCTATTATTGCAGTCCACTGCTGGACATAGACATCTCCCATGCTGCGCCACGACACCCCGTCCTCAGCCTTCCGCATCCAGTCTGTCCTAGACGCCTGAAGGTCGTCTGACCATCTAGATGGGAAGCGTCCCACACTACACTTGCCGATACGCGGTCTCCAGTTCTCCACTCACCGGCCATCGGTCCTTCGACAAACATGGCCAGCCCACTGCCACTTCAGCTTCATTTCGCTTCTATCTGGTTACATTTTGAGAATACGAATATGTTAAAACGTTAACATATTAATTTCTTGGAAACATTACAAGAACTGCATTGCGTCTGCGACAATTAGATAGTTTAGCAGTTACATTAGAAGTCGTACGTTACACGGATGTTGCTATAATTATCTTCGTCCGCACCTCATCATATTTCAGATGTGTCATAAATTGCCTGATTTAATTTGTTTCGCTGATTGCCAACTTTGTGCCCATAACTTGTGGGAGTGCGCAATATTGTCGTCTAAGGTGAATGCTTCAGGTAGCCTGCGAAATTCGAATTTTCTTACGTTTTTTGCAATTTGCAATTATGTATTAGGTTGAATGTTGATCAAAATTTGATTCGTGACTGTAACAAGTATGTGTTTACATAATTATAATCGTTAAAGTCATCAATACGACTCTATAAGACCATGTAACCCTAACTACGACAATTCCATGAAGTTAGGATTACCTGGTCTTAAAGCGTTGTATTGATGACTTTAATTATTATAATTCTGTAAATACATCTTTGTCACAGCTGCGAATCAAATTTGGATCACCTTATAACCTAATACTGACTTGCAAATTGCAAAAAGCGTAAGAAAATTTGGATTTCGCGGGCTAGCTTGAGCATCCACCTTAATATCTTCTGCTGAACACGGGTCTCTTATTAGGCCACTGCAATCAATTATAATCACCATGCTTAACAAATAAAGTGCTATGCAAATATATGGCTATATACAATTTTGTAACATAATCAGCTTATAATGTACCCACTGCCGGGATAGGCCTCGTCTCAGTGAAAAGGTGTGGGCTGTAATATTCCACGCAGGCCCAGTGCGGCTGTGCGGGTTGGTAAACGTCACATGTCTTTCGAATTTTTGGTTCTAGAATATGCCGATTTCCTCCCGATGTTTTTACTTGATGCCTTTACCGTTTTGAGAGCAGCGGTGATTAAATTATTTACACAAATTCACCTGCCTGGGTTTATTTGATCGAACCTAAGTCCTACGATTCGTAAGTTGAGGCTGTCACCACTGCTTTCCAAAATTTTGTACCACAACGAAAACAACATATCCATTTGTGATTCAGTTTTTTTCAGTCTGGTGACTATACTTTGCAGAGGAATGAGGAAGGTTTTGAATATGAATGTCGATACACACAACACACACATTACGCATAGATAAACATACAAGATATAGGTATCATACAACACCTGCGGGGTAATTGCGTAACACACTATCAGTAGCAATGATTTTCATTTTGAATTTTTGACAGTTCAACAACATTCATTGCGTTAGTTACGTTGTTCAGCAGACCATTTTTTCGAACATATGAAGCAATGTATCTATAAGAGTAGGGTAAGACCAAAGAAATGATTATTAAGTTTATTATGGTTAGGAAGCGGGTGACTACCGAGATGACGACTAATAGAGAAATCAGACTAATATAATAAAGGCGAAAGTTTGTGTGTGTTGTATGTTTGTTACTTCTTCAAACGGCTGGACCAATATTGATAAAATTTGGTATGGAGGTAGTTGACACCCTGGATTAACACATAGAATACTTTTTATCCCGATATTCCCACGAGATCGAAACTTATACGGGTGAAAACGCGAGGCACTGCTAGTATGGTACAGAGGCCAGCACATCTAGGTACCCCAATCTGTCAAATTTATATGATAGATTTTCAACTTTATCACAAAGGAATAAGGTTTATATTCAATTGGGAAAATTTTATAAATTGTAGCTTGATGGGCTGGCCTCTGTACAAAAAGACATGTTGCACCGACCCCAAGTAAATTGGGATGAAGGCAGTAGAATAATGGTGATTGTATTTTGGGTAGCAGTTTCCCAACAAACTGCTCACTCTTATAGTGATTTCGGAGCGATATTTCAAGCTGAAGTTGTTCGAGGATAATTTCCGGTAGTTAATGATATATTGATAGGGCTTTCATGTTCGGATATGAGAGATTGTAGGTATAAAAGTCTACATAGAGATCCCACCATATCCGCCGGATTAGGATACAGCCTGCTTTCGGGTTGTGATTTGAACAGACAGCTCAATTTGATATAAAAAAGTAAACATTATAGGCCTAGATCTTGTGAGTCATCAGTCTTTTTTTTTTTTGAGGATGGAAAATCCTCAAATGACCCCTCCCGCTCTGGATGGAGCAGAAGGGAGTGTCAGACTCTTACTGACTAAAACCCAGCCGTGTTCCTTCCTTAGCCCTTTGTGTTCCAGGGCAGCGGTAACCCTTTCGGACAATCCCGCTGCAAGTCATCAGTCTTGCCTCTAGGCCTGATAACTCACAAGATCATGGCGTACTCAACTATTCGACCATTAATTACTGAAACTTAATTCCAAGAATGAACGCCGAGAGTGAAATGTGCAGCTACCTCAGTACGTCCAACTAATCATCGCACCCGGAATGGCCTTCCAATTCGTCACCATCGCAAATCTTCCGCGTAGTACTTACCGATTGTCTCCGCAAATGGTCGTAGATTCAGCCTTGTCCGTTTGCATACAGCTAAGCTATTGATTTTACACCCACGGCGATAATACCCGATGTTTTATAATAATACTGTTTTTCCTTTCACTTTTAATCGTTCTAATACGTTTACGAGGCCGTAATGCGACGTTTCCCGGCTTTATTTTGTCATAGCACAGTTTTATAGTTTATATTTTATTTCTATTGTTTACCCTACGAAACAATTAGTGTTTTTTTGTGATGCTATAGTTATTTAAATCTCATTTAACTTCATAAAACAAACACTTGAATGAATTCGATAAATCCCTGCTTGAATAATTTTCTCTATTATTAGCATTTCTCTTTCCTTATAATTATATTAGCTGTAGACCATTATTTATTTTATCAAGTAAAATCAGCTGTTTCATACATTTTGGTCAAGTAGATATGGAACTTTTGTATTAAACAGCTGATTTTTTTTCGTGATTTCAGAGTTGGTGAAAGTTGTTCAGTTCGATGGACTAAAGCACCTCTTAAAGTTTGTCGGGTTAATTTTTTAACATCTTATATATACGGTGACTGATAATTAGTGACCGATACTTAAACACGTGCTTGTACTCATGATAACAAACAACTTTTACTATGGGACCAAACCTGAAATTGTGAAAAAAAAACCTGCTGTTCAGTCATTTATGTTCGCCTAACTGGTCAAATGTAGGTACTGAACAGCAGATTTTTTTTGGCGAATTCAGGTTTGGTCCCATAGTAAAAGTTGTTTGTTATCATGAGTACAATCACGTGTTTAGGTATCGGTCACAAATTACCAGTCACCCTATATAACGGCCTGACATGAATCATCGGGCAGTTGTCCGCAAGACTCAACACCCGTCTGATCGGAGGATCCTCCCTTTTCTATGGAGGATGAGTGAATTACACCCTGTTCCTCATCCCTCTATAAAGTCAACATTTATGGACAACATTGTCAAACTTTTAATGTTTTGTATTAAGGCTTTTGGCTCCTTTGTATTAATGTATGTATTTTGTCTATTTTTTTGTACACCTATCGAGCTTGGGCTCATTAAATTTCAACGAGACGAGTCGACGATAACGACTATTTATCTCTTCAATATACAGCACATCAAGCTAGCTGAACCTGTGCTGGCGTCTGTACTTAGAAAAATAAAAGCATGTTTCTTAGGTCTTTTCAAAAAACGGAAATTATTATTGTGTGCGTAATAACATTTTAAGTTTAGGGCACTACTTATATACATAAGAGAAAAAGATTAAAAGAATTGACTCAGCACACTGACAATATCGTTGCAAGCCTTTATACCAAATAGCTTATCCGAGAGTACAGTCATACTGTATCGGTCACGATCGCACGAAATCAGCACGGTGTACACGCGTGCGTTACACGCTAAACGTGTATCGTGCATTGCACATTGTAATGTTGCATACTCATTGGTATACATAAAAGTAGAAAACGACTTTATGAATTATATGAAGAACGGATTTGTATAAACACTGCTGAATTTAATTTATATGTTAGAAATTATTCTAAAATATTTAAAAAAGTTTGTAGTATTGCCAAGTCACGTTACTTGAGTTCAAAAATTAAAAATAGTAGTAACATTATTAAAATGACTTGGAATGTAATTAATAGCGAAACGGGAAAGTCATGCAACCGAAGTAGTGACTACAGCCTTGCTATTAATGACAATATAATTAAATCAGATTCTCAAGTCGCCGCGGCCTTTGAAAATTTCTTTGCAGAGATTCCCGTATCAACTACTAGATCTCTAAACTCATCACCTACTGCTGCAGAGTCTTTACTTAAGGAAAATGTTCCAGTTTGTGATTCTGAATTTCACTTCGAATATGTCACCTGTAAAGATATAATTAAAACCTTTCACACATTAAATGTTAAAAAGACCGCAGATCTTTGGGGTAATTCTGTGGATGTTGTTAAGTCGATTATAAACATTGTAGCACCTACTTTAGCTGTTATATTTAATAATTGTATCGACCGTGGTGAGTTTCCTGATCTTATGAAAAACTAAAATAATACCATTGTTTAAATCGGGTAGTACATCAGACCCTACTAACTATAGACCCATTTCAGTACTACCTACCTTTAGTAAAATTTTTGAAAAACTTATTTTAAACCAAATGCAAAGATTTTTTAATAAAAATAAATTACTGCATAACAAACAGTTCGTTCGACTACCGATGCCGGAGTTGAACTTTTAGGACATATTTATAATGCCTGGGAGGACAAATGCGATGCGTTGGGCATCTTTTGCGATTTGTCCAAGGCATTCGATTGTGTTCATCATGAAACATTAATCAGGAAACTGCACCACTACGGAATCCGTAACGCCTCCCTGGATCTTCTTACTTCTTACTTAAGTGATAGGATTCAGAGGGTTGATGTTAACGGAAAAAGATCACCCGGATCTGTAGTAAGAATGGGGGTCCCCCAGGGCTCAATTCTTGGCCCATTTTTATTTATTATTTATATTAATAACTTGCCTTACCTCATAAAGGATAATCATGATATAGTGTTGTTTGCAGATGACACTTCACTTGTATTTAAACTTAAACGTCAGCAGCTGGTTACTGACAATGTAAATAGCGCCCTCGCAAAAGTAGTTGACTGGTTTAATGTTAATAACCTACTACTTAACGAAAAAAAAACCAAATGTATTAAGTTTACGATACCCCATGTTAGACAAGTCGAAACTAGTGTTCTCATAAAGGATGAAGAGTTAAAACCCGAAGATATCACAGTATTCTTAGGCATAACATTGGATGCCAAGCTTCAATGGCAGCTCTGCAGCATACGCCGTTAGGAAAATTCGTGATTTAACTGATTTAGAGACAGCCCGTTTGGTTTACTTTAGTTATTTTCATAGTGTGATGTCGTACGGTATTCTGTTGTGGGGAAATGCCGCCGATATTCAGACAATTTTTATTTTACAAAAAAGGGCAATTCGTTCCATTTATAAATTAAGTCCCAGACACTCCCTCAGAGACAAATTTAAAGAGATTAATATAATGACTGTGCCTTCTCAGTACATTTATGATAATCTTTTGTATGCACATAAAAATATTAATCTATTTAAAAAATACAGTGATATCCATAACATAAATACTAGGAACAAACACAAATTTGTTGTTCCTTCATCAAGGCTCAAAAAAATAGGTGGCTCGTTTAGATGCCAATGTATACGTTTTTATAATAAACTTCCTAGTCACATTCAAGAACTAAGCCTAAATAAATTCAAATCTTTTATAAAGCGTAAACTATGCCAAAAAGCCTATTATACTGTAAATGACTTTATTGAGGACAAAAAGGCTTGGGATTGAGCTGCTCCAATAAGTTTAGACTGCGAATGTTGTTTTATTTTATTTTGCGATTTTACACTTTTTTTTTTTTTTCTTAATATCTATTTACATAAACAATGACATGAACATTTACTATTTACTGTGTAAAGTATTATATTATTTTATTTATTGTGAATGTGAGGACTATGTGGGTCATTGTTTCCGTTTTAATCATGGTCTGGCGGTTTGAGTAATTTATGCGGCCTACCCAAATGTCCTTTCTTTGGTATTGTTCGTCGAATCGTTGAGCTCCCTAAGTTTGAGTTGAGCAGCATGATTACTGACAAATGCGTGCACTGACTGGACAGGTCCACTCAAATTTGTGTGGTTCTTTCCTCAAAATACAAAAAAAAAAAAAATACAAAAATGTTTATTTCTTGACTATTTGTTTACATTTTGTTTGTGAATGGCGCCTCCTTTTAAGCAGATAATGCCTGTGTTAGAAGACGCCGCTCTTTCTTAGGTAGGCTAAAGGTGATACAAAACTACTTAGGACATTTTACAACAGTATTTATAGTTTAAGTGTACGAAGTAGGTGGGGTGTGGGGGTGTAAGTGTGAGAGTGGTGTGATGTTATGTGAGTAATGTGATGTGAATGATCTGGTGTGATGTGAAAATGCCTGACATTCGTGAGTGGTGTGGCTGTGTGTGGTGTGTGTGTCTATGTTAGTTCATGTGTTGGAGGAGTGACTCAGTATATGTGTATGTAAATGGCTTTATCCAATCTGTTAGTTTTTTTTTACATTCATGTAGTTGGTCGGGATATATGAATATTTGTTTGTTTACCCTATTATACAGTTGAGCAGATCGATGTTGATATTGTATAGCCGCGAAATTCGTTTTAGTCGGTGGAATTTGTGCAATCAAGTCTTTTCGCCTTTTTGACATTACTTTTGGATCATATGAAAGAGTTTTATGTTTTTTTAGGACAGTGGATATGATATATAATTTCCTAACTGAGAGTAGACCACTAATTTCGTATAGTTTTTCAGTAGAATATCTCATCTTCTTAAAATACATTATTTTTATTAAGGATCGCTGTCCCCGTTCTAGATTAATAAATTTTGTTTTAGCTGCGCCTCCCCATATAGGTATGCAATAAACTATGACAGATTGCGCAAGTGATATATAGATTTCATTTAGGAGATTTCTAGTAGATCCACTGTTTCCTTTTGTATTATTTGGAAGTATATGTCTTAGAGATTTGAAAATCCAACCCAGTTTCCTAATTCTCGCAGTAACGTGTTCAAGATGGGAATACCAGGATAGTTTTTGATCAATTATGACGCCTAAGTATTTTGTCTGCGAAACTTTATGAATTATAGGACACTTGCAATTTTTATCTGAGATGGTATTGCATGAGTGTACTTGAATGTTAATGGCTACATCTTGAGAATGATTAGAGATTGAGAAACATATATAATTCGTTTTTGTTGTGTTTAGTGACAGTAAATTATCTCTGAGCCAATTGGCAATTTGGACCAAACCCATTTCAGCTTTAAGTTTTACATCTGACCAATTGTTTCCGGAAAAAACCACAGCAGTATCATCAGCATACGAAAAAATATTTGCGCTTTTTACATTTAGGTTACAGAGGTCATTTATATATGTGAGAAATAATGTAGGGCCTAACACACTCCCCTGTGGTACGCCATATAACACGTCAGCATCCTCACTAGTAAATGCTCCTATCTTAACTCTCTGTTTCCTGTTGGATAAATAATCTTTGAAAAAATTTAGGGGAGTTCCCCTTATTCCAATTCTCTCCAGCTTTGCTACAAGAGCTGGAACAGAGACGGTGTCAAATGCTTTTTTAAGATCCAGGAATATCGTTAGGCATTTCTTTCCTGCATCAAGATGTTCAGTTACTAACGAGCTAAGAGCGTCAATTGCATCCTCAGTAGATACTCCATGCCTGAAACCAAATTGCGAAGATGATATAATTTTGAATCTGTTCAAATAGTTAACTAGTCTCGTATTTGTTAATTTTTCTATAATTTTAGATATAGCTGGTAAAACTGAGATAGGTCTATAATTATTGACATCATCTCTGCTCCCCCCCTTGTGAACCGGCGTAATAATGGATTTCTTCAGTAGAATTGGAAAAATTCCAGAGTTGAAACAAACATTAGTCAGATGGGTAATGATGGGGACGACTTGCTTATGACAGTACTTTAAAAAGTTAGTTGAGATGTTATCCCATCCAGGGGCACTGTTAGATTTCAATCCCATCAGGGTACTTTCTACTTCCTTAAGGTCAGTGTCTAAAAGCACAAAAGAATTATTTCGCTTACTTGAATTGCAGGGTTGTACCGAGGGGGTATTACTATTTTGTATTTGTTGCGCTAATTCCTTTCCAATATTTACAAAGTAGTCATTAACAAAGTTAACAGATTCATTTGGAGACGGTTTAATATTTAGTAGTTCAGTGCTTTGGTTTTTGTATTTATTTGTGTAGGTAATTGATTTTATATTTTTCCAGAGTAGCTTTGTGTTTTTGATAGATTTAGAGATAAGTTCCCGATCATATTTTCTTTTTAATTTTTTAATAAGATTATTACAATAGTTTCTGTATCGACAGTATGTTATTTTTAAGACTGTGTTATATGGGTCAGCCCGTAAAGATTTTTGCATTTTGTTTCTATTCTTAATACAACGCAATATTCCCTGAGTGATCCACGGCTTGATTATACGCTTACTGTATGGGATAATTGTTGTTATGGTATTGTTAACGATACAGTCAGTCAGTTTTTCTATGAGTAATTCGGTTAGAAGCTCGGGGTCGTTACAAAACATTAATTCAGCAAGATTTTTTTCTTGTAGATATTTTAGGGCTTGTTCATAATTTAATTTAGTAGTAGTTTTTTTTGGAGCATCTTTATTTTTTATTTTAGAAAGTTTTAGAAAAGTAGTGAAGTGGTCGGTAATTGTAGTATGCATAATAGCAATTGAGGCAGAAGTCTTTTTTTTATGTAGTCGTATCATGAAATGGTCCAGGCAGTTCCGTATTCTGGTAGGTAGTGTATGACCAGGCAGTATACCATACGCAGATAACATATTGAGGTAGTTGTTTCGGTTCGTTCGTTCATGAGACGTTTCAGTTTCTTGGGACCTGATATTTATGTTTATGTCACCGGCTATTACTATATTTTTCCGTGAAGGTAATGTATCTAAGTGTAAACTAAGTGAATTTAAAAACGTATCGATATTAGTATGTGACGGGGATCGATAAATGCACAACACTGTATTATTCAGTATGTCAACCTGGATACAGGTTGCTTGAGATAGTTGTAATTCTAAAATTTTAGGTTTTAAGGTATTTTTAACATAAATAACTACTCCATCATTTTGGTTCATCTGTCGTGTTGTACTATGGCAGTTGTAGTTAGGTATTTGTGGTAAAGGTTTATTAGTACTCAATCTGCATTCTGTGAGTATTAAGAAATCTACGTCAAATTTAAAATTGGATAACATTATCATAAAGTCATCAAAATTGCAATAAATACTCCTTATGTTTTGTGAAACGATGGTCAAGTCATTTTGTTTAATAACTATATGCTCCGAAAGTTTCGACCAATCACACGCAATAGAGGAAGCTATTTCAATGTTATCTATCTCATTAACTGTCTGTAGTGAGTCATCCATTAGAGGTTATGTTTATTTCAATAAATGACACTATTATACATTCATAAGTGTCTCTGTTGTAATATCGTCGTAACCGTGTAATTTTTATATTCTGCTTGCTCGATAGTTGATGATAATAATCTAATGTTTTTATGTGAATGAATTCGTTTATCTGAGTTAATAGGGTATTTATTGTAGACATGATATAGGAATATATTTGTGTGTTAAGTGTACATGGGATTTGAAAGCTATAGGTATGATCATTACCACATTTTATATGAGTCATTGTGTCAGATTTGTGCAAAGTATGTATGGAGGGATTTGTACTATTTGTTTTGGAAAAGTATATTATGTAACTGAATAAAATATGAGAATGTGTAGTGTAGTTTGTATGTATTGAGAAGTAATTGTGGAATTTGTGAGTGTGGGTATTTGAGGCAGATCTTAAGCATAGAAAAATAATTAACATATTAAAGTAATACCTTATTATGATGAACTTATATCTACAAAGTGTGCGACTACGTGTAAAGATCGTAATAAGACTCAGTCATTGGTCCGTATCCGCATTCAACTGCATATCGAGAAGAGTTAATTCCGGTCTGGTGTCCGCGTCTAATTGTTGATCACAGGTGGTTTGTTTTGATCTGACTTCTAGATCGCGTAGGGTTTGTTCTGATCTGACGAGAACTTGTTTCACTCCTTCTGTTTTCCTCAAAAATATGTTGCCATTTGCCGACCAGCAGAACTTATACTGTTTTTGTTTAGCAAATTCTCTCGCTGCATAGAAAAGTTTTCTGGAACTAACCGGGAGGTATTCCGCAACAAATACCGGTCGGCGATCACCGAGTAAACCAATGCATTGTGTGTTAAGGCGACCTTCATTCGGGTGGGTTTTATTGTAGTCGCGCGCACTTGTTATGAATTTGTTTTTAATGTGAACATTTGTAAATTCTGCAATGATGGGTCTGACAGTACCCGGTTTTCCGGGAAGCCGGTATGCATCACGAAGCTGGGTGTTATTGAGTGTCACATTAACGGTCGCACCAACTTTTGTGACTATCGATGTCAGTTCCAGCGGTGTTTCGTTCTCCGATGCAGGTACATTGCGAATCTCGACGCATGACGAACGGGAAAGCTGCTGAAGGTCGAGTATCTTCATTTCCAGATTATTTATGTCTCTTCTGTAGATTTGATTTTCCTTCTTCAAGGTGGCAACGAGATCAACCATATCATCATACTGTTTACTGATAAACGAAACGGATTTTACTATCTCACTGTTTGTTCTTTGTATCTCAAGGTTCTGGAGTTTCAGTTCGCCTATTTCGGAAACTAGCTTAGAGAGACACGAGCTTTGGTCGTCAGAATGCTTCTTAAGACGCTCTTCGAGTTCATTTTTCCAAGTCGTCAGCATTTGCATTATTTCGCGTTTCGGATCCTGTAGATCACTACCCGGCGAGAGTTCCTTACGTGGACGTTTGTGCCGCGATGCAGTGTTGACAGTTTCAATCGGGCTGTTCGATACCGATTTGGGTATATCCGAATCGGACTTTACCTGCACACCACTGGAGCTTAGCGATGACGAAGCCGGAGGCGAGCGCGGTAGGCGATGCATCGTAGACTCGGTAGTATGGAGCAAGTCAATTCAATGTAGACCGTAGTGCACAGCGATAGGCTTGAAATTACTGGTATCATCCACCGCACTCAAGCGCGCGTAGGTGTGAGCGAGATGGCAATTATGGCGGCTGTCTTGCTTCCACGAGTGGGTGGGACTTTGGATCAGCGGCGTTTATGCAGTGAGGCGGCAGGTCAAAAATAATAAATATTTTTAATTACGTTTATGCAAATTTGACCACTTTTAATTTGCATTTAAGGGGCAAAACCTCTTAAACACCTTATAAGAATTCACGCGTAAACCGAACACACGTTCACTCTCGAGTAGGGTAACGGGCAAAGAGGTCAAAAGACCATTTCAGACACCAATCTACATGGTCCTCAAAATGATCTGACCAAGACTATTTCTGGATTTTTATATACACATTGACATTGATAAATTGACATGAATATTTACTTTGTAAAGTATTATATTATTTTAATGACTGTGAATGTGAAGACTATGTGGGTTATTTTTTTTTTTTGCCTTTTCTTCTTTTTTTTATTTTCTCAGATAGTTTTAGTCATGGTCTGGCAGTTTGAGTAATTTATGCGACCCACCCAAATGTCCTTTCTTTGGTATTGTTCGTCGAATCGTTGAGCTCCTTAAGTTTGAGTTGAGCTGCATGATTACTGACAAATGCGTGCACTGACTGGACAGGTCCACTCAATCGGTGTGGTTCTTTCCTCAAAAGACCATTTCAGACACTAATCTACATGGTCTCCACATGATCTGACCAAGATTATGTCTGGACTTTAAAAGAGACTGTGACCTCTGAGTTTGTTTCGGCCTTTTTTCTCAGAGTAGTCAGTTAGGAAACGCCGACCTCATCTCGTTTTAAAAAATATGATTGACATGTAAAAGTGTTTGTACAAACCTACTTACAGAAATAAAATCATTTATCATTTATCATTTATCATTTAATGCGGGACATTGTCAATTTTAATATCGTGACGTATTTAACTACTTACTTGTATTGCTTAAAACTGATTTGTGAATAACACGTCTTAGTACAGAGCATCTATCAGTATGAACAGGCAACTCTCGATAAGCATTGATGAAGTAGATGTAGAAGGCACTAAAAGTTAATTTTTCAAAACCCCATCCCGGTTTTGGTCCCACAGCAGGATAAGGAGAGTTTTTCGAATCTTTCTGAAGACGATAGCAGGTACCTATGTTAAAATGACTATATCATAAAGGAACAGTTTTACTATATGCTCTAGCCAGCATTGCGAGCTGCAACAGAAAATGTCAGAAAAATCCTAATATTGCTAAAATCAAAGATTTGGACAAAGTTTTTGACTTGTAAAAGACAACCTTACGACCATATCCATCACACTAATATTATAAAGGCGAAAGTTTGTGAGTGTATGTGTATGTGTTTATATATTTGTTACTTTTTCACGCTCAAACGGCTGGACCAATTTTGATAGAATTTTGTATGGAGGTAGCTGACACCCTGGATTAACATACAGGCTAATTTTTATCCCGATATTCCCACGGGATCCTCACTTATGCGGGTAAAACCGCGGGGCGCAGCAGTATCCCATATGGGAAACTGCTGCTCTTCTTTTTGTACCATCTTCACAAAAAAAGCACTGGTCATGCATATGTATTCGCTCCTTGATGTAAAACAACGTAATCAATGCAAGTGTGCTGGCTGCTAATAGCTGCTAACAACCCGTTTCTTAGCAGTTAATCTAGTGCCTGCCTAATGACCTGGGGGCCGATTCTACTAACAAAATTGTTCAAAAATCGCAATGGAACCACAGCAGAATCACGGCTATTATGCGTTTTCATATTCTACTAATGAACAACGATTCAACTGCGGTTACGTTTTAGTTTAAGCCAACGATCGATCGAAATAATTTCAAAATACTTATATTCTGTTAACAAAATCGAACATGAGCGTGACGTTTAGCGACATCGTACTGTTATTTTGACATTTGTTAGAATCGAATGATCTAAATATAATTTTGTATTCGAAAATACTTTCGGTGACATGTATGTAACATTTTTAGGTTCAACTTTTTTTCTGTGGTATTATTAAAACATACTATTTGGCATGTTGGTAATACAGTTTACCCGCTGTTACGTTCCCGCTACCATTCAGTTGCGATTCAGCATAGGTTAAGTTTCCAGTTTGCATAGGAAATAGTAGAATGACTTTATAAGTAAGTATCGAACGGCTATCGAAATCGAACTGTTATTAAAACACAATTGAATGTGTTACGTTGCCTACCTACCTAACCTACCTACGAGAACATTAGTATACATTATACAACATACTAAGTATGCAATTTACCTTGCATACGTGACGAGGTTCTTATAGGAGGATCTCACGAAGATGTTAGAACATAATTAAGCTATGGGTTTTTATTGGTTGTTGAACTTTGGAGAACAGAGGGATAATTGTGTAACACATTAACAGTTGGAATGGTTTTCATTTTGACAGGTCAACAACATTCATTGCGTTATTTACGTTGTTGAGCAGACAAATTTTTGGAACATATGAAGCAATGGATTAGCAATATCCTTCAAAATGATTTAGATTATAAATAGAGGTATGAGGAATAGGGTGTGTCATTCATACTCTATAAAAAGAGGACCATCCGACCAGACGGGTGTTTGTCTGGCGAGCAGCTGCCCGAATTCATGTCGAGCCGGTGTATATATATACTAGTTGCGCGGTAAACTCTGCTTGCGAGATGCAGAATTTTGCGTGACGTCAGTATGACGCGTAGTTCGCATGTGGCGTTGTAGATACCGCTACAAGTACATAGAAGATTATGTTATTCGGATTATAACACATTTTGCCTTTATTTGGATAGACCAGTTTTCCTTTGAGAATGTCTGAAAGTGGCAGTGATTGAAAAGTAGCGTAGAAATCGGTTGTCATGGTCTGGTGTATTGTGTCTTTTAGTCTGTGCTAAATAAATGTATTTTCTTTCTTTATTTTCTTTCTATAGTAGTGGTGATGTAAGAACAATTCAATGCTTTGTCGTGAGGAATGTTTTGAGTATGAATGTGGGTGGCTATAAGATCAGGAGAAGACCGAAGAAGCGATGAATGGACTGTCTGTAAGATTTGGCTATATAGACTGACGACTGCAAACTTAATGTAAATCGCACTGTAAATCAATTATTTTGTTATTGAATCGGGTACTAATAATGCATAGAATGGAACGGCGGCGGCTGCAAAGAATGATTTTTTCGAGGGAAGGCCGGGGCCCCTGTCGATCGCGGGACCTTGGGCGCTTGCCTAGAGTACCAAATGGATAAAAGGGGCCTGACTGTAAAGACGATTAATAGAGAAGTATGGAAGGAGATGATATGCTGCGACGACCCCGAATAAATTGGGATGGAAGAATGATTACTGTTTTCCTCCAAAAATATCGTCTCAAACTGGACCGTCCCGAATAGTCCCGATAGAACATCAATCAACTTGTGTTTTATTTCTATTCATATTATTCATGATAGATATCATGTAATCACGTTATTACAATTCATTAGGTAAGTATATTAAATCAACATAGGTCTTCGTGTCTAGACCCCATTGAATATAATTTAGGTCAGTTTTAGTGAAATAATTCGGTATAGTGGTTCAGTGATTATTTGGTACTAGCTTCTACACGAGACTAAGTTTGCATGAATTTTATTGTTCCTTCGAACTACTCCGTCGCCGTCGCATCGCATCGCCTGCACGCGCTGTTACTTTGTTTCTAACGTTTGTCTGTCTGTCTAACGATTGTCTTTTTGCTCAGCTCCTAAGAAGGCTCCTAGCGAGAATTACCTTCCTCGAGTCGAGAATCTATCTCGGGCTATCATAAAGTCAAAATGATTCTTCAAAGCCGGTAGGTCCAGAGATAAGGACGTTCAAACAAACTCTTCAGCTTTATTATTAGTATATAGATTAGGGCACAACCCAAATATAAAAATTGTTATAATTTTTTACAGTATGCAAATGTAGATTAGGAATAACGTGTTTATTCTGTTAACCTTCTTAAGGTGGGTAGGTGGATAGCATTATTTTCTTGATATTCATCATCATCTGCCTAGCCTTTTCCCAACTATGTTGGGGTCGGCTTCCAGTCTAACCGGATGCAGCTGAATACCAATATTTTACATGGAGCGACTGCCTATCTGACCTCCACAACTTTAGTATAATCAGCCTATAATGTTCCCACTGCTGGGACACAGGCCTCCTCTCTGTGAGAGGGAGTGGGCCGTGATCCACCACGCGGGCCCAGTGCGGGTTGGTAGATGTCACATGTCTTCGAATTTTTGGTTCTAGGACATACCGGTTTCCTCAGGATGTTTTCCTTGATTTATTCCGGTCGGATCCCCTGAACCCCCCCCCCCCCTCCCCGGATCCCCCGCTAGTTCTTCTTCTGTTTTAATCTCTGTTTTATCCGCATTTCAAAGATTTGAGAGCATTTGATAGCAATGGTAATCAAATCATTTACACAAAATAAAACACCCGCCTGGGTTCGAATCTACGGCTTACAACTCGTAAGTCGGTACCGTTACCACTGGGCCACAGTCACCACTGCTCCTCCTACCCTGTTATTTTTTTTTTTTTTTTTGGTAGGAATGGGATAGAATGTGCATTCGTTTGTTCTAAACCAAATTTATACAACGTGTAACGTTAAATGCGCAAAACCACATACACCCCAATTAGAGCATTGAGTTAAAAGCATAATACAATGAACAAAACTATTTTTTTTTAAAGCTAACTATTTTTATTAAGAAAAGCGTGTTGATCCTAGCATTGCTTTATGCATTCAAAATTGAGTCTTATTGCCTTAAAATAATTTAAAATAAAAATTAATTTTCTTTGGCTTAATTGATTTTCGGATTGTATGGCAAAATACATCATTTTTGAAAAAAAAAGTTACTGAAATCGATTCAGTAGTCAATTATGAACAAACTATTTTCAGGTTTTGCGCATTTAACGCTACACGTTGTATAATGTACAGTCCTATTAATTATACTTAGGTAAGTCTTGAAACACGTAATTCCCTTTGTCTGTGAACAACAGCATCCCTAGACACATGCCTCCATGCCTACATGCAAGTCTTTGTTCATTTATTAATGTCAACGAACATTGCTAAGTCAAACACAAAGATCTCTCTTTATCTAGCTAGAAGCTAGACTAGAGTACCTAACTACACACATCAAAAGTGTCTAGGGATCAACATATATTTTTGCAATAACTTTTCTCCTGATTGATATTAATTAAAATTTTCTTTAAGGATTCATCAAATAAAGTGTTTTCGTTTGTCACAGTAACGATAAACCAAGTCACCTTTGCATTAATAAAGAAATTTGCCATTTTCCTAATAAAGGGATTTTTGACATTTGAACCACTAACACAAAAGTTCGAAAAAAAGACTGAAATAACAGTTTTCTCTAAAATTTTATTGGGTAACTTAAACAATTAATAATCCGTGTTTCTACCGCGAACACTAACAACACAAGAACATCGGTTTGGCATACTCAAAATGAGTTCATCCAAATCACGCTGTGGAATGGCCGCCCATGTTCGTTGCAACAACAAAAAAAGGTCTTCTTGCGACTGGATACCCTCCATATTCGGCAGAGCTCTTCTCTGTAGCATATCCCATGCATGCTCAATCGGGTTCAAGTCTGGCGACTGAGCAGGCCAGGGCAGGACATTGATGTTAGCTGCGGCGAGAGTCTGTCTTACAACTCTTGCGGTGTGCGGTCGTGCATTATCATGCATTAACTGAAATAAGGGACCGATTTGCACTTGTAGAGGAACGATGACGTCTGATACAATCGTCTCAGCATAAATTTGAGCGTTGAGGTTGCCTCTGATCCAAATCAACTCAGTTCTTCCGCCGATCCAAATACCCGCCCATACCATGATGGTTCCACCACTATAAGGATGGACTTCCTGGCAGGATTTTAATCGCTGTTGGCGTCCAGGGGTTCTCCAGTGTCGTATACGTCTTGTATCCGGTCTCATACCAAAACGAGACTCATCAGAAAAGCACACGAAACGCCATTGTTCTTCTGCCCAATTTCTGTGTTCAAGAGCCCATTGATATCGAATCCTACGATTGTGCATTGCTATAGGTGGTACCCGTAGCGGTCTTCGGGAATGAAGGTTCACTTCATGCAAGCGGTTTCTGACTGTTTGGTCGCTAATTAAGTTCCCTGAAGAGTGATGAAGCCTCACGGCTAACATCATGGCGGTTATTGTTGGAGCTCTTCGAGTTAAGATTTGAATGTATCGGTCTTGTCTCCGTGTGGTGCAGCGATACCGTCCTCCATGGCGCTCAGCCACGGTACCAGTGCTTCGGTAACGTGTCCAAAGTCGACTGATAACACTCTGACTTGTATTCAGAGCTAAAGCCACAGTACGTTGCCGGGAACCAGCTTCTATCATTCCCACGGCTCTGAGCATTTCTTCCCTGCTTAAATGACGTCGCCGCTCCATAATAACGTTGGTTTTAATCAGTAGTAGGGAAACAGTAGCACTAATAATGTCTTCAATGCGTTGTATGTTTTTATAGGGAAAATATTGACAGCTGATTTTCATCTTTTACTCGAATTTGATTCACAGTTCCTGATTCAAATTATGAAATGCACCAAAAAGGATCCATATAAATTTATAAAATCATAAATTTATTACAAAGCCACATCTCAATCCCAAGAAATCCGCATAAAAATGCTTGATCCCTAGACACTTTTGATGTGTGTATATAAGCACTCAACTGTCCGAAGGCAAAAAGTTACCGCGAGCGAAAAAGCCAAAATTCGCGATAACGGGACATGTGAGTGGATAATAACCATGTGGATACGCAATTCATTAATCAAATAGTTGATTGATAAATGATTTTGACATTTGGTTTTGGCATAATCTCAGTCCAGACTTGTAGGTGCCCTTTTAGTGAATCAGAAGGCCAATTCTCGTAATTTAAAACGTTCAAAATCTAGTAGCAGTCTCATCTCGGCGACAAACAAATGTCAAAACTTGTCAAAATGTAGGGAAATTAGAGTTTTTTCGACAGATTCAGACTGAGATCAGACTGTGAACGTTCTTAAAATTACAAGAATTGCCCCTCGAATCTCCGTCGCGTAGCATCGACGTGTATCATTATCGCCAGTTTGGACGCAAAATGATACGTGATCATGCCACGCGCTGCAGCTAATACACCCCGATCCGATATGTAACCGCGTATTTGATACGTTTCGTATCGGATACGTCTATCGTGATCGACAGTATGTACGTAGTATGGACGCATTTTGATATTGTTTCACGATACTCCATGTCGTTTGATACATACCTAAAACACCGCGATCCTTCTCTAGACGTTTTTTCCCGATCATCAAAGACACGATACAGCCGATCGATTCTGTAAAAATCTCACCGTGATAACTTCGGTGAAGTGAGCGTGAAGTGAGCTATCAATAGGGGCAATCCCTAACATCAGGTGGAATGACAGCTCACTTCACCTTAGTTTTCACGGTGAGATTTTTACAGAATAGCACTGCTGTTTCGTTATTAAGGACGTGGTTTTTGTCCCAATCGGCCAGCAATAAGATAGTGATACTGTGCGTCGATATGTCGAAATGGGCGTCCATGCTAAGGATACGAATTCTCGATACTTACAATACGCCTGATTTTGAACTTCAAGATGATACAAGTGTGGTTCCAGCTGAATATTTTTAAAATAGGTACCTGCACTTCTTAGTCATGATATTATTAGGTGTCTTATCTAACCTAGCTCAATTTTGCTACAGTTCCTCGTAAATCTACATGACATTTAACCCGTTTGCTTTCAAAGCAAGAGTGAACAGGCATCTTCTGGGCACGCTAGTTCCATCGCAGACCACATTCATCGCTTTCCATCGGGCGCAATCGAGGTCAAGAGAGGCGCATTCAGCAATTTTTTTTTAATACTATTATCAAACAATCAAAGAATGCTTTGATTATTTTGTTGTTAATAGTCCGTCTGTTTGCCCCTGATAGTTTTCCTGAGCAAATCAAATGAACATCTCCTGTTCGTAATTATGAATAAACATCTTTATATTAGTCAGCTTGTGCTACAAAAAAAATTCAAAGTTCACATGGTTGAATTTGATTTAAACCAAACAATAAGTACCTAATTTTTTCAGTATACCTACCTACTAGATTTTTTTTCTCGCGAAGTCGTGACCGAAAATCCTGCAAAAAAAACGTCGCACTGTCTAATGTTACTCATACTTCCTGAAAACAAAATAGTCAATACAGTATTACGGAAGTGGTTTCGAACAATACCTAATGTTATTGTAAAGCCGGTTGACAGGTTGTCTGTGCGCAGCGATGCGTAGGCGCCGACCTCACGCCCCCACTGCAAAGTTATCGCGATACTGTGAGAAACGAGTCTATGAGTAATCTTCTAAGACGTGATTGTCATTTAAATATGTAATTTGGGATTTAACTATGTTAATATAATTATGTTAATATGTGAAATATGCAATCTGGCATTTAATTTTACAATTATACAGGATGCAATTGAATACATAAGTGCGCCATTAAAATATCTAATTCAACGTGATATAAAGTAAATATAGATCATGTCACTATGGATAGGGATGCGATTTGGCAACGTCGTCGTTGCGCGCCCTTTTTTTCGTAGGAACGGTCAATAGTTCAACTCGTTACAAATTTGCTTCAAGTTGTGAACTCTGCGATGAATGAATTGCTTATCGGCCGCGCGCTAAAATTGATACTTTAATCTTCTTATTTGTTTTGATAATTTAAAAAAATATATATATATTACTGGAGCTATGATAATTTGTGTCTACTTGAGGGCAATAACTTAGTTTGCAACATCTAACACGATAAATAACATGATTTTTTTTAAGAATTTGGATATTTTAGGAAATCCTAATTTATAATCATTTAAGTAGTAGTACTGCATCCAATTTCGATTCCGATTTCGATTTTGCGCAAGTTTTCAATGTCATATTCGGCAAGTTATATAACTATCTGAGAATATTCTGACAAGTTTTTGACGTTTCTTAGTCGCCGAGATGAAACTGCGACTAGATTTTGAACGTTTTAAATTACGAGAATTGGCCTTCTGGTTGTTACCGTGGCACCAAAAATTATTATTATTTATATTGAAAAATAATCTTCATGATAAAATTACGAGCTGACAAATCGATCTCATCACATATTAAGTCGGTACTTTTATACATTTTCCCACCAATATAACAAGTTATTTTCCTTTTCCACCAGGCTCGATTCCAACAAAAGCAGATGCAGGAGCGGGAGATGAAGATCGCTTCTCTTTACGAAGCACAGCAGGCGAGAGCCCTCGACAGGGTCAGGCACTCGCCCAACAACGTGGGCCCTACCTCGCCGCCACTGCCGCCCACAGCGCACCAACCAGGGAAGGTAAGGATACTCTTGCAAAAAAAAGTTTATTTATCTACCACTAGTTGTACTCCAGGCTAGCCCTCAAAAAAGGTTGTTGTCACAGCCACCCGAAAATTGGCCAAGTGCGAGTCGGAGTATGAACTCACTCATGATCGATACAGTGCATTCCTACAAAGGAAATGTGTACAAAATATATGAAGCCCTGACCAAGATTTTACGCACGATTTATTGTATTTTTTTTTATCAAGACATTATAATTGAATATAATATCATCAACCTATCGATCTCAATAGACCGTGAAAGTGTGACGTCACTCAATTAGGGTTGTGGGCGTGCCCATAGTGCTCACAACGGTGGATCCGCGCTTGTAGTAGGCACTCCCTGTTACCAAAAAAGCATACATAAAAACATCACGTCTAAATTCCTCAAAGGGTTGGGCAGAATTGTACCTACACACACATTTGGCCAGTTCTGTTTGATTCCTATGTCACAAAACCCTTGCCAAAAACACATAGATATTTCGCAGTTCTAAGTAGTATTCGAGTTGTCGCAGCTGCCATAAGCTATAACCATGATTAATAGTAATGGTGTGGATGGAGGCTACATATGCCTTCGCATATGTAGCGTAGCTTTTAAAAGCAAATTCTTTTCTGAGCTACCTCGGAAAGCTTCCTCACACCACATCAAAAAATTACGCCGCCAACTTTTTCGTGCTGACAAAATAAAATACGTCATAGGGGTTTTGGAAAGAACAGGTGGAAAAGTCATTGCCGTTCCCACAAACGTTTGAATATTCGATATCAATTTATTATATTCTATAAGACTACTAGAATAATAAATTAATATCGTGAATGTGAAGTAATGTCTTGGAAATCAATGTTTTTACAAGGTCAATTTAAAATACTCTTTCAACTGTGGACATAACACGTTTACTCGACTTGAACACTACATTATGGCAGTAGCAGTCTCCAATTCGTTAAACTTTACCCACGGTTGTGACTTAGACATAAAATTCAAAGACATAATTGACATCCACCAACTCACACTGGGCCCACGTGGTGAATTAGATACCGTCCACTCTCTCTCTCTTAAAAAGGAGGACTGTGTTCCCTCAGTGCGAACATTGTAAGCTAGTTATGTTCATTGTTTGCCAGGTGCGACAAATGTTTGAAGAGCGTCGGACAAAAGCGGGCATCGACAAGAGTTATCCCCTGCAGCCGATTCACAACACAGACAGGGCTGCGGCCCGGAAACCTCTGCCCAATGGGTTTAGCAAGGTGACCTCCAAGCTCAATGTCGAGAAGAAAGTCAGCAAGCACGCCGTCAACAACTCACACACCATTAAAAAACAACAGCAACATGTAAGTAGCTAAATAAGTCCACAACTACTGAAGGCCAATCATCGTAATTTAAAACGTTCAAAATCTAATCGCAGTCTCATCTCGGTGACAAACAAATGTCAAAATGTACGGAAATTAGAAGTATTTTTTGACAGATTGAGACTGAGATCAGAATATGAACGTTCTTAAAATTACGAGAATTGCCCCTCAGTTCGGCTGTCGAGAGAATGCGTTCCAGACCCCTGTCATTGCGATAATTCTAATACATAAATAATAAAGATCAAATTCACAAAACACGTATTCGTTAGTACGAAACTGCCAGGTGTCAAAAACGCATTCTCTCGCCGGCCAGTCTGTAGACTGGAATTGGTCACTCATCCTGAACTTCTTTAGAATGCCGTAACATTACAGGTGACATCAAAAACGCAATTTCAAAATAAAAATCAAGTCATTTATTCAAATTAGTCTGAGAATCAGCACTTTTCGAATGTCAAAATTACAAAAGACAGTCCCCCAAAACGCCCGCCCTTCACCACTTCCTAATGCTTTCGCTGGGGAGAAGAAGTGGCGCAATAAATTCTCCAGCAGCACAGCTGTCTGTCCAGTTACAAAATACTAATATTTACTATGATATTTGGTAACAAAGATGGACACATCATCTTATAGAAAGATTTTACACAATATTATAGACCGTCCCTTTCCAACTCCCAAACTTTAAAATTAAGATACCGTGATATCAACCATCATCTCTTTTGAAATGTGTTTGATCTTGTTACAGAAAACAGAGAACATAGTAAACGGATCCGGCGATCTCAATCACAACCACGAACCGGACCAGAACTCTGTCAAACATGTGGTAAGCAGTCAACATTTTATTATAATCTTCTCATCACAAGTTCGATCTGTGACCCCGAATACAATTCATGACCGATTTTCCGATACCTATTGGTTTACGAAAACCTGCATGAGGCTGGTACAGGAGCGTGGTGATTGGCACAAGGAAAGAGAGGCCTATGCAGTAGGTGAAGTCAGGCTGAACATCAAAATTAATATGTATATTACTAGCTGACCCCGCAAACGTCATTTGCAAAAAAAAAAATTGATAGTAGGTATTAGTAGCCGATTCTCAGACCTACTGAATATGCAAAATTTCATAAAGATCGGTCAAGCCGTTTCGGAGGAGTATGGTAGCTAACACTGTGACACGAGAATTTTATTTATTAGACTAGCTGACCCCGTAAACGTCGTTTTGCAAAAAAAAAAAAATAGTAGCCGATTCTCAGACCAACCCGATCTTCACACAAAATTTCATACAAATCGGTCCAGCCGTTTCGGAGGAGTATGGTAACTAACACTGTGACACGAGAATTTTATATATTAGATTAGATAAATCATTGCTGCTCTTTGTCTTTGTCTTTTTCTTTGCGCTTTGAGGGGCTCGTGGTTAAGTAATGTCAGCCACACGGTTCAATCGCTCAGGTTAAGCTATGCTTGCCGAGGTCGATCCGTGGATGGGTGACCATCTTTACATACCATAAAAAAAGCGTTAAGCCGTTAGTACTGGCTGTCATTCTTAGATCTTTTACAGTCGTCACGAGTCGTCAGAAGCCCGAAAGTCTGACAACCAGTCATACTGTCCTACTGGGTTGTGGAGGTCAGATAGGCAGTCGCTCCATGCAAAATACTAATATTTAGCTGCATCCGGTTAGACTGGAAGCCGACCTCAACACAGTTGGGAAAAGGCTAGGCAGACTGACATTGCTGCTCTTTGTAATATTTCTTCGACTCTTCAACATTCCAGTCGCCATCAATCTTTCCTTACTCGCTTATACACCCAATGGTACACATACATCTCTATTATTTATGTCACTCTGGTCAGTCCAAAACTTAAACCATTCTCAAATTGTCATCAGCTGCCACAAAATAACGGCGAAGTGATACTTCCGAGCACAGACGACCTGGACAAGGCTGATAACAACTACCTGATAGAGAACGAGACGTTCCCTGAAGCTCTGGCTCCGACACCAACCCCGAGGTCACCCGACCCACCTGCAGTAACTAAGAAATCACCTCCAAGAAGGTAAAACCCTGAACTAATAGACTGGCATCTGGAGATCTAGTAATTTGAATCCAGCAGTGCTATTCTGCGTAAATCTCACCGTGAAAACTAAGTTGAAGTGAGCTGTCATTCCACCTGATGTTAGGGATCGCCCATATTGATAGCTCACTTCACGCTCACTTCCCCTAAGTTATCACGGAGAGATTTTTACGGGATCGATCGGCTGGATAGATCAATGTACAGACGCCAGCACATCAAACTACCCGAAACTGTCAAATTTTCCCCTTATGCTTTAGCGACAAAGTTGAAAATATATTAAAGAAATTTGAGAGATTGTAGTAGCTTGATACGCTGGCGTCTGTACCAGAAAACTTGAAGATTTATAAATAAAAAAAAAAAACATATATTTAAGAGCCCTTTAATTAGTTTTCCAAGCAAATACTTCTTGACCACTCTCTGACTGTTATGGCCTGAAAAGTTAAGTCCAGATTTTCCAGTCAGTACTCTGGCTGGCCAGCTAGGTAAACTGCTGTTTTATTATTGTTCCTGTATTTTAGAAGTCCTGCTCAAAGAACCAGTCCAGCGAAAACAAAACCCCAGCCTGCACCCGTCGTTGCACCACCGCGGAGAGTCACGAGCGAAAATGCTGTAAGTATTTTTTATTTCCTTTGTAGTTGTTATTAGGCTAAGCGCGCATTCCACCAAACTTTTATACCTAGAATAGGTCATATCCTGAGAATTAATTTTGAATTTTTGAGAGTTTTTGCAAACTACAACTGTCAGATGTCAATTTTATTACACGAATAAAAGACTTTATAAAAACAGCCATAAGAGGTAGAGCTAAAGTTATGAATGTAGTCTAGTATTTTTGTAAAAAAATCGTCCGTCTTTAAACCCAGAAGTATCGACCAGAAGGGTAGAGGGTCCCACACGATATGGGCGGAGTAGGGGATCCCACAAGATATGGGCGAGGTAGGGGATCCCACACGATATGGGCGGGGTAGGGGATCCCACACAATATGGGCGGGGAAGGGGATCCCACACGATATGGGCGGGGTAGGGGATCCCACACGATGTGGGCGGAGTAGAGGATCCCACACGATATGGGCGGGGTAGGGGATCCCACACGATATGGGCGGGGTAGGGGATTCCAAAAGATATGGTCGGGGTAGGGGATCCTATACAATATGGGCGGGGTAGGGGATCCCACAGGATATGGGTGGGGCAGAGGATCCCACACGATATGGGTGGGGATCCCACACGATATGGGCGGGGCAGGGGATCCCACACGATATGGGCGATCATATCACCATAATATATTGCCATTTACTTAGACCTTGCAGGAAACCCTTGGAATCTCAACCCATGTACTCACGCTCGGCCGCCGCACTTGGCACTAGACCAAGGAGGCGACATGAAAAAGAAACTAATAAAATTTCAAATAATGAAAAACAAAAGTACTGGCCGTTTTGGGGAAAAAAATTATTGACATGAGAAAAAGAATTGAAATGACATTCTGAATTCGAATGATATCCAATATGACCGACAAAATTTTCTGTTTACAAAATAATTAATATTTTCGGTTTAAATTCGTTAAATGTAAGCTGACGAAGTGGTTGGTCCTCAATAGTTTAATGTGATGTGTTCAGGTGTCGGAGAGCAACAAGGCCCGCGGGGCCATGCAGCGAGGTGCTAACCCGGTGAGCAAACAAACAAACGACTAATTTATGTAAAGTAAATGACATTACATCATTATCGTCAAAATTATATCACGAATATTAAATTACACATGAACCTTGTAGCTGGTTTAAGCTTACAAGTCGATATATTTTTTGTGTGGACTGTCCCTCTCGTCAATAGGTTACCTACCTACCGACTTGCGATAGAGATACTATGATAGAGACCAAAAAACCCGACCTTTTTTTCATAAATTTGATCTTATGCTAGTTCTGTAGCTTGTCCACCGTAAGGTCTACGGTCTATCTGCACACTTGCACAGATCAATTCCAAAACACGCTTTGGTATACCTGCACAGGTAAATCGACATGCTAACCAAAAGCGACGCTCGTCGTTATTCAAATTTTTTTTAGAAGTTTCTCTTCTAAGACACGTGTACAGACACGAGCAAAAGTATGTAGTATACACTTGGCTTTATTCAAAGGCGTTTTTCTCCTTTATTTTTGAACGAAATGTTATGTTATTACGAACATAGTATTTTCGAACCCATAGGTTTATGTAAAGTGTCGTATAACAATGTTGCATTTGTTATTTCACGAAAAAATCGCAATTGAAAGTTGACAAGTGTTGACATAAATTATTGTTCGTGACTGTACAGTGCTTGCACCCGCAATATATTTTTTTCATTTGTCTTTAGTTTTGTTTTTGTTGGTTTTTGTTTGATATCTAATTTTTTTTCAGGTTGTGACCAGAAGACCACCAGTGGTAGGTTTAATTTTATTTTTTTACGAGCTCATAAATCTTTTTCACAGTTCCACATAATGCGCCAGAATATTAAAAAAAAAACAATCACCAATTTACGGTATTGGTGGACTCAAGAAATTTCTTGAGTTAAATGGAGCTATCAACACGAATTTCCCCAGCAACTGCCTTTGTGACTGGCCTTTTGACTCCGTAGGTTTTGTGTCTGTAGAAACCCCTTTATTTTTCGACTGTATCTACCTACGGAGTGAGGTTGACAGATTATTCAAGCATTTTAAAGAGACTTTCATGCTACTTGGCGTCGTAACTGAACAGAGCTAGAGCTCTCATGATGGCTCTCAAATAATCTCAATCTCAATGAAAGTGGCGAAAAAGAGAATTGACATGAATGTGCTGAGTTTTATAGGTATTTGATATCTATTACGTTTTCATGTTAGTTCTTCATCGGAGTGTATATGTACAGCGGCCAGCACATCAAGCTACCCCAATCTGTCAGATTTTCCCAATTGAATATGAACCTTATTCCTTTGTGCTAAAGTTGAAAATCTATCAAAGAAATTTGACAGATTGGGGTAGGTTGACCTGCTGGCGTCTGTACTTAGTTATGAAATAAATTGGCGCGTGACCAAAATCAGAACTAACGCCGCCATATTGTATACAGTTTCACTAAACAGATTCACAAATTTTTACCAATAGCGCCTTTCTATAACGCCTTACAAGCGCCAAAAGTTCCTTTAAGCGCTGTATTAGGGTAATTACTTTCATGCCAAAGTTGCTCGCGATCGCAGTCGTTGTCTCGATACTTCGATGTCGATACTCACTCACTATATAAACATGGACTAGCTTCTGCCCGCAACTTCGTCCGCGTGAAATTTCATACCCTCCCCCTTCACCCTCTTAGGGGTGGAATTTCGAAAAACCTTTTCTTAGTGGATAACTACTCTTCACAAAGAACATTTCATGTCTTGACTAGCGGTTTAGGCTATGCGATAATATATCAGTCAGTCAGGACTTTGAATTTTATTTTTAAAAAGATAGATAGATGGCGTTTGGGTTCAGTTGGACCTGAAAGTTCAGTTGCTCAGTTTTAACCGATTTGGGCAATCATGAGCCAGATCACATCGATGCTTCCGTCGACCGCGATCTAAAAACAAAATATTTTGTTTTGACGTGGGTATCGAGGTAACCCTCAAACAGCCCGCGATGTATCGCAGTGAGGTATCCTTCAGCATGTGCGTGCGTGTCCGTGCATGCATTTGTTTTACATGGACGTGACGTCGACGTAGCAAGCGTGACTACGATGGCGAGGCATTGCAGTGCGGCATTGCATGTACCCTCACAGAGTTGCGGAGCTGCCCTCAAGCATGTGTTCGGTCCGCAGAGTTCCGGAAGCGTATCGTCGGGCGGCGCGGGCCCTGCGCGGCGGGCCCCGGGCGGCGCGGGGCCGGGCGCGGCCGGCTCGGGGGCCGCCTGCACGGTGTGCGGGCGCCGCTTCGCGCCCGAGCGCATCGACAAGCACCAGGAGATCTGCCGCAAGGCTCAGGCCAAGAAACGGAAGCCCTTCGACGCGCTCAAGCACAGGCTTGCTGTGAGTATACCTCGCCAACTGACGACATTCTTGAAACCGTAAATTTACCTTTGCTGATCTTATCCAGGCTCGAGGCGTTTGAAGCGGAATCTTTGCCAAAAATGATTTTGTTCCGTGACCTTTGACCCTAAGGCGCCATCTCCACGAGCTAGAGAATCGCGGCGATATTATAGTAATTGTGCCACGTAAGGTCTGTTTTTTAATCTCGTAAACTAAATTGACAAGTACAAATGGCAAACAGACATAGATTTCAATAGCATTTATGTCAGTTTTGACATTTTCACTTGTCAATTTAGTCTACGAGATTAAAAAACGGACCTTAGTTCTATACAATTTCTTAGAACGTTGTACACGGCGATGTTATCACGGCGATGCTACGAGTGGCTGAGTGCGAGCCAAACGTCATCGTATCGCCGCGCTACTGGCAGCGCGCCCGCCGCGTGCTCGCCGCGGAACGTGGCGTTCTCGCAGCGAGAGCGCGGCGAGCGCGCTGTCAAATGCAGTATTAAGAAACTACTTATTTCGCTCTCGTCTGTAACTAACTGAACTCTTTCAACAAAACTATTGCACAACGCCTCGTCGCGGAAACGCGGCGATTCCGTTAAGATTCGTCGCGAACTAGTGGCGATTCCGTTACGAGTCGCGACGACAATACGCTGGCGGAATAATCGCTCGTTCTTGGAGATTACCCGACGATAGAAGCGCGGATCCATCGCGATTCTCTGGCTCGTGGAGACGACGCCTAAGTAGGTTAGCGTGTCTTGCATTGGAACTGTTTTAGAGTTTGACTCGCTGCGTAGCGCCATGACACCAAACAATACAACAATAACCTACCACTTAACAAACCTGCAAACTTCACAATATTTGACATAATATTAATTATATTTACTGTAATTTTCGGCTGCATTTACAAAATAGGGAACGGAAGCCGCTGGTTACAAGGCAAGCAACATTATTGATGACTTTTCGTACATAACACATGTTTTGTGTCTGTCAATTGTCATCAACACTTTATTTTTCTCTATTCACTCGTGCAAATTAAATTTCACGCATCTAAACAATCATAATATCATGGACAGCTCATTTGTCTTTATGCAAATTATTTCAACCCTTTCAACTGATTCTACTCCACTCTACAATCAATTCAATAATAATGACCAAACACCACTCTTGTATGAGGAGGTCTCTAATGTTTTATGTCTAATTTCGAAAAATGTCTTGACTTTGCGGGGAAGTCTTCTTTTAGAACAGTTCATTCGTATACACGCAAATCCATCTGATCCGAAATATTATTAAATGCAAGTTACCATCACCGTCTCACTTTTACCTACCTACCCTCGATCCATTGTCTCACTTACTTCCATTCTGTCCAGGGTACGGAAGCAGAACCCTTCATAGGCAAGCTCCGCAAGGCCCCAGCAAAGCAGGAATCCACCACCAAGGTCAGCAAACCGCTCAACAACAACTGGCGAAAGAAGCACGAAGAGTTCATCTCGGCGATACGAGCTGCCAAACAAGTGCAAGCGCATCTTAATGCGGGCGGTGAGTTATTATTTTTTTTTCATTAACTAGCGTTTTTTTTCTTATTGACATTTTTTTTTAAGTAACATTGCACAAAAAAAATATTTTTGGTTGCTAAGAAACGACTTAATTTATTTTTGGAAATTTGCTGTTTGCGGTAGTGCCCAATGAATGTGCAAAAAATTGTGCTGATGGGTGCATCAGTGCATGCAAGGGTACAGGGCCGTGGGGTTATTCAAAGTTGTCATATCATTAAAAACTTGTTTTCATAAAAAAAAGTCACATAAAATTGGAATAAAATTCCAACTTCAATATTTCCGTAACCAAAACGTTACCAGGTATGGTCCAGCCAGTACCAAAAAAAAAATAAGTATTACAATGATGAGGAGTACCTACAAGTGACTCTCGGCTTCATTAAGAGTATTTTTACACCGGTTATACTTATAAGTTTAATATGAATGAATTTGACACCTAGACCTTCTGGAATAATTTATGAAGAAAACCGCTTCAAAATCCGTTGCGTAGTTTAGAAGAACAACGCGGGGCCACAGACACGAAAAGGGAGTTTTATCAATTAAATAAAACTGAAGTGTCTGTTTGTAATTTAAAAATAACAGCTTTTTTATTAAATGCATATGAAAGTACATGCGGTATTTATAACAAAAATAAAACAAAGTTTAACATTGTTGTGGCCGTCTGTCTGTTTGTTCCGGGCCCGGCTAATGTCCGAAACGGCTGGACCGATTTTGACGGTAGTTTCAATATATAAAGTCAATAGGTAATAAAAATTTTTCAATATAAGCAGATTGCTTATGTACCGATGCCAGCACATCAAGCTACCCGAAACTGTCAAATTTTCCCAATCAACGAACTTATTTGTGCTAAAGTTCAAAATCTATCAAAGAAATTTGACAGATTGGGGTGGGTTGACCTGCTGGCGTCTGTACTAAAGAGTAAATTTACTTAATTTCATTATTTATTTTAGAAAAAAGAATGAATGTTCTGCGCAAAAAAATAAAACCCATGAAATCATGAAGTATACACAACGCAACGACCTAACCTAATCTGTTCATTTTCACATTTCCAGGTAAGCTAAGCGACCTCCCACCGCCCCCGCCTTCCGAGAACCCAGACTACGTGGCGTGTCCTCACTGCGGGCGCCGCTTCAACCAGCAGGCGGCCGAGAGGCACATCCCCAAGTGCGCCAGCTACCAGTTCAACAAACCGAAGCCTGCAACCACAAAGCGCCGGTAACCGAGCGGCCGCGACGCGACGAGAGCCGAGCTTACCCGAGTGACACCCGACAACAACCGGAACGGAGTACGACCGTTACATTCGAAATTGATCGTTGATGATAAAAGATCTAAGCAATCTGTACACCTTATAACTGTTTGATGAGGCAGGTACCCCGATCGGTGAACACTCGCGTATTTCTAACTAGTCGTCGCTGTGTCTAGGCGTGATTTTTGGCTGTACCTACTAATTTTAGGAATAACAAATTAATCGTTAAGCTCGAGATCCCGCTCTCGACTGTATCCCGTCCCTCGTCCGCATTATGTTCGATTATAACATCGATTGCAGCAAGGACGTCCCTTCGAATCGGATACTCGATACTTTCCTGCAAATAGTTTTCACTTACATATTATTTTATTTAGTGAAGTCGTTCTTTGATATTGTAAGTCCTAACGAATTATAGCTTCTAAGATGGATATGGGCGATGGATATAGGCTTGACTTCACAAACTACACTGACTACGCTGACCCCAGATACAGCCGGGGCCAGTTCTCTTTACAAGATTTTATTCTTCGAATGTGCTTGGCGTCCATTATCTACTATCTGATCTGGATGTCAATATGTTATGTTCACGAGCTCTTTTGCGATACTTCTCATAGACCTTCATTCACGAGACATAGAGTACTATCAGACATTTTATCATAGACAATATCAATTAAACCATAACTTTTTACTATGGAAGCAGAACTTCTTTCCAGTTTCTCAAAATATCTAACAAGTTATGTAACTTTAACGTTTTTTCAAGATTCAAGCAACACTTATGTAAAGTACAACTGGGAGTTGTTTCTATCAAATTAACTTTTCTAATTAATTTTCATACAATAATCGAACTAATAATCCACTGGGTTAATCTTTTAAAATATGGTCATTTTTATTGTTTAACAGGCTCTATCTATAAACACTTATTTTACAGACCTTACAGATAATACATAAACATCATTCAAAATCGAGTATACGAACTAAACGATCACTTTATCAGTAAATATGACCATTTTATTCTTTCAAATTGACATTATCACCTGTCACTTTGCTCCCGTTAGTGAATAATTCGACTGTAATCATAATTTCGACATTGTATGGAAATTAGCATCCATAGGTACCTACTGAAATTAATAGATAATAATTAATTTTTTTTATTAAGTGGACTTGAAAAGACGGATTTTAAGTAAAGTTAGTTAAAAAATGTCATTTTGTACTTAAAAGATCTATTGTACAGAGGCCAGCACATCAAGCTATCCCTATCTGTCAAATTTTCCCAATTGAATATGAACCTTATTCCCTTAAGATAAAGTTGAAAATCTATCAAAGAAACAGATTGGGGTAGCTTGATGTGCTGGCCTCTGTACTTAGTACAACGCCATAAACGACTACCTATCGGGACCTTATTTTATATAATAAAAAGATTTTTGAAAGTCAATTGACGTTTGTACAAAAGAACTATGCTTTTTAAAATGTTAATTAACAATGCAGATGTTATTGGAATATTAAAATGTACTTTATTATTTTGTAATTTTATGTAGTTTCATTTTTCATTTTCCTTTTTGAAAACAATAAGTGTGATACTTCCTGGCCTACTACACCGAAGGCATCCTGGATATCGACCAGTGCGAGATTAGGGCTGCTCTCTAGCAGATTAACCAGTCGCGCGTCTAATTAGTAGAAACAATAGAAATGTAATTGCTATCGGTAGGTACACTCGACGTGCGAAGAGTTAACAAGGCACCTGCTGATGACAATAACGACAGAGCTGAAGCGCCATCGTATGGAGATGGCGCTTCAGCTCTATCGTCGTGCCACGTATTTATGTCTAAACTTCAACCACCAACAGGACCAACAGCAAATAACATACCCTCGTGAACCTACTGGTAGGACAAAATAGTAGGACCACGAGAAAATACCCATCGTATTGCACAAGGCCCATCGCGATTATTCCCGATGTCCACCACTTGTCTGGCCACCACTGGGGGACAGCGAGACAACTTTAAAACATTATTCCCGTTGTCCACCACTGGCGGACAGCGTCACAACTTTGTAAATTATTTCCATTCGCCACCACTGGTGGAGAGCGACACGATTTTTTTAACATTCCCTATGGCCACCGTTGGGGGACAATGGCACAACTCTTTTGATCCAATTCCCACTGGCCATCAATTTAAATTATTTTATCTAGAGACCATTTGGTTTTATGCTGAAATTACTTTTATCCAATTCTAATGCTTCCGTAATAATATTTCTTTCCTTGTATAATATAGGTAATTTAATTAATTATAGGTAATTCATTAAAATTAAATTTTATTTTCTTGCTAATGCTTATTATTATTATGTATTGAAACTATTCACTTCATCAAGATTTTTACAAAAAGTGTTGCTATGAGGGAAAGTACAGACGCCAGCACATCAAGTTACTACAAACTGTAAAATTTTCTCATTTGATTTTGAACTTTACATTCAACGTTTTAAGGTTTAAAATCCTTTGGAGAAATTTGACAGTTTAGTATAACTTGATGTGCTGGCGTCTGTGCATAACGTTAAAAAGAGACAAAAAATATATCTATTCTACTCTACTCCTACTTGCGCAAACGCAGCATGCGTCATTATAACTACGTCATTAGTGCACTCGCCGCTCCCATAACCAGCCATGTCCGATTTAAATACTAGTGGTTCCAGTTCATCAGGAGAAGTGCATTTAACATACATAAATAGAAAAGGCGAGACTAGTCGATTTTAAAAATTTTAACCTATCAACCAGCTGTGGAAATTATGTCGGTTAATTACCCACTTCAATAAAAAATAAGCAATCAAAGCTATACTAAGTAGTAGGATCATTTTTTAATACTTGAGTGAAACATTTAATAAAAGTTGATTCAAGAATATGACTATTATTTATCTACCATGTAATTTAGAAATATTTATATTAGTCTCACCCTTAGCCCTGCTAAAAATCAAATCCGTAAGTATATTAAGCTATCCTTGACCGGTCTCTAGATAAAATAATTTAAATTGATGGCCAGTGGGAATTGGATCAAAAGAGTTGTGCCATTGTCCCCCAACGGTGGCCATAGGGAATGTTAAAAAAATCGTGTCGCTCTCCACCAGTGGTGGCGAATGGAAATAATTTACAAAGTTGTGACGCTGTCCCCCAGTGGTGGACAACGAGAATAATGTTTTAAAGTTGTCTCGCTGTCCCCCAGTGGTGGCCAAACAAGTGGTGGACATCGGGAATAATCGGGCCCATCGCGGGAACGCGGCGATTCCGTTACGAGTCGTCGCGGACACGTGGCGATTCCGCTGCGAGTCGCGGCGATACGCTGGCGGAATAATCGCTCGTTCGTGAAGATTACCCGACGACAGTAGATCCGTCGCGATTCTTTCGCTCGTGAAAACGGCGCCTTAAAGCGAGCAGCGGGGTTCCAGTCCTGAGAGAGCTAGCCGGTTATCAGAGCCTTTCCGTTCATCCGCCCCAAATCTACCTTATAGTGGATACGCGGAAACGCAAGTCCGAGGATCCACCTTAAGCCTTTAAATACCGTTTATCCAACTAGGCCTAGAGTGGATTCTCGCACATGCGTTTCCACCTTAGGATGGATAAACGGATTTAACCCGTTTTGACTGTAAGCTGACCCCCAACAAAGTTGGGAAAAGGCTAGGCAGATGATGATAATGATCTAGAAACATATTTTTAACAAGCTTTATCTTTAATTTGCGTTTTTCTGATTATGTGATTATGAGAGGTAGCTCGTCAACGGTCAACAGCAGAGACACTACTCATTCATTCACCATGCATGCCTGACTGTTGACCCAGGATTGGCTCCATACAAAAGATCTCCTCAGCGGTAACAGCACAGGCACGAAATTTTATATACGCATTAAATTATGTTATCCATTCTAAAGTATGGCATGATTTGGACGGTGTATTTGTATTTACAAGTTCCTTTCGAGTGAAGGTGATACAGATATTTAAACAAACTAGCAGTAACCTGCGATTTCACCCACTTAAGTGTCGATCCCGTGGTAATATCGGGATAAAAGTATCCTATGTGTTATTCTGATGTATATGCTATATTACTGTAATGTTTCATCAAAATCCGTTCAGTAGTTTTTGCGTGAAAGAGTAACAAACATCCATCCATCTGTCTATCCTCACAAACTGTCGCGTTTATAATATTATTAGTGGGAAGTAGGATTCTAATGCTAAAAGGTACAAAATAATATTTGACAAATAAAACCACAGCAAAAATATGCATCAATTTCTATATTTTGCTGTCTTTAAAAAACTTAAATGCAAATAATCGCCCCTTACTCATTACACTGGGGAAGCGTCACCATGATTTGGTGATTACTTTTTTGATTTATTTATGTAATAGTTTAATTCTCCGAAGCAGTACTGGGCACGTAGGAGAACACCACGGAAGACTTGGGCGGCACCAGCAAGTCGTCCGCGTCTTGAGCGTTGTGGTTTGAGTAGCTGAAACAATTATAAAGATATAAGATATCGATCGGCTTAGAGACAACTGCGGGTCGAGTATAGACAGTTGGGGATGACCAGAGACAGGTCGGTCCCGCTCGTTAATACCCCATCGTCAACACTATTAAATGCCGACTACGGATATATCCGTATATGATTTCTATGAAAGACGCCGACTATGGATAGATACGTAGGACAGACTTCTATACGAGTTTCAATAGAATCTAAAGTAGCTGGCCCTACAGCCAATTTCGGCATTCAATGGTGTAACGACTGGGAATATTTTGTTCCACTTGTTAACAGTGTTGAAGAACGTAACATTTTTTTCCCAATCGTTCACCCTCGTTCCGCGTCTACAGAGTTTAGGAGTTAAGGTAAAGAAAAGTGAAATAAAACAAAGGATATAACGGTTCTTGCAAAGCTTTAATCACGATTTTTGAGGCATCAAATTAATAAAGATAACTTTTAATGTTCACTTGAAATGTCTAAAACTTTAAATGTTTATGAATTGTAGTAATCATAGATAATCAAAATAAATTTTATAAAGTTATTAGAAGCGGAACGAAGGGTGAACGATTGGGAAAAAAAATAGTTTCTCTGTAAAGTCGTTTTACGGACGATAGTTTTACGTGATAACGTCATAAAGAAACATTGATGAATAAATGTGACACAAAGGGAACGCTTGGGCCGATCGTGCCTCTCTATCGCTTGTTCCGCGCTCTCGCTTGCACGCTCAGGCTCAGGCGGAACGTGACACTTTTTTGTGCGTGCAGCCGGTGTTCATCGATTTATAAGACGTTATCACGTCAAAAATGTCAACACTGTTAACGAATGGAACAAAACATTCCCAGTCGTTAAGGTGAATGGGAAGTGGTAGACCGCGAAATTCAAATTTTCTTAAGTTTTTTGCAATTTGCAGGTCAGTGTCAGGTTGTATCTTGATCAAAATTTGATTCGCGACTATAACAGGTACGTATTTACAGAATTATACATCTTTATAAGTGAGATTTGTACCATAAACACTTTTCACTAGGAGATTTCTTCTTGTGATACAAATCTAAATTAGGAAGATGTATTAATGATTCTAATGACTATAATTCTGTGAATAAGTACCTGTTATAGTCGCGAATCATATTTTGATCAAGATACAACCTGACAATGACCTGCTAATTGCAAAAACGTAAGAAAATTTGAATTTCGCGGTAATCACTGCGCAATCACCCTAATAGTGTTAACGACGGGGTATTAACGAGTGAGCCTCTAGAGACAGTTGGGCGATGATTGGAGACAATTAGGGGTGGAGTAGATAGATAGAAGAATAGGATAACCAGCCTAGACTGTTCCCACTGCTGGGAAACAGGCCTCCTCTCTTTGAGAGGGAGTGGGCCGTAATCCACCACGCGGGCCCAATGCGGGTTGGTACCCTTACTAACGTCAAATCATACTCACTTTGTGTACGCCCTGACGGCGTACGACATGAAGTGAGGCGTCAGCGTGCCGGGCACTGACGGGACTGACGTCAAGTTGGCTCGCTGATCCTCTTCAGTAGGATTGAACAGCGCTAAGTAGCCCGTATGTCCGGGCTTCCACCTGAAAACAATCAAAACAAAACTTTATGGCTGAGAAACGATAGTGATTATGTGGTGGTTATGAGGACTAACAGCTGTAGTCGTTGACAGAGAATACAAGTCACGAAAAAAACAATAATGAGACAAGGATGCATTTAAGTCTGTAGTGAGTAAACGAGATAGAAATACAGGGTTACTTTTTAATGACCAGCCAAATTAAGGGTATGGTACAGACCATCAAACTGAACAACGTTCTCCATGGAACCAACATCGTAATCGCGAATAAAAATTCAGCAGTCCCATACGTTTAGATCGAGTAGGTGTTTAAGTTTTCTATGGGACAGTTGATAACTTTTTCGCGATTACGATATTGGTCCCATGGAAAAAGTTGTTCAGTTAGATGGTCTGTAGCTGTACCACACCCTTAAATTTGGCTGGTCACTGAAAACTAACCCTGTATAGTTTCTTTATCTCACATAAGTTAGCCATAGACTGGTCCAACAGAATTCTGTGATACAACATTCACATAATTATGAAATACGCATGTACAAAGTATGTAATACAAATACAATAATAAAAACATTGTATTGTGACTTGTACAGTTAACAAAAGAGATACCTAAGTATGCAGGATCGTCGGATATAGTTGAAGTTTAATAAGAAACCGATGGATATTCTCGAATAAAATTTAATTTTGTTAATAGAAAACAAACAACTCATTTATCAATTTAAATTTTAGTCGACAACATCCATTGATTTCTTATTATACTTCAACTATATCCGACGATCCTGCATACTTAACTCTTTTGTTGACTGTACATAAAATACAATTAATTTTAGTGTTAGCTTGTATAATGTATCTTAGCTGAGATGACAAGTTTGAATTGCATAATAAAACAATATATATACATCTGTATATAAATAAATAATCCGGGTGCGAGAAGCACAGAACCGGCCGCAGTGGCGGTATTTGGGAGGCCTATGTCCAGCTGTGGACGTCTTTCGGCTGAAATGAATGAATGAATGAAATAAATAATCCTAATAGATCTCTAATCTCTTCAACATCCTTGGTTGACTGGTAGAGATTGCCTAAGGCATTAAGTACGCTACGCCTCTGTACCTTTTTGTGTGCGAAAAGTATAAATAGGTACACTTGCGTGCAAAAAGATCGGCCCACCCCACACACGCTCTTCGATTTGACACAATATAATTCAACAAATTTTACTAACAATAACCTAATATATTGTATATTAAAACCTTCCTGAAAGTATGTAGATTACATTAGTGAAAGAATTATCAAAAATGATTCATTAGTTTTTGAGAAAATCGCGAACTTAAAAATATGTGTTAAATAAAGAACCTCTTTTTTTTTGAAGTCTGTTAACAAAATCAAGTTCAATTTTAATTTAACAATCAGAAATAAACACAATTTAAAGTTTGTTAATTTCATTGACAAAAAAAATCACGCAGTTTTTCCGAGCAAAAGTGAGTGATGAGGACATCTGAAGAATCGAGGCGATCTTGTCAAGAATATTGCCTTGAACAAGATATTCAAATAAACTGCCCCTTGCCTACCTTCACACAATGTAAAATAATAAATTATATTCATTAGTTTGAGATATCGTCTCTCAAATGGAGAGCATGGGGTGGGCCGATTTTTTTGCACGCAAGTGTAAATATTATTTACACTTGCGTGCATTTTTTTTATTATTTATTAAATAAACAATTAAATAATAGGCGTTCCAATTTCAATACACATACCTGGCCACTGCTAGCAGTGAGTTGACGGTGGAGTTCCGTGCAGGCACACCTTGCACCGCGTAGTGTCCGTGCTGCACGCTCGCGTCCTCGCGCAGACCCACCAGATGGGACAGGTCTTCATCCTGCACATGCATTTTAAACAACTATCTAGTTACCGTTTCATAGAAATTCCTGGTTATTCAAGGTGTCTGGTAGACACCCTTGTATTGGATTATAAAAAGAACCGAACTTTTTTTCTGTTATTAAAAAAAGACAGGTACGGTTAATAGAGATCTATACTGCGAATGAATTTTAACGGTTTTTTGTTGTTATATTATATTGCACCCTCGGTGCGACACTGTCACTTTTGCAAAAAATGCAAAAATGAGTTAAATATTATAGTATATTTTTTACAATATAAAGTGATTAATATTTATCCAAAAGTAAAGTTAAAAGTTGACGTTGTAGTATAAGCTGTTCATCTCATCTATATACCTATTCTTAAGTCATTGTTTTGTGAGGTGTCAAAGTTTTAAATGCTTCTCCTGAAAAACTATATTTTTGCAAAAGTGAGTGTCGCACCGGGGGTGCGATATGTTATTGGAAAAACATTAACAACCTCTTAAGAGGTTATTTTACTCATCATTATGAACAACTTTTACTATGGGACCAAACCAGAAATCGCAAAAAAAAAATCAGCTGTTCCCTACATTTATCTTCGTCTATCTCATCAAAATATAGGGAACAGCTGATTTTTTTTTTTCGCGATTTCAGGTTTGGTCACATAGTAAAAGTTGTTCATAATGATGAGTACAATGACCTCTTAAGAGGTTGCTGGTGTTTCTCAAATAACCCTGTATAAACATGCAACAGGATCAGAACAGTACGATAAGAGAGAGAGTGTTAAATTGGGCCACTAAACATGAACCCAACGAATTAAACACCCAACAATACAGTTTTTTCTGGTTTGAATCTGCTAATGAAAATATCAACTCACAGTGTCGTTCTCCCCTTTCTGCAACTGTCGCACGTCGAGGATGGGCACGGCCGGCAGCAGTAACTCAAACGCCGCGAACTCGACCTCTGCGTCCGGCGATGTAATCAACTGTGGACAATGTTAGTGGTTAGTTAGTAGACTCTAGCGTCGGCTCGAGATTTGATAAGGTGGCTCCGATATTTGCAGGAACATTATTATAATCTTATCGCAGGTGAGCTAGAAGAGATTTCTTATGAAATAAGCATCATCTTTGTACCTATTTTTCTGTTGTTTTTTTTTTGTCTGTTTTTAGTTATGTGTGAGGTCCTGGGTTCGATTCCCGAGTCGGACAAAGTGTTACTAAGTTTTCCATCAGGAATTTCTTAGTAACAGTCCGGAGTTTGGAAGTTGGCGGTTTAATACCCCCGTGCCTCGGAAAGCACGTTAAGCCGTTGGCCTGCGCCTGATCTCTCTCCGGTCGTGTCAAATTGCCGTCCCATCGGTCTATGAGAGTAAAGAAACTTACAGTGCACCTGTATCTGCGCGCACACTTGTGCACTATAATATCTCCTGCGTACCTGGCTAATCTCCGTTGAGATTGGCCACCGTGACCGAAATCGGTCGGGGAGCTATTTATGTGTGTACATAAATGGTAAAATAAAATAAATCCTACTAATATTATAAATGTGAAAGTTTGTGAAGATGTTTGGATGTTTGTTACTCAATCACATGTACACCGTTGAACGGATTTGGATGAAATTTGGCACACTGATAAACAGGATCAACACACAGGATACTTTTTATCCCGATATTCCCACGGGATCGAAACTAACGCGAGCGAAACCGCGGGGCGCTGCTAGTAAAAAATAAATATGACGACTTATAATAATATTAATCTAACAACACAACATAACATCGCGCCTGTACCCTCGAAAGGGGTACGCAGATGTGTTCAGTATACCATAGTATACCCTCACAAAGAGTATGTAAATACTAGCGTTATACACCATCATTACTATGTAGCAAGTAGAATTTGTGTGGGGTAGGTACAACTAAAAAGTGAAAAATAAAAACATTTTTACAAAAAAAAAAACAACCGACTTCCAAAAAAACACTACAAATTGAAAAAGTTGTTAAGTGCAAATTCAATGTAATCAAAAAATCTTTTGCTCTGATCTCCTCTACCTGGTCAGCTCGGAGTCTTTATTCTTTATAAGCGTTCAAAAATTGCTGTATACATATAAAGTATGTATGTTATCAATCACTGACCTCAACTGCAGGCCACTTGCCGAGCCTCTCGGTGATTTCAGCGGCGGCGGTCGTGACGTCCTCTCCGATGAAGATAGGATGCGCGTTCACGGGCCGAAGCGACGTCAAATTGCGTTGTAGCAGGAAAAGTTCGGGACGGGCGCCATCTTCCCGCAGAGTGAATACTGTTGTACCTGGTCCAAAAATGGGTGACTTGAGACATTTGAATGTATTACATTTTCCACTCGTATTAATGGTACGCGTGAAGATCAATGCTCATTACTTCTCTGTATAAAAAGTGATCTTTGCCCTGCAGCGGGAAAATAATAGGCAGGTATTGGCCCCGATTCTGTTGTTCACAAACTAAATTAAATTTAAGTTCAGTGCATCTTTTTCTTTCTATTTCATTATGAAAAGGACAGAAGATAAATATTAGTTTAGTCCTGTCAAATTAGATAATCCATAGACATGTTTAGACGTGATTAAAAAATTGGCTACTAAAAATACGTCGATTTACGTCAGACGCTGACTAATTTGACAGGACTAAACTAATATTTATCTGCTGTCCTTTTCTTAATGAAATAGAAAGAAAAAGATGCACTGAACTTAAATTTAGTTTAGTTTGTGAACAACAGAATCGGGGCCATTATTTTTATTGGTAAAGTAGGCAACCGCTCTATGTAAATTCATTCTCTCATCGGCTGCACCGTAACGTAATGTGGGTGTCCACGGATATTAAGCTATATTATTCAATCAAATCAAAATCTTTTATTTCACACTAGCGGCCTGTCCCGGCTTCGCACGGGTGGACATTTATTTTTTAAACATTTTATTTTTTTTCTTGCAATTAAAAAGCCTATATATTAATCAGTGATAATGTAGCATTCAAATGGTGAAAGAATTTTTAAAATCGGTCCAGTACTTTTTGAGCCAATTCGTTACAAACATACTTACATACAAATCTTTCGATAGTGTAGATAAACCTACATGGGCACTTATGAAACGTCAGAAGCTAGGTGCACGGTTCCAATAGGTTGTTTCCTATGGAGAAGAGCGGGCAAGAAACTCCATGGTTACTCTTTTAAAAATAATTGGCTTTTACAATGTTTTAAAATTACAGTAGGTATGGGAGGACAGCGCAGGCCTGTCAACAAGTACCAGGTACTTAATAAAATAAAAAATGGTCTTTAGATCTAAAGTCTACAAGGCCTAAATGTCTATTGACACTTACCAGTGCCCGGAGCCTCGCTGGCGTCATCCACGAGCTTGGCCCAGTGGCTGAGCAGTTCGATCATCCTGGGCTGGTCGCTGGTGTACGTGTGGCGCCAGTATGTGTAGTACGTGTGGTCGGCTGCTCGGTCGCTGCCCTTGCCTATTGCCGGCTGTTCGTCCTTCAGAGTTGAGTTTACTAGTAGTTGGCGGACTTTGTTTAACCTGGAGAGAAAAGTTAGTTAATTTTCTTCTAAAATACTCAGTAAGGTTTTAATAGTAAGTAGGTTATTTTTGTTCCAATTAGGTATGAAATAACTAACTCATCATCTGCCTAGGCTTTTTCCCAAGAATGTTGGGGTCGGCTTCCAGTCTAACCGGATGCAGATTACATGGTGCGACTACCTATCTGACCTCCACAACCCAGTTACTGGTTAATATGAAACCCCTTGCTAAGACTGGTTGTCAGACTTTCGGGCTTCTGACGACCCGTAACGACTGTCAAAAACCCACGAATGACAGCCGGGACCATCGGCTTAAGGTGATTGCGCAGTGATTACCGCGAAATTCATTTTTTTTTACGTTTTTTGCAATTTGCGGGTCTGTTTTAGGTTGTATCTTGATCAAAATTTGATTCGCGACTATAACAGGTACGTATCTAAAGAATTATAATCATTAGAATCATTAATACATCTTCCTAACTTAGATTTGTACCACAAGAAGAAATCTCTCATGGAAAAGTGTTTGTTGTACAAATCTCACTTAGGAAGATGTATTAATGATTCTAATGATTATAATTCTGTGAATACGTACCTGTTATAGTCGCGAATCAAATTTTGATCAAGATACAACCTGACACTGACCTGCAAATTGCAAAAAACGTAAGAAAATTTGAATTTCGCGGTCTACCACTTCCCATTCACCTTAACGTGCTTTCCGAAGCACGGAGGAGTCTTGGTATGTAAAGATGGTCACCCATCCACGGGCCGACCGTGGCAAGCGTAGCTTAACCTGATCGATCGGTCTGTGCGGCTGTTATTACTTAGCTACTGAAAACTTTAGATACTGAACCATATTCGCCACTAACTGCCTTATTAATAAGCGTTGCATAAATTAAAGTAATAATTAGCATCTGCCTAAACATATTTTCAAATATCTTAACTCTAAGCTATGTTTATAATTAAACCTAATATTATAAACGGGGAATGGCCTAAAATTGTCTGTGTAGATGACGTGACAATGTCCTCAAAAGGGGATCAATAATCACAAACCTGACTCCGGCGGCTCCAGCCTTCATCCACATCTGCAGAATCTTATCGAACTCTTTAACCACCTCCTCGTTGTTGAAGTTCAGGTCTGGCTGGCTCTCGTCGTACTGATGCAGGTAATGTGCCTGGCGTTTCTCGTTCCATGTCCAAGCTGATGTGTTAAGGGTTGATACCTGGGGGATTAGTAAGTTATACTGAAAATAATGCTTCTTTTACTTATGACCTAATTCCCACAACACTTTGCACAGTTTTTAAAAGTTATATAAATAACATGTTTTCTAGTGAGATAAAATGTATACAAAATATACTGTACGCACGTAGCTTAAAGTCTATTTTCCAATAACTGGTTCTAGTAAAAAGAACGTCCTTTATTTGTTACACCTTACAAACCACCAGCAATCATCAGTTGGTATCAGTGTCGTAGTCAACCACGCGTACCTAGTGCAGGTCAGTTCATGTAACTTGGTTGGTTTTTTTTTTATTGCTGTAACTGCCCGTGACACCACAGCGGGCCCTATCAAAATACCAGCGTTGCGAAATTTATTTTTAAATATCGCAGCATCATGCTGAGATAGGAGCCTTTTGGCCTCGTATAGGACTTTCTGTTTCATTTTTCTTTTTGTTACTTTTTAATTTTTATATAATTTGGTATTATATTTTAGACTATGTTTAGTGTAGTTTGTGATGCTCCTGTACGAGTCGCAATAAATACTTTTTCTTTCTTTCTTTTCTTTAACTTGTCTTCGATTTTTTTGTTTCCTGACACACTAGTTCTGCCCTCTTTATTGAAAAGAAAGAAAAAGTTTATTTGGACACATTTCGTGAAACACAAAAACTAAATAAAAATAAAGTTACAAACAACAATTGTGTGTATTGCAATCACAGTACTTGCAAACTGAATACTGCAAATCTTTTTAGCAAAAACAATATTTTTGTGCAAGTACTGCGTTTCTCATTAAATAAAAAACATGTTTATATAAAACAATCATGTTTTTTTTTAAGGTATAGATTAGTCCCTTGAGATGCCATTTTTTGCAAAAAAAGCAAAAAACCCAAAAATGACGATTACTGGAAGAACGATTAGCAGGGCAGAGTTATGTGACGTTTCGCATAACCATTTTTATAATATTGGTGATGCATATAAATTTTGTGAAGCTGTTCACACTGCTAAAACTATCATAAACTAGCTGACCAGGCGAACTTCGTACCGTCTCAGAGACTCAGAATCAATGAGAAAAGTATCTTAATTTTTTTTCTTGAGTTTTTCCTATGTTTTAATAGTTATTCTGCTATTCGGGGCGGAGACAAATCCAACAAATGGAAGATCATAAAAATCTGTCCAGCCGTTCTTGAGTTATCGGGTTACACCATTTACCCGATTTTGTTTTATTTATAGATTACTAGCTGACACCGCAAACGTCATTTTGCAAAAAAAAAAAAAAATAGATACTAGCCGATTCTCAGACCTACTGAATATGCATGTACAATTTCATACAAATCGGCCCAGACGTTTCGGAGGAGTATGGTAACTAACACTGTGACACAAGAACTTTATATGATTTAATTTTATTTTTTTACAACTTACCCAGTTATTAGGCGCTTTTCTGATCGTGCCCGTCGTATCGAAGTCGGTGCCCTCCTTCCATACGAAGTAGTTCTCGTAGCCTTCGGTCTTGTTCTCGCTCAGTTTGAACCACGGGTGCTCCACAGACACGTAGTTGGGGATGAGGTCTACGATCACCCTGTAATGATGAAAGGTTTTAGTTGGGTTGCCATATTATAAAGAGGGTGACAAATTACCAGGAGTAAAGTTAAGAGGATAAGTAGCAATGTTTTCACATGCTAATTACAATAAACTATGATCACCAGTGGTCGGAGTAGGTAGAGCTATTTTTGCTACTTGCGACATGCGGACATAACATGGATATGCCAAATATTTCCCGGAATCCCGGGATTTCTAGGAATTAAAAAAACATTGTTTAAGTAGTTTTTATAGTAGGTAGAGGTATTTTTGTTATTTGCTACATGCGGACATAACATAGGTATGCCAAATATTTCCGAAAATCCCGGGAATTCTTGAAATTAAAAAAAACAACTATTTAAGTAGTTTCTTTTGTCAGTGCTTAATTGGAACGTTTAAATGAATAATCCACTTTTATTTCAAAATCCCGGGATTTCAGAGGCATATCCATGTTAACATCAATGTTTGCGGTCATTCACCCCAAACAGCTCTACCTACTCCGACCACTGATGATCACTATGGCAATTTCGACTTTAATCCGAAAGTAAATAGCATTTCGCCTGTGCTCCATGAAAGGATGGGCAAGAGTCCACATTTCGCCAGTTATGTGACAAATCCTATGTAATAGAGGGGGAAGCATGTTGCCTATTTATCAGGTAAAAATCCAGATTCTTGAGCTAACTCAGAATTTTCTAATGGAAACCCCATTAACACCTTTTCCGATCCGGTGATTGAACCACGCTTCACGCTTGCGACCAGAAGACCAATTTTCAATCATCTATTAGCCTAGCCTTGTCCCAACTATTTTGGGGTCGGCTTCCAGTCTAACCGGATGCAGCTGAATACCAGAATTTTACATGGAGCGACTGCCTATCTGACCTCCACAACCCAGTTACTGGGTAATACGATACCGCTTGGTAAGACTGATTGTCAGACTTTCGGGCTACTGAAGACCCGTAACGACTGTCAAAGTTCCACGAAAGACAGCCAGGACCAACGGCTTAATGTGCTTTCCGAAGCACAGAGGGGCCTTGGTATGTGAAGATGGTCACCCATCCACGGACCAACCGCGGTAAGCGTAGCTTAACCTGATCGAACGACCTGTGTGGCTGTTCCAAGACACAAGTTCTTCAAGCCCACTAGACCAATTTTCAATACATATACAACGTGTAACGTTAAATGCACAAAACCTCATACACCCCAATTAGAGCATTGAGTTAAAAGCATAATACAATATACAAAACAATTTTTTTGAAGCTATTTTTATTATGAAAATCGGGTTGATTATAGCATTACTTTATGCATTAAAAATTGAGTCTTATTGCCTTAAAATAAGACTTAATTTTCTTTGGCTCAATCGGTGGATAGTATGGCAAAATACATTTTTTTTTTTTAAAACCTATATTAAAAATTACTGAAATCGATTCAGTAGTCAATTATGAACAAACTATTTTCAGGTTTTGCGCATTTAACGTTACACGTTGTATTCAATGGGTGGTTTCTTACGTGGTTGTCCAGTACCAAAAGCACGCAAAACAATCATTCAACTATACTTACTTAATACCGAACTCCTTAGCCTTCTTGACGAAAGCCTCAAAGCTCTGCTTGGCAGTAGGCACGGCATCGATGTCATAAGTAGGCACATCGATGAAGATGCCCTGGACCTTGAAACTCTGCAGCACCGGTAGATTGCCCTCCACGACGGCGTATTCGTGGTCATCTATGTCCACTAGGGGGCCCTTCTCGAACCTAGAATAATTTATTAGTTATATTACGGAAGATAGTCGAAGTTTTAACGACCAGCGGCTTATATTGAAAGTAAATTCTGTGTTGCCTATTCAACCTATTGATTCTGTAAAAATCTCACCGTGATAACATAGGTGAAGTGAGCGTGAAGTGAACTATCAATGGAGGCAATCCCATAAATCAAGTGGAATGACAGCCCACTTCACCTTAGTTTTCACGGTGAGATTTTTACAGAATAGCAGTGCTGGTCAATTCGTTTTGAACATTAAGTTGTTAAGCCAGCATTTTCTTGCCAATTCATAGAAAACTGTAAAAGTCTAAAGTAATAATTTATTATAAAAACCCAAAACTTCAACTTGAAAAAATTTAAATAAATAAAAATATATTTAGGTCCTTTTACAAAGTAATACATTTAAAAGCTTATAAATACTTAGTAGTACCAAGTTCTTAACAGATTGGCTTAAATCCATACTAATGTTAGGTATAAATGCGAAAGTGTGTCTGTCTGTCTGTCTTTATGTTACCTCTTCACGCTTAAACCGCTGAACCGATTTAGATGAAATTTGGTATAGAGATAGTTTGAGTCCCGGGAAAGGACATAGGATAGTTTTCATCCCGATATTCCCACGGGATCGACACTTATGCGGGTGAAACCGCGGGGCGCTGCTAGTACTTATGTAAGTACAAGCTAGTTTAATTTACACATTTTTAATTAAAAGTACCTAATCAATATTTTGTTTGTACAAATGCTTGTACTTTTGTATTGCTTATTGTTCTGCATTTCATACAAAATCAAAGGTATTTCAACAAAAAAGTAGAAACAAAAACTAAGCTGACCGCGCCGCACCGCGAGATATTTGTTAATTCTGATCATACACTACTAAAAAAACATAATATAGACATAGGTTTCACCCGCATAAGTGTCGATCCCGTGGGAATATCGGGATAAAAAGTATCCTATGTGTTATTCTGATGTATAAGCTATATTACTGTAAAGTTTCATCCAAATCCGTTCAGTAGTTTTTGCGTGAAAGAGTAACAAACATCCATCCATCCATCCTCACAAACTTTCGCATTTATAATATTAGTAGGATAGTAGGATATTAGACACGCAGCGACGATCGCAAATAAATTATGAAAAGGGCAGCAGGACGACGACTACTAACGAGGAATTATCAAACTTCGACTAATGAGAAACTATGAATTATTCAATGTAGCGAGACCCCCGGGAGTCTTGCGTCGCTTTGTGAATAAGTACACTACGTACCAAGTCTTAGGCTCCGGTGGGGCACATTTAGGAGCCCTGACGATGATGGTGATGGCCCCAGCCAGCATGCACAGCCACAGCGCCCAGAACAAAATGAACATCGCCCAGCGCAGATTAACCCAGAACGGATCCTCCGCATACTTGAGCAGCTCTTCTTTTGTTAACCCGGAAAATTGCTGTGAAGGAATTCTATTGTTATTAGAGTATGCTTTCATCCCATCTCGTGGCGTGGTCAAGAGCCGGTCAGCAAGGTAGCGAAGCTGGCGTCCCAGGACAGGTACGACAAAAGTCGGAAGCAAGCAAAAAAATAAGTCGGTTAACGCCGCTTAAAACGCGAATCAGTACTACGTTGAATAAATTGTTCTGCTCAAATATAGCAGGAATCGTATGCAAGGTTCATGCTCGTTGTTACGTGTTATGCGAATCTCTGTGCAAATTAAAACAGTTCTCAAAACACAGCCAGCAGAAAACCCAAATTGTGAAAATTATATCCTCCATAAAGAGGTCTCTATGAGTAGAGTCGTTATTATACAATCTATTATAATTTCATCCTTCTAATTTTCTAATACACAGTTGGTGTTTGCCTCGCAGCCTCGCTTACTAATTAATATTCGAGAAACAAAAACAATCTTCTGTAGTCTGTACTAAAGTAATTTTTACATTGATATCGAGTTTAGCAGTAATAAAGACGAACTGGGTCGAGTTCAGTGATCATTGTTAATCGCTCACTTCAATGATGATATGAATTAGATGTTTTTATAGCTCGCTTGTATAAGAAGAAAACGTTTTTCTTGTGCGAAAGATCAGGAGAAATGTGATTTTCATATTATTATGATTAATGGGAATATTTAATACTAGCTTCTGCCCGCGACTTTATCCGCGTGAAATTTCGCGTTTTCCCGTCCCATCGCATCATCTGCCCGCGCTATCACTCCGTTTTCGCTTAGTTTTTTCACTGACTTTTTTTCTTTTTGCTCGGCTCCTGAGGGTCATAGCGTGAAGGTAAATAGCCTATAGCCTCCCTCAAGAATTGGGCTATCAGCTGCAAAAAGATTTTTTCAAATCCGACTAGCAGTTCCAGAGATTACTCCCTACATACAAACAAACAGAAGATAGATTTTTTTTTAAATGTTTTGTTGCTGTTCACCTAGCTTCTGACTTTGTGCCCTTGTTAGGTTTATGTGAATAGAAATATTTAGAATCCCTTACGTTCTTTGAAAAAAAAAGAGGTAAAACTACTGTTAACACGTGTCTCGTGTAATCATGTATAAGTATTATTGCAAATAATACGAACCGGTCTTCTAGAAGTGGATTTTTCAGCATCTACCAACAGTGAGATCTTATAAAAAATGCGATTATAGAAAAATAAATAAGAGGATAAATCAGAACTGAGGCGTCTGCTCATTTTGAGCAAAAACAATTATTTACCTACTCGATTCAATTGCCATTCGATTATTTTATTAGTAGGTATGTTGTGTTATTTGCGGGACAATATTAATTTAATATGACACATTGGTTATTTTGTTAAATATAAAATACTTGTCACGTTGAAATTCCAGTTCATTGAGCAAAATGTTATTTTTATTAGTTTATCGAAAGAGTTTTTCCTGTTTTCAAGTAACGTTTATACTCGTATTATAGAAATAATATCTAGCTACCTATAACAATTTGTGATAAAAGACGCTAATTTATATAATTTATCATGCGTGAATGATTAATACAAAGTTCTTTTAATGACGATATATTAACTCGTTGTGAGAGATACTAACAAGCTAGGCAATTGTTATGTAACAAACTCAGATACGGAATATAAAACATCAGGAAGGCCATGAAAAGATTGTTAGTTATATGCAGGTGCGACTTTGGGATTTAGTTGCAGATGGCTAATCTCGAAAGTTAAATCATAACACGAATTGGTACATTCTTGTTACGATTCAATTTGGTTGCCTTGCGTACAAATAATACAGCAGCAGATGCCGAAACTTTATAAAGTTAAATAGTAATTCGGTTTTTTGCTGACGATACAATTTGATGGGCTGAAATTGTGCCATTTCGAGAACAGTTACACTAACAACACTAGATTAAATCAATTGGACAAAACATACAGGGTGTCCCTGGAAGTATGGATCAAATCAAATAGGGGCGTGAGCAAAGTCATTTCCAAACTTTTTGATCCTGAGAATGTTGGTGAATTTTTTTACGGTTCAAAAGTTATGACCAACTTTTGTTATTTTCAATCACTTTGCATAGTGCTCAAAGAACAAAATCATTTTAAAAAAACTACCAGGGACTGTCAATTTAAGTTTTTTAGACAACCGATAGTTTTTTTAATGATTTTTTTTATTTGAGCGCTATGCGAAACGATTGAAAAAAATTGGTCACAGCTTTTGGACCGTAAAATAATTCTCAATCATCAATCATTCTCAGGATCAAAAAGTTTGGAAATGACCTTGCCCACGCCCTTGATCCATACTTCCAGGGACACCCTGTATATTCTTACACAAAATTCAGGGGCCAGTTCAAATCTAACTATGCATAAACCTAACAAGATAAACCTATCAACTGATATCTTTTTTCGTGGTTCTCTTGGGAGTTCGCGTGTGTCGAAAGGCGATAAAGGCGCTTGTCCACTTACCCGCTTATTAGCATCCAGCTCAATCTTCGCGTCGCCGTTCCTGTGGTCCTCGACCACATACTTGGCATCGGCCATGTCGACCCTGGTCACGATCTTGGCCTCCTCTTCCTTGGGTAGCAGCTTCTCTTCCGCGCCGTCAGGAGAGATCTTCTCCTTAGACTTGGAGAGATTCGATTTTGAGGTGCGGAATTCTGAAAAAAAAAATGGTGGTTATAAATTCCCTGAATATTTAGCAGAAGTGTAATGGGATGATATTTTATAAAGAACCGTTTTTTAATCAATGATGACATCGACACCTCCATGCAATAACATCGTAACTCCCTTTTTGTGATTTTCCAGGAGAGCGATTTTAAAGATTGAAAAATTATAGCAAACTCAAAACACCCCGTACAATTTTTGAAGCTGGCTCTATTTAATATAGTTTAGGCGGACTATAAATAGGTATGGTTAAGTTAAAAATTGTAAAAGTTGTTTTCATGGGTTTTCATGACTTACGTGAAAAACAAAACAGTGAAATGACATATAAGTTACGAGGACAAACCAATGTTTGTCCTCGTAACTTATATGTTATATGTCTGAGTTACAATTTAGTTTTTTGTAGTTTAATTTATTTTTGTGGTCAAATAATTGTAACTCCAAGGTGTTAAGTTACATATTTTTAGAAACGAAAGGGAATAGAATTACAATGATAGTACAGAAAAAATGCATTTTTTTTTAGATAACAATGCCGTTGTAACTCAATTTTTGGAAAAAAGTGAGTTACGATGTTATTGCATGGAGGTGTCGACATGTGTGTTTGATGAGATACCTAATTCCGAAGGCACTTTCCTGTTACCACGATACGAGTTTTTCTCGTGTGGCATATAGGTAGTTCAAGCCGACAGAAGAATATTATAAAGCAAACGTGCAGGGGTAGGGACTATTCGGTGTCGCCAACCTCATTAATTATACATTACCTACAACGAGGTAACTACTCCGCTAGGCAACCGGACTACTGCAGTACGATGCACCCACAGTAGGTCGGATAGGAGATATGTCACCGCAGCGTATGCCTAGAACGGTCCGCTGCAAGTTCTTGTGACTTTTAAAAACAGCGATAAATTGTCCCACGTTCAACGAATGAAACCAAACGCAATTTTTCATTAAATGTTTTTGAACGAAAACACTAACTGCTTACCCCATTTAGATGAAACAGTATGACTTAAGTTATGGTTTGGACTGTTTTTTTTTTGTTATTTCATCCTCAAAATAATCCTGCGAATTAATTAGCAGGCTTGATAACTAGAAACCTCTCTTAAAACTAACCACTCTTCAGCATAACACCAGACACTAAATAAAACGACAATGAACCGCCTCAAAAACACTAACAACTACGAAACTCGAAAAACGTACCAAAACCACGTTGAAAAGTATCGCAATGCGAATATTCCACGGCCCTCTGTTACGTCACACGCACTCCTCAAGCGGGGCACGTTTTCGCACTAACGATCCAGCTCACAAACCCGCGGCTCACCGTATAGCGGTACGAAATTCTGGAATAGATACTGTATTCTATTCTTGTCTCCCGTCCTTGTCGAGTTTAAAATTTCACTCCGCTACCGTGGATTGTAACTCCTATGTTATTCCCACGTGGTCTGCAACATTAAATTAGGTCAAAGGGATTCTAAAGTAATTGACCCTTATTTAAAGTCACCCCTGTTGAAGCACCTGGCGGTTTAAGAAGAATATTCAGCACTGACGCGAGCGAAGACAGAACAAAAACGTGCGATGATGTAAATTCTCAACTGGTCATCAACTGATCTTAAACCTAATGGTTTAAGATCATTTCTTCTCATAAGAATTACATTATTCACTTACATGAGAATATTAAAACTAAACACTTAAGAAGAAAATCATCCAAATCATAGAACCGTCGGATAAAAATGTTATCAAAGAACGACAACGTGTTTTCTCTAACGAAGCAACAAAGGGTCTAATCAACTTTCTAAACTAATACAACTCACTTTCTCAAAGGTTCGGTGTTTATCACTCCGTCATAAAAATACGACTGCAATCGCACGAAAGTGCCAGACGCTTATATCAAGCTTGCATAAGGTAAAAAAACAAAAAGTCTCTTTGGAAAATAAAGGAATGAGTCGCGTTACTCGTAGCAAGATGAATTCGGCGATTCCCAAAAGTCAGCGGGCGCTGCAAACAACTTTTTTTTCTCGAGAACCTGATTTATATGGAAGTCTGTGCAATGCAATGAGGCTGGTTTCTTACGAACAAAAAATTTCGCTGATGTAATTGATGGGGCGGGCGTACAAAGAAGTATTTCTTTATGCGTATAATTATTTGGGAGGCACAAATTACAGGGCAAAGCCCTTTACTAAACCTGAGACTTTCTCTGAGCTTTGAGTTTTCAGCATAAATCAGAATCAGTAATAAAATAGGTACTTATTCTGGAATATGGATCACACATTTCTTTTTGGTCCTTTTCAACACAAATATCTTTTTCTACAAAAACGTAACCTAAGGGAGAGTTCAAAATATCTCACCAAAATATCTCAAATAGCACAAAAAAAATCTGCTGACCAGAAATTCAACACTGAAGATACTGACGCAACGAAAAACGCATGAATTCGTCAATCCCCTTGGAGCACCACTAGACCACTAGCTTTGAAACGAAGTAGGTAAACTGTCTTAGATTACGCCTAATAGAATAATAGATTCGAACTAAATGGACAAACAACTCATTTGTGGAGCTTAGATAACGATGGACAGTGAATGTGTGTTTAAGTAGTTGACCCTTTTAGTTTAGGCCTGGACATCTTAATTAGATACTTAGATAATTAGGCTTTCCTTAGAAATAAATTACAAATGTGTTCATGAGTTATGTATTTTTGTAACAAGGACTATTCGTTCATTACTTCCAGGTTTTTGTTAGTTTTATTTCATGCTAGTGGTTGGTGATACGTTAGTGGTATTTCAGGTTTTTGTTGTGTGTGTGTGTTGCAGTCGCTCCATGTAAAATACTGGTATTCAGCTGCATCCGGTTAGACTGGAAACCAACCCTAACATAGTTCGGAAAAGGCTAGGCAGATGATGATGTTAGTGTTATTTTAGCTTTGAGTACCTTAGTACACACACACATTCGACATTCTAAAAAGTCTTAGAGATAACTCATTTAAAAACTGTTGTGCCTTCTATAACTACTTCATATAAACAGTATACTTGAGTAGATTTAAAGTCCACTCCACTAATGGTACTATATCCAAATAAAAACGTCGAGATGTGGTGGTTACACGAGCAAAGCAAGCGCAGTTGTAAATCTACAGGTGCCGGAATAAATCCTGAGATGTAGGGTCATAGATACTTAGCACACTTCGCCACCCCACATTTATTTGCTAGATTATCGTGAGTGGCCTCATTTCCTCGAGTGATTGAGTAGCCACGCATGTAGTGTAGACTTTGCCAAGTAATGCGGAGTTGGGGGATACTCAAAAGAAATGCTTTAGTTGGAATGCGAAATGGCATTGTATATGTAGGTAGGTGCAGTAACTCGAGATGAGACACGAGTCGTACGTGCTTCTTCCGATTTCGAGTTGCAAATTAAATCGGCCTTGTACTGGACAAAATTGTATCTCTTCTCTTCTAATATATAAAATTCTCGTGTCACAGTGTTAGTTACCATACTCCTCCGAAACGGCTGGACCGATTTGTATTAAATTTTGTGTGCATATCGGGTAGGTCTGAGAATCGGCTACTATCTTTTTTTTTTCTTTTTGCAAAACGACGTTTGCGGGGTCAGCTAGTGTTGACATAAATTAGGAGAAATAAGAAACAAGTTGACGCCTCATGGCCTCAAATCGAAAGCCCCGTTTGATGATGCAACAACTGACGGAAATTACTCCAAATATGAGTTTAGGCTAGGGAAAAATCGGTGGAAAATTTCGCGCGTATTTTCGTTTTGCAGCATAGCAAGTTCCAAACGCTCTGAAAGTACTTTATCTAAGCGAAAAAGAGCGCATTTACAACTTCACTATGCCGCATTTTTCCACTCAAAATTGAAATGTAAGCAAAATGGCTTGGAATTCCAAAAAACACAAAACAAACATTTTTGGAAAACACATTCTTTCCTACACTCACCTACTCCTTTCTTCAGAATTAACTACAAAGGCACATTAGATTGAACATCAATGAGAACAATGGTGAATTTTACAGTAATATCCACTGAAAATTAACTCGGCTTCAAAACAACCAGAGTGATAAGAGTCTCTTTGGTACTGGTCAGAACCACAGGCTCGGAGTGGTAACCAAGCAGTCGTGTGGTAGAAAATTAGCGATACAAATACTTAGAAACTTGTGTAAAACTGAAAATAGAAGGTATGAATTATCACTAATTATTAAGCGAATTGCGAATAGATTCAAACCGATGCGCGATGTGTTGTTTCGTGTTGATTTCATTATTTCGATACGCTAGCAATATAAATTACTAAGTTTATTTATTAATATGAATGTTAATGTTTATTAGCTGCTTGTGTAGCGAGTATTGACTAACCGATTATTATATACGAATGAGGTTTCGTTATTCTTCGAGTGGCTAGGCTCACAAGCTCACATGAGGTAGTGACATGCCTACTTTTAAGTGTGACGAGAATAAAATAATAGTCTCGGTCCAGATTTTTAACCGACTTCAAAAAAGGAGGTCCTGTATTCGACCCGTATGCATGTGTTTGTATGTTCGCGATTTTCTCAAAAACTAATGAACAAATTTTGACAATTCCAATAATGTGATCTACATACTTTCAGGAAGGTTTTAGTATAAAATTCATTAGGTAATTATTCTAATGTAGGAAGTTAGGTATATGCATAAATGTACTACATCTCCGGCATTTCTACGCGAATTTTTATGATTCTTCTTTGTTAATTGAATTTATGTGGCGTATGTACAGAGGCCAGCACTTTTTCCCAATTGAATATTAAGGTTCATATCGTTCCTTTGTAGTAAAGTTGAAAATCTATCAAATAAATTTGACAGATTGCGGTAGCTTGATGTGCTAGGCTCTGTACAGATAAAAAGTGAAAAATAAAAACTTTTTTACAACAACAACAACAGACTTCCAAAAAAACACAAAAAAGTGAAAAATAACTTTAATTTCGGAAGTCGGTGTCATAAAACGAAAATGCGGAACCACCGACTTCCGAAATTAAAGTTATTTTTCACTTTGTTGTGTTTTTTTGGAAGTCGGTTGTTTTTGACCCCCCGTCTGGACTTCGTCATATGTCCGGACTTTTCACCATATTTTTAAGAAAAGAAAAAAGTTAATGAATACCGTAAAAAGTAAGATTAAAGTAAATATAAATATCCGGAGTTTCATGCGATAGTTATCTGTCTATTTTTAGGACTTAAAATTTCGAAATGGTAACCCTAGTGAGCGGGCCTAGTCCCGACCACCCCTTGCTAGTCATGTTTTTGCCCTAGCCAAAATACCCTTACAAGTGTTTTACTGTCTGTGTGTTATTTTTTCTAGAAAAGCATGATGAAAATTAAAAGGGATAGGGGGGCGTTCAAGTATTATGTAATGCAATTTTTGATCCTCCCTCCCCCCATGTAACGCGCCGTAAAACAAACGAAAAGGGTTGCCAACTTGGGAGACTTTAATTTCTTATTTAGTTTTTTATTTAAATTAAAAAAAAATGATACATTGTTCGAACACCCCTCCCGCCCTTGTAACGCATCGTAACGTTTTACAAGACCCCCCTTCTCCCCAAATTGCGTTACGTAATACTTGAACGCCCCCTAGGCAGAGTGTAACAGAGACCCACATTTGACTTGAAACATCCTGTAATCATTTTATTTTTAGAACAAGTTAAAATCACACGGCTCTCAATCGGTTTTGGACTGAAATGACCGGCTGATATAAAGCATGATGGAGTCTTCATGCTCTATATCGGCCGGTATGTTCTATTGTTCTAATGTTATTGTGATTTAGATATTATTTTTGTTTTTCACAATACATTTCTTGAGGATTTCATAATTTACTTTAATTTATTTGTCAATAGTACATATGGCACATTATGTGCAAGAAAATGCTATGAGTGTTCATTCAAAAAATTGATCATAAAAACCTAAAATAGGTAGCTGCCTCATTTTATTGCATACTGTGCTAAACCATAGCAGGAAAAAGGTCTCCAGCATATGGGGCATTCCCATTCATAAAATAATACAAGAGTGGAGTCATTTTATTACACAATTTATTATTAGAAAAATATTAATTAAATCCACAGTAATCATTCATATCCAATCTGAAAACATTCCTTTCACCATTCATCTGGCACAAAATAATTCCAATTCTGCAATAGACTTTGAAAAATAAAAAATGCATAGACAACAACATTCAAGTATTTTGATGTAAACTGTCAAGAAACTGTTGAAATAATCTATTTCTTTCTCTCTGTATACTATTTGATTCTTGTACTATATTTATTAGCCTATCTAACTTTTCTTCCACAGTTCGTTGTCTATTTCTCATTTCTAATGATATCTTCCTAAAGTCTGTGTACCGTCTCCTGTTCAATTTTCTTTTAGACTCTTCACTTTGACCGTTTGATGTTCCACCGTTTTCTTGTATGTCTGGCTCGTAGGTTGAAGGCTCAGCTATAGCCAATAAAGCTTTGGTCACACTCTCTGTAGTCCCATCTTGTATCCTCTGCTGAATCTCAGGCTGGTATTCACCATTCACATTATAAATTTGCTCAAAAACTTCAAAATAAGGCCATTTGACAACAACCACTTCATTCCTATTTCTCTTTTTAAGTAACCTTATGTATGTTTGTTTTAAATTTCGAAATTTCTTATCACAACAGTCTGGACCTTTACCAACAGCATTGGCTATGTCAACCCAAACATTCTTTTTCTTAACTTTTGGACTTCGGAACTTTTCAACATTCTGTAGATATAAGTTTAGCAGCATTTTGATACTGCTGTGTTCCCAGTGGTCGTCTACATCATCTCCTGTGTCCGTTTCCATTATTTCACTTTGGTTCAGTTGCATGTATACCTCCTCAGTCTCCAGATACTCAACAGGTTCAGCTGAAAACAAACTCTGTGGTGATAGCCTTCTTTATAAGAGACAAGTGTTTGATTGTACAAGCTGTTGGTTCCCAGATATAAATTGGAGTTAGTTGGCCAATTTGTAACAAGCAGTCCATTCACACACATGTCCTGTTGAAGTGAATTCAATTTGCAGGAAGTTTCTTATCTACACAAGTAGAATGAAATGCCACTTGTGTGAGTTCAAAGAGAAAAGTAAAAAAATATTATTACCACTCATTTGCTGGATCCCTTCTTCAAAATCTATGTGATTAATATTATCCTTGATACAAATAACGTTTGTAAAATGCAAACAAACTTGTGTCTTGCATCATTCAGCGGACGAGAACAAAATGGCGCTGACTGCCGCGGCGGATAAAGCGCTTTATAACCCAACCGAAAGAAAGTGTCACCTTGGTAAAACCAAATTATGTCGTATTGTAACTTGAAAATGTGCATAACCTTGTAATTAACGGTTCTAACGTGTTAAAATAACTTTATAATAATCTTAAAACAATAAAAACGATGGATTTGTAACAAAATGTTAGATGATAAAATAAAATAGAGCACACGAAAGAGCTTTTCATTTTTGTCGGATTGCATCTTTGCTTTGACGTTTGCTGTCGGCCTTGTTAACTTTGCCTTTCATTGATAACGTCATGAGTTCATGACACAATAAAATTGATAACGGAGACAGGCAGAGACCAATCAAGGCTTCTCATTTTGAATACGAACTTGATGAAAATGACGTCACATTGAAATTGCAATCTTTTTAACACGCAATTATTTAGACACTACAATATAGTAAAGATCGAAGTGTGAAAAACGGCCTGAAAATGAACAAATAGTAGCATGCTATCTGATAAAACAATGGAAATACCTGTATCCGTCTCAGGGATGGGCTTGTAAGACGCGACGTGTTCGTCTTCTTTCACCTGCCCCCCATCTATGGAGAGATGGTTTTTTCGCGGCTCCGACATGATGAATTAGGGACACGCCCGACCGGTTTTGCAATACCAAGAAAGTAGGCCCCTTCCCTTTAATAAATTATAATTGAAATAATTAACTTTCACAAAGAACTACTGCTCTGCTGTCTGCTCGCTACTCACAGAGTACTTTTTTTTCGCTACTCAACAGCTGTCAGTGAAACGAATGAAGGAGAGAATGAGTTACTTGAGTTTTTGAATGACCGATAATGCCACGCCCTCAATCTCTAGTTTAGACCTACATTTGACTTTAGGGGTGCGTGCAATATAATTTCGAAGATAAAGTTCTGCTTACTGCTAAGTCTTGGATTTTATATTATATTAAAAACTCACATCTTTTTCCAATAAAAGGTAGAAACTACAGAACGCCACCTGATTATTCTTTTTCGAATCGATGATTCCATTTTGTATGTTTAATGAGTTTCGGCCAGCACATGGGAATCTGAATCATTTTGAAACAAATTGCTAATCCATTGCTTCATAAGTTCGAAAAAATTTTCTGCGCAACGTATAAATAACGCAATGAATGTTGTTGAACCGTCAAAATAAAACCGATTCCGATTGATAATGTGTTACGCAATATCTCCACAGAATTCAGCCACTTCGACAGCATTATCATTGGCCTGGCTAAGGTCTTCCATAGTGCAGGTGATAGTGAACAGAGAGGCATAACAAGAGGTTGGGCATAGTTTGTGATGTGATTTCACAGTCGCACTGCGGCTCATCGGAGTAGAGGTACCGTCACCTGACTAAGTTGTGCATGCAGCAGCCCACCTGGCTTCTAAGTCAATTAAGAGATTTCCAAGTGGGCCATGGCAGTTGATGCAGGTTTCTGTAGGCTGTATTTACGTCAGGCGCTAATTAATTTGACAAGACTAAACTATCTTCTATCCTTTTCTTAGTGCAATAGAAAGAAAAAGATGCACTGAACTTAAAATTTAGTTTAGTTTGTGAACAAGAGCATCTGCACCATGAGTTGAAATAGTAATTTTTTTTAAAATATACAGAATGGGCAAAAACTCGTGGATAAAACGAAACAGGGCGACAGCTGTGGATAATTGCAATAAAAAAAATCTCTGTGGCAGTAAAACTTGATCTCCTTCTAAGTTATAACAATTATTTGAGTGTTTACAGTAGGTAAGGTTCTAAAGTTCCAAATAATTTTTCGCGAGACGTAGAACATATTAAAAAAAACTGCCAATACTGTTAAATCATGGTACCCACTATCATAAAAGTACTTTTGTAGGGACGATGCTTTGTTTTTATTTTATTGTTTTTTTTTTTTTATCACCTCATTTAAATCATTGAACACCGGCAGCAACCGCCAGCTCGCACGAAAAAGTGTCGTTCCGCCTGAGCTTGAGCGTGCAAGCGAGAGCGCGGAACAAGCGGTAGAGAGGCCCAAACCACAGTAGATAAATATACCCAAACGTTACTTGTGAAGTTGTGATTGTGACACATTTATTCATCAATGTTACTTTAGGACGTTATCACGTAAAACTATCGTCCGTAAACAGACTTTACAGACAACCAATTTATAATTTTTTTTTTACTTGGAATAACCCCAGCTATCGTTTTGTTTCGTTTGATCCGCGATTTTTTACCCCCCCGTATATTTCGTGTGAGTTATCTGAAGACAACACAGGGCATTTTATGCGTAGAGTGGAACGCAAAACGTCAAGAATATTTCCAGTCCAGTCATCTGTCAAAAGATTAAAAAATTTTCAAAACAATCAGCAGCCAGCCAGCTGTGCTTCTAGCTTTGTGAATAGTTTATTTCAAAATATTATTTCAGTTCAAAAGGAGTAAATAATGACATAGGAAAATGCATGAAAACAGTTAATCTATTAATTTCCAAAAATTTCAGATTGTATTATTATGTTGAATTTAATTTAACACATTTTCTATTAATTGTTATGTAAGTTGTAATATTTTTGATAATTTTATATCTTAGATAGTTAAAATCTGTTATAATGTGCACAATACCACCTCCTCCGCCGCCACCTACACTGCCCGATATCAGTTCGTCCACAAAAGAGGTAAAAAGCGACAATATTTACAAGCACAGTTTTGATCCTACAATATGTACTTGGACTTCAGAAGACGAGTTAAGGGAAGCGTGTATAAGAAACAAAATATGTTGTGAAAGACCACCTTTCAGATACAAGTATAGATATTTTAAATCCTTAAAACAAATAGGTCCAACTTGTGGATTAGTTGCTTTATCAATGTCAGTCAACGGAGCGGTGTTGCCTGAAGAATTGTTAAGTATTGCAAGATTGGAAGGTTTCACAAGCAATGGGGAGATGTTCAGCTGCAAACAAATGGTCAAACTGACTGAGAAAGTGCACAGCTTAGCTGAGATAGAGCATGTTAGCTGTATGTTGAAACAAGGGGGCCTATTTAGTTCGGAAACAATTGAAAGACTTATGAATGGTGCTGTTCTATTAGTTCCGTATCCTTTTCAAATATCCATAAGCAAAACATTATAATGAACAATTTTATTTTCTTTTAGTTTTTAAACTATTATCCTTACTTTTTTTGGAAGCAGATTTCTGACATCATTATGAATCTGAAATTTAAAACTCATTTATTTCAGCCACAAAATTAAAACAAATAACCTTTAACTCTACTATCAGCTATGATGCAGACTGTGATCACTCACCATGCCTGAGAAATGGTCGCACAGCACACTGGGCTATAGTCTGTGGAGTTATTGTGGTCAATGATCCTGGAGAACACTATGTAGATGACCCAAAAAATATATATGTTCTATGCAAACATGGCAAATCCAATTATTTAGCTGCATGGAACTTGTATGATCTTGCACAGAGTAACAATAATCTGTATGAGTTCTCTCCTAAAAAAGGAACTGATGGCTTAGTTTATATTCTACCAGAAGGTGGGTTAGGAGGGGAGAATGGACTGAGGGACCAATTTTTGATATTTGAAGGTTTTTAAATAGTACTAAGCACAAAAATGTTGAATTATATCAAAATAGATCAAATCATTAATGTTGGTACTTTTTATGAAAACTGTTTTAAATTATTGCACAAGAATTTATCATGTCAATATTATAGTAAAACGTAATTGCATAGTCTTTTCATTGCTTTTATGCCTAATTTATTACTGTATGTTTTTAATCAAGATGTTTTGCGTATCCAAAGGAACTAGAAGATTGATATTTCGAAGGAATGTTGTTAAGAAAAGCTTGTTTATAAAGTGTGATATTCAATGAAGTAATAATTATATTATATAGTAACCAAAGGGACAATATTATATTTTGTTGGATTTTTAATAAAATAACATAAATAAAACACAAAATTGTTTTAATGCAAAATGTTTATTTGTACAATAAATACAAATTATACTTGCAAATTATGATAAAATAATAAATCTCATCACATTACTTAAAAATATCGTAATGAAATCATATTTTTATTGACTTATAAGTCAAATTAAATGAACATTAAATCCTCAAGAAACATTCACATTATTGCACAGTCTATTTTGCATTTTTGCGAAGAATGCATTGAATTCAATTAATCAGTTAATGAAACATAAAATGTAAGATATTTTTGTACTAATTTATTCAACTTAAATGAAATTTCCATAGCACTAATAAAAGTTTGTTTGGCCATTTCACATGGACATAACAATTTGTGATGATTAATTTACAAATAATACATTATAAACGTCAATGACGATTCTGGCTTATAAGCTCATTTGGAAAATAAATAAAATTTGAATTCCATTGTAATAAAGAAGTATGCCAAGTGAATCAATCAGTCAGCAGTAATGAGATCAAAATCATAGTTTCGAGGGCAGGGATCTATGATTACAGATGTGGAAGCCAATTTTAGGCAATGCACAGCTACAGATGGTCGCCTTCAGCTTAATTCCCGCCCTTATGATATAATTTAAATGATTAAAAATCTTTAACGTGCATACTCTGTCTCTTAAAGTCTGCCGAGCAAACTGTGCCTCTATTTATCCAATATTAATACAGAAAAGATCAAATATGTGGAGATGTAAGAAAAGGTTTCTTTTGACCGTTTTTAAAACTGAAACAAGGCATATTATTGGAATCCAAGTTTAGATATTGTTTTAACGAGAATTATGAAATTATAAAAAATGCAATTTATCTTTAAGAAAATAAGATATTTTAAAATCCCATTGAACATATTTCTTCCGAATTTTATCAAATTGTTATTTATAATCGGCCAGAGTTGCACGTTAGATAAAAATAACATAATGAATAATACTTAATATTAAAAGTTAATATCATTATATGGATTCGTTTGGCTAAGCCGATAACGAAAGCTTGGGAGACTTATCGCGATGTTTCTTTACAAAGACCAACATTCACTATAATTTGTTTCGGGTCTAAAAGAAGGCTATAGTATCAAAGCTTTACTTTTCCCGCTGACACCAGCCACTTTGATATTTCTCAGCCGTAACTTCGATAGGCTATTTAGAACTCCAGAAAGTATTTATTTCAAATAAACCATAGGTAATTGAATTGTCAAGGGGTCGGTCAGTCAGAAAGATGAAACTAGTTGCCCATTCCAATGCGTAGGTACCTGTGGACAAGAACAGGCAAGAAACTCCATGGACACCCTTTTATACAGGGTTATTTGAAAAACATCAGCAACCTCTTAAGAGGTCATTGTACTCATCATTATGAACAACTTTTACTATGGGGCCAAACCTGAAATCGCGAAATAAAAATCAGCTGTTCCCTACATTTATCTTCGTCTCTCTCGTCAAAATGTAGGGAGCAGCTGTTTTTTTTTTCGCGATTTCAGGTTTGGTCCCATAGTAAAAGTTGTTCATAATGATGAGTACAATGACCTCTTAAGAGGTTGCTGGTGTTTTTCAAATAACCCTGTATATTGGGAAGGTAGGGTAGAGGTAGGGGCTTTAAAATAGCCTTCTTTAGACCGATAACAATTTTCAATGATCGCTTGCCTGTGGAACATGGCGTAGTAAGAAGAAAAACATGAATGGCAGCAATAAAAGTCCCAGTTATTTAAGTCCTAGTCTGTTTACAGAACTTCATCAAAGTGATGAGCAAAAAAGGCTTATGGAAAACTTTTAAGCAACCACTTAATGTTTTACATTCTCTACACCATGGTCTAACTCTTCGTCTACATGCTGATCTGCGCTTGCGCACATAGTATGTTTTCGTCATCATACAAAAGTTTTTAAGATGGAATTTGAATGTCATAGTAGTTTAACGCAGAATTAACACTGAGAAACATATCATATACTTAGTTGAATTGTTTTCTGAATATTTGTTAATCAATCGTTTGATTGCATCAGGTAATTCATAGCCGCATAAATACCGCAAAGTTTGCAGTACTAAATTTATCGTAGTCTATGTATTTTTAGACATGTTTGAGTCTGAGGGTATCAGTCAACAAAGGTTGCTGAACAGCCACATTAGCCTCATAAATAGCTCGACAGAAAGCTCCATCATTAATGAATATTTCGGACAAATAAAATGTATTTCATCAATGTTAATCCATAGTGTCGATAGAAGTATATCTAGCTTCTATCAGTCTATCTATAGCTAGATAATTTTTGTACGAACACATTCCTCAATTACTCAATATTTCATAAAAATACAATGACTAAACAGTTGGTACAATTGTAATCAAATTATAATCGGCCATAACGTCTTCTTATAAAAAAAAGTTACAGACAAACCATTATACAGATCCTAATATATTATAATAATCATAATATTTTATTACGGATAAATATGAAATGTCTACTGGTCATTATCTTGTACCGCTTATTTGATGGAATATTGTAAATAAGGGTCGTTTACATTATGATAACAAGACCCTAACATTACCGAAAAGTTATTCCGTAGCTTATTTTAGATATTACAACATACAAGCGATTTGATATGATACACAGTCATAATTTGTTGTTCTATTTGTCAAAACATGATAAATATTAACAGCATTATAGATTTGTATATGCATAGCTAGTATTAAAAGCAAATTACCTCTAAGGAAGGGACTACAAGACTTTAATAATGTCTAACTCAGAGCCGAGTTTTACCAAATCGGTTAAAGTGCTTTATAGAATCATTTTCTTTTATGAATAGATGGTAACTCCTTTGACAGGATTCATATATTCGATTCTTACTCCCCAACTATGATCATTTATGTGACCTTTAAAACAACGTTAAGAATCACATCAACTTGTTGTTCGAACCAACACTACAATGTTAGCAAGCAGGTTCATTAAGGTGAATGCACGGACAGAGTTAATGTTATAGTCGACTGCATACAAAATCAGAATATGTCATCCCTAACCCATCCCGAGTTACTATACTACAGCTTGGTACGTAAACCTCTTAACTGTTTGCTTTGTCGCAAAACGCCATTTATTACGAGTAAGCCTACTTAAATACTGGACTTGTTAAAAGCTTGATTAAGTCCATTAAAATTCATTAAGAGTAATGACATCATTAAATATGTTGACAAATAGAACAATAATTAACATTGCTGCATATGATTAGAGTTACATTGTTATTGACGCTATTTTACAGCTGGTCTCCTGTTCTGACATGGTCCATATTTTATTTATTTTGTATATCGAGGATAAAATTGTGTTTAGGCATAGTTTAACCCTTTAACCGCTTACGTCGGATTAATCCGACAAATATTTTCGTGTCCATTTCGCCAGAGTCGTATATTTACGACCAAATACCACAGCTCGTTTACTCTGTTTTTTTTTTTATTAATTACGCTGTACTCTATCAGTTTATTCGAAAAAAAAATTCGAATCACTGTGCCGGGCGCTGGGGGCACGACAACTGTTATGAAGCCGGGCGGTTAAAAGGTTAAATATAGGACGCTGCGTTAATGCATATTTGAAGAGTTAAAGCTCTGAAGTTTTTTAACAACCAATCATTAAATCGTTTACTCAAAACTACACTGCAACCATAATCCGTTATGAAAACCTTGGCTTTACTGACAAGCCTACTTATAATTGCGCGATTGAAGTTTTACAGAGGAGTTTAAGTTGGGCGGACGTGTCTACACAAATGCACATTAATTTAACAAGGACTGCAACAAGCAGCATTTCATTCACTTCCCAACGATACGATTATATCTACAAATCGATTAGAATTAATCGATTACACAAGTTGTAGAACATCTAGAAACATCGATCATATCAGAACAAGACATGAATAAAATCGAATATAAGATACGGTTAGATTTAAAATGGTAAACAGGCCTAATACTATAATAACACGACTTATACTAGGAGCGTACATTTAAAAAAGTGTTATTACTCTGAAAAAGCGTACATTCAATAATACGCGAACTATTGTCACATTATTTGTGGGGTACATCCCGATGCATACAAACTGCCGTAACATAGTCTTCCCAATAGTTTGGTTTTCTTCTTTTTCGTCGTATCGATGATTCCATTTATTTATATATTTTAACCTATTGACCGCTCCAGTCGGATTAATACGACAAAAATTTCAACATGAATGATGTAACCAATTTTTTGTAAAGATATTTTTTATTAGATCTGAAAGTGTTCATGGAGTTTCTTACCCGTGCCACGTGTGTTATTTATTTATTTACTTTATTATTTATGTACACAGAGTAAAATACATAGGGTTCGTTTTTTATTTAACTGCCCGACCTTGTTCGTCGTCAGTATTTATTTGTCGATTTATGACTTGGGCGATGGGGGCACGGCAATTGATATAAAACCAAGCGGCCATTAACCCCAAACCCTCTCACAAATGAAGCCTTTGTCCCAGCAGTGGGAATATTATAGGCTGACGAAGCTTATGCAAGCGATCAATAGGTTAAACCAGAATTCGGCCATTTCGCCAACTACAAAGACTGGTTCTACATTCTTACGCATTACTTACACATTCTATTAAAAAGCATACTTGTTAACTAGTAGGTAGAATGGTCTTATACAGCATGCTCTGCGTGTGTGAAAAATGATCATACACTCTTCGCTTTGACACGCTAATTTTATGCCATTGGCATCTCCTTGAAATTAGCGTGCTTTCTTGCTTCTGCACAGCATGTGTATTCCAGGCTTTATTGGGGTGAAAAAACCACCTCCTTAAGTACGATTAAAGTACCTTGGGTAGTCAGCCCCTGGACCAAATTTAACTAGCTTATCTTTTCAGCACGGCAGAGCCAAAACTCGTGCGAAGAGAAAACTTTTGTGTCAGTAAAGCTAAACTTGTAATAATTATTTTGGCAATTGGCTTTACTTACTTTCAAAGCGCGTATGATGCTATTAGAAATATTCTTGTTACGTTAAATACTGCTTCGATTTTGAACCTACAAATTCAATTCTCGGCCATTTTTAGTTTAACATAGTTAACCCACATTTAATCTTTTTATCATAGGAAATACTTTAACTTTTAACAACTACATTTAACTACAGATTAAGTGATTATCTAGCGAGACTTCGATATGTCAATATATTAAAACGATAATTTATTATGAAAATTAAGACCAAAATATTCGGAAGTCCTGTGTTACTGCGGCATGGATTTCGTTTCGATATTCAAATGTCTTTAAAAGACTGATTTACATTTCTTTATGAATGTAGGCATCTCTACCAACGTAACTAACATCGATAATATGTTTATAATACAGAATATCGACACGAGAACCGCTCATACGATGTCTAATACTTTTGATGAAATCTCACAATAGATTACCGACCGTAAGCACAAGCACTAAAGCCGAAATTTCCATGCCAGATTTCGTCAAAACCGTTTTCAGTATACCTAACATACGAACACACAGCCACATATTATCTGAATTACACACACAGCTATATCTAAGTATTACACATAGTATATGTAAAGTTTGAGAATATAGTACTAACTCTATGATATCATGAGACAGTCGTTGGCCTGCAGGGTTACTACTAACGCCCTCTACTGATTATCGCTAGAAAATTAAACTAGCCGAAATAGAAAATAAGTTTCCAAATTGGCTCGGAATAAATTTCGAATTTCATTATTCAGGACTAAAATATCAAAAATTTTGGCTTGGTCACAAACTAAGGAAGTCGAAGACTTTATTAAAGTAATAAGGAATCGATCAGGAAGATATTGGTCGCAATCTCTATAATATCTTTTAAAATTAAAAACGTTTATCTTTATGTAAAAATCTACATTTCATTCAAAACATCTATGACGTACAAAATTATAAATGTAAAACCGCACTGTTAGCTGCACTTATATAAAAATTACACAAAAATATGACTGCAACATTGCGCTTCCATTGCGTTACGATATTTAAAAAAAAAACTGCATTCACGAATCACAGATCAAAAATAAAATCGCGTACAACACTCGAGCCGAACCTATGCTGATATGTGCCGACGATACTCGTTTCAATAACATAACTATACTATCCATTGGTTCGCTCACCGATCTAACTTTAGCCCAAACGAGCATCTCTTTAGAAAAGTTTCGCCGACTGCCTTCGGTCAAATAATCCACCGATATACGAACACCGAAATTCGGCGAAATTTTGGATAAAACGTAAGCTAAGATTCGTTGAAAGTTCATCATTACACGATCACGGAAAATCTCTCGCCACACGAACAACTTCGGTGACTGTACGCACCGACGCACTAACCTAAATAACATACACATATTGGAAATGTCACGAACCATTATTTCTCGATATAGACTGAGTACACGGATAACAACTACATTATATATTAAATACGATAACTAATTTATGAATGACTATGACGATATAGTTAACGCGTTTGAGCCTTCATTATGTAGCTTGAATCGCGACATTGAACCATACAGCATGCGAATATATGGCGGATAACTACGCTAGAGGAATACATTAACAACTTTATAATAAACGCGAAATAAAATCAAGATACATAACAAAAGGCGTGTCCTACGCAATAATCATGGCAGCTCGACAGCTTAATAAATAAACGTTAAATTTTACAATATATTTGTCAGTTTTGTAAGACAAAGTTTAGAGCCTCATTGCTTCGCTTCGTGTTTCCGGAGATAGCCGAGCGCGCTAGGGCGAGGGCGGAGGCCTGCGGGCCTGGCGACGCAGCCACAGCGAGTAGTAGCGGAAGGGGGGCGCGGCCTAGGACTCCGCGGGCGCCAGGGGAGCCCCGCACGTGGCGACGGGGAAGGTCTTCACGTGCGTCTGCCACTGCGTCGACAGCTGGAAGAACTTCACGCCGTTCAGTTCCGTGCCGTCAATGTAAACTGTGGACAAACATGAAAAAGTGTTGGTTACGAATACGTGGCGCAACATCTTGAGGCGATTAAAATATCTGTCCAGAACAAAATACTTCAAATCGTCTCCGATACGTGCATTGCGGGCTTCTGTGTATACGGCATGCTGGCCATAAGCTGTGCGGCCGCGACGACTTATCGAAGCCAACTTGCAGTACAAATAACTTTGCGTTTAGCGCTGAACGCATTTAAAAGTTAAAACATCCTTCTGTTTCTGAAGGTTTCTGACAACAGTTTGAAAATGACAGACCAAACGATCTTTTAGTTTAGCGTTAAGCGCATTCAGTGATTTGTGATGCAAGCGGGCCTAATTGGGGACATGATGTTGCGTTAAAAGAGACTGTGACCTCTTGAGTTTGTTTCGGCCTTTCTTCTCAGGGAAACGCCGACCTCATCTAGTTTTAAAAACATGATTGACGTGTTAATGTTTTTGTACAAACCTACTCACAGAAATAAAATCGATTATCATTTATCGATACTTTAAAAAGCCCGGCTTACCTTTGAGCGGCACGTTGTGCGAGCTCTTGGCAGAACATATGAGTCGCGCCACGCCGTCCACGGTCTGCGCCCGCCCCACTTCTGCCTCGCCGGACTTCTCCTTCTTCTTGCCTAGACGCATTACTGCAATAAACAAAGTATTTTATTGTAAGGTCCAAAGACACGAAGCTGGGGACTTACTCTCCCCGACCGATTTTGGTCACGGTGGCCAATCTCAACGGAGATTAGCCAGGTACGCAGGAGATATTATAGTGCACAAGTGTGCACGCAGACACAGGTGCACTCCCTCTTCCCTCACTATCACACACGATGGGACGGCAATCCGTCACGACCGGAGAGAGATCAGGCGCAGGACCAACGGCTTATCGTGCTTTCCGAGGCACGGGGGTATCACACCACCAACTTCCAAACTCCGGGCTGTTACTAAGAAATATCCTAATGGAAAAACTCAATACAAAGATACGGGCCCGACGGAAAGTAGTTTTGTATTTCGGAATGAACCTAAACTCCATTAATTAAATTTTTCGGACGAGCAGAAACACATCCGGAATAAAGACACCTGTTAAATCGTGCTGTGTTCACTCTTAGTTCGGATCCCGAACTAATCTTATAACTGAAGGAGATACGCAGTGTGAAAAATTCGTAATTTCGGCCAAAACTGCGGCTTTCATGGTTAGAAAGTAGACCCCAGGTTTCCCCTTCATTTTCTTTAGTGTAAACTGTATTTAAAGATTTTTCAAATCTAAAAACACTTTATATACTAACTCTTTTGCTTCTTCTCCTTGGTAAGGTACGTGATGCAGAGATGTGCGTTCTGTCGCGTCACGTGGAGAGCTCGGAAGGACGCCTTCACCGTCACTTTGCTGTCCGTACCGTCGGACTGACGACTTGGCACCTGAGGAAGTTGAAAGTACTTGTTAAACAAATACAACATCAACAAATATTCAACTGCAGTGCGATTCTGTAACCATCTCACCGTGAAGACTTAGGTGAAGTGAGCGTGGAGTGAGCTGTCAGTGTCATCCTGATGCTAGGGATTAATAATCTTGACAACTCACTCTAAGTTCACTTCACCTAACTTTTCACGGTGAGATACAGAATCGATCCGCAGCTTCGAAAACAGATTTGATCAAAGCTTGGCAATGCATATCCAGACCAGTTTCCTTTATTAACCCGTGATAAAAACCAAAGGAGATCGTTTTTAGGTCATTTAGTTGATCTTTATGAGGAGATAGATCAATTATCTTGTCAGACTTGATCATGATGCAAGTCTCGGGTGACCAAGTAAACACAAATTATGAAGATATCGTAAAAATGTAGGTACTGTCTTGGATGAGCGATATTGTGAGAACCGACATAGCTCAAGATCCGGGATCGTTATCAAGCAGTTCGAAGCGATTTTCTTCATAACTACAGCCTGTACAGGTCACCGAAGATCGTTATCTTGCTAATACTTAAGACGACGCCGGCCGCACAGTGGCGCCCTCATCGTTTATTTGGTTATTTATTTTATTTTAGATTGAAAATGCAAAAAATAATCACGTTAAGTTGTGCTCCACAAGATTATACGTTAATATTATTAGAAGTGGTAGTTTTATATTGTTTAGTTTCATTATAATCCTTAAAACGGATAACAGTGGCCACTATATTTCGTTTTAAGGATTACAGTAAAATTAAACAATGTGAAACTACCGTTTCAAATAATATTAACGTATAATCTTGTGAAGCACAACTTAACGAGTTTATTTTCTGCATTTTCATTCTAAATTGTATGAAATAACCAAACAAACGATGATGGCGCCACTGTGTGGTCGGCGTCGTCTTAAAGGATGATTAATTTGCAGAAGCTGTTGTTGAACTTACCAGCCAATAGTCCAACTGCAGCTCGAGCGGCTCAGTCCTGGCCAGCAGCGGCAGCGGCAAGGAGGGCGCGGCCAGGTCGGCCAGGTGCGGCGCGTGCGCGTGCGGCGCGTGCGCGTGCGGCGCCGGCGTGGCGGGCGGCGACGCGCGCGCGGGCGGAGAGCCGCCCTCCTCCAGCTCCAGCGACGACACGCCGCCCTCACTGCAGCCCACGCGGACCTCCTGGTGAACACACGCTAATTAATACCGGCCTATTCACACCCTATGCCTATTCTAAATTTATATCTGTAGCCTATGTCACTCTCCATCCCTTCAACTATCTCCACTTAAAAAATCACGTCAACTCGTCACTCCGTGTTGCCGTGAAAGACGGACAAACAAACAGAGACACACATACACTTTCACATTAATAATATTAGTATGGATATCTACGCGAGACGACTATATCATTGGTCAAGGAGGTTAAGCTAATTACACCGAACCTAACTCAAACTCAAAGCATTTATTTCAATTAAACCATTTACAGACACTTTTTAACTGTAAAAAAGTCGGTCAGTCAGAAAATATGAAGCTAGTTGCCCATTTCAAAGCGTAGTAGGTACCTATGGAGAAGAACGGGCAAGAAACTCCATGGACACTCTTTTAAATTATATTTTTACAAAAATATTAATTACATCAGTAATGTTCAAACATGCCAATACTTAAACACTTTGTAGAGATAAAAGTGATAATACTTTTATTAATTTGTCTCACTTACCGCAATAAACGGCACAAATGTCTGGCTGGAGTCTTCGTCGCCCGACTTGTCTCTGTAGGCCACCATCGCCTCGCCGATCGGCACGTTGTTCACTGGACCGATACTGTTCAGATACCTAAGCAAAACAGAGCGATATTGGCCCCGATTCTGTTGTTCACAAACTAAACTAAATTTAAGTTCAGTCCATCTTTTTCTTTCTATTTAAATATGGACAAAAGATAAATATTCGTTTAGTCCTGTCAAATTAGTCAGCATCTGACGTAAATTGACGTATTTTTAGTAGTCAGATTTTTAATCACGTCTAAACTTGTCTATGAATTATCTAATTTGTCAGGACTAAACTAATATTAATATCTTCTGTCCTTTTCATAATGAAATAGAAAGAAAAAGATGCACTGAACTTAAATTTAATTTAGTTTGTGAACAACAGAATCGGGGCCATTATGTGCATCTGACAGCATTGTATTTTGGATTTTATGATCACGGATTTAAGACTCTTTACTCCTATTAAAATATGGAAACCTGAAAATGATTGGAAACTGAGGGTGTAGGTCGTTTGCGCCGCTCATAGAGGTTCGTGGGACATTAATTCCACTGGATTTTCTCATTTTGCGAGGAATCATATACCTACAAAATCGAAAACGCCGTTTGAGCAACTCATTTAGAGTGGCGTAATATTTCTCGACGGCGGTTCTTTTTCGTGTGAAGACCCGTCGAATGGTTTTGTTTTGTGTTTGAACCAACCTGCCGATCCGCGAGGACATCTCAGCGACATCGGCAGCCGAGCCTTCGGCGGCACGTTCGCAGATGTTCTGCCACGAGTCGCTCGTGAACAGCGCCGCGTAGCCGCCGTCCGACGCCGCCAGGTGGCGCGCTATCACGCTGGGGCCTGGGGGGGAGGTCGTGGAGAGATCAGTAACGTCGAAAAATTAAATAAGGGTCAAAGATTAGTGACGATATTAAACGCCTCAAATCTTCACCATACAAAATTGTCATGTTGCAGGATGGAAGTAGTGACGGTCAACGGGAGGAAATAAATATTGATGACAACAGATTTTACAGATTTTAATCAAAGGAAACATTACTTTGTTAAAAAAAAGTTAAGGGTATGCCTACATGGTTTCTTACTCCAATTAAAAAAAAAAAACAAAGGCACAGTGTTATTCATCAACTCGCAGTGGGCCGGCTTGATCTCATCATAACAGTGGAAATAATAATGAAGATCTTTTATGATACTTTTACACGTCAATGGCCCCGATTCTGTTATTCACAAACTAAACTAAATTTAAGTGCATCTTTTTCATTTTATTTCATTAAGAAAAGGACTGAAGATAAATGTTAGTTTAGTCCTGTCAAATTAGTCAGCACCCGACGTAAATTGACGTATTTTTAGTAGCCAATTTTTTAATCACGTCTAAACTTGTCTATGGATTATCTAATTTGACGGGACTAAACTAATATTTATCTTCTGTCCTTTTCTTAATGAAATAGAAAGAAAAAGATGCACTAAACTTAAATTTAGTTTAGTTTGTGAATAACAGAATCGGGGCCAATGGTTTGAATGATTTATAAACTAGATGGCGCCGGCATTTCCTAGCTAACTGACCCCTGCAGGCTTAGCCAAGTTGACAATCTACAATCGTTAACGCTAGTAGAAAACTAATCAAATGTATAGGAATGACATCATCTCAACGTTAAGTCACGTGGTCAGAACCGCGCACTAACACACACACGTCCACAGTGTACACTAATTTAATGTAAACAACACACAACTGTGACTTTGACGTTAGTTTGACGTTTGTAATAACGCTCACCATAGACTAAAGTATAGGTTTTTTCTAAAGACGTTGTAGAATGAGCGTTCGAGTCGGTCGTGTCAACTTGGCTACCAACTTATCGTTTTCGAAAATCGCTTACACCGTGGCGTTAACGATTGTAGAAAGAGATTCGATACGAAACGTTTGTAACTTGGCTAGGCCTGCTGAGAAGAAATGCCGAAGTAAAGTGAGAGTGATATGCGTGCTCACCGATGGGCACGTAGTAGAACCGCACGGCGGGCGCGTCGTGCGGGCGGCGTGCGGCCAGCTCGGCGTGCGCCCGCAGCGCCGCGCTGGCGGCCGCGTCCGCGCCGCAGATGGCCACGCGGATACACGAGCGGCGGGAACTTCTGAGGACAGGGCGCCATGTTAATATTTATTTATTTTTATTTAAAAACCAATAATTCTGTAGGTGAAACTTTGCATACCTAGTTGTAATATTTTCCAACTGAACAGACAGCTGTGCTGCTGGGGAGTTTGTTGCGCCACATCTTCTCCCCAGCGAAAGCACTAGGAAGTGGCGAAGGGCGGGCGTTTTGGGGGGACTGTCTTTTGTAATTTTGACGTTCGAAAAGTGCTGATTCTCAGCCTAGTTTGAATAAATGACTTTTGATTTTTTTTTTTTGAAAGCTAAAAGACCTTAAGTCACATTTTATAAATTACTAGCGGTATGTCCCGGCTTCGCACGGGTGGGAAAAAAAAATAAAAAAAGCCTATAGTAATCAGTGATAATGTAGCATTAAAATGGTGAAAGAATTTTTAAAATCTGTCCAGGACTTTTTGAGCCAATTCGTTACAAACATACATACAAATCTTTCCTCTTTATAATATTAGTATAGATTCAGTAAAGCTCATCAAAGTTGTCTATACCCGAAATTAGATATAAAATAGACCGTGTATAAAAAGTAAATAGTGTATCGTTGTAGAAGAAAAAGTATGATTATGAAGTTTTATTAAGGTATTATATTATGATATTTTTTTGACAAATATTGTTCTCTATTGTATAATTTATAAAACGTGACTTAAGGTCATTTAGCTTTCACCTACAGAATTACAATCATTAAAGACATAAGAAAAAAAATATAAAGGTAAGGTTAGAAATTAACAACACGTGAATCCTGCTCACAGTACTGACATGACAATAAAATCTTCGCCCATTCATCCGCAAACTAATCGTTTGTTGGATTAGAATCCAAGAGTATATTTCCCAGCTAAACTAGGAAGTCGTGAGAGGCGGGCGTTTTGGGGGACTGTCTTATGTAATTTTAACGGTCAAAAAGTGCTGATTCTCACTATTCTCAGCGTACTTTGAATAAATGACTTTTGATTTTGATTAAAAGGTACTTAAATAATTTGTCCTCAGATAAACTATTTAAATTTACAGATATTGCCAAATTTAAATCTTGCAGACTTAAGTTATTGGTTTGGTTAGGTTGGTGGGTTTTTGGCCTTTGGCCAAAATTCCGGCGTAACAAAAAAGCGGTTCATACTATGAATAATAAATGTCAAGAAATGTAACTCAAGCTCAAAAATGGAACCATGAAAATGTTTACCGCGGTGGGCGTTGTCGAAAAGGCCACCCGACGCCCCTTTCATAGATAATTAAAAACGTGTAAATTAAATTAGCTTTTATATGAGTATTTAAACCAATCCGTTAAGAACTTGGTACTACTAAGTATTTATAAGTTTGTTAATGTATTACTTTGTAAAAGGACCTAAATAAATGTATTATTATTTTTTATTATTTTCATGTGTGTTCTTTCGTTCAAATACTCGAGGTATTTTGTCAATGTAGTGAAATTTGGAGCCGAATTTCTCGTTGATTTTGTTCATAGTTACGCTTCCCGATTTTATATTATTCGTAGGGTTCATAACACATTTTTCTTGAATTCACACCTGGCGAATCTCGCGTTCCGATAACGGTTGGCCATCAAGAGTCTAGCCTATTCTTCAGTCAATAGACAAAAGTGGATGTATGCTCGAAAGAGCCCGGTTACTCACTGTTTAGCCCTCGAGTAGAGCGCCTGTAGGAGCGGGCGTGGGTCGGGCGCGGGCTGCGGCGTGTGCAGCGCGGGCACGGCCAGCGCCGCCAGCGCAGCCGCGCCCGCGCCGCCGCCCGCGCCGCCGCACACGCCCACGCACTCGGGGCCCGCCGCCTCCTCGCCCAGCAGGCGCGACACTTGCTCCGCCCACGTGCGCCGAGGCTACGACGGACAAAGTTTTATTCGGCGCAATTAATATACAAAAAGTTACAAGGAAAGGAAACATCAACATGGTAAAAAAAACAAATTTAACTTGACAATTGAACAAAGCTTGACATGTTTTCTAATTAAAAAACCCCAGTGTATGATGGAAGATTCAAAGCAAAACACAAAAATTATGAGAAGAAAAGATGTGATGGTAAATTAAAAGAAATTAACTTTTCCTTTGAATCCTTTTTGAACGAATTTCTTTAACCGGCTTGTTGTAGGACTAAATTGGTAGAAACCGTTATGCGTTATGCCCCCTCCGTGTGATTTCTTATATGCGTGTGCGTGTGAGTATCGCGTAAAGAACTTCATTCCTCATGAGGGTCCCCCGATCGCACACCTTTATTCTTTGTTTAATTGTTTGTATTCCTCCTGTTCCATAAAATATTTTTTAATTCTTTCTTTTTTTTCAATTTTCCTTTATCTACATTGAAAGTGGGCTCACTCCCGAGATCTCACAGAAAGGCTTCCCAACAGTGCGAACATTATACGCTGATTATACTACACTAAAAATAAATTTGAATTTTAAAACTAGCTATATAGAAAATGCATAATAATTATAAACACACATACCTCTAACGTAGTAGGGCTCTGTGCCGGCAACTCATGCGCAGAGAGCGGTCTGTCAGTCCCCACTACGAGCGAGTTCTTCTTGCGCGTCACGCCGCCCCCTGGTATAAGGTTACCGCCGCTTGTGGCGCTGCGGAATAACCTTGATCGCTTGTCCTCCTATGACAATGGAGTATCTTAGATGGCTGCTCACAATTCATACATACATAAGCTACATTCGCGATTTATTTGAAAAATAACTTTAATTCCTACACAATAAAGTTCAGTTTATGCTACAACTTCAAACATTTTTATAACTTTTTCAATAGTGCTAGTCATCTGAAATCAACTTTATTTCTACTAAAATAAAGTTGATATTTGTTTAACTTGAAATAACATCAATTTGAAACATAGGCAAAAACTACAGAACGCCACCTGTTACGCTCCTTAAATACCCTGGAAGGGACTTACAAAACACTTATTTACCCGATGGGTTAAGCAGAGACGTACTATCAAGGAAATATATCATATCATATCTATACACCGTAAGGGCTATTCTTGCTTGCAGCGCTCGGCCGCTATAGTAACGCTTGCTAACAAATGTGGTCATTTTGTGCACAGGATTTTATTTTCAAACTAGCTGCGCCCTGCGGTTTTACCCGCGTAAGTTTTGATCCCGTGGGAATATCGGGATAAAAAGTATCCTATGTGTTATTCTGATGTATAAGCTATATTACTGTAAAGTTTCATCAAAATCCGTTTAGTAGTTTTTGCGTGAAAGAGTAACAAACATCCATCCATCCATCCATCGTCACAAACTTTCGCATTTATAATATTAGTAGGATTGGGCAGGTGTAAGTTTCCTCGATGGTACTTATAGAACAATTAATGGATAGAGCAATTACTTACCGTAAAAACAGTCAGACAACGTAACTGTTTTCGTTAAGCAATTTTATTGTACGAGATAAACAAACGAGCCTCATATGCCAATTTGGCGTACTGTAGTTTGGATCCGACAGTTTTGCGCGATTGAACTATTGCGAGATAAAACTTCACCGATTCAAATTGCATTTAGGTACCCAATTCGCAAATGTCTTTAACTACTTGGGGCAGATTTGACCAATAAAACTGAACGCGATCTAAACTGCGTTCAAGAGCTGTCACTGTCAATAGAACTAGAACGTAGTAAAGACATTCGAGGATTTGCTGAAATTAGCACTTAAGAGCCTATACTACCTCAGCTAAAATTCACTCTTTATCTCGCTCGCACGATACTGCTCGTGGATTGAGTGAGAGCGAGACAGAGTGCGGTGCTAGGCGGCAGACAACGCCAATAGTTTAGGTATTTGCTTTTTACGGTGAAAATAATGGTAATTAAAATATCATAAGACCTGCTTTATAGTTAGTTCAGTTAGTATACAAAGTTTCATGATCTAATTTGAAGTATTTTTTAAATATCAGCGGTTTATTGTTCGGTTTGGAGGTAGCTTTGGATTTTTTTTTCTATCGAGAAAATTTTATGGAATCGTGTTTTCGTCAAACATAAGACATAACATTAATCCTCAACTTGACCATATATTTATTTCAAAATTAATGCTGCAGTATTTTCGACATAACGGAGGATCATGCTAAGCCATTTGAGGTATAGGCCCTTAATTGCTTTGAAGAACTAAAACCCACAAATAACATATATGAGTGTTAAACTAACCCTGAGCTTGACCTCGTTAGGCGGGGAGCTAGACACGGAGGCGCCCGACACGGGCGCGTCGATGGTCGCGTCGCCATCACTGTTGCCATCACTAGCGCGTTCGTCGCCCGCTGAACTTCTGACCGCTTCTGATTCTGATGTCATAGTTAAAATTAGCGGGGATTTTAGGGGTGTAGCGAGATTTTAACTTTTGTTTTATTTTTTATTTTGTTGATGAACTTTTTAATGTTATTTCTTAAACAAACTGGTGATTATTTTATATTTTTTTTATTTCAAGTGCTATACAGGCTGTTCATAGGAAAAGATCAAAGTGAGGCGTTTAGTTTTAGATAGGTTTAAGAGAAGTTTTGATATTTTAATTTATTGTGGAAGTTCTCAAATCTTCAAAAAAATAACATTTATCAAATTTATTAAGTTTCAAATTTTTCTTTCTCTATAATAAATAATAACATGTTGATTGTAGAACTTAAAAAGAAAAAAAAAATTGTACAATGGTAAAGTTCTGAAAAATTTAAATATTAGGCACAGTATTTTAAAATAGTTAGAAAGGATAAGTTTTAAATAATTAATTAAGTAAAAGTAATAATTAAAGTTGATCAAACCATGCAACCGTGTCACTTGTATTGAGTGGACGGGTGAAGACGGAAAGCAGTGATAGTGATAATAATAATAATAATAACATAAAATAACAGACAGAAGCACGCTAATAGTCGTAACAATAACCAATTATTATGTACCTTGATAGAGATTGTGAAAGAACTTAAGTAAATAATTTAAAGAGAGAAGTACATAATATGTACAGAAGGTTACATTTTTACGAGTTATGTATGAATTTTTATGATTAAAAGTTATGTCACAATCTCGATCAAATATGTAAATAAACTTACTCTTAATAACCATAATAAACGGGGACGAGTAAATATTTGACAACAGTAATTAATTAGTATAATTTAACCCTTTGACCGCCACGGTCGTGTATAGACGACAAATGAAAACGTGCCCAAAACGCCACCGTCGGCTGATGCCGACAAGAAAACACCATATTTTATGTATAAACACAGAAAACTGAACTTAGTTTATTTATATTGTACTTAAAACATGGTGTTTTTTTGTCGGCATTAGCCGACGGTGGCGTTTTGGGCACGTTTTCATTTGTCGTCTATATAATACATGACCGTGGCGTTCAAAAGGTTAAGCGAGTTAATATGGTTGTAAACTTTTTATACGAGAATGTGTATTGACCTTAGCGTGCACATATGTGCGCCCGCGTCAACGGCAGTGGTAATCGTAGCAGTCGACGCGTTAGTGCCGTCAGCGCATCGGCGGCTGCCGTCGACGACGTGCGGCTCGTGTATGAATGGTCCTTAGAGACTATACACGCCGCGTTTTTCAAGCGCGCCGTCGACACGCGTAACAGTAACGCGCGTCGACAGCGCATTTTTCATTCCAAATAGCAGTTTGTTAGCGCTTGTAGCGATTCAAACGCACGTTTGTATGTATCGATATAAATACGCATCAACGGCGCGTTTAAAAAACGCGGTGTGCATACGCCCTTAAATACACGAGCGGCACGTTGTCAACGGCAGCCGCCGACTTGTCTACTGCTGTAGTTGCCTCTGCCGTTGACGCGTGGGCTCGAGTTTCAGAGGCAGCCGAGGGCATCGCGAAAATGGCTAGGTCAAGTTACTAACGTGTCCATGAGTACTGTTAGTCTATTTTTTAAGGATGAAATAGAATCTAGCGATTTTTCTTTAACTATCAGCATAATTAGCCTATAATGTTCCCACTGCTGGGACACAGGCCTCCACTCTTCGAGAGGGAGTGGGTAATCTACCACGCAGGCCCGATGCGGGTTGACGTCACATGTCTTCGAATTTTTGGATCTAGTACATGCCGGTTTCCTCACGATGTTTTCCTTCACCGTTTGAGAGTAGTGGTGATGAAATTATTTACAGAAAGTCGGGACCGTAACCACTAGACCTTCACTGCTCCCATCATCCGATTTTCTTTAATTATGCATTGTCAATATTTATCATCCACTATTAGTCTATAAGTCCGACCCATAAGCCCATAGACCAATCCAATCCATAGGTCCAAAAGAGCCTCCATTACCTGTGAGCGGCAGCGTGCCGAGATGCCTCTCCCGCAGCGCGGTGAGCTCGGCGCCCGACGCCACGCTGGCGTGCCGCGCCACTGCGCATGCGCCGCCTTCAGTCACGGCGTGCAACGTGGAATACCGTGGTAGTGCGGAGAGTAGGCAGAATGCCATGAGGAGTGAATGAGTTTAGTGTCTGTTTTATTGGGTTAAGTTTACAACAGATAATGGTATGTATCGTGGCGGCCATTTTTAGTTACGTATTATATGGGTCTTGGAAAATGTACCTTGCTTTCATACAATTAGAGTCTTGTTTGGCTCGTCGCTGTATGACAATTTTTGACAAACTTGTTTTGAGCTGGATTCTATTTTTTCTTTGTAGCCCGCAGACTAGTTTTTCACACATACATGCAATTTAAATTATTGCATAATTTTGATATATAGAAATAACTTTGTACCCAATAGAAAATAACTTTCTACCCAATTCGTGAGTCATAGCAGTAGTATTCCACCTCGCACACAAACTAATCTAATGCACACAGCGTTACAAAACAAAACATAAAAGATATCTCAATGTATGTCTTCCATTAAAATGTATGTAAGCAAAAACAAAAGTGAAGCGATTACGTCACACAATGCATCTTCGAGAGTATGCTTCGATGCTCAGGCAATTAATTATGTTACTGATTATATTGTTTACCATACACTATTAGTGTTATAATTAATGAGTGACTATTTGTGTTTGTTGTGTAGCTCTTGGCCTAGCTTTTGAAGATTGTGACCAAAAATATTTTAAGGTTTTAACGGTCTTGTTGAGAATGTCATGAATTTTGCTTCTGAAGTTAATTCAAAAGTTAAGGCTATATGAAATGAAAAACGGTTTTCAAAATTAACATTAAGTACTTTATTTCAAAATAAAAAGAAAATTAAAAATAATACAATATCACAAAAAATGTAAATGTTTTTATCAAAAACAGTACACAATCATCAAAAATTAGACAAAGAGCTAGCAACATTATCTTTACAATATTTCTGACATTGTTCCATGGGCGGGTACATACCATTGGAATGCCTGTGGTGTTCCTGGTTAGCCAGACTTCTGGAGCTGCTGAAGAACGGCCTCAGCGAGGGTTTCGGGGTGGACCCTATGCTGATGGTATCCATCTGATCCGGGCCCGAGTCCTCGCCTTCGCCGCATGATAAGGATTCTAGTTCCTGAAAAGATGACGATTCAAATCTCTGATCTTCAAATGTTGTCAACATCAACCTTTTAAGTTCACAAAGCCAGTTTGCATAAGACCATTAACTAATAGACATACGGCCTAGGGCCCAAGTCTGCTATTTTTATAAATTCGTCATTCCAACACGATCCCATTGTCATTTTGCTAAAAGTTCGTAATCTGCTAAATTCATAATGGTCGATCATTGATCGGTCAATGCTTTGAGAAAAACTAATAAATTTCATTCTAGATTTCACTTAATATACCTATATTTTTACATATTACGTATTAGTGTTTGCAATCTGAAGTAGTAAGAAGTTCGTAAATAGCAATAAACATTACATTTATTCATTCGTCATTATGTACGAGATTACCATTTTATGCCGTTTCTTTCAATGGAGTGTCAGTGGTTGACCATTGGAAAGTATAATGACGCCATTATGTTAGTAGATTACCAAACTTGTCAAAATCGACAATTATGAAATCAATGATAGACCATTCTGACACTATTGTAATAGCAGACTTGAGGCCCTGTAACACTGTATCAGTTCATGTTGCCAGTAACAAACTTCCAGCAACGCAACAACACGTTGCTGCAACAATACTAGTAAACAGTTTATACCATAAATACAAGGCTTACTGTTGACGACAAAGGAGTTTATGAGAGATGAAAATACAATTAATCTATTCGCATAAGTCCTAGGGAATCTTACATCTTTGTTGCAGCAACACGACATGTAATACTCACCTGGAACAGTTCATCGATGTCATGTTGCGCGTGATGCGTGTCGCGTGTGGCGCCACGCTCCGACAGCTCCTCGGGCACGCGGAACCTCCGCAGTAACGCCGCGAACTTCTGCTTCAGGTTGCGTTGCTGTAACACGATGTGTAACGTTAGTTGCATGTTGATTTTATTTATGATAATGGTGAGAAGGTTGATAATGGTGAATGATTTTGCTAGACTAAGTATGTGATTTATTTTAGTGCGAGAAATAACTGATTTATAATTATATTCTTTCGGTTTCTAGGTGATGTAACTATTTCAGGCATAGCCTAAGATACTGTGAGAAATTTGCAAAAAAATGTGCGCTCTTTTAAAACACATTTCATTATTTATTTGCAAGTAGGATTTAATTTCACTGATTTATGTTTACTGGGATTTCATTTATCACTGATGACGAATGAGCTCAATTCAATTTTCATTCATTATTTCTAGCACTTTGGATTACCTACAATTTTCGTAGTACATTTAAAGTCTAAAATCTAATCAGAACCGTATCAATAATGTGACTTGTTTGATTGTTATTTCTTTAAAATTATCTTATCAAACCAAACCTTCGATACCGGAGTATATTGACACAATAGTACTCTTGTTTTTTATTGTTTCCCATAAACGAATAACATGGAACATTGAACCGGCATGCGTAGATGTTAAAATTTTGACCTTGAGCATTTTTTGGTGCATTTTAGGAGATAATTAATATTGAGATAAGTGACGACACGGCCCAAATGTTGGTTAAGGAGTTACAAGATTGCGTAAATCTCAGTGGCCGTGCCCAAAAATAGAATTTTACGAACATTTTTTTAAAGATTCTACACACTCAGATTTTTAAATCTTCATCAACTGCCTAGACTCTTTCTAACTATGTTGGAACCGGCGTCCAGTCAAACATTATGCAACTGAATATCTGACCTCCACAACCCAGTTACTGGGTAACACGATACCTCTTTTAAGAATGATTTTTAAAACTAAAAGTTTATTTATTTATTTATTTATTACAAAAACACATATTTAGATATACACAACAGAACACAAAAACACAGCACACCATTCTAAATCTCCACACCCCAGTGAACAAAACACACAACGATGCGCAAGCGCATACGACAAATACATACAGTTTTCACCTCCATGGACCGAACGCTACTGAGCGGCCACCGTCTTGGGTGCAGTTAATCTAATCTAGCTGTGATAAACTCACAAACAACGTGACATAATGTTTACACTACTTAAATGATATGACGCTATCTTGTTTGTAATCAGAGAAAGCCAGAGGTCGTGAGTTCGAGTTCCGCCTGTTGTCTACTCAAACTCAAACTCAAAGCATTTATTTCAATTAAACCATTTACAGGCACTTTTGAATTGTCAAGAAGTCGGTCAGTCAGGAAAAAATGAAGCTAGTTGTCCATTCCAAAGCGTAGTAGGTACCTATGGAGAAGAACGGGCAAGAAACTCCATGGACACTCTTTTTAAATAATATTTTTACAAAATTATTAGTTACTGACATAGAATGACGTCACGTCTATACTGCCCAAACAACTATCACCCCTCCCGTACCGCGCACATACCTCAGGCAACGTCTCAGATAGGGTCAGCGCAGACAGAAAGAAGCGCAGCGGAGAGGATTTTATTAAGGCACTCGAAAATGAACTTTAAAATTATTGAAATAAAGTGCATATATGCTTGATCCTGACAAAAAATGCTCGCGCATCCTCGAGGATACGCGGGAAGGCACGCGCGCCTTTATTTCAATAATTTTAAAGTTGATTTTCGAGTGTCTTAATAAAATCCTCTCCGCTGCGCTCCTTTCTGTCTGCGCTGACCCTTAAGCGGTCGGCCTATAAATACATGAAGCATGCTATTCCAACCAAACTAGAAGACCACAGCTCTACGGTATGAGAATAGAAATTTTGAGACTTGGAATTATATTTATAAGGTTCAATTTTGATTGAGCACTCTGCAATGCAACACAATTTTACAGGTACTATTCATCGTTATGCTATGGAAAGTGCGAATAAGTGCAGTACAGAAGATTTTTCACAGGAAACAAAAATACCAATAGCATGCAAACACGGTAGTTAGTTACTAGGTAACACACAAAACTCTTTTAAAAAAATTGTACATTATTTATGGCTATGAGTTATGCAAAAGTCCTCATGGATTCTGAAGTTTCTTTATCCATAAACTGTTCAATACATTAATTATATAATCGACTTTGGAAACGTTAATGAATGTTAATTTTTTTTTATGAATTCAGCACAATTTCTATTCTCATACAAATGTATACTAAGCGTGCGTGCGCAAGCGCTCACCGCGAGCTTCCCGCGGCTGCCCTTGCGTTTCGCGGCCGCGTTCTCTAGCTCACTGTCGCTGTCCCTGTCGTTCGCCTTAGAGTGCATATAGCTCTGTCTCTTTCGCTCGCGCTCCATGAAGCTCAAGTCGCGAGAACGGGACAACTGCGTGCAATGCAATGCCTATTACGCACAAGCTTTATCTTCTACTTAAATATTTATAAGCTATAAATAAAATATTATACAATTATTTCAGTATAAACGTTGGCCTGTAAATGATAAAAACATGGTAAATATGGAAAGCTCCTTGAAGCAAAAGCGTATTATCAAAACATGCGGTTTTTTTAAAGAATTTATTTTACAAAAATAAGCAGATATATCCTTCCGCAAAATCTTTTTACGCTAGCGAATTTATTACGGTTACCTAAACATTCCCCTAAAATTCTTTTGACTAATTTAATAAAACTGCTAATTAGGAAAAATCTTATAACTGGCTCCTGTAATAAATCTTCCTAGTTTGAGAGCTACATTTAAAATAAGAAAAAAAAACCTACGTTTTTTATATGATAGTTTACAAAAGTCTGTGTACTTGATTATAGTCCTTATTACCTTGGTATAAGAGAGATCAGTTTTGTTGAAGGCCAGCTGTCGATGCGCGCGCCGCCTGGCGGGCGCTCCGTACGTCATATCATCGGCTTCCTCTACTGAACTGAATTCACCTTCTTCTTCTTCGTCCGAGTAGCCGCGTTCTGGAAAGTGAGGAATAACGGTTTAGCACACAAGTGGTTCACTTGGCCATAATCCTCGAGGTAAAACTATCGTGGTAGATTGAAAGCTAAATATAGCGTTTCTTAGGAATTTAGAAAGAATTAACTGTCCATACAAGGTGTAGAACGTTGGTCGTTTGACGGTGTGATGGGTGGAGGAAATTTTTTTTTTAAACTTTGCCCCACACTAGGGATTTCTCGTGTACTGTGGGTGCGTTTACAAACATTTAAAACTCACATACACAAACAGCCAGACCCGGAACAACTACTTGTAGGTCATACAAATATTTGTTCCGTGCGGGAATCGAACCCGTGACACGCATCACAGCAGTCAATCGCTTAACCACTGCGCCAACCGTGCTTTAAAAAAAAAACACAAAAACATTGTTGCCATCTAGCGTCGTACTTCGCAGAGACTGCCGCATTATCATGGAAACTGGCACATCATTCGAGGAGCCCACCAGTAAGTTTAACCTTTTAACCGCCTACGTCGGATTAATCCGACAAATATTTTCGTGCCCATTTCGCCAGGGTCGTATATTTACGACTAAATACCACAGCTCGTTTACTCTGTTTTTTTATTAATTAAGTTGTATTCTGTCAAGTTATTCGATAAACAAAAAAAAAATCGAATCACTGTGCCGGGCGCTGGGGGCACGACAACTGAGGGGCAATTCTCGTAATTTTTAAGAACGTTCACAGTCTGATCTCAGTCTCAATCTGTCAAACATACCTCTAATTTCCCTACATTTTGACAAGTTTTTGACATTTGTTTGTCGCTGAGATGAGACTGCGACTAGATTTTGAACGTTTTAAATTACGAGAATTGGCCTTCTGATATAAAGTCGGGCGGTTAAAGGGTTAATGGTGCTGTGAATAATGATGATAAAATGTCCATCAAGGCATAAACACTTACCAGTAATAAGTAAAGTATTGTTGTTCTTAGTGTCGTGGTCTACCGGCGTGGAAGCAAGCCCGGTGATGGTGAGCTTGGCCACCGGCTGGCCAGCCGCGGCGCCAACCTTGCCGCCAACCCCTGTGAGCTCCAGTTCCATGTCCATTGAGCGTTGCAGCACCTGGGGAAGAAGAGGAAATTGTAAATAGTTTTTATAAACATAACATCACGTAGTGTTCGAAGAGTCCCATGCTATGAGGGCGAGCGTAATGCCTTTAAGCGAGTACAAATCCTCCGGGGTGAGTCTCGCTTAGCACTCAGTCAAGAAGACACTGCTGACCGCCATTATCCAAACAGGCCGGGTATTCAAATAAACCATTCAAATCTGAAATTGTTTATTTATTAAATCCTCGGCCTGTGAGAAAACTATGCAGATACAGTCTTGTGCCACAACTAAGTACATTGTACAGTCACCAAAAGAGATAAGTAACCACGGTCGTCAATATAGTTGAAGTTTAGTAAGAAACCGATAGATATTTTCGAATGAAATTTAATTTGACAAATTAACTGTTTATTTTCTATTAACTAAATTAAATTTTATTCGAAAACATCAATCGGTGTCTTACTAAACTTCAACTATACCGACGACCCTGGTTACTTGTCTCCTTTGGTGACCGTACCTTTTTGCATGAATTCTACTTCTCCATGACAGACGACGCAATCTAGAACCGTTGTTCTAGATTGCGTATTTAGCGTTCATTTGTGAAGAGAATCTTTGAACGTTGCATGTAGCTGAACTATAGGAAAACTCATTTCTCATAAGTATAAATACCTCGTTTAAAGTTAATGACCAGCGATTTGAGCAATCATTAGACAGTGTAATTGCAAATAAATCGGCGAGTACTACATTGAATATCACAATGAATTCTACGCAAATACCGCACAGTGGCACTAAGTACATAATGATAATAGTGTGGACATCAATTTGCGACGGAAACCACCCGAGGTTCGTAATTTACACACATTAGTGGCAAATTGTTGGCGGACTCAAAATTTACATCTATTAACGGTCAGTGAACCAAACTAGCCAACAGGATAATTAAAGTAGCAATATGTAGGTCAAAACAATGAGGAATCTATACACGTAAATGTTTTGAATTTATCAATTTTGTTTAATTTTTGCCTCAATTATGATGTCCTCTAAAAGTGACGATGCTTAGCTAAGTAAATAAAAAAACCTTCTCGCGTTGTCTGGACATGCACTTTTGACTTTTAAATCATGCTGAGACGACAAGAAGTAGATTATCATATCAGGCGGTTAAAATTAGTTAGAATCCAATGTTTATCACATACCTAAGCAGTGGAACGATACAAAGTATGATGATCCGATTTATACTCAACCACACCGAAGTTGACAAACTGATTAGTGAAGATAAGTCTCCCCATTTTTTGTCATTATTTCTCTAGGTGTAGAACCAAGGGGGTGCGGCGAATGTACAAGAATTTCTCGGGCCCCCGACTCATGGTAATGGAAGGAACAGTGGGGTTTTACTTGGTAGGAGTCCGATAATAACCCTCCGTACTTCCCAGACGGAGGGTATCCATGAGGACGATTATCCCACGACAAAAAAAAAATTATAAAACCAAAATTCTATAGAAAGGAGGCGGGCGAAAGTTCATAGGAAGTTGGGCCTGACGTTACAGTAACGATTATTGCATTATTTTATTTAGATACTAATACCATTTAAAAAAAACTAAAAAGTTTACAATTTCTCCATGGTAGAAAAAAAATATGGGGTGTTATTTGTTTTATACAGAAACAACATTGTTGCTTATAAGTTATTCTTACACCGAGCTCTCACATTATTATTTAAGAAAATAATTATCAGACTTTATTGTAGACTAGAATTTAACAGGTTTCATCGAAGGAAATTCACACATTGCGACCCACCAATTAGATTCTAGAGGTTTGAGAAAATTATAAAAAGCAGCGGGAGTATAAATTAAAAATACTTCTTTTAATGGTTTATTCACTTCGTCATTTACTATTGAAATATCATATATGAACTGTGCAGGCAGTATTGCATTGCTGTATAACTGAAAGAATGCCTTCGTCTTCTATTTGATGTAATCCTATAGAAGGATTACGACACCAAGTAGCCATGCCGCAGTTGTTAAAATGACTATTTTGATCACTCATTGTATTTTTCTTCGAAATCCAGTACATGAGGCTGAGCCTGCTGAGGTAAGTCGAGCAGGCAAGATAATTTAGTCCGTTGTAAGAAATGCGTGGGTCGTTCGTCTAAGTAATACCCGTCAGAATCCTTTATACGTAGCCAAAGTCGCAAAAGAATTCTAATCGAATAATAAGTACTTACAGCACACGAAAACACGACAGAAAATAAAATATCCACTACCACCGCAAACTCCTGAGTCTCCTGTGAGCCAACCGAACGAAACAAATTGTTTAGTTGACGTTTGTGTTTGACGTGACATTGACATGATTGACATGAATTCTAATGTGTTGCCTGAATATTAAAACAAATGATGATCTATTGTGAAATCGATTTACAATTATTTATTCTTACGATTTTTTTAGAAACGTTCTTGTGTCACTGGGAAACCACCAATATTAAAAAAAAAATGTTTTTTTTTAAACTTATCTAAAGAAGAAAACACTGAAACACTTTTTATTGTTTTTTTTTTTCTATTTGTATTTTTAAGTATCGATTTACTTACCTATTTCACCTGGCAACATTATTTAAAAGTGAAAATGAGGGAAGTCAGTATTTTTTCCAATAAATGTTTAATTTCTTATCCCATGATAAAACTGCTCAATATTTCATGATTAACTATAAAAAACTGAAAAAAAATATTGATAAATATTTCATTTGTGTAACGTTAGGCCCAGTTTCGCCCGTCTCCTTTACTTAACAAAATAAATAAATCCTTCGAGCTCAGCCGAGCTATATGGCTAGTTTCGCAATAAAACGTTGCGCTAATATAAAGAGAAAACCATTTTAATCCCGCTGGACGGCGCATTTAGCAGTGACTCACTAATTAACGGCAAATGTCCTGCGTGCCTTGATAATGAGGGCGTTGCAATTAAGCGGCTAATTTTAGAGTTACGTATGTACGTACTATGTTGTTTCTATAGAATATTATGCGAGTTTTAAGAGGACGCATCCGGTATGTCAACATGGAATGTTGGAAACTTAGATTGCTAACGAGAATTTACAAAACGTTTTGTACCATTGTTGAAAGGTTTTTTTCACAAACCGGGCTCGATAAAAAAAAAAAATCAAATTTAACGCCTGCTCTTCACACACCGTTTATGTCACTTGCAGCAGTATTTTCAGCAATTGAATCTGTACCTACTTCTAATATAATTTGGTCATATGCTCGGGTTAGCACATATTACCATAGTACCTCAGCACTGTCTACTGCCAACTGCCACAAATCAAGTTATTGTTTCGCTAAACAAAACTTACGACATAACAACCGATAATAGTCAAAAAGTCAGGCTCATAACTCATTCAATCGTAAGTCGGTTACTAGAATAAGGTTTTTTTTTCAGGAAAAGCAAGGCCAGAGCGTCGGTGACATTTAGTACCTAGCACCGTTTGAAAAATTCTGCATACTTAAAATTTATAGCTACAAAATATTGCCGCAACACCTAATACTGCCAAGATTCAGCGCGGTCTTTAAAGAATCAATTGAAACGGTTTACGACTCCCAAAACACTGAAATACATAACTTTATAGCTGTTGGAGATATTTGAAAGGGATACTATTTTCAGTCAAGACTATTGAGAGTAACCTTGCTCCTTGCTACTCATCTGGCATTGAACTCGATCTGCGCTTGAGTTTTACTCTCTAGGCCAAACTATTGACCAACAGAATTAAAATGAGATGTTTCTTTCGGAGTGTAATGGTAAGAGATGTAATTAAAGCAGAGCCTTAACCAATGGTTAACAGACTTGGTCTTTAACTAACATCCAGAAGTACAAACTTATGGTTTACCAACGAGAAATAAAGCGCAGTACTCAATATTGCGCACCAAAACAAATATATCTGACGTGGCTTAAAAGGCTTCCCAACTCAAATAGGACTGGGCAGGACATGGCTTGCGGGACAAACTGCCGGCACAAATACGTAGCTCATAACTGGTGCCCTGGGAAAGTAAGACGGGGTCGCGGCGGGCCACGTAGGATATGGTGGGACGAACTGGATAGATTCCATCTAGGCTGGAAGACGCGCGGGCTCGCGGAAAATGGTATGAGTGAAGGGAGACCTTTGCCCAGGGAGCGAGACAGAGCAGATTAAGAAAAAAAAAGTAGATTCTACTGTCTCCTTTGCACTAGGGATAGAGTATATTGTATAAACAATCCCAAGCATAACACACATTCTGCACAATCCAATCTAAGGTCCGGTTTTTTGATCCGTGGTTAACTCGACCAATTTTGTTATAAATAGTAACTAATGGTCAACTGGGTCAAATAATAGTTAATTATTTGACAATTCAAAGACAAACAATTAATAAAAAAAACACCTTTTCCCAAAAATTTAACCATTAGTTACTATTTTTAACAATTGGTTGAGTTAACTACGGATCAAAAAACCGGCCCTAAATATGCTTATTCTCGGTCAAAGAGAAGCAACGACCTCCTCTGGCCTCGAGTATGTCAAGGCACAGTGCAATGGACTCTGCTTATAACTGAGGCAAGCTTGTCCGATGTGTAGTAAAAAATAGTAAAATCAATAAACTACATATAGGTACACTGTAGTCACATAACATGGGGTTGTCGAAGAGATTATAGTAAGACAAAGGACAGTAGTATCTAACTGTGCACTAATACGGTGATACTGTCAACCAAGCGTGACGATGCGACAATATCCGATCGGATATTGTGCATCGTAGCACGGTGTAGGACTGTAGGGCAACGGACCAGACTATAGGGCAGGATTGGGAGATTGGCGAGACTGTTATGCGAATTTGAACACGTGTTACGAGCGTGCAAAGCATTGTCCCGAATTCTGCGTAACAATAACTAAACTCAGCATACAAAACAGGGTGACAAGGACGTCGATGCGCAAACTAAAACCCCGAATTTAGCACATGATTCTGGACCCCATAGCGTACTGAATCCATAAGTAACAGGAATGCGCGTCGATGTTGCTAGTAGATAAAACAAGAAAGGGATATAAATAAAGTCCTCCAGACCGTTTTTCGGCCACGGCGGCCAATCTCAATGGAGACTAGCCTTCGGCGCGGGAGATATTATAGTGCACAAGTTTGCGCGCAGACCCACAGGTGATCTTCCCTCCCTCTCGTAGTCCGATGGGACGGCAATCCGACACAACCGGAGAAAGATCAGGCGCAGGACCAACGGCTTAACGTGCTTTCCAGGGCACGGGGATATCAACCACTGACTTCCAAACTCCGGGCTGTTACTAAGAAATTCCTAATGGAAAAACTCAATAATAGGGATATAACATCGCCTCAAAGGTGCTAAATCATTTCACTTTTAGATTTAGAACCTTTTCGGCGTATTTGTAACACGAAACACATCATCATTAACATAATATATCTTAAACATCAAAGGGGATATTTGCGGAGTCTCTGCATCACCCAAAGGTTGACTGGTAGAAAATGCCTATGGCATTAAGTCCGCCTCTGTACATTTATGTGCTTGAGGTATTAAATAAATAAATAAATAAGTACCTGCCTACTCGTCAACAGTTGAAGATAAAAGTATGAACAGATATTAACTGACCTGATCCATCCTGATAACACCTTCAGCCAATGTCTTGTACCCCAGAATTGTGCGGTTCTTGTATTTCTTGCGTCGCTGCAGCATTATCTGCAACCTATAATGCACAAATATGTAGGTATATTAATAAACAGGGTATATTCCATCATTATTTAAGCAGACATGTGTACAGGCCGTATTTAGAAGTCATGACCGTTCAGTTTTCGTTGCAAATAGAAAGAAAGAAAATAATTTATTTAGCACAGACTAAAAGACACACAATACACCAGATATAAACAAATCAAAAAGTGAAAAGTCCGATGTAAGAAATTAGCAGGAAAGTGTGCCTCACGGTTGCGCCAAAAAGGCCCAGTTCAGCAAAAATACCAGACAACTCGTGCCTGATGCTGGTTTTCAACTGGACTTGACCCGAAATGAAATTCAATCGGTGCGATTCCGTATTCCAGCAATTTTATTTGTATAGACTTTTATTACCTCCGCTTCAAAATATACTAAAAGTAAATCCACTCATAAATTCAAACTACAACACATAATCATTTAAGCAAACAAAATCGATTATACCATTGATAAACACACAAACAAATCAATTATTCGTATTGTAAAACTGTTTATAAAGTTTTGTTTGAACGTTAGATCTTCAAACTGAGTATAATTGTATAGACCATTTTATTGCCCAGAATGTTTACACCACGTTGTTTAGCTCGAGTGCTCGGATATATGGTAAAAAGACCAACATTTTATAAATAGATTCTGCTTTATAGTCGTTCGGGAGCCATTTGTGTCAGATATACAACCGCGTTTGTATTTTACTAGAATGTGTTGCATTTAAGGAAAGTAATGCTGGAAAGATGTTGACAATGTACAGCTTTTTTTTTTTTTTTTTTGTGGATGGGAAATCATCCAATGACCCCTCCCGCTCTGGGTGGAGCAGAAGGGAGTGTCAGACTTACTGACTAAAACCCACCCGTGTTCCTTCCTTAGCCCTTTGTGTTCCGGGGTAGCGGTAACCCTTTCGGACAATCCCGCTGCCCCGGCAGGCTTCGGCCCTTTCGGGCCCCTTCCTTATGCTGACATCTCTTTGAGGCGCGCGTGGAACACGTACGCGCCGTCCGGCACGGGCCTGGTCCTGATCGGACGGAGAGTTACCCATTACTCTCCGCCCGCAGGCCCGCGCCTACGGTGGCCGGGAGTCGTCTCGCGGCTCCCGACGCCCGGGGCGTCTCCCGCGGCGGCTGGGACGTGAGGCCCTCTCCCTCAGCCGTCCCGCCACCTCCTTCGCTAGCATGACTGCTTCGCAGAAGGAGGTGACTGCCTCCCACTCCCTCTCGCCCCGGACCATGGCTTGAACCAGGGCCGGGCGCGAGAGATCGCCGCCGCTGCCGATCGCCTCTGCGAGAACACGGCGGTGCTCCGCCCAATTGGGGCATACCGCCACCGTATGCTCCACCGTGTCCTCCGGGCGACCCTCGCAGTGGTGACACCCGGGCGTTTCCTCCCGCCCGATGATGTGCAGGAACCTCCCGAAACACCCGTGTCCGGTGAGGACCTGCGTCAGGCGGTAGGTGAGGGCGCCGTGGCGCCTCTCTAGCCACTCCTCAAAGAGGGGTCTTACCGCCGCTATCGCGGCGTGCCCTGACAATGTACAGCTTCAAATAGCTTGTTAAACTGCCAGTGTAAATAATAATAAGTTGTTATTATTAGGTTTGCTTCACTATTGCTTTGGGTTGTACACTTGTACCTGTAATAATAGTTGTGATTATACAGGGTGTCCCTGGAAGAAAAAACTAAACTTTTTGATCCTGAGAATGATTGATGATTGAGAATTATTTTACGGTTCAAAAGTTGTGACCAATTTTTCTCAATCGTTTCGCATAGTGCTCAAAGAAAAAAAAAACATTAAAAAAACTATTAGGGCTGTCTAAAAAACTTAAATGAAAGTTCCTGGTAGTTTTTTAAAAATGATTTTGTTCTTTGAGCACTATGCAAAGTGATTGAAAATAACAAAAGTTGGTCATAACTTTTGAACAGTCAAAAAATTCACCAACATTCTCAGGATCAAAAAGTTTGGAAATGACTTTGCCCACGCCCCTATTTGATTTGATCCATATTTCCAGGGACACCCTGTATAAATAAAAATAATAATAATAAAAATAAATAAAAAAAACTGCTAGTGTTAATTATCCTACTATCCTATCCTATTAATAATAACCCTACTAATATTATAAATGCGAAAGTTTGTGAGGATGGATGGATGGATGTTTGTTACTCTTTCACGCAAAAACTACTGAACGGATTTTGATGAAACTTTACAGTAATATAGTTTATACATCAGAATAACACATAGGATACTTTTTATCCTGATATTCCCACGGGATCGAAACTAACGCGGGTGAAGCTGCGGGGCGCTGCTAGTAAAGATCTAAGAATTAAATTATTTTTAAAAGAATAACCGTGCAGTTTCTTGTCTCCTCTTCTCCATAGGAAACGACCAATTGGAACCTTGCACCTAGCTTCTGAAGTTATGTATGACGCCGATGTAGGTTTATGTGAAATAAAATAATTTGAATTTGATTTAAATAAATGGATAGAACTGTAATATATTTTTTTTTGTTTTTATGGTGTAAACAGTCTAGGCAGTCAGATAATAAGCCAATTAAAATAGACAAAACATATTGGTTGAAACTAATAACTGGAAAACTGATCGCGCAATACACAGCAGTGTTATGCGATAAATTTTTAATATCGACTCTGTTATTGTAACCATCCAATATTTACTAGGAACGAAGTTTTATAGCCTTTGCTCATATTACGGTCATACTTTTATTAAAAAAAAATATATATACGATCCCTGCTGGAGTGACTTGTTGTAAAACATTTTGTTATAGGTAATAGTGCAGACAGAACCTGTCCTCTTAATTAAGACAATGTGGTCCTTAGGTGCCTCTTAGGCTCAATTTTTTCGTGAGTGTGAGCGCCCTCGTGGGTTGTCTTCTACTCCCCCAAAATAACTGCCACCACTACTTACTCCAGTCTCTCAAAACGTATACGATAGATGTGCAAAATTTACAAATTGTGCCAATGAAAAAGTAAACACCATTCATCAAAGTCATCAAACACAGAAAAACCCTGACAATTAGCTAGAAACTGTAAGAATGAAGAAGATTAATAACACTATCATCCTTGACCGTATAGCATGAATACTTCAGAACATTCCTTCATTTAACGACTGCATTAAAAACTACTGAATTAACTGTAAACAAACATACGGCGCAAAAACTAGATTAATGTCTTCATAACGAGAGGAGACGGAAGGCATGGTACATTACAGTTTGCTCAGTGGATCGTGAGACCGTACGCGTGGCGATTTTATTATTAGTGTTTTGGACGATAAAGCTTACTTTAGTAGACTATTACGTCTATAATAATAATAGAATAGAATAATAATAAGTACTAATACTGGTATGGATAGTAAGTTTTGGACAAATAAGATAATGGCCCCGATTCTGTTGTTCACAAACTAAACCAAATTTAAGTTCAGTGCATCTTTTTCTTTCTATTTCATTAAGAACAGGACAAAAGATAAATATTAGTTTAGTCCTTTCAAATTAGTCAGCGCCTGACGCAAAATGACGTATTTTTAGTAGCCAATTTTTTAATCCCGTCTAAACTTGTCTATGGATTATCTAATTTGACAGGACACATCATTCATTCACATCATTTCATGTTCATATTCATTCATTGTGTGTTCACATTTATTACGTAAGACGATTTGAGGGGGGAGGGGGTCCAAAAAAGTCTTATTTTTTCTTACGTGGGGGTGAGAGGGGTCTAGATTATTCTTACATAAGATCACAAAAGTAAGCAAAAATTATTCGTTTTATTTTTTTTGCTACTTTTTCTTTGAAATTTTGATAGATACTGATCTTACGTAAGATTAAAAGGGGCTGAGGGGGTTCATGCAAGTCTTATGTTTTCTTACGTAGGGGAGGGGTCAGAAAGTGGTCAAAATTGTCTTCTTACGTAATAAATGAAAAGCCCCAAAAGTATAAGCGCAGCTAACAACGTCCTTCTCCAGATACAGAATGGAATGATGTTCCATGCAAAAAGTGCTTAATGGTAATTAAAATAAGGTAAATATATACTAAGTTGGCATAGGTATGTTAAGAGTACATTATGGATATTAAACGTGAACGTAGGGCACTGTCCGTGAGAGCAAACATGATTTCTCGCAGGTTTGCCCGATGTACAAATGAGGTGAAAATCACTCTCTTCAGAGCCTTCTGTACATCTTTTTACACCTGCAGCCTGTGGGCAGTCTATACTCAAAAAGCGTACAGTGCCTTACGGGTACAATACAATAACGCGCTTAGAACGATGTTGCGGCTGCCCCGCCACTGTAGTGCGTCACGTATGTTTGCAGAGGCGCGCATCGATTGCTTCTACGCTACTCTGCGCAAGCGGTGCGCGTCAATGCTGAGCAGAGTGCGGGCTAGTCGCAACAGCGTTTTAAGTATGATAGCTGGTAGACTTGACTGTCTGTACATGAGTCGATGTATTAATGCTCACATGAGTATTGATACCTCGATTCGTGGGTCTGGCAGGGGGAGAGTAGATTAAGGTTGTTTTACTAACACTAGGCATAAGTTTTTGTACTACTAACACACTGGATCCTAGTTATCTGAAATAAACGTTTTATTATATATCTTTACTAAACTTCAGCGTTCGTGGCGGTCCCGGTAACAAACGTCGAGAGAAAAACATGAGTTTTTTTTACAAATACCTTTTTTGCGTATTCAAAGTCCTACCGCGACTGCCGCAAGCCTTGGCGTTAAGTAGGTATAGAACTTTTTTTTTAAATTTAATAAATATACAATTGAGAGCAGCGCGGCGGTGGCTCAGTGGTAACGGCCGCGACTTACGAGTTGTAGGTCGTAGGTTCGAAATCAGACAGGCGCTTCACTTTGTGTAAATTATTTCATCACCACTGCTCTCAAAACGGTGAAGGAATACATCGTGAGGAAACCGGCATGTCCTAGAACCAAAAATTCGAAGACGTGTGATGCTGTGACATCTACCAACCCGCACTGGGCCCGCGTGGTTGATTGTAACCCCTCTAGAAGAGAGGATGCCTGTGTACCAGCAGTGGGAATAATATAGGCTGATTATGAGTTTTTATTCGTGGAACTTTAAAATAGACAAAGTACTAACCTGTTACCATCCCGCTTAACAAAATGCGGGTACTGCAGTGAGAAGCAAAGGTCGAGCTCGACATCAAGTGGCGGCACCGCGATGTCGTTGGAGCGCAGGGTCCGCTTGGAGCTGTGCATGCGCGCCGCAAGGATCACAGCACCTGCGCCCGCGCCGCTTGCCGCGCCACCACCGGTTTCTCCTAGCGCACCGCATACACGGAGACGTGTTATCCGGAGTGTGCATAGCCTGGGGACAAGAAAAGTGGTGTGTAAAGATTGCGAAAAAAAATTCTCGTAAACAGATAATCAAGACACAATAACATAGCGCACATTGATAAGAAGAGTGACACTAAACAAAAAAGAAGCTATGTCTTCAGTTGAAGCATTTAAAGTTTTTCCAAACAGTAATGACTAGTTTTGCAACAGAAAGAATAAAAAATTGGTATCATGTCATGATACCAATGTAAAAATAAAACTTATTAATTTTTTAAAATAAAATATAGCATATTTTATTTTAAATATAGCTTTTTTGGTTAGTGTCACTATTCTTATCAATGTGCGATTAGGAACTGTACAAACGGCGGTCTTAACGCTAAAAGTATTATTCCAGAAAGAACTGAATGGAAATAAATTATAAAGAAATTGAGTACCAATGTATAAAATAAACACTCGCTCATATTATATTTTATGTTTTCATCAAGAGATAGTCATAAATAAAGTTTTTCCATCGATTCTTCTAGTTCGTAGAAGCGCTACGAGTGCTACGAATGCTACGACGTAGCTCTCATTCGTCAACATTTTGTCTTGGCTATCTGTTTGATTGTCAACTAGGACTTGACAAATCATCGAGATACTTACAGTATTTTAAGTAAGTTAAATATTAATCTATTATACCTTCAGAAATAAATTCGAATAGATAGAATGCATAATCAGCATATATACCTTTATTCATGAACGTTCCTTAAAGTTAAATAGTGATTAGCGATTGGTTAACCATACATTTTTGTTTATCCATACATCCAATCATAGTTTATAAATAAACCCCATAATGTTCCCACTGCTGGGACATGGGTCTCCTCTCCGCATGGTGGACTCTGGAATGCTCCGCCATAATCCACCACACGGGCACAGTGCGGGTTGGTGAATGTCACAATTCTTCGAATTTATGATAGACTGACTATGCCCAAATTCGACTAATATTAAAAAATTTTTTTTTCATTCAGTGATCCATTTCTTTTTCCGATAACTGCAAAAATCATTGTTGACTACAAAAATCAATCTTTAGTCGATTCTGTAATAATCGATATGTTGTAGGTACTTATTTAATCAAAATAATCTCCTCTTCTAACCGCCATCTTTATTTTATCTTACTTGTTGTTTGCGCTTTAGTAAAGACGGACGTATAACCTTCATAGTGACTTTCAATTGGCTATAATATACTTACAGTTATAAAAAGCCCATAACTCGTTTTATTTAAGTGTTAGAACCTAGATTTCCTATAATCATAAAAGCAATCACAAAGATCTCTCATGTCATCATCAATAAACACAGACAGGTGAAAAAAAAAATTACATAGCAGAAACATGTCGTCAGACCCGTTCCCGGCTCGCTACACCGCCAGATTACATGCTATAACTGGGACTACATGTCGTATCGTGTTTGTCGAGATTGCCAAATATTTGGACCATACTACGAGCCTTTGGAGGTTCCGTACCTATGTAGGGACGGGGGTTTTTTGGACGGGAATTTTCACATAAGAATTTTTTGGGATCCGGATCAAAGAATCTTCAGATAAATTAACAACTATACAGAATTTACCGGAGCTTATAAAAATGTCATACATGAAAATATTATATTATAGCCACGTTCTTCAGTAACTGTTAAGTAAATAAAATAATTTGCTAGCCATTCGAGATATTTTTTTGAAATCTAATATCCTGTGAGCAAAATGTTAATAAAGCCCTTGTAAATACGGAGAAACGCCGCCCACACATTATTATCTTATTATTTGCAAAGGACGAAATATTATTTCACCAAACGTACGTACACACACCAAGATACAAACAGAAGTTAAACTGTTCTGAAAAAGAATCTATCGGTTGTACAGTCGGAACTGGAACTAAGCCGGATTTGGTAGTGCGCTCCGGAAAAGAAATAAGCTGATTCGACCGACCAGTATAATTCGTTTCAGATTCAAATATAAACCTTTTATATCGTTCACAGATTCGATGACATATCTGCGTATCGAATGCAACCATTTATTTTCGTCTTGAGTGAGGAGAAAATTTTATTACCATCTTAAATATATCTGTCCGTTTCCAAGGGAATTAGGATAAATATCCGCGTTTAATCCTTTGAGATGAGCGTGGAATTGAGATCCGATTTAGAAATTTCGTGATAGGCTGATTGCCCCTGACCCTTTTAAAATTGGGTGGATTTAGGATAAACAGTTGTTTTCTTTTCAAAAAGTCTTCAATTTCAAGCATGTTATGTAATTCGAAAACATGTGACATTCATCAACGCGCACTGGGCCTGCGTAGTGGATTACGGCCCACTTCCTCTCACAGTGGGGAGGCCTGAGTCCCAGCAGTGGGGACATTATATGCTGATTATGTTATTTAGATAATGGTGAATAATTATAATACTTTAGTAACCTCAAGATGAAGAGTATGTAATGAGAACTCCTAAATTAAACTCAATATTCAAGATGAATATATTTACGTCGGCTTTTCAGACCTTATTTCAATATTAATTATTACAATGTCAAGGAATACTCAATCAATAATTAATCTTAAAGAGCCTTTTACATACATACATTTGCAAAGCCATTAAGAATTTCTGCACGTTATAAATAACTCGGCTTACAAGGCGCCGGCGTCGAGAGTCGAAACCAGTCACATATGTGCAGAGAAAACGTTTAAATATCCTTAAAAGTCACGTATAATACGTAATTCTTTCTTGTGATTTAAGACATCTCTCTTTTTAGGGCTCTATCAGACATGCCACTTTTAGTATCGAGCGGTCGACATTTGGTGATTCCCTCAAAAGCAAACGCGACTCTTCGTTTAGTCGCGATATAAAAATCGAGCGTTATAAGCGGCCCGTACACAGATCAAAATCAATGATCGCGGATCGCGAAAATATCTAGATATTTTGAAATCAGATGCATCAATCCGTCAATCTAATTCGTACATTATCAAACTGGATCGCGATCATTGATTTTTATCGCGGATCGCGATCGAGATTGACTGTGTACGGGCCGCCATAGCCTATAGGCTACATACCTCGCGTTTTGCGGACTCGTTGCTTTTGAGTGTAGTATCAAAAGTATGCAGTGCGGTTAAAAGGTCGCGCAGTAGGTCACTATATCGAGCTTCAGAAAAAGAAAAAAACGCTGACAACTGATGTTTAAAGTAAGTAGGTACGCGGGCAGGCCAAAGCCAGGGGGAGATGGCGGGTCGAACTTGGCTCCTACCGAAAGCACTGGTCGGTACTAGCAAAAAAAAAAAAACAGAATTGTGTGGAAAAGGGAGGCCTTTGCAGTGCAGTGGGACAATACAGGCTAGTTAGATGATTTAGAGCTCATGGCAGTCGCTGTATCAAGTAAAAGAAAGCGACAAAACCGCTGAACGCCAATGCTGCTAAAAGTAGCATGTTTGCTACGGCCCTAAGACATTTATCTTTTTTAAAGACATCGACCAGCACCCTAATTGCGTAACACACTATTACTCTCAATTTGAATAATTTTGAAGCATATTTCTAATCCATTGCTCCAGATGTTCGAAAAATGTGTCTGCTCAACAACGCAAATAACGCAATGTATGTTGTTGAACTGTCAAAATGAAACCCACTGCTACTGATAGTGTGTTACGCAATTAAGGTGCAGCCTATCGATTCTGTAAAAATCTCACCGTGATAACATAGGTGAAGTGAGCGTGAAGTGAACTATCAATGGAGGCCCCTAACATCAGATGGAATGACAGCTCACTTCACCTTAGTTTTCACGGTGAGATTTTTACAGAACAGCATTGCTGGTTGGCGCCCCGGGCGAATTTTTCGTGCCAGAACACAGTGAGCAATAGTGTTTATTATGTGTTAACAAAAATACCTAATTGTACTCGCAATAATAAAGAAAATATTTATCCTGTGATTTGATTTATTTTTGTAATTATTTTCCGCGGTTTGGTTGTAGGCACTGTGATTTGATGATACAGGATATTTATATTAATAGATACTTACAGTGAATAAACGATAAAATATAAAAATGGTTAACCATTTAAATATAGTAGGTAATGTATTGCTTTTGCCTGTTCATCAAAAAAATTATAAATAATTACAAAATAAGATTTTTCCTGTCACATGTCGATGATGTCACACGTTTTTCATGATAAGACTTTGTCGCCTTTTATGAATTGAATTGTATCACAAAGCTGAAAATTTTTATCTATGCTCCACGTATACATTTACTTGCATTTTATTGTACATTATATTGTACCCAATATGTTCCTACATTAATAATCATTATTAAAAAAATAAACATTAGCAACTAAAGAAGAGTTACGGTTTCCTAAAAAAGGGGTTCCGTCATATAACAACGGCCGACGAGAAAATCTGTAATTTTCACCAGTATTTGACATTAGGAAATGCGGTCGGAGTGACTTTTGAAAAAGCCTAAGTAAAAAGTTATAATTCGAGGTTTGGCTCTCGTCTATTTCTTCCTCCAATATTTGATCAAATGATGATTATGGTATATAATCTTCGGGTAAGCAATAGACAACCGGGGACAAGAGCCCGACGGATGATGTCGTTAATGCTGGCGTGCATTTCCATCCGACCAGGGGCCCAAGTTTCAAGAAGCTTGTAGATAAAACTGGAGGCAACACTCTAAATACATAAGTGAAACCGACTGTGGGCTAGCGCTCTCTTTCTAAATACGCACTTAAGAACGAGACAGTGATATATGTAGCTTGCAAGTGTACTAACAAATATGGATGTAATGAATCTGAAATAAATAATAATAATTATTATTATGTTTTCTTTGTCTTATGTATGTATTCAGAAAGAGAGCGATAGCCCACAGTCGGTTTCACTTAGGTGTTCAGTGTTGTCTCCACTTTTATCTTTATACATCTTGCTAAGTTTGCTATTTTTATAAATTTGAATAAATAAATAAATATTTTATTTGCAGAAAAAAAAACAGTGCTTACATTTCCTTATAGTCTACATTAATAGCTAGATTTATAAGAAAACAAAATAAGATGCAAAGGAAGCATTTTGCTTATGAACTCCACACTGGGTTGAGCCTGTTTCGTGGAGAAGGTGAATTTGGAATGGGCATAATGTTTTCTTATTTTTTCTCCTTTTATTTTTCTAACGTCTTATAAATGTTGTTCTTTAAATTCAAAAGATATTTCATAAAATGAATAAGATGGATATACTGTGCTCCTATGTTTTTCTTTTTTCATTAATAGTTGTAAAATTTGTACACTAGGCCTCTGTTGACAGCGGATTCAATCGGCATTTTTTGAGGGTTCTAGACTTCTAGTGCTTATAAGAATAATGTATCATCAAAAAGGCAAACATAGGGACATACAAGTAGTTAATATTTATTATTCTGTAAATAATCATTGCTTTATTTATGGTCATTAACTAGAAAAAAAGCAGGCGAGAGCGTTTCTATGGAGAAATGACCGGGTGCATTTCCTCTCAAGGCGTCTAAAAATGCAGCCGTTATTGTGTGACCGTTCTTCACTTTCTTAGGAAAGCAGAGCTTAAGACTATGCCGACCGCACAGTGGCGCCCTCATCGTTTGTTTGGTTATTTCATACATTTTAGAATGAAAATGCAGAAAATAAGCACGTTAAGTTGTGCTTCACAAGATTATACGTTAATATTATTAGAAGCGGTAGTTTTATATTGTTTAGTTTTATTTTAATCCTTAAAACGGATAACAGTGGCCCACAGAAATCTTAATAATATTATTAAGATTTCTGTGCAGTGGCCACTATATTCCATTTCAAGGATTACAGTAAAATTAAACAATGTGAAACTACCGTTTCTAATAATATTAACGTAAATATTACGCCGAACAGTAGGTACTAAGTACCAACCTACATCTATGAATTAATGTGACAACTTTCGTCGCCTACACAGTTAGCACAATATCTGCAAAACGGGTTCAGACGTCTAGGCGAGCTATCGTTTCCTGAGATTCGTGACAAGTCGCCCGGCTAGTTCAAAACACCGACTACACATACCTACCCACAACTAGTACGAACTCTATAACTACCCACTTAAAGAGTCTGTTTCGTACTAGTTGTAATATGGAACTTAACTCATATATGGAAATACTAGCTGCGCCCCGTGGTTTCACCCGCCTAAGTATCGATCCCGTGGGAATATCTGGATAAAAAGTAGCCTACGTCCATACAAAATTTTATCAAATTGGTCCAGCCGTTTAAGCGTGAAGAAGTAACAAACATATAAACACACACACTCAAACTTTCGCCTTTATAATATTAGTGTGATGTGATGCTCTGTTCCAAAACTATCGGATGAAAATGTAAACAAATGGATCAGAAAATGTATTTGTGGATGCCAGTTCGTAGTGCCACTTACAAATTGAGTTTTGATTTCAAAATTTGAATACTTTAACCAGAAACTCTTATTTTGTACATCGCCTTAAAGATGTTTTTCATTTGACAATTGAGGTTAACCTCAATCTTTGTCACAATTGTTGGAAACCTTCTAATACTGATAAATACTGTGTTACTTCGCTTTAGTGAGTGACAGCGTAAGAAAAGGATTTGTTTACACTTTCACCAGATACTTTTTGAACAGACAGTAAGTACATGCAGAAGTATTACACATACAGTTATTAGTGTAAACAAACCCACGCGTTTTGAACTTAGATCATGCTGACTAATTTAGCTAATTGATATGCCTAATTCACAGAATTGAGTAATAAGTTTTTCTTCGAATCGTCGTGCATACATTGGGGAAATGTTTGCCTTGTATGAAATGGTTTGATGAAATTAGCTTGTCTATAAAATAGATGATGAAACAACAATTTTTAGTTTTGAGGATTTATTCATTGTTAGTTAAGTACATTATATTGGTCTTAGGTGACATTATAGAGGTGTGAGGAACAGGGTGTAAAGTTCACTCAACCTCCATAGAAAAGGGAGGATCCTCCAACCAGACGGGTGTTGCTGGCGGGCAACTGCCTGATGATTCATGTCGGATCGTTGTATCTATGCTAGTTGCGCGGTAAACTCTGCTTGCGAGATGCAGGACATTGTGACGTCAGTATGGCGAGTCGTTCGCATGTGGCGTTGTAGATACAACATTATCACACGGCTGAAGCTTTCAAAAATATCGGTTGTGTGGTGTCTAGTGTCTAAGCAATATCGTGTAAACAGTAGTATCAGAAGTCCGTGTCATCGTGCAACCTTAACGTAGTCGCTCGGTTGCAAGCTAATCGCCAGTCTGAACCAGTCTTTATCTAGCCACAGCTTTATAGCGACCATTGCAGGGCTGCCGGCTAACTTTTCCCATGGTTAAACGTAGTTTAACTTTATGTTTCCTGTGTAAAAGTTAGCGGTATTCGCATGGAATCAGTAACGAACATAATAAAGCAGTTATTGTTGGCAGTGTTTATTAATTATTGTTTAGTTGTCACAATACTGTTGTAGGTCGTAAATTTGCGTGGTTATGGTAAACAGTTAACAAAGCTCTAATAGGTAATAGGTAATATGGGCTGGTGTCCGTAACTCCACGTCAATGTGCGTATTTAGCGTTTTTTTTTTAACAAAGCTCTATCAATAAGGAATGAAAATAATGCTAGATTGTGAAAGTTTTTTGTTACATCTGTATTATGAAGAACTAGCAGCGCCCCGCGGTTTTTCTTGCATAAGTCTCGATCCCGTGGGAATATCGGGATAAAAAGTATGCTATGTGTAAATTCTGCTTATTAACTATATGTGTGCCAAATTTCATTCAAATCTGTTAAGCCGTTTTTGCGTGAAAGAATAACAAAAATCCATCCTTCTTCACAAACTTTCGCGTTTATAATATCTATATAATTATAGAATAAGCAGTATTCTAGTACAAAAAAGGGATGGTGCTATCGGTTTTGGATAGCTACGTCTCTCTCTAGCACTGGAATCATGATGTTATTAAAACGTCATAATACGGTCCCTGGACAGAATTTGATACTTGGCATACAGACAAAGCGATGCCATAAATTAGGGCTTTGAAAAATGCATGTAGTATAATTAGTAAAAGGTAATGGTTCGATGGTCCTAGTTTATCATTTGTGACTTAAGTCACAGCTATGTGAACTGAACCCAGCATTGCATAAATATGTAAGCTGTCACGGCCTTTCTACCTGGAGGCTTTTATTTAGGTAGTAAGTTTTTGTTTAAATTTTTAATTATGATTTTTTGTTTTGCTTGAGTACGTAGGTATAGTTTTTATTGTATTTGTGGATATTGGCGTGGAAGCTGACATATGGCAAATATTTTAATTTAATGTTCTGTGTCCTGTAACGTCAATTACTTTTACTTTGCATACCTAGTATTGTATACAATCAAGTATTTTCTAACTGAACAAACAGCTGTGCTGCTGGGGAGTTTGTTGCGCTACTTCTTCTCCCCAGCGAAAGCACTAGAAAGTGGTGAAGGGCGGGCGTTTTGGGGGGACTGTCTTTTGTAATTTTGACGTTCGAACAGTGCTGATTCTCGGCCTAGTTTGAATAAAAGACTTTTGATTTTGATTTTTTGATTATGTACGAATCCTAAAGTCTATGCAGACGATGACGCGGGAACAGTTGGTGTGTAAAATCTATACTAATATTATAGAGAGGAAAGATTTGTATGTATGTTTGTAACGAATTGGCTCAAAAAGTACTGGACCGATTTTAAAAATTCTTTCACCATTTGAATGCTACATTATCACTGATTAATATAGGCTTTTTTGATTGCAAGAAAAAAATAAAATGTTTAAAAAATAAATGTCCACCCGTGCGAAGCCGGGACAGGCCGCTAGTAATTCATAAAACTTTTCCACATTACTAGTTTCAATAAAACATGGTGTCCACATAATAATTGCAACTAGACCATGCTGTTGTTGTAAACATTAAAAACTTAACGAGCAAAAGTGCTAAATAGTTTCCATAAAACAAGCGATTTCATTAAAAGTTTAATGCCTTTGGTCTGGAAAGAAAACTTTGGTTGTGATAGTAAGTTAAGCCAGTTCAGGGGTAATTAAGCAAGTGAAGATTTTTCCAAGTTTGTCTTTGTATAGTTTCAAGCTCGACTTGCATTGTAGAGAGAAAATTGAGACGAAAAAGCACCAGCGAAAAATTTCAAGGAAAATATTTAATGATTTCAAGTTCATTTAATAGGTAGGTACTGCAATAGAAACGTTTAAAACTTAATTACTGCTTAGCAAGATTAGTTATTAGACTGACTAAGATGGATGTTTGGAGCTGTACTCATAAACCGATTACAAGTATGAAAATAACAGTGTTTTTCATAGTAACTCCCCGTAGAGAGATGATCAATCATTTTGACCAATAACTTCCCCTTCTAAAATTACAACTAGTAGATCCTCTTTACCAAGAGGGGCCCGTAGCTAAATAATAACAGCCGCACAGGTCGATCGATCAGGTTAAGCTACGCTTGGCGCGGTTGGTCTGTGGATGGGTGACCATCTTTACATACCGAGACCCCTCCGTGCCTCGGAAAGCACGTTAAGCCGTTGGTCACGGCTGTCATACTTGGATCTTTGGAAGTCGTTAGGTACGGGTAGTCACAAGCCCGAAAGTCTGACAACCAGTCTTACCAAGGGGTATCGTATTACCCAGTAACTGGGTTGTGGAGGTCAGATAGGCAGTCGCTCTATGTAAAACACTGGTATTCAGCTGCATCCGGTTAGACTGGAAGCCGACCCCAACATAGCTGGAAAAAGGCTAGGCGGATGATGAGATCCTCTTTACCAAATGTGGATTATATCTGGAAAAAATTGCAATACTTATAATAGCAATGCATTTCCCTGCCAGCCCTACAAATGACTGTGGATGCGGAAAGAGAAAGCCGACCGGAACGCGCTGTCCGTCGTTTATAGCATAATATGGCGGGCCCTAGACATCTGCAACTAGATCACGACGAACGCTGCCTTTCACCGATTTTAATACCACTGAATGCCTAAAAGCTGAGCTATGACAGGCAGATGAAGATTGACTATTAAAACTTTGAAAGATAATGAAGATTTTCACGGCAAAATATTCCATCATTATATTATAGAACATAATAAGAAGAACATAAGTGAATTGTTTATGATTTTATTCTTTTTTTTTTTGTCTCCTTTATTTATTCTTTCACACGCTGTTTACATCTCTCTATTTATTTTCCAATCGCATACCTGCGAAGAGATTTCTTATGAATTAAGCATCACCTTTGTACCTACTTTTCTGTTCTGTTTTTCTCTTGTCTGTTTATATATGTGTGTACATAAATGGTAAAATAAATAAATAAATAAACATTTTCATTCAGTTGGATTTTCGATTTGGGCTTTTAAATTAGAAGCCCAGTTTTCTACTATCGAAGCTGTCAAATAAAAATAATTCTTTAACCCATCGTTCAAGAATTCTTGATCGACCCTTTATTAATAAACGAACTTTAACCATACATTACTCGAGGCTCAAGTTTAGCGTAACTTCACTCCGCGTTTACAAATTCTTATTGGGCACTTACCCTCTTGGGTTAGTGCCCCCTAATCTTCCCTTCACTTAAGTTTTTTTTTAGGGTTCCGTACCTCAAAAGGAAAAAACGGAACCCTTATAGGATCACTTTGTTGTCCGTCCGTCTGTCTGTCAAGACCCTTTATCTCGGGAACACATGAAGGTATCGAGTTGAAATTAAAACCATATACTCAGATCTGTGGTTCCTTGAAGCTGTGAAAAACCAAACATTTGAGTTAACGTAAAAAAAAGAAACGGCCATTTATGCCGCAAAAAACGTATATCTCAAGGTAACAAAAATGTATAGGGTACCTCCCGTTGACCTAGAATCATGAAATTTGGCAAGAAGCAAGGTCATGTAGCACAAGTAAAGGAAAAATCCGAAAACCGTAAATTTGTAGTTACAGACCTACTTTGTACGGAACCCTAGGTGCGTGAGTCCGACTCGCAATTGATCGGTTTTTTTTACTAGTTTATGTTGTCCCATTCCTGGGCAAAGGCCTCCCTCTACTCCTATCTTTCGCAAGCCCGCGCGTCCTCCTTGCTGAAGTAAATACTAACCAATAACTTAAATGCAAACCTAAAACCGCCGAAGTACACACATCAAAAGTGTCTAGGGATCAACATATATTTTTGCAATAACTTTTCTCCTGATTGATATTAATTAAAATTTTCTTTAAGGATTCATCAAATAAAGTGTTTTCGTTTGTCACAGTAACGATAAACCAAGTCACCTTTGCATTAATAAAGAAATTTGCCATTTTCCTAATAAAGGGATTTTTGACATTTGAACCACTAACACAAAAGTTCGAAAAAAAGACTGAAATAACAGTTTTCTCTAAAATTTTATTGGGTAACTTAAACAATTAATAATCCGTGTTTCTACCGCGAACACTAACAACTCAAGAACATCGGTTTGGCATACTCAAAATGAGTTCATCCAAATCACGCTGTGGAATGGCCGCCCATGTTCGTTGCAACAACAAAAAAAGGTTTTCTTGCGACTGGATACCCTCCATATTCGGCAGAGCTCTTCTCTGTAGCATATCCCATGCATGCTCAATCGGGTTCAAGTCTGGCGACTGAGCAGGCCAGGGCAGGACATTGATGTTAGCTGCGGCGAGAGTCTGTCTTACAACTCTTGCGGTGTGCGGTCGTGCATTATCATGCATTAACTGAAATAAGGGACCGATTTGCACTTGTAGAGGAACGATGACGTCTGATACAATCGTCTCAGCATAAATTTGAGCGTTGAGGTTGCCTCTGATCCAAATCAACTCAGTTCTTCCGCCGATCCAAATACCCGCCCATACCATGATGGTTCCACCACTATAAGGATGGACTTCCTGGCAGGATTTTAATCGCTGTTGGCGTCCAGGGGTTCTCCAGTGTCGTATACGTCTTGTATCCGGTCTCATACCAAAACGAGACTCATCAGAAAAGCACACGAAACGCCATTGTTCTTCTGCCCAATTTCTGTGTTCAAGAGCCCATTGATATCGAATCCTACGATTGTGCATTGCTATAGGTGGTACCCGTAGCGGTCTTCGGGAATGAAGGTTCACTTCATGCAAGCGGTTTCTGACTGTTTGGTCGCTAATTAAGTTCCCTGAAGAGTGATGAAGCCTCACGGCTAACATCATGGCGGTTATTGTTGGAGCTCTTCGAGTTAAGATTTGAATGTATCGGTCTTGTCTCCGTGTGGTGCAGCGATACCGTCCTCCATGGCGCTCAGCCACGGTACCAGTGCTTCGGTAACGTGTCCAAAGTCGACTGATAACACTCTGACTTGTATTCAGAGCTAAAGCCACAGTACGTTGCCGGGAACCAGCTTCTATCATTCCCACGGCTCTGAGCATTTCTTCCCTGCTTAAATGACGTCGCCGCTCCATAATAACGTTGGTTTTAATCAGTAGTAGGGAAACAGTAGCACTAATAATGTCTTCAATGCGTTGTATGTTTTTATAGGGAAAATATTGACAGCTGATTTTCATCTTTTACTCGAATTTGATTCACAGTTCCTGATTCAAATTATGAAATGCACCAAAAAGGATCCATATAAATTTATAAAATCATAAATTTATTACAAAGCCACATCTCAATCTCAAGAAATCCGCATAAAAATGCTTGATCCCTAGACACTTTTGATGTGTGTATTTCCGTTTGAGTACCTATGCATTGAGCACCAAAGGTATTCCCATTTGAGCATCAATCAATATTTTAACGTGGTGCTCAAAGGGAAACAATAAAAAATATTCCATATTCCATTGAATATTACCACTCGACAGTTGGCATCAAGTCCTGTCACTCCACAACGCCATAACATTTGACTGACGGTATTAATTAATTGATCTGCCATTAGTGATTAGGGCATGAATATTGAATATCAATCTGCGTCAAATGCAAATCTAATAGTAATAAGTATAATGGCTGCAAAGCTTTGTAACAGACATGCTCCATCATTGATGAATGCGCGTATTTGTGCGCAGTTAAATGTTATGCGAATATAGTGGGTTCTTTGTGATATTATGTTAGAAATGAGATTTATTCCGGTCTGATCCCCTGAACTCCCCCCTCCCCCTCCCCCATTGGATACCCCGCTAGATCTTCTTCTGTTTTAGACTTTGCGTCTTATCCACATTATCTAGGTTACTCTTTTTGACGGGTAAGTATAGTCAAAAGAAATTAAATGTTTTATGTTTTACAAAATATTTAATTGAAGTAGATTATACATATGACCAGGTTTTGTAAAAAACTTAGTTTAGGCACCAGTCTTTCACAAATTAAGTTCAAAATTGAAACTCTCCCTCTCTCTCTCTCTTTGAAATTTCTATATTTATGTCTGTAATTTATATGGTGTACATAATAAAGAGTATTTTATTCTATTCTAAAATTGTATCTGTAGACTAATTTAACTTTAAGCTGTAATTTGTGGTAAGAAAAATAAAATATATTCTATGCTATAAATAAATAGAAGATTAAACTAATATAATCCTCCAGACCGAATTTCGGCCATGGCAGCCAATCTCAGCAGAGACTAGCCATCTACGCGGGAAATATTATAGTGCACAAGTGTGTGCGCAGACACAGGTGCGCTCAATCTTCCCTCATTCTCATAGTCCGGTGGGACGGCAATCCGACACGTTCGAAGACAGATCAGGCGCGGGTCCAATGGCTTAACGTGCTTTCCGAGACATGGGGGTCTCACACGCCCACTCCGGGCTCTTACTGAGAAACAAATACTATACCAAACTAATACCATTAAAAACACTAATACTAAACTTCACTAGAATGCTGAAACATGCAGAACTTATAGAAAATCAAGCTAAAAATGAGATTCTCAGTAGTCTGAAAAGACCTGACTGGAAAAAAAATGTTTATTGCAATCACATAAAATGCTTACACACATGAGTTGGAGATCACCTTTTAAGCAAGGAATTTTTTGAAAGGAAGCCTAGACATACTCCGCAGCTCTTGTAGAAATAGTTAATTCAATTTAGAAATATTATAAACCAACGGGTTTTGCCAAAAATTCCCAAGCACACGAACCAAAACTCTCGATTCGCCAATTTCATAGCAATCCAATCAATTCAATGGTCGCAGACCGCAGACCAAATAAAATATATGAAGGCCCTCAACGGATCGCGAGCGAACAGATATCCACAAACCTAAATCATTGGTTAGCTAACGGACGCTCGCTCTAACAATAAATCTCGTTAAACCGCGATTAGCTACGTTAAACCTGGTTTAACGGTTTTCACGACAGAGTGCTTATCGAGTGCGTCCATAATTAAATAAGTAATAAAGGCTGAAAGATGCGGAGTGGTTCCCCAAGGAAACTTTTTTTTATTACGAGGGGCTGATGTAAAGGGGACCGGGGTTTTAATGTTTGTAGGTCAGCACGTGTTTTCGAGGGGTGATAAAAGCGTCATTTTTGTTTTGAGTAAAAACCCCAAATAAATACACGGAGTAATTAAATCCAACAAAGGTTTCTGGGTGGGGTGTTTGATACAATAATGGGGTGAAGTTTGATGTCATTACGAAAGGGTTCTGTATGGGTTAAAATGTATGATAATGGGGAAATAAAATGGTTATAGCTGCAGATTTATTTTAATGTATTTTTAAAAGCTTAATACCTACATAATCAGCCTATAATGTTTTCAGCGGTGCTATTCTGTAAAATATCACCGTGATAACTTAGGTGAAGTGAGTTTAAAGTGAGCTGTCCTGTCATTCCACTTGTTGCTAGGGACTAGTGACAACTCACTTTGAGTTCACTTCACCTAAGTTTTCACGGTGAGATTTTTACAGAATAGCATTACAGTACTGGGACACGGGCCTCCTCTCTTCGAGAGGGAGTGGGCTATAATCCACCACGCGGGCCTAATGCGGGTTGGTAGTACTTCGTAGATGTCACATTTCTTCGATTTTTTTTTCTACGACATGCCGGTTTCCTCACGATGTTTTCCTTCGCCGTTTCGAGAGCAGTAGTGGTGAAATAATTTACGCAAAGTAAAAAGTAAAGAGTCTACTGGGAAAATAATGTGAGAACCAATAAACAGTTTAAAAATAATGGTTCTCGTTTTTTCTGTTCAATAGGTATCTAACGGTTAGCCATAATCGTTACGAGACGTTAATCTACGGATATTAAATTTGTTGGAACGGTATATTGTGAGAAAAAAAAAACACATTATGGGTTTCAGAATAAATGGCTCTTGCAAAAAGTAGTGTAAAAAACACTTTTTCAGGATAATGGCGTTTCCCGGTGAATTTATGGCAACTTTCATAATGCGAGTGTGTATAATTTGGACTGTGTGGTAACCGACTATGACTGAAATAGGTTGTTTTGAGCAGGGAGTCGTCAAAGACGACTATAGGATTGTTATTTATTTTATAAACCAACTGCGCCAGAAGGAGGGTTATGTTTTTTGTTTTCTACTTCATCATAACTCGGCCAAAGGCTTATTACTTACACAGTTAAGGCATGGTTTACAATATAAAATAAAAATAATATACCACACAATACTCCAGATATACTGGCAAGATCTTCACAAGATTTCTTACTGACAAGATTGTGTTCAGATGAGCAAAAAAACCACAGCATACCTCTGTCGGCTAGCAACGAAAACCAGAAATCAGACTTTAATAAAACTAACCCCTACGGTACCTAATTTAGCACATGATTCTAGACCCATAGCATAGACATTTTTCGTCAGATATCAAAAACAATCTGCTGTTTCATAGAAAAGTGCAATACAAAATTTACAGAACAGCTATTTTTTTTTTAATAACCATCGAAAAATTTCTACGCAGACCCTCCGGAATTATATACTGAATCCATGGTAACAATTTGTGCGTCGATGTCCGGTCAACCTGTATCTCCATTTTGCAGTCCTGAAGGCCAATTCTCGTAAAAGTTTCAAAATCTAGACACAGCCTCATCTCGGCGACATAAAAAAAAAATAATAATATAAACATCCCAATTGAAAACCACCTCCTTTTTTGAAGTCGGTTAACAAATGTCAAAAACTTGTCAAAATGTAGGGAAATTATAGAGGCCTTTTTGACAGATTGAGACTGTGAACGTTCTTAAAGTTACAGGAATTGCCCCTCAGGTATCTTCATCAGTCAAGACCTGGAGAACTAAGTTTCTACCCAGAAACTGAATATTTCCAAAATTCCAACGAGTTCAACACCACGAAAGAAAATTAAAACCATACCTACCTAATAAATCAAAACAGTGCCACAAGAACTTTTTATAACCACCTAAATTCGGCAAAAACTGTAGCAATGAACTCATAAAATGGCCGGCAATTTATATTTGAAAGAAAAGTGGCTTAAAAGGATTCATGGAATGGAAGGGCACAATGAAAAACTTTTTAATAATATAACTTTTTGTGTAGAAAAAACGATGAAAAGCCTGACTTTCAAGTCGACGGTTCTGAAGCAGAAGTGATTATAATGTAGTAGGTTGGGAAAGATGAATATTTTTAGATGAGATTTAATAATAATTACACCAAGTTGTCAATTTGTATACTGAAGTAGCTTAAAATTAATTGTACGAAGGTGGTCATGTGATCAGAACGTAACCAATAGCCCAAAAACCTACAAGTTCTTCAACATAGCCTGTTGCAGCCCACTATTAGACAAAGGCTTGTCCTAAAACCAGCACCATAACTGCGTCATACATTATCAATCACAATCTGAATAATTTTGAAAGACATTGCAAATCCATTGCTTCCAATGTTGGAAAAAATGGCACCTCAACAACGTAAATAACGCAATGAATATTGTTGAGTTCTTAGCACAAAGGACATGTTAGTCTGGAATTCATTCATTTTACAGTTACAATGATAAACTAAGAATAGAGGAACCCATACCTATTTTTCATTTCTTGTTACGTACTGAAATACATTTGCAAATGTGATTTCAAATAGTACGTTTGCATCCGAATCCGAATGTAATAACGACGAGATGAGAACAATATTGTGTCTTTCGCTACATCTGTAATATTCCTTCCACCTTTCCCGAGGTAATAATGTTACGTAATGTGTGCTCAATTTCAAATACCTTTACGGACCCCTAAAACTGACATATTCTGTTTATGTTATTCTGAATTCCGAACGCTTCCCAGATTCCGAATTACAAAAGCGAGTTATCCAAATAAAATATATTCGGTTTTCGTATTTATATCAACGCGACGTTTTATGAACAAATAATTTGAGATGCAAAGAATATGTAACAAGAAAAGTTTTTCATTTACAAAGGACGGAGGAAATGAGTTCGGAATTTTGCGTTTCCAAATGAGATTTTCACGGCCGAGCCTGTCGTGTTCGTTTTGAAGACAAAATTACAAATAGACTTCCGAAAATTCCTTATGCGTCATTTTATCGCCTTTGTCTTTTGAGAAGTTTTTTTCAACTGCAAATACGTATTATGATGACAATTATTTTATCTAATTTTCCCAGTTTTCTTTTCTTTATTATTGTTTTCTAAACAACATTTCACTTCCTCATTAGTATTAATAACGTTGACGACACCTGTGTTATGGTTACATAGTTAGTTATATAGTTACAGCTACGAACATAAATTAATTGTCTTACCCTCAACAGACACATTTCACTACAACTAGTACTCGTTTGACGAATATCTATGAATGAGATCTCCATCCATTTCATTCACATATCACTCAAAGAACATGCCGGCGGCCAATCGGGCTAAGGAAGCCATTAGCTACCCGCACATGCCTGGCCCAGTTCCCGCCATGCATCGCCACGTCATTGGAAAACCCTTCACCACAAATATAGATACACCTAGATAATGCAAGAGTAACTACCTAGATAACGCAAGAGTAAGTACTTACGTTCAAAAATCGTAAGTCGCCGAGCGTGAGTGAGAAAGAACGCTTGTGACGTCATAGTAGGTAGTCAAAAATATGGCATGTTTGGTTTTCATACAGATCGTGATACTTGCGTTACCTAGGTCTATCTATGTATATCTGTGCCCCTCACCAATCCGCTGCGGTAATTGCACCGACTGCAATCTATGTAGCCCGGGCTTTAGGTCGACGACATTGCCGGCCTATCGTGTTAATGGGGGCGCCAAATACAGTGGTAGGCTTCTGGCGTGTTTAAAATGTGTAGTTTAAATTCAGTTTGGTAGTATTCGTGTGAGATTGCTGGATAATTATGTTTAAGCGTCGTTTGTGGTAGCTAACTTATTTTTAAGTGCTGTGTTTACTTTAGTAACTTAATAGTTTGTATCCGTGGTTTGTATGCATGCAGGAGCCACAAAACCGATACCAGACATACTACAAGGTGCCATCCGCACTTGGTTAATATCCCGACCAATTGTACTCAGAGCTTCTCCTCCACATTTATTATGCGCATACCAAAAGTATGGAACTCTCTACCAGCGTCTGTGTACCCTCCCACTTTTAATCCGTCTGCCTTCAAAGCAAGGGTGAATAGGCATTTGCTGGGCACACTCGTTCCATCATAGACCTCATCCATCGCTTTCCATGAAGCAAGATCGAGGTCAAGAACGGGGGGGACATTCAGCTATAAAAAAAGCGTCCCAGTAATACCTAAAAATCCCCGTTCTCACAAATACCCTACTATAAAACAAAGCACCAAATACATGCATAAAACCTTTTCAAAATGACTGAACTAACAAGTTTCGAATTCAGAACGAACGCTTTGCCGTCAATATGACGCCCGTCAACTTGTCAAGTGCATAGCTACGAGCCAGCTGAACGGATAAACGAAATAATTTTTGACTATATATTAGTTTGTTACAATCTAAAGCATGTTACGTTTATATGGACATGCTTTCAGAGAAAATGTGTTAAGGTAGCTATTGAATGTTTTTAATAATATAAATTTATGAATGGATCGTGGCAAAGAATTTGGTAACATCCGCCTTGGCAGATCCTTGAGGTTTTAAAAGGCCATTAGGAATTCCACCGAGTAACGAGCAACAGCATCATCCTGTAGCAAGCACAGGAGGATACTGTCTTGGTCAGTTCAAATGTTCAGATCATTTTGAACGGCACTGTGATAAATAATAGCACCATATATTGCCGTTCTTAATTTTGTTACCCTTAGTTCATTTGGGTATGTTTCCTCTTTACTCAGATATGGTCTGCTACTCTGGAGGAACTCGACGAATATTAATGATGCCTTCATAGTACAGAAAAATGCCTAAGAGCAATCTGCGGTATCAGTCCTTTAACATCTTGCAGACCTCACTATAAAAAAATTTAAACTTCTAACCTTAGCAGGTCTTCTTATAATGCAAGCTGATGCATTTGTTAAAGAGCACCCTAGATTTTTTATAACATGCGACTTACATTCAAAATATACCCGTCGAGACCCAACTCGGCTAAGAATTCCTTCACATCAAAGCACATTATGTCATAAGAATAGCTTTATCACAGCAATTAAAATTTTCAATAATATTCCAAAAGAAATAAGGGAACTCCCTCTAAAACGCTTTAAATCAAAACTACACAAATGGCTTATTGGTAATTATTTTTATAATGTAAAAGAATTTTTTGATAAAAAAGTAGCAGATAAATATAAGATATGATGCTGAGATCTAATTATATTACTTTATATACCTATTATACTTTTGTGTTTAAATAGATACGTAACCCTAATAAGCAATGTTATTAAAAAAAAATGTTATAACTTTAGGTAATTTTAACAAATTAATGTGTTAAATTTGTTACATTGATGTTTTTAAATATTTGTATGCCAGTCCATGGCGAAACATGTAAGATCTAACTTTATTTATAAGACCTTAATGTACCATGTTTTAAAGCAAATAAATATATTCTATTCTATTCTATACACGCTGTAATTATAACACGAAGTCTATGATTTCAACATCAATTTTCCCGGAAAATAAAATTAACTTCAATTCAGTTATTAATTACATATTCTGCGTTTGGATGATGAGCTACATTTTGATAAAATGAAGCACAGGTCCGCGTTATCCATGCAATTAAATGGCATATGAAACGTTAATTTTATGAATGCGACAGCAGAACGCGCATATATTCACGTTCTGATCCTAACGAGGGCACACCGAGTGCCAAGGATTCACGATCACTGACACTACATTATTCATTATCTAGAGTACCTACAAAGAGACTTTAAATACAAGAGAATAGAACTTAAAGAGTAAGAGTATTTTTTTTATCATAATCGTCAGGCTGACCTATAAATGACAAGGCGACATAAGAGCTAGATGAGACCGGTTATTCCGTTTATCCACCGCAATAAATCCACCTTAAAGGGAATGCACAGAAACACATGTCTGAGAATCCACCCTAAGCCCATCAATTCCGTTTATCCAACTAGGTCTAGGGTTAATTCTCGGACATAGTTTCCGTTTTTGTTTAAAATCCACCCTGTCAAGAAATCTCCTAGAGATCGGTAACAATAGAAAAAGTAACTATGTGCATTTGGATTGAGTGATCTTTTTTTATTTCGTGACAAAATCTGATTGTACATTTAGTCAAAAATAGTCAAAACTGATAGCCCAAAGTAAAAAAATTGTCACTCTCAAGGGTCTTCAGTTATTGCCCAAAATGTGGATCACTCAAATCAGACATTTTGCAAAAACGGCTATGAGCTAAATCTCAACAAAAACTTACTCTACTGACTAAGTTTATACCTCAAAAATTTGTTAACAAATTGTCACAATATTTTTTGAAACCATCAAGCCATTTAAAGCTTCTTCCAGGTATCTATGACAGTATCATTGGATCACTCAGTACAGACACCATTTTGTCTGAGAGATCGTTATAATAAGGTTTAGGTTGACTTTTTCTATACATCTTTTTTTCAATCCTAAAATGTATGTTCCGAATATATTTGTACAATAAATATCATATCATAAAAAGTTATGAGTAATTCAGTACGGTGGATTTTTTGGAGTGAGTAAACGGAATAACCCTATGAGACTTGCATAGACCAGGAAAGCATGGTACTGAAAGGAGGAAGAACATGAGTGGGTGGAACAGGGCTGCAAATGTCGTGGTGTTCCATACCTTATCGGTACGCACGTATGAGTACTTACACCGTATGTAATACACGACTATTTGTTGCAAAATGCGTGTTACCTAGTAGCAAACTGTTCCGGTCTCTAGAGGGGCGTAACGGTGCAAGCAAACAGTACCCAAAGGATGTGCTTAAACAACGGAGATGTTTTGCTGAAACTAAACTGTGAAGGCGAACTGGAGCTTCGTTATAATAACTAGTGTTGATGACGATCCTAGGAGGTGGGTCCCGTTTTGGAGTCAGTTTAGAAAAATCCATGAAGATGAGGCCATTGATGACGACGACAAGTACCAGTACTTGATTCAAGCAATGACACCGGGCTCTAAAGCAAGGATTCTAGTCGAAAGCTATGCACCTACTAAAGGGAATTACACTAATGTAGTACAGATGTTAAAGGAACGATTTGCAAAGGACGAGATCCTTATTGAAACTTATGTTAGAGAAATACTTAAACTTGTGATGTCAAGGAACAAAGTAGCGGTAGACGTTCTTTATGACCAAATTGTAGCTAACTTACACACATTAGAAACCCTTGGAATTGTGAAGGAAAAGTATGAGTGTATATTGTACCCACTTGTTGAATCATCCTTACCAGAAAATGTTTTACTTAATTGGAGTCGACTCCCACATACTGATAAGTCTAGACTAACGCAGCTGTTAGGGTTTTTGAAGACAGAGGTAGAAGCACTGGAACGGTTGAGCTTAGCTAAAATAGATTATTTCCAGAAGGCTGAATCACCAGACAAGGAGGCGTCAGTTCCTACAGCTACTTGTCTATTATCCAAAGAGACAAAGGGTAAGAAAATAGTACAAACAACAAATGAAGGTAAGAACTATGCATGCTATTTTTGTGACAGTCCTCATAACACCATTGAGTGCAATAAGGGAAATAAATTAAGCCTAGATGACAAAAAACAGTTGATTAAAACCAAAGGAGGGTGTTATATTTGCTTAAAGAAAGGACATCTAGCCAGACAGTGTAAAGCCTTTGTAAGCTGTTTAAACTGTAAGAAACGCCATATGGTAATATTATGTCCAGCGCTACATAACCAGGCCACTGTCTCCATTCCAAAGAGCTCTGATCCTGAAACGGAAAAGGTTATTGTTAACAATTTCTCTAGTATTAACTCGACCACTCTTTTGCAGACGTTGATAGTTAAAATATCCAACAACGGAAGAGAAAAGAAGGTTCGGGCACTTCTGGACTCCGGATCACAGCGCACATACATCAAAGCGAGCATGGCAGAAGAAATGCAATTGGAGGTAACAGGTAGTGAGAGACTGGGACACATAGTATTTGGAGGCATCAAGAAAGGAGTACAGGTACACAAATCTATGAAATTCATGGTAAGCAGCTTGGATGACACCTATAAAACTAAAATGAGAGCCCTAGAACAGCCTACACTATGCGGCAACTTACCTAAAGTACATGATGCAGACATCATAAGAAAGTTGCAAAACCAAGGCATAAGACTGACCGATGCAAAAGAAAGTATATCAGAAATAACTTTGCTCATAGGTTCTGATTACTTAGGATCCATCCTCGAGTCAGATTTAGTACAAGTGGAGGAAAACTTGGTGGCAATAAAAACAAAACTGGGGTGGACATTACAAGGACCTATACAGGGTATATACAACACCATAGTGACTTCTCATTTTGCAGCTACTATTCAAGAAGATTCTTTAGAATTCATGTGGAACATCGAGACATTAGGAATTAAAGATCCATATGTAAAAGAATCAAAAAACACAGAATCAGAGATGTTAGCATTATTTAATGAAAATGTTTCAGTTAATGGAGAGGGCCGTTATGAGGTGAGCCTGATGTGGAAGTTGGGTTATCCAGAGCTGGAATCAAACTACAACCATGCATACAATAGACTTCTCTCCACAACAAAGAAACTGGAACGTACACAGAACATTGAGGCCTACAATGATGTTTTTCAAGATTGGATCAATGAAGGCATCATAAAAGAAGTAAAGAATGACAAAAAAGATAAAGGACATTATCTACCACACCATGCAGTAGTCAAGCTGGAGAGTGCTACTACAAAAATTCGCCCAGTATTTGACGCTTCAGCCAAAGACAGAAACAACAATTCGCTGAATGCATGTATAGAAAAAGGTCCTAATCTGATTGAGTTCATACCAAAACTACTAATATTATTTAGAGCAGGAGCATATGGAGTGATATCTGACATAAAGAAGGCATTTTTACAAATAGCAGTCTGTCCACAAGATCGTGAGAAGTTAAAATTGCTATGGTGGAAAGATCCCAATAATAAAAATGAGGTAACAACATACTGCCATGCAAGAGTTCCTTTTGGAGTTGCTTGTAGCCCATTTCTGCTGGCAGCTACTCTAAACCACCACCTACAAAAGCATGAAGACAAATACCCTGCCACATCAAAAAGATTAAGAGAGTCATTCTATGTTGACAACTGTGTGACTAGCTTTAACTCAATAGAAGAAAAGCAGACATTTGTCAATGAGGCCACAACACTAATGAAGATGGGCCAATTTGAGCTCAGAGGCTGGATGACAAATAGAAATAATACAGAAGAAGTGCCCGTATCAGTTCTAGGGATGTTGTGGAATAAAGGAAGAGATACTATTGAGTGTCAACTTAACCTAAAGAAGTTAACAACAAAGATAACAAAGAGAGAATTATTGTCAGTTACCCAACAGATTTTTGATCCACTGGGATTAGTATGCCCTGTGGCATTGGTGCCAAAATTGATAATACAGAAGGCCTGGCTACTAAAATCTGGATGGGATGAGAAAATACCTGATGACTTAGAGAAAGAATATGTCGATTGGTTGAGTACTCTTCACTATCTTAAGGAATGCCGAGTGCCGCGGCGTCTCACGGAGGCACCGCTCCATGAATGTGAGACAAGTGTCCACATATTTAGTGATGCCAGCAAAGATGCTTATGCAGGTTGTATTTTCTTACGAACAAAGCATGGTGATAAAATAACCGTGCAGCTTATAATAGCCAAGAGTAGAGTTGCTCCCATTAAGAGATGCATATCATTGCCACGCTTAGAACTGATGGGAGCTCTCATTGCGTCGAGGCTCTATATTGAAGTGGTGAGATCTGGCTTATTTCATCAATGCAATCAATATGATGTCTATTGCTGGACAGACTCGTCGGTGACCCTGGCGTGGCTGAAAAGACAAAACACTTGGAAACCATTTATTAGTAACAGAGTAAAAGAGATTTGTAAAAATACAAACAAGAATGATTGGAACCACTTACCTGGTAATAGTAATCCGGCAGACTTACCTTCACGTGGCTGCTCCGCAAAGACACTGAAAAAGGAAAACTGGTGGCTTGGCCCGCAATGGCTGTATCTAGGAAAAGAACACTGGCCCAAGTCAAACTTGTTGAATTTGAAAATTGATGAAGAGACAATAAACAGTGAACAAGTAAAGAACTCAGTAGTCCATGTAGAAGTAATTTCAGAGAGTTTTTGTAGTAAACTGATTTATTTTAATCAATATAATAATATAGTCCGTCTGATAGCAAGGATGCTAAGAATGAGCCCGAGAATTAGAGGGAAATATAACATCAGCTCAGATCATATAGGAATTGATGAATACAAGAATGCAGAAGAAACTTTGATAAAGTTAATACAAACAGAACATTTTGAAAAACGAGAAAACTCGGGGCATAAATTATTAACAATAAAAGAAAAAGGGATTATAAGAGTAAAGACAAGATTAGAATATTCAAATGAACCAAAAGACTTCATCTACCCAATATTACTTCCTGGAAATGAAGAAATAATCAAAAGGATGGTACAACAGCAACATAGAACAATGAAGCATGCTGGAACACAGATGATGATGTCTACATTGAGAAATTCATTCTGGATCATAGGAATTAGAAGGTTGACCAAGAAGGTTGTGTCAGAATGCATGATCTGCAAAAGATATAAGGCAAAGCATTATGAAGTCCCACAGCCACCATTACCTACAGATCGGATAATGAATAATGCAGCATTTGAAGTAACTGGAATAGACCTAGCAGGCCCTTTGTACCTTAAAGATAACAAGAAATGTTGGATTGTACTGTACACCTGCGCCGTTTACAGAGCTATTCATCTGGAATTGACTGATTCATTGTCAACACCTAGCTTCATGATGACATTGAGAAGATTCATAGCCAGGCGAGGCAGAGTAAGAGTTATTTACACGGACAATGGAACTAACTTTATAGGCACATCAAACTTACTGAAAGAGGTGAACTGGCAAGAAGTAGAAACTGCTACTAACTCCTATAATATAAAATGGAAGCTGTCAGTACCAGCAGCTCCCTGGTGGGGAGGATGGTGGGAAAGGTTAGTGAGAGTTGTCAAAGAGATGCTGCGTCGAATCCTTGGAAAATCTGTGGTAGACTGGATTGAACTCACAACCATACTCTGTGACTGTGAAACCATAATAAACAGCAGACCACTTACCTATGTAGAGATGGGAGAATACAAGCCTCTGACACCAATGATGTTTTTACACAGCTTACCAAGTAGTGATACTCCAGATTTGGACCAGATTGATCATAAAAGTCTGAACACCCGACACAAGTATTTACAACAGCTGCGAGAAGATTTTAGAAGAAGATTTAGAAATGAATATGTGTCGCTTCTGATAAATAAAGGAAGAGAACAGAGAAGAGAACCCAAAGTGGGGGAAGTGGTGTTGATTGAGACTGAATCTAGTAGGTTAAATTGGCCATTAGGCATAATAAAAGATATTTTTACAGGAAAGGATGGTTGTACGAGAGTGGCAAAAGTCATGACTTCTATGGGAGAAAAGGTAAGAGCTTATCAGAAATTATATCCTTTAGAACTAAGTGCCTCTGATGATTGGATTGAGCAAGTTTCCAATAGAAATGATCCAGTGAATCCGGCGCCGTCCCCAGCCATTTCTGTGCCCACTGATGACACAGAACCTCAGCTGATAACCATGCCACCCGCCAGTACCAGATCGGGACGTTCTATTAAATTACCATCCAGATTTTTAGAATAAGGTTCTAATTTAACATAGTTTGATGTTTCGTCTGGACTTGTCAGTAGGGGAGAGTACCTACTATTGTAAACGAATTCTATGCTATTATTATTATTCTTTAGTAAGAACCTATCAACTCATTGTGAGAATAGACTAGGTATATATGAATGTTATAAGTCTGTACTAATCTGTAGTAATAAGAATTCTATGGTGATGTTTTATTTTATTCTTATTAGAGCACAGGTATTGCTAGCATAATTAAGTTTTGAATGTTATGGTACCTAATGTACCCAAATGATACTGTGTATATCACAGAGTAATTTTTTATGGTGTATAATTAGTTACATCACAGTCTTGTGAGTTACATGTGTATCTAGAGTAGGTACCTTTTGAATTCTAAGCAGATGTTGTAATGCCATAGTGGAGAGGAAAACCACAGTAGGGCAAAATGTCATGCCATAGTATAAATTTAATTAATTTAATTAGCCGTATGGAAACTCAGTCTTCCGCCCCCTCGGGAGGATGTTACAGAATGAAAATATTTTATACTCTGTGGTTTTGCTTTACCTGTCGCTGACAGTAGTAATTTGTATTGTGTCAAAGAATACGTTGTCGACATTGCACTTTAACTAGCTGACGAGTTGACGACTTGTCTGGAATCTAATTTTCTGTTGTCCAAAGTGAAAATAAACCGACGCCAATTAGTTTACAAGAACTGTAGTTGTTTCACTTCTACAACAACTAGTATTCCCTAAACGCACTAAACCTTGAGACTGAAAGCAAACTCCCTGGCAAAGTGAACTCCCTCATGAAACATGTTAAAAATGCACTTTCATACATTTGCAAACGGCTCAACTATGTATTTAAATAACACAATCAACATAGCCTATCACCGTCTGTATCTCAGATCACTAAGCTTATCCAAAGTCTTACATAAATGCCCTTCTGCGCTTTTCAATCAAAGCTACGATGAACGATTTTGATTTCGTTGAACCGTGTAATATTGGTATTAATTGGACAAAATAATTATCCCAATAATTCACTCCAATTAACCCTAATTTTCCATCTAATAACACGACTCACTCACCATACAATTACGTCTCACAGACGTCACCGTATTAAAAAATTTGTTGATATCTCGAGAGTCAATCGAAAGTAATTACACTTGAATTACTACAAGTAAGGTGTACATGTGAGAGCTTTCATGTTCACTAACAAGATGGAATTAGCTACTGATACGTCTAGTAGATGTGATCATGACTGATTGTTGCTTCATTTGCTAGTAACGTAATTCAAAATTGAATTTGTGTGTTCTTGCATGTTTTGGAGGGCGTTGAATTAGTCAAGCTAATTAACGTATGTGTTGTTTTCTTGTAGATAGTACAAAGGATAATTAAGCTTTCATTTCTTTAAGATTTTTTCTAAACATAATTTTAGCACACTTGTTGCCTATTAAAAAAATCTCTTATTTCAGTCTTTAGGGGGAAGTCATTTGAGAAGACATTCCTCAGTTTATTTCTGAATTAGAAAGTATAATTGTTTTGTCAATCATATTTAATGTTATATATATGCATTCGAAGAAAAAGTATTCAAGTCTGGTTCATGTTGCGGTACCAAGTGTACCAATGCCAGTAGGACTCATAGGAGTCAGGGTCAAGGGAGTCACGTTCGCGTATACCACTAAATACCACGTTGAAAGTGTATCCGTATAGTATAAACAGTATCTCTATAAATTCCATATTTAGAACCAGTTGTAGTAATTATCTTGAATTCTATTACAGTGCAAACAGAGGTCATTGTATGTTAGTCACGTTTGCCTTAGCAACAGGATTTGTCAACTAACTAATGACCGCAAAGTTACCTACCACCCTTCCTGAACAAATCAGGAAAATTGTACCCTTCGCTAAACTTTGTTTAAGAAAACTTCTTCCTTTTAAAACAACCAGTTCTAAGAAGCTTATCTACATAATGATTAACTATGTCTAATTTTCTTATTACAGACCCGAACACAGAAGTATCAAGACCCTTGTGGTTCCTATACTTACTACTAAAGAAAAGTTATGGGGAGTTGTCACAACTCGCACGTTGCGTTGCAACGTCGCCGGTCGGAAGAACGAGAAGGGTGACTGTGCCTGTGATCCCCCTAAGCCCCCAACCCCAACCATAACGAGGAAGGTTCCCCCCATCTTTCCCCATGCGGCCAAAGCGTACAAGTCGGGTGAAGTCAGAAGATATTCACCGTTCCACTTCCCCGGACAGGTAAATGAGTTAAGAAATTTTTGGCGTTGCGCTAATTAAACAGATAATGTACTGATAATGAGTTTTCTCTTTTTGTTAACTATATCTGTACGTGAGACTCCCGGGTGTATCGTAACAATAGCTTAATTGTGTCGCATTAGTCAAGACTTCACAGATTTAACTTCTAAAATAGAAAATCTAGTATCTACGTTATGATTATGAATGCCAGGATATCCGTTGCTTTCATGATTTCAGCAAGCAATTGTAAGAGTCTCCAAACATTTTCGTATTCCTTTATGCTTTTATTCAAAATTCTATGCTGAATTAAATCTGGGCGACCGTCTCTCGCGCTCAATTTTATATTCCCGCCGAACTAGGGCTGTGGGTGCTTACCAAGATAAACTTTACATTCAGAATTGAAAATATGAAAGAAGAAAATGGGAAATTTTGCAGATATGATGTACGTTTTGTTTCCATTTCAGTGATGGATTTGGGCAGCAATACCTAGCATTTCGCGAGCGCTTATAATCATTGCATTTTAAACCTTATGTCAATGATACAATTCTATTATATTTGTTAAGAGTAGGACTAACAGTTATAATAATAAGTTGGGATAAGAGTTTAGATAAGTACACTATCGCAATAGGTTTCCCTGTAATGATAGTGTAAGTTGTAAAATAAATAAAAATATTTCTGGAAGTACATAGGTTTGCTATCAACATTTGAAATTTAGGCCCCAATATATGAATTTCGGAAAATATGTACTTAAATAACAACATAACATCAACAACACGCCTACACCTAATCTCCGAAGAGTTCGGCAAAGATGTACGTATAGTACCCACATTTCTCTCTAGTTATATTTATGAGGAAATAGTGTTTGGGAAAATAGATTGTATGGAGAGACTGACATAACGAGTGATATAGCACAATCCCCAAGGGTTGGTGGACCATCACTCTTATGAAACTGTGTTCATAAAACACTTACAAAGGAAGCTGAGCTCAACACATAGCAAAAGGGATAGTCTTGTCTCAAATAATGATGAATGGCCCTTGCAGAGCATTACACAGTGTACTACATGACCAGTACACCTAGGTTGTGCATATCCAAAGTTGTTGTGTACCTAATAATTCATGAACATGAGTTATGGCATGACAGCGGTGATATATGAGCCTGTGGAATATGCGACGCATTTTATATCGTAGTGAGATAGAAATAGATTAGTGATTAGTATACCTTTCAAGTGATGATCAGTCGTTTTTTAAAACTAAGGGTGCACCAGCAACATAGTTGCCCAGCAACTTTTTTATCTCTGTCGCCGACTCCTCGCCGAGATTTGGACGATGCGCACACGGGAGCGACAGCAACGCTACTATTTCGTAAAATTTTGACGCATTCATCAACTGGCTGACCGGCAACTTTTTGTCACCGTGCGCGAGCTTGCATTGCAACCAATAGACGGGCGACAGTTGCGTCACCAGTCTGTTCCAAACCCGCGGACAAGTCTCCCAGCTGTTGCGAAGCTACATGCGCGCACTTTCATACAAAACCGTAGACTTGATGTGGGAAACGAATTAGTACAAAAGATGGTCGTGGACCTTATTCTTTGCATTTGCCTTTTAACTTTGCTCCATGGGTGTCAGTATCGCTTGATGAAGATGATGGGAGAGGAGACGAGACGATCAGGAATAAAACATGGATACATAAGTATCTTAGTATAAGAGTAACAGAGATTTTACAAATGCTTTGGTTCAAGCCGTTTATAAAACCTCTTGATACAAATCTCGTCTTGACAAAAAAAAATCTGATTGGTCCCACAAGTCGCGTCTAGTCTCCTCTTGTTTCCTCTTCAAAGCAATTCGCCAAATGACCAATAACATATGCCCCTGTTTACTTCACATCGTCTGTCACAAAGCGTATAAACTTCCTACATTATCACAGATATAGATTATGAGATTATGTACCCTCCGACTTGTATACAGTTCGAAACAAAGGGATTTCTTGGAAGCTGGGATGAAACAGAAGTCGTAAATAGTCATAATTATTAACTGAAGGAACTAACTTTATACATCGGATATTATTTATTACATTAATATTAAACAATGCTTTGTTCGCGTTGCCCCCAGGCCAGCGTTTGGCATTAGCCAGACTTACGTCATAATTTTGTTTGATAGCACATTTCTATATTAAAACACGTGTCTGAGTATTTCATTACATATGTCAGCGTCTTAATAACGCTGTATTTAATTTATGCGAGAGATAGAGAACTCGGAGATCTTAATTTTTCTCATAGACCGTGTACCCCATTTTACTTGTGGTGCCTTCTTTGTTCCTTATTTTTCACTGTGTTCTTTTCTATCATACTATTTTATGTAATGTCTTATCCAGGAGCGGTTCTTTTGTTTCGTACACGAGGCAAATTGCCGATCTAATTATATTGTGCTCGTCCTACAACTACTGATATTATAAATGTTCAAATTATAGGCGAGGACGCTGGCACTCTAAACACCAAGTTGAATCTTACTTTGGGTGCCAGAGTTCATCGAAAACACTCTTTCCCTTAGTTGTAACGCTGTATAGTGTTTAGATAAGGGTTTTTGGATAAGTGTGTTGTGTTTTGTGCTTTTTTTTTTCTTTATTATCTTTTCTGTAAAAATATCCCCGCGAAATCTTTAGTGATGTAAGCTTGAAGTAGGCTGTCAATTGTGTCAATCCCGACCATCGTATCATTAGGTGCAATAACAGTTCATTTTACTTAAGTTTTGACAGCGTAATTTGTATAAAATAGACCGGCAGGTCGTGAGATGTATCTCACTTAGTGTCTACAAGGCGAGGAGCTTCCTAATAAACCTAAAATAGTTCACAACACAGGCGGTATTATACTTGGAGCGACTGCCTATCTGACCTCCACAACCTAGTAACTGGGTAACACGATAAGCCTTGGTAAAACTGGTTGTCAGAATTTCGGACTTCTGACGACCCGTAACGATTGTCAAAGATCCAATAATGACTGCCGGGACCAACGCCTTAACGTGCTTTCCATAGGCACGGAGGGATTTACGGCGCCGGACTTAGAGTGAAATTATCCAGAACCCGGGATCCGGGATTCGGGACGTAATACCTACCTACGTTTCCGGATCATACGCACCCCATAGTGGTGTTATAGTATGTTCGAAACAGGTATTAAACTTTACAGGGCTGCTAACAGACTTCGAAAAAGGAAGAGGCTATGCATTCGTTCAGTTTTTTGGTTTCATTTTTTATGTTTGTTTATTGACATATTGATAAAAATCTGATGAGGTATATAATCAGAATTTTGACGATGGAAAATATAGTGTAAAGTTTAAAAGTTTTTTAGTGCCTATTAATGTAAAAAATCTGCTCGAATTGGGGACTATTGTGTCGAAAAACATCGCATTATATTTTAAGACAACCAATTTTACAAAAATCCTTTAACGAGAGAAAAAAATATTTTGATGAAGCACTCTAGACGGCCAATTCATATAAAAACGTTCAAAATCTAGTCGCAATCTCATTTAGCGACAATTGTTAAAAACTATAGAAAATTTAGGTAAATTAGAGGTACCTAATTTTGACAGATACTGAAAATAGAATACAAACGTTCATAAATACGGGAATTGTCCCTTTGGTTTTTCCGACACGCCAACCCTACGGACATTCCAATTACAGTACAGGATTGAGAGTTATCCGGATCCGGATGTCCGGCAACGTGTTCGTCTCTTATCAAGTCCCCGGATTGCAATACAGGAGTATGTTAACCGAAATAACTACACAATACGAGACGTGCCCGAGATTCCAGGGGTGGTATAACACCTGAGCCATATAAATAAAGAATAATGGATCTTATTGTGGAGCCAAAAACATATTTTTGTTTTTGTTTACACACTTATTTTTATCGGTTTGACTATTTTATAATGCGCTAGCTAATCCGCCAAAACGTCAAAACAACGATTCCTGTGCTATTATCTAAGTTAAATATTAATGAATTATACACATAATCTCTTCGGAATAAATGCTCTGGAAACCACATCAAGATTCATTGTGCAGCTTATCTATACTTATAATAAATCTGTAGAGAGGTCAATTCTGTACATGAAATATATTTCCAAAATAACTATCAGCGGGTGATTAGTGATCGTTACTGACGCCAAAAATGCAATCAGTAAAATTTTTGTCTGTCTGTCTGTACGTTCGTTATAGAAACAAAAACCACTCGACGGATTTCAACGAAACTTGGTACAATTGTTCTTCATACTCCTGGGCAGGTTATAGTGTACTTTTCATCACGCTACGATCAATAGGAGCAGAGCAGTGAAGGGAAATGTTGGGAAAACAGGATTTCTTTTTAGGTGAAGTAGTAATAGGTTAGTAGTAGGTAAGTTTTGGTTAATTTATGTTCAGTTTTTTTTAAAATATTAAGTAGGTAAAAGCGTAGGTACTTTTATTAATTATAGGTATAGGTAATATTAATTATAGTAGTTATAGGTATTTAGTTTTAAGTGAAGTAGGTTTTATTATATATTATTTTATATATTAGACGTAGTTATATATTTTTAGTTATTCAAGCCCCAAGCGGACGCCGGCGTCCGCCCGCTGTTGTCTTGAAAAACGCGTTGAATGAGAAATACGCGTTCTCAAGAATCGGCAGAAGAAAGAGCACATCGGTTAAACTCTATCAGAGTTAGAGCCTCAATTTCCGGAAGTCATTATTCCACGCGGACGAAGTCGCTGGCAAAAGCTAGTAAGACCTAAACGTCTACGCGGTCACACAAGCACGCAGACAGACGCGACCCGACCGACGGAGCGACGCGATTCTGGTTGAAAATTTTCCATAGAAATTGCTCTACTAGAGTCGCGTCGCTGCCGCGTGACGACTCCCGGCCACCGTAGGCGCGGCCTGCGGGCGGAGAGTAATTGGTAACTCTCCGTCCGATAAGCACCAGGCCCGTGCTGGACGACGCGTACGTGTTCCACGCGCGCCTCGAAGAGATGTCAGCATCATAAGGAAGGGGCCGTAGCCTGCCGGGGCAGCGGGATTGCCCGAAAGGGTTACCGCTACCCCGGAACGTAAAGGGCTAAATAGGAGAAGAATTCGTGTATTCCCGTTCGTCCCATCGACTTCGTCCCCGTCGTGGGACGAACGGGAATTTACAAAAATATTGGGTTTGACATGCTTTTGACAGAATAAATTTTAGCTTCAATTGAGTTTGCTTTATAGGGAAAATAATAATTTGAGCCAAGGGATTTGGATTACACGAGTAGCGGAATTGCGAAGTTACTTAGAAAAGCAATTTTGTTGTTGATATCGCTTTAAACAGGAAAGTTATTTTCCAACCTGTTAGACAAACCCTGAAACTTTCTCCTATTAAAGTTGGTCCTTTATACCGATCGTTGGGACCAGAATAAACTTATTGTAAATAATTAGAAATTCCTTCGAAATCCAGTATTACAAATCAGCCAGGAATCTCTTACGTCACTGGACACGTTACTAATAGTAGATTACTCACCATTCTCTTAAACATTAATTAGAATTTTAGTCAAATATTGGCCCACAGTCTTGAGTTAAGATGTAACAAATACTGTCCCAATCTTGTTTCAGGAGTTACAAAAATATTCTCCTACTAGTCTTATGTCCAGGAATTACAAACATTGGCCCAACATCTATATAACTTCCTATCCATTCATTAAACATTCCTCATTTAATACTTCAAAATCGGAATGCCCGAAATATTTATTGGATGAGTCGTGGGTTCAATTTCGGTCAAATTCATCGTCATCACGCACGGAGCAGAATGTCAATGTCAAATGATAATTCGGTGAAACTGTGTGACGTCAATGATGCAATAGTAATGTAATAAATGTGTAATGCTCGGGGCATACACGAACTGTGTTAATAAACTTTGATAGTTACGGAACGGCCGCGACTTACGAGTTGTAGTCGTAAGTTCGAACCGAGACAGACTTTGTGTAAATTATTTCATCACCACTGCTCTCAAAACGGTGAAGTAGGCATCGAGGAAACCGCCATGTCCTAGAACCAAAAATTTGAAGACATGTGAAATCCACCAACCGACACTGGGCCCGCGTGGTGGATTACGGCCTACTTCCTCTCACCGAGAAGAGGTCTGTGGGAATGGGAACACTATTTTATAGGCTCGTGGCTAAGTAACAGCCGCACGGGTCAATCAAAGGTTAACCTACTGCAGTGAGTTCGCGGATTGGTGACCATCCATTACATATCGAAAGCCGCCCGTGGCTCGGAAAGCACGTCAAGCCGTTGGTCCCGGCTATCATTCGTAGATCTTTGACAGTCGTTACGGGTGATCAGATGGCCATAAGTCTGACAACCAGTCCTACCAAGGGGTATCGAGTTACCCAGTAACTGGGTTGTAGAGGTCAGATAGGTAATCTCTCAATGTAAAATACAGGTATTCAGCTTGGAAGCGGAACCTAACATTTGGGAAAAGACTAGAATATTATAGTGCTTCGATAAATAAAGAACACGACAGCATAGTAATTAATTTTCAATCAGAGTGGTACTCTTTGATAGTTTTTATTTAATTTCGTTTAAAATTAATATTACTCACAGTCAATTCTCGGTCTTGATTGGGTTTTAATTGGAAATGCAGTACGCAGGTTCCAGAAATATTCATATTAATCAGTTTTCCAATGATTAAAATGATACGCCACAAATAAATTGCATCTCAGTATTTGATGTTCAATATTTCTGATACTTAACTATTTATTTTAATAAGTTGATTTTAAGGATTAAAATATATGCATTTAACATTACAAGGGATTCTTTTTACACACTTAAATTGTATACAGGGTGCAGCGCAATGTCTATCCTTCAGATCAGAAGGCCAATTCGTAATTTAAAACGTTTAAAATCTAGTCGCAGTCTCATCTCGGCGACAAACAAATGTCAAAAACTTGCCAAAATGTAGGGAAATTAGAGGTATTTTTGACAGATTGAGATTGAGATCAGACTCTGAACGTTCTTAAAATTACGAGAATTGTCCCTTTGGCCGTTTTCGATGTTCACTAAGTTTAAAAAGCTATTGAATATTTCTTAATAATTTCTGATTGCAGTCAGCGGTGGAATGGACCATAGCCCGAGCAGATGACATCCTGAACTGGGGCCGCAGGAACTCTTTGTGGCCCGTGACGTTCGGGCTGGCTTGCTGTGCCCTCGAGATGATGCATTATGCTGGGCCCAGGTAACTGAATGTATCTTTATTTTCTTATTTTTTACAATGGATAGTCGCCTAATCCCAAAAAAATGCTTTGAAAAACTGATACTTCTACATCTATAAGAACGAACACTAAAAATAGACGCAAAACTAAAATAATTAATTTAAATAATCATACTACTTACATCACTTCCGGAAAAGCGAAACAAAAAACGATCCCAAAACCCGTTTCAATAGTAAACAATTATAAACTCGTTCTAGGCCAACCGATCTAGTAATTAAACAAGACCACTGCAGCTGAGTATAAAACAATATCGCATCGTGACCACGTAACCGATAGGAGATCGTTTCAGTAAGATAGCTGAGGCGCGGTTATCGACTCACTCCACTGCACCTCGTTATATGTACTTGTTGCGTAATTGACGTACAACCTTTGACAAATAGAACACTGGAAAATTCACACAACGTGCTCACTAACAAATTAGAATTAATTTCTCATAGCGAGCTTGCCAGGCGGTTCTAATTTCAAGACACTTCAAGCTCAAAACATGAATTTGTTTTCACAAAAAGTATTTACACAAAGGCAACATTAAATAGGAGCAGGAAAAAGGAAGCGCAACAATTTATATCTCCCTTTCTTTATAAATTAAGGGAAAAGCTTAATAATTCAAATGCTTTGTAATCTTCTCCGTGCCAGTTTACCATCACGAATTCGCGCCAACAATACCATTGTTCTGGAACGAAGCTAAGATTCTCGATATCCACGACCCGACCCCTAAATGTTGAGACATGACATATCCCATCAAATGTCATTGTAAAGTAACGTCAAAAGGTTTTGCCTACGACAAAGCCCTTGTTATAGCTTGGGGTCGTTTGGAATCCTATTCTATTTCGTAAGTCAGTCGTGACAATGCACGTTGACCTTCACTTTTAAGGTGAGTCCAGACAGTGCGAGGCATGTGCTTCGAATGGAAAGCCGTAAGCCTTAGGCTGAGGCATCTGACATTTGAAATATGTAATAGTTTAGAGTCGCAGGATGCATCTTTAGAGTCCTCTTCTCTTTTCTATAGTCCGCGCGGAATTAGTTGGCCGCTGAGGTGGGGAAACAGGTGAGGCGGCGGTTCGCAACGCACGTACTGAGTAATGCGCCCCCGCCCCTCCATCCCACCGCTCACATACCTGAGGCGCGACCAACTACTTCCGCGCGGACTATAATCAGTAGATAGATAATTAGATACTAAAAACTGAACGCTTTTTCCAGATACGACATGGACCGATTCGGCATGGTCTTCCGAGGCACACCTCGACAGACCGACGTGATCATAGTCGCCGGCACAGTCACCAACAAGATGGCGCCGGTCCTTCGCAAAACCTACGACCTGATGCCGGAGCCTAAGTGGGTGGTGTCCATGGGAAGCTGCGCTAACGGCGGAGGCTATTACCATTACACTTATTCGACGTGTCGGGGCGCTGATAGAATTATACCGGTACTTAATTGTTTTTCTTGGAGTAAGTTAACGATTTTTAGCATGCCGTATGATGCAGCTTATGAGCATTCAATTTGTCTGGACTTAAAAAAAGAGACTGACTTCTGAGTAGTCGGATAGAAAACACCGACCTTATCTAGTTTCTAAAATATTTTTACTTAAAAACATTTTTGTTTAAATCTACTTTCAGAAATAAACACCATTTTTTGTCATTTAATTTAGAGCAAGAATCGACAAAGATTTTGATTTAGGTTACAATGATGCGCGTCTACAGTAGTATGTTTTAGTTGTATTCTGAAAAAAAAAGGCGTAAAATGTTTACTTTACTATTTCAGGTGGACATATATGTGCCGGGCTGTCCACCGACGGCTGAAGCCCTTCTGTACGCCATGCTGGTTCTGCAGAAGAAGGTCAAACGCATGAGGGTCTGCCAGGTTTGGTATCGCCACTAGCAGTTCCAACGTTGTATTTTTACTTTGTCTGATAATGGTTTAAAATAAAGATATTTGATTTTAGTTATTTTTGCCTTCTAATTTCTTTATCAATATTCAAGATATTTCTAGAACCCCTGCTCATAGTATTTAAAACATTTTTTACAAACAGTTTTACGAGTATACCGAAAATATATGTACTACGGGAAATTAACAGAGAAAACGAGGCCCGTCAGTTGTAATGTGTATCCTACTCAAGCAGAAGTAAAGGCATCCGAAATAATCTTAGTTATTAATCAAGATGCGGTCTTGACCCTAAATGTTACTAACAGAAGTTGGAGAACCGTACGATGGTACTGTGTATTGAGTCCCTCTTTGTCAATGGATAAATAACCCTCTTCACCGTATCCGGCGACAGCGACCCAGACTAATTTTCATTCCTTTCGTGAGCTCTCTGGTGACTTGCAAAACCAAGGTCTTGAAGACCCGGTCTCATCGTACAGAAGAGCTGATCCGCATTATTATATGCGTAAGTTGTTATCATTATTATTGTTGTTGCTGGTCATGTTGTGCGACTACGCTTTGGGTGATAGTCAGGTCGAAACCTATAATTTGAACGTAGTGATATACTTATTGTGATTATTGCCTGTTGTAGTTGCCTTGTGAATAAATAAATAAATAAGAAGGCTTTGGGCGACTTTTGCGCATTTGGCGCTTCTAGTCTAGGTCTTCAAGGCGATTTGTCAAAGGTTTTCCTTACAGTATCTTTGCCTGGTGCTTGTTACATACTTAAATTTTACTGGAAATGTAACTGACTATCCGAACGTGCAACGTTGCAGATGAGACTCCAGAATTTGCAGGGTATTATGAAAATTAAGTCATAAGTCATTTATTCATTTGTTAAACATAGGTACAACAAATGGTATTAAAGACAATAAAGGGTACGTAAAGTTATGCCAGAGGGCGTACAAATGTTTGTGATTAAATAATCAAGCCATCCAAGTCTTGACGATAAAATAAAATAAAAATAAGCCTCATCATCATCTGCCTAGCCTTTTCCCAACTATGTTGGGGTCGGCTTCCAGTCTAACCGGATGCAGCTGAATACCAGTATTTATAAAAATAAGCCCGGACATACTCGTATTTATTCTGTAAAAATCGCACAATAAAAATTTTGGTGAAATGACCATGAAGGGAAGTGTCATCCCATTTGTCATTTTTAACCGACTTAAAAAAGCAGGTTTTTTTTTAATAAAAACTCACCGGGAAAACTTAGGTGAAGTGGTCCATCTGATATTAGGTATTGATACTATTGGCAGCTCAGTTTACCTAAGTGTTTCCGGTGAGCATTTTACAGAATAGTGCTACTGTTATCGACTGTATCTACAAATACAAAACACAACGCGTTGAAATATTTCCTGAACATGCAGCGTGCAACGATATTGAAAGAGCGGTAATTTTTTACATATGTCTGAGGTGTCTGGTGGTCTTTAGTCCGGGTCACGTTCTGACACGTGCCCCGGTTTACCGACGCCTCTGTGGAGGGTAGTATATATTTATGTCAGGACACGCCACGCTTTTGCGAGCTTATCCGTTTTTAAGAGATAAATAATGGTCTTTTTTTAGCGTTTTTGTCTGTGTGTTTTTATATGTATAAGCGAAGAGAGGTAGGATGATGTGTTGTTTATGGAAATATGTGTTTAGATTAAAGTATGAATAAGAATGCTTAATAAAAATGAGATGATTACTCCCTTGTATGTTATGTGTAGTGTTATGAAGTACTGAGTAAGAACTGCATCGTTTGCAACAAACACTCGTATCAAGCATATTGAACGCAGTATCTAACAGCAGTGGGAATCGGCATATAAAGTTATCAAACCAAATAGAACTCCAGCAGACACCCACAGCACAGCTCCATAACCTCTACTGCTTAGACATTTAGGTGACTGTACCATAAAATAAGCCCGATAGCAGCTGTCACTAAGGCTTAGGCATTTCACAAGACCCTCATGAATATCGGGCCGTGTGAAGCGAATTTATGGAGATAGACCTTCTCTCTCTTTCACACACACACACACACACACACACACACACACACACACACACACACACATATCTAATGGAATTTAAAGCTTAACGTTCTGGAAGATAAATAACGTAGATATGTGGAAAAATACGTGTTGCGGGAAAAGAAGGCGAAAAACTACGCATGAATGGTGACGTTTTTGGGAATGTAAAGGAATGAAACCCGGGTAAAAGGACAAAAGAAAGATAAAACTGAAAACCCGAGCTGTGACAAACGGCACGCCTGACAGAACAATGGAAAAATAGATTAGAATATTAAAAAAATCTCGTTAATATCGGTAGAACTGATGCAGCACCGAAAAAAGCCGGTACTTCTCGTGGAAATCTGCCAACTACTTGATTCAAACCTTAGTTGCTTTAAACACGAATACACACAAGTAATGCGGATATTCAACGGCAATTTCTTCTAACCGCATCGGAGAGTCCGAAACCACACTACGCATTATTCTACCACATAAACCGAACCTTTTTGTGGCTAAATTCTTTATGGAAAACAATGGGACGGTACTAACTTTTTTATTGTACTGGGTCCGACTTTCGATTGGTACTCGGATT